>OY735879.1:2507500-5007500 GCA_963506565.1 Tachystola acroxantha | reverse complement strand
CTAAGAAGATTATCGAGAGTTAAATTAAAATAGAATCGTGTTATAGTAATTACAGTGACTATTGAAAAAGTTGATTGTAAAAATATTTCAAATAGAATGAATATCAACTTTATAGAAGGCATAGGTGTGTTAACTACAATAATATTAGTAGCAGTAGAAATAACTACTATTTAAGTTACATGACGAAACTTTAGGACGTAACCTAAAAAATATAGAGTGGATAATGTAATAAATAAAAAATACTTTTAGTATCGAAAATGAATTTGTAACAATAAAAAGGCATTTTTAAAAGGAATAATGTAAAATGGACTCTCTGTTTAAAGTTAGGACATTTACCAGTGCCTTAACCGAAAATGTACCACAAAAACAATGCCGCTAATTTTGGTCTCACACACCTTTTGTGAAATAATACGGGTTTTAATAAGTAATGCATCATTTTGAAATTGTTAGCACCTTAGAAAATTTACTCATTTCGTATTATATCCACCATAGAAACACCATGTCACCCAAAAACTAAAAACATGCAACTTTCTTATTTTTGTAATTAGCGCCACTTTGTGAAACGTATTCCTAAAATATTTTTCTTTTTTTTTCTTTTTGACGAATGAACAGTTATTTTTTTTTTACTTTTGATCATTATTTTCAATTTGTTATCTATGCAAGTTCCTTGTCTGTAACTTTACCTACATTGCTACCTACCTAGATTCCATACCATATTCTTACAATGCCGTATTTATTCAACCTGTTCATGTTTGTTTGACCGATTTGGGGCCGAGTCACTCCCACCGGCCCACGCGCAGGCGAAAGTCGAACACCGGTAATAAGAAGTGCTTTATTATGTTCTTTTTTGTTTCATGATTCGTCCCCTTACATGACACTTATTCGGAGTGAATCGATTTCGCATAAATTGGTGGCGTAAGATTGGTTCGATTGTTACGATTCTCAGAACGCTACCTTTGGCGCTACAAAAATATGAATTCATTAATGTGTTGCGAAATATTGTACTGATTCTGTAATCAGTTTCAAGCAATGTTCAATTCATTTCGTTTTTCTTTTTATTGATTTTTAATAGTTTATAGTAACTATTAAAAATCAATAAAAGGAAAAACGAAGTGATTTGAACACCTATCTATTTTAAACACACACTTATCTATCACATCATTAAAACTATTGTTTTATATCGATGTAAATTACACTTCGACTACCAATTAAGTAACTTCTATAATCCCACGAACGCAATCACTTTAAACATGACTGTACTAACTTTAAATTCCGTTACTAATTATTCAATTCTGTTACATTTCACGTTTACCTATTTCAACAGAATCAGTTTGTAACTTGCTAATTAAAAAGTCTCATTATATTCTAGTAGATTCTAGGCTTCCCGTTTTTCACTCGTCCGATTGGATCGATTCATTTCTTGACGTAATAGCTATTGGACTACCAAAATGCACCCATGAGTCAGTCATGTCATGTAGGATACCGGTTCCCACACTCACCTTCGCCCCCGCACTTTCAGAGCAGTCTGGTCAACGTTGACATCAATTTATTCAAGGGGTGCTTATTTTTACTTTTTTGTGACACAAGAATTGTGTTTAAAGTGTTTGTTATGCCTAAGATTTGCATAGTCAGTTATTTTGCCTTCGTTATCTTTCATCGGTTTATTTATGCCTTAAATAGCTTACGCTCCATTCATCTTGTTGATTTGTTTTATAAAGGTGTAATGTTTTGATATTCACGCGCATCTCTTTTATTTGTTTAATTAATAGGAACAATACAGGTCTTAAAACAAATATCTAATTGCTATTGGTAATTGCTGAGTTAGCTCCATTGTTTTGTTGGCGATTCTTTCTCACAATCGCCATTGTCGTTAGACAATGTTGGGAGCTGACCCAAGGATCCGTGATGCAAGTCTTTTTGTGCTTCCATTCAGGAAGCGATTCTGATCTTTCTTGGAACGTTGACTCTGGATTTGGAATCTGAGGTGGAAAGTACAATTGCACGCGGAAACAATAAAGATTCTCAGTAGTTGTAGTCATTTGTTTCGGTCGCACAAACTGCATATAATAGCTTAATTCCAACTTCCAACCTGTTTGCTATTTATTTATTTGGGATACGTCTCTATAGGGGACCATCATATTCACAATGGGAACCATTCAAGGAGATATTCAAATATTTACAAATTCAGCATCTTTTCAGAACTTTTTCAAGACATCTTCGTCAATCATCTTTAATTTTATCACCCCACTCTCATTACTTACCTATAATTTTCATATTCATCTTCTCTGCTCATTTACCTGACAAGTACTTGTATTTATAGTGTATTGTCTTGTTACAGATGGCCAACAACACAATAATCTGAGGAATGCCAAAAAATCGGAGTAATATTTTTTTGCGTAAGTACCTACATACAAAATTTTGTATTACTTTTTTCAGCAGTGCATTTTTAAGTGAGTAACTCATAAAATGGTTCCTAAACAAGCATATAAAATTGGACAACATAATTAAAATGGAAGTTATTAAAAGTAAATTAATTGATGACACAAACAAGACTAATTCAATTAGTCGAATCAATGTCACAATCGCAACTTATATTGCTCATTAACTTAGGCCTCCAGGCAAGATTTGCTAAGTAGGTTGACTCAAACCTAGAAATGTTTAACTATTTTTAATGGTAAGAGTTTGTGCGATTCTATCGTGGCCGCCAAATCTAATCCTAAACCTAAACACCACTACTGTCATTCATCATAGTTTGCTACATAGCATCATAGTATGCAACATAAAATCATGTCACACTCTAGAACCACAATTATCTATGTTTGGCTTATAGCATAGGTCATTTTAGTTAAATTTACAAATGTTACATGATTTGCCTGTAACAGCACTTGACTGTTCAGTTTAGCGGCAATAAACATTGAAAGCTGAGTACTTAGATCAATCTGAAGCCATTAAGCCTTTGTTTTATGAACTAGTTTGCCCTAAGTTAAGTGAAATCACTATCTTTACTTTAAACATTAACCTGTTCTGCAACATTTAGTTTATGGATAACTGAGCTGACATTTTCTTTAATAAAAAATACTAAAATAAGAGTGTCAGATTGGGTCTCGTTAAATAAAACATGTTTATTCGACACGTCTCTGTGTCGTCGATGTCTCAACTCGACTTTATAGTTTATGGGTAGGTGTATTTTTATAACGTTCCAATACTGTTAGTTTTCCTAATGAGTCTTGACTTAGTAGTAGGTATATTTTATAGGTGTGTGCTTTTTATGCTACCATATAGGTAGGTAAATTATGCAGGCATTGAACATGATAATAATATTAGTAACAAACTATAATTAGAGTCCCGGGCAGGGACTGAAACCCAGCGCTCGCTGAGGCCCTGACCCATTCATCTATTCTACCTATATATTGTCTAAAATAATTAACTAGTTTTTGTATTTCTGTTTTGTATTTTGAATTTGATGAATAAATGTCTTTTATTATTATTTATTATTATTATTATTTAAAGTTGCAGTTGTATTTGAATATTCCATGAAAAAGCGATGATCTAGACACCGTAATAGTGGTATGTTTCGATTGTTTTAAATCATTGAATATGAAATTTTAAATAAAATACTACGGTCTTATCGCTTTTAGCGCCAAAATTGTACATGCTTCTCAATAATGTAATTAATACTGTATTATGGTGCATTACAGTGTATTTATTTATCTTACTGATAATATAACCAAAACTGTATTTACTTAGTTATAGATTAATATAGGTGCGATTCTGTCGGGTCGTGGCCAAACCTAAACCTAAACACCAATGTCACTCATATTATACTTAGGTACTTCGCTTGAGAACTATGGGGACATCTATACTTCTCATCTATACTATACCTTATAAGAGCGATGATTATAATCCAACACACTCTGGAATCGCGACACAATTGTTTCTCTAAGAAATCAATATTACTTATTCTAAGATCAAAATAATCCTTGATTTAATATTGCCTTGATCGAAGAGGTCTTTTTCTCTGTGTACGAACGTAAAAGCTTTTCGTAAGATGTCATCAGATAGCTTGTTACAGGTCAAAAGCAAATTACTTTGCAAGTGAAAGTTTTATTAACAAGGTTTTAATTTAAAATTGTAATTCGATTTCGTATCAGTCATATAGTGTTCCCTGTGATCGGAATAACGAAATCGATTCATTGTAACTCGCCCGCCCACCGAACGTTGATCAACTTTGTATCACAATATTGCAATTAAGATAAAACAGCGATTTGCTAAACAAACTTTTGTTAAATATTCATTATGTTAAGAATTTCAGACCCAATTCGATATGAGTAGAGTAGGGCCACGCCCAATTAATTGCCGTTTTATAGGTTAAAGATAATGGAATCAGCAAATATTAGCATTTGCTTTATAAAATGTTATAAAATTAATTATAATATTTCCGCCCATTAGTGACAGGGTGACTGCAAACACAAATATCTACTTACTAGAAAGAAATCTGCAGTTGTTTAATGGTAATGTTTGTATAAAAAAATTGATTGTCTGAGACACTTTTATATTCTGCTTACTTCTTTGCGCACCAATTTAAATAATAATATGAATTAAATAATCAATGCTCAATATGTTACATATCATTATCATATTTATTTACAAAATATTTCAGACATAGGTATTAATTACTTATCTAGCTTCGGCCTTTAGCAATACAAACTGCTAAACGGTGGCATAATTTGACAGTTGCTGGAATCACCGACTTGCATGGAAAAATCTTGCGAAAATCCAATTTTAAGTAAATCGTTTATGCTACATGCCCAAAATATTAGTAGGTAAATATATAGGCTTGTAAGACCCAAACAATAATAATTAAAATACTACAAGAGAAATTGAAAGTTAATTTATTTTGTTAGTACTTATAATAATGAGGAAAATAAATAAGATATTTATTATTGGAATAAGCGGTATATATTCAAAGGAAATGAACACACCTGTCCTGCCGTAGGTGGGCTGCGCCGGCGCACTCAACGGGTGGCGAATAGGCCGGTTTGGGTTGCCAGTGCGAGGCATTTTTTATGACAAAAAGTTCGAACGGGTTGAAAAAAAAGAATGATAACTTTTTATATAGGTATCAGTAGCAGATAATCAAATAACTGTTGTTGATTCGTCCGAAAATTAACTTTTTGAGTGATATCTCGTCGTTCGTCTTAATACAAATGTTAGGGTAAAGTTTTTTGGTAGGATATAAGTGGGAGCTATAGTGTAAGGGTTCCCTATGTTGATAACTCGGAAACTAATGGATATCAATGGCTACAATATCATCTCACATTATGCTAAATAAAGCAATTGAAAGTTTTGGTAGTCGATATGTTAGTTTTACTATAATTTATTTTTTTAAAGATTCCGATTTGACGATACTTATCTTCAGAGTTAAGCTGGATGAAGTAAGAACGCCTCTAGATCTTCTCTGAGACAGCATTTTAGCCATACGGGTTCTCGGGTCAGCTCCTTTCATCATGATGATATATCACGCTGCAAGTCTTCTAGTCTTCCTCTAGCTTTCCCGCGAGTATCTTATTCCATTGAAAGCCTTTATGTATGTCAATATGTAGCAACTTCGATGGCCAATTAACGTTAAAGGCTAAGTAAACAAGGATCTTACCGATTTACCTGTGTATCTTTAGCTGGATGTATTAGGGCAACACTGTAGGACATTCCTCGAACACGGCGCGGCCTTTCGTTTCGTCACACCAGCCCGATTGGGCCACATTCCTGAGTCTATTCCGAATGCACCGTCTACTTGTCTAACTTCCTAACTGTTGTTATGTTGGAGATTTATGTTAGTCGCATTGGAACTGCAACAAATTCTAATGGGAATATGATCGCGAAAATTGTTGGTTACGTGTTTTAATCCAGAAGTCATGATGAAAAAATTCTTGCCGTGGCCAGAATTTGAACCTGCGACCTTGTCATGTAATTTATTCAACGAGCATGGATAATGCGTAATTCAAATTCTAAGTCATAAGATTGTGATAAGTGACGTCAGTCCACTCCATCAGTCTATTTCCCTTCAATTGCATGAGAAAGTTAGTAGTTGCCGAATATTATCATTTCATAAGTTGTATAAGATAGAGGAACTATAAAAGCTTGACCAAAATATTGAAGAACATGAGGAAAATTGAATTGCAGTGACAAAAACACTTCTCAGATCGGATCCTTGTTTCGAGTGAGACTTAAACCACTTAAAAGTAGACTATATCAAACAAAGTGCGAATGGCAGTAGAATATTATTTTAAGGTCAGGTTTAATAATGACGTCAAACGTCATTTTAGCAAATAGCGATTCGGTTCAGTTTAGGATGCCACTTCCTCTTTAATTGATTACGAACCCTTGACTCCTCTTTATCTTCGCATGTCTCTTATTTAACATTTTCATTACAAAGTCAAGTCGCTTTGTTCAATGTGAAAATCGGTTCCATTTGAAACAAATCCACAAAAGCTATTTCGATATGCGGTCAACCACGCCGGCACGCGCTGACCTGGCCATAGTTTTTAATGACGTTGATGTACAGAATCAAATCAACTGAATCTAGAATTGAGTTGTTATCTCTTAGAAATTTTGAGTATTTTATGGCTGGACTGTGGTTTGTGATAAAAAGCACTGCATCATTCCAATGAAAGTGACTTTCGCTGTCTTTAATGTTTTGTAGCGTCACGATCTTCCGTTTTTCAGTTCGATTTAGAGAGGCAAAAAATATATCGAGAGAGAGACCGTTCGATACACGATTGCGTGCTTCAATATTATCTTATTACCTATTTGTTAGTTACATTCATTATAAGCAACAGTCTGTTTCCGTTGGTATTGGAATACTCTTACATAAATCCAGACTTTATTGGTTGAAAGTATTCATGATTTTTCATAATAATCTGCGCACCAGTAGCACTGCCTACCATGAGTTACTGTAGTAAATTCGCTCGTTAGCGAGTACGTTAACACCGCAGTAACGAGTCTTGTTGACCTCTCTGCCAAATACTGTACAATAACTACAATGGATAGTTATAATTATTGTTGCTTTAATCTCTGACTTCGCGTCGTTTTATGCAACAGATTCCGATTCGAGTAACGCAATCGAAACTTATTAAATTACAGATAAAATTCTTGTACATTAAAATTATTGCAAAATTTGTCTTCTTAGAAATTCTTTGTTGCGTAAATCGGCAGCAAACGCTTTGTCGGCTCATAAAACTTACAAAGGTGGTTTATAAAAGGTTGCTTTCAACAAAAATGTCAATAACGACGCCTACCCGCTGCGATTTACGCTGGTTTCCGATTTCATGGCATATTTTTATTTATTTATTTTGCTTATTGAGTTAAAGACAACTTCTGCAAACCGTTACGACAAATTATAATACCATAACTCAATATCGCCATGTGACTACATTTGTCGCGAATGTTTATGTCCTTTGAAATTTAATTAATGTTGACTTTATATAATTTACGAACTGGTTTTATTGCCTATTTAAACTAATGGAAATGTTTAATGTAGTATTTTGAACATCTGTGTTCCGGTCATTTAACTTAGTGGGCGGATAGGTGGATATTTCGTATCCTAAAAACACATGGAAAAAAAAATCATTCAACTTTGTCCTAAAGTTTTGGCAATTCGTCTTACATGTCATCCATAATTAGGTTCCTACAAAACGTTTCTAGTAAATCTCGAGTGTTACCAAATAAGACATCTATGGGAATATTTAATTATAATTTTATTGAAATAAAACTTGGTGAGATAAAAAATGGCCTCGGTTCACTCGTTAGTCGGTTGCGTGCTTCGAGGTCGCACAATCTCGACACTTTCTCACGGAGGCGAAATAGAAAAATGTGGTGTAGACGGACCTTTAGTGGATGAACCTTGCGCATACCTTGCTTTAGGAGCTTCTGGCATACTTAACTTTGTAATAGAATTTGAGCTAAATTGGATTTCACAATGCATTAGGTTTTTACCCGACTGCGCAAGAAGGAGGGTTAGGTATGTTTTTCGAGTGTATGTCTAATTCTTTGGCACGCCCTGCAGCCTAAACGACTTGATGGATTTTAACATTATGTGGTGTCGTTAGATTCGTCTTGATTGTACGAGTGACATGATAAGGCTATAAAAAAATAATCAATGGGGGTTAAATTTTTGGCAGTCGGGTTTTTGTTTTTTGAAATAATTTCTGCTTGTTTGCTAATGTCAATACTTATTTCTTTGGCTCACAGAAATTGTCTATAAACAGTAGTAGACCGAGTCATTAGCCAATTGTATGTAGGTAGTTTCTAGTTTCAATCAACTTCACAAAAGATCAATGTTTTCCAGACAAGTAATTTTAGATAATTTACGACTTCTTTAGTATCAACAAAAACTTACTCAAATAAACTAAATTGTAGTAATTTCCATCATATAGCAACCTGAATAACAACTTCTAAAATAACTGTGACAACTACACTTAGCACGTTAAAAGTATTGTCCAAAGTCGAGAGGTTCGTCGATACATCTAGGTCAGCCATATTAGCACTTATTACAACATGACACACCTTTTCCTGTAGAAAGCTTAGACAAACATCAAACTCAAATAAACTCTTACCACTAATGAAGCTATCTAATAATTAATGATACATGTCGAACAATACACTATCATTTATTTACACGACAAGATCACTATCACATTATTAGTTACTAGCATTGATATTATTCATGAGAATATATTGACTGGTTTGAAGTTGAACGCTTTAGACTCATATCTTCTTCTATCTTCGAGAAAAGCAACCTAATCAAGTCTTGAAGCGAACAAGGAAAATAATTATAATACAAATAATAAACTATTTATTTACAAGAGTGGAGATACTGATCTTTCAATCAACTGTCAGAGTCGTGAAAAAAGCGTTGGCGTCGATTGCGTTTTTGATCAATATGTACAGTACGGTGTTACGTAATGCAAAGCTACTTGGGTAGAGATTGGAATGATTGGTCGACTAATTAGCCGTAATACAAGGTGATATTGAATCCATACATTTTAGAGACTCATTATTCATCATTAATTTGTTTTGACAAAACTGTTCATTATAATTTTTAAAACCATCAAGACTGTGACGAAATCAGTGATTAGACCGGGAGATTGTTAATTTATTACTATTGTAATTTTTAGGTTCTAATTTTGGCACGTAATTGTTAGCTTTTTTGAGTTTGAGTCGAACTTAAAAAAAGTTTTAGATGCTATTAAACAGCAACATTGCATTATGATGAGTGAATGTTGGCATGAATTTATGTAAGCCTATGATTAAATAGACGATAATAAGCTCCGAATACAAAATATGATCATAATTAGCTACGCTTATAGGATATTAATAAGTTGAATGCTATATTAAAACAGACTGTTAACGTAATGGAGTAACCATTTCAATCTGATTGCGTTATGTGTGTAGACGTAGACTTGGTCGATAATGAACTCGTTATGAGTTGTAAATGAAGTTATTATATTTATTTTACGGATAATAAATAACGTTTGTTGTGAGGGTATTTGCATTTTGTATCATGCATTTGTTAAATTTGCTGTACATTCACGCACGCGCTTAGCGTTCAATTAATTTTATTGTTAACATTACTTAAATTAACTATCAGTACTATTATATTATTAGCAGTAGTTATTGTTACTAGTTACAAATTCATTTAATTGGCGAATTATATTCCCTTTGCTGTAAGTCAGATATCGATAACCCACCCATTAGTTTGAGTCATCGGTTAAACCACCAAAGGAGGCTCGAAGAATGAATGTCCGTTGCAAATAACTTCTCTACTGCGTCCTTTTGCGAGAGGATGGTTAATCGATAACATCGTCAGGTGGAGTTATTTAAAAGGTCCGCGGTCGCGTAGGAGCATTCGACGAAACAGTGGTACTATAAATTGCCCATTGAGTAGGCCCGAGATTATTGATAATTTTGACATGCAGCTCTGCTTATAATAGTCGTTTGATGAATAAGCTTGTTTTTGCACTTCTTCAAAGATAACAGCCCCCTTACCATGAACTCTTTTAGCGGGATTGCTTCAATAATACTTTATTATTTCGTACCATGACGTCCTTAATAAGCTTACTTTAAAGTCGTCATGGTACGAAATAACAAAGTATTATTGAAGTAATCCTGCTATAAGAGTTCATGGTAAGAGGGCTGGAATTTCTATTCAAATTCTTCGAGAAATACGAGTATGCAATGCCCATGCCTACTTTTTTCAAAGCCATTATGTGTGTAAATCTAAATTTATAGCAAACGGAAACTTATAAGCTTTTAAATATTTATGATGTGGCTCGCGGAACATCTGGCATCGTTTAAAGAATGGAACCGCATTAATAAAGCCTTCTACATGTGTCGTGATAAATATTATAACAGAAACACAACATACATTTCACCATTCATAGGACTGTTGGATACTATCGAGATTAAAACTGGTTCTAGCAAATTATGTCCGTCGTTTTATACATAGAGCTGGGTCTTCTTCTCAATAATTTATAACATTCAGCTTTCTAAACCCTAGGGTTATGCTGATCGGTTTGGAGTGCGTTTCCATCAGAATGATTATTGTATTTTAAAGGGAAGTGGGTAGCACTTAGAACTAGAGTTACTATCTATATAGCTGGTACCAATGATCTTATTGCTATGTTCAGTTATGTACGTGAATGATGTCGAATTAAAAAACTTAAAATGGCATTTCATACTTTGTTTCTAGATCTACGGTTTATATTCAGTCCGATCCAACATTTAATGCCTGTTTGGGAAATGTTATTCTGCTATCATAAATCGTTTTGTTTGGTCACAAATCACACTACAATTTGTATGAGCCCGCGTCGAACAATTACTAATCTAACAATATCGCACCAGGTTGACATTTCATGAAACGGGCCAACTTTGAGTTAAATGTTGTTTCCGGGCCTACAGAAACCAGCCCCCTTGCCATGAACACTTATAGCAGGATTACTTCAATAATACTTTATTATTTCGTACCATGACGTCCTTAATAAGCTTACTTTAAGGTCGTAAAGGCACGGAATAACAAAGTATTATTGAAGAAATCATGCTATAAGAGTTCATGGTAAGGGGGCTGGACATATATTAAGGCTGAAAGTATTAAAACGCAGCGGAAAGGCAACGACAGCGGAATAGCAGCGGCAGTGATTGTAATGTAGCTATGGAACTCTATGAAAGATGACAGACTGAACGCCGCGCGGTTGACGCTCCGTTGCTTTGCTGACGCTCCGTTGCTTTGCTGACGCTCCGTTGCTGCGTGCAGTCTGTCATTTTTCATAGAGTTTCATAACATTAAAACCACTGCCGCTGGTTTTTAACCATCTTTATCGCTCATTTACAGTGTATTTTAGTATAACATAATTATTACCAAATATATTTCGAATATCTAATTCTATATCTCACATATTAGCATCTTTATCTTCAATGACCTCTATTAACATGGTTTTGTTAACATTTATGTATCGTTTATCGTTTCCTTATTCTGTGTAAGCACGTTATTCGAAAGCCAATGGAGCTGCATTCTTATAAGTGCTAACAAAATTGCAAGATAGTCTCCAGGCAGCAATAATGGCGTATCTACAACACTGGGCTACCTGTTTCGCCGGGTAATGACTGCACTAACTGGAGCTTTGCGCTTAGGAATTCTCTGTACATAGTATTTAGATACGTCTCTTTATACTGTAACTTTACACAATAATGTACCGAAGTAGGGTTTATAGTCGGAAAAGGTTAGTTTGATCTTTTCTCTGTACTTTTAAAGAATAATAAAATAACATAGTTGTAATATGAAGCAAACTGTTAAAATCACGAAATACGTAAGGACGTAAGTACTTACCTATTTTGCGAACTATCTGTGTAAATATACACTTATAGTGAAACTAGGTACCGTTAGTCCAGCCTTATATCACATACATTAAAGTCAAATTTCTTTATTGCAAGTAAGAACGTTGTGTAGGTATATTTTTGCACGTCAACATATTTTTTGAATTTACATTTACATCACTTTGCAAGGAAAAGTGCAACACTGAGGAGAAAAAGTGGCAAAAAACTCACAGCAGCACGTCTTTTAGAATAATGACAACACCATTACTTAATAACTAGGTACATAACTATTATTAGTAATTCTATCCCTCATGCGTAACCGGCGACACACACCATGCATGTTCATCGTTTAAATAGTCATCTATTCTGTAATACCTTCTTAACAAGTGTTCCTTTAATGAAACTTCTGAAATTAAATATTACATTATACTGCGCCAATACTCCTTCAAAATAACCGCCTGTTTCAAGATATCTCAAAACTCCTTTTTTATATAACGGAAACACAATACGATACTGCTCTCTTCTGCAAAAACATTAAACAGACACTTAGTTATGCTTTTACCTTTGTTGATAGTACGAACAATGCTTATTCAGCAATATCGATGCAATTTTACTAACATTGTAATTTACAAACAATACCTTCTAGGCTAGGCGTGTAACACGGAACAACTGAAATGTTCTCTTGTGCACCACGACTAGGCATTCCTCCCTACTTCGTCCGAGTAAATATAGAGTCAACGGGGAATTAAAGCGCACGGAAAGAAAAGATTAGCTGTGGTTGTTAAGTATTCGCAACCGCAGCTAAAACCGTTGATAGGGACATACAAGTATTTTGTTGTTTTTGCTATTTGTTTTCGTAGTCAGTTTGATTGGTAATTATTTGCTCTGACTGACAAGTACCTATACAGGTTGGCCTTGAATTTATTCGACAAATTAAATGGATTAGGCTTGTGGCATCCATGAATTCTGCACAATAAATTTAACTATCAAATGATGAACATGATGAAAAAATTCTTGCCGTGGGCAGGTACTACTACTTCTTTCATCATGTTCTAATTTGTTCACCGAGTTCAATTTCTGATCAAAAAAGTTATTAATTTAATGTGCATCGTTACTGTGCTTTGGAGCTTTTTACATTTTAAGGTATTTTTAATTTTTTACAACGATTTCTTTCCCTGGAATATGACCTAATGGTCATTTCTAAGGTCATTGTGTGACCTGTGACGTACTTAGTTCATTTTTTTTAGGAAATTTAGCTTCCACAGACAACCCTGTTCTTTCAGTGTACCTCCTCCGAGTAAATACAGAGTCAACGTGGAATTAAAGCGGTTTAATCGTATCAGAATTGCAGCTTTACATTTAGTAGGATTGTACTGAATATGTGGTACGGGTAAATGTTAATGGATTATTTCCTTAACTGGCTCTTCTGGGCTCATGGGAAATAGCCGTTTTAGTTTCAAGCATTTCGTGTTTGTCAGTAAAATTGTAATTTGTAGATGTAGTTGGGTTTCTCCGATTTTAGTGTATTTTTTAACCAAACACATATTCTTCAACAAAATACCTATAACAGTGTGTAGTTTTATTTACAATCATTAAACCAAGTTTAACCAAGTAGGTAAAGTAAGTAAGACGTAATAGTACTTATACTCGTATATCCAATATTGAATATATAGGCTTTGAACCAAATGCAATAATGCTAAAACCAGGAAGCACTTGCAAGAAAATACATCAAAGATAATTTATTGTATTTTGAGTTTAATCACCTGTTCTTCGTCATAAACTTACAAGCAATAAAACCTAGATATTAAATATTTATAGTTCTCAGTCGTTCTAAACAATTATAAGATAAGTAGGGAAGGTCTAAAATAGAGAAAAGTATAGGTTAGGTTAGATACATCGTTAAAGTAAAGATTCTATACCTTGGGATTCACCTAGACAGTACCCTCAGCTGGAACATCCAGCTCGAGAAACTGGTATCACGTGTTCGTAAAATGATTTCCATCTTTAAAAATTTAAGGAACTCAGCTAATGCTGAGATATTAAAATTAGTATATTCTGCTCTAGTACAGTCAATACTAACTTACTGTATACCAGCTTGGGGAGGCGCATGTGCCACACAATTCTTGAAGCTTGAAAGAGCACAGAGAGCCGTTTTAAAGGTAATGATAAAAAAACCTTTTAGATTCCCAACTATACAACTTTATCGTAACTGTGACGTTCTAACTGTGAGACAGCTATATATTCTCCAACTGATACTTCGGAAACATGTCTCAGTACCAATAGAACCTGACAAATTTAACAAAACCGGTCTACGCCGAAGTTATATAGTCTGTGCACCAGTATCCCACAGAACAGCTCTCTCGAAGCGCCACTATCACTCATTGAGTCCCTTCCTTTACAATAAACTTAACCAAATTTTGAACATATACCCTCTCCAATTAAAGAAGTGTAAGAATGAAGTCACCGATTGGTTAAAGACCCTCAATTATGAAGAAACAGAAAAAATCCTAAAAATATCAATATAGCTACTTTTTAAATCTAAAACATCAGGGTTTTCTCGACAAACAGTATATTCTCACTTAACATAAACTGCAATGATCATCACCTAGCTAGTTCCTATAAACTCATTTATCTGACACACACACACCATCTTATACGAGTTTGCGCGCACGATACGCTCTCTCTCTCACACACACACACCGTCACGCACCATCACACCCACACCCTCTCATTCTCAGAGACACACACCCTCACACTCTCTCACACACCCTCTCACTCTCTCTCTCTCTCTCTCTCTCACACACACACACACACACACACACACACACACACACACACACACACACACCAACAACAACAACATACAGAATTCTATTAGATATAAGTTATTCATTATTAGTCATTTACAAGTTAATTACCTTATTTTTGGCATTGACACTACATTATGCGACATTACAACCCGATTGGAAGGCGTTAGCATCCGTTATACAGTTTTTTAAACTAGTACGGTTGCTATCGTTTCACATTCTTGTAAATTGTTTCCAAACAATGCTGTTATAGCTATAAGTTTTCAATCAAGAAACTCTGTTCTTAAATTCTTAAGTCAATAAAAACCTTTATTATATTATTATTATTATTCTATCTAAACTCCAGGATCGATTTTGAAAATTATTTTACTGATATCAACCTATGGCGGTGTTGAAGCTATCGCGGTGTTCTACCTGTGACTGGTAGAGGCCAGTCACAGCTAGAATACAGCGCCCAAGTAGGTACTTTTATTATTATTTATTTATATAAGTAGGTATAATTATTTTTAATTTTTATATAATTTTTCCCTTTTTATACTCTTTTTTTTAAATTCGTTAATGTAAATATAAATAATACTTTGCTATTGTAAATAAATACCTATGGGGCATGTATATTTTTAACTGTTTAATTAATTCACCTGGGAGAACATCACCTGGATGAATTTATCCCAATGTGACACTGTAAAATCCACTTTGTTCACCTGGGTGAATGATAATGAACCGCGGTTATTCATAAAATTTGATCAGTATCGAGTTTTGTAGATATTTTAATAGTGTAGAGTATTATTTGCCTCTTTGATAAATTAAATCAATAAAGGATTGCAGTCACCAAATATTTCTATCAATTAGGTAAGCATTAGGTAGGTATTTAACATAATTAAAAATAAAACATGTTAACCGTGGGATTCCATGCTCAGGAGATTGAAATCTTTATCAGGCATTCATTTCTTGTATTTAAGGTCGGACAGACAGTGATAATATCAGTGCAAATAAAAGAATTGCGAAACAAGACTCGCGACCAGTATAATATCCACAGTAGCAAAGTTGCGAAGCAAAAACGTAAATTGACAAAGAAAAACAAACTCTTGGAAATTATCTGTCGTTCCAGTGTGGCGATGTCTGCGATAGAATCTAGATCGGATCTTTCTCGCGTGCCGATCGCATCTGCGACTCTGTTGCGACTTATAATGAGCCGAGATGTCGCCAGTCCAGCTGACTCACAGTCAACTCTTGTGTAGTTATTTGCTGACCAATTATTAATTATGAAAAATTTCCCTGATTTTCAGGACCTCTATCCTCAGAATACTTCTACTTAGTCATTTATTCCTACAACTACTAGTCAATCTACTACTATTTACTTATTTATTTGATAACTAGGGAAGTTCGGTTTTGTATGATTCTTCCGTAAGTTTTGGTACCTAGATATTTTCGTTGATGATGATTGAAATTAAGTGGGTATCTACCTAAACTGTTAATGATTCAAAATTATGTTAATCTAAAAAAAGCCCATAACGATAACAGACTATAATAATCAAAGAAGAAAATCGAACTCTCCATGGCATATAAAATATTGAATGAGCCTGCGGCGATTGCCTAAACATTAATTAAGTTAAATAAAACTAATTACATAAAACATAAAATTTCAATTCCATATGCAAATGATGATACTAATGTACAGGTTGGCATTTAGAAAACTTGTGATGATGTTCATAACAATTTTTAGTTTTTATTAGTCAACACGGTTTTGCTCACGACTAAAAGCTGCACTGACCTTTTGATCTTTAGTAGTTATGCAACTTTGCAAATCGCAATGAGGATGCACCTACAGGCTTTACATAAACGCTTTCACGCCTGTACAGAACAAATAAATGATAATTCTAATAATTTAGCTAAGAGAATAAGCAATAATAGTAAGTTATGTATGACTATAATACTTCCTCATAACATTTGTAGAATTAATATTATTACAGTTAACCTTCATGATAGTGAATATGGTGATGATCATGAATTTTAACTAGAAATTATCAGTAAATTATGAAATGTATTTAGAATAATGAAAAATAATGTAAGCGATGAGATGGATGACCAATATGTAATTACTTTCAACCACAACAAACATAAGTTTTTTGAATATAATAAAGGACAAGGAAGATGTTGATGAAAATACATTTCAAAATCTCGATAATGAGGAAGCATTACAGATGAAGACAGTACACACGTAACATGCTAAGAATTCTCCTTTAAAGGCAATTTTATAGCTTGTACACGTCAAGCATCTATGCAGTTTGTCTCTTGTGACGATAGCATCTGAAAAGTCAAGTCAGCGTTGAGATTGCTCGATAGAAACATACAGGCATTAGATAACCTGACCCTATGTAGACCGTAGATATTTATTGGTGCCTTTCTCGTACTGGGTGGCCTTTACTATCTTCCAGCATTATCGCGAAATATCTTTAACGGTTTCAGATTTCGACTTTTTGTTGAGAAATTAATATTTATTCACAAGAATATACTTGTCGTGTTGAAGTACCTAAAGTTACGGTGACGAAAGCAGGAGTTTGCTAATAAAATGGAACTTAAATCATGTCAGCAACGGTTCGTTCAAAATTCAACCATATTCCCGTTAAAGACAGAATGGATTGAAGTGCAGTTTCATAAGCGTGTTTTACACCTGTCTCGCGAAGGATCAAGAAACTTTAATCTGGCTCATGGCTTCGCTCTCGCAGCAAAAAGAGCTTAAGTTGGTTCAGGAATAAGTCTACTTAAGGCGTTGTGCAGACAATTTAATTAGATCGTTGAGATAAAACTAAATGCCACGTTACAAGGGACCCGTTTCTGCGTTCGACGTCTGGATTTCCAATATCACGACTTTATTAAAACTTATTTCTACTTTTTGCAAAACCACTTTAGATATGAAACTATACGAATGCACACCACTGACAATTATCTTTAAAGACTGGTGAAAAGCTACAAATTTCATAATTAATTTTATTAACATGTTCAGTTGAACAAAC
Source organism: Tachystola acroxantha (assembly GCA_963506565.1). Lineage (NCBI taxonomy): Eukaryota > Metazoa > Arthropoda > Insecta > Lepidoptera > Oecophoridae > Tachystola > Tachystola acroxantha. The sequence continues at coordinate 4,989,811 of OY735879.1, read as the reverse complement.
ATATAAAATTAATTCAATCTCACGCACGGCATATTGCAAGGCCTAATAGATTCACGCGCGTGTGGGCCCTTACAATAAAACATCGATCATTTTCAACTGCGCGAGCGCAACAATCATTGCCGTTAGCAAAGTAAATCGAGGGGAGGATGCGGAAACAGAAATGTTAGGCGATAACGTAGATACAATACAACGGTTTTTAGTGAGATCAATGAAAGCTATTGAGCTTGCAACATTGTATGGATGGATCGAGTCTATTTCTTCAACTTACATTTGTATCTGTATACAGTGTTTTATTTTATTATGGAGTTTCAACGTACATTCCAATTTTATTTTAATCGGTTTCGTCGAAGATCTTTGTTGTTTACCATTTTATGCAAGCCTTTCTTGTTTGCTTGCTTTATTTTTCTGCTAAATACTTAGTAAGAGTAGTTAAGTGGTATAAATAAATGCCGTTTTCTTTATTCTATGCCCAAATATATGGTGTTAATATTTAGGTTTTTAGATATAATGTCTATTCTAAAGATTCCAAACTTTCCTTAGTATCTGGTATTAACATTCATTGGTCATCGGTATTGTATTCAGTACGTGAGCAGGGCTCAACAATGGGCGATGGGGGATTGCCAGTACCTATTACAATACAAATTCCGGGCAAAAATTATAGTTTTCCACACCTGTCTAGGTACTCCCCCATTACGAGGTCCGGATCAAATTGCCGATAGCAAGTTATTTAAATTCAAACGATTTATTGTAGTCACAAAGACCATATAAGTGTTAGTAAGTTATTAAATGGAGCATCTATTTTATTTTGGCATTTGTCATTGGTTTTTAAAAGAATTTGTTGCGTAAAAGTTGTCTGGACATTTTTAACACCTGATTACGATTCGTTCTTAATATACAATATATTTGTTTTTTAATATCATTTTGTACATAGTTTTAATATTATTACTGATGAATTAGTTATACTTCGGTATTTTACCCTACTGCTGGAAAGGAGTGTAATGAGTTGTGATTTACGAGCAAAAAATAATATACAAGTAGGTACCTATCTACCTACCAGAGAGGTAGTAATTTTAAAGATACCTTACAATCAGCTATAGTTAAACACATTATTTAGATGCAAAAGTGTCTGCAACAATTATGTTTTTAATGACAAAATTATATTGTATAGTGAAGCCACGTTATTAAGAACACGCCTCGACCAAATGCGTTCATTTATGCAGATTACTTCTTTAAGTCGGCCTCAGGGTTCGTCATAAAGAAAGAACCCAGCGTCTTGATGGGACTCGATTTGTGTTGCATTGCTCGTTAAATATGTAAAAACGTTGTCTGCAGTCGCAATAAACTATTTAAAGACGTAATAAAATATTACCATGAGGGGTGTACTGGTATTGAATAAGGTTACAAAGCTATAAAACAAATTGCAATACAAGTTGTAAGGAAAGCATGAGCTGATGTAAATGAGAGTAGTTTCTAGAAGAACTTGGACCTCGATCTAAAAATCGATATGTAGTTTGGAGGAAAAGCGCTCTTGATTATGATTACTGAAGTCGTAAACATCAACTTTCTGGACATTTCTGTAGAGATTATCGGCGAGGTAATAGGATTATGGCTTATTGAGTGACATTTAGGATGTCCCACTCTCGAATAGGACTTTGTTATGCATGTTATATAGGTACCTCGTATCATATGCGAATGCTGTTTACATACTACACTTATATTTTAAAAAAGTCATGTTACGAGTTTTGACTTTGAAGCATTACTAATTTTCTGATATTTCCAATAAAGATAGAAGTAAATTCAAAGAGAACTAAAGAAAAAGCGTTATTGTAGTAAAAAAAAATAATGACCCGTAGATACTTTCGTTATTGCTATTTAAAAATGCTAAACATAACTTAGGCGTACCTGAGAGTTGGATCATAAAACACTCTTTTATGTCGCGTCGCACCATCGCTAGGGGGTCTGCAAACCCGTCGGATTTACACGAATAGAAAACCCTCTATGCAAATTTGAGGCGTGACATATTAATGCTACGTGCTGCCCCGCTATTACTCAGCATAATTCCTAACCCTAATCGGTACAAGAGCTAGTTTATACCAATCGTCTAACTCGTTAGTTTTGTGTTTATAGCGTCACGTTGCCCTATGATATTTATTGGCGACCCCTCCCACTCTATGTTTGATGTTAGCTCTACCGCGGAGTTGCACAGGTTCTCTTTATGATTTACTCCGGCTAAAGATAATATCGATAGGTAATTCAACTAGAGCTACTTTTTGCTTTGAGTTACGATGTCTGCTTTCAACCGGTCGGAGCAGTAGACGCCAATATACCTAACCTAGATTCCTCTAGCTAGATGAATGTAGCTAGACGAAATTGTTTTTCAACATCTTCTCTAAACATAGGGTTGTAAACAATAGCTCGGTCCATTGGTATGTCGTAATGCTTCCGATGTCACCTATCATGTAACATATTTACATTGAAATGCGAGTGCCCAAACAGAATTTCTTTTAGTCGTATGCGGTTGTTTGTTTAGTAACGGTTAATACTAAATTCCTAGTGGTTAGTGATAGTCAATTTCAAGATTTGTTTAAGTAATTGTTTTATCGGATATTCTTGAGCAGCATATTTTTAATTCCATTTAAGTAGTATCTACGTTTTTAAGAAAGGAAAGAAGCATACAGTGAAAGTGCATGTTTTTGTCATTACAACGTTGGGATTTGTCGAAGCCTTATTATTTTTCGTAGAGGATATAGTTTTGTAACTGTCCGCAAGTGTGAAACTAATCTGGATTATTTATATAAATCCTCATATAATTCCTACTTCGGAAACCCTATCAAATACTGTGCAAAATTTATGTAACGTTGTAAAGTTTCTGTTTCTATTCCAGTTTATTGGATTTCAGGATTTTATTAGTAAATAACACTAACTTAATAAATATGTTTACTGTCTTACCAAGGTGATATGTAATTGGATTCAAATTAGCATTTAACCGAAACATTTATTTTCTACAATGTGATCGTAATCTTGTTATGTATTTGTTTCCTATGTCCAAGCATTTAAGGTACAGCAAAATTAGATTAGTTAAAACAAACATAACTTTACTGTTTGATGATAAAACTCACTTTAACGAACCACTGTCGCTTTAAAGTTCCATTGATAATAGGTTGAATCCATTGAATTTAGGTACCTACTCGTATTTTCATAATATGAACATTTTGACAACGTTTGGTGGATATCTCATCCCATCCCACTTTATATCCCACTAATAATAATGACATAATGAATAAACGCGAAAGTTTGTATGGATGGATGTTTGTTGCAAAAAGTAATGATTGGATTTTAATGAAACTTTAGGTACAATAATATAGCTCATAAATCAGAATAACACATAGGCTATAATTTATAAAGATCCTGCACAGACGAAGTCGCGGGCAGAAGCTAGTTAAGTTATAATTATAAGTCATATTTTCAGTTTATTTTAACAGATTATATTTTAACATTTGCGAAATGTTAATTTATGTTCATTGGCTAATTGTTTCAGTGAGATGGCGCGGTGGTGCGCGCTGATCCGGCATGGACGACCAACTTGGCTCCTCCTGGTGTACCTCATACACGCGACAACCGCGACACCTGGTGAGCAATACATTTTTTTAATAACCAATAATTTGTCCCAATGCTCGGCAAAGGTCTCCCCCTCTTCCTTCCCCCATCTCAGTCCTGAGGTTCAATGGTAGAAGTGACAGCGACAGCAAGCTCATTCATATTTCTATTATCCATTGCTCGGGTGCTGTAACTAGAATTTTTATGTTACTATTGAAAGCCAGCAATGGAGTATAGAAACGGGAATGGGCCTGTCACTGTCAGTTCCACAATTAGACCGCTGTCAATTAGACCTTCAACCATCAATTGTTGTATCTAATGAGATCGTCTCTCCACCTTCGCAGGGGTTTGTCCCGACGCCGACGACCATCCAATTGTACGGTGGAACACAGGGAAAGGTGTACAGGAGAGTTTTTAAGGTTGTGATTTTCTCAAAAACTACTTGACCTATTGCAAAAATTCTTTCACTGTTTGGTAGATAAAAGTTAAAACTATGTAACTGTAAAATAATTATTAAATTCGGTTCAGTAGTTATTGAGAAAATCTCAACCTTATTGAGGCCCCCTGTATACTTATCTCTGTCTTCGACTGTACCCATACAATTATTATTTTATATTATTTACTATTGTTAATTATCATAAGTTTATAATGGATTGATTTCATCTTCCCAGCACTACCAGGATATGAATTCTCAATATTATGGTTAGCTAGAGAGAGGAGATCGAAATAAATCTCTATCGTGATTATCATTACGTTCTTTCTTAGGAAGGTTAAAAGCTGGTGAGCGTGGAATGTCCATTATACTAGACTAGATAAATTTTGATTTCTTGTAAATTTTATGGACAGTGGTTCTGTAGGTACTGCTATTTGCTCTCACATCACCCAGCCATGTGATATGAAATACGAATGTAAAAATATCATTTTATTTCTGTTAAAACTGACGTAACCAAGTGTTCCATAGTGTACCAAAGGTCGATTAAATAGATGGACTAAATAGGTAATCGTTACAGTCGAGATTCTCGATTAGGGATTTAACTTACTAATTTACCGTATATCAACCGAAACCGTGCTTAAATCAAGTTAACTCTAATAAACTCCGAATCGGTTATACCATGACTGTGTAATACTACAAATCTGTCACAATCACAATGACGTTTCTATAAAACAAACTCTGAATTCATTGGCATTCATTGAACGGTTGTTACTTGTTTGGTAATGGACAATGGCATGTTTGCTTATTCAGAACAAATGCAATTGAACAAAACAACATTGTGATTCATCCCGACTAGAGTGAAAGTTTTCTTTGATGATTACCATCTAGGTATTAAAATATGGACGTCAATCGAATGATTTATATTTTTTTTTAAATATTAGTCTTTTTGAAGAAAAAAAAAACTGTATCATACGATATGTACCAGGTATCAAATGGCATTAAATAAAGACATTAAAGTAGGTATTATCAACTAAAAATAAACCGACTTAATGTTACATCACTTAATGTTAAAATCACTTAAGTAATTATTATAGTATTTATTGCAAATGTATCATCAAGGCAACGAATACAAGTATAAATAATCACAATATCATGTAAAAGGCAAACATAGGCAAACTCGTTAAAATATAAATTCATTGAAATGTTAAATTTGTACCAGCAATGAACACAAAAACGCAATTATTTATCAAATTAATTACTGAATGTAAAACTAATGATTAAACGACGTAAACTATTTACAAGTAAACTCTATTCAGCCACCAAAACAAGCACTAAACCATGCTTTCTAATTGGAACAAATACTTATAAGGGTAGTTAGTAACTAGATACTGCCTTTTCGGGATGTAGACTAAATTTTATGCGCTTATTGAGTGCATGTGTACTAATTAACGCAGTCGTTTATGGCCTAAAGGATTTATGTTTTGTCTAAATGTGTAAAAGGATTCCTGATTGACAAATAACTTCTTAATTGAGAGTTTCCCAGACACACCTTCCTTGTGGAATTCGATTTTGTTTATTAGTGCAACTCGACCATAAATATGGCCTGAACTTATTTTACTAAATGCTTGTGAACATTTTCAATTAGTTTAGTATTCTGAACTTGCTAATTACTGAGGTTGTTTGCCATAAACGTGATTTAAAGTTAGGCCATCTTTTAAAGCTTCGGTCCCTTTTTAACTAAACTTTTTTTAACGAGGTGTGAAAGGGACAACAACACGGTTTAAGTCTTTCCCCACAGGCGCGATCTGCACGCAGCTTGCGTGCGGCCTGCGGCCAATTGAAACGCATGCCCCGCCCCATTTTCTCCCGACGTTAACGTCCAGTAGCTAGCGATATGAGGCCTAGGTCGCAATCCGCAACCTATTGGACGTTACCGACGGGAGAAAATGGGGCGGGCCATGCGTTTCAATTGGCCGCAGGCCGCAAGCCTCGTGCAGATCGCGCCTGTGTGGGAAAGACTTTATGGGAAATTAGGTTTAACTATAATTATGGTTAACAGCATGTGAACACTTTACAAAACCCTGTCTAGCACTTATTCTTAGAAAAAATGCTGCTTACGGCTAGACGTTTACGACTGACAGAGGCCTTTGCTTTAAGTTGTAAAATATTTATAAATTATGGATTTTAGTTCAAGTTATTTTATTACCTGCGATCATAAACATGTGTGGAATTACTATTTTAAAAGTTAACCTACCTTTCATTATTGTATTATTGATTAAAATTGACAGGTTTACGCTAAACACACGACAACTAATTTTTTTTATTAAAAATTAGTATTTTTTTAAAAATAAGTAAGTACCTACCTAAAAAATTTCTACTATTGAATCCGTTGTGCTACAAGTAATACTATTTAGTTTTATAAAATGGTACTTAACTAATCCTAAAGGCTACAAAAAAGTATTATACCTATTTTAATATTTACATAATTAATAAGTAAAACTACTAACTCAAATAACCTTACTGACCTACTTAATTCCACGTCATTTATGCGCAACTCTAATACAAAAAATACAAATACTTAGGAAGGAACCAAAACATTTTCTATCCTAATCTATACAATAAAATTGCGTAAACATCATTACCTGTATTAGAAATAGGCAATACTAACATTACATTGGTCTAAATGACTGGGACACCGAGTAGAATTTTTTATAATAAAATGTTCGAATTATTTGGTTAACAATTGCACAGTGAAGAAACTCGTTTATGTAAGTTATTATCGCAGCAATAATTTAAACGCCCCTCATACCCCCAAAACATTCGGTAAATAATAAAATATGTATGTAAATATTAGTACGGTGGAACACAGAGTAAGGTGTAGGTTGCGATTTTCTCAAAAACTACTTGACCTATTGCAAACATTCTTTCCTGTTTGATAGTTTTAGCAACTATGTAAGTACTTAACTGTAAAATAATTATTAATTAGTGGTTTTTGAGAAAATCTCAACCTTATTGAGGCCGCCTGTGTACTTACAAGGCACATAGTGTAACAAAAAAATGATACTTTCTTTTTTAGAATCCATACGACACCCACCTTCTAATTCGTCCGTTCCTTTTATAAAATAGAAATCCCTGGTTAGACTCTCGGCCTACGAAGCCTTAATTAGCTGCCGAGCTCTAACGAACCACAACGCGAATTTTCACACTGGTCGCCCTGTCGATTCTGCTATTTATGACCGTTTGTTACTTTTACAAGGAACTTGGTTAAGACTTCCGTAACTGTTGATGTAACGTTTAATTAAACCAAATGATCTATATGCACTATTTTAGTTGGTATATATTAGCAAAGAAAATAACACATTCCTATCAGTACCAGTACCTACTATAATTGTAAGTATACAAAATTAAACGTAATATTACACAGAGTGCAATAAATGTTGAAACTAAAGAAAGACAAATAAAATTTTATACTTTTTGATATTAAAATAAATGACTAGAACTAGATGACTAAATTCAACCTTGCACACTATTTGCATACTCTTTCTAGAACTAATTCAAAATTCAGTTAAGTAAGTATTGCATTTTTGTCTAAAACATTTTTAAAAGAAACTTTATATTACAGGTCCATGTGAAGTGGAAACTGGGCAGTCCAGCATTATTGTTGACATAGAAGAGAGCAGAGGGAACCGTAAGTATCCTTACTTAACTTAATAATTCTAACCAAACCCTTCCTTGCTTCGCAGTCGGGTAAAAATACTTTTATTTGTGACTCGCTTCCTTCTTATATTTTGGTAGGTACGGTGGAACACAGAGAAAGGTGTACAGGAGAGTTTTTAAGGTTGAGATTTTTTCAAAAACTACTTGACCTATTGCAAAAATTATTTCACTGTTTGATAGATAAAAGTTAAAACTATGTAACTGTAAAAGAATTATTAAATTCGGTCCAGTAGTTTTTGAGAAAATCTCAACCTTATTGAGGCCCCCTGTATACTTATCTCTGTCTTCGACTGTACTATTATACCCTTAACTATTACAATTGAGTTCAGAGTACAAAGGATTGAATAATTAATACGAAGTATTTAGTCATATAATAATTTTGTTACTTGCGAAAAATAAGTTTCTTATATTAAAAATATCCGCCATCATTTTGGAATGGCGGATTGATTTTTTACTAATTGTTTAAGTTTATATTTACATGAATACTCCAATAACTTGACATTGGCGAAATTATCTCTTTAATAAGAGTAGAAGCCAATGAAATAAGAATATAAACTTTTATATTCTTAATTTGCAGTTACATTTGATTATCAATATCATTTATTTCTGTGCCTTGCGGTATTCGCAACAACTTGTATTATGACTGCCTGACCTTTACCTCTGTACTGCTGAGTATTGGCTTAGTATTAGATTTCAGAGGAAAGAAAGAAAAAGAAAGATCCGAGAACCTAATCTAAAATTAATCTTTGACGAACCGCGTGGCGAAATAAAATACCATCTGCAAAATAAAACTCGCAATTTCATTCATTTGTTTAAGCTTGCAATTTCATTTCTAAATTTCCAGAAGTAAACCAAAGCACAGTCCCAGCTCAGCTGCCAGTGGTTGGGGAGCCAGGTGTTGACGTCATCCTGTCGACAGTCTTCCCTAAAGGGCCGACGTTATTCGAGCTCGATGGCAAGCGGCTACAACTGCTGCAACCGCTGGATAGGGATGCAGACAACTTGTCTCATATGGTTTTCCAGGTCTGTAGACTTTTATTGTTAGATCTTTTTTTTACAAAGTATTTAAATACAAAATGCGGTAACAAAAATATGTATTTTCAAATCTAATATAATTTTTGAGCGCATAGAGACGAAGTATCGTGCCGTATTAAAGAGATGCGTCCATGTCGATAATATATGTAGGTTACACGTGTCGCGAAGCAATTTTGCGCTCATGTGCGGGCAGACACAGGCGCCCTCCTGTTAAAGGTCTATGGGGGAAATGGTCTCTCAGTATTACATGGCATTACTCCATAAATACTTAAATAATACAATTAGATACCTATCCGAATTGTGAAAATCTAATATTTTGCAAAAATTTCGTACTTAGGCTTATCTTAGCGAAATTGAAGAGTTGATCCACCAGGATCCCCAGTTTAAAAAAATGGTAAGTAATTATTTAGAATTATAGAGGCACGGTACATAGGTTTTCTAATAAAACCTATTACTTATAAGGGTTTTAATATAAGGCTGAATTTTTTTAAATTATGGAGTGTTAAAATTATGTTGAAGAAATGTGGGATAGGAAATAGAAATGATATATGGTGTTTGCTTATAATTTTTTTAAACTTGGGATAGTTTAAAAAAATGGTAAGTACTTATTTAGAATTATAGAGGCACGGTACATAGGTTTTCTAATAAAACCTATTACTTATAAGGGTTTTAATATAAGGCTGAATTTTTTTAAATTATGGAGTGTTAAAATTATGTTGAAGAAATGTGGGATAGGAAATAGAAATGATATATGGTGTTTGCTTATAACGGGACTGACTGACTAATATTCTACCGTGCCATCCAATCGAATAACGTCAAACTAGTTTATAAGCAAGTTTTAGCTCACGTTCTCACCTGTTAAAAAGAGAATGCAAGTTAATATGATCAATTCGCCTGGGGGTATAACATATCGATGCCAGCCTCAGTTCATATTGCATGAGATGCAGCGGTAGCGATAAATTACAGCGTTTTTAATTTCACTATGAATACAACAGATCGACCTAATTAATTTCCTCATATACCTAGGTACTGGCATTGTATATTAATTACTCAGTTTCAATTAAACTTTGAAACAAAATTTTAATTCATTTCTTATGTACATTTAGTGTACTTGTTCCATACATAGCGTAGGTAGATTCCACTCTCAATGCCAATGTGCGACGTATAATTTGAAAAAGAAATACTTATTAATTTACTACTTCTGCTCGTCTGCTCATAAAGTATACATATTTCAAAGTTGAATTGCCCTGTTTATATTCCTTTTTTTTAACTTTACCTAAATCGGCGCGTATAGTGATTTAAACTGTCCCTTTCTAACTTAACCTTTTTTAACAGAGTGTGAAAGAGATCGTAACACGATTTAAGGGATGTGAGGTTTAATTATATTTATGAATAACAACAATCGTTCTCGTACCTACATCGTCGACAACTTCTAAACAAAAACCCTTTAGCATAATAGGCAGCAAACTCAATTTTCGACTCTACGCTACCGCTCATCACCGTCAACTCAATCTAAGGTGTTAGTTAAATTGACGTCTATACCATTTATAATTAACGGCTTTTTGCATATGATTAACGAGTTGTTTTGTCTGCAGCTGGTGTGCCAAGTGAAAGCGACGAAGAAGCGGCGGACGATCCCCGTGATAGTCAGGGTGTCGGATATCAATGATAACGCACCGGTCTTCCAGAATACGCCATATCAAACTAGCATATCGGAGGTGAGAATCTAGAATAAGCTTAGCGGAGCCAAGGGGTAAGGCAATAAAGGCGTAATTTCATTGATAGGTGTAAAGATTAGCTTCTGCCTTATGTCATATAGATGGATATAAGAAATGTTGTGGCCCCTCTTTTCACATTTCAAAGCAATGACTATATCATATTGCATTATTTGTGTGTCCGCCGTATTGCATCGCGCCGACATGTCACTCTGATCCTTAGCAAATACCTACAATGTCTTTAAGTTAGAGTCTTTTGTTATTTTTTATAGATTCAATTACGGAATTTTACATAAGTGGTACCTATCATAACACAGTCATTATAAATACGCTTTAACAAGTTGTATTAGATGTTTTACTTATTTAGAGAAAGTGAAAAGATTACCGGCTACAGCTAGTCTTGGTGACATTGAGCCTCTAAATAAATTAGGACCCCTAATTGCTGGCATCGTAATTCCGGCTTAGGTGCTTTCTCTAATACGAGTATCTACAAGTGACAGTTCTATTTTTTCTAAACTAAGTAATTTAAGCTTCGTATCGAACTTTGAAATATACTTAAGCGATTCCATTTAAATATTAAACGGTTTACCAGCTTTTTAGGTCTTAAACCTTGCAAGCGAGAAAGCGCCATAACATCGATGCTAAAGAGAAGAAATAAAGCCGCCTGTCTGTATACTATTTAATTACATTTTTATGTATACGACCAATGTATTTTTAAACTCTACCAAACTCTACTAAATTCTAACTATATCATTAATCTTGCAGCTGGTGCCTATTGGCACGACGATATTCGATGGCGTCAGAGCGGTAGACATCGATGCAGGGGTCAACGGCCTCTCAGAATACTTCATCATACCAGGAGATAATGAGACGATAGAGGCTGCTAATGCCGCCGATGGCTATGGATACTTCGCGGTACCTCTGCCTCATCAGGGGCAGGTGACAGTGAACAGGAGTTTGGATTATGAACGCACGCAGAAGTATCTAGTCACTATTGTTGCTTCTGTAAGTATGACGATTTTGTACAGATGTCTCGAATGTTTCAAGGTCGAAGCGGTGGTCAAATTGTAAAAGATATTAGGTACGCATCAAAACAACTTTGGACTTTTAACCGTTCTTATTATATGCGTCGCAAGAGTGGAAATCGTACTGCAAGTGTTACTGTTGATCTGGCTGTTGTCCGTACTTATACGTACTTCCCTAACACAACGCGACGAATAGAATCTTGGAGACTCTGAAACAAGAAGTCGTCGGTCGCACCGATTCTGCACCGACTACTGACATACTATTTTTTGTTATATTCATTATTGAAGTATCTAAAATATTGCTTATTTCTACAGGATCGTGCACGTGATACCAAAAGACGCCTCTCCAGCACTACAGTTTTGACAGTGACCGTATTAGATGATGACGACCAGGACCCTTCATTCATTTATCAAGGCTGCTCGTTCCATGATGGAACTTGCATTAATCCAGAGTATAGCAGCTATGTAAGTGTTAAAAACAAAATATTCTATAGTTTTTATTAACATTCCAATGTTCCATTTCCATGAGCAATAATTCCAAGAAATTGCACGCTTTAAACATCGAAGGTCGTGGCTAGAAATATTTAAATTCTGAAAGTTGTAAGATAAACATAAATATTCCAAATATCCCAGGTCAACAGTGGTGTGCTTGCTGGCATCCTGACCATCGAGCCAGAGAAGATCCAAGCAGTCGACATGGATACATTGGATGCTCGGATCCGGTACACCATCGAGAGCGGAGAACCTGACAGTTGGAACACATACTTCGCTATAGATCCAAACAGTGGGGCAGTCAGGCAGCTGGTATCTGTTGATACTAACATTGCGAAGAAATTCCATCTGGTTATAAAGGTAAGCAACTAAATTGTCCTTTAGTGAATGAAGAATTGGTACTTTGAATACGCGATGAGGCGAATTTTAACAACAATAACTCGATGCTCATGTATTTAAAAATACCGAGTCAATGGTTAGTTCCCGTCAACATTGTGAATCCACACTTCTGAGCTGGTGCTGGATGAGGGATACAAAAGTACTGTGTGAACAGCATCAAGGTTTGATGATGTTTCTTGTAGGTATAGACAAAGACGGTGGATTAAATTCAAAACAGTGTTTAAAAGAGCGTATCTATGCTCCATTCCAACAAGCATAGAATTTTATACATTTTCTTTTCAGTACCTAATTAAAACTCGTTTCTATTTATGACTTCTACTGCACATAAAATAATCATTTCACTTTCCAGGCGGAAGAAGTATCAGAATCGAAACGCTTCACCACTGCCAAGTTAACTATTACCGTGCGGCCAGTCGATGCGAGTCCACCAGTCGTGCAAGCCACTTCAGACGAGGGACAGGTGGAAGAAAACTCCTCCAAAGGCATCAAGGTCCTGGATAAGAAGGGAATGCCGATTCGACTGATTGTTTCTGATCCTGACTTGGTAAGTAGAATGAGAACTGAAGTAAGCGGGTGAATATTTTTAGGAATTAAGAGTTCGCGGTAGTTCGTTAAGGTATCACGGACTAAGTTTTGCCCTTTATCATTATCCTGGTCGAGTTCTTAAAAAACAGAAGACGTTTAGCCTTTGATGTAGCTATTCATACATAGATATTCTGTTTGATAGTTACAGATATACGTAAAGTAGAAATTGTCATTACTTACCCTAAACATTGTCAATGAAATGGTTAAAATATACCTCATAATCTCATATTTACGTATTCTATCATTACAGGGTCCTGGTGATCCAGTGCCAAACTACACTTTCGAGTTGACAACAAACTTTTTCGACATCGACAAAGATGGTTTCGTCGTAGTTAGTGATAAAAAATTGGACCGAGACCCACCGAATCCTGGCAAATTTAGGTTTCAAGTAAGTAAATCATCGCCTTCATGCACCTACAAAGTGTCATTCTACAATATAGAATACTACTCATAAGTGATTGAATGCCAAGAACCTTTTACGATAATAGAACTCGATTAATCAGTCATTGCCATAACTCACGAAGGTTCAAACCCCGGTATACCATGTACAAGTGAGTTTTATTTCGAAGCTGACACTTTAAAAATCTAAAGCGAAACATGTCGCAAAAACTGGCATGTCCGAAAATGAAAAACCTCGCCTTAGTGGCCTCCACTAAACATCAGATCGAACGGTCTAAAGGAAGACCTGTCCCCAAAACCCATGGGAATAATTATACTGTATACATGTTCCGTTGATATTTACGATAACTGTATTTCAGGTGGTAGCTCGTGAAGGAAACGGGGGAGCTGCATCAGCGCCTCTCTCGTTGGCGGTTCAATTGTTAGACCAAAATGACAACGCCCCAGTTATACCAAAGACTCAACCTATTGTCGTTCCTGCAAGCTTAGAGCCTGGTGCTGTTTATAAGGTAAACAATTTATTATTAAAATGTATAATTGTCGGTGAATGCGGAATGTAAAGGAGATAGAAAGCAGTCGTTACTGGGACTCTAGTTGTAGTAGATTGTCTAGTGAACCGACATTACGAGCGCTGTAGACCTGCTCCCCATATTCTGCTAAGATATTTGGATCGAACAGACTCGGAACGATTACGTAACCTGTATAAGCTAGTATAACGAAGTTAACTGGGGCCGAAATCGTTCGATCTAAATATAGTAGAATTGGGGTGTTTCTGCCTGGTGAAAAATAAACACAGAAATATACGATGAGCTGATTGCCAACCTTAACTTGTTGGAGAGACTTGTTGGAGAGACTTCTTGGAAAGGTCCTTTACGAGTACATCCATGAACATTTTCCAGATGTTATAACACCCCTGTTTACAGGTGGAGGCGACAGACATCGATGAGGGTGAGAACGCACGCATAACGTACAGCATTTATCACGTGTCTAACAACGGTGGCAACAAGTTCACTATTGACCCTAACACTGGAGTTATATGTAAGTTGCACCTTTCTCTCTTATTCATCCAACTATTTCCTTAAAATAAGTACGTACGTTTTTATTACGATTTTACACGTGTTTTGTGTGTGTTCACTGATTGAATTTTAGATCAAGTAACTAGATTGTGTTTGTGTGTGAAAATTTCTTTAAAAGTATGATTTCTTTAAACTCTAAAGCATCTTCACCTAGAATTTTTGATTTTAACTACTTTGTTAGTTTTGCACGAGTGTCACACTGTTGAATTAACCATATAAAGTAAGTGTACATGTACTCGTCAGTATTGCAAAACATCAAAATCTCACAAAAACAGTATGTAGGTACTTTATATTTTTGCTATTAATTAATTTACGCGGCTATAAAATATACCATTGTTTTTGCGAAAGTTTGGTGTGTTATCTTAACTTATGCGTATCGCTCATTTTAGCACGTACCAGCGTTAGCGATCAGCATAACGCCGCGGAGCTGTCAAACTGACCTTATAACAAGGCATTTGACATTAGTTTGACAGCTATGCGGCGTTGCTAACGCTGCTCGTGCTAGCTCCGCAGAAAATGTACACTTACCTTATAAATTACAAAAATGAACCTTAAGACTTTCCTTCACAGCCAGCACAGGCCGTCTACAAGCCGGGGAACAGTACAGCGTCACGCTACGAGCAATGGATGCCAAGGGCCTTAGCTCACAAGGCATAGTCGAGCTGAACGTGGCACCTGGTCCGAACACTCGGCCGCCACAGTTCTCCTCCAGGGATTACTTCGCGCCGGTGTCTGAAGGAGCTGCTATCAATTCTACTGTCACTACTGTTACTGTAAGTAAATGAAAGTGCTTCTAGGACGGATAGTCATAGACAGTTTTAATCACGAAGCGTGAGCTCGCACTTACGAC
This sequence comes from Tachystola acroxantha, assembly GCA_963506565.1. Lineage (NCBI taxonomy): Eukaryota > Metazoa > Arthropoda > Insecta > Lepidoptera > Oecophoridae > Tachystola > Tachystola acroxantha. Next base: position 4,974,488 of record OY735879.1, on the reverse strand, counting down.
TGTCAAAATTGTATGACAACTGACAGTTGTAAGACTGAACTCAAAGTTCACTCATACTGAAAGCTGTCTATGACTTGATAAAATATACTTGTACCAGTTTGTTTGCCGGTGCTTATTGTAAAAGTTGAGAAACAATAATCAGAGCGCATAAAGGTCGATTAGATCCTGTACGCTAATATGGCGGGACCATTCGCATAGTTGTAGTAGTAGCTTGTCGATCTAAAGAGTATACCTATCGTACAATCAGCAACATTTAAACTTACACAAATCTGGCCCATATTACTCTCCACTTAAGTGTTCCAATGTATTTCACGGCTGTGTTATCGACCGTACACAACAAACGAATTTAAGTACCCTTTCTAAGACATTGTCCTGCCCACGGCTAGAATTTTTTCATCATTTTAAACATTGTACTTATAGTAACCTCATATCCTCAAACTTTTCAGGCCAAAGACCCAGAGAACGAGTCTGTGACGTACTCCATCGTTTCCGGGAACGACCTTCGCCAATTCTCCGTTGGCTCCAACACTGGCATTATCACCGTCATCAGAAGACTGGACCGAGAAGTTCTTACGCGATATCAACTGGTAAATTATTATAATGTTATCAAGAAGTGGTTTTCAAGATAAATTTATTCATTAGAAAACTATAATTACACTTACCGAGGATTCGGACGTATACTTCGGGGTAAGTATCCAATTGCGTCGCATTCTTCTATAGAATCGACAAGGTCTACATTTTAATCAACCTATTTCATTATTTGGGAGTAAGTAACAATGACGTCATATTTACGTCAAGGCGCAAGAATAGAAGCTAACATTTGGGGAAGTGAACGCAACAGGCCGAGTGGACATTGGGGGAAGTGGACCTATTGAACCTGAGGGAAGCAAAACACGTTTCATTTCCTAAACACTGAAAAAATTTACAAAGTTCTGACTTCAGAGAGATAAAATCTTGAAAAAGTATTTTAAGTAGGGCGCTATCTTTTAAATCTTGTCAATTATTTGATATCAGGAGTCATGATTTTGTCAAACAGTAGAAATAATATGAAAATTTCAGATGATAAAAGCCGAGGATCCTGGTAAGCTGTCCAACACGGCTACTGTCAACATTAAGGTCACTGACATCAACGACAACAATCCTAAATTCGATGAGGACTCGTACCAGTTCCAGGTGAAAGAAGGTACGTCGAAATAACTAAAGTTATTCTCTTTTTAAAAAGTAGTATTTTTTCTAACAGAATGCTATCAGCTCAGGCTGTGAATGGTTTTTTGATATCTGAAGGCTTATATTCTTTTTTACTGTTTCCGTCCTTAACCCTTCTACCGTTGGTAGCTTCGGTATTTAATGACAAATTATCGATCTATTTCTGTGATATAACTTTGTTTGAATTGTTACAAGCTATAGATTTTCAACGTATAAGCAAACATTATCGTGGACTGTGATGATGATGATTCAAATTCCTTAAGGACTGATTTTTATTTTTGATTGATTGTGTGAATTTTCACTTCAGGTCAAAACGGCGAGGCAGTAGGCTATGTGCACGCATCAGATGCCGATGAAGGCGTCAATGCTATGGTCAGCTACAGCATACCGACTCATCTGCCGTTCATCATAGACAACGGAACGGGCATGATCAGCACTAATACTAAACTGGACTATGAACATACTAAGGTAAGGCATTAATAGATATTAAAATTTGATCTTCTTATTTACGTTCCTCATTTTAACCATGGCTGGACAAAACATGACAATCTTGACGTGCAGATGCACGGCTGCAGCCGAACCAATCACACAGGTTCTTCAGCTAGGTGTAGGTATGTATTCTCCTGTCAACACTCATCTTCACAAAGATCTTGCCCTGGATTTTAACTGCAGAAGGTTATATCGGGGATTCCGCATAACATGGCCTAAATAAGTACAAGTGATAAGGCCTAATAATATTATTGAAACCATAAAACCACGCGTTTTGTACTATTTACTTCATACATCGTTAAACAAGGCCAATACTAGCCAAGTTCTATAAAGCATTCCTTTTTTTTTCAGGAATACTCGTTCGTCGTGACAGCTACAGATGGAGCGATAGATAAACGATTAGGCACCGCATCTGTAATGGTCCAGGTTCAAGACGTGCCCGATGAGCCACCTGTGTTCCCGCAATCTCTTTACTCAGTGCATGTTCCTGAGAATTCGAATAACTATCCAGTTACTAAGGTTCATGTGAGTATTTTCTGCGATTTTACTTCCTTAGTTTGCTGTTTTTAATTGGTCACTCTCTAGCTAAGAAATCTTACAGTGGACTTTTTGATGTTAGTGAAGAACTGAAGGGGATAGAGTATGTATTAGTTACATAGGTAGGAAATTAATTAAACACACGTCAACCAATAAAGAAATAAGTATAAAAAATATCAATATTCCACTTTTTAAGATTGTGTAGCAAAAGTCGCAGATTGGATCTTAGTTGGAGGAAAAAAGAAATAAACAAACAGTAATAAATGTTTTTAAGTTTACTTACGTGTTAATTGAATTTCAGGCCGTGGATCCCGACACAATAGCTGAAATAACATACACGATCCTCCTCGGCGATACAGATTTCTTCTCAATAGATCGCAAGTCCGGTATGATTAAAACCCTCAGGCCTTTGGACCGGGAAGTGACAGCAAGATATGAACTCATTGTAGGCACTGAAGAGAATAATAGTGAAGATGCCGACGCTACAACTACAGTTGAAATTCTTGTTGATGTAAGTATGCAAACATTTTGCTTTATCTTAATGCTGATTTTCCACCAGTGATGTGTTATGCAGCTATGCTTCAAGGATGCAAAATCTAAGCTAACAAGCTATAATTATGTGACCGTTTCCACTAATCCTACGCTATGTAGCGAAGTGAGTAAGATATGAGCTATGAAGATTCGCCGCCGCGAGGTAGCTGTGCGAGGAAGATGTGCAGATCATCGTAGCACGCATCCTTTAATATAAAAACATAGCTAAGTTGAACTCGTTTCCACCAGTGCTATGCTCTGTGGACTAATGAATATGTTTCGTGGATATCAAAAGTATCCATAGCAACGTAGCATAGCACATCTCTGGTGTAAAGGCACTCGTACTCATTTACACACTTCTGGTTTAAAATGTTGCTTTTGACAATTTCCAGGATAAAAACGACAACGCTCCAATATTCACCTCTGTTGTTCGACCCGTTACAATCGAAGACTCCTCATCCATTGGCTTCCTAGTGTATACTGTGACTGCTGTTGACTCAGATGCTACTGCCCCCAACAACAGGATCCGGTACAAGTTGGTTGGAAGAGGCAAGGCATCTAAGTATTTCAATGTGGAAGCTGATACTGGTGCTGTGAGGGTCAGGGATGATCTGAGGAAGGAGACTGATAGTGAATATACGGTTAGTATTTTATTATAGAGACTGTTTTAATTCCGCTGAAGCACCCACGTAATAAGACTTATTTCCATCGTAGAATTAGTTGATACTGGCCGAAAAGCTGAAACTAACGTTTCAACAATATTCCTACTTCCAGTTAGCGATTCCTGTTTTATAGGCGGCGAGACTAAATATTGAATAGAAGATAATCTGAATGAGCACGATAGGTGCTTTGTAGAACGGCTAACAACTTTTATCAGATTTTATTACTAGTTCTATGGAAAATCTTTTGTACATTACAACTAATTCATTCGTCACGATCCGTCTTATCACATTATTTACTAAGGTTTATCCATTTATAATTTCAGGTGGATGTTCAAGCCTACGATCTAGGAGAACCTGTAATGTCTTCAGTCACCAGTATTACCGTCTACGTGAGCCATTCTGCAACTGTCCCTCCTGATGTAAGTATTGGGCATTTAAAAAAATATTACATCAATCGGCATACTAAGTTATGCAGGAGATACATCTGAAATTAGATTCTTGATATCTTAAATAACACTATAGATATTGATGATCACAGAAATCGGACTCTTTGTCCTTTTAAAGCTATACATGTGCTGTTGAATGGAACAAGGCATAATATTGTAAGGGGCATACATGAACGCCTATTTACCGCAAGAGTAGGCAGTGAGTGAGAGCTCGGTGGCTCAGTGGTTGGGTCAATGGACTTGCAATATGGAGGTCCCAGGTTCGATTCCCAGCTAGGGCAGCCATGTACCAATGAGTTATCCTCGGGTTTTTCGACGGAAAAACTTACGTACATTTACCGAGTGCTCTCAAAACGGTGAAGGAAAACATCGTGATGAAACCTGCATGTCGTAGAAGAAGAAAAAAAATCTAAGGCATGTGAAATCCGCCAACCCGCACTGGGCCCGCGTGGTGGATTATGGCCCGAGCTCCCTCGATGTAAGGGAAGGTCTGTGCCCGAGCAGTGGGGCAATATAAATAGACTGATGATGATGATGATGAGGCAGTGACAATGGACTTCCAACTCCTGGAATCCCTTCTTCACATTCATCAATATATTCATACACATCGTCGGTTTATAGTAGAATGCACATGGCCATATTTTACAGTCTAGAAAGAGGCATCCCGTTTAAAATACGTTTAATATTCTTATTACAGGTGGGTCTTGGCTTCGCCGATACCGTTTATACAGAGCATATCGCCGAAAACTCTCCTAACGGTACTTTAGTGAGGATATTGCCGCTTTTAAACAAGAGAGAACATTCGCCTGATACTCCACTGAAGTGTAAACTCACTGAATCTTCGCAAAAAGGTAAGATATTTAAATGACAAACAGTGCGTTAAGCGAAAGTGAGATATCAAAATTGCGATATGTATACAGACGCAGGTGAACCTCCATTACTCTCAAAACTTTCTAAAAGCACATAACCGTTTACTAAACTCCCGTCATGACAATTTCTTTTAAAAAAACTCTAAAAATTTCAACCTTTTATTATTTTCACGAAAATATTTCGTCTTCTCGTACGAAAGTATTTTGTATGTGTAATAAAAATTGACATCGCACTGGCGCAATCCAACCATAAACAACTTACATTCTCGAATTTCTTCTACTTGCTTAACATTTAGTCTTCTATACCTTTAGGAGTCTTCTACGTGAGACTAACAGAAGACCGAGACTGCGCGATCTACCTCAACACCAGCTCATTGGACTACGAGACTCTCTCCGAATACTCATTAGAAGTCCAGCTGGAGTCCATCCAGGGCCTGATAAACCCTGAAAGCAGTAAAGCAACTGTCAAGGTCCACGTAACCGATGTCAACGACAACGCACCGGTGTTTATATTCTCTGAGCAGTCGTCAATAACCAGTGCTCAAGGGAAATACTTCGCAATCGTTACAAAGGATATGCTGCTGGGTACTAATGTATTGCAAGTGAAGGTGAGTTCTTTGATTTTGGATTTTGCATGGGTCTCTTGAGTCAGTAATTTTCCTCCTACTTACTTTCTTTGATTTTCACCAACTTTATTTAGCATGATGCTATTATGAAGAGAATTTGAGGCCGAATTATGAAACACTTAAGCCGAGATTCCCTCTTGAAACTTGTCTAACAGTTTTTACAATTAAATTGTCTACACTTGACTAACTTATTTTTACAAGTATGTGTTACAAATAAGATTCGACTTTGCTTTCTTTTGGTAAAATAGGAACACAATTTTCTGTGAGATGAATAAATTATATGACCTTACCGCATTCAATTCTGTTCAACAATTGTAACAAAGTAATGGGTTTTTATTCTGCAATTATTAACAATATTTTTTCCACCAGGCAAAAGACAAAGACAGCGGCGACTACGGCAAGCTAGAATACCACAAGAACTCCTGGACGAAGGCAGCTGAAGAATACTTCAGTCTGGACCCCGACACTGGCGTGATAAGCAACAGCAAGACCTTTGAGAATGTGCCCAAAGATGTGATGCCATTGAAATTCAGCGTAACGGCGAGGGACAACCCAAATTCAGCACAGGATTACAATATTGCTAGGGCTTCTGTTGTGGTAAGTAGTCCAATTTGACCATTATTAATCAATTCAAGGCTATACGAGCCAGATTAGAGAATTTCCTGATAATTCCCTTGTAATGTAACTAACTGTTAGGTGTAAATTCTTAACGGACACGGTATTTTGTATAAAAGTGGAAACACCAAAAAAATTGGTACGAAGTACGCAGTAATTAAATTCAAACACAATTACATTCCATTCATGATCTACTCATAGCAAATTAAATTAGTAAGTGTAAGTGCCAATTCCAGAATGCGCACGCGGCTCACTTCTTATACTATGTAGCACATGAGTGACAGTGACGTTTAGGTTTAGATTTGGCGTCCACGGCAGACTCACCTATTATCTAGTTATAGCAAGTAGGTACAGTCGAAGACAGAGATAAGTATACAAGGGGCCTCAATAAGGTTGAGATTTTCTCAAAAACTACTGGACGGAATTTAACAATTCTTTTGCAGTTGCATAGTTTTAACTTTTATCTATCAAACAGTGAAAGATTTTTTGCAATAGGTCTAGTAGTTTTTGAGAAAATCTCAACCTTAAAAACTCTCCTGTACACCTTTCTCTGTGTTCCACCGTACCTATGTTATTTATTCAATTTATTACTCTATTCCAGATAAATCTCCTTCAAAAAGACAATCAGCTAGTCGTCGAAGTATCGAATCTCGATGCAGACGCCATGCGACGCCGTTCTCGCAGTCTCCTCTCCGCTATCGAGGAAAAGACCAGTTTCTACGCCGGATTAGAGAAGCTCACAGCAAGACATTACTTGGGAGAGAACGGAACTTTGGAGAGCGATAATAAAGGAACCGATGTGTGGTTGTACTTGATCGATCCAGATACAGGGGAGATACTGACGCGAGAGTCGAAGCCAGTTAAAAAGTAAGTTTAAGGTCCAATACGGAATATTAATGAACACTTTTTGAAATATTCAAGTTTCAAATAACTACAATTCCGGATAACTTTTCGCCTTAATGAGAAAAGAGCACCACAGTCCCTGCAGAAAGTTTTGGTGTTTTTGTGATTTTATTCCGCAACTGGCTCATGGTTGGCCTAGGAGTCATTTGTCAACAATTAAAATACTGTATGGCCCTGGTTTAAACACACGTTATAACTTAAAATGTCATTTTATTATCTACCATTACTGCATGTCTTTTGTTTGTCATAGTGTTCCATAGTGTACCTAAGGCCGAATAAATGAGTATGAGTGATAAATTATTATAGCAAAACCTGTCTCATGAGTTTTGTTATCCAAATTAGCTCAATGGTCTAGTTATTATATTTATTATAAGCGAACATGGCAACAGGCAGGCAACTACTGAAGGTTAGCCGTCAACTCCGCGTATCTTATGACTATCGCTGTCCACTCTCATATTATGTTTATTATCCTACTTATTCTAGATCTACAATCGTTCCTTATTTTTTCAGGGCCATCGAAAGTGGAGTACGCAACGCAGTAGCAGCCCGCTTGCAAGCGCCAGTGAGCGAAGTGCGGGCTCCGTTGACCCCTGTGGAACAACCGCGACGGCCACAGATAGCTGTCGCACCGCTAGCCACAGCTCTCCCGGCAGCTTTGTTAGCTCTAGCAGCGCTTGTGCTCGTCGCAGCTAGTGCTGCTACCATTTATATCTGTGCTTCTTGGAACAGGTACAATTACTATGTTATTTCAACGAAAAACGAATCACGTATCTGTTTCTTTTTTTTACAAAATTGCGGAAAGAACGATCGTGCTTTTCGGATGTATTATGTACCTATATCCACTCCTTTGTTGCCTCTTGATGAATAATTATGTTGTATGAAGTGTCCTTAGATTTATCTGGATCACGGGACTGATATTGGATATGAAGCTAATTCTGTAACGGTCACTAAGTCGAATCCTAATCCTAAACGCAACTGTCACTGGCGTTCATATGCTACGTCGCGTAAGAGCGAGCGGGATGCTCGCTTACAGGCGACTAATATTAGCGTGCGCAATCTAGAATCACTATTTTATAACATAGACTCAGTCGTAGATTTTATTTTATTTTTGGGTAATAAATAGGAGAAAGAGGGGGCAGACAAGCCACCTAATGGCAACACACATAAACTGATGTCCAAATCAAGTGTTGATTCAGACGATCATATTTGTTTACAAAATAAGACACTTGATTTGGGCTGCGGTATACAGACAATGCGTTGCTGGTTAGCTGCGGAATTGTTAGAGCTCTGTTCACATTTCTCTTCAAGCATTCTATCATAACTCTGAGCTCTGAAGAAAGGAGTCTCGAGGCAGATCGTTACAGAACCCTTTGTACCATTTTGCCATGTCCTGAGCTAAATATACTTTAATTTCAGGTACAAGAAGCACAAAGAGCAGGCTGTACAGCAATACGGAACCCTCAGCATGAGTATGCCGCCGCCGAGACCTCCATCTGGCTATGAGTCCAGCGAGGATGATCCTGCTCCGAGATACGAAACACAGGTAATTGTACTTAATTTCTTTCTTCGTAACAGTCGACAGAACAAGTATAGAACTGCCACTTAATACAATAGTAAGACCAGAAGACGCTAGTAGAATATAGAGAAAACTTTAAGTATTGGATTGCTTTGCTAACGAAGAATCAAATGATTTTCTATTCTACCTATCGTTAACGAAAGTCAAAGGCTTGGCTAGACCCTCCTGGATTTCAACAGATTTATCCAAGACTATGTCCGTTGATAGGTAATGTCCAACAAAGCGTCGCTCTGAAAAAGCTCCAAACACACGCTAAAGTACATGAAGCTTCAGAACAAGCTGATACTAAGTATAGGTTCTAATCTAGTATTTTCATACTATTTTTTGGCTGGGTTCATACCTTGTCATGTAAGTAGTTTATCGTGATCTTCAAGCTTTTTCTGAGCAGGGTTTTTTAATTAGATATTACTGATCCACATTGTTAGTAGATTTATGTATGTTGATGTTCTGTCGACTGTACAATATTTATTACCTCGTTGCTTCTATTGCAATTAAACGTAGAGCGGTTTTTGTTCTCAGGTTCTAAACATGGCAGTGGATGATGCAGATCTGCAGTTAGATTTCAGTCCCAATAATCACGCGTTCAACATTCACAGTGTCCAATATTTGTCTAAAGATAACGGTAAGCAAACCTTTTCTTCACGTAACTTTTATTGCCAGTTTATTTATGTGCTCTTTATATTCAATCCCCACATTATATTTCCTTTATGCTTATTATCATGTGGTTAGTAGCGATACCTAATGCTGTTAATTACCTTAAGACTGCTTAACGTGACATGCAAGGCTCGGAGGGGTTTATATAAAAATGGTGTCATTTATATCCTGCATCGGACCATGTGCAATGTTAAGCGAAGTTGGATGCAATAATAGTCTCTAATTATTTTCACATTTCTCTTGATTTTAGGAGAACGCAGCCCGACTCTTTCCGAAACGGCCACAACCGCTCGAGCTTCAAGCGTCAATGAAAACGGCGGAACACTAAACAACAGTCACCACTACGACCCGATCGCCAACAACGCGACCATTGCTCGCAACACACAAACACTTAACCGACGAGTCCCAAATACACACGCATTGAATAATGCGCTAGGAACGCTACCAAGAGCGAATAATAACAACGTGGGCGGGGGATTGCTCGCCACTACATTAGGCAGGAAAATAAATGGAGGCAACAATCATAAGAAGAAAATGTCACAGCCTATAATGGCGTATGATGAAATACCTGGATTACAAAGGTGAGACAAATGAACATAGTCACATTTTCCTACTTAGTGTTAGTTCAAATTAATTCGATATAATTAACATTATCCTCAAAGTTATTGAAAAAAGTGAAGAATCTTTGACATTTAGTTATAACTGTGTGTTAATGTTAAAGTTCTCTTGTCTATACAATTAACTTTATTTATTAACTTACGCAGTAAATTAAATCCTGAAAAAAAAAACATTGGTATCGATTCGGGAGTGTCGCGTGCTTAATTCAATCGCCGCTAAACGAAACGTCTCGCTTAGTCTTACACTATCTAGTATATTATGAGTTACCGTTACAGTTTAATTTTTAAGTTTACCTTTAGTTTTAACTGCTGCGAGAGAAACGCGTCTATTCTACGAGTATGTACAATTTAAAACCAGTACTAACTACCTAAACACTAGTCTGGAATAAAGCCTCTTGATCAACACAGTCGGCGTTGTTCATACCTTCAGTCAAACTAATGTCAAGCGCCTTGTAATAACGTCAGTGTGACAGCTGCGTCGATCGCTAACGCTGACCCGTGCTACAAGGGCAGGTTGTCGATATTATTTAAAAGATATTTTCTATTACAGGGCGTCAGATAACGACAATGTTACATTCGGTAAGCGAAACTTCACTGGTTTTGGATACGACCAGTCACCAGTTGAAACTACCACGGAACTATAGTGACGTAAGGACAATATAGGAACAAAATAAACCACCTTCTAGACGTATCTCAAGAAAGATGGCTCAAGTGTTAGAAAAGTGAATCTCAATGGATTAACATTAGCGATTTAATAAGAACTAAAGTGATAATAATCCGTCCAAAATAATTGAACTAATTTCGAGATGCGTAGCATAATGTGTGTTCAACGAATAATAATATATTTTAGAAAGAAATACGACTGAATATGCTTCAAAACTAGGTATATAAAATGTGAATAACGAATTTTTAGATAATTTTTTATGTACTTATTGTACTTACTTAGCGAAGGCTAGTCTTTTGTGTTGAACAAATTGTGCATAATGGATAAATGATAATAATTATTTTGTAAATAATTGAGGCATTACACTGTGTATATTTGTAGGTACCTGAAGTGTAAATGCGGGTACAGAATATATATTTTGTATAAACTATGTTATAGTTCTATATCTACATTTGAATGGCCAAATAAGTGCCATTACCGAAATTTTATATAGGTACCATTTAACATTCGTATTCCAGTTTTTCTGTATTAGATTCTTATTTCTGACAAAAACGTGATATAGGTACCTAACTTACATTATTAATTGTAAAATATTTATATTTTTGACGTGTGGTCGAATGGAGTTATAAATATTTTTATCCGACTGACGAAAGAAGTAGTGTAATATTTTACGAGTGTATGGTATGTAAGTTTGCTGATTCCTTTGTGATTTGTATGAACTATCGTTAGATTCGTTTTTATCACGTGACTGGTATTGGATTTTTTCTTTGTAATACTTGATATAAAAATCAATATGCAGAATCGAATTTACTTTATTTAACCCCTTATTGACTCTCATTCATATTTTTTGTTTGTTTCTAGTTTGATTTTTAGACTATATAAATTCTCCTTTTTATTTCGATGTACAAACTGGAATACATGAATAGGTTTTCTTCTTACACATTTTCAATCTTGTAAACTGAATATTTCACTTTTATACGAATTTTGTGCCAGTTAAGTAACTATTAAAACTAATACCGTATGTATGTAGGATGTACGAGTATATTATTCAATGTTAAGGCATGTTCTGACAGATGTATAAAACAACAAAGGAATATTGAGTGATGGTTGATGTAAGAAATCTACAACAATATTTATTTATTCACAAACTGCTCCAACATTCTTCTGTGAGAATATGCCTTAATATGTACGATAATAATAAACAGCATAATAATAATAAAATGCTCAGTTTTGTTAAACATTTGTGTGTAATCAATAATCAGGCTTCAAAAAACTTTAAATTGTGCCAAACGTAACACGAGAAAATGTGGTAATTTATTGTATTGGCTAGGCCCACAAAATGTTACCTACTTAATATTTTCTTTTTGTATATAATATTTTTGTACATTTTTAAACTATTTTTAGTTTTTATTGTGAAAATACAGATTGTATAAAATTACATTTTTGTGGATTAAGTAGATTGTTAATATAATTTTGAAATAAATAATTTTTTATCAATTCGAGTTTCGTATTCTTTCGTCTATGATGAGATGATGTTACGGGTGGTTGCCATATTAACTCTAGGTCTAGTCTATCATCTAATCAGTCCTACAAGTTTTGCCCTCTAAGACCCATATTAATATACTGAACTCAAGACCGCTCTCAAATGCGAATAAAGATGAGTAACACTCAAAGCGTGATCAGCATCTCAAGTAGATACTACGCCAACGAACATACTATGCCAACAAACTGCATTGCAGTTAGGCGACCGTTGTAAACATTTCATTCTCTGTTAAAAAGTATATACTTAGGTAAATAAATTTAAAAAAAAAAATCTAGTCCCGGCCCGACTGCACTCAGCAAATATGATCTCAAGTGTGTATTTGAGAGTGCTCTTGAGTGCTGATTTTTTATTAGTAACACCATCTTAATCGCTCTCCAGTTGAAATCCCGAGTTTAGCCCGCATCTCTTATAGCGTGAAGTTTTTTTTTGATTTATTGAATAAAATATTACAGTATGCTTATAAGTAGAATAAGTCTAAACCACAGTTAAACCCCAGATGGGTTTATCTAAGTTGCGACTTCTAAAAACCACAGGTTTGCTGAGTGTATGTAGAATACTGCATTCTTATCTTTGGAAACGAGCGTTTCTTCACAGCTTTCGCGAATTTCAGAGCTCTCCCAGTATTCACACTCTGCCAATTTCACCGGTGTACATTTTTAAATTTAATATCCCTTTGTACCGCAATCTCCTGCGAGTGTTACGTGGCGATATTACAGCGTCGGGAAAAAAAGTATTTTGTGTTATTCTTACGCCTTTATAGCCCCTACGAGAATATACCTACTCGAGCCTATTCGTACGACAGATATGACTGGTTCTCAATTTTCTGAATTGCGATAAATAACCAGAGTAGTATTGAAAGGAGAAGTAGAATAGGTAGAAGGAGAATATCATGTCTCAAGAACTTAAGCCAATGGTACTGCAAGACTTCAACAATATAAGTGAGTGATATCCGTTTATATATAATAATTTGTAGTAATGGCTCACTATAGTTTTAATTCTAAAAAAGTACCAGGTTTCTATTCCGTGCTGCGTTATCGAGAGTGCAGATTGCCATAATGATCGCCAACTTTCGTAAGAAGACGGCACCATAAGAAGAAGTATTGAAAATTGCTGACGGAACAGTCAATGACGAAAAATTATCGTAGCGAAGTATGACACTTAGGCCCATATTCATAGACAGTTTCGAGTGAGAGCTTAGCGTGAACTTGGACTTACCACTGTCAAAATTGTATGAAGTCTGACAGTTGTAAGACCGAACTCAAACTCAACTCTCACTCAAAACTATCTATGAATAACCTTATTGAACCTTATTATAAATATGCCTTATTCTAGTATATACAGTAGGTATCTAAAAATATGTATACCTTAATACATAGCTTACCACTATTTCGGCCGATTAATTATTTGCAGGGTTGAGACCTCTCTTAGCGATCGCTCGGATTTCAACCTTTCGAAAAGAGCTTTTCGTGGCCCTCTCAAAGAGAGTGGCCACAAATGACACTATCCTTAACCCGTCCCACTTGTCGCTAATTGACGTCCCACACATACCTACACACGACTCAGTGATGCCAACTTCACAGATTGCCCGTTACATCTAACGGATTTGGATGAGGATGAAACAGGGAAAGTTGATACCCTAAGAAAACCGGCATATTTGAAATAAAAAAATCATAACACGAGTACATTGTGGTTCTTTCAAATTAAACGATTTAAAAATCAACGACCAAACATTGGTTTAAGGATAGAATCAGGAGTGCTAAACATTCTTAACTACCTTCAACGTTTAAATATCTAATGATGACAATAAATGTTAACATAATAATGAAGTAAGTAATAAATAAATGGGTTAGGGTACAACTCGTCCACACTAAATCTTGTAGGTAAGAACATATTTTGCGCTTACAGAACGTTTATATCTATACCGAAGCCCAAATCAATGTCTTATTTTGTAAACAAAAACTACTATATTTTAAGCTGTTCTGTGCATAGTTATTTTCACATTGTTAGATCGGAATAAGTACTTTATATTCACATTGACGATCATTTGTTTACAAAAAAATACACTTGATTTGGGTTGCGGTGTACAAAATAGGCCTCTTGTCATGTTTGGCATGTGACGGAATGCTGTCGGAATTTTCCAGTTGCAGTTAACGGAACTCCAAAAAATTTCATTGGCAACACATCAGCACATTCAGCTCTCATAAAACATGGAGGTTTCAGGAATATTTAATGTTTTCCGAATTGATTATATGGTGCAAAGGTTGGCCATAGCTATACAGCGCGGCAATGCCGCGAGCGTTATGGGCACACCTTTGCACCGGGTACGACAAGGGGCGGGTTATTTAATTAATTTAGGTAAGTATTTATTTTAATCACGTTTTATTTGTTATTATAGGTATTAGTTTTTATTGTTATTAGTTTGTATTTTAACTTATTACTGAATAAATTGATATTTTTATTATTATATTGTTCCTACTAAAACTCCGCGGAGAGTCCTCCTTACATACCTCTTAGCTATTTATGTCAAGCAGCAATGTTTCCAACAAAAAGAAAAACATGCATTTTATATATTGTATACAAACGTAGTTTTGTCATAAACTGAGCTCAAGAGAGAACACCTGAAGTTCGCAGGGATTCAGATAAGCCTTGCATTTTCCCGAAAGTCCGGGATTTATTTTCACTTCCACTTTCGTGTATCGTACAGTAGATGCCCACCATTGATTTACATTTTGTCAACGGCTTAGTAGGTGTAATACCTACTTATGAATGTGTAGGTAGCATGGATAGATGGATGGATAAACGATCCAAACGTCATGGTTTATGTATTTTCGCTGTATTGCGCTATAAAAAATTGGTGGTTCAGCAACTGCTAATTAAACGACAGTTTAGGAAGTTTTTATTCATACCGCTACTATAAGTAATAGGTACCTATCTCACACCTAACTATCAAGTTTTAAAAAAAGCAAGGTAAGTAACCTACCTATTGTAATGAAGAAAAAAACAGGTTTCTCGAGTATTATGACGACAATAATGAACAAAGTCGAATTTATAATTTCTATTTTATTTGAACTGTTAGTTGAATTTTTTCAATTCCAAATAAATGCTTACTTATTTGTTTTTTATTCCACAGTGCACAATATTTAGGTGTACCTACTTACATTGTTTAATGTACGTATCATAAATTAAGTATCTACTTAAGTCTTGTAATTTATTAAAACAGACTCTTGTTTGGTATTCTCATCAGTCGAGTCGTAGCAACCTGCCAAAGGCAGTTACGAACAATAGTTACGAACAACATCTTAGACTATCTGAGGTCAATGCTGAATATATTGTTCATACTTATCTTGGTACTTGCTGCCAGTGCTGATAAATGTCCACCGAAATTGGGTAAGTCTGTTATAGCTTGACAATTTGGAAATTGTTGTATCCTTAATTCTGTGAATTGTTAATTGCACAAAATCTTTATCTTTGTGGGTTTTGCTTTAATTACCAATATAACCTGTGTTGCGATAATATTCTTGTGACGTCATCGATCAGTAATATTGATGTTTGAAGTAGGCCCTAGTAATATTGAGTCGACGAGGATGAACCTTGCTCAAGCGACTAAATAGGTACCACTTTGCACAGCATCTAGCCAGGCCGCCGGGGCGCGCGACGACGGATATTGATATATAGGTTTATAAATGCAGTAAGCAATTACATTATAATTATATATCCAATATACCTTTTGCTACTTTATTTCGCCCCTTTAATATCCAACCAGAAACGGAATTATAACAAAAACATAAACTCAACTGCTTATAAAGCCATAGGAATTAGGATGCCGCTAAATGGAAGCAAACGATTAGTTTTTAAAAACCACAACGTAAATGAGGCCTCCTGTATATTTTGCTTTGATTTGAACCAATGGATCAACTAATGTCTGGTCGTTTGCGGTCCTTATACATCTTGAAGATTGTAGCGATAAAAAATACGTGGCTTAATTTGACAAGCTTAAATTGAACCACCGACTTTGTATGGCGAAAACCAGCATAAATCTTTATAACATTTATCGGTAATGGCCTTATTGCCACTGCAACCACCTTTTAACAAAAGAACCCACCCATTTACTCCTATCACGATTAATACCAGCCATTTCTGCGGGCGTGATTCGCTAAAAGCCATGAAAATGAACAAATTAATTTCTCGACCGACAACCACCGCAAACAAATTGAACCTTCCGTTCCTTCAAAACATTTCTTTTATTCGCTTTTCCTTTACGTTTTTAATTAGCTCGTTCAGTAATTTATTCCATCAATTTCTTTTTAATTTCTCAGTATTACCGAAATAATTAACTTTAATGGTGATTTATTAGATAATAGTCTTCAAATGTCGTTTAAATTATTTGCCTTCAATTAAGTTGAAGAGAAGCAACCATGAAAATACAAGATAAGTTACTGTAAATTTAAAAAAAAATTACAAAGTTTTATTATCCTCTCATCTGAGGGGAAACCAATAGGTCGTTTTTGACAGTTAATTATAAAAATATGCTCGTAAATCTGAAAAAACGATTGAAATACTTATGAAAATATTAATTGAGTATATTCTTAATTATTTTAGGTGGATAGCCTAAATGGGTCAGCCCCCTAGCTAAGTGGCTCTTACTTTCGTTAATTCTGCTAGAATTATAAAGAATAATGATGGGATTGACTATTTGACTCAATGAGTCAATGTCATACATTTTTCTCTCTATTCTACTAGCGTTAACGAAAGTCAAAGCCACTTGGCTATGGGGGGTAGATATAAATCAGAAAGAGACATTTACTGAAGCAATGAACTATTCAATGAGTATACCGACGATATTTTGAAGAGGCGTTAAGAAACCCTAATACAATTTGTCCCTAGTGTACAAAAGCCTTTCCTGGAAGGCTGTGAAATTGCTCGAAAACTGTTTCCGACACAAATCTGAGGGCATCCTTACAAATATAAATAACGGTTGGTTTGTCAGTCCATAGCAATATATGGAAGGTCCGATGACCTTATAATTATAGGGTTATTAAAAGTTAACAGACAATACCTCTTTACAGCTGCTATATAGTTTTAAAGTGGAACTTGCAAGAAATTTTGATTTCATGTAGATTTTATGAACAGTAGTTCTGTGCTGCTCTTTGCTCTCACATCACACAGCAATGTGATGTGTATGATATACGAATGTAAAAAGATCATTTATTTCTGTAAAAACTGACGTTACGAGTACAGCTGTTATTATAAGTACAATTTTATAAACGCAATTTGATGATCACCTGTGAAATCAGTTAAAAAATCTCAAATTTAAATGATAATGTAGAACATCGCAAGTGACAGGAGACTTTTGGATGCGGAAAGCGGAGGACCGGGTGTGGTGGCGAGCTCTGCGCTTTCCCAGTGTACGTCGACATACTGGTGATGTAATGATGAACGCAATTGGTCAAGTGAGACGAAAATAAAAATAATCATTCGTGCCACTTGTCCCATGGCACTACTGGGACGGAATGATACTGTCCCATCATGGGACAACACGATGGGACTAGTGGGACAGATACAAATGTTAGTTAGTACTAGTCAGCCAGTCCTAAAATAAACGATAAGCATTCTCATGATGATCACAGATGATGACATAATGGGGCCACAGGTATACCTACAATCGCGTCCCGGGCGAGATCAAACGAGCTCCTAGCTTTTGGAGCTACAAAAATAGGTTAAAGAGTTGGCTTGTCGAGCAGTCCTTCTACAGCTTCAATGATTTCTTAGAACTAAAATGTAACAATAATCTAATCTAAATATGAATATGAATTTAATTTATGTAGGTACTGAATTACCTATAGTATTAATTTATTTTATTTATTTTAATGTAATATTGACTTGTAATTGATAATTATCAATAAATGACTATGAACTATGATCAAGTTTAATTTATATTGGGATCAATATTCCAGTCTAATTTGACTAAACTGCGATAAAAGAGGCAAAATATACGGACATACCCAAAGCAAAAAGAAAATTATAGACAAGAAAATAGGATAAGAGGCTTTCGAAAGGAAATCCTTCGGAGGTTGAAAGAATACAGTGGCACCAGAGAAAATTGGAGCGAAGCTGCGGATGTTAGAGCCTTTAGATTTTATCGTCCAGTGAGCACAACAACTTTATGCGGAAGGATTTAGTTTGGATTCTGTTAGTTGTGGCTATTTATTTTCGAGCAGATGTTCAAATGCAAATTGACTAAATTAGGACACAGAAAGTAGTCATTAAAGTTGAGATTTTTCAAAAGTAATATATATATAGATAGATAAATTGAAAATTCTTTATCATATACTATCTACCATTGCAGTATAATACTTTTCACAATTACAACTACTTGTCAAGTAGTTCTTGGCAAATTTTCAACTTATTGAGCTCCCCTTATTGTTATACTTTTCGTTGTTTTCGACTGTACATTCCTTTCATACATGAGCTCATGCTTTTCTTTTTTTGAGGAGCTCGTAGTCCAGTTGCGAGTATGCGTTGAAACCGATCGTAAAAGTTAAGCAACGCTGCCGCGGTATATCCTCGATGTCGTGATTCGTGATCACAAACTTTCGCTATAGAATTGTCGTGGTTTTGATGATTCGCTGTTACGTTTTTCGCTGCTGTAAAATTTCGGCATTATATTAATTAAATTTTTGAATTCCGGAACCATGTAGCGCACTCATGGGTGACTGCTCACTAGCAGTCACCCATGAGTGCGATGTCACTACATTTTCGTCTAAGCCCCTCAGTCGCTGTCGCTCGGCAGTCAGGTCATGTCAAAGGCCTAAAGGGCGGCCACCCAAACCTGACAATAGGTTTGGTAACTTAACCACACCAGAAGAATATGATTTTTTTGTACAGTAGAGACGATGGACTTACATCGGCTGCGATCCTTGTACCCCACTTCTGCTTATTCCACTTTGATAAACCCTTAAATAACCCCGTCGTTGGTTTGTAGCAGATTGCCTTGGACTTTACAGAACGGGGTTTTGAAAATTCCAAAGCGGTCACTAAGTATGATTCAAAAACAATTAGAATTTGTAATTAAGCACACCAAACAATAATAGATGTTGGATATGTATGACAGCGGAATAGTCAAGCCATTCTTTGCAATGTTTGCGGTTCAAATATGAACGGCTACAACGCCTCGCCCATATGGCATTTCTAATAGCTATTATTATTCTATGTCTGAGACACTAATCAATAATTGCCCACTAATTGTTATTGAAGTTTTAACAAACACTGTCTAGTCATTGTCTAGTGATTTATGCAAGGATATTCGCCAGGTAAGGAAAAAATCAATTAAATTGGATGAATCAGTGTTGATCATTCAAGAGGAAAGAGGAAAACTTTAATGCTAAATCGTCCTTTAAGATGTTTGCTATTTTGTTTTGTATTGACAAGCAGTTGTTTAATAAACTGCAGTTCTGTTTAGACGTTCTTTTTGTTGAAATTAAAATAATTAGTGAGGAAAATTAAAGGCAATTTATCTTATCTAAGGTGTGATTATTGTTATTTACATTAATTCATCTGCAGTGAAATGTCAAAATTGGTAGTGATTGGATTAATTTCTACTTTTTGGATTTTATTCATAAACAGCGAAAGTAAGTATTTTTTATTAATATCTAATTGAATTTTCGTGCTCACCCATAAATTTCTATTTTACAATACTTTCATAACATAGATATTTAGATTGTATAAAAAGTTTAACAAAATTTATGATCTTATACCAAGAATTTCTTGTTTAGGAGCCATGATTCATTCATAAAGTTTTGAACAGGGAAGTTGCAAGATTCTCCAACGCTATTAAGAGCAAATTTTGATTTAAGGCCTAGACGATGTACAAGAATTTTAAATAAATTTTGCCTACACCGACCGGTTGTAGATTTGTTTTAAATGGCGCCTCCTATAATTTGTTTATAAATGCTGCCTCCCATAGTTATAAAAAGGATAACATAAAACATTTTATAGAACTGTCAAAGTTAGGTACCTATTTAGAAAGCGCAACAGAATAGCTACCATTGAGAGTGAAAATCTATTAGCAGGTTTAAAAAATGCTGCCTTCCTTTCCTTTACACAAGTTTTAAAAAGGAAGGCGCTACATAATAATGTATCTAATGTGCCTTAACTTGCAAATTCAATATAATGACATGGATCCTATAATCGGAGAGCTCGGTGGCGCAGTGGTTAGGTCTTGCGATATGGAGGTCCCAGGTTCGGTCCCCGGCCAGGTCAGCCGTGCACCAATGAGTTATACTCGTTAATTTCGACGGAAAAACTTACGTACATTTAACGAATGCTCTCAAAACGGTGAAGGAAAACATTGTGATGAAACTGCATGCCGTGGAACAAATCTAAGGCTTGTGTAATCCGCCAATCCGCACTGGGCCCGCGTGGTGGATCGTGGCCCGAGCTCCCTCGATGTACCTAAGGGAAGGTCTGTGCCCGAACAATGGGGACATAAAAATAGACTGATGATGATAATATAGCGCATGACTGGGTCATTATTCAACTAAATTCGAGTTTCATGCACTGAAAGAAAAGATTAGCTGTGGTTGTTAGTATTCGTAATTGCAGTTACAACCGTTACAATCTATAGGGACAGCCAAGAGTTTTGCTGTTTTTTTTTTCTATTTGCTTAAACTATTGATTAGTTATTGTTTACAATTATTTGCTCTGATTGACACGGCCGTAATGGTTTTAGCTAGAAATCAATGGCAACCCTGTTATTTCAATTTCGCTTCTGTGGTGACCATGAATTTTATTCATGACTTTCTAATAACAAAACTATTCCCAGTCGTGAAGCGTTCAACCTGCGATGGAGTAAATGAGATGCACGTGGCGTGTGGTCACTGTGGACCGAAGAGTTGCTCCGACCTCGGGCACGCGATACCGTGCGGGGGCGGCACGGCGCGCTGCAGACCGGAGTGCGTGTGCATTGATGGTTTTGTGAGGAACGGTAATGGGACTTGCATACCGAAGAAGGAATGTAGTAAGTTATTTGATATATTTTCACTGGTGATTTCGGTGGCGTTGTATGGTTGGGTCGCGGACTTCTAAATTCGAATCCCAGGGAACCTCTGAACAGAAGTCCATGTCGAATATGGAGAAATGGGGTGTTGAAATTTCCTACAGATAGTTTCGAGTTCAGACTATCGTTTAGCCATATGAATGACTATAATGCTGTTATTCATAAACTTAGTTAAACGTTCCCTTAAACCGTATTATTGTCACTTTCACACTTCGTTAAACAACCTTAAGTTAGAAAGGGACAAACGGTGGAATAACTTTAAATCTCATTTATGGATTGATATGTACTACAGTTTTAGTATTCCGACCCTTTCTAACTTGACGTTTTTTAACGAAGTGTGAAAGTAATAAAACACGGTTTAAACCGAGTTAAACTTCCCTTAAGGGAAGTGAGATTTAACTAGGTAGATAGTGGCTAACACCAGACGTAATTATTAAGCAATAATTTTAAAAATCGCTCCAGTAGTTTTTCGAAAAAATATCAACCCGATGGGCAAATTGTATACATTTATAGTAGATACGTAGGTATATTAAATTTATTAAACTTTTTTTGGAGCTGCCTGTACATAAATACGTCGAAATTTACGAATAAGCGATTTGACGACAAAAAAAATAGGTAAAATCAGAAGGTGCCAACCCGCGCGCACTCGCGAGTTCCACACTCGCCAGTTGACGAATAAGTCAGTGAGACGGCTTTGTGACACATTCGTCACATATATGGGACTACTAGGACGGAATCGTGACAGTAAAGTTGTCTAGTGATATAGACATAATTTTTATATATGTTAAACCATAAATAGGTACAGCTAACAGCAGATCAAGTGTAACACTTTGGACTTTGGATTGTTCTTATTATCTGCGTCGTAAGAGTTGAAATCGTACTGCAAGTATTACTTCTGTTGTCCGTGCCAATGAAGAAAAACGTCGTTAGGAACCCTACAAGTCAAGATGTTGATTTTACATACATTTAATGTTTCAGATGCTTGCAAAGAAGACCAAAATGCCACATCTGGTTGCGGTAACCACTGCGGCAACTCTTGTTCTGATTACAATATGAACAAAACCTGTTTGTCTGGTTGTCGGTACAACAGCTGCGATTGTAAGACTGGTTACGTGTTCCACGACAGTTTGGCAAAATGTGTTTTGCCTGTTGATTGCTGTAAGTATTAAATGATACGCGTACCTTATAATTTCTCGATTTTGAAGGGCGTTTGAGAGAAGCATGAAGCAAGGTAAGTATGGAGTAGGTAAGCGATATTTACATCGCAGGCACCGTTCTATGAAATTTTATAGCGTCTGGGAGACAGAGGTCATTCATTTGTTTTTCAATTGTTAGAATTATCATTAGAAGAATTATCAATAGAAGTCGTATTATACAAACATAATTAACTTGTGTCTCTTTCTGACTTGTGAGACTGAAAGTCATTTCCTTAGCTTATCTATTATTAGGTATATTTTTATTTGAATGACTTCTAGTCTTATTTAAGAGAACCACACAGCCGCGACCTAGCCGCGGCTTGCGTCCTGCGATCGGTTGAAACGCATGCCCCGCCTCATTTTCTGCCGTCGTTACCTACTGGACGTAGATCGCAGGCCTCAGATCACTACCTACTGGATATTAAAATGCCCAGAAAAATGGGCGGGGGCATCTCAACTGATCGCAGGACGCAAGCCGCGGCTAGGTCGCGGATGTGTGTGGAGGGCATTGAACGATTAAAAAATCCATCCGCCATTCCAAAACGATGGCGGATCGAATTACCAAAATTAGTTTATCGTCAAGCTACTTATTTAGAGCCCTATCTCACCGGCTCGCCACTGCGACATCGCCAGCAATGTATCCAAACAATTCATATTGAAACGTATGGCAGCTAACTCACTTGGCGAACGGTTTGGCAACGGCAGCGTCATACATTTCCATTGGTAACGTAGCTGGCAACGTCGCCGTGGCGTCTCGGTGAGGTAGGACTCTTTGACACTTTCACAATTCCCCAAACTTACCTACACTAACTGGCTACGATACCAGACACCGAATTTAAAACAGCAATTTCTATTTTTATTCTGCCTTATCATTATTTCCTTTTCCATCAAGGTAATGTGATCCATTTATTTTTCCAGGAAACTTTCAGGTAACTGACATAATGGAATTCTCTGAAGTCCTTTGTCTCAAAGAAAAACCTGTCCTAAACTTTTTCTATGAAATATTGTACCGAGATCAACAGACAGACATTCGATATTCGACACTATGGTCACAAGTTCATACGTAATGACATAAGTTCATATGTAAAATTAAAATGTTTTTTTTATTACCTTTGTTAGGGTTTAATGCTTACCTAAAAAGGCGTTTATTGTAATTAATTATAATACTGATTTCTTTAATTTTAGAATGTAAGTAAGTACTTTTAATAGTTAATAGATTTGATTGAATTTTTTTATAAGATCTCGAAAAACTTTCCAACAGTCTTTTGTGAAAAAAATGTCATTTAAGTATACATTTTCATTAACACTTATTTTACATCGTGTGTATATAATAATAATAAAAATAATAAAAAAAAAATTAATAAAATCTTTATTTTTAACTGTTTACATGAGTTATTTTAATGAAGCCCTAGCGCCTGAGTTAGTTGTGAAACTGTGTTTCAGGCACCAGTGTCTTCCCCTTACACAGGTTAAGCTTAAACTGACAGTTAACTAGTATACGTAAGTAATGTAAGTATGAACAATAATATAAATAAATAAATAGTACCTATAATAAATAAATAGTTAAATAAATAATTAAATAAATAAATAATTTAAAATCAGATCAGCTATTTATTTATTATTTTGAACAAACATGTATATAATGGATAGTGTGTGATTGTGATTGGTTATAACACTGATGATGATTTTAATAGTTAATATATAGTTAATATATCGTGTGTTATTAAATGTAAACATTACGCATTGCTGAATTTATTTGCTATAGGTATAAATGTCTGAAATGTGATTTATTTAACAACCAATTATTGGTACAATCAAAGAAAAATAATTCATCAAAGTCGAAGGTACAACAAAGATAACCTCAACAAACAAGCGTAGCCGAAGTCAATTACAAGTAGAATAGCATTTTCCCTAACCAATTATTTAGTTTGAAACTACGTAGGCAGGTAAGTGTAGAGGCCGGCAGAAACGCGAAAGTTACGTCAAAATGGAAAATTGAAATTAAACTCTATGAATAGGGAATATAATCTCAAAATAGCTACTTTACGCTAAATAATGTTACGAACAAACAAACAAACAAGTAATAACTGGACATAGAAAACCAAAATACATAGAAGCAGTTTAAAAAAATATTAAATATCTTCTAATTTTAATACTATCGTTGAACCATTGATCTCCTATAAACAACTCCTATAAGCAACTTGTTTATAGGAGATCAATGCTTTGAACCTAATGTTTCTACATTGAGTCCGACTCTCACTTGGCCGGATTTTATTTTAGCAGTAACTCGTTTATTTGTGAATACTATCAATCAATACAAGATCTGTAACAAATAAGATCCATCTGCCAAGATGAATTTGTATCCGTGTGTGAACGGAACGTGGGTCCAAACAAAAAGTTTTGGAAATACTCACCGACCGCTTCTGGACAAGATTGATGTATGCTCATTGTCTGAAAAAATCCACCTAGTTTTCTTGCTAGTTTCCCAGTACACAAATACTTATTTATCTTTAGGCGAAGGCTTAGTTTAGATTTATGCGACGAGTTTGGTACAACTTGAAGGTTATGAGTAGAGCAACTTAACGCGTTCCGACTTTGGGGACGTCCATTTAAGTGAGTTTTTTAGCCACTTTTTACCCCACCGCCTCTCTGGTGATACGTGGTAAGGTTGTATACTACCTACAACTCCCAAGTATTTTTGGTGCAAAAATATATTTAACCTATCTTCAATTTAAAAAGTTACAGTGATATCACTAGAGCTGCTGTAATTTCGTGATACCCCTCACGTGACGCTCTTTTTGGTATTCTTGGTGAGTGGAGCAACTTACTTATTTTATATAAAGGTGTAGATAATCAAATAGTTTATGAATAAATTATTGTCTGTAACACTGAGAGCTATCAGGTATTATATAGAAGTTCGTTAACTTTGATCCTAACTTAATTATAGACTGAACTTTGGCTTCAGTCTATTGGGTAATAGAGCAAACTGGTAGTTAATGAATTGCATGGAACTTGAGCTCGAAGTAGGCATTTAGTAACCTGTTCCCAACTGATGATAATTATACGAGTATCTAGTTCAAATGTCTCTCAGAAAACTAAGTATCTGTGAAATCGAAGGACCCACGATAGCGTGATCTTACGGACAGGTAGAAACTTAGGCATGCAGCCGCGTCCTAAATTTTTATCTTCTTTTGAATGATGATAGTGTCATTACGTCATCTAGACAATGATAAATAATCTAGGTATAGTATACTTGGTTGTTGGTAATATTATGTAAATTAATAAGTTAAGAATTTATTTTTGACTTAAGCAATAACCATTTCTTAAATCATTTATATTATTAAACGGTTTAAACCAAGTAAATGTACACATGAAGATAGCTAAAAGTGTACAGGGGGTCTCAATAAGGTTGTCTCAAAAAGTAAAGTGCCAAATTAAATACGGTTATATAGTTTTAACTGTTATCTATCTAAATATGAAAGAACTCTTGCAATAGAGATAATCCCAACTTTAATAACTCGCCTGTATATTTTTCTCCATATTATACCGTACGTAGGTAGGTAGGTACTTATATAGTTTTCCGGGAATGTATTGATGTCAGAATATTTATTATTATTATTAAAGTTTGTAAAATGGTTTCCAATGGTTTCTGGTCCAATGGGAAACAGAAAGCGGGGAAGACCCAGAGCGAGATGGTCAGACGATCTAAATGCTACGACCAGAAACTGGACACAAGTGGCGCAAGAAAAAGAAAAGTGGAGGAGGCCTTTACCCTAAAAGGGGTTCATAGCTTGGATGTTTATTGTCTATAGGTATCTATACCTACTTATATATTTAATTTTAGACTATGAAATAAAAAGGCTTTCTTATTTTTATTTATTTATTATGTTTTCAAAATAATTTGCCAAAAGCTTTTTATCTTTTTCCTAATTTTCATTTCTTGTAATTTGTACTGACTGACAAGAGCATAGTAAATTCAGCGAGTCAGAATAACTCCAGTGTGTTTGCCACGGACTCGACTCGCCTCGTCTACGGGGCAAAGTCAACAATTAGTTAATATGAAATAGAGAAAAAATTTCGTCACGACCGGGGTTCGAACCAGATACCTCGCCATTTCGTGGCACCTTTTTTCCAACAGAGCTCCCGGGACTTTGATCCAATCAGCGAAATCATCCTCTATGATTCCTTTATTGTATTGTTTAAAAGCTGATCAATTTTAAAAGATTTATGACTATGTCGATAGCGACAGCTACTACCTATAGCTAATCATAGGATTAGCTATAGGTAGTAATAATTGAAAACTAAACATTTTCAAACTCTGGAAACTTTTATTAAGTACACCAATTTTCTTTTTGTATGAAATATGAATATTTGTTTGGAAATGTTCATACTCATAGAATTTTTCATTGGATTTCATCCAAGTTTTGTAATTTCTTTGTTTATTTATGTTTTGTATGAATGCGATTTTTTGCTGTAACAAGTACGTATATTAACTTATACGTCGCGGTTATTGCGCTATATTTCCATAATCCAGTCTACCTCTATCTTAAATTCCCATTTTAATACTAGCTGCTTACAAAATTGCAACCGAATGCAATTAGAGATGGTTCCCGCATAAAAAACTCGACTCAGCGCTTTCAATATGAAACTTTATTATGAGGAATGGAAAGTTTTAATAATCCCTGGCGACAAGAGACGAGTCTATTCGATTCGGGATGCTGGAACTTCGTTTCACAGTACGTGGTTATTGTTACTATTATATTAATTAACTATGGGCGACTCTACATTAACAGTAACTTTTATGACGTCATTCCATACAAAACCAGGTCGATTAATACACTATTATTCGATGTTATTTTGTACAGTCGAAGACAGAGATAAGTATACAGGGGGCCTCAATAAGGTTGAGATTTTCTCAAAAACTACTCGACCGAATTTAATAATTCTTTTACAGTTACATAGTTTTAACTTTTATCTATCAAACAGTGAAAGAATTTTTGCAATAGGTCAAGTAGTTTTTGAGATAATCTTACCCTTAAAAACTCTCCTGTACACCTTTCTCTGTGTTCCACCGTACGTACATCTTTAATTTGATAGTTTCAGTCAATTTATAACTTCATTAGTATGACACAAATACTTTTTAGAATCTGATAGGTATAAATAATGGGGCTCTGATTTGTTCTGGTGTAGTCCGTAGTTTATTTAGTCATGGTCATTGTGCAATTGGGAATTTTCGAAAAAATTGGATTCAGAATTGGAGAGAATTTACATTCGAAAATATTCGGAAGCATTTGGAAAAGGAAGGTTCTAAATATTCCATTTTTATGTACAAAAAATTTCTACGTTAGGGAAGACATAAATAGGTGAGTTTATCCAAAGGTTGGATACAAAATTTCGCTTTGCTTATGACATGAAAGGTGTTTTTATTGGCCAAACGAATTCACCGAGGAGCGTCTAACGAGCTCCATTCGTCATCAGAACATTGTCTGTATCACAGTCAAGAATTATTCGTCAAGACATCAGCAAATGAAACGATGATTAAGTTTAAAGAAGTCATAGAATCGCCTTCAAACCTATTCAAGTCAATGGATATCTTGCTCTTAAAGAGAAGAAGCCTAACTTCTTTATATGGGACGGTTACAGTTAAACTATCTAATATTACTCCAGAAGTGGCAGGTTTCCACCCAAAGTTATTCTGTGCTAAGGCCGAGATCCATAAACATTTTTTGAGCGCAATCTTAGCTTGAGCTCGCTCTTACAAAAGTCAAACTCCAGCATTGACTGTGTTCGGTATTGAAGAACGTGTAATTATAGCAATTCGCGTGCGCATTCTAGAATTAACACTATTCTCACTCCTCATGAGATTAAATTCTTGTCGGTAAAACTCACCCAGTGTATTCCTACAAAAACTTCACGAAGTTTTGGCTCAGTTGTGAAGAACCAGTGTAATTATAGAAATTAGCGTGCGTATTCTAAAATGAGCACTATTCTCACTCCTCGTGAGATTATATTCTTTCCTGTAAAACTCACCCAGTGTATTCCTACAAAAACTTCGCTAAAGTTCGACTGAGTGATGGACTCGGTCCAGTAGCGGTTGAAAGGCAATAACTGGACGAACAACTTCACTTACTCCACGATATTAAAAGCTGTGAGCATTCTGCAGTAAGTATCAGGTTTTCTTAATTATTTTCATAACTAATAGTAGAGCGCGAGGAAATATAAATTATTAAAGAAAAATAACAGTTCAGGGGACGAGTGGAAACCTCAAATATTTTAGGGGACGAGTGGGCACAGGGTGCGAATTTCAGGGGACCAGTGGGTTCTGACCCATTTGTACTGTACGTATAAATGGGTTACATTTACAATTACAATATTATATTTTGTTTTTAAGGTACGAACTGTATTAACTTGCAATAAAATCAATAAAGTATAGCTTTTATACAGCTCAAAATGTTATTACAATATAAAATTTAACTAACTTAATTATTTTCACTAAATAAGTTTTCAATCTTTTCATAGGATCTTATTTGTAATCTTTCCATAGGACAAAATTTGTTTTAGTTACTATTTTTTTTACAATTCATAAATCTTATCTGAGAATCTTTAAAGAAATTTTGAGGTAAGTACCTATTCATATAGTTAACCTAACTGCGAACCGAAAACTTATTTAGTGAAAATAATTTGCGTACTTCCCTAAGTAGGTATAAAAAAATCTAATTATTTTGGTAAATAATCGATCACACAGCCTTACCAAAATTGAGTCTTGTAAATTTCAAAATCTCAGTATTTACTTTCGACAAACAATATACGAAAATTCACTGAAGTCCCTACATCCGAGTATAACCGCAAAACCCTTCTCATCCGCACATTCCTGGGTTTAATTCTAATCAGAGTTTAAGCCCGCATAATGCAAATTACAAGCCAGGATGTAAGTTAAACCACGTTTAGAAGTTACTAACCGCTACGTAACTGCGAGTTGTGTTGTGGCGATAACGAGCAATGGAGTCATATGAAACGGGCTTATGTAGAGCGGAGATTTTATATACGTACACCCGACAGCACCATCAATGGTAACCCTTGAACTAAGACGTAAGTCTTATGTAGGTACAGCTTATGGGGAAGACAAGAATAAAGCCTAACACATACACAGGCGCGGTCTGCGGCTAGTTGAATCGCATGCCCCGACCCCATTTCTGCTAGTTTTCGGTAGTGATCTGCGGCCTAGGCCGGTGGTCCGCCCACGCTTCTTTATTTATTTATTTTGTTATGGAAAACATACAGCTTTAATAATACTTATAAATAGAGACTATTCGTATTCGTCTCTTAGTACCTATCTTCTACCCTATATACTATATTCGTATTCTTCTACCCGTCCGGGGTCTCCACATTAGAACGCACTCACTCCATCAACCATCGTTTCGGCGACAGAGGTGGCCGACTGGCTCAAGACAGAGGGAGCCTTCATTAGTGGAGAGGCAACGCAAGAAGAAGAAGAAGATTGCTTTAATACGAATTGTGAAACATTCGAGCGGTAGATACCTATTCTGCAGCCTAGTTATTGAAATAGATACATTGGCTTGTTGGAGTTTACCTGCCTAATAACAAAGACGTAAGTCCTAATGTACTCTGATTCTATGTGTTATGTAAGGTATGTCTCGGTATTGCAAAAATTATTACAACCAATACATTAAATAACCTTTTACAACTTTTACAGGCATAAATTTAATATTCTGCTATAATTTTCATTCGATTTTACGCTAAAGGTTTAACCTTTGCCTGCCTCGGGGCAATAAAAAAACCAATTTACAAGCGCTAGCTGTACGAGCTCGTTACTAAATAATTCTATTAATTATTATGCTGTAGCTTGTATTTCAATGGAAATTCAACTTCATGGTAGTTTGTTTTCAAAATAGAATGCATAATGAGGTGAGTTAAATAATAGTTTTGGTCCTTGTGTACCTGCATTTATTTTCTCAATATGTTATCTAACAATCAAACAAGTTAATCTTACAATTCTCTGTAAGGAAATAATTCTGAAAGAAAGTAGGTACCTATTTTGTAAGAATTCTGAAAATAACAATTCTCCAATTAAATAAATTTAATTTAAGTCACGTGGCACGCAAGCAAGACTCCTGGTGTAAGGCAGTGGTTGAGTGGAGGCCGTGGGGAGAAAAACGCCCTACAGGGAGGCCACAGAAGAGATGGCGAGATGACATCCGAAGAGCAGCCGGTTCGAAGTGGATCCAAGTGGCGCAAAATAGACGAGAGTGGAGTTTAAAGGCGGCCTACACCAGAATGACCAGTGTCGGACTGGCCATATAGTCGAGGTGGCATTTGCCAGCCGGGCCCCAGCTTAATAACTCTCCTACACATTTATTTGTGTTAAACCGTACACAAAAGCGATCACAATTCACAAGATCACGATGTTTATTATCAGTATGTCGTACCTATTTCATATCTAATATGACGAAACCATTTGCCTGTGAGTGGTTCAGAATTTCCTCCATCTTCTAGCCCATTCTACCCTCATATTCAGAATAGAGCATACGGCATACTGCACTGGAATACGCATTAAACGAAGTTATTATGCCAGTAAATGAGTAGTTCATAATAATGGAATGTAGGGGAAATAGGAGAAATATTGCCCGCTTATTATTAATTGGATATATAACAAGGTAACCCGCCAGCTAAGAGCTTCCCACATGGTAGTGCTTGTGAGCCAATTTTTGTATAAGTACAGTCGAAGACATAGATAAGTATTTTTGTTCGTAAAATAATGTCGTTTTACATATAAAAGATTTTGTAACCAAATTGTCGTTTGACATGTTTCTGAAATTGTACTGAGATAGTTGTACGGTTTTGTTTATGGTATACGTGCTGTGTACAATTTAAAATGAATAAAAAAGGGAAAGCAACCAGGCTATGAAGATTTTTCTAAATCATGAACAAAATCCCGGTTGGTGGGCAATAATAGTCACGTTTACCTTATTCACCGGAGCTGCGGTGCCACCACAATTACTCGGTTAATTGCCTCTTTACCCATTAAAATAAGTTGAAGAGCTCTTTCCGGGGGTAATGGAATCACGAATTTGTGCAAATAATCCAGCGAATTTGGTGTAATAAGTATTAAAATTCCTTACGTTATATGAGATTTAACAGAAATATTGTGCTCTGGACTCATTTAGGCAAATTGCTCTGCTTGCACAATAATTTCTCTCCGCGGCGTGTTACAAGACTTACAAGGAACTCTATGAAAGTTTATTAATTTGAAATGTTGGTGTGATGAAATA
This sequence comes from Tachystola acroxantha, assembly GCA_963506565.1. Classification (NCBI taxonomy): domain Eukaryota; kingdom Metazoa; phylum Arthropoda; class Insecta; order Lepidoptera; family Oecophoridae; genus Tachystola; species Tachystola acroxantha. The sequence continues at coordinate 4,943,009 of OY735879.1, read as the reverse complement.
TGAAGTTTCTAACTCTGGAAAGTGTTGAGAGAACGATACGTGTGTCTTAAAGTCGAGATTAAGAGACAATTTTCTTACAACTGTCAAAAGTCTATAAAATATGACAGTTGTAAACTCGAGCTGGAGAGATGACCGAGACTGGATGCAAAGGGCTGAGAATCGGGTTGAGTGGCGTGTTTTGGGAGAGGCCTACGTCCAGCAGTGCACTGATGCGGGCTGATGATCATGACCGAGCTCACGCTAAGGTCGCGCCTAAAACTTTTTCTGAGGCTGAGAGAGTCATAGATAGTGAGCACGAATTCAATATTAACTCACCCTTACGACTGCCAAAATTGTAGGAAAACTGACAGTTGTAAGATGATACCTAAACACCACTCATACTCAGAACTGTCTATGACTGAGAGTATCCATTTCAAGTCGATGATTCAGCGGACTGAGTAAATAATATACTACAATATATTACTTACAAAAGATTAATTAGTTTTATTTCAGCTACTTCATTTATCACACCAGTCTTACTGCATGGATATTATAGGTAAATAACTTTTATAATAATAATCAAAGACCATATATTTCTTTAGAGTCAAACAATATTCTGCCTACTCCCTAATTTCTTTGTATTTATGAACTCCTTGCTTAACAAAACCACATCCTAATTCCACTAACAACAGGTTCAATTTGCTTCGTGAACTCGCAAAAGGTATTGTTTCATTTTGATTAAGTGGTAGAGCTAAATAAACAGAGGACATTGCGGTCTGATTTGATGCAGGATAAGCCAAATATATGGCCGTCGAGATTTTAGATAGGAGAGTCTCATCCAAGTTGGCTCTTGAGTTTTTATAGAGTTTTTTCGACTGTTTTATTGTGGTGCAAAGTTTTGTGTTTATTTTCGAGTAAATAAACGAATAACTTGTTTGAAGATTGTTAGAATATGGAAGAAGATAAATGTCAAGACTTCAGCAGTTGGATGTACAGTGTGCGAGGCGTAAGCTCAGTTTTGCATTTGTGTGAGTGCACACAGATAGTGTAGAGTGATATTCGGCCTGAGGCGCGACGCGTCGTACGCATACAAATACAAACGCAACAAAATACACCCTGCCGCGCACGCACCGCACTTCACCTCTTGTACCGCTATCACTCACACAAATGTAAACCTGAGCTTACGCCTCGCGCACTGTACATCATCGTACATTGACGTGTTCAAACATCGGTCTTCAGAACCATAGTTCAAAAGCAGTTGTGTAAGATAAAATTTCTAAATGTTGGCATATTATGTTTGTTAACATACCGATGTTGAAGCATATTATATTCAACTGGTATAGTAGACTGACATAGGTTTTTGCACAGAACTAATAATAGAGGTTAGAAGTGCTACATGATCGGGACAGAAAATCCAAATATTCCTTGTCACATATTTAGGTCATACACATCAGCCACACACATATTTAAAACAAAGAATATGTTATTTATTTACATTTAAAGTGTATTGATAATTGCTGATTCAAATCCGTAGGCAATTTACGAAATATATATTTTTAAGGTATTCAAGAGCATAGCAACACCTGCTCCGTCGTTTGGTATTTCTACACTCTATTATTGTTCTGTGGATTTATGTATGTGCATAATAGAGTATTACGTGGTTTGGCTCGTAAGTAGCTACACCTAATACTGACTAGCTAGAGGTTTCACTTAAAAGCTTTGTTTATTCCCTGCTGAATATCCGAGGAGCCGGCACCGAGCAGCGTATCAATATTTGACGTTCGTGTATGGACATAATATGCTTTGCGATTTAGCTCTAGCTACTAATAGCTATAATATTTATCCTGGGTCATTGTTTAAAATAATAGTCGTTATGAACATATCTTTCAGTTACGGTTCATAAGCCAGGTTCATATCAAGCGTTTTCTTTCGATATTTTCTAAGGAAATGCTCACTGTAAACTTGTGCTCAAAACTATATCTATAATAATGTGTCTCTATCTAAGCCCGATATTCATAGACAGTTTTGAGTTCAAGCTCAGCGTGAGCTAGCTCTTCAGATTGTCAAAATTGTGTATCTCTGACAGCTTTGTAAAACCGAACTCAAAACTGTCACGACTATCCGCTTTAGACAGAGACACAAGACAGTTTTCAGAAAGTCAATGTAAACTGCCTTTAAATTATACAATCCGAAAGTTTTTGTCAGACTCTGTAACGTCTCTACATCTATATAACTTAGCGAGGCAAACTATCAACGCCTTACCATTTCCAAAGATTTATTAAAAAGTTTGGATGGAGTTGAAACTAGTCCGCGCTTCAGCGGACTGTCGCGAGTTTCCAACAATTTTCCCTCGATTACTTTGCCCATTTTTTCTTTGTACCCGAAGGAAACCTTTAATGACTCTTGGTTGGGAAAAATGGAGATTTATTGGCGAATGCTACTGGGTTCATTTAAGGACGTTTATCGGCGATTTTACTTCATCAAGCGTGCAGGTTAGTTGTAGTATACCAACTGTACCTACAAGATTTAAAAGATATATGGTAAGTTAGTTTTTTTTTTGAAAATTACTAGACGTAAGTATTAATAAAACTGTTTCTCTAGAGTCATTGTTGAAATTATGAGCTATACATATAATAAGCGTATAATTTTATTCTAAATGATAAATGGAGAAAAAATATCATCACGATCGGGATTCGAACCACGGACCTCGCAATTCCGTGGCACGCTCTATTCCAACAGAGTCACCGATCGTACCCAGGTCGTGAACTTTGTCTGTATATTCGTCTTAGGGACGGTAGCGACATCTATCCAGTATTTGTACAGATACTAAAAATCATGTTTTTAATTGATGACGCATTCCTTTTTCATACGTTTTGATATTCAAAATCTGCCCATAACGATTGTATCAAAAACATAATTTATAATCATTTTAGGTACTTCAGTTATTTCTCAATAATGTGTAAATAAATTCTTAGTATATTCAAGAGTCAAAACATTTTTTTTTCAATCTTTGCTCTGTGTAATTTTCTTTATTATACAGGAAAAGTGACAAGTTTTTAAAAGTTACACGATTTTTCAATTTCGTTTCAGACAAAGCGAAGGTACGCATAGAAAAGAGGCTTTGCCCGAAATGAGTTTCAGCGACTTTTTTTAATAAACTTTATAATATTTGACTTTACAACATTTTTTATGATCATGCTATTCGTGCTCTATCTCGTTTTGTGAGGGTCAGGAAGACGCCGTATTATTTTTACGACTACCCTCAGTGCTGTCAACTCATTAGTAGAAAATAAAAGAGTAATTAAAAATATTACAAAGGAATTTTCTCGAGTTCTTTAAACGAATTCAAAATTATTTAATTTTACTCGTTGGTTTACATTAGGGACCATTTTTGTTTGCTTATTACTTTTAATGTTCCTTCATGTAATTAATTCCGTTTTCAGGTGTACTTGCATACCTAGTAATATTTCATAAATTAAATTGTACTATGTATCAGATGTAAATAAATAGCTGAAAATATTTCCATTCATTAACAAAATATGAGTTTCTCTCGCAGAAATTTGCACACCATTTTCTCCAGACATCGAATGACTTAAAATATAAAATATGAAAATAAATCCGTCTGAGGCGAACTCAGCAAAAAAGAGATCCTTATCAAACGCTTTAAAAATAGTCATCACCACATAAATCAAGATAAGCACAAATTCTGTTGAAACAAATCGGCCGCCATTATTAAAATTATATTTCATCCTCTATCTAGCATTTCGTCGATTTTCCTTTGCCATTGTTTGCTAAGACGAATGCTTGGGCGACTCTCAAATTGTTCCGATTTCCTCCAAACCGACTCCAACTTCAATTGAACTCTATTGCCAAAAGCATATGCTTCAATATTGTTGGTGAATGTGCACAATAGTGTGATTATTCTGCAGTATGGGTTCGAGGCGGGTCACACTGAGACAAAGTTGTGGTTTTGCTAAAACAAAGTAATATTAAAATCGGTCTTCGTTTATTTAGAGTTTTACGTAATAAATTTCCTTCGCACACTCCTTTTTACAATTTTAGATATTATTTTCTCATTGTTATGCTTGTCGACAGTGGAAGCTAGACACGTAAGACGCTCAGTTTACGTGTAGGTAAATAAGGTATAGCTAGATGACCTAACCACGAAATGTCTATATGAGTCATATTTTTTTAAACTTATAATTATACTGCTGGGCAAAGGCCTCCCCTATCCACTGATCCCTGTCAAGGGTTTTCTGCGACCTATGCAATTATTTAGCTCGTCCATCTTCAAAATCATAATAAAACGGGAAATGACCGTAAACTCTGCAATTTATAGGCCGTCACCTTAGTGTGAAATATAAATAATATCGTCCATATTTTCTCACGTCAACAGCCCGAGGTGACAACAAAAGGGCACTCCGGGAGTGTTTCTCAGGGATTTTTGTACATGTGTTGTGTACATACATGCAAGTGGTCCATTAGTGAAATGATATTTCTTTTAATGTGTCCACCGGGCGTCACATTGTAGTACTTATATGGTGTCTTATAAAGACTGGTCTGGAAGAGTTTATCGCTCTATTTATTGATACATTTTATATCCATGGACATACATACATTTTACTGCCAATGGACCAGAAAACTTATATCTTTAATCTGTGCAATGGACCATGTTGAATCGGAGAAAGCGCGCGCTGTTATTGGACGATGCAAATGACGCTATAACCCAACTGCGCTGTCATTGGTTAAATAAAGTAAACGACACAATTTTATGATAGGTAATTTGTTGTAATTTTAAAAGCTTCTTTCTAGGTTTTTTTAGAAGACATGAAGGAGATAATAATGGGCCATACCAACGGCCATTGATAAGAGTACCTTAGTACGGACAACAGCAGATCAATGGTAACACTTGCAATACGATTTAAAATCTTACGACGCAGATAATAAGAACACTCCAAAGTCCAAAGTGTTACACTTGATCTGCTGTTAGCTGTACCTCTAAGACTTACAGGTTTTTTTTATATTCTACATTTTCAAGAGGCATTTTTTAGCAAACAGGCTATTCCAGTAGACTAAGTCATATGTCGTCATAACACTAATGGATTTTGTTGGAGAGACATCTCAGCCCAGCGATATCTACAATAGATATTAGACATTATGTGCCATCTTCCCTAAGATTGTAACTTTATCAGAGATTAGGGTCGTAATTTTATTACAGTCACATAAAGTCAAGTGATAAAACTCCTTTCAAAACATCCGTATACAATGCGTCTTACAGACGAAAAGTTGGAACGTAACTTTTATTACGTACTTTGTTGTTTATTTCAAGTTCAATGGTTCATCAACGTCGAGAACAATAAAGTTGGAAGTTGGAACATGAGTTTTTGTTAACGCCAAAAATTATGGGGTTTACGATCAAGTCGTGTGGAAAATGGTTTATCTCCTGTTCACGATCTCAACATTTCACACGTTTAATAGAAAAAGTTATAAATCTAGCTATTCTAGGGGAAATTGGTGATGGCTATAGTAAAATTTTGTTAGGTACTTATATTAATAGGGAACGTTCTTCGAACCTATTTTAAATAAACGTTATGAACTTTATCGCTGTAAGCAGAAAATATGAATATATTTTTACTCTTAGTTTAGGTATAATTTTGTCGTTGCCATTAAATCTAATCCTAAACATAAACACAACCGTCACTGTCACTCATATGCGTAAGAATGTAAGAAATCTTTCGCTTAGCGACTGTTGAAATTATACTCTGGAATCGCTAAAAAAATTCCTAGAATAGAAAGTTTTGTTTGTTATTTTTCATAATAATATTCGATGTATAAATCGTCTCCTAAAACATCTAAACAAATGTTTATCTTCAGACTCGTTCTCCAAGAACGCAAATTCCGTGAATTCTGTACCTAAAGGGGTGAAAAGGGAGTCGTGTAATAAAGGCTTGGAGCGAAAGTCTGTAAGTTGATGAATGTAGCTAACATACTCACATATAAAATCGCGGAAAGATGCTGTATACATACATCAAACATACGTAATACATATGCAGTACTATTACCTACCATCAATGAGGCAATGTAGTAAGTTCGCTCGCTAACGAGTGCGTAAACAGGTATGGCCTACAGGATTAGGGATTGGTGAGATTTTAAGTCCATTATTAGTCTCTAGGTTAGCTATAAACCTAGTTTAAACTCACTTCACTTAAACCGTGTTTTGTCACTTTCATGCTTCGTTGAAATACGTTAAGTTAGAAAGGGATAGTGTCTTAAACCGGGAAATAAGTTTTAAGTCACGGTTATGTCTGACAGCGTGGGGGGTCACGGGCTTCGGTGTTTACGTACTTACTATACTTATATATATACTTATATATATAAGCAAGCCATGGTGATGGCACTGGATAGCAAATTTTCTCTGCATGTTTATTATATTTACAATATATTATAGGTAGAGTCGACAGCAGATCAATGGTAACACTTGCAGTACGATTTCAAGCCTTACGACGCAAATAATAAGAACTGTCAAAACTAAACAGTGTTACCATTGCATTGATCTGCTGTCGACTGTACAATACACAATCACTGGTATTCTTATTAACTTCAAATAGAACAACAAATGCTCATTGGGACCGCGTCAGACAAGATTAACGATGTATCCCAAGATAGAAACGAATGGCGCGGATTCATCTTGGTTTCCCCTCAGATTGGGAAAAATTGTTTCTCCTAATTACGCACGGCAAGATACGTGCGGCGATTATTGAGAGATTTGCTGGCAAATGTTGACGGGTCAATAAGTTTGAAGAACGTATGACTTTCTGGTGATTTATTATTATTGCGTTGTTTATTTTGTTATTTATTATTAACTCAAGAAAGGTTTACCTAGCTGAGGTAAATAGTAAGCCAGATGTCGTCCTAATTGGACGTGATTGCTCATCGCCATATAGCGTCAACAAAGTATGTTCAGGTTCATACGAATGCGCCATCAAACATCCTGTGGTCGAAAAGACATTTGGACGTACTATTCTAAGTTAATATTGTATTTGAACGCACGCCAATCTTTTCGTCAACTAAGTTGAGATGAATTTATTTGCATTCAATTAGAACTCCTAAAGGTATCAGTATCGATATCAGAGTAACTTTTGATCTGCTACGAGTACATTTCCATTATCGTGAGTTGTTTTTCGAATTTTCATACATTCAAGATCATCTGTTTGTTTCCATTTGTATAGGACATTTTTTTTATTTTTTAACCGATAATAAGATTAAAATTGGCGTCATTTAGGTATCAGCGCAGGATGAATGGATATATGGCTAGTACAGCCCACAATGGGGACTGCTCGGGCGCCAGTCGGGTCGCGGATGTATCACAGTTTCCCGTGGCTCGGCAAGAATGGCACGAGGTGGAACACCCCAGGACGTTTAGTCGGTATGCTGCCCCTTCAGGGCGGTGAGACCGACATAACCAACACGCTCCCCCGGGCGTGGTAGCACATGATCTTGTATGTTTTACCTGGGTAAAAAAAAAGCGCAGAGAAAAATAACTTAAGTAGAGCCTTATTTCCGTGTAGGTAATTAACTATCACATTTCATCTGTTCTACCTACTGTTTGTTCTGTTCCTATTATTAGGATCAAGTTGAATGTTAAATGGAATTCGGTTCCGTGGAACTTTTGCCCAATCAAACTGGAGTTCCTTACGTCTTTTTCAACTCCTTAATTGTTTAACTCGATTCTTGAAATTTACCGAATCGAGATCGTGGGGGTGTCGTGCATGTTACGAATTTCAATTACTTGCTTGATTCCGTTTACAAAGTTGAACTTGGGAACTTCCATTGTATGTTTTCTTCTTGTTTTTAACCGACTTCTGACGCAAATAGTCGAGCTAGTTGATTAACATAATAAGAACGGATGTATAATACTTAATTAGAGCACCACATCTAAAATTCGATTGTGACATTCATAATTACGCCTCATTTAAGAAGACACAGAGATGTAACCTAATATAAGTTGTTATCGGACCGCGTGTTGAATCTTGATCATTATGGGTGAAGAAAAATTTAGGGTAAACTAATAGCAAAACGTCTAGCTTCCCAAGAAATTATAATAATAATACCTATGTAGATATAAATAAAGTATATTCTACTATGTAGATTCTAAAATTTCTGCATCCATCTATTTAATATTTAGATTTTCTCATCAACAGTAAAAATTACTCAGTAAAACTGTTTATTTAACAACGAGGAGGGAAATGACTATCCTACTTCCCCATGCTAATGGGTGTACCAAACAATACAGCTGCTTTACCGTTGTGCGTCCCAGTAAGAAGCTTTTGAATATTTGGCGAATTTCATAAACAGGTAGTTGTAATGGCCGGGCTATTCAAATGGAGTCATGAATAGAGAGAGGAAGTTGTGCAGGGGTTAACACGCATACGTGCCGTTTGCGAGATACGGTGCAGTATTTCGTAGATGTTTCATAATCATAATACTACAAGGGCTAGATTCAGATAATAATAATTTTGAGCACGCTAAGCGTGAGCTACATGACGGAAAAATGTCGCCGCGTTTCATTAGAGAGATTGCCCTCTCGCAATACTGTAACCTATGGTTATTCCTTTATGGTCCACGCCGCAAGGCTGTGGAATTCACTTCCGCATACGATCTGTGCGAGTCCGTCGTTGGAGGTCTTCAAAGAGACAGTGAAAGAGCATTACCTTTCCTTGTGATATAAATATGTACCTATGTATTGTATGTATCTATTGAGTAGTACTGTAAGTAATAATATAAGTAGTGTATTATTATATATATATATATGTATTGTATTAGATTTATTTGTATGCATGTAGGTATGGTTTATATACCTATAGTATTTTATAAGTTTTATAAATTAATATAAAACATTAATTTTGTGTGCACATGTTCTGCCTGCTCCAGATCTCATCTCTCTCTCACACTGGTTTGCTGGTAGAGAACTCTAATCTAGAGTTAAGCACACCTTATGTACATCTTATTCCATGTATTGTATTGTAATCAACTTTGTGTACATTAAAGAATTTAAGAGAGACTCAACGTGCATCACGTAGGTACGATGAATATACGAAAGATCGTTGGTGCGATTAATTGTTGGCCGACAGATTTGGTTCTACTACGAACGCTAGTGCGAAAGAACATTGGTGCGACGCATTATAGATCAACTGATCGATTTTGCGACGAACGCTGGTGCGAAAGAACCACAGTGTGACGCACATAATTTGGTCGGGAACATCTTATAGCGATGGGAGCATAAAGTACATATAATTATTTTATATGGGGACAGGTGTCCGGTCCGACGTTGTTGTCACTGTCACTCTCATGCATCAGAAAGAGACATCTGTTTTATATGCTCGACGTCTATTGAAAATTCAAACAATGGAAAAACAAGTCATGGGCATGCGACAATTTGTCATGCAAGAGAGGTGTCTGCAATGTAAATATATCTAACTCCATTGGTGTTTCTTACTTCATGGTGAGCGATCGATTTGATCTTATAGCTGCTTTTGAAGCGCAATATGTAGCGCGCTTGTAAAACGCGTATGCCTAAACGACCGTATACGCGCAGAAAAAAACGCTAATGTGAAATCGCTCGGATGGATTCAGAGTCTCTTAAAACGCCAATATTGGCGAAAATCATGGCAATGTCGTCCGCTGATTGGCTGGTGTGAAAATGCGTATTTTACCTGAGATTCTAAATCTAGCTTTATATAGCGATGAAGCACCATTTATGCATGCAATCCCACACGAGTAGTAAATAACCGGTAAAAGGTGTTTATAATTTGATCGTTTAAACTTCAGAACTACTGCATTGCCATCAAATTGGTAGATTTTACGAGGGTTTAAAACAGATTTACTAGTACAGTGCCACAGGCGCACCATATAAATTAACTGATGTCACGTATTTCATGTATTTATGGGTTTAACAAGTCTGCCGGTATTTTATAGACCACCTTTATGTACAGTCGATATCACGTAAAGTTTCGTAAAGTTGCACACTGGCGCTTTAGTCGATGGGTTTCCTAGATTGCAATAGTGCTGTGAAGGTTGATGCGTTGTAGACTGTACACAATATAATTACGATACATTCGGTAAAATGTACATAAGCTTTTTCATCGAAAAACACGAGGAAATCTGATAGGTATTTATGAGATTGAACTTGGGACCTTCGTATCGTAAGCCCAGTGCCCCAACCACTGCGCCACCGGGCTCGCTAAATTAATTAGAGTATGCAACCTTATTACCATAATTATGTAATGCAACTAACTAATCTGCCTTCAGCTGCCAGAATACGAACAAAGCACAGAAGAGCATTGTTGAGTGAACCGAGAGCTGTGTCCGACCCAACACGTTTGCAAAACTGAACTAAAGTAAGTAGGCTTGTAACGGATAATCCGCATCCGTAACCACAGTGTAACTAACTACGTACAGAACTTCACTGTACAAAGCTGAAAGCTACTCAATGAAAAAGAAATTAACTGAGCGCGACATAAGGAACAGTTTCATTCGTAGCTGATTAAAATAACCGAATAATCTGCATAATTTACTATTTGGTCAATGAGTAAATAAGTTAAATAGGAGGCTTCGTCTCAAATTTCGTATTTCGTCTCTCTGATGGTAAACGAAGTGTTTATATGCTTTTTGGATGGATGGCTATGGCAAGGGGCCTTTGATGATTGGTGTGGCTTTTCCCAAATATTATGTTTATACTTAGGTACTTATTTACAAAACTGTCTTTGACTATCCCTACATAAAACTACATAAACGATGTTTTAATTTGACTGTAAAGTTATTGAGGTCCGATTTCTTCATTTAATCGCATACTTACCTATATGCGATTAAATATAATGATGAAAAATTTCTAGCCGTGGGCAGGACTGTCTTTTTTATACGAGCATAATTTATGTGTATATAGTATAAACACACATAAATATTTCTGCAATCCATCGTCTTTATATAATGCAGTGTTTGACTTCGATATTTCTCTCGGTTTGGTGGCAGGAAGTTATACAAATGTTAACTGAAATGTCGCCGCCATTTTATTTTTACATGCAACTTTCATAACTACTTGGGTTACCAGTTACCGCTCGTCTAATAAGTTTCGCTTTGCTGCTGAAAGGTTTTGAATTTAACTCGAGACCACATTTATTTCTGCAGCTTATGTAACTGGCAATGGAAATTTTAGAACTAGGTACGGGATAGTTTAAAACACGAACAACCGCTTTTATATCTAACAACGATGACAGAGTAGAAAATGGAGGCTGTATGCACTAAGATCCTTTTGCCTATAATTAAAAAAAAAATGGCGGCCATCACATATTTGCGGTTAGTAATAAATGTAACTTAAAAATTATTCCACGGTTTATATCATAGTCACTTTATAACTTAACGTTTTTTAACGAAGTGTGAAAGCGCCAAACGATTTAAGGCTTCGTATGCTCGTATTTTCAGTTTTTCTACAAAGGCTACGGCACTAACTACTAAAATTAAACGTCTGAAAAAAATATATAGCAATCTTGGGGTGTCTATTTAGAGACTGAATATCGATACACGATTGGACAAAATTCGCTCGATAGAAAAAAATCACAAACATACCCCATCCATGTCTTTTAATATGAAAATTATATCTAAACCGAAATAGTTATTCATACAAAATATAAATCAAAATGAAGGGTAAAATAAATAAATAAAAAAGCTTGTTTAAAATTTTTTATTTTACATGCTAAACTGTTTAATCACCTTGAGATGAATACTGGCGTTCATTTCTAATAAAATACGGTAGTTGAGCTAAACCTATTTTATGTAACCCTACATTGTATATAGGATATCCTATACTATATGATAGGTACGAGTACATCTGTATAATCCAGAGCGCATCCTTTCCCAGTGTTGTTTAACTATGAAGTTGTCGCATTCCTGTCTCCACTGCCGACATTATGCATTTGTTTATGTCAACGACACCACGACGGGAGATATATTATGCTGCTCGTCGTAGAATTATGACTGGAAATATTTAGTACATTTAGTTTTTTTAATGTCCCACGTTGGGCGCCAGAGTTACGGGAGGGCTCTACACATTATTATTAAAAATAATCTCTGACTTGAAATTTAATCAATAATCGGTATTAATGTACATTAGATTAAACAGAATATCGAATGAAGCTGAAGCCTAAACCTTTTGCCTAAGTTATATGTTTGTTAATTGTCATTGTAATTTATTAAAACTGTTTTTATTTCCTATATGTATATAATTAATAGGCAATAAATGTTATTCTATTCTATAATAAGAATTGGAATTTCGATTAAAAGTGTTTTAACCTGATATTTGTGCTATAATTTTAGTAAAATATCCCCATAGTGAGAGACTCTTTTAATGTGGCAACATTGCGTATTTTTTATAATTATCCTCTCTTCTTGTATTTTCACAAAACAGACAGCGTTATCTCACTGAGACTGTTTGAGCAGACTTTTTAAGCCTCGACATTCCCTCGTTTTAAATTGATAACCTTTCTACGCCAAGTAAAACGACCTTTCTGCAAAAAGGTATGGCTTATTCACTGAATAAATAATTTAACACAAATAATATCTAAATCTGAATAAATAATTCGGTAAGTAAAACATTTTGCAACGCGAGATATCCATTAGGCTTCATTATTGTGTTTGTAATAGACACTTGTTGAAAATATAATGAATTACAGCTAGGTAAGTTAAGTAAATGCACTTTAACTGTTGACTTAATTAATTGAATTTTACCTTATTTTTGTCGTAACACTTAATAAATGCTACTACACAGTGGAGGAATTTCTGAATGAGAAAATATAATAATAGTCCCAGCGAAATTGAAGAACATACTTCATACTTAGTTACTTCGTTTTACACATCCTATTTAAGGGCCTGATATGAGCCAACTAGCGCCGCCAATCTTGAAAAAATAATATCTTCCAATATAATCAATGTTTATTAGGATAAATACTATTTTTCAATTTACAATACATTGCATAATTGCGACAAGCTAAGTTTCGCAATTATGCGAACTACAACTTACCGAAATTGAATCACGTTATAAATAAGCATTTAAAAAATAGTATTTATCGTAATAAACATTTTGTAAGTAGCTTTTTTAATAAAATTGATTAAATTGGAAGACATTATTTTTTTAAATTTAATCAATTGGCGGCGCTATTTGGCTCATATCAGGCCCTTAATAGTGTCGTCTCTCTCTCTTGTATTGCTGTGACTAGACAAGGTCCATAAAGAGCATTGTAACATTTTAATGTTAATTGTCCAAAAGACTGGTCCTCGCTACAGGGGATCTCAGGGCTGGCGCTTACTTCGCTCAACGGCTGAGTTTAGCCGTTCAGCGAGGTAATGCCGCCAGCATCCTGGGAACCCTGCCGCATGGGGGCGACGTAGGCGACATGCTTATTATGTAAATATTACTTTTATTATTTGTATTATTTTAAGTTTTTATATTAGTATGTAGGTATTTGTATAGTTTATGATAAGAACATTTTGTTACATTGTACATAAAAAAATTTCGTAATAAAAACTCTATGTTAATTATATGAACAGTATTATAACTTATGGAATTAAAAAAATGAATTTTATTTGTACGTATGTATAAAAAAAAACGCCCTAGTACGGACTAAAAGCACGTCACGAGTTTCACTTTGGACCAATCTTATTATCTGCAACATAAGGCTTTAAAATCGGCCTAAGACTTCAAGTATTACCGTTGTTGTACTGTCGATTGTATATATAACAGAAAATAATTCTATTTCTCGATTTTCACCTCTTTCATACCTGTAATTATTTTACTTTTCAATTGATTTCAATTCTGTTCCCATAGGTTATGGAATTCCGTCATCTCTAACCACCTTACTATGGGAGGCGGGCGTGAGTTTATGTATGTGTGAATATAATTTAAACAATACATGCAAACGTACCTGTTCACCTCCATCAACTTTACCATGAATATTGTAGACATTCATTTCTTTTACAGCTTTATGTCTGCGAAATCCTCTCTCCTCTAGTATATGTATTCAGTACATTCACTGAGATATTCACTTGCAGTCGCGAGCGTCTAAGGAATGGGTGCAGAATTAAGATGCATCAGGTGGATACTTTACCAAGAAACATCTGACTGAGTCAGGCAAAAAGGGGCATGAGTTTTGTAAGTACCAATAGAGGCAAAGGTTTTTAAACTATTTCAGGTGTACATCTCTTCTCTTACTTAACACTACATCTATAAAAGAACTGTACATGTTTTGGAGTTTATTAATTATGTATGTACTCAATAAATGCTGGACTAAATATGAGTACAGCTTCAGCGCATATGTTACGCATTGCTAGTAACAGCGTTGTAGCCAAGTTGACAATATTATGTAGAGAAGGGAAGTAACCAAATGATATCAAAGTTCAAGATCGACCAACAACTCTGAAAAAAAGTTTACGATGAAGTCACTAGGCTTAATTCAACTCTATCTAATGTGAACAATCTTCATTCTTTACTTTATTATTAAAACAAATATTGATATTATTAAATTAAAATTGATTATTTTTACCACTAAGCAACGTCACAACATAACGTATTACTTTACTTACATATTACTAGTATATAGTTCACATTAGTTTGATTCCTTAATAAATTTTAATCCATCCATACCCATAATCCAAGGAAAACTAGCATCATGTGGATTAGCTAGTATTCTAATAAATAACATGAAAACGGTAAGAATGTATCGGTAAACAGAATGTTTGCGTCCCTCAACAATGTAGACCCCTAAAAGGCACTTATAGGCAAAGGAAGCACTCTCAAACCTATTTACAGGCAGAGGGTTGTAGTTTATTTATTTGACTTGGTTTAGTTTCCCGAACAAGATTTTCCTTACACGTGCTGGCAAACACATTGTTTGAACGGAATAGGTTTATCACTAGGAACATTTTTTCGGAGTGTCTAAACATCGATGTACGTATAAAGATAGTTTTCGATGAATTAGGTATAATGTATTTCTGCAAAAGAATTGCTGTGTTCTTAAATGTCTCATTTTCGATAGATACAATTAAGCTTTGTAGCTTGTATTAGTCCTACTACAATATTTCACGGATCGAACCTGCGTCGAAAATCATTATTTATTACTTAATTCTCAAGATTTGCTCAGATCGTCATTGAAAAATCTTTCTAATTAGGTTCTTTTTAGTTCTTAATCTACAACTAAATTCGATTTTCGCCGACCTTAATGCCCTTAAAAATATATAATTTACTTACGCTTTCCCTCTCGATGCATGAACATACTTACCTGATTGTAAAAAAGCCCACAAAAAGTCCATTTAGTGACCCTAAACGAAGTAAGTTAAGTACCTACCATATATGGCTCCATTTCGCAGAGACTCAATATGCGTGGACCCTAATAAATCGACCCCAAGTCAGACCGTTACTACGGTGATAGTTTTACTGTGACCAATGATATTAGCTCTCACAATCTATCATTATTGAAAGGGGACAGACCTAAGTAAATTTTATTGAAAGAGCAGTGACCGTAAAAATCGCGTCTTTCATATTTTATTAACTTTTCTTGGTATGGACGGCTGATTCTTGAATGATTTATTATTGAATGGAATGCTTCTAACTAGAGGATTTTCAGGGGTTCCCGGTTCGATTCATGATGGTCATTCTCGTACATAGTACAGTCGAAAGCAGAGAAAAGTGTGAGGGAATTTCCGAAGAACTAGTCGATCGATTTTAAAAATTATTATACTAACAGCACAGAGCACCCCCACTAACAGACATAGTTTAGAGTAAACACTATGTAATTACAAAGAAATTTCAAAGATCGGCTGTTAGCTGTACTAGAGTAGGTATTGGCAAATTATTTCCAATAAAATTAATTAACAGCATAGGTATTATTCTCATCATTACAACTTTAAATTAAACGTTACAGACCATTTACAGACAAATTAATTGAAATAGGTAGGCGTCCAAAACATTATCAACTTTGTTCGAGACTTATTGTCTGTTCCATAAGAGTTAAAATTGCACGTGTAGTCCTAGTAACAGATGTGCTGTCGACTATACCAATAAATACCTGTAACGGGCACCCTTTCCGTGTCTTATTATTCCACATTTAAAATAATAGTTTCAATTATGCAACAATTTCTACAAAACGGTTCCATTAAGGTTCCATTACATTTTATTAGTTCCACAGTGGTACTAATTAGTGGAATTCGTTACTACCATAAACCAAGGAACCGCCGATGGAGTTAGCCATATTACATCGAAAGCTCCGTTCTTCCAAATAAATTTTTCGCATCTCTGCCACTTGTTTTGCCATTGTTTGATGTTCAATAAAAGTCGAACATATAAAAACAAATGTCTGTTTCTAACATATGATAGTGAAAGTGAAAATGAAGGGCGGAGAGTTGCCCCTATATAAAATATACTTTATGCTCTCTCCATAGAGGGATTTTTTTCCTTGCATACTACCCACTTACAACCTTATTAGACATTCTAGACATTTAGTATTCAAGGCGCGTTGGCTTGAAACATCCTGCGTCTAGATTTCGTATGTTAACATTTAATTTGATATAATTAATGGAACTCTAAGTACCTTGTAGACACAAGGTGACGTTCTTTTACTTAAGGTAAGTACTTCGTAGCTATTCATATATATAGCTTCATAACTAGCGCCGCCAATCAAAAAATAATATCTTCCAATGTAATCAATTCTATTAAAAAAGCTATTTACGAAATGTTTATTACGATAAATACTATTTTTTAAATGCTTATTTAAACGTGATTCAATGTCGGTAAGTTGTTGTTCGCATAATTGCGAAAAACGGCCGTTTTTGGCACATTTGTGAACTACAACTTAGCTAGTCGCAATTATGCCATGTATTGTATATTGAAAAATAGTATTTATCGTAATAAACATTTTGTAAATAGGTATCATTTTTAACAAAATTGATTATATTGGAAGATATTATTTTTTTAAGATTGGCGGCGCTAGTTGGCTCTATGAAGGCTCTTAAATGATTTGTCATCAATATTGGGGTGCCGTGGATTTAATTAAACCCTATTAATTTAGACGCTGATTCAGCTTGGATCCTTTGGCCATGAAGTCAATCCGAATAATATAGTAATAGTTATTTTTACCCCAACTGGAAAGGAAGAGGATAATGTTTTCAAGTCTATGTAGGTGTAGTATTTTATTTAATACTTTATTACAACAAATATATCTTAAAATAGAATTTACACAGATTTGCATTTATCTCTCAAAGTCAGTCGATTTTGAGAGATAAAAACAACTTCAATAGTCAGTTTCTCAGATCAGGGAATAAGATATCTTAATAAGAGATCTTATTCCTTGGTCTGAGGTCAGCTTGGTGCAATAGTCATATACCTAACTAATCAAATCCGAATCGGACTCCTTTGGGCTTGGTAGCATTTTTTGCCACTTTCGTAGCAATAATAATATTTCGGAATTTGAATTACGCATTATCCATGCTCGGTGAATAAATTAGAACATGATGAAATTTAATGATGAAATGAATTTTTTCATCATGTTCTAATTTATTCACCGAGCGTGGATAATGCGTAATTCAAATTCTGAGTAAAAATAGGAGCGCATCATCATAAATCATGTTTCTAACCGAATGTTAGACATGGTTGTCGGAATACTACTAGTATTGTCCGATAGATGAAATTGCGTAACATACCCTTTAAGTATGTATAAAGCGATGAAGATTTTCGGTGGGCTCGGCGTGGCCTGTGGTGGCTCAGTTGGTAAGAGCGTGTCACGGAATGAAAAGGGCGCAGGTTCAAGTCCTGCCCACGGCAAGAATTTTTTCATCATGTTCTAATAATATTTCGCTTAAGTAATATTTTTTAATAAAATAAATAAGTATACAATGCAATGGTAGTATTTGCAGTAGGTAGGTACATATGAATTCTTTATTGTAATCAGTCAAGCTTCCATCCACTATAGGTATTCCCCCAACCCGAATCCAATATTACAGATTCATAGAATAATTTGAATTTCATAAATATTTACTTGCTATAAACTGTACTGTGTCCAATTCGTTTCAGACAATTACGTCGTTCGTTAATCGAATTGTCTATGAATTAAACGAGGCAGTGCAATCAGTATAATTATTTTTTTTCACTTCCAACGGTTCGGTTACGCAAATAATATTGGTACAGTATTCCTATCGATTACATACTGATTTAACATGAATAATAATTATAATATTATAGTGAAGTCGTAAACTCATAAATATGTCTTTGTATAATGAATATAATATACAAACGAGAAATAGATGCCGTTCATGAGTATTAACTTAGGTCACGTTTGATCTCTCGGAGACTCGAGTTTGGTGATTTTTAATGAAATATTTTAAATTTTCTTGAATTGCGTTCTTATAGATTTTTTACATGCTTGTATGAAATTCACTTTGCCTAAATTTTTTTTAAATAGATTTTGGAATTCCGTATATATAGGTAGGTAATTGTAAACCGAAAATGGCAGCAAACTCGTAAAATTTATATAAATTAGGCTTTGAGCGATATGACCGCCAATTGCAATACTAACTGTATTAGCCTATTTCTCTTAAGTCATTCCTTTTTGCAATAAAGAATATTTATCTTATCTCTTAAACCAGGTAACAATACTTACCTATATTCCTCAAAGTACCTATATACATATAGTTTTGTATACTTACTTATTCTGGAATCCAATACGCCCGTTGTCTGAATTAGAAATCCACTTTCAGTATCAACACAACTGCTTACATAGCCTTCCAATCCCACAAAATAAGAGTACCTAATTAAATAATGAAGAGTAGGCCCAAATGGCCTTATTCTGGGGCCGTATCGAGATCGATATCTATCGAATTGTGAGTCGTAAAACGCACCGCCTCTATGTTCTGTCGTAAATTATCCTTTGTGCTTACGCCACCTATCACATTACCACAGGGAAGCAGGATTGGTGGAAATCTTATAAGATATGAAGATCAAGTGTACCTGTTTGTGACAATTTCATAAATTTTTCAGAATCGTGTTTAATACATTGACTAATTGCTCGACTCTCAATAGGAGGAAGTTAGGATGGGATAAGGTTTATTTAAATTTTAAATTACAAAATTGTGTGTAAGTATACTTTTTGGAAATAGCTAGTTATAAACTCTATATTTTTGTCATTTTAAGAATAAAAATTGCAAAATTTCTTACATAAATTTTTCGTAATTTACTAAATTTATATTGACTATTACAGTAACATAGCTTTGCATAGCTAATAGATCTATAAAACTTATCTTATTTTATTTACTAATTTTTATTACGTTTCCGAAATCTAGTGACAAGGCAGGAATAATAAATTCCGATGCGTGAAAAAAATCTCAAAACCACAACAGTGGGCTATTACGGTTCTCAAAACGATCACATCATACCATGTCATATAGTGCTTGACAGGGAAAGTGCTATTGCGTTGGTATAGCGGCGTCTCTGTTCTGGCTGAACTATTTCCACATCTGTAAAAGTATAAAACAAAAGAACGTCGCCGCACTTTCCCCAATACTAACCAGAATAACCCCTTGATTTGTATCAAAAGGCGCAATAAAGCGATTTCTTGGCCAATAAGGGTGCCCATAAAACTTTCACCCAGACATTGCGGGCCGGCAATGGGTTCTGTAGGGTGAAATGCAACTTTTATTGTCTTCCCGTGATCGAGTGTTTGTTTAGACAGATAATGTGGTTAGCTAGAGGTGACAGATATAAAAATATCGATATGAACAAAAATGTGTAAGAAAATTAGGAGCATCGAATGATAAAATTCCTCGTGCAAGAATAGAGACGATAGAAGTAGAATATTAATAATGAAGTATTACTTGCTGAAAATTGAGAACCAAAAATATTATTTCAGTAAAATAAGTAAAATAATTAACTTTTTGGCTTGGCATTTATGAAAAATTCAGTGTAACAAAATTTACTTAGGTAAACACCATTTTTTCCTAACTTTTACCCGACTGGCGAAAGGATGTGGTACCATTTCCACAGGTTTTTAAAGTATGTGGGTATGTCGGCTCCTTTGTGACTAAGGCTCAATATGAGCTGTATCCTTACCGTTTATGCCCAAAGCAGACTGTTTGGATCAGACTTCCAATAGCTATAATTAGAATAATAAAGCAAATACCGTTTTCCAGAATTTCAAATTGAGTTTGAACTTGTTCCATTAGGCACTTCCCGGCATTTGCGTGCGTATTGCTTGCACTACACGGTCTACACGCCAATTTTTGGCAGACCGAGCGCTGACTTTTTAAAATTCAGCGTGCAAATTATACGGGTGAATTTCGAGCAACGGCTTTAATTCCTGCAATCGGCATAGCGCTGCTCACAATTTGGCGGCAAACCATTCGTTCCAGATTGAATGCTTCCCGCTGGAAAAACGCGATGAATATTTGAATTGCTATTCCGATATCGACCTATATAAGTATCGCAGTCAACTGGTTAAAATATACGTTTGATTGAATAGCTAGCACGTTAATTGAACGACGAAACATCTAGTTTTGTGGTTGGATCATTATGGCGCCTAAAACGTTCCAACATCTCAGCTGCTTAAAAGCCGCTGTAGTGTTTAGTATGATTCTCCGCCATATTTCAACCAGTTGACTGCGACATATGTATGCTGTTGCGATGGACCACTCGTTGGCCACAATAGTTTGTCATAATTTTAAATTATAGATGTCTATTTTCCGGCAATTCACGAAACGGTATCATAATTACCTATCTGCAGCAATAACGTTGCAGTATAATATACGTTTATTTCCCAATAAACATATTATGTTTATTAGGAAATGGAAATGGTCTATCCATCTCCAAAATGTACGGACAGTCAAATGCAAATAGATTCAGAATTTTGCAACTGTAACTGAACAGCTGTTGCTCTAGACTTTTCCAATTCTGTAGTTTAAGTTTTCTGGACAATGTATGAGACGTTCTATCTATGTTTGTACACATAAAAATTCTCATGTTACCTAAGTACTAATATCGAAAGCATCTGATATGTTTACTAGTAGATATTACCTAACACGTGCATTTATGTATTTTGTAGGTATGTCACATCACAGAATACCGAATTTCAGGTGTAGGTAATGTCGAAATTTTCATCGACTTTTATAATCCCTAACAGGACTATTATGGATGTTTGTCTTGTGGGGAACGAAAATAGAAAACTATTGATACATCTAGAGTGCTATGGATATTTCCCGGTGAATGGAGGAAATAGTGACTTGAGTTTCGTTGGAGTACCAGCTTCGATTGTTTGCTTATTTGCTCTTTGACCTGGTTAATCTTGATTGTATGAAGGATGGAAATTAATTCAATAATTGCTAGGACGTGAAGTGAAACAGGTATAATTGTAGTGCCGTAAATAACAGATTATGTTCTTCTTCAGACATGATACAGTTTTGCTTTAATTATATTCTGATATAGTAATCTGTCTTAGTTGTGATCTGGTTTAGTCAAGTGCTACTTAGTCATGTTATGCTTTCGTCATGTTCTGTTTTAGTCATATTTTGCTTTCGTCTTATTCTTAGTTATGATTAGGGTTAGTAAACTTGTTATTTATTGAGTCCATTATACAACAAAGTTTGATTGTTAAATTACGCAGCATATTTCATAAAACTGACTTACATTTGTCAACCTAATAACCTAGATTTTTATTTTTCCATAA
The DNA here is from genome assembly GCA_963506565.1 of Tachystola acroxantha. NCBI lineage: Eukaryota > Metazoa > Arthropoda > Insecta > Lepidoptera > Oecophoridae > Tachystola > Tachystola acroxantha. The sequence continues at coordinate 4,921,278 of OY735879.1, read as the reverse complement.
TAGTGGTTCCATACCTTCGTGAAAATCCTATCAATATCTTCATAATACATCTAGACTGGACACACCTAAAAGTTTAAAGCCTCTACCAAAACTAATAGGACGCGACATACAATAAATCAATAACAAATGCTAATATAATGTATGCAAAACTTATTCAACGACGACAGGATTTACATGCGAAAATATGCATTACAACAAGATAATACCGACTGCGACATTTCGCAAATTTCGCATAAAATGTAAATTCCTTCCGTGAGGTGAGGATGGTCACACCATTACCATACAATGGGCTCATTTAGATGACGGACCTTTGAGATGATGCTATTAAGACCCGACCTTTTTCTTTGCGGCAATGAATGTTTAGTATCAATTTTGTAACGAATTCCAGAATTTAGGAATCCACCTTTAACGATGATTAAATGCCATTTTCTGACTATACACGTAATCATATTAAAATCTGTTATCGGATATCTGTTTAGCACAAAAATCAGTGATTTTTCGCAATTATGTAATTATCTATCAATCTATATAGTAAAGGTATCCCACATTTTTTGTGAACAGTAGGAATTTTATTTACCTATACAAATGACATTGCCACATTTCAATGGAGCTTTGCCCCACCTACAAAACTACGTGACCATTTAAGCTGTACCTATCATTTTGTTGGGGACTTATTACAGGTTTCATATTGCATAATCGTAATCAGTATCATTTTCTACTACTCTCGCAACTCCTATAGAATAATAACAAAAACAATGAATAAATCGCTTCGATTTCTTACTATTTTCTGAATTCTTAATTAAGCTGTTTTTTTCGAATCGCAACTTGTACAAAACTTTATATTAAACCAATAATTTTAATAAAAAAACGGAGACACTTTTACATTTATTCGTTATCTTGTACAACTTGCGGTTGATGGTGGGGCAGAATCTGGCATTGTCATTTATAGAGAAGAATTTTTGGCACACCCAATTAGAAACTGGAACCTCGCCTTTCGGACATAACACATCAAGTGTTACATGCAGGCACTCTAGGCCATAGCCTATTAGGACATAGTTTGCAATGGTTTTTTGTAAGTTGATGTATTTTTGACTGTACCAATAAACCTACCATAAAAAGGTATATCAGTAAAATGAAATGTTTGAACCAATATCATTAACCGTTGTAACTGTGCAAGGGATAAAGGAAACTTTTTTAATATAATCCACTTTTTTATCCCTCTCCTCCCACTGGACATAAATTTGGATAGGGAATGACCTAAGGAAGGTGCGCGTTTGCAAATAATTTATCTACTTTACGAGGGACAAAAGAGTTAGGCATAATTAAAGGGTTAAAGCTAAAATATTTAATGAAACAAAGTGCTCTAAAAAATTGGAAGTTTAAAAGTTGGTTCTTTATCTCGTTAAAAGGTAAAACAACCCTAAGTGTAAAGGACGATCGTAAATCCAAAAAAATTATGAATTTTATTATGACAAAATATTTAGGTACCTAAACCTTATAAAAATGAAGGAACTGATGGAACAAATCTGTTCCAATAAAAGAATTCCGTCCCTAATAAAATAATTTCTCTTAAAATACGTCTATTAATTTGTAAACCAATTTTTGATTAATTTTCAACTTCGTAATTAGGACGAAATGAACTTCAACCTGAATATCCGCCTTATAAACGGATTTAGACAAAAATATTTTCGAGAAAGCGTAATCTTCCAGAAGTTTAATTGAAATCAGGGAACTTAAATGTTTCTCTCATTTAATTACTTAGTTAAATGTAAAGTTTAATGTTATACAAAGTTGTTAATACAGAAGGAAATTTTGATTTTTTCTGAAAACAACATTATTATAAGTAATTAGACTTAGGCGAACAGTTCCGTATATATCTAGCGACTGTTTTATGTGAAAGATTACTTTGTATGGACAGCTGATCAATGATAACACTTGCAGTACGAATTAAACTCTTATGACGCAGATAATAAGAACGGTCCAAAGTGTTACACTTGATCTGCTGTTAGCTGTACGGGCAGTGCCGCCTTCGATTCTCAACGGTGAGCAATGTTTTCGCCACTAATTTCATCATTTAATATATTGTTAATCGTGGGTATCTAATAACTTTTCGATCAATATTCGTTTGTAATAACAAACGTGTATTTTGAAGCTGAACTGTTTTTCAAAAATTATATTTTCAATTAAGTAATAAGTATATTATATAAAGTATATGTCTCGTCCAAAGTATATCCCTTGCAATCCAGCGCGGTAATGCGGCCAGTGTGATGGGAACCTTTCGACGAGACACGACCCGAGACGGCGCCTTTTATAATTATTTGTTTGCCATTTTCATTAAGTAATTATAAAGTATTCGGCTATGAAAAAATATCAATATAATATTTCCATTTTATCTATGCTGCAGTTATTAAGAAAGGCTCAATCGATACCTATATTTGACAACCTTTTGCAGTTTTTGGTATGCTAAAAGGATCGATTAAATACATGCCTTTAATAAGTGCCTATGAAACAATATCTATCACATTCCATAATGGGTTTCGATAACAATTTAAATGAAGCGGCCCTCACTGCCTCGACCCTAAATAACACACTTATAACTTCATTATCATTGCATATAGTTGCGAACTATTCCCCACGGAAACAATATTTCGATACAAAACTTTCGCTCGGTTCCGCCGCTGCATTAACAATGTTAAGGAGGATGGAGAGCTGTCTCCCCATACAAATTGTTATCGCGTAATCATACGTTGAACAAGATATTCCAGTTTTTGTAGCAATTTTTTTTGGTACTTGCAGTATGGAGTTTCTATGGAATTAGTAAGATGTGATAGGTCGTCATATCTCGCAAGATTTTTAAATGCCAACCTGTAATTAGGTACTTATATCTACTTATTAAAAAAATTATTATAAATTACAATATATTTTATAAATTACAGAAAAACATCTATTTTGAGAGTTCCGTACCTACCTCAAATGGAAAAAAGGAACAATTAAAAATACACTTCATTGTCATTCTGTCCGTGCGTCTGCTTGAAACACTAGGTAGGTAGCAACTCAAAAATATTTATGTCGATCAGTTTTTAACATAATGTTGGGATACCATTGACAGGGAAACCACTCCAACAGCCTTAAGTAAGTTATAAACAAAGTAGATTGTATATTTTCATGGTTATACGCGAAAGTTTGGTCAATTTCCTCAGGGGACGAAAGCGGTGCAGCACTTCATTCATATAATATTCACATAGAATCTACATGCAAGTATTATGCCAAACTGCAAGTGTGGGGAATGAAAGTACCTATAATTTTAAAAATATAAAAATGAGAAAATGAAAAAAAAAAAATGTTTAACTGACTTGAAGGAGGATGGTTATTTTTTTTAATGTGTATGCCAAGTAAGTAACTTCCCAATTTCCTATAGATGGAATTTGTGATATTAACGTGACTTTTACTTCGAATTTGCATTTACGCCGTCTTTACCTAATGTAATGTAAAGGGTATGTAGGTATATGTGAGCGAACGGTTATACGACTTTGATGTTCATGAATTTTTACTTTTCATACATTTTCAGTACTGATCAGCTGATTGATTTCTACGAGAAATAATAAAAAATTCAAGATCAAAAGTTGTTCATTTACAGAGACTGAACAAATACCCTTACTTCGGCTCAATACACCCTTACCTATACAGAAGCCCAAATCAAGTGTCTTATTTTGTATACAAAAACTACCCTACCCTACAAAGATTTTAGCTATTCTGCGATTATTGCATAGTTATTTTCACATTACTAGATCGGATCACTTTATTCTCACAATGATGAACAGATTAAATCAATCAGTTTCTTTAGTATTACACCACGACAGACAATTAGACGATCATATTTGTTTACAAAATTAGACACTTGATTTGGGCTGTAGTATACATCTGTATATGACACAATGGTTGGTTTTTTTACGTTGCCTGTACTTAAGTATTAGATATTTAATGCAATAGCACACTTCATGCCTCTGGAGTTCATAATTCCAACTTTCGTGAGTTCATAACTTACACTCAAACAGAAATGTTACTTTACAATATTATGAAGTTTGCTGTATTATCAGCGCCTAACTTTACCAAAGAATAACTTTAACTATTCTGATGGACGTTATTAGAATAAACTTTACAGTATCTGTTTTCACAGCAGCACAGCGTAAGAGTGGTTCGGTTTGTTTATTTTCTTCTGTATAACGCAATGGCTTATAATCAGTTGGTTAATAATGTGTGAACAGTCCTTCTTTTTCGGGTAAAGCCTGATACACACGACCTGCACGGCTTGCGACCTGTGGCCAGCTTACATATTATTATCTAAAAAATGGAATACTATTTTAATACTCCTGAAACAGTCTTAAAAATACTCCGTTAAACCTAAAGACGATAAAAAGCCTGACACACACACCAGCCGTTAACGTTAAGGAGGTAGCGGAATGCGGCCTAGGCCTCAGATCGCTACCTACTGGACGTTACAATGCCCAGAAAATAGAGCGGGGCATGCGTTTCAACTGGCCGCAGGCCGCAAATCGCGGATGTGTGTGGAACGCTTATATCGAAAAGTCGTATAATCTATATGTAATAACACACGGGCACTACATTATGTTACGATAATGTTGTAATAATAAGGCATGAATTGTAATGGTTTTATGTAGGAATGTCCTGTTCACTGTACTTTATCTTAGTTGATAACTGTATTTGAAAATACAAAATGTATTTCTAGAATTCAGAATATTTCAGATATTTCAGTGAGAATGAAAGAATTGCGAATTTCATCTGGTATCGGCAGGATTCGTTGTTTATTTGGATGATACAGAAAAATTAAAACATGTTGTCTAACTAAATGCTTATACAATTCGTGTAGCCACATAATAATGATTTTATTGTAATACCGATGCTAATTGTACTTACGTATGGGCGAAGCTTTTGTCCCAATCAACCTCTAATGGGACAAATGAAGCGAAAATTGGAAGAAATCAATATCACTTCGTTATTGTATTTTGAAAACAATTTCGCTAGATAAAATATTTCATGATAAACAGTGAAAAAAATCGGCACGACCGGGATTCGAACCAGGGACCTTGCCGTATTCATTTATTATTTAGATTTTCATTTCGCATAGCTCATATGCAAGAAAATATCAAACCGTGTAATTTTTTTTTAAACGTAGGAAGGTGATAAAAGCTTTGTCAAATTTTCCCGCACCAGTATTTTGCGACCTCTATAGCCCGGGAAGTAGCCCTCCTTAGATCATCTTGAGTGCACGAGCTTGTACACCGCGGACACTGCGATAGATGAGTGGTGGTTTTTGAGTAAGTACCTATAATTGAAAAAAAAACGTGTTCTGTCACTTTCACCTAGGTTAGAAAGGGTCACGTTTACCGCTAACAATTTACAAAAACAGATAAGGTAATGCCAATGATCAACGACTGAGCATTAATAAGAATTCCTTACATAACTGCGCCTGGATAAGTACAAAGTCAAAGTCAAATCATTTATTTGCGTGAATGTAGGTACATGTATAATCAGTTGTCATAATATAAAAGTAAGCCCCTAATACATTCTACCACTTATTTGGCATGCAAATATATATTTACTATCCTCTACAGTTTACTTAAATAACTCGTGTTTTATCTCGTTAAAAATTTACAGTTAATCACATATTTTTTCGATCAGAGACTGTGTAGTGTAGAGACTCAATTGTGGTCTGACCCGCGACCGTCGTCAAGGGGACTAGCATGGTCCACTGATGCTGACAGGCTTAAACTTTATCTAAAAGCCAAACCATGAGTTTAACCTTTAAAATGTCTAATTTCATTTAATACTAGTTTCTCGCCCGGCCACGCCCGTCGTTGTATTTGTTTGAGAATTTCAAGACATTCGTGGGAACACATACTTTCGAGTATCACAGACTTTCGATAAAAAAGAAATTAAGATAAAATTTTGCTTGTATGAGAAACAGGGATTGTTTCTACGTAAGAATAATATTGTTTATTTAAAAATGTAAGCTTCAATCACAAAAAAAAACAATATAAAATTGCGTAACGAACTACGAACTGCTTTGGCGGCCTATCGATAGCTAAGAGCGATTTCTTCAAGTTATTTTTTCTATATCCAAAAATTATATTTGAGCACCGCATTCAGTATAAGGCAATTTGTTCTACAGTACCAGTATAAATTATACCAAACAGTATAGTCATTATATAGGCTGCTAAATTATAATTTAATAGCCTTAATGGCATTCTGAGTGTTCACTAAAACGTAATTAGTAACAACCATAATTTACACATACGAGTATGTCGCATCGCAGTAACTGCCTACGCTACGTATAGGTGTAGGCGAATAACATGCCCGCTGGAGAAATTTAGAAAACGACATTACAATTAAACATTTAAAAAGTGGCTAAAAGATTGATTGCTAAAAGCTTTTGATCCTCGATGCCCAAATCAGGGGTGGTATTCTAATATTCTTTGTTTTTAAATCATCTCGCTGCAAGAAAACTACCACTAAAATTACACGGTGTATATGCGTCTGACTGAGTGTAGCACTAGTAAAATGGATTCAAAGGATTTTCCAAACAGATTAATAACAAAAGTATGCAAATACTTAAATTAGAACATCTTAAACATTTTCTCGTAAAATCTCAAAATTACGTAAACAGAAGAATTTTCGTCATTACGGAAATAGCTTTGGGAGACGTCTCGAGGGATGTCACATAAATTCAATTAACGACAAAGAGAAAAAAATACAGCGGATGATATTTTTTGTAAAGCGATAAGTGCTTGGAGAAGTTTTGAGGAAAGTGTTCGTTTAATTAAGAAAATAGGCGCCATTTTATTATTGGCTTAAAATATTTTTAATTAATGAATTCTAATCCATCCTACTTGTGGTTTATTTGCGCATTAGATGCTAAAATTAGTAAATTCTCGGGTACGTATATATATCTAAAAATACTCCGATGCTTATTTTTCGTCCATTACTTTCATTTGGTCCACCTCAGATCACTGAGGAGTCCACTCACTAAACGACGGGGGTCTGTCACCCCATAATAATAATATGTCAACATACATTTAAACCAGTTCGAGATTGTTATTAGGAACAATAACATAAAGTATTTATAGTTGATATAATTTATAAGTTGTAGAGCTAGAAATTATTCTACAACATTATAATTATGTACTTTTTATCGCCTTTGATTCCCAATTAATATAAAATTTAGGCTCAGATGTGGTGCGATAACACATTTATTTGACAGGTGACACTTTCCTACAGTCTAAATACACTCGGACAACTCATTACATTAATAAGAATTGCAACTTTTAGAATGATTGGTGTCCAATTGAAGTCCCAAAACTCTGAATGTAATAATTTGAGAGGGTTCAGACTTCTGTGTAAGTACCGTTGAGGAAGCTTGTTCAAAAGAGGCATTTGTAGAGCACTAAAGCAAAATTAAAATGGAAAAGGTTGTTATTCACAAATCGTAATAATTGTGGGTATTATTTAAGACTGGCGCTGTTAACAATGGTAGCGAATCTGGTAATGTTTTCTAATTTTAAGCTAACTTTGACAGTTCTAAAAGTAGTGTCATATTTTTTATAACTTTGATGCAGGAAAGGATGGCAGCATTTTTGGGCTTGTCAGATTTAGGTTAGGTTAAAAAAATGAACGCCAGAATTAGGTGCTAACATTGTCACAAAATTATTATTGTAATACAAATGTTAAAACCAGAATAGATAAACATTTTTAACAGTTACTGAAAATAATGAACGAAAACACCTGCACAACAATCCAGAAAAGAGTCTAGTTTTCTCATAGTATTGAACTGTAAATTTTCAATTACCTGTACCTATACAACCATTTCTTTTTGCGGAAACTACATATATTTATATTGTCTTTATACTTATTTATCAGCAACTTTTGGTTACAAATATCGGTCGTATTTTCTGGAGCAGCACCACTCCTTAGCAGATAATTATTTTAAATAATGGTATACGTATTTACCCGTGTCCATCGGTACGTCTGTGGTTAACCTGTACCGAACTATCCGTTAGATTTATGGCGTTTTCATACGAGATTTACGACTGTCATTTATTATTCAGTATCGGCGGTAAGGATCAAATTTATGACACACTTTTGGGTATGGTTTTATTCGAATAAATAAACTATTGTATTGTTATATCTTGGTGGGAGCACGAGATATGTTAAGCGAAAATCGCGGTACTTTTTATGGGCGTTATCGAGTTTTGTGTTACGTATTTTATGTTACTTTCTAACTTCAAGTAACTTACATTTGTATTACGCATTATCCATGCTCGCGAACAAATTAGAACATGATGCAGGACAAGGTCGCAGGTTCAAGTCATGCCCACGGCAAGAAAATTTTCATAATGTTCTAATTCATGTAACTTATTTGCTGTTTTTTTAGTAGTGATATTTTCTCACTGTCAGTTATCTGAAAGTATTATTTGTATTGCACCCTATCTCACACCCCTATCTTACACCCTAATGGTAATTACATTGTTTTGTAACCCCGTCTCTTTTTATAAAATATTGAACGAAATACTATCAATTAGACTAACCAACTAAATAGACTTGAATATGTTAAATGACTCCAATTATAAATAAATAGTATTGTGAACACAATGACGAAAGATCTGTCATACACGCCTGGTAGTAAACAGCTCTACATAAATCAGTTTACATCGTTAATTGCAAGTAAATATTACATTCTACATATTTTCGCATACGTAATTTAAATTTACATCACTTATTACGGCAGTGATATAGCTGAAAAATACTTTTGCATTACATCTTTTCGATAAAATATATTTCTACAATTTTAAATAATTGGAAGTCGTGCAATGTAATTATAATTGTAGAAATATATTTTATCGAAAAGATGTAATGCAAGTATTTTTCAGCGATATCACTGACGTAATAAGTGATAAGTATGCAGATAACTGTGAAATATTAAAACCATTGAATTTTTGTTGTTATAATCATCTTTTCATAGTTTAATATTGATAAATATTCAACCCCACAACTTGACTTAACCATTTAATAACTTCGGTATTAATGTCAGATTTCTCTTCAACATGTTTTAGTTGATTGATGCAATATTTTTTTTTATCAAATATCCTAATGAAATGAATAACACTTAATTCTTCACAAATTACAAATATTTTTAGTACATACAAGAAGTAGTTCTAAAAAACGAACATACAGAAACATTTGCCACTCTTGTCGTCCCAAAAGACACGGAAAGAAATCAATTGATAAAGTTGGAATGCAAACGTTCCCCGGTAGCGCAATACGTTTTCATTTGTTTGTCACTTCTGGAATTTGTAGGTGTTTTCCAGGAAATATAAAATGGGAGGGTAGCGGAAAGGTACCCTATCTATGGATGAGGGAAAGTTTAAGGAGTTATGAAGGAAATGATAATATTTTTTCGGTATTTTCAATACCCTACGTATACGTATCTATTTACGAAAATAGTAATAATAATTCTCTATTATTTATGCTATATTGGCTCTATTAGGAGAATAATATGGTAATCGCAAAACGTAACAAAATAGAAAACAAATATCTAAAAAGTTATATTTACTTTTGTTAAGCCGAAAATCACAAAACCGTATGACTCATTTTGTGGCGAAATGGGGCTCCGGATTTTGAATGCTAGAGATGTTTGCTTCATAATTTAAAAGTATAAAAATAGTATACATGGTAACTAAATATTTTCGTCAAGCATTAATATTATATTCATAAACAGCGAGTGTAGTAAAGTAATAAAATTGATGTCGTCCCTTAGAAATTTGTAACCCAAAAAAATATCCCAGGACTTTCGTTCAAACATTCCGGACTATATTTTCCCAGGCGTGAAACCAAGCTGAGCATACCAAACTTCGTCCAACCGCCAGTCTAGCGCGAGAGCCTTCCCACGCGGACGTCTACGCCGTAACTTCGTAGCGCCTCGTAGCTCCGTAGACGATCTACGAGCTACGTTATTGCCATTAAAGTCTTGCTAGACAATTGAATTTAAAAACCTCTTTGTCATCGACGTCAATTTGAGGCTCTATTGAATTATAGCTCGGTGTATAGTGAGGTTAACGCGACTTTTATTAGTTTCAAAGAAGTAGGTGAGTAGATTTTATAAGGCTTCTTTTAGGATTATTAAGGTTAATCAGACTTTTAAGTTTTAAGTGTTAGATATTATCGTTGCTTACGGGACTGGTTTTAGAAACAGATAAATATTACATATTTATAAGTAATATTATTTTATTATTTTCATGATTATGAAGTACATATATTTTTCCGAATAATTTGTCTTTACATAGAGTGTTAATTTCTAGAGAAGTTTCTAGAGTAAGCATATTATGCATGGGTTAATTAATTACATATTCTAATTAAATAAGTTTGTTTGTAAAAAAATATTTCTAACGTAAGTATATAATTAAATATGTTATTTCATTGTGAAAACATTATTTATAATATTTTATTCTAAGAAAACTAAATAACAACATTTCATTTTTTTGGGCTAAACTAAATATGTCAAAGCCTATGTAAGTATTATGCTGAATATTTTTTTGTAATCGTGAAAGAAGGTTGGGGGTACCGAAATAAAATCTTCAATTCAACATGAGTGACGCCCATTGAGTCATCTCATCTGTCTTATCTCCCAAAAGCTCGGAACGGCGAAATTTAAATTTTACATGCGGGTAGAAAGGAAAGGTTTCTACGGAGATTTATCTGGAAACCTTCGCAGTTCCCTTAAATTGCACGATACACGTGTGCTACTTACATTAGCTTTGTTTTGGTATAAGTATTTTGAGAATAAAAAAAAAATTAAACTTGCTTATTCAAATGTCAACCTTAATGATCTTGATTATCTGTACCCTATGTGATCCTAAATGTTGTACAATCGATCAATCTCAAGTATCAAATGCTATCCTAACCATCACTTAAGTGTTTAATTGAAATTAATTAAGAAATTTGTCATTTTTTAATTATCCCTATCCATCAAAATGTAACTTTACTGAAACTCTGGCGAACTCATAATTGATAAACGCTCAAAAATTTAGTTACTGTCAGAGTTTAACTCTAACGTTTTTGCAGAGAGGGACGAATAAGTGTTACCCTAATTAAGTTGTAATACCTACTGACCGATCAATGAGGATTATACATAATACCTACGCTGAATACCTATAATATTTGATCACATAAGTAATTAAAAAGTTACTACTGTGAAAAACACGAAAAAGAAAATCGGTTTGAAAATAATTTAGAGTTTACTTATTAGAGCTTGATTATATTGATTTTTTCGTATACCTATTACCTACTAACCCCGTAACATCTAAAATGTACCAATTTTTTTCCATTTACTAGAATTATAATTGATTACACACCAATATCGATTAGGTTCAGCGATAGTTGTGATAACAATTTGTATAGAGCAGCACCTCTCCGTCCCCGGTAGATATTCATAAACCACAAATAACGTCAAAAGCTAAAACCTCGGCAATTACAACAAAACCGTAACGTCCCCAATAAATACACAAAAATATTTTTTGTTGAACCTAACTAGGGATGCACCAACGACAATCGATATTATTGAAGCATCAAGGTTTTTGCCAAAATGATTTATCAATCATCGTTATCAGTAGCAGCCTTTTTAAATGTCCCCACTGTTGGGGTATGGGTTGGGGTCCCCGTCGAGACGGATGCGGCTTCCATTACATCTAGCGGATTGCACACACTTCAGATTTTTTTATTGTTCTCATGTATTTTCCATGATGTTTTCCTTCACAGTTTTTGATAGCATTCGATTTTATATAATTTATTCCAACGAAAACAACAACAATGAAAAGTCATTGGTACATGATCGACCCGGGCCTCCGTAACAGAAATCCAGTGTCCTTAGCCACCGAGCTCTCTATAATAAATATTATCAAGTGTGCCTTAATTATTTCGAATCTAAAAATATCGATTCATGAATGTTATTCGATATTCCCCTGTGTGAGCTTTGACCCAAAAATTGGAACAATGCCATACATTTCAAATTCTACACACTTACGACCTAATGTTTGTCAAACACATATAATATCCGAGGCTCAAACACATAATATAATATCGGAGCAAGGTCATAATCCGTAGGTTAACAAATATAGAATGAATCACGCGAACTATTTTTCTAACTGTTGTTCCAATTTAATTGATAGATTGCATGTCTGGCACCAAAAAATCGATGTTTCAATACACAGCCCCAAGAAAAATATATAGGATTGACATTTCATTTTGCTTTTTCGTTAGCAAATGTCTATCCCATACATTTATCTCTCCATTCTACTAGCGTTAACGAAAGTCAATGCCTAGGGGGCCTAATAGTTTTTGGCCGACCGCTATGTAATTTTATATTAAATCGATATTTATCTGTACGATTTTCACATCCCTACCGATAACATGGACGAAATTGATCCGTTTTAGAAAATATGGCCAAGTCACGGTGAAATTAGACGCAGGCTGTAAGGTTATTAATGAGTTTCCGATATTGCCTCCGTTCTGCCTCTGAATTTAATAACCTACCCTAATTTTTTTTAAATTGACGTTTTTTTATTATTATTCGTTGAGTTTCTCCAATATTCTGTGTCATGAGTAAAGTTCGCGGACCCTCGAGTTGTTAAAGTTGTTGCTATTCTTTTACGGATGATCGTTAGCGTCAGATCACAGTTGCGGTATACGAACCGAGCCAGACTAATATGAGTTACTGTAGTGTAGTAAGAATACTCGCTAGCGAGTAACTAAGTGGTAGCCACAAGGTTCATGATTAGTTGAATTTTGGTTAAACTCCGAACTAATATTTAATCCAATCACGGAACTTACAGCTACGATATTTTGAAATGGGATTATAATTTTATGTGACGTCATCGACATCAATAGCATTTAAAGTTTGATGCATTCAAGTTATGTAAGTAAAATACAAAAATTTACTAATATTCAAATAATTTGTTTCAGATTCAAAATGCAGGAAACCGAAGTGGGTTTTAGAAACATTAAGGTAAGTTTCTTTTTCAAAATGCATTTGATTTTCTATGAAAATCGCTAACTGGAATTAAATTCCAAAAGTCAGTTTAACATATCCAGATTGTATAATAATTAATTCATAAATAAGCAGAGAGGTTACTAACTAAATATACCTGCAGCTTAGTTCCATGAAACGGGAGTAAAAAGTATTCTAAAGGGCGCCATCTCAAAGAGCGTATACAAAAGCTCCTAAAATCATTGTACCATAAAACAAAAACTCTGTGAACAAAAAACAATCGTTAAATTAAAAATGGCCTTATTTTGTGAAGAGCCTCCCGAAAACATGAATAATAAACGTACATGTTATTGACAGCGCGCTAACAGGCGCCGAATGTCCGCTGTTTATTTTAATATTAATCATGCTTTTATACTGGGTGAATGGATGGTGGGACTACTTACTTATGGGTGTATTGCCTTTTGACAGTACCTACTTCGAAATAAAATCAGAATAAAGGTACCATTCAGCAGCCGACCGGCAAACAGCAACAACAGACGACGTGTCGCCGAGTATCTGCCGCGCGGCCCGAAGCAGTAGACGACGTGTATTTCATTGAAATACCTTAAGGCTTCATATGCGCGGATTTTCATTTTTTCTATCAAGGCTACGACACTAACTACTAAAATTAAACATCTGAAAGAAATATATAGCAATCTTGGGGTGTATATTGGGGTCCCTAAGGACTAATGAATACCGATACGATTGGACAAACTTCGCTCGATAGAAAAAAATCTCAAATATCCCTTCCATGCCTATTAAAATGAAAATTACGTGTAAACCGAAATAGTTATTCATACAAAATATATATCAAACGGTAGGGTATTATAAAAATTGTTGTTAAAAAATCTGACTTTTATTGGCGTATTTTTATTTCCCTGCCAAAGTTCATCCAATATTAATAAAAATACAAATATGGAGTCATTGTGCTCGTGCTCTTCACTCCGCTGCTGCTGGATATCTTCTGTCTCGCGCTCGAGTTTGACAGCTGGCAGCCCCAGTAGTATCACGCCTACACGTCGACTGCCGCTACGGGCCGGGCGGCAGAACACGTAGGCCGGCCGCATGCCTCGGTTACACGCCGTCTGCTGTTGCTATCAGCGGTCGGCTGCGGAATGGTACCTTTAGACAGAAAGAAATATCTACCAGACATATACAGACCCCAAATACCCATTAATACCCTCCTCTTTCCGGCAACCGGGTAAAAATGCTTGAAGAGGGTCAAGGAATTTTACTTCGAGCATTTTTACCCGAGTTGCGTAGGTAACTACAACACTAGCCGTTCATTTGTAATCATAAAATATGCTGTTAGTCATATATCACTTATTAAACCGCGATTTATCCCTTTCACACTTCGGTTAAAAGCGTTAGTTCAAGGAGACGAAGGCTTAAACCGTGGACTAATTTTAATTACTGTCTATGTCTAACAACAGTAAGCTCTGTAACCTCGCTGTAACGGTTTTCATTAATAGTATGGAACAATATTTAAAATTCACATACATTTTCACGCCAGCCAATCAGCGGACTACAATGCCGTCTTGCCAGCGTTTCCCGCCAATCACGCAAGAAACGCCACAATTTGTCGAATCTACGATAGGCAGTTGTAGACCTTATTTGCTCTACATCGAATTTGTTTACCAAATTGAACAAATAAACAACAATGCCGCCTATTCGATGTGTACTTAAAAATGAAGTTGTTCAACCGTTTTGTTATGTAAATCTATGAGCATTACGGCAAGAAAATACTACACCGAAAGAAAATATTAGCTGTGTTTGTTAAATATACGTAACTACAGCTACAACCGTTAACTATAGGGGCATCCAAGTGTTTGGCTGTTTTTGCTATTTGATTTCCTAGCCAGTTTGATTAGATATATTATTTTTAAAAATTGCTCTGGCTGACAAGGCCGTAGTTGTTTTAGCTAGAAATCAATAGTTTAATTCTAGAATGCGCACGCCAATTTAATCGTCTTTAAACTGCGTCCAGCTCTTATGCGCCGTAGCATATGAGCGACAGTGACAGGTGCGTTTAGGATTAGAATTCGACATAGTGGCCGCTACAGAATTAGCTACAAGCTTAGTAAATTTGGCTGCTACAGGCATCCATGTTTTTTTCAGTGTAAGATTTCCACCGAATAAAGCTCAGAGTCCCCGGGCACACCATTGTGTGAAGACAAATGACAATAAAGTTACAAGTTTGTTTCTGGAGTCCAATAAATGAGGCCCATTCTCACCACCAACTGTTTACTTGGAACTCCCACAAAATTTGTTAGGCACGTGACTTGTTTCCAAGTATATTTTGATACGTTCGTATTTGTTGTTTTGTCAGTAAATTTGCGGAATTATGACACGATTTCGAAATAAAATATGCAAATTGTTGTACGGGAATGTATATTTCGTTTAGATTTTAGACTCGCAGCGATAAACATGACTTAAAACAAAAGCGGTGGTTCAGTGACTGTAAAATTAAGCTACCATTTAACATTTTCTTTAGTAGGTACAGCAGAAATGATCTGAACTTGTCATAGTGATGTGTCGAGGATTTGCAATCGGTTTTCGGAGACGCAGGGTAATACGATTAACCCAGATCACGCAGACCAAGGGCTACAAATGTTAGTCAAGGCATATTCAAACATTAGCTCGCGGAAACTTTATTTTAGATAGATTTCAGTTATAAATTTAAATTAATATTAGATAGGTGTATATTTTAATATTTCTAGTTATATGATTAAACATAATTATCATGGTCATTAATCCTTTAATCAAAATGCACGCTTAGAGTGGCAACTTGTGTACATTATTCTAATCTGCGTTAAATGTAATATTTAGAAAATGAAACCACGAAGAGCCCGCATGGGTCCCATCAAAATGGTCACATCGGAACAATAACCTTTTTAAAGCTTTTCGCGGCATCGTCGCGTATTTTCCTTTTGATTAAAATACTCATAAACCCAATAAATAAATAAACCAGAAGCTTTTGATGACAACCAATCAATTTTCCCAATTAATTTAATAAGCGAGTTAACTCCTAATTATGGAAAGTACCAACTTTAATAGACATGAACTTTAAGGAAAAAATATCTGGACATTTGTTTATGAATAAAATTGGTCAACTTCGAAAAAGGAAAAGGCCAGTCTTGAATCTTGTGATCGCTCTCTGGAAGATACCACCTTTTGCATATAATGGTTTCAGCTAAGTCCGAGTATTTGTTTTGTGCAATAAAGTATAAACTTTATTAGGTGTGACCTACGTGGAAGCATTCCAAGGTGTGACCAAAGTCTACTATGACCAAAGTGGAATAAACCCTTAAATCTTGTATATTTATCTTGTAATTAACACTTAACGTATTCGCTAGCAAGCAAACTTACTAAATACCAAGTCATGGTAATGACACTGTACTGTGGAATGCTCGTTTGTTTGTACGTAACTTAAGTTGGCGCAAAACTATGTACCACTGTACAGTTTCCGTACAAAGTAGTTTTAAAGTTGCCAACACAGAAGTTTCCTAAAAGTAGTAGGTGCCGGCAAAGTTTGGATTCTGAGATGAAATAAGACTATGAACGTGACTAGTTGGTACTCGCAGTTCCGAGTTACCATTAACTTAAAATTAAGTTTCTTCGTCGATAAATGAGGCCTTCGCTTTAAAAAATTTTAGATTTTTATTTAAATCTTTTTTTTCCTTTTCTGTAGAAGTTACTTAAACTTGTAACATCCCACCCTAGCTTCATTTATTTATTTTGTAAGACTTCATGGAATGCGCCTTTGCCACTCGGCAACAAATATTTTTTTTTTTTAAGAACTAATTAAAATAATATTAGGTTTACTTTAAAATCAACTTTATGACAAGACCACAAGGTCAATTATTGATAGGTATAGTTAGCGTTAATAACCGTGAGATAAAAAGTCAAAGGCAAGCCGCTGCACAGGAGTGAGGGAAACGGAATTATAAAATAATAGAGACAGAAACATTTAAACAACAAAAGCGGCTCCTTTGTTATCCGATCCCATAAGGATTCGTAAGTGCGAGAGAGTTAGCGTGTATTTGTTAAAGAAACGAGTTAGAAAGAGATGTACTTATTTACGGAGGACGCAGTGGACGAATGTGGGATTTTGGAAGGAGGAAGGGTCAGTCAAGTCGGGACCGTTGGACGTGATGTGCGCATACGCATCTTTTGGAAATTTGGAGGTTAGGTTGATTTCGGTTAGAGAGCGTGTTCAATATTAAATTCAGTGAAAGTTCTATTAGGTGAAGATATTAAGCTCAGAATTATATTTTATCGGTGGTTAGTTTTATTTGTAGTTTTCAATATGAAAGTTAGTGAAGTGATGAGTGGTTGAATGATGAAAATAAATAGAGAATAAATTAAACTATAAAAGGTTCGCGACGCGTAAAATAATTTATTTAAAATATGGTTTAGTGTTGTGTTGTGTTTTAGATAGGATTTGTTTCGGCAGAGGTCGTGAGTTTTAGATATAATTATGGAATCAAATATGTTATTATAATTATTTGATTCTACTTGTTGAAATGTCTGTCAAAACTATCTTTCTTTAAACTGTAATAATTTTAATTTGAGAGACGTTTCATCAGCATTTAATTTTAGGTTTGTTTTATTTTATTGTGTTGTTTTCTTGTGTATTCTGTAATGAGACGCTCTTACTTTACAAATCAATTTAAATTCATTGTGTTATTTTATTCTTTCGGTGAGACTATGCTTTAGTAGTTAATCGAAGAAATAATATGGATTGGAGGAGGATTTAGAATCTGAGTAATGATTTATTTCTCGAAAGAGGATAAAATGAATCAAGAATTCAAAATAGAATTAATGTTAGGTTAAATTATAAAATAATTCATGTATGTATAATAAAAATATATTACACAATGACACGTTTAAATACTCTACAAAATTGCAAACAATTGAATAATTAAATTGAAAGTAGTTTGATATCATACTCGTCAATATTTTATCTTTATCAATTATTAGCTATTATTTAAAGGTGACTATTTTAAGATCCAGAATATCAGATTCCTATATGTTTTCCTTATTTTAAGCTTAAATATAATTGTGTTATGATTTAAAGTCGCTAAGGTTTGCCAAGGCATCTTTAGACAATATCTAGAAGTTTCAGGAAATTAAATGGGCAGATAATACTCGGAAACTACAGACACTAAATTACAGAATTAGTAATAAAACATAATTAGTTATGCTTACAAATAGTAGGTAAGGTATTGGACGAGAAGAGAAGGTTAGGAAATTATAAAAATAGAACAACAGGGTTTATGTATGTATGTGACTTCATGTAAGTAAGTGAATGAGTTAATAGTTTAATGCTACAATTGACAATCATTCGGTTGTTTAGGGATTATCAAGTACGTTAAGAGTTTCAACTGTAAGTTGATGATGTAGTATGGTTCGTAGAGAATATGAAGTTGTATTTAAATAAATTGAAGAATAATAATTAAGTCTTCATAGTGAAGTGTAACATAACTTCATTAATTAATTAATTCCGTCTGTCTGTATAAGAATATATGTATGTATGTTTGGATGAATTTATGTATGTGTGTCTAAAAGATAAGTAAGTAAGTAAATTCACTCTCTATTATAATTTGTTAGAAGTTAGAATATTATGGGGGTGTGGGAGTGAATTATAGTTATTTGAGTAAAGGGAAAATATCTGTTCTTAGCTATTTCAAGAGTTCTGAGAAGAAAACTGTCAAACTATTTTTATTACAGCGGTTAAGTATGATAATCCTAAGATTAAAAGAAGACGACGGAGGTTTGTGTATTGTACTATTTAGCATTAACTTGGTTCTATTAATTTCTTGCAGTAATTATCATTTTCTTGATTAGCTACTAATATAATATTATACTCATCATAGAGAGAGTTAAGAACCAAGTTGGTATAGTCCATTGTCATAATAAGTGATTGTAGTAAATATTTTAACAATAGTAATGGGATATATCACTTATTGTACAATGATAGACAACGCATGTTAGATATTATACACTTTAGTTTTAAATTGATATTTATTTACTTTACAGATGATAATGTTTTTATGTTGAACTTTACTTACTCATTTGAGTTATTTACAATGTTATTGTAAGTTCGTTTATGTTAATTATGATTTTCAGGCAATTATACCTTTTTAAATCATTTAGTATAATTTCTTCCACTTAATCATACAGGTTTAAATTGACTCTTAATTTTCTTACTTTATGGCTTGAGCTTATTTATTATATTTGTTAGCGTTCGTGGTTGAGCAAAGATGCAGTGATCGAGCAAACGTTAATATGTGTTTACATTTCAGTATTTGTATAATATCTTGTATTACTTCATACATCAGAAGAAGGAGGTTCCTGGATTCAATAGATGGCAGATTTCATGAACTATATGTTCATACTTTATTGTACATAGCTTTGTGGTGATGGTAGATCCTAAGTCAATGCAAATTTGACCTGTAATTGATGAACATTCTGATACTGTTTATAAGTGATCGTGTTCGTTGTTCGGACGGTAAGGTTAGGTCTCGCTCAGACGCCTATCGGTGCTTTCCTTTACCGCAGAGCTGATCATTTATAAAAATAGGTCAGCGGGCAGTGACACTTTACATGTAATTATTATTATTGACTTATTACTGAACATACATAATACACATTACATTTACATTCTGATGTGGAATTTAAGTGATCGTGTTCGTTGTTCGGACGGTAAGGTTAGGTCTCACTCAGACGCCTATCGGTGCTTTCCTTTACCGCAGAGCTGATCATTTGAATAATACATTTGCGATAAATATTCAAAGAATACATTGTTATCAAGCACATCAGTCACTTACATGGTCCGATTGGTATTATTGAAAATAAGGCGTATTGATAATAAGGCGAAGCAAAGCATAAATGCAAAAGGCGTAAATAATACTATGTTAGTTGGGGTTCCTAAGATATTTATTTATTTAACTTAAATCAATTCTACGCTGACTATGATTAGACTGTTGTAGCGCTAAACACTCTGAGGTATATTTATGTAAGTGATCTTGTTCGTTGTTCGGACGGTAAGGTTAGATCTCCCTTCAGACGTCTATCGGTGCTTTCCTTTGCCGCAGAGCTGATCATTTGTATATATATTTCAGCTAGCAATTTACTATACCCGCAGCTGACATATTATTCCCCACACTGTACAACGTACTGAGATATAGTAGCTCGTCTAGCCAGCGGGTTAATGTGTATCAGTACAACCCATACATTATCAAACAGCCTCAGCATAATCTTAATCAGCATCATCTTAAGAGTTTCAACAACATAGAGCAATAAGCGTAGTGCGTAAGATTTCTAAGTTTGTTATTTGGATTATATTTTAATTATAGTAAATTAGTAATGAACTGACTTGGTTTCGACTGATTTACGCTTTACTCACTGGAGTATGTTCATAAGTCAGTGGCTTGTTCTGGGACAGATGCAATTGTAAGGCCCTTCAAACCGTGCAATCTATGTAGTCTGTTTCTTGAGAGCTCTGATTTGAGGAAATAATGACTGTACGCATATTACTATACACGCGGCTGATATACTTTTCCCCACACTTACATCGGGCTAATTATTCAACTATTTGTTCGGCAAATAAGTTGTTGAATTATTAGTTCAACCCAATACATTATCAAACATTGTCAGCAAAGGCTGAGTCAGTTGCTTCGGAGTCTTATGCAAAATAGCAATTGGCATAGAAGTAAGTGGTGGAGGGGCATTCTCATGCTTTAAATTAAGTAATGAAACCTATCATTTCCTTCTTTCTCTATTTTCCCTTCCATATCCTTAAATTCCTTATATTCCAAAATATAGATAAATGTAAATTCACATTTAAAGAACTGAAAACTATTTCAAACCTAGCATATTTTCTTAACTGTGATTTTATAGTCATAATTTATTAATTTGAGATGAAATGAAATATCATTCATGAGTTAATGCTCCAAACAGTTGTATTTCAACTATTAAGTTATTATATTGAGCTGTTGCTCCTTTTCATACAGGGCCACTGTGTTGCTCCTACGACATGTAGAGCTAATGCTCCATCCAACATCATTAAGAGCCATTGCTCTATTAATATATTGAGCTGTGTTGCTCCAAAGACACGTAGAGCTATAATATTGCTCCGATTGCATATTGAGCTATTGCTCCAATTATGCATTGAACTGATGTTCCATATATTGAGCTATCGCTCCAATTACAAGTAGAGCTATCGCTCCAACTACATATTGAGCTGTTGCTCCAACTACATATTGAGCTGTTGCTCCAACTACATATTGAGCTGTTGCTCCAACTATTTAATGAGCTGTTGTTCCAACGAATCACACAGCTTTGCTCCAGTTTTATAATATTGAGCTTAGGCTCCAACGATGGCTACGCCTTTCATTCATTAGACTTAGTCTGATAATTATGATTATGAAATTAACAAATATGTTGGATTGAATGGTTACTTTGCTTTTGCGAAGCGTGACATTGAAGTCAATATTACCTTTGATCCAATTTCCACTCAAGGAGAGGGCATTAGGTAAAGTGGCTGGTCCTCATTGAAGTAGGGCGTTGACGGGGCTCCACTTCCCAAAACAAATATTAAATTATTTGTTATGGTATTTCTTTCCTTTCCAATCCTAGAAATCCTATTTAATTCTATCTCCTCTTCAAGCTTGCTTGAAGTTAATATTTTGCTATTTTATTTCAGCATTGTTTTATTCTAATATCATTCTTTATTATTTCAGCTTTGTCTTTATCTCTTTTATTTTTGTATTATTACAGCATTGTCATTCAATCATTTGATTGAACGCTACATCATATAACTATTGTTCCTCATATTTTAATCTCTCAACTCTAAAAGTTCTTGGGTTATATTTAATACGATACGCAATGTAGAGTTCTAGTAGACGATCATGTGCCTGGAGTGTTGCGAGTTTTACTTTGGTAATTTAGGGTATGTTTTCGTCAAGGGGGGTTTGTTACAAACTGATTTACGTAATCTTACAGGATGGTCATAATCACTTAAAAAAAATTAACAGAGACACAAAAGTAGATCAATGTATTTTTGTATTTGTACTTGGGTATTTTTGTGTCGATCAAATTTCTAATTTTTAAATTTTCTAAAAGTTTTATTTTTATTTTTAATCAGTAATTAAATAAATCCGATAGAATAGTTACAAAGGTACTCGTATGGCCTAATACCTACGAAAAATGTACAGGAGAGTTTTTAAGGTTGAGATTATCTCAAAAACTACTTGACCTATTGCAAGAATTCTTTCACTGTTAGATAGAAAAAATTTAAAACTTGTAACACTAAAATAATTATTTAATTCGGTCTAGTAGTTTTCGACCTCCACCTTATTGGGACCCCCTGTATACCTTTCTGTATAATATAAACTTTTGCAAGTAAGGTTAGACATTGATATTTTACTCATATTTATGATCACAATTTCCTTAGTATTTCCCTTCATTATGTAAATTTCTTCAGCTTCTGAGAACCATTTACTCCTAGACCATCATTCATACTTTCGAGCGGAATAGCGCATCCATATTCTGCGAAGCATTCGGCTCGATTCGTTCATTTTCTTTTAATCTTAGTGATGGATTGTATGAACCAATTCTACGATATCTTACTCATTTTTTTAAAGAACCTTTTTCCATAACCGCAAAGAATATAGAAGTATCGTGTTAGTTAATTTTATAAAATAGATGACCAAGGACCTTGGGCGAATTAACTAATGGACACGATTGCCCCCATAATCTGGCGTTGTTATGAGCATAAAGTCACCTAAAGTACCTAATGATGTATGGTTTTTTTGCTGGTTCTGTGCTACCAATCCTCTTACGATGACATGACCGAACAACTACTGTCCTACAACCGGGATAGACTACTTAAAGGCAAGGAGCATTAAAATTCAGACAGAGCTCAACGTTCCTTAACTTGACCTACGAATCTCTCCAAGTTATTAGTGGTAGACGGATTCCAACCATCACGCCTATTTCCTATGTTGGACTTCCATCTGCTGCGATCCTGGCATACAACTCTCGCTTCATTTACTTTCATAAATATCTTCATAGTGCTCGGCGGTTTGTTGTAGACCGCATTTATTATTATATTAGTGTAGGTACCTACTTAATTATGTTTACAATTATTTCTGTGTAATCGATTGTACTTGTGATATTTGCGTATTTTTCACTATGTACCTAGGGAAGAAACTAGTCTCCCACGACACAGGGTATCCTAGTGTGGGGACTAGTGAATTTGTATTTAGAATGTAAGTATCCAACGTACAATTAATAAATTTCATTTCATTTCAAATTTCATTTCATTTCATTTGACCCTTTTTTAAAACGTCCGCCTTTTCCGCCAAAGATGCACGTATCCCGACTGACATTTCCCTAAACCGTAAAAATGTCTCAAAGTTACACCCAGTGGCACCATACTGCGAATGCTAATCTGGATGGAGTTCGGTAAATATTTGCAGAGGGCCACTTGGGCCGTTGTGGGCCTTAAAAGCGCCACTTTATCACGTGGTCCCAGAGACTCAGCAGATTCGAGTGTTTGTCCTGGACTTCGCGTCGAGAACTTTTGACGGGTCGAATTTCAATCTCTATTTTGTTCAAATAGGTACCTGATTTTCGGTAGAATTTGAGTAAGTATTCGGTATGAATATTATAAAGATTTAATTATTATGTATATGGAATCAATAATTTTAATTAAGTATTTATATTTCATAAAATATTGACATGTTCAATTTGCATTACGGTGTAAAATATTTGTGTATTATATTACACAATTTAAAATTTAATTATTGCATGCCTTAACAAGGTAGGCTATAAACACTTTCTAAACCATAACAACTGTAATACCTATGCAATGAAAACCTTTGATTTTGAAAAGCCCTACATGTAAACAGGCTTTAACATACCTCATAAGCCGAAAGGGGGTTGTTCAATATCGGTAATTATACAATTTTGACAAATTTGGATGAAAAACAAAGGGTATTCTCATACATTTACACTTTACAGTAATCAGCTAATCGATTTGTACGAAATTTTATTTTATTTATAATAATCGAAAACTCGTGGAATAAAAGTTATCAACCTGTTATCGATACTAAACACCCTCCCTTCGGCTTACCCCTGTACGTAATACATGTATCATCATCAGTCTATTTTATTGCCCCACTGCTAGGGCACAGACCTTCCCTTACATTGAGGGAGCTGGGGCCATGATCCACCACGCGGGCTCATTGCGGATTGGCGGATTTGCGGATTGCCGAAATAATAATTAATATATGTATGTACCTATTTAAAGGGTATCTCATCGGCAATTTCAATTCACGTTGCATATAGGTCCCTATTTTTGTGTCAAAATACTCATATGATTTGTGTGTTAATAAAAAATACAGTAGCTAAGTAGATGACGGAAAAACACGTAGTTACAGTAAATTTATTATCACTCACGAACCAATAAAAGCTTCACATTGCCAAAACAAATAGGCATCCCATTTCTTGCCTTTGATTTACAAACATCGTGCGAAAGAAACCTCGATACGATATTTCAACTCGTAATGGAAATTTCGTCTGATCAAAGTGGTTGGTAACCCTTAAAATGTTGCCAATTTGTTTCCATTTACCTTTAAGGTAGCGCATGTAAGTATGTACAGTAATATATTATGAAGGGCAAAATTGGAGCATATTACATACATAAATGTTATAAGAACATACACGATGACGTGCATATTAGGACATTTAATTTTGAAGCTTGAATTAATTAAATTTAGACGACTGTGACGACAGACAAGAGTAGACCGGGAGCCCATTTAACATTTCAAACGATTTCGAGTCATAATACCCATGGTTAAAGATAGAATTTAGATATCATACGTATATCAAATACTGTCTTAGTATATTTCTAACAACTTTATATAAGTAATTCAATATCACGAAATCTTACAGATCTTATAGCTAAAGGTAGCTAAATCTTAGCTCAGACACAAAGTTGTTCATAAACAATTTATAAGCATTCTATCAAAATTAATGTAACCTTTTAATATTTTTTACATACTTAAGAATTCAATTATGGTTTATGATTATAACTTAAATGTGTACAAAAGAATATTATATAAATAATATTGTTCCTATATCAATTCTATTCTATTTCCGAAAAATATTATTATTTGTCTCGATTTAAGAAGTGTTTTATCGGAGTACGTAATTTGTTAATTATTTGTAGCCAAAAACACTGCTTAATAAGCTAAAATAGTTGGGACCTTGTCAACTAAATCGACTAGTGAGGTCATATTAATTGTGAGTAGGAGAGACCTGAGAAACAGTGTACATGATTGATGGATGTCTCGTTATTTCATTCATTTAACCAAATCATTTCTAGAGTTAGATTTTGATGAGGTATGTGTGTTATTGTATGCTAGGATATGTGTGATATTGTATGCCAGGATTGCAGCAGATGGAAGTCCGTCATCTCTGCCTATACCCTTGCGGGAAATAAAGGCGTGAGCTTATGAATGAATGAGTTGTAGAGTTAACATTACCAGTTGAGCTCCCGGACTAAAATACTCTCAGATAGTAGGACAGACGTACCTCCCCAAAATGAACATGACACGAACTCAAAGGGGGTAACCACACTACGTATTTCATAAAGTTTGAGACTCGCTTTTTGCGGGTATGCGGGCTTACCTTGAAAGGCGAGCACATAATAATATGGGCCAGACCCAGAACGCAGGGTTTTATAAAATACTTTCAGCTGTACAGTCAGCTGCCTTATTTTATAGCAGCCGTCTTATTATTTTATGGTACACGACACATAAATATACCTAAACAGAATGTAAACAGTGCTTATCTCTAATAATAAGTACTATACTCACACATTCACGCGAGTCGCGGGGCGAGTAGCGAGACGAGTGGCGAGTCTGTACCTATATGTGAACCTCAGATCATTCCTGATCTGAGGCATAGTATAAGTTTAATAATGAGTCTGACGTATGAACAGGCCACTCGCTATTCGCCTCACCACTCGCCTCGCGACTATAGAACTTAGGTACATTACATACATTACGTGATCTCGTGATCGGTAAAATACTGTAGAAAATTGATTGCCCTCTATATTCACAGATCGCAACAGTAAAACTGGCCACCGTTTGCAATCTGCAAAGAGAGGCCAGTATTTTTATGATATGATACTGATCACGTACAGCTAACAGCAGATCAAGCGTAACACATTGGATTTTGGACCGTTCTTATCTGCGTCATAAGAGTTGAATTCGTACTGCAAGTGTTATCATTAATCTGCTGGTGTCCGTAAGAGTAACCCATATTTTAGGCAGCTGAATTCTAGACCATTGGTCAGAATATAAAATCATATACTACGTATAAATATATAAATACTTAGAATTGATAAAACAGAATTCAGCCAGCTATAGACTGAATGGCGGTCTAGACCTTGAACCGGGAAGAAAAGGAAATGAGGCATTCAATGACTATGTAAAGATCTGGTCAGTAAGAAAATAGTATCCGGTTTTAGTAGGTATCACTATAAAAAGGAATATAATCTACCCGATCCCGAACCAAGTCGTTCGCAGCGCGCGAAACTCGACACCACGCCATAATCCTCTTATCCTAATATGAGATGTACGGAAGCCTTTTTATACCCATCCGTATTATATGGGCTACCCACAATTTTCTACAGGAAATTTTATATGTTTCTTTTTACCTGCACCGAAATGATCTTTGATTCTTTTGAGTTGGTATTATGTAATAAGACATAGATGAATTCGACTGTACGGGCGAAAAGTGATGTAAGAAAGAAAATAATTCTTTAAAATTATTTATGTTATACAAACTCGAAAACCTATACATAAACATAAACTTTTTAATATTTATTTATACTTACTTGATGATGTCTATATTATCTTTATTAACTTTAAATCATAAAACAATGAGATAAAATCCTTATTAAAATTAGTAAGTAATTAATGCCCTAGATAACATACAAATGCCATTAAAATAATTTATTTAGTTACACCATGTAACTAGTGGCTTATTCCACCTTGGTCATTTGCAACTTCAAATAAAACCCTACAAGTTACAAGGTTAGCAGTTACTAGATACGTATACGTTAAGTAGGTACATTTACAATCACTTAAGTAGAAAATTTAACCCACATACCTACTGAAAGTATTAGTTAGGTGTAGATATTGATGAAAACTGTGAACAATAATAACTTTATAAAAAATGACATTTAGATACCGTTACCATAGATGATTATAGGCACTACATGAGTCAAGACAAGACTGCGATATATCCAGTAGAATCTAAAAGAAAGTTGTAGCTATACAACTTACTTTTAGATTCTGCTTAGCTAATTGTAAATGTAGGTACAGCAGATCAAGTGTAACACTTTCGACTTTGGACAGTTCTTATTATCTGCGTCGTAAGATTTGAAATCGTAGTGCAAGTGTTACTATTGATCTGCTATTGTCCGTCTCCAACCTCCATTTGGGTGAAACCTCGTTAGTTTTCAACACGATAAAATCTTCCATAGAAGACATCAAATTACAGAAAAACATCTATTTTGTTTTCGGTTAGAACCGAAATCAAAATACAATTAGAATTGTATGATTGTCTTCAAAGTTAGTAAAGGCCATAATTTAAATGCGATTCGATAAACAAGTCAAAACAACAAAAAAAGTCTCTCACTCCTGACCTTTTCACAAATTCAGAAGTCGCCAACCTTTTGAACTCAAACTACCTCAATCGAAAGTCTCAAAGGAATGACAGATCGACAGACACAAAAAGCCGAACCGAATATTTTTACCGCTCTTTTTATTAGTTTATGTTTTCATTTTATTATTTTCTTAGTTCTCCTTCTACAAAAATATAAAAAATATAAAAATTAATTCCTCAGAATTTTGAATTACGCATTATCCATGCTCGGTGAATAAATTAGAACATGATGAAAAATTTCTTGCCGTGGGCAGGACTTGAACCTGCGACCTTGTCATTCCGTGACACGCTCTTACCAACTGAACTTGACAAATTAATTCCTCTAACGATTTCAAAACATTGATGTCTTGCAATGACAAAACAAAGTCAAAGTCAAAATGTTTATTTGCTAGAATATGGTACGCTAACAGCAGATCAAGTGTAACGCTTTGTAATTTGGACCGTTCCTATTATCTACGTCGTAAGATTTAAAATCGTACTGCAGGTGTTACCATTGATCTGCTGTTGTCCGTACAATTGATCTTAAATATAATTAACCAGCACATTCTGCCATAAGGACGGCGTGCAAATATTTTTAAAGAAGCTTAACACACACAGCCGCGACCTAGCGATCAGTTGAAACGCATGCCCCGCCTCATTTTCGGCCGTCGTTACCTACTGGAAGTAGATCGCAGGCCTCAGATCGATGCTGTGTGTGGAGGGCATAAACTTTCTACAAAATGATATTTTACAAAAATACGAACCATTTATTGTATATTATCACATATAATAATTATCATCTCTATTAATATCTAATTATCCGGTGACTCAAAACATAACAATCCTTGATCGAAAAGCAGTAGCACCAATTGCAAATGCAAATGTATAATAATATGTCTATGAAAGTAATGCCAGAAAAAACAGAAGGCCTTATGATTAGTTAGAACATTTTGGCTTCAAGCCACGTAGAACCAATCCTATTGATATTTGACTTTTCACTTGTTCCATTTGAAGTTTGTTTGTTAACGTGTAGTCGTGCAAACATTTCTCTTAGATTCTAGGGTGTTGTTGTTTGTAGCAAGGTCAATGTTATCTTGTCTAGTCTTTTAGTACGGTTTTAAGATCGTTGGAGTTAAGAGCTCTACAACTCTCTAGGACTTAGGTAAAGAGACAAATATCTCTAGCTTCTTAATATACTTAGAATTTTATGTTTACTACCTACAGTCTTATGTTTTTTATAATATACTACATCAGTTATGAACTCATAGCCGCGGTACTTGCTCGAAGCTCTTTCCCGCGTGCATTTAGGATTTCTAGATCTGTACTGTTAGTCATAAACCTAGTTAAACCCTTTAAATCGTGTTGCTATCCCTTTCACACTTCGTTAAAAAAGGTTATGATAGAAACGGACGGGGGTCTAAACGGTGACGTAACTTTAAATCACGTTATTAATAACAGCATTGAGGATTTTTTTTCTTTTCTTCGATAAACTCCCTACATTTGATTAAACAATTCCATCGTAATTTATCGGACAATCAGACTCTTGTTACAATAGTTAAATGATAATATTATTGTTGCTAAAACCATTAAATATTTACATCAATTCTAATGAACGTGTAACAACATTATTCATATGTCGCCTAATATTTGTAGTAGTTATATATTGTAAGGCTTTGATGTTATTATTAATGCCTACAGATGTGGTATGTTCGCTTCGGAATTTATCATTGTTGACGAGATATAATACTTAGTTATTCATTGCATTCCGAGTAGCTACGAGTACCTATCCTATAATCTTATGAAACATGTATGAAGCGTCGACATAGCATAAACCAATTACTATCTTGTCTATTACTCTATATGTATGTAGATACACTCAATTTTATTATAGGTAGTCTCAGGCAAAGACAAGGCTTAATTCTAATTATTTATACCGTATATTAATCCTTTCGTTTCAATAAAGCCGTCGTTGTGTCTTAAAAGGTTTTACTACAGGCTTATACTACGTGATTAAACAGCCACCTCATTTATTATGCTGTAATTCCAGTTATTATAAGTATTGTTGTAGCATAACCGTTTGAAATACACGTCGCCAAACACTTGTTTCATTGTCTCTTGTTTTCATTGACTTCTTTGTCTATTAAAGTTCTTTGTAAAACACTTACGATTTGTAGAAACGTACGATATAAGTAAAAAAATTTAACTATATTATAAACTTACGCCTAAATACCTAAGTACAAGTTATGGTAAACTATAATCTGAAAGTATGGGTGTTACCAAAGTCGACTCATAATATTTTAATCTTTAACAGGTGTGACCTACGTGGAATCATTCCAAGATGTGACCTAAGTCTAACTATGACCAATGTGGAATAAAGCCAATGATACACTAGGGAACAAATGTCCTACGACATGTATCGGCGACATGTCAAGCGAAGCCGGCCGATTTCGCCTGACATATCTGGCGACATCGCGCGACTTATGTCCGTAGCGACGTCAGGCTACGCGCGAAGTCCGGCAACGTCGCGCTACTTCACCCGACGTCCCTGGCGACACGTGTCGCAGGACATTTGTCCCCTAATGTATCCTTGGCTTAAGCCGTTTAAAATAGTTATTTGGTTGGATATAAAATGAAATATTTAACATCATTACTTGTACATTTAAAAATGTAAAGTAACTTCATATTTCAAGTTCATTTTCTAAACACTAGCACAAAAAAAAAATTACGATAAAAAGGCCGTATAAAATCGACATTTTCTAGCAAGCTTCGCAAAAGCACATGTAGGTTCTAATATACTGCAAGGATATTATTTATGTACGAACAGTGAGGCTTGTACTCGCTATAACAGATTGCCTGGAAGGTTTCCTTGATACATGTACGCGAAATTATGTGTTTAATATTCGGTGGATGTGAAACCAGATTTCTGTATACGAATATGCAAAGGATATAAGGGAATGAAATGCCTCCAGTTGTGGAGACAGTGCTTATTTATAGCTGTTTGAAATTGGGAAATAACCCTTTATACACAGGATAAGGCTGTATTCAAACTTACATTATAATTGCACTACCTAGACGTGGGCGAAATTGCCTTTTTAATAAGAGGCAATAAATAAATATAGAATATTGTAATAAAAGTTGTACTTATAGGTATTGACAAAAATGTCGCCGGGTACAACCCGATCGTCAAAATTGTATGATTCGACATGTTGTAAGATCGCGATTCATAGACGGTTATAAATGCTAGCTGAGATTGAGTTCGGTTTTATGACTGTCAAATGACATTGCCAGATTTCAATAGAGCTTTGCCCCACCTATACAAAACTGTGTGTATACTAAAGCTGGTATCATTTTATTGGGGACTAATTGCAGATTTCATATTGCATAATCATAAACAGTAAGAGTTGCGAGAGTAGTAGAAAATGATAACAAAAATAACGAATAATACGCCTCGATTTCTTAATGTTTAACGCTCAGCACTATCTGTTACATTGTCTGATGGTGGGCCCACAGTAAAAAAAATATATGTCACGTTACAATGAATGATTAGTGGAAAAACTAAGAAGAAAACGTACAAAAACTTTCAAAATTGATTTTTCGACGCGCAACTTGTACGAAACTTTATTTTAAACCAATATTTTTAATAAAAAACGGAGATATTTTTACATTTATTCGTTATCTTGTACGTCATGCGGTTGATGGTGGGGCAGAATCTGGCATTGGCATTTCATACATTCGGTCCCGCCACGTGTGTGCCTGCAGTCGATGCAGGTCCTTCTCGACCTCATCCCTCCAGCGGTATCTGGGGCGTCCGACCAGCCGTCGGCCGTCGGCCATCGGCAATTGTACTCTAAACTAGTATCTACTCTACTACTTATTAAAAAATATATATATATTTTTTTCAATCTTTCAAGTAGACTTTACTGGGGCCCACTGTACCTATACTTCTCTGTTTTCGTATATACATACACATTTTTTCCTAATGCAACATTTGTCTCTCTCTTTCCAGACATCAACCGCTCTAATCCTGCTTCTCCACTTATCACTCCACACGGTCGATGAGGGGCATGCTATAAATCCGAGTAAGTATAAAAAAGCTCTTAACTTTTTAGGTCCGTACTTCTCGTCTAGCAGCCAGTTTGATATACAAGTACGGTGTATGTTTTAAAATTGTGCAGATTTTTGTTAAATCTTTTACCCGCCTGGCACTAAAATAATTATAACCCGATGGTTATCCAACTTAACTCATGAAATGCCATTTCACTCATTTATCGCCTGGTTAGTGTTGGCCTTCTAGGGCTAGGATAGTACTGGACTCCCATATAAAGCTATTAAGGCCCCAGGTTATATTACCAAGGCATCTACATGAGGATAGCTCGCTGCCACCACAGAGCTACACTTTAATGTTACGTCCGTAATTAATAAATAATTTCTAGTGTAAACTCTTATTACTTTATAGTGAAAATCCGTAAAAAGGACAATAATGTACTAGTGTTCCGTTTGCATAACCGTATTTTCCCCTAAATACATCATTTAGTGCAATACTAGTGAAAGTAAATTGTATTCGGTGAATTAGTGGACTATCTGTGCGGTGATTTAAGCAACATTGTTAACTGCATTGATAATAGTTACCCACTTAGAACATTTTATTGCATTGGCACGAATAAGTACACTTATTTCGCTTCGACGGCCGTAGACGAATTGGTCTAGCGGTAGCGCAGACACTTGTGCATCGAGGAGTCGCTGGTTCGGTTCTCGGGCGACTAGTTCGACATTCCGTCTTTTTTCTTTTTCTTTTAAGTTTTATTTTATTAAAAATGGTACTTAACTGTAAAGCGTGCCCGAACACTATATCAGTAACCCAGAAACGTGTAAAGTGCACCGGGTGTCAGGGGTTGTTTCACTCTGAGTGTGTCAATTTCGCTGGCGAGTCACCGGCAAGGGCTGTGTGGCAATGCCCTAACTGTCGAGCGGCAAAAAGAATGGGAGCGGGCGGAGGTGACAACTCAAATACACCAGTTAAACAACTGAATACATCGGTGGACGTTGGAGGCAACCCGACAGTCGGGTCTAAAGATATTTCTGATCGCGGCTTCGCAAAAATATTTGCTGAGATGAAGGAATTTCGCGCCGAAATGAATGCTAAATTTGACACACAAAATTCAGTAATTACAGAACTAAAAAACTGCGTCATCTCATTGCAATATGATGTGACAATCCTGAAAACTAGAATAGAAGACGTCGAATTGAAAGCGAGTCGCATCGATGTGCTGGAGAATAGGCTAGGTGCGTTGTCGGAGCGGAACGAACAGCTGGAAAAAGAAATAAACAACAAAGAGCAGCGCGAGCGCAGTAACAACATAGAACTTGTGGGCGTGCCCCAATACCCTGACGAGAACGTTGGAACTCTCATAAAGAACTTGGCTAGCTCCTTAGGTATTTCAATACAACATGATGACCTGGAGTGGGCACATCGCGTCCGACCTCAGCGAAATACTGTGGACGACGACCGGAGCGAGAACAGGGAAGTCGTCGGCACGTGTGTCTCGTTTGCCGCTGTCACGGGCACCCCCAAGGGAAAAGGGCCGGCTCGTATCGTGGCCCGCCTGCGACGTCGGGAGGTGAAGATAGCCATATTGAGAGCGGCGGCGAAGCGTAGACGCGAGGAAAATGCAGACTTTGGCCCCGGACTTACGACTACTGACGTTGGCATCGCTGGTGAGCCTCAGCGCATTCATGTTGGTGATAATCTCACTTTCGCCACGAAACAGCTTCTGCGCCTCGCGAAGGAGACAGCCAAGGTCAAAAACTATAAATATGTATGGGCGAAAAATGGCAAAATACACATTCGCCAGACAGATAAGGGAAGCATTCGAATAATAAATACTCCGTCTGACTTGTTGGATTTAGCATGACTACTGAGACTCTGTTTTTTCTGCCTGGGAGAACTAATAATAACTTTTAGAACTATGTATTGTTTGTCTACTGTTACGATTTGGGTACTTCTGTCCATTAACTTAATATTTGATTTGAATGTTGATAATAATTTGTTGTGTGAATACCCTGAGACGTCTATTGGTGATGCTGCTTCAATGTTTTCTATTCATTTATGCTTGACCGACAAGCCCATTGTAATGCTAATGTATTATAATCTTACTAAATTTTCTATATTAATTTTAATATGGCTGGTAAACCCAAAGATTTTAATTTGGCCTTGTTGAATGCTCATTCAATGAACACTGGAAGGGATGAGCTAATTGAAACGGTGAAAACCATGAATCCCGACATCTTAGGTGTTACTGAAACCTGGCTTACGGATAATACGGACATCAAGAGTTATGGTTTATCTGGGTATCGGTTATTGCAGAGGCCGCGTGGATCCCGGGGCGGGGGCGTGGCGGTGTATGTGCGCGACAGCTTCCGTGTCCGTTTGTTGACAGTTACGCAAAGCGCTCTGGAGCAGTTGTGGCTCGAGGTGAAACTCGGAAGCCGTAAATCAGTCGTTGGTATTTTTTATCGTCCCCCTAGAGCTAAATATAGTTATAATACATTTCTTGACCTTCTAGATGAATCTTTGTCTATGTTTATGCCTCAGTACGATACATTGTTCTTGGCTGGTGACGGAAACGTTGATCTTATGTGCCCATCCGGCCATCAGCAACGTGAATTCCTTAACTTGCTAGGCGTGCATGGTCTATGTCAGATTGTAACAGAACCTACCCGTGTCACGGACTCAACGAAAACGTTGCTCGATGTGATCTGCTGCAGTCGAGGTATTAAAACTAAAAGTGTAACGGTTACCCATAACGACTCTTTGAGTGACCACGCTTTTGTCATGGCACGATTTGCACTGAAGGTGGACAAACCGACTCCGAGAACAGTAACATATAGGCCGCTGCACGACTTTGATGAGGAAACCTACACGACTGCTTCTTCTATAACTCCCTGGGAACTGGTTCTTGAATGTGACGATGTAAATTCCATGGTTGAATGCTTTAATTCCCTTATACTTGGTTTATTTGATCACTTCGTGCCAATAAGGACCAGAGTTTTTGTGTCACCTCCTACTCCTTGGATCACCGATACCGTTAAGGCTTTAATGAAGGACCGTGACATTGCTTGTCGACGTGCAAAACGTACAAATACAGAAGAAGACATCAGTCACTATAAATACCTCAGAAATGCTGTTACAAGCATCTCTCGGATCGAAGAACGTAATTACTTTGCTGAACAGGTTAATAGGCATATTAAGCGACCGCGTAAAATGTGGGGTGAAATAAACAGGCTCCTTGGTAAATCAACGGTGAGCTCACTTCCTGTGCATTTGTCTGACCCTGACCTTATAAACAAGTCATTTTTAGATACCATCCCTGGATTCTCCAGTGGGTATGACTCTGAAAATCTGGTTCAAAAATATACATCTAGCTATTTCTGCCCCGATAGACTCGGCTTCAGGGAACTGTCTGTGAGTGATGTGGTAAAAATTATTAACTCTATATCTTCAAATGCGGTTGGACTCGATAGCATTTCATTGAAAATGATAAAACTTACGCTACCTTACTCTTTGGACGCCATTACCTCCATAATGAATCACTCCTTGCAGACGGGATCCTTCCCTGCGTCATGGACAACGGCTGTTATTAAGCCTATACCTAAGAAAACAAATGTCGAAAGCATGAAGGATTTGAGGCCTATTGGTTTACTGACGACTTTTTCAAAGTTTTTGGAAAAAGCTGTTCATATCCAACTTCAATCTTATCTGGAAAGGAATAAAGTTATACCTCAAAATCAGTCTGGTTTCCGTAAGTTGCACAGCACTACTACGTCGTTGTTGCATATCGTGGACGAAGCGCTGTCTGCTGCTGACAATGGAAGTGCTTCTATCTTGGTGTTGCTGGACTACAGTCGTGCCTTCGATTCTCTCAACATCAACATTTTGTTGGCCAAGTTGAAATACTATGGATGTGATGAGGGAGTCTGCAGGTGGTTTGCTAGCTACTTTGATAATCGCCATCAAATAGTCGAGTGCATCGATCACTCAGGGAGACCTACTCGTTCCAATGCCATGCTCGTTGACCGGGGTGTTGTGCAGGGTTCGATATTGGGTCCTGCCTTGTATTCAATCTACACGGCAGACATACTAGACTGCACACACTTCGGTTTGACCCATATGTATGCCGACGACACCCAAATCATGATTCGAATTAACCCCGTCAGGGAAAACGTTGCTGTTGCGGTTCACTGTCTTAATCAGGATTTGGCGAGCATCGCTGAGTGGTCGAAGGCTCATGGTTTACAATTAAACCCGTTAAAGTGCTCGTACATAGTGCTTGGTACTAAACACCAGATAGCTGCGGTACGAGAGTGTAACCCGATCATCTTGGTGGATGGTAGACCAATACAGGAGGTCATGAAGGTGAGGAATCTTGGACTGATATTTGATGGCAAACTGCGTTTTGAGGAGCACATTGACTCTAGGGTGGGTAAGTGTTACGCGTCTCTTAAGACATTGTACCGATTTCGTCCATCTCTTAGTGTTCCGGTGCGCTTTAGGTTGGCCAATTCCTTGGTTTTATCTCAATTAGATTATTGTGACGTCGTGTATGGTCCATGTTTGCTCGCCAAAACCGCGAATAAGATACAGCGAGTGCAAAATTCGTGTATACGATTTTGTTACAGCGTCCCGCCTCGTTCCCATATAACCCCATTCCTCAATACGTATGATATCCTTAACATGAGTAATAGGCGTACACGGAAGCTGAGCACACTGGTCTATAACCTGAGGGACACTGGGGCGCCGGAATATCTTGCTAATAAGTTGAGATGGAATGACAGGGCTGAGGATAGAACTAGAGCAGTACGGATAGTTCAACTTGAGTTGCCGTTGCCGCGATTGCATCACTTCCGGGGGAGCTTTCGGTTTGCGGCCTCCAAATGCTGGAATGATTTGCCACCACCTATCACAAATGCAAAGTCACTTCGTTCTTTTAAGAAAATGTGCAACGAGTGGCTATTGACGCGACAAAAGTCCTCCAGCAATTGGTCTGCCGTGCCGAATCGGGTCTAGGGCGTCGTGCTTGTGTAGATGCGTGGGGCAAGTGCATGCTTAGAGCATGCACACTATTATATAGATATAAAAATATATACTTATATTACTTATAATAAATATTATATAGGTAATATATAAAATTTATACATAGATATGCTAGCACACAATTTCTTGATTAATTCCGTTTATAGGCAGTTTTCTTCCTGTGTTTTGTTTTGGTATTATTTATGGATTCCTGAGCATTCGCCAAAGGTTAAAAAATTAATTTAGAATAAAAATCCATTGGGCTGGTCGGACTTTTAAACTTCTGGCAGATCTTATAATGTCACAATCACATCACTTATATCACATCACATTTAATTTTGTAAATAAGTAGTAATTAATTAATATTATAATAGGTAACATACATATGTTGTTAGCATGTAAGTGGCAGCAAGGCTCTCTGGCGGAGCCTGAAAAACAGCACCCGTGCTGAGGCCTCGACCCATTCGCCTATTTTTAGGATTACGATATATTTTTGTATAATTATTTTATGTTTAATGGTGAATAAAATTCTTTTTATTTTTATTTATTTATGTACCAATTTTTTCATATCGGTTTTTTTCTTAAAAAGGTTTTTGTATTTCTTGTATCTATTCTCAAATCGGCGAAATGAAACATCGTGGAGAATGAGTGCGCATCTGAGAAAAAAATCTGATACAGTGTTGTTTCACTGCACTGAATCAGATGGTTGGTGTATTTATTAATTACTCTTAGTTACACTCAGCGAGCGCTCAAAAATGTCTCTGAAACTTGGCCTAAGGCTCTCATTCATAGACAGTTTTGAGTACGAGCTTAGCGTGAGCTCTCTCTTTCAAAGTCCACGAAATCGGATGTTTGTAAGAGAGCTTTAGGCCGAGATTCAGAGATATTTTTGAGCGCGACCTGAGTGTAAGCAAGGGTAATTATTACATACACCAACCATCAGTGTAGTAAAAAGAACACTGAATCAGATTTATTCTCAGATAAATTCCGGCCTAAAGCCCTTATGGTAGATTATATTATAGCACTCTTATAAAGTAGGGTATATGCTCAAACAGTGGGGTCTTAGATTGCCTAAGATTATTTATGAAAATCATAAATCCAATTATTACGTGAAATATTGCAAATTACAATATTCAATATCTACGCCTGATGAATTGATTACGGAACATTCCTTTGGGACTGGAACTGATGGATGTCATCAAATAATTTCCAGTGACTGAAACGGGATTAATCTCGAGTATTACATTTAGATTTGATACGAATATACGGAGAAATACATACTACATCTGATGGAATATTTATTTAAGGGAAGATCAGGCAACTCTGATGAGTATTCGACTAGCTTTTGTAATGCGTAACCTTCATTATTAAGTAAAACCAATGCCACGACCATTCGATAATGATAAGTGTTGTAAAAAGGTTGGAACGCGTTTTCATTATAAATTCATGCCCAATGACAATTTTGTCAATGTTGTGTAGTGTGGTTGTTAAGTCGGCAGAGTATATGATATACATAATAAATTATTATTCCCTGATCTGAATGTATAATATTATATATATGAATAATATTATATAGTTCTAAACTACGAGATGAACCCTTCCAACTCATAAATATTTGCACACCGCGTCGTCATTGTGGCAGAATATGCTGGTTTATTATATTTACTTATTAAGAATCATTGTACCATATTCTAACAAACAAATATTTACTACTAACTTGGAGAAAACTATTACTGCTCGGTATAGTTAAGGGGTCTATCTAGACCTCGTGGTCAGAGACCAGCCCGTTGGATATGTTTGCTAAAACCATCGGCATGCCTTTTGGCCGGTTCTCCTGGCGCCATTTCATACATGCCAAGACGGCACCTGGCTTTTGTTGGTCACTGAGGAGGTACTAGTACGGATAACAGCAGATCAATGGTAACACTTGCAGTACGATTTTAAATGGTACGACACAGATTATAAGAACGGTTACACTTGCTCTGCTGTTAGCTGTACCTACCAACCTATACTGTCAAGTTAATTTCATCGCCTAAAAGTTTGGTTTCTACGTTTGCGTGATTCTTCTAAAACCAATTCCTGGACGGTTGACCGCACACACGCAACCTTCTAAAACAAAATTTACTCGTAGAAAAATTCTACACCCAAACAAATTATTTACGCTTTTGTCGTGCAGAAAGCAGAAATTATTTACGTACTTTTCTTAATAAATAATAAATTATAATAATAGGCGTGAAATAGGCTCGTAAAAGCGAACAAAGCATTTCATTATACCTAGCTACTACTTAAATTCGGAACTTGGTGGTAACCTTTCGAGGTTGAGGTCATGTGAGATTTTCGTTCAGAGGTTTGTTAAGGTATTATAGTACGCACGCACAATCTTTTCCTTCACGGTTTTGAGGCTATTTGATTAATGTAGTTTGGTTTCGGATACTAAACCCGCTCTTTTTAATTATACGACTTCACGGTTCCTAACAATACTAATACATTTATAGTCTAACAATACTAGTTAGCAAGTTATTGTTATTTGATTCTGCTCACCATTATCCAGTTTATAAGCCATTTAGTAAACGTATCGCATTAAGGCCCGCCGATCATCTGTCAGCAGCCAAGCAACTGCCATTAACAATTTATTGAAACAATGAAGATGGGCCGGAGCGGGCAGGGAGAGATGAACGCAGGCAAATTATTTTAAAGATTACCCTTACTTAGAACGAGATAAGGAAGATTGGCCTTAACAAATTGCTCGGCCTTTATCGGAAGAGCGATGATCTGCGAAGGTCTTCGCCGTTTATTTAGAACATTCTTGTTTAGAGAGAAATTTCGCATTAAGGGCGCTCTAAATTATAATTTTTACACAAATTAGGTGTGAACACTGGTGTAATTCAATATACATTATACGCTTGCGCTATGACACTAGTGCTATTCAATTTACGTTAACCAGATGCGCTGTTATACTAGTGCGATTTAAATTATTTGAGTCGCATGCGTTGTGTCACTAGTGCGCGTCAACTTGCCTGAACTAGAGTGTTTCAACTTGCATCAGTCGCATGCGCTGTGACACTAGTGCGATTCAACTTTCAAGAACTGGTGTACTTCAGCTTCAACTTGTATTAGTCGCATGTGCTGTAACACCAGTGCGCTTCAACTTGATTTAGGTGCATGCGCTGTAATACTAGTGAAGTTCAACTTGCCAGAAATAGTGTGTGTCAACTTGCGTTAATCGAATGCGCTGTAATACTAGTGCACTTCAACTTAACAGAACTAGTGTGCGTCAAGTTGCGTTAATCACATGCGCTGTAACACTAGTGCACTTCCACTTACCAGAACTAGAGTGTTTCAACTTGCATCAATAGCATGCGCTGTAACACTAGAGCGTTTCCACTTGCACTTCAATTTGCGATAGTGCACTGTGACTCTATCAGATAATAAAATAAACAATATTTTATTCATTGATTTAAGGTGACACTAGTGCACGTCAACTTACGTTAGTCGCAAGCGCTGTAACACTAGGACACTTCTATTTGCATTCAGTTTAACAAATTCTAGTCCATTTTAATTTCTAGGGTTATATGTTGGGTAGTTGGGTTATTGTGCAATTAGATTATAATGTAATGAAAGCGAGCACTTTTCAAAATGACAGTTACACATAAATGTAAATGCAGAAACCCCTATGATGATGTAAATGCATTAACATACTTACCTACTTGTTTACGGAATAAATAGAATGAGACG
This sequence comes from Tachystola acroxantha, assembly GCA_963506565.1. NCBI lineage: Eukaryota > Metazoa > Arthropoda > Insecta > Lepidoptera > Oecophoridae > Tachystola > Tachystola acroxantha. The sequence goes on along the minus strand of OY735879.1, from coordinate 4,880,650 downwards.
AAAGACAGTGGAAAGCAAAATCATAGATGAGCTACTCATCTACGGTAAAGCCTTCCCGGCTTTACCATTGCATCCAATCATAAGCTGAAACGTGTGAAAGAAATTCCATCACAAACTGTACTATTGTACGCTATTTTATACGTAAAATCGAAAGAGTGATCAAGAGTTATTGGGTTTTGGTTTTCTTGCATTTTCATAAAAAAAATGCGAGAAAATGCGACATAAACGGCAATATCTTTTGATTGCGTTGGCGTAGAAGTTTGATTTTTTCACGGTGGCATGAGGTTGACCTGAGTATTTGGTATTAAATTCAACTTAATCCGTCCACGCGTTTCTGAGATGAAATTAAATTAAATTTCTTGACAGACAGACGGACAAACGGACAATAAAGTGATCCTAGAAGGGTTCCTTTTTTCCTCTTGAGGTACAGAATCCTAAAAGGGATGAATCTGTCATAATTGTGTCGTATATATCTCATAACACGTGTCGAAAAGCTGAGCCCATATCAACGTGGCAAACTTTGTCAGGTACTAAGGTAATATTATCTTGCCATCAACCCTTTACCTAAAGTGACAAATTGGATCTATATTACGGCTCTTAGGAGCATCATTGAGTTGAGTGGTTTATCTTAAGCTTTACTAGGAAGGGCGGGGTGAATGAAGACCGCCTCACTTAAAGTTATTACAGAGAAATCAGTACATCTTTAACCTATGTAATGAAGGAAAATAGTAAGTAGGTAGGTAATAGACTTATTCTACAGGGTGCAACGGAAAGGGTATATGAAGCCGAAGGGAGGGTATTCAGTATCGGTAACTGAACAACTTTTGTTCTACGACTTTTCGATTTTAGCGAATTTATTCTTTTTACTTTTCATACATTTTGTTCCGGTCAGCTGAACGTTTTCTATGAGACTTTAATTTATTTTTATCGAAAAGTCGTAGAACAAAAGTTGTTCAGTTACCGATACTGAACCCCTTCGGCTTCATATACCCTTTCAGTTACACCCTGTATATAGGATTTAAATTTTTGTGAAACGAAAATCTAGATTCTCTAAGATGAATACGACAGAAGATTTCGTCGATCTGAGCCGAGTCACGGTAGCTCTGTTACAATCATTCCACGGCGAGGTTCCTGGTACGAATCTATTTATTGTAGATAAGTTCTTTAAAGATTTAGATAAAAAAATAAAATGAAACCAGTTCAAATGAGATTGATTTTCGTTAACACTGGTAGAATAGAAAAAAATTGGAAATAACATTTGGTGACGAAAGGTCATTTGGTTAGGCCCTCTGGTAAAGATTTTTTTTCAGATAACTGCCTAATTATTTTTAACTAGGTAGGTAGTTTTCAGTGGTTCAATGGTTGGGACAATGGACTTGCGATACGGAGGTCCCAGGTTCGATTCCCAGCTAGGGCAGAAAACCAATGAGTTATCCTCGGTTTTTTTCGACGGAAAAACTTACGTACATTTGCCGAGTTCTCTCAAAACGGTGAAGGAAAACATCGTGATGAAACCTGCATGCCCTAAAAAAATCTAAGGCATGTGAAATCTGCCAATCCCCAGTGGGCCCGCGTGGTGGATCATGGGCCGAGATCCCTCGATGTAAGGGAAGGTCTGTGCCCGAGCAGTGGGGACATACAAATAGACTTATGATGATGAGGTAGGTAGTTTTAATTTTGATGTGCTGGCGAGTGTACTGTGGAACAAAATACAACTGTGACATCCGGCTTCACTCTGACATGGGAAGAACCTTAGGTTGGAAACTGCCAAAGTCGACGCAAGAGACGTTTGCATAAAATATTCATCAGTACAAAGTTTCCTCACGTGTTATGTCCACGCTGCTTTATTTGCTGCACGTGTATTTCATTACTCTCCAACTTTCTAAATTACATTAGCGAGGAACATGGTAATTAGTGATGTGCAATTACTTAAGACCAAGTTTTGGGTTTTATCGTAAACCAGCGTAGAATGCATGTACTTACTCGTTTATTGCAGTAAATGTTTTGGGGAAATGTCGACCTGGTTCTGTATTTATTTAGTTATTACTTGATTATCGTGGATTGTGTCTCGGTTAAGTGAGAAATAACGCACCAGATAAGAAAATCGTATGAGGTTTACATTTGCTTATGCGTAAGCAAATGTCAATCCGATGCATTTTGATTTTTATTCTAAGTACTAGAGTTAACGAAAGTATAAAGCTGCTTGGCTAACAGGTCAGTTGGATTGGCAATTATTCAACGCGAGCTAGCAAACTATTCGATAACATACCTCGTGTGAAACGAAAATCTAAACATTTAGAGCGAAATCCGCTCTGACCATTTTCCATTAGGTTCAAGCTAATTGCACGCCAATCGTGCCACTAAACTACATAATAGGCGAGCACTCTCAATATGTGATAAATGTGAGCACTCTCAATATGTAAGCACTCTAAACAGAATATAAAAATACTACTTAATACAAAGAAAATTAATTGTATAAGTAGGTCGCCGAATCAGGTGGGAATTCTACTATTCAGTAGATTTGTCGACTCGGTCAATGCAGTAAGGTTGTGACAGAAAATCAACGTATCGATATTTAGACCAAAACTTTGGTCTTACATTGGACATCACTAAACAAGGGTAATTAGATAATTACGGTCTACGCGTATCTAATGTGAAGGTCACGTAAAACGGAACGGCAGAGTTGTTACGGACCATAGTTAAGTCCCAGTGTAATGTAAATGTCTCAGATGTAATTTGTTTAGTAAATTGTGTAGTTTAGTTCAACACGTGTCTGCAGTTCTAGGTATTCTGGAACCTTTGGTAGGCTTCCCGGTGTAGGCAGAACTAAACTACAAAGACATACAAAGAAGTAAACTAACAAGCCATAAGTTAAATACAATTAACACCAGTGTTACGTGTGAAACATTGACTAGGAGATTATAAACGAGGTTATGTTAACTTATGACACAAAAAATTAGAGCGGTAAAAGTGGTACCTTTGATGTGATTTCGACTGTAACGTATTTTTTTAAAGACTAAATCCGGGTTATAACCACATCTGATGAAACAGATTAGGTCATCACTTCGACGTAAGTAATTGAATACGTCAAAATTATAAATACGAGTAGGTACTCATGTAGGATTTCAGTCTGTCAGTCTGTCGAATAAACTTATAAGTCCTCACAGTTAGAATCCCACCCACGTAGATTAAATTGAAATATTCGAATTTAGTATTGTACCGTAAATGTTACCCGTCTTCTCAAACAAAATACGAAGTTGGTATAACTCCCCTTCTCTTGTCATTTATTCCTAGTCTACCTACCCCATACATACTTAATTCCAAAAGTTGAACACTTCGAATTCAGACAGACAGTTCCAAGATATTTGAATAGGTAATATCAATGTAAGCAGCAATAACGTTTCGTGTACATAGGTATTTATCGCAGTGAGAATATGACAGACTGTGAGGTTTAATTAAATCCCTAGGGTCGACATGATTTTTGTGGGCGTCGGGTCGGGGGGTCCGGCGCCCGCTTAGAGGTCCCGAGCTGTAAGGCGTCTCGTCCAGTGTTCCGAGGCGCCTTAAGCGGAGGTATAGGGGTAGACCCCCGAGAAGGGCCCACGAGGGCGGCCGCGGACGAGGTTGTGGTATTAGGCGCTGCGTTCCCACAACCTCGTTCCAAATGCGATGCGTTGAACACCTTGGGTGTAGGACCGTATTCTGGCGGGAGTCCCACATACTCCCCGCGCGCCCCTCCTCATTGGCGCGGTGAGATGCGAAAAGCATTTCCCCAAGTAAAAGAAAAAAGAAAAAAAAAGGGTCGACATGATTTCATATCTGAAAAACTATAAAAGACATCAAGGGATGATTCGGTAGAAAGGATTAGTTAAGTACCAATGCGAGCGATTGAGCGATGTACCCTTATGTACCATGTGTATGTGTTGCTCTTTTTTTACCTTTATATTTTAGTTCTAATAATGAACCTTAGATTTAAGATTTGAAATTAAGTATGCGAAAATTAGCGAGTACAGTCGAAGACAGAGATAAGTATACAGGGGGCCTCAATAAGGTTGAGATTTTCTCAAAAACTACTTGACGGAATTTAATAATTTTTTTACAGTTACATAGTTTTAACTTTTATCTATTGTACCGGTCATACCGGAATTACAATAGAAAATACTTCATTTAATTTTCTTTTTAGTTCACAACATTAAAGCTTTCATATTTCCACCTTGTCTACTGAAAAGCTACTGAATTTTCTTCGGTTTTGCATTCTTACATGTACCTAGGTAGGATTTCCCGCCGTTCAGTTTTATAATGGAATGTTCCATATAGGTAAAATTTATTATTTTAGATTATTAGGTAGGAGTTATTTAAATGTTATTCATTTAATTCTGAGATTTTATTAGGGAATAAATCACCCTGTAGTATAAAGCCTACCACAAGTAATTTCAATCGGAAGTCAATACAACGAGTTTCGACTTTAGTGTAGTAGGAATAAAGCCTAGTTGCCGATAAGTTAATTAAGCCTAATTAGGAGCGGGTTTTACATAGAGATCACGCCACGACGACACAGGTGTTCATGCGACAGGCAGGCGCCAGTGGTCGATCGTATGATTTTCATTCAACTTTCATAGTATTTTTATGGGCTTTGATTTACTATACCCAAGGCCTATAGTAGCGTAGCATTTAATGTTAGTTACGTCTAATTAGGAACTATTTCAGAAAGTCACGCCACTTCGCACAGGTGGCTGGTGCGACAGACCGGCGCCGAAAAGGAGGGGACGAGAGGTGAAGAGAGGAGGGGAAGCAGCGCCTGCTTAAATAGACTTGACCGAGCGTGGCGGGGGCTTCTTCTTTGGATCGCGGAACCGCTGCCGGACGTACGTGCGATCTTAGCTTAGTTTGGCGCGCAATTTGTTGTGCAGTAGTAGTCTCTCTTAATTTTAAACTTCTTTCTATTGAAGTTTAATTTGTGTATTCTTTTTATATATTATATTCCCCTGTAGGGCCCCTTAGGTCAAACTCTTCCTATTTCCACTACCTTATACCCTTTTCCCTGACCACAATTCCTCCTAAACCAACCAGCCCGATACAGGACAAGACACCTTTATCCTGTGTTAGTATTATAACAATCTTGCTTGAGTCTGAGTGAGAGTGTCGGGTAAACCTAATTCCTATACATTCCCTTGTTCCAACTGCTTGAAATCCCAGCGATTTCAAGTGAAGAAAAGTCTTTATTATTTGTGTACGTATTTATTATATCATTTAATCTTTATTATACATTCTTTAGCATTAATTCCCCTACGGCTGAGCGGACGTGAGTAAGGTTTAAATATTTGTTACTAATCATATTTTATTACAGCTATTATCCGTGTTGGGTAAGTGCTACTATTGTCTTGCTTTGTGTGTACATTTTAATGTTTCATTATTTTATCACTGTTTTGTGGGTAATTGAGATTCGTACTTAGGGTTGTCATAGCATATTTTCTTAGTAGCTTCATCTCGACATGAGAGACCCGTCATACACGAAATCAATATCACTTTATGTCTGAACCTTTATAACTTGGGACCTCTAAGAGGACCGCTTACAAGACGTAAATGGTTTCGGACCACCATTCATAACACCACACAATCAATTACTCAAAATCCAATTACACAAGATCCATCGAGGTCTTTTTCGTACAGAGACGCCACACCACATGCAGTACGTGTCGCCCATGGAGAGTAGTTTGTAAGAGAACATACGTATTGATGAGTGAGTCTTACGTTCTTTATCGAGTCTGGAGGAAGCAGGTGGCCTGGTGCCAAACATTAGCGTAAGATTCCTCTACCCCCTTAACTGTCTACGGGTCGCGGCGACCTCCTTGGACGAAATAATGAACTAAGACAGACTCAGGGATGCGAGCGATCTAAGCGTATTTTGTAGGGAAAGAACATACGTATTGATGTGTGAGTTTTATTCATTCTCTAGACTGAAGGAAGCAGGTGGCCTGGTGCCAAACATTAGCGTAAGATTCCTCTACCCCCTTAACTGTCTACGGGTCGCGGCGACCTTCTTGGACGAAAGAATGAACTAAAACAGACTCATGGATGCGAGTAGTGAACCGGAGCAATTCTTGTTGGCAGGCACAGTGTATAACAAATTATTTTAATAAGATAAGTGTCAACTAACCCTAAGGCCGACCTAGAGATTTGCACTGTTTGACTATCATGCTTATGCGAAATGTGTTGGCAACCCTATGAACGGATAGTTGATTTAATTATTTCACTTCTTGAATAGTAAGTACACTTCTTTCACCTGGTATTTCTCTTGTGTGTGTATTTATTATGTGCCTATTCTATAATATTCCTTGACTGACATTTGACTGTTGATGAGTTTATTCATATATTTTCTTGTATTGTGTTTATTGTTGTATACTTGTGTATTCAAACCGCTTAGGCAATTAAGGCGTAATATTAAGGGTGGCGGGACGCAAAGCGAACCTACCCCAAACATAGATTGAATTGTGGCCTAGCACTATATTGGCCTAAAGTTAATAATCATCGGGTTCGAACCCTGATTCATGCTAACGTAACTCTGGGTTGATTGAGACATATTCTCTGATATTATCACGGGTAAGCTATTCTAAACGATGTGACTTGCTGGTGGTTTTATTGGAGCACGCAGTTACACTATACCCGCAGCTATCAAATTTTCCCCACACTGCACACCGAATTGGCTGTGTAGAACATCGCTTGGCCGGTGTTGGTTAAAATCTATGCAGTTGGTGTTGTAAAATTACCTAAGTAAATATTATTTCTCTACATATTGGCGCTCCCTCTCATACACGCTTTCGAAGCATTATCGGTGGAAGTTAGTTTGGACATAGAGTTATTTAACCAGCGGGTCCACAGCCTGCCCGTTTGTAACTCCATGGTATCGTTGCTAACCGATGCTAATAATGTGAACAGGAGATAGTCTAGGGAATGCGGTATTCTGGGACTATCTCTATACTCTACACGCAGCTCGCAAATTTTCCCTACACTATACACCGATAGGGATACACACACAGCAGTGAGAAAAGTGCCAATATGAACCTTATTAGACCAACTATACTGGGGACTCACGACCCCTGGTATTAATGGTCTATGGTGGCATCGCGGAGTTTAATGGGTTACAATACCAGACGTAGTATGGGTTGAGACTGACATTCGGTGATAGCGGATGCCAGGTAATACACAGCTTATTCAACCTTCAACCTTCATTCACCAAACTCATTTAGGCCAGGGTTGTTTTGGTAATGAGGATGTGGATTCAACCCACTAGTACGGCAAGCTGCTGGGCTTTAGTTTAAATCTATTCCCTTCAATAATCCTCCTAACAATCATTCTCCCATCTTTCTGAACTTCCTACCCACTCCTTTCTGAAAGCATATAAATGCTTATTAAATGTAACTTATGGTTTATTTATGCACAATCACTTCGGTCTGTCTTATTCTTACCGTTACTAAAATTCATTCTATTCTTATTTTATTCCTACAGGAAATATAAAAGGTATTGAACCTACCTTTTATTTTGTGGAAGGGTATTGAACCTACCCTTTCAGTTGTGGAAAGGTATTGAACCTACCTTTCCAGTTACAAGGTATTGAACCTACCTTTTCAGTTGTACAAGGTATTGAACCTACCTTTGTACGCACAATGTGCAAATACTTCTATCAGTAACTGGGCACTCCAGAAACCACTAGAATGAATCTAGTAATATTAAGAAATTCAATGAGAGGGGCTGAAAGATTATTAGTTTTGCGAAATAGCAACTTTTAACATCAGATTCCTCTCCATCATCCTTTCCTGAGGAGACTCGCATTCTGGTTGGAGTCTATCCCCTCTTGGCGTGGTGTTGGAGCCAGGGGGGGTGAAAACATTTTTTTTTAGAGGTTAACCTCTTACAGGAAATGTTCTCACGTCTAACAGTAATTTCTTACAGAGATTCAGATGTCCAGAGTAATATTCTTTACTTCCATCCAGAGTTCCAAACCAATAAATTGTATTGTCTTCCAGTACCTACCTAAATCTATTTCTTTATGTAGTTCCCTTTATTTTGTGTAAATATTATCTTGAAGTCGATATTAACCTATTTTTCTGTTGCAGGAAAACTCCGTTACGGTATTAATATTAGTTGTAAGAACCTCTCTCGATTCTAATTATTTATTTTCATTTTCAATATAAAATGTATAAGTTCTTTTGATTTAAAGATTTCATAGGGTTAACTCATAGTCACGGTAGTTCTGTAGGTATACTGTTGCGTTTTAGTATTGTATTCAGGCCTTGGGTATGGTCAATAAGTATGTCAGAAGGTAGGTAGCTAATTAACTTCAATTTCAAATTCGGTTATATGTAAATAATCTAATTTAATTCTCATTTTAATTAATAACCTTTTATACTTCTATATAGGGACGTTATTTCGAACTTAAGTAACTTCTTAATAGTTGTCAGTACGCTCATTTAGATTTAAGATAACTTAGCGTAAGTTTTATTAATCGTGCTAGTAATAAGTCTAGTAGTTTTGTATGTTAGGTTATCGCAATAAATATTATCTTTTCGTTATAAACCTGTTATGCTTTAATTTATATTCATCTACCTGATCTCCGCTGAACCCTTGAAGATTCTGTGTGTTACTACATTAGGAAATAACAACGTAGGGTTAGACGATCACATTTTGGCCTTATTAATTTCTAGTAATTTAATATTCTATTATCCTTAATTTTGCTTTAATTATGATTTAATATTAGTTCCAATTTACTTTATTTCAATAAGCTTAATATTTTACATAGTAGTATAAAGTCAATTGAGTAGGTACACATAGCTTTAATTGTAAGGAAGTTAGTAAGAGCTTTGGTAAGTATCTTTTAAGCTTAATAATTTTGTAGGTTTATCTAGCTTTCACGTAGGGGTTCCAGAGCTGGTGCTTTTCGTAAGTATTTAGGTAGGTCTCTTTTAGCTTTGTGTAGGTTTTCACCCCTTCAGGGTTGCGTAGGATTTTGGTAGAGTCTTTTTTGGGGTGTGTAGAGGGCGTAGCTTTTTAGGGCGGGTTGGGATCGTCACAATATGGTTGCCTGATTCCCAGGATCTGTATATATCTATGTATAACGTATATTATATTGTGTATTTGTGTATATTATTATGTATTTATGTATATCTTAATGTGGACTTCGGTCCACAATATGTTTCCGTGTAAACAAATGAGGGGTTCAAGAGATCAGTTGTGGATGGATTGAATTGATGCATTACAGGTTTTACTAGGTTAAATTACAGGTTTATTAGGTTAAATTACAGGTTTGCTAGGTTAAATTACAGGTTTACTAGATTAAATTCGCGCGGTAATAATAGTCTTAATAAACTAGGTACGTAAAATTATATTTTGTTAGGATTTTAGGAAACTTAAGGAATCGGGGGTGCGTTAGGGTTATGAGACTAAAGGGCTAAGGTTAGTCGTAAGTCCTAAATAGTACTAGGTAATGTTAGGTGAATAATATAGGGTCTAGGCAGCGAAGTTGGTTACGTAGGGAGCACAAGTAGCGATGAATGTAGAGAAAGTGTTATGTCATCATCGCAGTAGACGGAATTTCGTCAGCGCTTTCAGCACTATGGCAGACATGAGTTTATGTATTGGTATTTATTCGCTTGCATTGCGTAGGTTTATTCAGGTAATTCTGTCATTTTGTCATGGTAATCACAGGAACTGGGGGGTGTTAGGACTGTACTAAATGGGGGGTGTCGGGACTGTAGGATATGGAGTGTTCTCTATTTAATATTCTAGGAAAAATATTTTTCCGAATATGGTTCGGTCCCCTAGTTACTTCTGATACTTAGGTTAAGTGGGATAATGTGTAGGTTATCCGACTACAGATAGGAGAAGGGGTAATGTATTTCGAATGTATGTATGTCAGTTCTCTCCTGATTTCTTGTAGCTAAAGTTTTGGCTTATTAGGATAGTGTATAAGTTGAGTAGGGTAATGTTTCGTATGTATGTCAGTCCCCTCGTAACTTCTTGTAGCAAAAGGTTTGACTTGCTAGGAATGTGTAGGTTGTAGTTAACCGGTTGCAGATAGGAAGGGTAATGTTTTCGAATGTGTGTGTCGGTTCCCTCGTAACTTCTTGTAGACTAAATGTTTTGCTTTGGTCGGATAAATGCGTAGGGTCATTAACCGACTGCAGATAGAATGGTATAATGGTTTTCGAATGTTATGTCGCTCGTAACTCAAGTGTCGGTCCCATCATAGCTATAACCGACTGCAGATAGGAGTACGGTAATGTTTTTCGAATTTATGTATGTCGGTTCATTTGTTACATGTTTAACTATGTTAATTTGTATTTTATTAACAGACTACCGATAGTAGAAGGGTTCTCAAAGTATGTGTATGTATGTCTTTTTGTGATGATAATGTATTTTGATGTATGAGTACATCCATCCTGATCAAGAGATTACTATAGGATACATAGATACGGGACTGACTAGCCGGGGGGGTGAAACCCCCACCCTTAATAAGTTAAGTTTAGATGCGGTTGAAAGTTATATTCTCATTACTTACTTAAGTATGTCTGTTCCATCGGAACTTAAACCGATTGCAGATAGGAGACGGGGTAATGTTTTCGAATGTTATGTCGCTCGTAACTCAAGTGTCGGTCCTATCATAGCTATAACCGACTGCACATAGGAGTAGGGTAATGTTTTTCGAATTTATGTATGTCGGTTCATTTGTAACATGTTTAACTACGTTAATTTGTATTTTATTAACAGACTACCGACAGTAGAAGGGTTCTCAGAATATGTCTCTTTGCGATTCCTGTAGGTTTAATTGCTAGTGTATTTTGATGTGTGATGTATTATTACATTAGGTTTGATCAAGAGATTTCTGTAGGATACATGGGTACCGAGCTACCTAGCCGTGGGGGTGAGACCCCCTCCCTTAATAACTGTCACTTGTATGTAGTTTAGATGCGGTTAAAAGTGATACTCACTAGTTACTCATATAGGTTAGGTACTTATGTATGTCGGTCCGTTTGTCACTTCTAGTAGGTCTTGGAAAAATAGAAATCAGGATGGCAGCAGATGGATATCCATCGTCGCTGCCTACCACCATATGAGGCTGGCGTGGATATTGTATGTGTGTAAATAGTGTATGTAGGATTCTAAGTTGCTTGAGAGTTTCTCAAAATGAGGGGCTACACAGGCCGGGGGTGAGGCCGGCTGTGTATTTAAAAGGGAGTTAGCCGTAAACTTAGGTTAACTTCATTGATCTTTAAACCACGCGTAGTCCTTTTTACATTTTGATAAAAACCGATAGGTAGGTAGGATAGGAACCGTGGTTAGATTTGAATCGTGCAATTATTTTAAGTCGCGTTTATAGCTAATATATTACGTATTTACTTTAGGAATACTAGGTAGGTTCGTCTGTCTGTCTGTTTCATGTTTTCTCTGTGTATGCGGAAACTGAAGTCCAAAATGTGTTGTTGCTTGTTAGCCATAAATCTGGGTTAACCTCATTTCTGTTACTTTGTTCTGACACTTTCACGTTTCCATAAAAGCAGTTTTATGTTTAAGAATAGCATTGTTTTAGGAATAGCTTACTAGGTAGGTAGGTGCGTTCATCATATCCGTCTGCGGAGATGGCGGTAGGTTGTGTTAGTCATAAACTTGTTCATCACTTTCTTACATCGAGAAACTGTTAAGTTAGGTACGGAGGGATCATGTTATAAACCGCGAGTTAACGTTAAACCGCGTTTATGTCTAGCGTTGTTTTAGGAATAGCACTAGGCAGGCAGACTATAAAATCCATTAGGATCGTATTTTAACCCGTGGGTTAATGTTAATTTTGTCTAGCATTGTTTTAGGAATAGCACTAGGCAGGTAGACTATAAAATCCATTAGGACTATGTTTTGAAACATGGGTTGACTTTAAGTCACGTTTATGTTTAGCACCGTTTTAGGGGTACTAGGTAGATACGTCCATCGTCGCTGTCTAGGTACCGCTACGGGAAACAAGTTTAAGTTTATGTATGTGGGTAGGTAGATGTTTGAGCGCGTGCGGTTAAGCTATCGTTTTATCCATTACCTTCCATTTTCAGATGTACGTTTAAATTGTTTTGACTCTGATTGTTGGTAGGTTTGGTTAATAATTAGAGATTCCTAGTCGAGGTGCGATTTGCGAGCACGCGTTGACACCGATCGTTCAAGTTATGCAACGTTGGACAACGTTTGTCTGTATTTGAATGGGTGACCGTTAGGATTTAATTCGTTAGAAAAAAAATGATTGGTTGTTTTGTCACTAGGTATTTGGCTGAGACATGACAAGGATCGTTCCAGTTAAGCTAGGGTTTGAATAAGTAGTTATTTATTTTGGGTTATGTTATTAGCACTTGTTGACACTAATCGTTCCGGTTAAGCAATTGTCGGCGAGGCGCTAGGGTTTTGTTTGTTATTAATTTGTCTGATTGTTTCCTTTTATTTTGTTGTTGTTTCAGTTGAAATATATATACGCATAATGCTTCGGTTTTAAAGTTCGTCTGTACTCTGTGCTACGTTAAGATAAGTTATTTTTGTTTGCAGTCTAGTAGGGTAGGTACGGACTGACCTGGATGTCGAACCCGGGCCTCCGTGACCTTAGTTGTTAACATAATTTTTTTAAAGATACTTATATTATTGCTAAATTATTCGAATTTATGTAGTGTTGGGCGGCCCATCCAGATAGACGGAAGATCTGCGAAGGGCCACTGTCACTTTGAAGTCTTGTTGTGTAGCGTGTCTAGGGGAGGTCTATGTCCAGCAGTGGAGTACTTGTGATGATGTCGATAAAATTAACCTAGCTAAACGTTATGCGCTCGCGCAGTAGGTAGGATTTTCGACAGACCTCGTATTTTTCTTTGTTATTATTAGGTAGGTAGTTGTGCGTGTATCACCACAGGTGGAGCTAACGTCGCCGTTATCGTTAGTTGTGTGGATATAAACACAGGTGGAGCTAGCGTTGTCGTGTCATTTTTTAGTAACAGCGCCATCTATCGGCCTTGGTAAAAAGTTTTAGGTTTGTTACCAAGTAGCAGACTTTGCAGACGTTGTGGGTTGTTCGATTGTCGATGTTTAATTGAATTGTAGCAGTTGTGTAGTGGAGTAAGGTGTTACTTCGATTGTCGTTAGTGTAGTTCAAATTATTTAAACTTGTATTTGGTTGTATGGTTCTTATGACCTTTACCTATCTCCTGAAGTCGAAAACAATGTTGTCGTTTTTGATCGGTGTTACCAGATTGGCGAATTAGTTACAAATTCAGGTGAATTTTTATAGATAGTATATTTATTAGATTCCTCGAAATTGTTCAGGTTTAATTATACTAATTGTAGTGCGTTCAGACATGCAGTAGACAGTCTGATGCTTGTTTTAGGCGTGTTGGTTTTACAGCAACACGTTGTTTCTTAGGTTTCTGATTGAGTATGGTTAATAGGGAGGTCTTTTAGAGTTCAAATTCGGTGAGTCGTACAGTGGTTCCACATAATCGTTCGATTTCTTAGCTTCGATAATCAAGCTTAGGATAGTATTTATTATCGTGTAGATTTTTTTTTTTAATCGACGTCGCGTCTGTTGTCAGTATGTACGTTTAGGAAATGATAGACGAGAAGTAGGTATAGTGTGCATAGGGCCGGATGCGAACTAAGCAGTGAATTGTAATTAGTAGTGGAAAGATAATATCTTTCATCGTATTATGTGTAGGTATTGTGATAGGCTGGGAGGTAGCTTATTGTTATGTTAAGTGTTGAATTCTACTTAGAATTATATTAGAAGTATTTTCCTTGAATGGTTGGATAATCAAGCCTCAGATATTATAGATAATATCTTCGGTTAATTCTCCAGGGGGTGGTGTACCGGTCATACCGGAATTACAATAGAAAATACTTCATTTAATTTTCTTTTTAGTTCACAACATTAAAGCTTTCATATTTCCACCTTGTCTACTGAAAAGCTACTGAATTTTCTTCGGTTTTGCATTCTTACATGTACCTAGGTAGGATTTCCCGCCGTTCAGTTTTATAATGGAATGTTCCATATAGGTAAAATTTATTATTTTAGATTATTAGGTAGGAGTTATTTAAATGTTATTCATTTAATTCTGAGATTTTATTAGGGAATAAATCACCCTGTAGTATAAAGCCTACCACAAGTAATTTCAATCGGAAGTCAATACAACGAGTTTCGACTTTAGTGTAGTAGGAATAAAGCCTAGTTGCCGATAAGTTAATTAAGCCTAATTAGGAGCGGGTTTTACATAGAGATCACGCCACGACGACACAGGTGTTCATGCGACAGGCAGGCGCCAGTGGTCGATCGTATGATTTTCATTCAACTTTCATAGTATTTTTATGGGCTTTGATTTACTATACCCAAGGCCTATAGTAGCGTAGCATTTAATGTTAGTTACGTCTAATTAGGAACTATTTCAGAAAGTCACGCCACTTCGCACAGGTGGCTGGTGCGACAGACCGGCGCCGAAAAGGAGGGGACGAGAGGTGAAGAGAGGAGGGGAAGCAGCGCCTGCTTAAATAGACTTGACCGAGCGTGGCGGGGGCTTCTTCTTTGGATCGCGGAACCGCTGCCGGACGTACGTGCGATCTTAGCTTAGTTTGGCGCGCAATTTGTTGTGCAGTAGTAGTCTCTCTTAATTTTAAACTTCTTTCTATTGAAGTTTAATTTGTGTATTCTTTTTATATATTATATTCCCCTGTAGGGCCCCTTAGGTCAAACTCTTCCTATTTCCACTACCTTATACCCTTTTCCCTGACCACAATTCCTCCTAAACCAACCAGCCCGATACAGGACAAGACACCTTTATCCTGTGTTAGTATTATAACAATCTTGCTTGAGTCTGAGTGAGAGTGTCGGGTAAACCTAATTCCTATACATTCCCTTGTTCCAACTGCTTGAAATCCCAGCGATTTCAAGTGAAGAAAAGTCTTTATTATTTGTGTACGTATTTATTATATCATTTAATCTTTATTATACATTCTTTAGCATTAATTCCCCTACGGCTGAGCGGACGTGAGTAAGGTTTAAATATTTGTTACTAATCATATTTTATTACAGCTATTATCCGTGTTGGGTAAGTGCTACTATTGTCTTGCTTTGTGTGTACATTTTAATGTTTCATTATTTTATCACTGTTTTGTGGGTAATTGAGATTCGTACTTAGGGTTGTCATAGCATATTTTCTTAGTAGCTTCATCTCGACATGAGAGACCCGTCATACACGAAATCAATATCACTTTATGTCTGAACCTTTATAACTTGGGACCTCTAAGAGGACCGCTTACAAGACGTAAATGGTTTCGGACCACCATTCATAACACCACACAATCAATTACTCAAAATCCAATTACACAAGATCCATCGAGGTCTTTTTCGTACAGAGACGCCACACCACATGCAGTACGTGTCGCCCATGGAGAGTAGTTTGTAAGAGAACATACGTATTGATGAGTGAGTCTTACGTTCTTTATCGAGTCTGGAGGAAGCAGGTGGCCTGGTGCCAAACATTAGCGTAAGATTCCTCTACCCCCTTAACTGTCTACGGGTCGCGGCGACCTCCTTGGACGAAATAATGAACTAAGACAGACTCAGGGATGCGAGCGATCTAAGCGTATTTTGTAGGGAAAGAACATACGTATTGATGTGTGAGTTTTATTCATTCTCTAGACTGAAGGAAGCAGGTGGCCTGGTGCCAAACATTAGCGTAAGATTCCTCTACCCCCTTAACTGTCTACGGGTCGCGGCGACCTTCTTGGACGAAAGAATGAACTAAAACAGACTCATGGATGCGAGTAGTGAACCGGAGCAATTCTTGTTGGCAGGCACAGTGTATAACAAATTATTTTAATAAGATAAGTGTCAACTAACCCTAAGGCCGACCTAGAGATTTGCACTGTTTGACTATCATGCTTATGCGAAATGTGTTGGCAACCCTATGAACGGATAGTTGATTTAATTATTTCACTTCTTGAATAGTAAGTACACTTCTTTCACCTGGTATTTCTCTTGTGTGTGTATTTATTATGTGCCTATTCTATAATATTCCTTGACTGACATTTGACTGTTGATGAGTTTATTCATATATTTTCTTGTATTGTGTTTATTGTTGTATACTTGTGTATTCAAACCGCTTAGGCAATTAAGGCGTAATATTAAGGGTGGCGGGACGCAAAGCGAACCTACCCCAAACATAGATTGAATTGTGGCCTAGCACTATATTGGCCTAAAGTTAATAATCATCGGGTTCGAACCCTGATTCATGCTAACGTAACTCTGGGTTGATTGAGACATATTCTCTGATATTATCACGGGTAAGCTATTCTAAACGATGTGACTTGCTGGTGGTTTTATTGGAGCACGCAGTTACACTATACCCGCAGCTATCAAATTTTCCCCACACTGCACACCGAATTGGCTGTGTAGAACATCGCTTGGCCGGTGTTGGTTAAAATCTATGCAGTTGGTGTTGTAAAATTACCTAAGTAAATATTATTTCTCTACATATTGGCGCTCCCTCTCATACACGCTTTCGAAGCATTATCGGTGGAAGTTAGTTTGGACATAGAGTTATTTAACCAGCGGGTCCACAGCCTGCCCGTTTGTAACTCCATGGTATCGTTGCTAACCGATGCTAATAATGTGAACAGGAGATAGTCTAGGGAATGCGGTATTCTGGGACTATCTCTATACTCTACACGCAGCTCGCAAATTTTCCCTACACTATACACCGATAGGGATACACACACAGCAGTGAGAAAAGTGCCAATATGAACCTTATTAGACCAACTATACTGGGGACTCACGACCCCTGGTATTAATGGTCTATGGTGGCATCGCGGAGTTTAATGGGTTACAATACCAGACGTAGTATGGGTTGAGACTGACATTCGGTGATAGCGGATGCCAGGTAATACACAGCTTATTCAACCTTCAACCTTCATTCACCAAACTCATTTAGGCCAGGGTTGTTTTGGTAATGAGGATGTGGATTCAACCCACTAGTACGGCAAGCTGCTGGGCTTTAGTTTAAATCTATTCCCTTCAATAATCCTCCTAACAATCATTCTCCCATCTTTCTGAACTTCCTACCCACTCCTTTCTGAAAGCATATAAATGCTTATTAAATGTAACTTATGGTTTATTTATGCACAATCACTTCGGTCTGTCTTATTCTTACCGTTACTAAAATTCATTCTATTCTTATTTTATTCCTACAGGAAATATAAAAGGTATTGAACCTACCTTTTATTTTGTGGAAGGGTATTGAACCTACCCTTTCAGTTGTGGAAAGGTATTGAACCTACCTTTCCAGTTACAAGGTATTGAACCTACCTTTTCAGTTGTACAAGGTATTGAACCTACCTTTGTACGCACAATGTGCAAATACTTCTATCAGTAACTGGGCACTCCAGAAACCACTAGAATGAATCTAGTAATATTAAGAAATTCAATGAGAGGGGCTGAAAGATTATTAGTTTTGCGAAATAGCAACTTTTAACATCAGATTCCTCTCCATCATCCTTTCCTGAGGAGACTCGCATTCTGGTTGGAGTCTATCCCCTCTTGGCGTGGTGTTGGAGCCAGGGGGGTGAAAACATTTTTTTTTAGAGGTTAACCTCTTACAGGAAATGTTCTCACGTCTAACAGTAATTTCTTACAGAGATTCAGATGTCCAGAGTAATATTCTTTACTTCCATCCAGAGTTCCAAACCAATAAATTGTATTGTCTTCCAGTACCTACCTAAATCTATTTCTTTATGTAGTTCCCTTTATTTTGTGTAAATATTATCTTGAAGTCGATATTAACCTATTTTTCTGTTGCAGGAAAACTCCGTTACGGTATTAATATTAGTTGTAAGAACCTCTCTCGATTCTAATTATTTATTTTCATTTTCAATATAAAATGTATAAGTTCTTTTGATTTAAAGATTTCATAGGGTTAACTCATAGTCACGGTAGTTCTGTAGGTATACTGTTGCGTTTTAGTATTGTATTCAGGCCTTGGGTATGGTCAATAAGTATGTCAGAAGGTAGGTAGCTAATTAACTTCAATTTCAAATTCGGTTATATGTAAATAATCTAATTTAATTCTCATTTTAATTAATAACCTTTTATACTTCTATATAGGGACGTTATTTCGAACTTAAGTAACTTCTTAATAGTTGTCAGTACGCTCATTTAGATTTAAGATAACTTAGCGTAAGTTTTATTAATCGTGCTAGTAATAAGTCTAGTAGTTTTGTATGTTAGGTTATCGCAATAAATATTATCTTTTCGTTATAAACCTGTTATGCTTTAATTTATATTCATCTACCTGATCTCCGCTGAACCCTTGAAGATTCTGTGTGTTACTACATTAGGAAATAACAACGTAGGGTTAGACGATCACATTTTGGCCTTATTAATTTCTAGTAATTTAATATTCTATTATCCTTAATTTTGCTTTAATTATGATTTAATATTAGTTCCAATTTACTTTATTTCAATAAGCTTAATATTTTACATAGTAGTATAAAGTCAATTGAGTAGGTACACATAGCTTTAATTGTAAGGAAGTTAGTAAGAGCTTTGGTAAGTATCTTTTAAGCTTAATAATTTTGTAGGTTTATCTAGCTTTCACGTAGGGGTTCCAGAGCTGGTGCTTTTCGTAAGTATTTAGGTAGGTCTCTTTTAGCTTTGTGTAGGTTTTCACCCCTTCAGGGTTGCGTAGGATTTTGGTAGAGTCTTTTTTGGGGTGTGTAGAGGGCGTAGCTTTTTAGGGCGGGTTGGGATCGTCACACTATCAAACAGTGAAAGAATTTTTGCAACAGGTCAAGTAGTTTTTGAGATAATCTAAACCTTAAAAACTCTCCTGTACACCTTTCTCTGTGTTCTACCATACCTAAGTACTCTTAGATTAGCGAGGTACCGAGATTAGGACCGGCCTAGTCATATGTACCAAACAGTGTTACTTTATTTTTATATGTAAGAATCATGTACCTACCTACAACATTGTGCAGATGAATAAATGTCTCTTAATTTATTTATTACCCTACTCGGATAGGTTACATTTGAAATCCAAGGCGAGAACGATGTCTCGCGAATTTTACTAATCCAGGCAATCCTGCTTAGAGGGTTGATCAAACCACTGTATTTGTTTAGAGATTGATGAACTCCGGACAATTCGAGATTTTATTTGGTAAGTCCTCGGTGTTTAATAGCCCTAGAGATTTCACCCAACACCATATTCCAGCCATGACTGTCCAACAACAGGCTTCACGCGAACTTTCTTATCGCGTACGTGCCAAATGTGGAGTCTGCTCACTGACGTTTTTTCACAGCTATGATATGGGGTGGTTTAAGAGAAACGTGACGTGAATATATTTCTTCGTGGCCGAATTTCGAACAGCACTGCCTCTGTTGCAGGTGTCTCTAGGCGATGATAACCACTTAGCACACTCGTCTGCTTCATCATCATCATTATTCTAGTCTTAAGTTCCCACTGCTCGGACACATACCTTCCCTTACATGGATGGAGGCCACCACGTAGACGCAGTGCTTAAATGACCATGCCAGATTCTGCCGCCCCATCTAGCGAGTCGAAAAAAAAC
The DNA here is from genome assembly GCA_963506565.1 of Tachystola acroxantha. Lineage (NCBI taxonomy): Eukaryota > Metazoa > Arthropoda > Insecta > Lepidoptera > Oecophoridae > Tachystola > Tachystola acroxantha. The sequence continues at coordinate 4,861,024 of OY735879.1, read as the reverse complement.
AGCCTAATTAATAATTCAGAAAATAGTAAGAAATCGAAGCGAATTATTCATTGTTTTTGTTATTCTTCTATAGGAGTTGTGAGAGTAGTAGAAAATGATACTGATTATGATATTGCATTATAAACCCTGTAATAAGTCCCCAAGAAAATGATAGGTACAGTTTAAATGGTCACGTAGTTTTATAGGTGGGGCAAAGCTCCATTGAAATGTGGCAATGTCTTTTCTCATAAAAATTCTTCACGTTTGGTGTTAACAGTATCTTTCTTCCTCCAGGTTGCACGTGTATCCGTTTTACATCGACGTACGGCAAAGAGAGGGGCACATTCAGCAGTCCCGACTACCCTCGGCCGTATCCCGCGCAAATCGACTGCCTCCTTTACACCTTTCATGCGGCTCCTCACGAGATCGTCGAGCTGGTCTTCACAGACTTCGATATCTTTAAGGGACATCTTGAGTGAGTACCTTAATATTATCATAGTGATAAAGACTTCATCATCATCATCATCATCATCATCAGTCTATTTATATTGCCCCACTGCTCGGGCACAGACCTTCCCTTACATTAAGTGAGCTGGGGCCATAATCCACCACGCGGGCCCAGTGCGGGTTGGCGGATTTCACATGCCTTAGATTTTTTTCTTCTACGACATGCAGGTTTCATCACGATGTTTTCCTTCACCGTTTTGAGAGCACTCGGTGATAAAGACTTACTTCTTATTAAGTCTTGCACATTTGACTTAGTAACTGTGCCATTGATATCTTGTAATAATATACTATTTACGATCGATCGATCCAGACTTGAAAATTGGAAGTTCTAACATTGGTAGGATCTAATAGTTTCTACAAAATATCATTTTAAGCGATGAATTTTTTTACAGCACTATTTAGTGATTTAGGATCATCACGACATAGGAGAGGAAACACCTTCCGCAAAGCAAATCTCGTGTGCAATGCGTGCAGATTGCACAGTCAGTCACTTCAAATTAATATTTACTTAGCTGTAAAACACGAAAACATTCTAAATTATTTTCGATAACAAAGTTCTATTACAGTAGCATTACATAAATTAATTGTAACGATAACAAAACAAAGCTAATATTCCTTCCCTCCATAGCCCAATAAACTTCCACAAACGAAACAAACGTACCTATAAACAAATTATTGACCCCTAACTCGAAAATAACCCGTGGAATTACACTTCGAGATCTCCAAAGGGCACCATTTACATTTTCATCACATTTGTAGTACGTAATAAAGTAGATGTAAATGTTTTAAAGGTCATTGTGAAGGCAGTAAACCTCGTTAACTGAGGAGAGTTCGTAACTAAACTATTCGTCTTTGTATAATTCACATGGAAAGAGGTAGTTTGCACAAAATGGATGGATACTACTGAGGACAATAGCTGGCTATTGGGTTGAATATAACATGAATTGTTAAGATGCAGGTAATTATGACCCAACTATAATAATAGTAAGGCATAGATAAATGACACTAAAGCTACTATGAATTACTTTGCATGGTGATCAATCAACATATATTGTGATATCATTTTTGTAATTTTATATTGATCCAAGTCTTTAAAGAATACATTTATAGTGCCCAAGAACCTACCTACTAATAGAACTCTCGCGATATATGCTGAAAGAAGTATCAAGAAAATAATATTCCGAAAAGACATTGAGGAAAGTATCAATAATAATATTCATCTAATAACATTTTACACTGACGAAACTACTCCCAATTCCCTTAAGTTCTTCCAGACGGTTATATATTTGGACATTCCATTACGTATACTAAGATATGCATTTCTTTCGGGAATACCTGTTTATGTTTACTACTTTCAGAGATGGTGATATGTTTACTGGATATGTTTTTTTATGACATCTTCCACAGTTTGTTGTGGGTTTTGATTTAGGTATTCCACGTTTAGATATTTGCTGGGCCTAAACTTTGTAACACATTTTCCTCGAAGTATAAATTATAGTGATGATCATGTGTTTTGGAGGACTAATTGAAAGACTTTATGTTCTCAAGAGATATACGATTATGTTTATCATTAGACCAAACCGATGAAACTAATTGAGCTAATCTTCCCGAAACATGCCTATCAATACTAATTGTAATTGACGTCAAAATAGAAAAATCTTCATCTCGAAATTGCTTCATTCCCCAAAGATCCTAAACCAATTACACCGAAATTAATGTCCTACCATACATCCTTATCTGCGGCGGTACCACGAAATGTCACTAAAGCAGACTGTAGGAAAACAGCAAAAACGTTCCAGATAAATCACTCACTTTGCTCGCTAGCAAAAAATAAACAGTTCGGTTCTAATTCACGCAGAATTAAATTTGCTTTATCAGCTACACATACAACCTTCTCGTCACTTACGTCTATATACCTATACATTTAAGTTGTGTGTCTCGTACAAAATGATTTTCAAAACCGACATTCAAGTTATTTATTTTTATTTTCTTCTTTTGATTGTAAGTTTTTATCTAATTATCGGGTGCTCGATCTTTTGCCGCAGCCACAATGTCAACTGTTTAAGCGGTTCATTGTCTCCCAATACTGCTTCGTTCCATTCTTTCCTTGTTCCAGGTCACCTATCATCAAGAATTCGTTGGTGACTATAGTATTTTTCCGTTTTGCACGTATAATATGAACCTGGTATGAACATGAGATCAGAAAAGTCCTTTGTCTGAGATAAGCGACATTAGATATCATGGTATGTGTGTGACAGTCATGGTCGACCGCACCGAGTAGTTTGGTCCGTTTCGTCAATCAATCTCCGTCATGTCACGCGCTATGTCAACTGACTTGACATAATCGAGACCTATTACTGAAGCGAAGACACAACGTGATCTCGTAGTACCACTACACCGCGTGACACCACATACAGCTTACAAACTATCTTTTGTTTGGTCGTCGTTTGTCTCTGTCCCGGTGGCACTATTGTTGCCCATAAATATGGTGCCGTGCAACTACAAATTGTACGGTGTATCGGAGCTGAGAAATTGAGGCGAAATTTTTCACGAATTTCGGGTATCACGAGATAGATAGACTTTTTATTGTACAACAAAACCACATCATAGATTTTGTTAGAATTTTAATGTGTACAAAGCGTGTCTTGTCGCTCAAAATAATGTCTTAGACGAAATTAAATTAGAAACAACAACAGCAGCTTAGCGCAAATATCGAAAATACAATGAAAATTCAATTGATAGCAGTTGAGACCTGGTTCTTAAATAAAATAATAATCTAGTGAATGAAAGTTATGTGTTTGAATTTGAATGCCCTTTGGTTCTGAAAATCACATTTAAACCTATCACATTGTCCGCCACGTCATCCGTCGATTCAAATCTCGGAAATGCAATTTCGCTCGTTCAAAGCCACCGATCTCAGTTTGAAAGCCAGGTCAAGTCTTGGCTTTAGATCAAAAGTATGTGGCAACCTGCACGTGGCGTCTTAAGAGTATTTACTCGTACTGTATTAAATCTCGTTACATTTCTGTCTAAATGTACCTATACTCTAAACATTGGTAGCGTTCATTATTTGTATTTTAACCAAGGGAGGTTTAGAAGTATTCCTATACTTTTATTTTATTTTAAGCACTAAAAGATATCATATTATTTTAACTACATCAACTTTAGTTTAATGTTTAAAGCGCAAATCAGAATCTTATAAAACATAATCCAGTTAATATGATTTGTGCGATGCTTAGTGCAACTAAATCTTCTGTAATTACACCTTTTTTTTGAAATACCACGGAATTTTAAAACAGCAGCACAACACCATTATAAGTTTGAGTTTCATCCATTAGTCCACAGTCTGTTTTCAAGCAATACAATCTCGCCTAATGGAATAAGTACTTGTGGGTATTCCTTTTCGCTTCATGTTCATTACACCTACACTTCCACACATTCACAACACAAAGTTTTGTTAAGCTTAGGAACTTGTTGTAACCATGTAAGATGTAGGATATATCGGCAACGCGTGTTACCTTCTGCGAGGAGATTTATGGCAAAATCTATCAGCACAATATGTCATCGATATGAGAGTTGAAATATTTTGAGTGTGTGAGCGTATTGTCTGGTAAATAGAATCTACTCAAAATACAATGATGTTTAAGAATGTGGTGAAGTGAAAGTGGTGTGCAAATTACTATACGTGCAAGTTGTGCTATACAGAGCGAGTGATAGCGACTAACTGTCCAATGAAATGACATTACTAATATGCGCAGTGCCAACTCAGCTAAAATAGAGCTCGGTGGCGCAGTGGTTGCGTCAATGGACTTGCGATATGGAGGTCCCAAGTTTAATTCCCAGCCAGGGCAGCCATGTACCAATGAGTTATTCTCGTTTTTTCGACGGAAAAACTTACGTACATTTACCGAGTGCTCTCAAAACGGTGAAGGAAAACATCGTGATGAAACCTGCATGCCGTAGAATAAAAAAAACTAAGGCATGTGAAATCCGCCAATCCACAATGGCCCCGCGTGGTGGATCATGGCCCGTGCTTCCTCGATGTAGGGGAAGGTCTGTGCACCAGCAGTGGGGACATATAAATAGATGATGAAGATGAAAACCAGAAACAACTGGCACCGTTGGTGGCTCCACCCAAGAAAGAGCTGAAAGTAATAGGATCAGAAGAAGAAGAAGAGATTACGACTGCCAATGTGATTTGTCCTTTCCATCCAACTATTCCCAGGTCGTTATTGGCGTCAAAACTCGCGTCCTCGGGTCATACATCACACGGGTGTTGCGGTGACGTTCGTTGGGACTAATCGCGTGGAACTAACAAACGATTCCAGATAGAATAGGACGTTTGCATGGCTTTGGTAGGAGCAACATGTTTGGCTTAGTGTCGGTTTGGCTTTTAGAAATACACGGAATTCATAGCTGTTACAATTTTTATAGTCAGGTAACGTCAAAAGTTTACTGTATCGGAAACTAATATAGCTATGACCTTCAGACTGCTGTTGTTTTAACGGACTTGTATTCAATGTCTGATGGATATGTAGGTACCTACTGCCAGTACATAGGCAATAATTGCAAAGGACAAGTCAACCGCCGGTAGTCCGTATCGCACTGATTTTTATTCTATATGTAACAATGTCAAAAGTATTTAATAAATTATTAAAGAGTTTGTTTTAGGAATATCTGGGGGGCTAGCCAGATGGCCTTTTTTATCCTGTCAAAATAGTACAAAAATTTCGTTCGCGCAGGGAACGAAATTTTTGTACTATTTTTCGCCAAAATCAAACATTTGACGGCTAGTAAATATCGACGCGGCTCAGCCCCCAGAATCCCAAAAATGACATTGCCACATTTCAATGGAGCTTTGCCCCACCTACAAAACTACGTGACCATTTAAGCTGTATCTATCATTTTGTTGGGGACTTATTACATGTTTCATATTACATAATCATAATCAGTATCATTTTCTACTACTCTCGCAACTCTTATAGAAGAATAACAAAAAAAAAAAAAAAATCGCTTCGATTTCTTACTATTTTCTGAATTCTTAATTAAGCTGTTTTTTTCGACTCGCTTGATGTACAATTTTAATTAAAACGGAGATATTTTTACATTTATTCGTTATCTTGTACATCATGCGGTTGATGGTGGGGCAGAATCTGGTATTGTCATTTGCATATAAATTATTTTTAACCTTCATATAAAAGTGTACACTGAAGTAATATCCGGATAAAACCAATATAACGGTTGAATCACGCCGTAGAAAAAATTTAAGACGTTATAAAACATCAATAAAATTGTGAGCGAAAATAAATTGCCTTTCTTCCGCCATAACATGCCTTGTGACGCTCGTAACGTAACGTCGAAATCCTCAATAAGTGTTCGCTTAACGCAAGCTGTTTCGAGTTTCCGAAATTTCAAGAATGTTTCCGGGATTTTTCTCCGGAAATGATTCCGGATGATTCCCATTTTCCGGAGCGCAACCAAATATCTGTGTTATTCTCTGGATTTCCGATCATGTCTTTGAAGGAGTAGAACTGATCTTTGATAATTATCCCTCGTAAGAGTTCGGGCCTTGGTTCGACCTTCTTTGCTCGGTAATAAACAATCTATCGGTAAGATCACTGGTCCTATGAGTTCTTTCCTTGTTTGATGACTTTCGACTTTTATCGGCATTTATCGCTACGGCGGCTTCTCTGGATGAGGATAAGAAGACGCGGATACCGAGGGTCACGACGCTACGGCGACTCCCCTGGATGAAGAGAAGACGATATGATATTTTGAATGTTCTGTAACATGTCATTGGCAAATAACTACTAACAATAGTAATAGTTGCGTAATACCTAGTTATTACGTAATTGTATTATTATTATTTTTTTTGTGCTGCTGAGAGTTTTTTGCCACTTTTTCTCCTCAGCGTTTTCCTTGCAAAGTGGTGGAAATGTAAATTCAAACATATGTTGACGTGCAAAATGTACACAGCGTGCTTATTTGCAATAAAGAAATTTGACTTTGACTTTGACGAACTGTTGTAAATAAATAAATATACGTCAGTTATCAGGTACGCGTAATAATTCATAATTCATTTATTCATTGCTATAATATGTGGTAACATGGTATTTCTCTATGAATGTGTATCTAGTGTGATAAACAGCCTGACCTGGACAGAGCGAGGACTTCCTCTCACTTGACGTGCTGTCGACTGTATGTACAACACTCGTTTCCGCAAATTATTATCCGACACGAGGCAGCCGCGGCTCTGTGTTTGCGAGTTGTAGCCATTTTTATTTTATTTTACCGCGTTTGTGTCCGTATCTGTTCTGTATTCGGAATTGTTTTAAAAAGTTCCCAGCTCCGTCCGCTTTTGGTTAATTTAAAGGCATGTTGGGATTAAACTATGCATAATGTTTTTCCTGTGAAACCGTAATGGCGTCGTTACGTTTACAGTAGGTAATTTTAGCATGTTTATGTAACTAGGTAGGTACGAAAATACTCTTGGCAGGTAATACTAGGTATAGGTACTTAAATAAATTATTGCCTGCACCTTCATTCAAGGTTTTTCTTTAGATACACACGAAGACAGAGATAAGTATACAGGAGGCCTCAATAAGGTTGAGATATTTTTTAACTACTAGACCGAATTTAATAATTCTTTTACAGTTTTAACTTTTATCTATCTAACGGTGGAAGAGCTCTTACTCTCTCGTCAAGTTACTAGGTCAAGTAGTTTTTGAGATATTCTCAATCTCAAAAACTGTACTGTACACTTTTCTTTGTGGTAAACCGTTGGCTACGAAGCAAGAAGCAAGCATAAATTTTCTTTTATTGAAAGATTCATTGAAATTGATGCAGTATTTTTTTAACCATAAGCTTATAAACATGTGGGTGTTAATGTAAGAAAAGTAATTTATTTTTCTGGGAGAAACTCTGAATGAATTTGATGAATGATCGTAACGGTTATACGAATGATTCTGTCAGTTTTTTCTCTACAATTACATCGTTCATGGTAAACTGTGTAACGATGATAATATTTTATCTTCCAACGCCTTTTCCTCCGTGACGTGACAAAAGGCTGCTTGATCTGATAATTATACCACAGTAAAGAAATCTTACCATACAGTGTGACAACGCGGGTTCGATTCAGATAACGAGAAAGAAATATCTCAGTTGCAGTAGAGTACCATCACTATTAAGGCTGTCGCACATTATATCAACCCGGAACCGTATCGGTAACGCCCCGCCTATATTACCTCACTGTCAACCTGACGCAAGGAGCGCCTCAGTACTACCGAGATGTCAGCGCGGAGACGGCCAGGCGCAAGCCCGACATGCACTGACGTACCTGACAGGTGACGTGTGACTCACAGGTGAATGACATCTGACAGAGGCGAGGCGATGCCGTTATGGAGGCGATTAGTGTGCGTTGCAGTATGGAGTTTCATACAAATCAATCTGAGGCGTTCAGGCGAGGCGGCGGTTATCCCTTTCCGCGGCGTTCTAGTGTGCTCAGACCTTTATACGTACGACACAGCCGCTCCGTCCAACTCCTCGCCTCGTTGACGCTTTTCCTACTGTTAGTCCCGCACCTCACTACATGTTGCCATACTGTAACGTGACTATTCCCTATGCTGTGACTACACTGATTGACGTCTACCGCATTTTAGGAAAAACATTTTCTAAGAAAACGTCCATCACTTGTGATAAGGATCGATATGATATGAAATAGGATCCTTTATTAGGAAAGTTTCCGGGCTACATACAAGTTCGGTTTTATCCGAAAACCTGTGAGTAGGAAACTTTTATAAAGATTCTCCCTAGGAAAGTTGCTCAATTAAGGTAAGGTAGATAAGACGAACACACGTCTGGCTGAATTTCTGAAAGTTACCTGAGTCAAGGTAAATACGAATGTATTAGGTAAGAAAAGAACATAATGACGTACCTATGTTTCGTCTTTTCTTTGAATATTACTTTGTTAAAATTGTGGAAATGTTTCTAAACCTGAAATGTAAAATCAAAAGACTTTATTTGCTCTTCGTAGCTGCAGTATATGACAGTATTTTTTGAGTTTTAATGAAATAACAGTTTTTTTAACCAAATAGGAGATTTGGATTGCTTTTTATTTTCATTCTAGGTCATTAAACTGTCGACGAATATTACCTAACGGTACCTTTAATATACAGTTTGGGATTAAATAATTATATCTATCTACAAATAAATATTGTAGTTACGGTCGAAGACAGAGAAAGGTGTACAGTAGAGTTTTTAGGGTTGAGATTTTATCAAAAACTACTACTACTAACAATGAAAGAATTATTGCAATAGCTCAAGCTATTGCAATAAATTCATTGTTAGATAGCTAAAAGTTAAAACTATGTATACTGTAAAAGAATTATTAAAATCGGTCCAGTATTTCTTGAGAAAATCTCAACCTTATTGAGGGCCACTGTATACTTGTCTTTGTGTATACCCCGTAATCAGAAAAGTAAGAGAAATTGTGAATCTGGCAGAATATCCACTTATCTCTGCTATTAGGTCAAGTAGTTACATTTGTTCGGGAATGCTACACTTACCTAACAAAGTTTCTTGAAGTAGCTCCGTTATATTTCTGCTGACCATAGACTTATGGGAAAATATGTTACGTTGGTAGATGCGGCATTTGATATCACGCTGACTAGAGCACTAAGATTCATAAAGTCTGAACGGTAACTTGCTCTGACTTAGTAAACAACTAGAGGTTACTTACCGAATTCCAAGGATAATGGTAAAGCATTTATTGGCTGTCGTAATAAGTATGGTAGGTTTGGTGGTCTGTTTTAGCCAACGAAATTGTTTATGAACCTTGCCTAAACCTAATTAACCTAAACATTGCTTGCTACCTGGTTGTTTGTCCATACAACAAAGTCTACTGAACTTTTAAGCCTTTCAGAAAGGCTTTAATCGGAAAATAGTCTGTATTCTGCGAAAAGATATGAAATTCAAAATGCGAATTAAATCAATTTTGAAAATTACCAAGAAATTTAAAAAAATATCTCAGATACTGTTGGTATTTTTATCATTTAATTTCATTTGTAAGTAGATTATTAGGTAATTTTGAGGTAATTTTAATCCTTCCACACACAGCCGCGATCTGCACGCGGCCTGCGGCCAGTTGAAACGCATGCTCCGCCACATTTTCTGGGCATTTTAACGGCCAGTAGGTAGCGATCTGAGGCCTCGGCAGCAATCCGCTACTGGACGTTAACGACGGAAAATGGGGCAGGGCTGTGTGTGTCAGGCTTTAAAGTATTTTTAGGTACCTATTTAATCTTTATTATATTTTGTAAGTTTAGTTTTATTAAATACATTGTTTGGTGGGATACACAGATGGTTGACCTATTACCTTCGTCGGGTCCCAGTAGACTATAGTCAGTAAAGGAATACCGCACTGGCAGGACAGCAGTCGTTAATTAAGTCAGACGACATAGCTTTGCGTTGTACTCTCAGTGTAACGCATCAACGCTACTCGTTAACTGTACACTACATATTGCTGAGAAGGTGCGCCAACACCGGAAATTGCTTGTTTTAATGGAGACCAGGAAAGAACTGGATGCCCAGGGCCGGACTCCGTCTCTACTATGAAGCAATGATGCATAACGGAAAACTGTCAGCCAATACAAGTTATACATCGAAACTTGAAAACAATAATCGTAATGCTACGGAAATATGAAACATCTCCAAAGTTCATCTGCAAGACCCAAACTGCTGGTTTTAGATTTATGTGCTGTCGATTGTACATAAATATAATAAGACGTTATGTCTAGGTACGTATTTTTATGATATTGCGACATACTGAGATTACAAACCTTTACTTACCGATAACCGATGGGGTAGACGTGTTCTCGAATGGAAAGCAGATCGATGGATGACCTTCGCAAGATGGCTGGCAGAGACTGCATGCAAAAAGGCCGAGAACCGGGTTGAGTGGAGTGCATTGGGAGAGACCTATGTCCAGCAGTGGACGATACGGGCTGATGATGGATACCTTTACTTACATTACTTCCATCACATTCTAATTAAATTAAAGATTAGTTTAAAGCAGGACGGAGACTAGTCCGCAGGACTGATGCGGTTGGCAGAATCCTCGGCGTGCCCTTTGAAGAGGCTATGAGAAGAGCACAAGAACGTGTCTCCTGGCGCCAGTTCACACATGCCAAGACGGCACCTGTTGTTGAAGGTCACAAATTCACAATCCTCAGCACTGAGGCAACAGGGAGGGTGTTAGCAGAAAGAGTACTAACTAACCCAGATTTAACTGCGTCCATCTAACTATCTAAAATAAACAAATAACATCCAGATTCTTCTTCGACTAGGTACATTTCGAACAATGCATTATTCGTTCCCATTATTTCCTGCACATTTTCCGAGATAGAGCGGTCCTTTACAAGTCATGTGTTTATACATATTTAATCACATATTATGTAAATGTAGTCGCTCGTACGGGGCGACCATAAATCACTCAGCCCGCACGCAAGCCGACAATCACCATCTTCCCAGATTACTCGGCTCTCTCCACCCGGGGGTCTATTCAAAGAAAATTCCTACCATAAAGAATAACGATTTGTACAACGTATCTGCACAGCTTTCAAGTTTATGTTATTGCTGAGATAAACAAGTGCCTTGAAAGTTAAGGAAGACGGTTAGGTAGTTTAAGAGTTAAGCTGAGTGCAACCGACGCATTCAAGTCCTGCAATCAGTTTATTTGATCCTGAAGAAACTCTGCGACCTTAGCGTTTCCTTCCAGAAAACTCGAATTAATAGTTATATTATAGTGGTGTTATGTCACACACAAAACTTCACAAACATGTCGTCTTTCTAGTATGTGTGAAGTTTTGTGTACTAGAAAGACGACGTGTTTGTGAAGTTTTGTGCTCATATCAAGGATTCCATGACTGATGTCATGATATTATGATAGACCTCGCTCGTCGAGTTATTTTGTTTAGCCGTCTTCATAAAAAAAATCTTACTTATAATTACTTATACTTAAAATCTTACTTATAATTGGATTATTATCCAGGGTTGTAGTAGTGAAGCAACTTTCTGAGTGGAAGATAGATACAATATTGTTATTATAGGTACTTTTAGTCAGTTTTAACTGGCCAGCGGCAAAATATGACACAAAGTTGTATGGTCTATTACGAAACAAAAAAGTTTTAGAGTCCGCGCCACTAAAAAGTCCCGAACAAAAAAATGAACTACACTATAAAATGTTTAAAAAAAATAAAACTTCGTGTAAGTATCGAGCCCAAAGTGTGCTCTTTAGGGGACTTCTTTGTTGGCGCGAATTCTACATGCAATGCAAGGAAACAATGTTTGTATTTGGCGAGCTATAAAAACAGGGGACATCAGTATACCACGTCTCAGTACGCATTCTAATTGAATTCTAAATTGGATAGAACCTCAAAAAGAAACTCATTTGCGTCGCCCGTGTTATGACGTTAAGCCCCCAGTACACGCGCTTTGTTCCACCGACTTTCATGTCGCTTTACTGTATAGCACATTGTTGTTTTCTAATTAACCTTAAGGCTGGTAAAGGTTGCTCCATATAAATTGTTATCGGAACACACGTCGAAACCCGACACAAAGGTGAAATCGGACCAGTGGGGTGACCGCGACTTCCAATCGTTATCGCAATCGACGCATGGACGCTATACATTGCTGCTATGTTTTTGCAAGTTATAACAAACGACAACGAGAAGCAGCAATGTATATCGTTCAAGTGTCAAATGAAAACGATAACGAAAACGATTGAAGTCGCAGTCACCCCCCAGGCTTGCTACTTAATCAAAAGTCTGAGTGCCTATAAATCTAGTTGGTAGTGCGATTGTTTTCTATGCAAGGAATCCTGAGTTCGATTTCCAGTCCTACCACTTTTCCCGAGTCTGGGTGTAGATAATTTGTGATTGTTCGTTTCGATGTATATCATTATCATTACTACTTTATTGTACACGAAAGAAGATACAAAAATATTAGAAACTGAAAAACTTAATGTACACAGGTGCTTATCTCTAAAGAGATATTTCTTCCAGCAAGACCTAGGAAGAGAAAATAAATTTTAAAAAGTAGACTATATTATCTTTGGACTCACAACACACAGGGAATCCTAGTTAGGGTCATGAATGCGATGTCTTATTTTTTCTATCTAGTTTCCGTACGAAAAAAATGTTAATAAAAACTAAATAGACAATGGTGCTAATGCTGAATTGGCAATTTGCAACTAAACTAAAAATTAGAATAGTCTAAACCATTTTCTTATTCTGTAAAACCTACTAACATTAGTTGACACGACTAAAATGCATTTGCACGTTACTACACTTTTTTTATTCAATCAACCTAAATTAGTTTTAAAAGCCAAATCGCTATTCTAGTTTGTCATTTTATTCACGTCAAAAAACCCCGCCAAAATCCAAAAATAAAGGCGGGACTGCACTAGGCGTAACTGACCGTGGCTCTATTTAGTAAACCGCACTAGAACTTTGACAGAATAAAAAGAGTACGATTCTAGTAACAAGGACGATATAGTAAAGTGGTGTGATGTTAACACTGTCGTTAACCTTGGATCCATGAAGCAATGAAGTCCGGTCCTGGCCGACGTTCGTTGCTTCTTGCTTGGATCACACTTCCTTGCACGTTTTAAAATCTTAAAAACTCAACATTTCTTTTACATCTAAAACAATGTCTTAAGTAAGTTATACAATGACTCTCTCACCCAAGTGCATTGTACGGTTCCTGAGGGACGTTGGCCTTGGGAGCGAGATATAAGAACTCGGTGCGCGGCCACAATAGACCTTTGAGGTCACAGTGACCCTTGGGCGTGTACCAACGCCGTGATATCAAACAATAATAATAAAGTTATACAATAATATTTATTATCTTTTTATTAAGTTGATAATTCCGACTTTACTGTGTAACATAACCCATTAACAATAAATGTGTTACCAAGCTGAAAATGTTACTTACAACATTGTAAAGGTAAAATACGGATTACAAAGTTGTTTTTATCACGTTTTATTTTTCCTTCGTGAATAGCTAGAATGTTTATGTTCAATGAAGATGAATTGCCGAAACTCAGAGGGTGTTTCAATTTCATGCAAATAGGCATAATATTTTCCATTACATGACATGTGTTGAAGCCGTACGAGGAAAATAGCTTTTCGAATTATTATTATGAAAAGAGACAAGCCTCCCTAAGTGTTTTTGGTAATCGTGGATTTCGGTTAAGGGGAACATTTTATATGTTGAATAAATACTTAGGACTTTAGGCTCAAAAAATATTTTTTCGAAGCAGATAGAAATTCATCGTCTCGACAAACATGGAACACCGTGGTCATTGAATCGATGCGAGTTACAAAATTTATAAAAATGACAGTCAGCGAATTATTAATCTTCTTACCAACTATTACTGAATACACATAGCCACTTTTACCCATTACAACTAAGTCAGTACTAAAAAACTTAAATTACTGGCTTAATCTCCTATTAAGGTTTACTGCCAAACTTTTTATTGACCGTAACATGAAGTATTAAGTTCATCATGTCATGATTATGAGCATTAATTACTTTAGTACTTAACTCTGCGACTGCGACGTTGCCCATGATTTTAGACTGAGATCATCTTTACTTGACTTTTACATCATTTTAAGTGTGATAAAATATCATCTATTTCTGTTATTCATAAACCTATTTAAACCTCACTTCCCTTAAATCGTGTTGCTATCCCTTTCACACTTCGTTAAAAAAGGTTAAGATAGAAAGGGACGGTGGCGTAACTTTAAATCATGTTTATGAATCGCGTATTCATAAACTTTGTGTTTAAGCAACAAGAAAACAAGATTTGAAGAGAAAATGTTTAAGTCTCAAAACATCAAAAAAAGGCTTCGGTCGACAGTCCATTGTTTGTGAGGGTGTGTGCCCAATCTACTCGTTCTTTTTTGGAGCTTTATATCTGGGTCATTCTAACTTTAGTTTACTTTAAAGTGCAGCAAAACATGGGCTAAATTTTGGTTAAAGTTTGGTTTTGAAATTCACCCTGTATATATAATAATTTAGCCATCCAGGCAATAAATTACTGAAACTAATTACAAGCATGTTAGCAGCAAAACCGTTGTGAACTTTATAAATTTAATCTACACTACATTGTAATATGCAAAATTTACAGTGTCACCACCCGCAATAGTTTACTTAATTCTAATAGTTTATGGCTAGACCTCTAATGAGTATAAGTTAAACCCTCTGTTTTCGCTATCAGCGGCGGTCGGGTCTGAATTAATTATTTGAATTAATCTCTCTCTATTGTAATAATAGTCCGCAAAATCTGACCCTTCTGAAATATTTAATAGTAACGGCTTCTTTGAAAATTAAGAGTTATTGTTACTTGAATGGAAAGAGGAACAATGAATGAATACTGAATGGAGCAAAAATAGAAGGCTTTTCGACATTACAATAAACTTGTTACAATACGCTTTCCAAAAGTTACTTTCGGAGCAGAGAAGGCCATCATTGTGTGACAAAGGCAAAAAAAACTTAAATACCTAAGCAACTAGAAATGAACCAATTTCAATTAAATATACGTGAAGTAGTATAAATCTGAAAAAAGTATGAGATTGGCATTTGCCAACGAAAAAGCAATTGTCAATCATATACATTTTTCTTTCTATTAGCGTTAACGAAAATCGTCCACTTGGCTAGGAGAGCTGGAAACTTGTGTCTACCTATAAGTGATTCGAAAATGACATGTATATAGACGAGATGTTAATTTCACTACCATTTATCGTGACACAATATTCTGAAAACCGAGTACTAATGGCATGCAATCCTTATCGTCCTGTGTAAACCACACCAAGTTATTTGTTAATGGAAATACGACCTATATTTATCTATTTTCTTTAGCCTATAGGTACAGTTGAAAACAGAGGAGACTATACAGGGCCATCATTAAGGACAAGATTTTCTCAAAAACTACTGGATCGATTTTAACAATTATTTTAAAGCTACTAGCTTTACCTTTCATCTATCTAACAGTGAAAGATTTATTACAATCGGTCAATTGGTGTTTAAGAAAATCTCACCCTTAAGAGCGTTCCATGAGCCAACTAGCGCCGCCAATCTTAAAAAAATCATATCTTCCAATATAATCAATTTTATTAAAAAAGCTACGTTCACATTGTTTATTGCTATAAATATTATTTTTTAACTGCTTATTTGTAACGTGATTCAATGTAGGTAAGTTGTAGTTCACATAATTGCGAAAAACGGCCGTTTCTGGCACATTTGTGAACTACAACTTACCTACATTGAATCACGTTACAAATAAGCATTTAAAAAATAATATTTATAGCAATAAACAATGTGAACGTAGCTTTTTTAATAAAATTGATTATATTGGAAGATATGATTTTTTTAAGATTGGCGGCGCTAGTTGGCTCATGGAACGCCCTTAAAACTCTCCTGTACACATTTATCTGTGTTAGCCCTAACAAGACTTACTGGCGCGTATTCATAAACGTGATTTAAAGTTACGCTACCGTTTAGGTCCCTGGCCCTTTCTATCTTAACCTTTTTTAACGAAGTGAGAAAGGGATAGCAATACGATTTAAGTGATGTGAGGTTTAACTAGGTTTAGAATAACAGCATAAGTGTTCTAAAATCTCAAATTTTCTCACAGATGCACGAGCGGAGACTATCTGAAGGTCTACTCCGAGGGAGGAATCCATGGCCCAGGTCCTCCTGGGATCAACGAGTACTCTGCCTGGACCCGCGCTCTCTGCGGAAGCAGAGTCGACGCCCCTCCAGCAATCTACTCCCACGGACCTCTTCTAGTCCTCGAGCTGCACACAGAATCCAGAGCTTCCAATGCTACTGGATTTATTGGAAATTACAGGTTTATAGATAGACGTGAGTATAATATCTATTCTTCTTCTTATGGTGCGTTTCTTAAAGTTGGCGATCTTTATTGCAATCTGCACTATCGACAATGTCTCGCGGATCAGATACCTTAGTACTCTTGGCGTATGTTCCTGAAATCCTTAGCCATTCTACCGCCTTGAATCTTTCCTTGACGACTCAGTTCTAGAAGATCGTACTTTTTATTCCTCATTAAGTGACCTAGATACTGGACTGGACTTTTACATGTTCTCCGGACGAGCATTCGAAGTTTCTAATTTTTCAGAGCTTTTAGTGATTACCTAAATAAAAGGTTGAAAGTTAAATCAGTTATTTGTAAACATAAAAATCTCCTCCTTAATAATTATGTCATCCATCATCATTATTAAAAGTCGCTAAACGAGGGAATTAATACTATTGCAACTTTATTGTTAATATATTATTATTGTTCAATAATCCAGTAATTTTTTACACCGGATTCATACAATATGTCTCCTTGCCACCCCTTCTCTAACGCCAACTGTACAATTTAGTCGCTTCCCATCTTGCACGACATTTCCCACAAAATTGTCTCATACCATGCTGCTCAGCATTCTGGACACACCGTTTTAGCACCGACCCCCTTTCAAGTAACCTTTTCCCTATTGTAGAGGTATTCAATTTACTTGCTAATGCATTATTCAATACGAAGGAGAGGTGGAGTTGATGTAGTGCAGAGGTCATGAAGTCCAATACGACTTAAAACCTCGTGTAGGTGTTTGCTAAATTTCCTGGATTTATTTTAGCGATTAACCGAATAGGTACCGTATGGCTATAGGACCCAGGGATTGTTATTGCTTAAGTTACAAGCTAGAAAGCTTTATTTTTTGGTTTTACAAAGATAGGTATTAGTAAATCTTAATAAGAGTTATACGTTAGTGTGCTCAGCTTATCTAAACTTAATTTTACATCACACTTCGCGTATTGATTTATTCACATTCTATCCATGTCTTTTGTAAGACTTTTCCTTTTTTTCCCGACATTTAAGTAAAAGAACTTAGTAACTTGATTTAGTATTATTTAAATGCGTTTTTAAACCCGATTTTATACAGTAATAAAGTCGTCGAAACGGCTATTAAAGTCAACCGTAATTGAAATTATGCTAACAGGATAATTCTTACTTTTGTTTTCTTCTCATTCCACAGGCAATTTCGACACAGACGGAATAAAAGTGCCGGAGACGTGGTGCGACTACGTTTTTAATTCTCAACAAAATAGACCCTCCTTCGGACGTCTTTACAGCCCCAGATATCCATCAAGTTACCCCAGTAACGTGAGGTGTACTTATCATTTCATTGCTAGGTAAGTTTACAGATGTTCGTTGCCTTTTGCTATGTATTTGATTGTCAACAAAACCTACACTCGTTTGGGCAGCTTTACAGCGCTGAATATCCTTTTTATGAGGTGTACCTACTTATCATTTCACTGCTAGGTAAGTTTACAGTTCACAAATTTTAAGATATGTTGATACTTTGTTTTTGATTGTCAATAAAACCTACTCATTTGGGCTATATACTTGTATCTTTTAAACTGCCCGGTAACTTGAGGTGTTATCTTACTTATCATTTCATTGCTAGGCAACTTTACAATTATCCACAAAACTGAAGATGTTGCATTTTGGTTGGTTTTATTGAAAAGTTAAAACATTATGACACGAACGTCCAATTCCAGCAAAGATGTCGTTGCGATCTAATCGAAACGTTATATTATATTAACGTTATTGTGACGGGTAGACGGGTGTTTGATAAACTATCTTTATGTCAGTCAATTATTGACTGTCTATTGGGACGTACATAAATTCAAGTCAGCAATATCGTCACGTTATTGCAATACACCGTACTAACGATACGATATAGAGTCGTTCGACGGCTGATATTCGGCTTTAACGGCTCTAACTCTTCAAGTTGTAAGTTACTTAGCATTAAAATGGCTAAATAATAAGTAGATTTTTCCTAAAATCCGGCGTTCACCCGCGATCACGCAGCGATCACGCCGCGAGCGCGCAGCGATTACACATCGGGCGCGCAGCGAGCTCGCTGCGAATAATGCTGTCGTAAGGGCCTTATTGACTGTGCAAAACGCGGATCGCACGCCGCGCCCCCGCGAGCTCGCTGCGCGTGAACGCCGCGCAATCGCCTCGCTTTGAACTCGCTCGCAAATCGCCAGTGTGATAAGGCCCTAAGAACAAAACTAAGCATTATTAGGTAGTTACCTATACCTGTGACTACATTTATTATTTACAAGGAAACCTGCCTACGGGCGAACGGATTTATAACCCTAAATACCTTTCCCGAGAAGGTGTACTTAACACGCTTAATGCTAAGTAAGTCTTTTACCATAATGCACAAACTTAGAAGGATAACAGGAGGCTTATCCCTGATGATCAGTCACTCCATTTGCATACTGAATTTTGGGACTTTTTCATATTATGATAATGGAGGATGAGCCGAGATTTATGTAGCGGAAGGATGGAAGAGTGCTCATTCAGTGATAATTCCACTGAGTTAAGTCAAATGAAAGGATTTTAGAAGTAAGAAAATGATGTAACAGGCGAAATGTTGATATTTTCTAAATACGTTTCGAGTCCACACCGTACTGAAGTTTCGCTACCAAGGTTCAGGGGCTAATTACACGCTAAAGCGCTTTAGATTGTATACGAAATCAAAATGTGTTGAGTATTTTACGCGTCAACGAAATTGGGGACGTCGTTTCACTCTTTTGCGAGCGAGTTCCTCGTTCGGCGTGGTATATATGTGCCACATTCACAAAGAATTGCGAGCGTAATTACGCTACATTTCGACCTAATTTAGGTCCAACTTCGGTCATTGAACTTCGGCATGTTGTGGCGCTATGATACTACCATCTAAAAGTTTCTCACAGCTGACTTCACTCATATGTAAAATTATATCAAGGTTAAAGTTACCATTTATTAAGGGCTTTTACATAAATTCCAAGCCACAATATATGACCCACTTGAGCGTGACCAAAAGGCTACATTATAAGGTAGATATTACGGCCTAATACGAGTACATAGATCTCTTTGCAGAATTTATACGAGAAAATGTTTCACGACTGTTATTCAGCTAAGAATTTATGTTGAAAGTTTAGAATCCAGCCTATTCTGTACGTAAGATGAAAAGTGTTTTTAATATATTTAATTTAGGCGTTGTCTAACAGCGAATCAACTCTATGTGATAGTAATACGATCTGGACTATATTGCAATTGCAATGGTTTATTAAAAAATAAAATGATATTGCCATATTCCATCAAGAAAATATCATATTACACTTTATTCAAATATTTTTCATGAAGATTCAGTAGATCCAATAAAACAAACAAAAAAATACTCATCTAATACCACATTGTTTCAAAGGTTATTTTTATGACGAATACTACATCGTTATATCTGTATTTAAAAAGGTTCGAGATTGGAAAATAAGTAGAAGTAGATAGTTTCCAAGAAAAATATCCTTTGTAATGTATCGAAATATTTTTCTTATTTGTTATTTTAGACAACACGAACGGATCAAGTTAGTTTTTGAAGAATCATTTCTTCAGAAAGGAGACGAGAGGTAACTTTGATACTTTTGTTGTTCGATTGAACTTCTGTGTTCTTTGATGTGCGCTTACATTCATGTTGTTACAGTTGTCTCAACCGTGCTGATATAATAAAAGTATTCGATGGGAGAGTTTCCACAGCGCCTGTGCTTGCGATGTTGTGTAACGAAATTGTAGGTAAGAATTTATTGTGATATGACTAATTAATGGGAATTTAATAATGCGAATTAATAAATTAATAATTACCTATTAAGTAAGTACTTAGCTACTGTTTAATTCATATGCGCCTTGGGTACGGGAATATTGTAACAGTCTTTCCTACATCTGCGATCTGCACACGGCTTGCGGCCTGTGGCCAGTTGAAACGCATGCCCCGCGTCATTTTATTCCGTCGTTAAGGTCCAGTAGGTAGCGATCTGAGGTCTAGGCCGCAATCCGCTGACTCTGATATAAGCCTGACACATAGGCTTATATCATAGTGTCCTTCCCTTCTCATGGGTTCATTAACATATGAATACCAGAAAATTATTGACTTTGATTTTTCTATCTTGGCTGTCACTAGTTCAGTCAACTGAACTAGTGACAGCCAAGAATCTTTTTTAAATCCCGTTTCTCGTCGTTGGCAATATTTATTCATTCGTAACTGTTTAAAATTTAACATTCAACTTTCAGGTTATGAAATCCTATCTACAGGGGCAGACCTTCTAGTCCAATTCACGTCTAACTCCAACACTCCTGGTCAAGGGTTCAAAGCGAGTTACCAGTTCCAAATGGAGGACAACTCAAGCGCAGGTTTAGTAAGCATAACATGTTCTGAACGATGTGTGAGATTATTTCGTGGTATACAAATAGGTACTATAGATGTAAGGTATTTTTTTTTACTTAAACATCGAGTGCAATGTCGCTCTCATTCGTGTCTCGTCGTCGTTCATAAAGTCCTTGAAGTGAGTGTTGAAAATGTGTTTAGCTGTAATTTTATCGTCACAATGTTAGGGTTCCACTATTCACCCTAAACAAACACGCAAAACGCCATTTTTATTATTATTTTTGCCCTCAAAGAGCCATTCATGAGTGCTGAGCTTGGACAACGTGGATCTAATTAGAATCGTATTATTACTACGTAAACTCGCGCCTGATTCCCGTAGGGGTAGGCAGAGACGATGGACTTCCATCTGCTTCGATCCTGGCACACAACCCTTGCCTCCTCCACATTAGAATCGTAAAATCCCCTAATACCGTAAATTCAACGCCAGAATTGTGTCTGGTTGTGAATTCTCCTTAAAAGTAACACTTAAGTGTTACCAGGCAGAAGTAGATGACGACTGAAATCGAGATTGCACTATCCAATGATTTAAGTAGTTTAATTTTTGTTGTGCCATTTCCAGCGCATTATAGAATCCTAGATGCAAGGTTTTTTTTTTAATCTAAGTTCATGGTTTATAGTTTTACGGGTTCCTTTTTCATTTTGTACAAACGAGACTTTAAATTAAACAGATGCAGATGTCAAGAAGTCGAGTGAAGCAATATCCGGCCTAGGACCGGCAGTGAGTGCTGCAAGTAAGTTATTCGTAGATCAAGTCCTATAGAGTACGGTGGAACACAGAGAAAGGTGTACAGGAGAGTTTTTAAGGTTGAGTTTTTCTCAAAAACTACTTGACCTATTGCAAAAATTCTTTCACTGTTTGACAGATAAAAGTGAAAACTATGCAACTGTAAAATAATTATTAAATTCGGTCCAGTAATTTTTGAGAAAATCTCAACCTTATTGAGGCCCCCTGTATACTTATCTCTGTCTTCGACTGTACCTATAGTAAGGTACATACTATAGATGAAGCTTTACAAGGAATGACTACTACTTGGAATGTTGATGAATCAGTTTTAAATTAAGAGTAAAATTCAATAAAATAGTAAAATTTCCATGGTTATTAAATATCTACCTATAAATTCGTGAAATCGTTAGGTGCACTAAAGGATTTTAAGAGACCCGCCACCTACACTAGCGTCTTTCTAGCGTCGACGCCTTGTTAGCGCCCGCGCAGCGTCAACGCGACGCTTGCGCGGCGTCACCGCCACGCCAACGGCGTCTTTCGAGCGTTGTCGCCTAAGGAAAGGAAAATGAAAATGTGAAGGACGACAACGCTTTGAAAGACGCCTTTGGCGCAACGGGCGACGCCGCGCAAGCGTCGCGTCGGCGCTCAAAAGACGCTAGTATGGAGGTATCTTATTATCTCTCATTCAATCGTCGACACCAAACTTACACAAAATAATTACGTACTTAATTATTATGCCCAACTTCTTCGAATTAACAAAGTCGTAACGTAATAAAAATGTAGATGGTCAAGTTAATTTCCAAGAAGCTTTCCAAAGTCAATTATCTCTAGAATTTTCTCCAATTTACTGTAGCAAGTCTTCAGTCTCTCTCCGGAAATAAAATTTTAATATCATCTCTTGAAGTTAAACTACGAACTGTTACTTTACAAGTTTTAAATACTCGAGGCGAAATGCTACAGTAAGATACGAAAATACAGCGAATAGTTTAATAATTTATCCCCGTGACAAAAAGTGAAATTAAAAAAAAAATGGCACATAGCGATAAAAACTAAATGGCGACATAATTTGAACCACCGATTTTCTTTGCTGAAATTCAACGAAAGCCTGACTTTAATATGAGTATATCGATGCATGGACATAAATTTTTGATAATGGCAAAGATAAGTTGGTTTTTAAATCTGGTTTATCTTTTCGTTAGAGCAAAGTTACGGTTAAGTTGCGTTGCACGGAAGCCTCGGGGCGCGAGTCCTACATGCACTTGGCCGGCTTTTTATTATGGGAATTCTGATATACCTAGTAGGTATCAAATTGCCAAAAATGTTCAAACGTGACACTCAAGTCGACAGTTTATTTATTCAATAAGTCGATCTATTTCTCAAACCATTCGCTTGCTGACGGCAGATAAAACTCAATAAAAATTGAGAGCGAGTATTAGGGGCTCTCCATAAATCAGGTGTCAGCCCTGAGGTAACGTTGTGACACGGGTGAAGAAATCGTTTTCAAGGATTACGTACGAGTATTTTCAATTTTGTTTTGTTTTATGAGGTTAAAGAAACACTTTCCAATCGAGTCTACGAAATAAGTGTGATGAAAATAATTCCATAGATTACGCTGCGAGGAAATCCTAACAATGCAAATCCGTTTTTAAATTTGTAAACATTATATTTCCACTGATTTACAATTTGTACTCCTCTCACAGCGGGTGTTTCTAAATGTTGGCAAACATTCATGAACACACCTTGATATTGAGACATTCACAATAACACCTTAATTTTATTAAGCAGATTCTAAAAAAAATTTGGCCAAAGTGAACAAAATTATGGAATTCTCAGAAAAAAACCTTCATTGTCATCTTCTTCTACTTAGTAGCTATTCCTCTCTGACGGCTGACTTCCTATAAAAGAAATTCCTTAAACAAAATACAATTGGACGTAGCTTATATTCGACCCTTTACTGACGTGACACGTCCGTTCCAGCGTCCTCGTGCCATCAAGTATTCAGAAGCGATAAGAGCAAGAGCGGGAAATTGGTCTCGCCACTGTACCCTGCTCCATATCTTCAGAAAACTCAGTGCCATTATGACTTTTTGGCTCGAGGCAGAGAACGAATCCGATTGGTGTTTGAAGACTTCAGTCTGCAAAGGATAACTGGAGATATCATTGAGTAAGTTAAGAGAATTTGCAAGGATAAATAGTCTGTAAGAGTATTTGTAACTTAATAATAACGAGGAACTAAATAAGATCTTTGAAAACTAGGATAGATTTGCGTACTTGTGTATTATAAAGAAACAGAAAATATTCTTCTACTTACATAAAGTACATTTGAAAAGCTTCGTGTTTATCATAATAATACGACTTTCTACTATGAATAAAATTTACTGTCAGCAGACAATATACGAAACTGTCAGCAATGTTAAATGTTGTCTCACGGCATTTTGTAAATTGAATAAATTTTGTAACGGTAAATGCTATCGCAGAAATGACAACATAGAAAACGTGAGAATTACCTTCAACGAACAATTCATTGACAAAGGATATGACACCCAAATAGAATTCAAGGTATACGAAATGCCGAAAAATAGGAAAATAAAAAAACGAAGCCGGGTAAATCAAATTCAATACACAAATTCACTTTGTTACAGTTGCGAGAGCATGGATTCTCTAGACGTATTTTTGTACGTCGATGGGAGACTAGAAAAGATGGCATCGTTTTGTGGGAACGAAACCCCAAAGCCAATAATGTCGAATGGACCAAAGTTATCGATCGAGTTTCGAGGAATATATTCGTCGAGACACAGTAGGGGATTTAAAATAACCTATTCTTTTGTTGAAGGTAAGTTTCTAGACAAAGCTGACGCACAAAATATTAGGTGGTAAATAGAATAAACTTTCCATTTATTTGCCTCGTGTTTTTAGAATAACATCCGAGAATTCTGTTTAATTTTGAATAGAAACTGAGAGAGGCATTTTGTAGGAGGGCTAGGGGATTTCTAAATTTAAATTCAAAAGGGAAATTCACGCCTGCATTTAATCCAAATGGAAACGAAGGTGTCATTGTTTCGCTAAAGGTGGTATTGACAAAATTTCAGAGAGGGGCCTTTTTCAGTGGGAGTTATTCTTAGGGAAATTAGCTAAATTGAAGAATAACAGTGTATTCTCTTCCTCTGTAATGGAATTTCCACGGAAGCTTAAATTAATTGAATTGAGTAGAATTTTAGATATAGGTAATGCCAGAATTCTAAATTAATTTGATAAAATATATGTTTAGGTATTAATTATACCTATGGAGAAAGAATGTATCACGAGCAGGATTCAAACAAGCTACGGAGGCCCTGTATCGTAATCTGATTAATTCAATTATAACAGCCACAGTATCATAACCAGTCTCTAAATAGTGACTAAAACTAAGAATTAGTATCCAAATTATATTCATTCGTACAATTATTTAAGACCAAAGATGAACCTAACGGTCGAACATGATTGATTTTCAACTGAGTACCAAAAACATCACACCAAAAAACTGTTTCCATTTCAGATTATGGTATTGCGACCGGGAATCAACTCCTGGAATTTCCATGTGCCTTCGTATACAATAGCAGTGAGGGAGCAAGGGGGGTTGTGACGTCACCGAACTATCCCGGCCTCTATCCCCGGGACACGGAATGCAATTACTTCTTTTATGGGAACGAAAACGAAAAAGTTCATTTACATTTCACGTATTTCGATGTGGAAGGCGTTGTTCCGTAAGTATTTTATGCACTTTTAGAATTTCAACATAAGTATAGGTATTTGTAAGTATCGGTTGCATATTGTCGATGTGATTATCCAAATATTCCAGAAAATTAGCAATTTTCGTATAAGTATTAATGCTTAATTTTTTGAGAACTTGTTGTCTTTTTCTAACAAAATGAACTAAATATTTTAATTGTTTTATTTGGAGAGTTTTATTGTTTTATCTAGACTTTTTAAAACTCCATGTAATTCAGAGTTTTCATACTAAATACTAAAGTATTTGCCTTATTATAATTTATAAATGCCGTCGCCTATTCGGGCTGGAATAAAGATTACTAGTTCCTTAATTTTATTTTTCGTGTCATTGTTTTTAGCTACATGTTTTTGTCCTTTATCTGAAACGTAAGTTCCATCACGATGTCTCCGCCTACACAGTGTTGTAGGCGTAGGCTTAGTAGTTAATTTGGTTTGATGGCTTATTTTCCACTCATTGCAAAAAACTCTTCCTAAAGTACTGGAAAACCAATCTTATCAGCTCCATTTTCTGGTGAGTTGACTAAGTTATCCTTATCAAGATCTTACTTGACAGTCTCACCGGTAGAAAATCGGTTAAGTCTTGCTCTCGTGTAAACCTTCGTAATCGCAGAGCTCTGCTCTCCTGCCAAGATCGATGACTCGACAACTTGTGAAATGTACGGGTGCTAGTTTCGAAGTCCGGAATTCCTTGGAGTTGGACTAAGACTAGTTTAGAAGCCAGAAGTTCCTTGTTGGCGAAACATAAAATAGTTTTGTCTTCCTTTGTTTTGGGAGAAGATATTTTATACTTATACAATATACAGGCCTTGAATGCATTCGACAAAATTAAATGGATGGTTATGCATGTGACATACATTATGCACAGCGTTTAAGTAAATTAAGCAAATAAAAATATTAATTTGATGTGCATCGTAACTGTGCTTTGGAGCTTTTATATTTTAAGGTATTTTTAACTTTTTGCAACCATTACTTTCACTGGAATTTTACCTAATGGTTCAATTCTATTCTAAGGTTAAATTGGTAAGGTTTTAACTAATTAGGAATTTTAATTAATTAGTAGGAATTAGTTAATTTTTTGGCAGTTTTGATTTACTGAAAAAACCTTACCAATTTAATATTTATCATGAGTTTCAATTTGTCGAATGAATTCAAGGACACCCTGTATAATTGCTGGTTCCTTCGTCAACTTTCTTTTTAACGGTAAATATTATGTCTAGGTACCCCTTTATGTGTGTTAGTAAAACATTTTTTGATGGAATAGCTTAACTTTGTTTCTATGCTAACGAGCTAAAGTAACCGAAAAGATCGATCGCGTAGTTACAAAGTCAACATAATAGTTCGCACTTCTAAACTAATTTATCACGGGAGGGTTGAATAAATAGATTACGCGAATAGGCTTCACTTGACAAAGGAGCCAGTTTGATAACGGGCTAAGGATATTCCCTATTGTAGTGCGGCGTGTCCATATTAATCATAATAATTTGTATTGAATTGGAACTTCTCCTATACAACCTATACTTACGTTACGAGGGAACCGACCTACCCACGACTGATTGAAACATGTAGATAAGTCTCACTCAATACTGTTGGGAAATTACGAACAGTATTTCATCATAGTATTACCAGTTGAATTTTACATTACTTAATTATGTACATATTGACATGAGCTTTAGGCAGTGTTGAGTGTGAGCTGAGTTTGAGCTCGGTTTTACAACTGTTAGATTTCATACAAATTTGACAGTCATAACGTCACGCTGTACTACTAAAGCTCGTACTCAAAACTGTCTATGAATCTCGGCCTTAGGTCGGATTCTGAGATTTGCTTCATGTTCTGGAACATATAAGACATAAGTGTATCCAATGCCTTAGCATCATAACTGCAATGCTTTTCAGGATGCTGTTAAGGCTGTCGTTAAACCAAAAAATCAATATGATATTCAAATACTATCGATTTGTAAATAATACTAAACAATACCTCGATCATAGATTGATGGAATACATCGGGTCTACGTATCGTGGGTTATATCTATCCCTGTAGATCCCTGTGTCGTAAATTCCGAGAATCATAGATATCTACTATATAGTAGCAGACCGGATAATAACAAGGCCTTCCCTTTAATATAACACTAAAGATTACTCTAATTGATAAACTGAACATCCATTCTCAAACACTCAGGGGTCGTAGATAAATAATAACAATAACAAAAGTTCATAGAATGGAGTCTGATATAATAAAGCAGTTACAGAGCCTAGAAATAGTAACTGACTATTTTAATAACGCTTCAACTTCGGATGCGAATATTCATTTTATTGATACTGTTCAATCTACACCATATCAATAAGGTTCAAAGCACATCATGGAAAATATTAACAATCATTTTGTTTTCAGTTGCGAAGCAGTATCAGCAAGTGACTACGTCCAATTTTCCAGCCAAATGATAGACACAGAAAGTCACAGACATTGTGGTCAACTGAGAGAACTCCATGTGGTATCTGATAAGAATTATCTTCGGATCACCTTCAAATCTAACGACAGACTGGACGGTACAGGTTTTAAAGCGGACTACATCTTCATGGGGGAGTCAGAGATGCATAGCATGACCATGCCTGATTCTGTTGACAGCGGTAAGTAAATTATAGAAAACAATGAAATCCCACTTTATTTGGTTAATTTCGCTAATGCTGTGTTCATTTGACGAGTTGGTATTTGAATTTGGGTTGGAATTTGTATTTAACCAAATTCACCACTAGAAGATCTATTGACTACAGGGAAGGCCCCGAAATCTCGTAGTACGAGTGAAGGCACCTCAATTGGTAGGCCGTCTTTTTTAGACTGAGAACGACGTCAGTGGTATAATAGTTCAATATGTTCTTCTTAAATTCAATGCGATACTCGTATCGTAGAATACTATATTTCTACTAGAGGTTGTTTGCACAGAACTTTATCTGTACTTATTTCTTGTATTTAGCTCAATACCACAACAGTTTCAACGAGAACCAGTGCTGATTTTTCAGTTATCGAGGACTCAATTAAATCGTATGCAAAGGATTGTTGTAACATTAATTAATTCTGTACATAGAATTACCTCAAGTTCAATAGGTGCGCACCTATATGTAATAATTAATTTTCCTGATTGTTACAGGTACGTCTCAAACATCAAAGATCTTATTGTTCACCCTCATGTTTGATGTTATAACAATGACGGTGTATTATTAAATCTCGGGCATGCTTAGCTGTGTCGGTAATTTATACAGGAAACGGAATTAATTGGACAAATAAATTATTATTGTTACTAGTTTGTAATTTTATTTAAATATAAAATCTATCGATCGATACCTAGGTGACAGTATGTGAGTAAGTGTTATTACTTATTACGTAGATCTGTTTGACCAACGTTTATCGATTGCATACCTACATCGATTATGAGACTATGTCGTTCAGTTTTAATCAACAACATGCACTATTACATCGAAACAATCTAAATTTATTGATCGACAATGAGCAAGAGACATTTATTTACATCGATGTCCTCTTCGTTTTATTTTTTTATGAAGACTGCTATATTGAGTAGTAACTTTGGTGACTGTGAATCTACCAATGCGATCGATACATTTGTCGATAGTTTTTGTTACATCAAACCATCGACGTTGATCAGTGTCATCGATGCAACGTGGATGTGCATACCGTCATAACTGCAGGTTTCACATGTGCAAGTTATTTTAATGAGATAGATTCCTATTACAAATACTTATGCAGTATTAATTGAAGTTGTGGGGTTAGCAGACCATTTTGCATGTTGCAGTTTCTCTGAATAGGTTGATGTGCTGTCGACTCTAGAGGAACGAATAGTTCCTAAACTGAATTTCTAAACAAAAGTCAAGCTAGATAGCACAAAAGCAAACTACTGCAGTTCACTAGTGTCTGTAAACTTTGGGTAACTTTACATAGAATTAGTTTCGTCGGACATCTGCTGGCGAACAAGATTCTGGTAGCGAATGGATGTAAATTATGCCTTTAGACTTCGTGAGTACGCTCTTGGGTCTGATCCTTGGAGAATTTAAAAACTGGAGATGCTAAGCTCTCGTAATTTTCTGACTTTTCAACGGGAGTTTTTTTTTTCAGTAGACAAAAAAAGGCGAGACGAAAATATTCATATGAATCTGTAACTACTTATTTAAATCATAATTCTGGAATCTGATATTCTGAGACTTTGATAAAATATACTTACTGAAAGTCTAAAGTATTCTCAGAACAATCCGTGTCACATAATGATGTGCTAACAGCAGATCAAGTGTAACACTTTGGACTGTGGACCGTTCTTATTATCTGCGTCGTAAGATTTAAAATAGTACTGCAAGTGTTACCATTGATCTACCATTGTCCGTACTTCAAATCAACAGCACCTCCGATTTTTAATGTTCTAAGGTTTCCGATTTCCCTGAAATGAAAACTCAGCGATTACAAATTCAAGGTAATGTTAAAATAAAATTATAATTATGATTCCTAGAAGACATTGAAGCTTTATAGAGTAATTTACTGTTACACGTTAATTAAGTAATCTGCAACATTACCCTGCTCGTGAAAATTGCTTGCCCTAATGACTACAGCCCATTAGGTACTCATTAAGGGGCCGAGGGCTGTCGCCTCATTCAAGTTATTATCGCAACATACGAGTTAGAACCTGCACCATTACTATGAGGTGCTACAGTAAGTTTGCTCGTTAGCGAGTACATAAGTAATGTAGCTTCAACGAATTTAGTGACGCTGCTGAATGATTCAACGGCAACAAAAATTTCACCAATCACGTGTAGGTACAACGGTTTCTACGTACACGCTACCGATATCAAACTTGATGGTAATGGAAAACTGGATCGATATTTTTTGATATTTTCTTGCATATGCTGCGCTATGCGAAACGAAAATCTAAATGATAAATGGAGAAATTTTTTTGATTGAGTAATTGCACAATTACTGGATAGATGTCGCTACCGTCCCTCAGACGAGAATATGGAGACAAAATTCACGATCTGGATACGAATCACGATGGCTCTGTTGGAATAGAGCGTGCCACGGAATAATATAATAATAATAATAATATAATAAATAAAGTCTTTATTTCATCTCACATAAAGAACATCGATTTCTTATGGTTAGGACATAAATTAGTTGGTAGGTAGATAACATTCTTTAATGTGAGAGTCTGGTGTCTGAACTAGGCAGAATACCTGTGATACAGATCACCAGGCTCCCATCTCATAGGTAATGGACTATAATTAGGTATAATGCTATGGAGGAATCAAATAATGTATTAATTCATTATAGTTTAAGTATACAATATATTATTAAGCAGTGAGTGAAACCGTATGGCTTGCTTGTCTGAGTGTGAGTGTGTGTGAGAGGGTGTGTGTGTGTGTGTGTCTGTGTGAGAGTGTGTGTGTAAGTGTGTGTGGGTATGTAACCAGAATAATATTAAATTTAAAATTGTGTAGACATGAGGTATTCTGTGTTATTGTAATCCAAGTTCTGCAGCCAATTAGAAACTCTAGTCTTACAGTAAGCTTTATTAAATGCGTATATTGATAACGCTTTGTTTATTTGGTTATACAGGTAGCCACCTAGGTAGCAAAAGAATTTATGGCAGAATCTAGTATTACAAAATGTAGGATCACATACCAGGTCGAATCTACGTTTTTGCAGGTGGAAGTCAGGATTGTAGGGCAATTGTGAATGTTTTTTGAGGACAGTCTGTAGAATAAATAATTGTCGGACGGTGAGTATTTTGCAGTGCTTATATAGTTCTGTGGTGGGATATAAGAATGGCAAAAATGAGCTTACTTTTAGAACGGCTCTTTGAGCACGCTCGAGTTTTAACAGTGCTGTTTTAGAAGCGCCACCCCAGGATGTAATACAATATCCTAGTATGGATTGACACAATGCATAATAGACAGATTTGATACGTCTGTGCCAGTCACATGCCGGAGTGTTTTAAAAATAAATATTAGTTTGCGGACTCTGCCTGTAAGTAAGTCGATATGCGACTGAAAACTGAGGTTAGTGTCAATCATGATACCAAGGTATTTGACACAAGAGGTTTTACTAAGGAACGGGCATTGGCAGGAAGAGATACGGGGGAGTGAGCAGGAGTGGGCCTTTAAAGTATAGAAAGAAGATGGACATTGTTGATGAGTCTTAATCGAAAACGTCATATAGTTTGTTTTCAAGACATTTAGCGTCAGTACATTAACATTTAGCCAGTTTGTAATCGTATTGAAACCTGATTGGGCGTGGCTGAACACTTCCTCCCATGAGTCGGCGCTAAAAAGGAGAGCTGTGTCATCTGCGAAGGTGAAAATTTTACCCTGCGGAAGCTGAAGTAGGCATAACTCGTTAATGTAAACCAAAAACAGAGTTGGTCCCAGAATGCTGCCTTGGGGTACACCGTATGTCATTGGAATGTCTTCACTAAAATAGGTATCAATTTTGACGCACTGGGTACGATTAGACAGGTAATCCTCAAAGAGACGCAGTTGCAAGCCACGAATTCCAAGAGCTTCGAGTTTTTTTATCAAGATAGGGACAGAGACTGTGTCGAAAGCTTTAGCAAGGTCTAAAAATATGGCTACGGTTTTTTTCTTATTATCTAAGCTTTTCGCGATATAGTCAGTCAACTCGTGTACTGCATCGGCTGTGGATTTTCCAGCACGGAAACCGAATTGTGATGGAGACAGAAGATTATTGGATTCTAGATATTTAACTAGTCTTTTGTTTAATATACGCTCTAGTATTTTGGATATGGCTGGAAGTATCGAAATGGGTCTGTAATTGTTGACACAGTCTCTGTCTCCTGTTTTGTGTATAGGATGAACCTGTGACCTCTTAAAGGCCAAAGGAAATACTCCAGTAGAAAGTGATAGGTTGCAGATATGTGTGAGTGGAGGTACTAATATGTCTTTGTATTTTTTCAGGAAACTACTTGATATCTTATCAAGTCCAATAGCACAGTCAGTTTTAAGGTTTAATATTAACGACTCCACCTCTGCCTGATCTGTAGGCAGTAGAACCATGGAATGTGGTACAGTTTTGGATGGGAAAGAAGACTGGAAGTTTTGTTGCAGTATTTTCTTCGCTAGGGATTGGCCGACATTTGCAAAGAAGCTGTTTACCTGATTAACAGATCGGATGGGGTTATGTGGTGCTAATAGTTCGTTAGCCGAATCCTTGGGTTTTGTTGTGTACGTTATTTCTTTAATGGTCTCCCATAGTTTCTTATTGTTCGAACCAGCTTTCTTTATCTCTAAGCTATCGTGCTCTCGCTTTACTTTTTTTAACAAACCGTTACAAAAATTTCTGTACCTCTTATATGTTACATGAAGCGTTATATTGTCTGGATACTTTTTCAATTTCTTATGCAGTCTGTCACGATTTCTCATGCACCGTAACAGGCCAGGTGTGATCCATGGCTTTGATATCTTTTTGCGAGTCGGAACAACAAGAGACGTGGAGTTTGATTCAATTGCCTGAGTCAGGGAGCAAATCAGATAATTTGCCGCATTGTTAGCATCCGTCATTTGTAAGATGGGATTAAAGTCTATTTTTCCTATATCATCGTCAAGCCCCCTGTAATCAGTTTTTGTTATCGTAGACATTTTCGTTCTAGTGGACCGATGGACAAGATCGAGATAAAGGATAATACTGTCGTGGTCTGGAGTGGTGGAATGGCGAGGTCCCGGGTTCGAATCCCGGTCGTGATGAAAATTTTTCTCCATTTATTATTTAGATTTTCGTTTCGCATAGCGCATATGCAAGAAAATATCAAAACATATGAAAAAGGAACGCGTCATCAATTAAATACATGTTTTCTAACTGCAATGTTAGACATGAATTTGAGTAATTGCACAATTACTGGATAGATGTCGCTACCGTCCCTCAGACGAGAATATGGAGACAAAATTCACGATCTGGATACGAATCACGATGGCTCTGTTGGAATAGAGCG
This sequence comes from Tachystola acroxantha, assembly GCA_963506565.1. NCBI lineage: Eukaryota > Metazoa > Arthropoda > Insecta > Lepidoptera > Oecophoridae > Tachystola > Tachystola acroxantha. Next base: position 4,827,713 of record OY735879.1, on the reverse strand, counting down.
TGCCACGGAATGGCGAGGTCCCGGGTTCGAATCCCGGTCGTGATGAATTTTTTTCTCCATTTATCATTTGGATCGATATTGGTCATTATGGTTACTGAGAATCAGACAAAAAATGTAAAAGAGTTGTTTGCTCTGAACGAATCTACAACACATCAAGCTAAACCAAAAAAAAATCCCATAGAGTACCTACCTGTGTGTTAACATTGATGAGCTATCTACTGTGTACTACTTCAATTCAATTCTTCATCATGATCATCATCAGTCTATTTATATTGCCCCACTACTCGGGTACAGACCTTCCCTTACATCAAGGGATCTGGAGCCATGATCCACCACGCGGGCTCAGTTTGCGGCTTTCACGTGCTTTAGATTTATTTTCTTCTTCTACGGCATGCAGGTTTCATTACGATGTTTTTCTTTCACCGTTTTGGGAGCACAAAAACCGAGGATAACTCATTGGTACATGGCTGCCCTGGCTGGGAATCGAACCTAGGACCTCCGTATCGCAAGTCCATTGACCCATCCACTGAGCCACCGAGCTCTCAATTCAAAAACAGCCAGTATTCTTTACTTTATAACGATAAAAATGAGATTTTGACAAAGTGGGCAAAGGATGCCTATTAGACCGGATGGAAAGGCCCAACGGCGCACTTTCCGGATTGTTTACACACTAAATGCGGGTAAAAGGAGCTTCAACCGGTTTACACAGGAAATATCCCAACTATGTCGGTGACCACAAACTCTAAAATGCTTTTGTGTGGGCTTTTGAGCTAATATCGATCAATTGGGTACCGAGGAATACAGATAATTTACAAAAGTACATCCACATGAAAAAGCAATTAATCTGGGACCAACGACATGATGACTACGAAATCTGAAGGATTCGAGATACTCTTCAGATAGAGGAGATAGTATCCTATCTTAATATCATGGAGTCACTTCTTCTTCTTTTCTCGTGTGGTTTAGTGACCAAACCTATTTGTCAATTTTATTCAGACCACCCGTAGGCCTTTGACCTGGCCTAACGACTGCTATCAAGCGACAACAACCGGGACCTACTGCTTATCGTGCTTTCCGAGGCACGAAATGGGGTCACTAAAGCAGCATGACGTCGCTGGCTTGGTCATCATCATCATCATCATCAGCCCGTATCAGTCCACTGCTGGACGTAGGCCTCTCCCAAAGCGCGCCAATCAACCCTACTCTCGGCCCTCTGCATCCAGTCCCTGCCAGCCATTTTGCGAAGGTCATCCCTCCATCTGGTCGGGGGGCGTCCCACACTACGTTTACCCGTTCGTGGCCTCCATTCGAGAACTCGTCTACCCCATCGGTTATCGGTTCTACGACAGATGTGACCAGCCCACTGCCACTTCAGTTTACTGATTCTATGAGCAATGTCAACCACTTTTGTCTTCTGGCGGATATACTCGTTTCTTATTCTATCTAACAGAGAAACTCCAAGCATAGCTCTTTCCATATTTTCTGGCTTGGTCACTTGGAGAGAATGGGAGAGTAGCTCTAGCAGTGTATATAAGAAAACCTGACGACGGCCGGTTGGGCATCCTATATATTGCTTGGGGATAAGGTGCAGAAGGACCTGCGAGGGTTTCAATCACCCGTCTAGCTACCAGACAGAGCAAAACAGGCTGCAATGACGCTCTTTGCTGTCGGCGAGCAAGCTCGTCTTTGGTTTACTGAGCCAGCAGAGTAAGTAAAGTTAAGTTACTCTTAAATGGGTGGTAAACAACTCACCTAGAGAATAGACATTCAAAAAAAACAGTGTTGGGAATTGTAAACAAATGGCGGTGTCACGAACAAACAAATACCATGGTATGCTAACAGCAGATCAAGTGTAACACTTTGAACCGTTCTTATTATCTGCGTCGTAAGAGTTGAAATCGCACTGCAAGTGTTACCATTGATCTGCTGTTGTCCGTACCGCCGCCGCGGGCGGTAGTGTCATAGGGGCTGAAGAATCCTCTTGATATTATCGGTAGTGCCACTAGGTTATCTCACGTTGTTTCATCAACTTAAAGTCTTTCTCACACCAGCGCACGCGGCTTGTGGCCTGCGACCAGTTGAAACGCATACCCCGCCCCATTTTTTTCGTCATTAGTGTCTAGTAGTAGTTGGTTTGGCCACTTAGAGCGGACGAGTGAAGAGATTGATGAATGTGGAGGAGGCAAGGGTTGTGTGCTAGGGTCGCAGCAGATGGATGTCCATCGTCTCTGCTTACCCCTACGGGAATCAGGCGAGAGTTTAACGTCCAGTAGGTAGCGATCTGAGGCCTAGGCTGCAGACCACTACCGAAACTTAGCTTAAATCACCGGTTTAACATTTAACTATGGAGGACGCCTAGTAGTAGAACGCCTTTGTATGAGTTTTAGGTTAATATCGAACACTTGGGTGTCGATTAGGGTGTCCGGGCAGGTAATTAATTTACCTAATTGGACACCACTCGAATCTCTGTGTGCAAAGTCACAAATCACCTTTATTTGCACAAGATGGATCGCATTCCGAATGGGTGGTACTGGTAGTAGGATGCCTCCAGACCAGAGGAAGGGATGATCTATGCAAAGTGGGTGTAGGTATTGTACAAAATCCAAAAGTGCTATGAATTCTTTTTCAATGTAAAATAATAATTTGTAACAACCAGACAATTTAATTTTGACATATTTTAATTTTGACTTTGTAAATTATATTTTGTATAGGTATCTAAATAATTTAATGTCTAAATAATACCTATAATGTTGCGTGAATTATAATCATAGAGATTATAATTGTAATAATTGTACCTACATATTATAAACATTTGTACGCCGACAGGCAGGATTTGGTGCTACATTTTTTTGTCAACTTTAACACCGTTGTATGTAAACAATTACCCAAATCTACAAATAAAGATTCTGATTCTTTAAAATCAAATCAGACAGAATAAATTTTGATAACACGTTTACGTAAATGAACGTAACAAACGTTGTCTATAGGTACTTATATAGAGTTAAATGTTATAAAAATAATATTTTATAATCATTTCAAAACATATAATAAGTGGAATTAAATGGCAATATGGACGAATTACACATTTATTTGGTTGATCAAGCAAAGTAAAGATTAAATCATCTTTAAAGGTTATCATCAGATCCTAATTTCTCGCTCGAACGATTTTTTGGCTCAGGGGATGAATAATGCCAATATATTTTTGATGTGATATTTTCCTTAGCTTTTATTGAAAATGCTACCGCCCGTGGAAGCTCGTCAAAGAAACGTAGATCCGATGTCTTAAATAAAATAAAATGAGAACACACGCTTAGGTAGGTACGTATTTCATGGTAGATTAGCCTATAGGTACCTACACTACCACTTCTAACAGCAGTATTGTAAAGGTTAATTGTATAAGTAGTAGCCAAAAGGATGGTAGTCAATGTCGATAAGTGGATGGACAACTTTTGTTCTAGGTAAGTACAACTTAACTGCAATGTTCCGACATTTTTCCAAAAAAGTGCACCTTTGAATTAAATATCAGTCTGTGGCTACCTAAACCAGGTAGACGTTTACCATGTAGGTAATCGGGAAAAACTGGAAAAATACAAACTTGAACATTTGAAGTTTAAATTTTACTTTAAGAAAGTTTTGATATTATAACTTTTAAATCAGTAATCAAGTTCACATTTATAACTTTGAGTTTGGTCACAAAGCACAAAAGACACAAATCTTATCAGCGCAATAAGAGATGACACTGATATTCAAGTTTTTGCAATGCTGCGTTGTCGACTGTACGAGAGAAATGGTAATATTAAATAGTATATTCCAAGACCCAGTCTCGACTAAACTGGCCCCAGGCACTCAAACTAAGTGAGCTACTATGCGGCTACTAGATTTCGATTAGCTGATAGTATAGAGGTACGTAGCTATTAATTATGGAATTGATTCTTAAAGATTCCACATTATTGAATAAACAAAAAATAAATTTCAGGGGTCAGGAAGGTTTTGACAACCTAACACAGAAAACCTACAGAAGAGTGTTTAAGGTTGAATTTTTTTCAAAAACTACGTGATCTATTGCAATAAAAATCACTCTTAGATAGATAACAGTTACAACTGTAAGTATACTTAACTGTAAAAGAATTATTAAAATCTGTCCAGTAGTTTTTGAGGAAATCTCAACCTTAATGAATGTACTGAGTACTTAATGTGTGTACTGAGGCATAACCAATCTTCTGCGTAGTCTCTGAACTCATAGCACAGGGAATATAACTATGAATGTGTTGTATTATGTCTTTAAAGCCCAAATTAACTGTCTTATTTTATACACAAAAAATACTAACATTGTAAGCTTTTCTGTAACTATTGCATAGTTATTTTCACATTATTAGATCGGATCACTTTATTTTCAAAATGATGAACAGGTCCAATCAATCAGTTCCTTCAGTGTTACATCACAACAGGTAATTATATCATATTTGTTGTATACAAAATAAGACACTTGATTTGGGCTATAATTATCCATCGTGTAAATATCTATGGACCAAGATATTGAGTCTCGATACTCGACGATTGTTCTAACAATCCGATATGTGCACACTACTTGATCTACATAGCTCATGAGCACCCGACAGACGGTGAGTATACTCGAGACAGATCTCCGGTGTATCTATGTGTTCAGCAAACACTCGATCTTGCCAAGAACCGATGAAGTGCTGTCAACGCAACGTTACCGGATGTCCTCCGGGATTGTAGTCAAGGTATTCCAATTGATTTGGCGAGGGATGTAAACGAAATTGAGACTGTGCTATTTGCAGAGGTGTGTTACAATACTGTAATTCTTTGTACCTACTAAGATGACAGGGAAAAGCATACAGGAGGCCTCAATAAGGTTGAGATTTCGTCAAAAATTACTGGACCGAATTAAATAGTTATATTACAGTTCATTGTTTTAACTTTTATCTAACAGTGAAAGAATTCTTGAATGGGTCAAGTAGTTTTTGAGATACTCGTAATATCAACCTTAAAAACTCTCCTCTACAGTTTACTTTAGTTATCTACCAGCAAACCAGCGAGTGAGAGATATGACTAGTAGTCAATATATTTTGGGTTTGAACCAACCCAAAATTCATATTGGATAAAATAAACTTTTGGTCTTTCACCTTCGTTACTTTCGCTACCAGTCTTACTGCCAGTTACTTAGGTATAGCATCTTATAGTGACAAGGATATTTTCTTCATTTACCCGAATTCTGGCGTTGACGATGTACTTTGAAAGCAATTATTTCTAGCACAATAATATGTGTGCAGATTCCGCACGATGTCTTCCATATAATGTTTAGATATAACGGTTATTCTCATATTTAAATAACCGACCTGCATCGAATCAGAACTCTGTAACGGAAATCTATTGTTCTAACCACAACGCCACCGCTCTTTCTTTTATTCGCCGACGAAAACCGGCTGTAAAAACAGCCCCTTGATTCAGCGTCCATCCCTAAAGAATTTCATTTGGTTCATTAAACAAAGGTGAAGTCGGACAAACTCCGAAATAAAACACAGGGTCCGGAAGGTAACCGATTCTTATTTCCCGCTTGAATTAATTTGGGAGTTACTTTCTTATAAACGTAAGTAAAAGGTAAGTGATTCTTTTTATTTAAAGCCGGTTCCGGTGTTTAAGGTTGTTGCAGAGGGGCTGCTACATACAATAACTTCACAACATATACCGAAGCCCAAATCAAGTGTCTTGTTTTGTAAACAAAAACTACTAACATTTTAAGCTTTTCTGTGATTATTGCATAGTTATTTTCACATTATTAGATCGGATCACTTTATTTTCACAATGATGAACAGGTTCAGTCAAACAGTTCCTGATACATCACAACTGGTAATTAGACGATCATATTTGTTGACAAAAGTAGGAACCTATTTGATATTTGGTCCCATATGAAAGAACACAAATTGATATTTAATTCTGAAGTACAGAACTTGGAACTTTTCTGATACCTCTGTCTTGACATTTTCTTTTATTGATCAAACATTATTGCCTATGTGTATTTTTGCAATACATAAATCTTTAATCAATATTTTATCTACGTTCGGATCTATTTGAAACGCCTGTTCGACGATTAGTATACGCTGTAAGTTACAAACTTTGATGTTTAAGATCACCGTCTATAATTATGTGTATAAATGTATATAATTGGTTTGATAACAATTTATTTGACAGCGGTCCCTTTTGCATCCAATTTAATTAAAGAAATTCGTGAAAATGGATTAGATTAAGCGTAAAGGTAATATATCAGTAGGTGATTTCCATTTCCATTGTGTTTTACAAACCGATTTTCAAATACATGATTACACAATTACTGAAACAAACTATTTATTACGACACTAGCATTTTTCAAACGAAGTAAATACTCACATGAAGTTATACCTATTTACTTAATTTATTTATTTATTTTATTAATGGACTCGACAGTTTGTCATTTGCCAATGTCTGTTACAGAAAAATCAATAGTTGATAAACAACATCAAATGTCACATTTTTATGAAACACAAATACCGATTAGCCTTTGTGTCAGTGCGTTTAAAACGCTTGGCAATAAGCCTTGAACTACTTATAAGTACTTGAGCAGACAAAGCCGCAGAACTTTAGACTCACCACCTAGTTTAACAGACATTCATTTCAACTCTACCTACGTAGGTACGATATTTGAATAAGCTGTCGGAAACTTTCCTCATGCCAATTCTAATGAGTTTACCTACTAATGAAGCACGGGATTCCAGGAAGAACATAATTTAAGCCTCAGATCGCTACCTAACGACGGAAAAAATGGGGCGGGGCATGCGTTTCTACTGGCCGCAGCGCAGGCCGCAGGCACAATCTTGCGTAAATCTTATTGTCATAGGTAGTGACCAAAGTTTGTTGGATTTGTTTCAATAATAAAACTTATTTATATTTTATTGTCTCGAACTAGGTATCTACGAATGTTCTTAGGTGCATACCTAAGTCTATATATAACAAAAAAAATGTATAAGTATAGTAATTTGGATAATTTTATCTTAAAATAAAGACATTTAAATCGCCAATCCGCAGTGGGCCCGCGTGGTGGATCATGGCCCCAGCTCCGACTGAAGATGATGAAAGACATTTTACTCAACCTTATAATATACAAATACTTACCTATAAATAACATTATATACCTACGTACTCCTATCTTCCGAAGGATTTTGTTGGTCGCCCCTAGTGTCTCGTTCGTAGGAATATATCAATCAATCTCATTTGATACGACATTTTAGTGAGGAATTTTGATGCGCCCTTGGGCCTCGGGTGTTGACTGGGAAGCGAATTTACAAATTCTAGTTAACTATGTGCTTTTGTTTGCATTTTAGTAACAGTCAAAATAATTTCTAAGGATCGGCAATTCTCTCCTAAATTTAGCTTTAGTTCTAGTATTTCAATATTTAAGTGAAACTTATTTTTAAATCATTTCGTATTCACATTGAGCTTATATTTGTCTTGTAGGTACAGTAACATAATGTTTCAATAAGTACTTATTTGTGTATTCATTATCTTTAGACCGGTATTTGATCAGAAATGGAATCAAAATCGAATTCGAACACACAATTTAACGTGAGTACCTACTCTTGACAACCGTGCGAATTTGGCGATCTGTATTTCATTTGAAAATTATAATGAATGGCTTTATCATGTTCAATGATGACGCGAATGTTTCAATATGTTAGAGAGCTCAATGTGAGTGAGTGAGTTTTAGGCCAATGTGATTAATAGTCTGAGCTCAAACCCGCCCAAGAGCGAATTCAGCGCATACACTCTAAAGACGTGATCACCATCTCAAGTGTGTCATTTATTAATAAACCAATCTTGAGGGCCTATCACGTGATGTCTTTCTCAAGTTGCAGTTCGCCTGCAATCAGCAAATACGTTCTCAAGTGTGAGTCTGACAGTTCTCTCGAGAACTGAGTTTTGCTTATTAATACGGTGATACTCACGTGATACCTGATTCCTAAACGCGCACCTAAGTTACGTTTATTAATAGGAACGCTATCTTGAGGTCGTTCTTAAGATTGACTTTTGAGCTGAGAGTGATTTATTAATATGGGCCTTGGCGAACGCACAACGTCACGGCGCGGCGTCCGCCGGCGCATGCCAACGCCGTGTACCGCGCCTGCGACCCGCGCCGTCCGACATCGTGCACCGGTGCAGACAGACGCCGTGACACGCCACGCCATGCGACGGCACGGCGCCGCGCCGTAGCGTTTTACGCCAGCTGTGCTCAAGTCAAGGGTCGCATCGCTTATGAGTGGACAATTGGACATGACGATTGAGTTAATTCAACCGAGGTTGTAGGTAGTCGTAGCAAATATTTCTAGAACAAGAAATCACAAGAAATATAATTCTGATAGAACGATCACAAATAGTAAAGATGAATGAATCTTGAATGGTCTCGACGAAAATGTTAACTCCTGTAAATAATAGATAAAGAGAAAGACTTTGTAAAAGCGCGGCTGCTTCTAACGGGTGCTCTTATTATTTTGTCGTCAGACCGTATACATTATTTATTTCTGCTAAGCGAAACTATAAGGGACATTTCGGCGAAAGTTTGAAAAATGGCTTCTTTTATATTATTTCCCCTTTTCAACGCTCGCACAGATGACTAATCATCTAATAATAGCTAGTAAATATTGCAGTAGGTATTTATAGATTTCTTAAAAATATATATAGGTAACATAGATTACGAAAAATTTAAACCGCTTTGATTAAATTTTTATAGCCTTTGTCACTTCTACAATCAAGACGAATCTAACGACACCTCATATGTTAAAATCCATCGAGCCGCGGGCTGCAGGGCAAATATATATATAAATAATTAGACATACATACATAAACTCATAAATGTCGCGGACCTGCTGGGAATTCGTGTATGGAGATTTGAAAACCAATTTGATTTTGCCGTGGACCTGGTGGGAAAAGGAGAACAATAGATTCATGGACCTTTGGGAATAACCCCTTCTTGCGCAGTTGGGTAAATATTACCTATATACCCCCTAAATATTATACCTATATAGCTTGATAAAAAGATTACTGTGTTCGTAGTATTTCGTTCGGATTGTTTTCATTGTAGTAGTATTTGTATAAAGTAAACATTTTACCTGAATATCTCGACCCAGACTGTTTTCTGTTCATGAATACCTTACATCAACAAGGTTATCTGACAACAATGCGCTCCGAAAACAAGAGGGAAAACCGCAGACTACCTAAACAATTTTGTCCCTAATAATCCTTGTCGGGGATTCACCCAAAAGGGCAATAATCTGAAGCAATATATCAGCGGAGTTCCCTTTTATTTGTAGATGTCGAATCCTTTTGCTTGGTCTTCAATCATTCATATTTATTCGGACTAGAGTTTGCCTACACTTTTCTTGTTTGGGTACCTACCTACCTAGACGTTGATCGCGAAACGACGACAGTCGATGTTTTAGAGGTTACAACGTATTATTTCACATAAATACCTATGAGTAGAGTTCGGTGACGCTAAAAGAAATAAACAAACATAGTTACTCATACATTGTCGTTTATTTCATGAAATAAATCTTAGAATAGAATAGAAAATAGAATAGAAAATATGTTTATTGCCATACACCAATTAGGTACATAAGCTTACAAAAACTCAATTAAGCAATAAGTTATTATCTAATATAGTTATGATAAGTGGTGTGGCAAAAGGTGCATGTTTCAGCTGAGCTGACACCGAGTTTTGATCTTCTCAAAACTAGGTAAGTACTGATTTAAAGAAATATCTATTCTACATTGCTGATTGTACTAAATAATCCATGGACCTATTGGGTAATATTTTTATTAGTATAAATTTGTTTATTTCAAAAAGGTACAATATAAAATAAAAGAGAACCATTCAACATTTAAAAAAACTAATCTAAACTATTTAAAAAAAAATTAGTTGCAGGAAGAGTACCACCCAAGACACTGGCAGCGTTACCTCGCTGGATCGCGATGCTAATCCGTTGCGCGAGGTAGCTGCCAGCTCTTGGGTCACCAGTGGTATGTACTACTCGTTTTCTAAGCTCTTTATAAAGTGACCAAGCGCCGGGACCCCACGGGCCGAGGGTCTCGACACCAAAAGCAACAAAGTTGTAAAGGGTGTCGAGACCCCTGTATTTTAGAGCTTTACTCTTCTCGGCCGCCTCAGCCGCCGCGCCAGCCTTTCTGGTAGTGCTCCGTATGTGGGACGGAGCCAGCGTGTCTACGCATGTAGCGTCCCACACCAAAGCACGCCCCATCTTCCATGGGATGAGCGACGTTCCGTCCGGTCTCTTGCCATCGTCACTTATTAGTATTATAAAATGTCGTGGACCTCTTGAAAAACAATGTATGAACTTAAATTTTTTGAGAACAATTGGATCGTGGACCTACTGTGAACGACCCATGTGGTACGGAAGCTCATGGTGTTGATTTTATTTAGCCCCATATCGGCTATACAATAATGAGTTTTTCTTCTTCGAAATAACTAGGTAGGTTGTTCATAAACGGTGTAGGAATCACGCTAATAACACTATATCCTGTCATACTGATGTGAAGTATAGGAAAAATAAATCCTCACATCCACATTGGTGTATCAGTGTCAATGTCAGGATTTTTTAAATGCCTAACGTAAGTATGAAAGTAAAATTAAAGGTGATGAGCATTATTTTATCGAATTTTACATCAAAAAATATTTTAACCTGTAATTGGAAACCCTAACTGTAATTATTGTGCGACGTATGAAGTTTTGGGATATGAGTTAGGTAATGTGATAATAATGTACTTTACACACGTGTATAATAACTTCCAAATAATCACGCTTATGTAGCCGTGCCAAGTTTCTGTTCGACCCTTAGGCTTTGCTTTAACTAAAGCTATGCGATATTTATTAATATACAAAGGAAGGTAATACATAAACTGTGTTATACTTACTCCCAAATTCTGGTCCATCATCCATTCAATCCAATTAGGGGTTTAACATGAATCACCATCGTACGGACAACACCTGATCAATGGTAATACTTGCAGTACCAATTCATCTCTTATGACGCAGATAATAAGAACGGTCCAAAGTCCAAAGTGTTACACTTGATCTGCTGTTTGTACGTTCTTCGAATCAAATTGGAACTCTATACTGACAATTTATTTGAGAAAATTGGTGGTCAACGTCACCTTTGTTTATGGAACTAATAACTCGTTTGTGCTGCAGTTTTTAGTTCTAAAGCCAACCAGGACAGATGTTCTCATAAAATATCGCATCGAGTTCGATTTCGATTCACGGCTTTTTGTGCTCTACCACCCGAAGGCCTCCGCCAAGAGCTACCAAATCAAATGCTTCTCGCTTCGCTTCGAAGGTTCAGCATCGCTGTCTATAGAAGACAGGCAATATAAAATTTCGCGTATACGGCCCGGTCATCTAAATTATTCATCGCACGGCCCACTGCCGACGGTCCTGTCGCACTCAACTTTACTATTCCCGTGTGTATGGTACTTACGGAATAATGTATTATGTTGCGCCGTAATACGGACGCGGGCGGAGATTATTGTGAGGTCCGCACTGGCTTTAGTTTATTAAAATCGTTAGAGTACAAAGTCAACGGAAAACTTCTAGTAGGCTTCTATTGGGATTATTTATTTATGGAGCAGGTACGCTCTGTTATAGAGTGTACAAGTGTGAGCTCGCGCTTACAAATGTTTCAATTCATAGCACTTCGAAACTCGGCCTTAAGACCACCCATACTTATAAGAACTGGGGAAGAACCCCACGATACGGTAACGCTCGTCTGCCGGCTGGGAGTTGGACACACCTCTCGATATCACAGGTAAGTCCTAGGGGAATACCCGAGGAAGAACTGCCTTCCAAAAATCACGAGCATGCAGCGTCGAAGGGCATAAACTTTTTTTTTTCCCCATAAGCTAAGTAGTTGGTCGGTGAGTTGGTCTGTTAGTCTACAACGAGCGGATTTTTTACTCGATGATCACATCATCGCTAGGTACCCGTTTAATCACGCACGACTATACAATTATTCCGGTTTAGATAATACCTATTTGCAGTGTGGATATAAAAATAAGCTGGGTGATAATGATTTGAATCATCTGACTATGAAAATCTCAAAAATGGAGATCGTTCTTAGCGATGATGACTTCAATCATCTTCTTAGCTTTCTATGATTTTGCAATCAAATCCCAACAAAGAACCTGACTCCAAGTAGCTCTTACAATTCCACTTATTTCTTTCATTACTCCACTCGCGAACTTGTCGAACAGAATCAATAAAGTTCCCGGACATTTTTCCGCCTCCATAAACAAGGGTTTGCCGATTAATTTCGTCGCGTCTGCAAAGCCCCTTTTGAAATTTGTAAATAGCTGCAAACTTAATATACCGAAGACTTTGTGGTTAGGCGTCTGTCACTGAGATCCCGTTTGGTGGAATTAAGTGGGGACTTAACTGAAAATAAACTTGAGAGTGAAGTATTTGGGTATTAATTTACTTAGATGACATTGTTGACTCCGGAATTTTTAGGTTACTTGTTATGTTAAACTTAGTGTCTTCTAGCTTCTGTAAATGAAACACCTGTCGAAGTCAGAATGTTAAACACATGATACGCACATTAACGACTTCCATCCAGCGGATTCTGACTTGGTGTTGAATGTAGATGGTCCCGAAGATGTGCTGCCTGGTATATTCTGTTTTAGAATAGTAATACCTAAGTATCTTTCTTTAAGCTAGCAAATTACTACAGCCTGAAAGAATTTGTCAATAGACTAGGTATTAAAACAATTTGTAAGCCACACATAGTACTGGTATGGTATGTACTATTATATCTTCTGTGATAGTGGTTAGGCTTGACACTGCCGCAAAAGTCGTAGATTCGATCCTCACTCTTGTGGTGGACGCTTCGTCTAAGTACGAGAAAATTAGTAACGTGAAAAAAATTCTATTTTTTTTCTTAATCTATTCTTTAATCTAGGCTACAAAATCCACATCAATTGGAACCGTCACCACAGTTGATGTGGTCGCTAGTGAGACAAAGGTCATTATGCCAACGGAACATTTGTGTCATTAAACTGCCGCTAACGACCATGCGCAGTCCGATTCAATTTCACATGTATCCATACGACCCTTAATATGGGGTGTTAGTGTAGAATATGCAGGTTTTCAAGATAAAGTAAACTAGGCCGACACTCAGAGACGATTTTGAGGGCGGGTTTAGCGTGGACTTGCTCTTACAATAGCTATCAAAGTTTGGGTTAAGTAGTTGTAAAACCGAGCTCACACATAAATGACAGATTGAACGCTTCTGCGTTGCGTAGAGTCAGTGGCAAAGCAAGGGAGCAGTAACAGTCTATAATCTTTCATAGAGTGTCATACGTTTGCCTTTCCGCTGCTTTTTGAATGTGTTCCAGCATTTTTTCTTAAGTTACCATATACCTACCACGTTCATGGACAGTGGCGGCATATGCCGTAGGTACTTTGAGTATTCGGAAAATGACAGTACGGCGTATGACGTAGTATTTTGATGCATTTAAAAAGACACAACGGCATCTCCCGCGGCGTTCGTAGGCGGTTTTCTTTGTGGAGCGGTCCCACTGTCATTCTGTGTAGAAAATAGGTATGTGTACTGTCAAAATAAAGGTTGTAGGTACATTTTTGTCGGTCTTGACACGCACATACTTAGAATCCCCCACGGCTATGACAGTAGTTGAGAATTTTCACTGTCATTTCGTAATTTCTACTGTCCATGAACGTGTTAAGTAAAAGTATGTTCTGCAGCATATTGCTCTAACTTTATCGTACAATTTTCCATAGCCTATGCAAAAAGACAAGCAATTAGGGGAGGGTTTGCGATATATCACGCTGGACAGGTAGCGACATGTTGCCGTGATGGCGCCTCTTCTAATGGCTGAGGTTAGAGGTTACGCTTAATTTTACCATAAACATATACACAAAACTAGACAATCAATACATGAAACAAGAACTGCACCAAGTGACATTGAGTTTCGTTATCGCTAAGAAAAATGTTAGTGGTTGACATTTGCTAACGAAAAAGCAACTATCAAACCCTCAAAACATTTTTCTATAAATGGTACCACTGGTAGTAGGTACTAAGCGTAGTGTGCCAACTACGAGGGAGAAAAAGTACCAAAAACTTCTCAGTTTCTCTTTAAAATAGTAATAATTTTTAAAAGCTAATTTTGGGACTTGGTCATTCTGGGATTTGGACATTGGGACTGATTCATTCTATGTAATTAGATTTAACGAATGCTCTCAAAACGGTGAAGAAAAACATCGTGATGAAACACTAAGAAAAATCTAAGGCATGTCTGTAATCCGCCAATCCGTACTGGACCCGCGTGGTGGATCATGCTCCATCGATGTAAGGGAAGGACTGTGCCCGAATTAAATTAGGCTGATGATGATAATGAAAACTTAATCTTGCAGAACTGGTTGTTGCTATATTGTCACATCTCTGACTTCTATAGAGCTGTTGGTTGTATATAGTCACACCTTGTATAGTAACTGGAACAGCCCACAGTCCCGTAGGACGCCGGACCCAAAGGTACAAAGCACAACAAATTACATAAATTCATCGCCGTAATAGCCGTCCCTTTTCGCCCTGGAGAAAAATGGCAACCATCTCTCACAGACCGCGAACCTTTATTGCGATTATTCATATTTCCAACTAATATAAGACCTGAGACGTTTTGTCAAATGATTTCATTAAGATCCGTCTACTGGAGACTTAGATTGATTCTGATTAGATGCTCAATCACTTCGAAGATCAGGCTTTTATACAGATTTCATTTATAGCCATTAAACCATGGTCGGTGAACAAATTAAACGATGAAATCATTTTAGTCGTGAACAGGACTTGATCCTGCGGCCTCATCATGGAATAACAAGATCGCAGTTTCAAGTCCGTACGTTACAAGTACGGCTAAAAAATTTCATCATTGGTCAGCCCCCTTACTATGAACTCTTATAGCAGGATTACTTTAATAATAGGTACTTTATTATTTCGTGTCATGGTACGAAATAACAAAGTATTATTGAAGTAATCCTGCTATAAGAGTTCATGGTAAGGGGGCTGGCGTTTATTGCTCCTCTTATTGTTAGCTTTGGTGATTTGGAGAGCTCGGTGGCGCAGTGGTTGGCGGTCACTGGACTTATGATACGAATATCCCAGGCCAGGTCAGCCAGGCACCAATGAGTTTGCCTCGATTTTTTCCAAGGTACAACTTACGTGCATTTATCGAATGCTCTCAAAACGGTGAAAGCGAAACATCGTGAACATAGAAAAAAAATCTAAGGCATGTGTCATCCAATCCGCATTAGGCCTGAGGGGTGGACCCGATCTCCCTCAATGTAGGAGAAGGTTTGTGCCCCAGCAGTGTGGACATCAAAATAGACTGATGATGATGAATTTGGGACGTCCCACACTACGTTAGTAGCCCCATCGGTTGTCGGTTCTATGACAGATGTGACCAGCCCATGCCTCTTCAGTTTGGTGATCCTATGAGCAATGTTCTCTGACATATAAACTAATTTCTTATTCTACGGTGTGCTAGGATATCTGGAAACATGTCCTTATCTTCACACTAGTATCTTGCTTTTGTGCTAGAAATGAGCATGTATATCTAAGGGCTAGCGTACAACAGAACGGCGCCGGCGGACGACGACGTATACGACGCCGTGTACCGCGCCTGTGACCGGGCGCCGGCTGACATCGTGCACTGGTAGACGGTGCCGTGACGCCGCGCCGTGACGTTGTACGCCGGCCCTAAGGCTCATGCACGCGATATAAAATCATGAAACAAAATCTAATGTAAGTAATTTAGCTAACAAAGTCTGTACATAAAATCCCGAAACAAATCTAATTAAAAACGATGCTGATACCCGCAAGCTAACAATGGTTCACGTCTCCCGTGAAATTTAATTGAATAATGACTCCGAGTAAACAAGCCTTAATACACCATTAATCCCATAAGTGAAAGGGCTAATGGAAACAGATGAATATCACACGTTGCTTGCTTTGTTAAGGGATTCTTTTATGCGAGATAACAGGGTACAATGTAATTTAAATCCTAGGGTGATAAGGCCGAGAATCGGGTTGAGTGACGTGCTGTGGGAGAGGCCTACGTCCAGCAGTGGACTGATACGGGCTGATATGATCACATGTCAGAGATAAAAATGAAATTGAAATCAAGTTGTTTCAAATTCAGACCCTACTTATTACAAACTCGTGTGGTGTTGTTTTATTCTAAGTCGTGGTCGGAAAAAGTCTAGCAAATAAATATCCAAAGGTTTAAACAAAAATTGTGATAGTGTGCCATTCAACAATGAGCTCAAGTTTAGCTTGACATTTTGTAGGCGTGAGCTCACGCTATAAGCTCAAAACTGTCTATGAATCTTGACCTTACAACGTAAGACTACAAGCTCTCGCTTACAACGAAGGCCCAGTTCATACACACTTTTGAGGGCGAAATGAGCTTGAGTTCGGTCAAACAACTCTCAGATTTCATACAATTTGAACAGTCGGAAGAGCTTATGCTAAGTAGAGGTGTAAAAGTAACGAATAAAAGCATACCCGTATGTATTCGTTACTATCATGTCGTTACGTTACTCGTTACTTCTGTGGGGCCGTGAGCTTATGTTACCTATATCAGAATAACATTGAATTATACTTTACTTTAATAAACAAATATCGTTCTTTATAACGTACGTTTTTAAATTCACCGAATAAGCGCACTTTAGGGAACGCATGCGTAAAACACACGATCAGCAAACGTATACGCGCATCAACGGTACTTGCGTGAACTGAAACATTGTATACCGCGGCCCAAATCAAGTGTCTTATTTTGTAAACAAATATGATCGTCCAATTACCTGTTGTGATGTAACATTGAAGGAACTGATTGATCGAACCTGTTTATCATTGTGAAAATGAAGTGATCCGATCTAATAATATGAAAATAACTGTGCAATAATCGCAGAACAGCCTAAAATGTTAGTACGGTAGGGTAGTTTTTGTTTACAAAATAAGACACTTGATTTGGGCTCCGGTATAGGTACTCATACTACGAAAAATGCGAGTAACGAAATGCATAGGTACGTGTGTAATGTTTCGTTACTTTGTACTAGATGCAGCACCCGTTACTCAGTACCGAATACATACAGTTTGCTACAGCTATAATGCTAAGCTCTCGCTTACAATTGTCTCTCAATATCAGTCTTAGAGTTATTTACGGTATTGTACCGATCACGGTTGACTTAGAAAAAGGTGTCAGTTTCTAATATTCCTAGTTTCACACCAGGTACGCTATGATCTGTTACTATAACTATTCAAGGCACGTATGAGCGAATTCTGTTTGGGCAGAGTTACCTCACCGCCCCACACTAATGTTTCCGGCTTCGCGTGGTTCCGCCGGATTTGCGCATACCCCCAGATATGGCTGCAGATATTTGGGATATCTAGTAGAAATTCTGTGACATATTGAGGAATAGCGGTGAAGTGTACTGAATATTTTATTTCACGGAAATTGCGGCAAGAATATGAAACAGTGAAAGAGCAGATTGGCGGTAGGGCAATTGAAATTTTTAAACCACTTCTAAAAGGAAGAGATTCTAACTGTGTGTTACATAACTTCGGAGTTAGATGGTGATTTTTGTTTAGGTTAATATCGTTTCAGGATTGCAAGTAAACAATATTGTGTACCTATACTTTTGTACGTCAACATTCTTTTTTACAATTTATATATTTTACGCTTCACAACCTTCTTTAAAAAGATGATAATACCTTTTCATACAGAATTTATCGGGTTATTAACCATTGCCAATTCGTGGTCTCATTTTATATTTTTCGTAAATATAGATAATTTGTATACATTAAATATGCCTATCTAATCGTGAATTCTTTAATAAATTACAAACGTATGTTCGTACAGGTAGTTAAAAAAATTGTGTAATGAGCTTTGACAATGATGCTCTACATACAAATTAAGTTATTAAAGGTGCATGAAAATCATTGCAATACCAAATAAGAAATCTTAACCAAATCCTTAGGTAATTAACTTGACAAATTCAAGCCAATGAGGAACCAAATTAGTTACGGTTTTCATTAAACGATAATTAATATCCAAATTAATCTCGGAAAATGTTCGTTGACTGTAACAAAGCAGAATTCTGAATAAGACATTGAATTTCCTATCCAATATAAATGAAACGATCCGTCAAAACATATTTCTGGGGCATAAATCAAAACCTTCAAAATGCCGAACGACTGAGTAAAAGATTAACGTAATAAATGACTCAGACGAGACGTGCTCTACCCGCGTAGGTGTGAACTGTATTTTGGTAATGCATAATATCATGGGTAAATGTCGGCCCGAATTGACATCTTGGGAAATGTCGGATTCAATTAAATAATACATACGATGAGATTGGTACAAAGTTAATATGTAGTATAACTTGCAATACACATGTATGACATAACCAAGTGTACCCTAAGGTTGAATAAATGAAGTATAGAAGTATAAACCAATCGTGAAGTGAACATATTGACGAAAGTTTTATTTCCAACTTCTTTAAAAGCTGAATCTGCCAAACTCGCATACCTTGTGCGGTTACAGCACGTGTGGCATTGATGTTCCACGTCCAATAAAGTGAAATGAGATTTACCACTACATTGTGGGACTATGTACGGATGTTTGTCACGTAGAAAGGGTCTGTATATTGTCACAGGAGGTATACTTACATAGACGGTGATATCTCGTCCTTTCGAAAATATGTACATATTGTACTTGCTTAAATATGACGATTTATTGTCACAGAACGTAACATTATCACAGAGTAATTATATATTTGTTTACAAATTAAGATATTTGTTGTGGGATAGTGCAAAAGTAGATACACATGGCGATATTTTCTTTCCATGTTTATAAAATAAATCAAATTAAATATCTTATTCAGAATTTATATTCCGCATTATCCATGCTCGGTGAATAAATTAGAACATGATGAAAAAATTATTGTTGCCGTGGGCAGGACGTGTCACGGAATGACAAAGTCGCAGGTTCAAGACCTGCCCACGGCAAGAATTTTCTCATCATGTTCTTTAAATATACTTTATTTGCACATAAAATAATTAATGAAAATTAGTGTTTTGGCATCAGTATCGATCCTAACACACATTACAATTTATTCTTTTCAAAAAATATCCAATGTACAGACACAACTTATTTACAGTCTTATTATATGTATATAGATAGATTATTTTCGAGCGTTCATTTTACATGACTAGAGAAATATACATGAAACTAGACAGTATAATACCAAAACTTGATATATGACCAAAATAGTTTTTCGAACTCGAAGGATCGATATTCATGTAGGAACAGGATGCTTCCCCATGGCAACATCACTTGGTTCTATTAAAGGTAGGCTAACAATGGAATGTGTCCCTTGGGCTGTAATTATAAGCCCACTGCCAGAAACTTTGTCAATCTATCAATTATATTTAATTAATAATAGTATGTATACCTACGGTAGGTACTGTCGACAACGCATGGCAACACATGAAGTACGATTGCAAGTTTTTTGACGCAGTTTATGTGAACGATTCATTTCCGTAACCTCGCGTTCCCGTAACCGCAACTCTCTTTACGTCGCTTTCCCATTACGGTTTACGTCGAATTTCCTTTATGTACCTATGGGAAATAAATTATAACGAGTTTGTATAATTTTAAATTTTAATATAACCCTTTGATTGCCTAGTAACCAACATTTCGTAACCAGTTACGAATTACAAAAATGATCTTCGTACGTGAGCAGTTTCGAAGGAAGATCATTTTTTCTTTATTAGTAACCACGGCTACGATACAGGAAAAATCTAAATTTAGCTTCAAGGAAATCTAGTTTTTCCTACATAATTTTAGTTCTACGATATGAGAATATGTATTTATTGGTAGTAATTTAATAAATTTAATTTCTTGCTTTTGCCTCAATTATTGCACAAATAATAAGAAAATAAAAAAATTAAAAAGAAACTTATGATACACGCTGTGTTATGGCAGCTGACGACCGAACGATAAATAAATAAATTGCACAAATCGATATTAATTGTACGCTTAGCCGAAACATAATTCAAGCAGTTCAATTCTAAGTTCTTGATCTTCGTTGCGTATGTCTCGAATATGGAAGTCGATTATTGGCAATCCTCTTAAATTACTGTTCAATATTATATCACTGTACAACCATTCTGTTTTGGAATCTCCCGAATCCTGAAAATATAATATTAAAAAAATTAATACCTTAAGCTGAAGAAAATGTTTCTCCGTTAAATATTTAGATTGTTGTTTCGTCTAGCGTATGCAAGAAAAAATAAAATCTTACAATAAAAAACGGCATCAAAATTACGGCGTGCAAAATTCTAATTTTGTGTGCGAAAATAATCAAATCTGTTCTAATGCCTCTAGTGGCAGATTACGTACATTATTCCTTTTTTCCTAACAAGTATTTTACCAGTAGAACAAAATCGAATACCTAGATCGAATTTTTTTAGCAGTGGACAGCAAAAAAAACATCAGTTTATTTGGTATTGTTTTTTTCTGAATCCATAAATATAGTCTATTCGATTTCGTACTTGAACCTGTGACCTTGTTAATCCACGCTACATGGGTGTATAAGACTAAAAAAAATCATAACTTTAATTTGTTCGCCAAGCATGGTTTAATGCTCAAAAATTAAATCTGACCAATACCAACCTTGCATCCATCTGTATCCGGTGGAATTGAATAATAAAAAGGCATATCGTCTGATGGTCTTGGGCCTATAAGTTTTTCTTTCCAAGATAGCAGGCGCAAAGCCTTCTCAGTACTCGATTCGCCCTTTGGGTAAACGTAGGAGTTCTTGCAATGATATCGAATTTTTTGTGTTATGAATGTAGACTGACTCTGTAACCATTCTAATTGTCCCGTTGTGAACTGAAATAATTTGTATTACCTATTCTTAACACGTAAAACAATGAAACGTTTATAAGAATCACTCCCCCAATGTCAAAATCCCAGAATGTCCAATTCCGAGATTAACTATTTCCTAAAATGTCCAATTCCCACAACACAATGACCAAAATCCCACATTGACTAATTCCCAAAATGACGAATTTTATGCTTCACATTTATGGCGGTGTTCTGAAATGTTCCAAATCTCAATTCAATTTATAGTATCGACAATAAATAAATAATTATGAAAAAATTGTATTAAATCACAAAACTTAGGTTATATCAGTATCACTTCATCATCAGTCTATTTATATTGCCCCACTGCTCGGGCACAGACCTTGCTTTGAGGGAGCTGGGGCCATGATCCACCACGCGGGCCCAGTGCGGATTGGCGGATTTCACATGCCTTAGATTTTTTCTTCTTCTACGGCATGCAGGTTTCATCACGATGTTTTTCCTTCACCGTTTTGAGAGCACTCGGTAAATGTACGTAAGTTTTTCCGTCGAAAAAGTTTCCAGTATCACTTACTGGTTTGTAAAGTAAATTCCAAATAAATCCTTTTTCACTTAACCAGAAAGTCGTATTTCCATGACTTATAATTTCGGTTGTTGAAATGTTATTGTTTACTATTAAACAAGTAAGATTCCGTTCAATGTCACATACTGCTTTAAATGCATCGGTGCGTCTGATCCAGTATATACCTGTAACATTTAACAATAATTATAATAGATACGGACAACAGCATATCAATGGTAACAACTGCAGTGCGATTTCAGCTCTTACGACGCAGATAATAAGAATGGTCCAACCAAAGTCCAAAGTGTTACACTTGATCTGGTGTTAACCTATGTTCTTCGCTGCTGTACGGTCGAACTCAGAGAAAGATGTACAAGAGAGTTAATAAGGTTCAGATTTACTTTTTAATAGTTAAGGAAATATAACGCTAAACGCTAGCTTCTTTTTCCTTTTCATGATAATGTAACTAAGTTCTCTGTTGCTTAGACAATTAATATTTAATTTAATAATAATAAATTAGTATACTTACCAGTTTTGTACTTAGTGTTTGTATGTTTACAAGTTCTTAGCGGGTCAAATTCTGTACTACCAGTAACACCAATTATATTGCCTTGAATGAGGTCATTGTCATCATCATTGTCTTAAATATAATATCATAGTCATATTAGTAAGTCATATTATATAACTCTACATACTAACCTATGAAATCAAACTTGAGTAAGTATAGCCAATAAACTAACAGTTTAAAAAACAAAATTTATGGAATTATTTACGGATTTTAGTATGCGGAAATCAGTTAGACAATCGAGCTGATTTTTATTGTGTAATTAGCATCTCAAGAAAGTTCAGAGCATGACATGGTGTGTGGCTTCATGAAAGTAATTGACAAGAGTACCTACTTATTGTCTATATATGAACACAATACTCAAGAATGTAAGACTCTACAAGCAAATTATGACAGGAAACTACAAACCTGGTTCAGTACAACGACAGGATCCAGGCAATCCTGTTTGTCCAGGAGGCCCTATATCACCTTTAAGGCCTACATGACCTTTTGGTCCTATATCTCCGTTAAGTCCTTGTTCACCTCTAGGACCCATTTCCCCATTAGATCCTTCTTTTCCTTCAGGACCTTGGGGTCCTCTATCACCCGTAAGCCCGGTATCTCCTATAATAATATTTTTTTTATTTCCAACAGATGTCCATAAACTGTTATAAACTTAAGAGTTATGTTAGTATTATATTCGGACCTGTGACATAGAAAATTAATTACTATATATATTGGGTACTGATATACTAGGCCACTTGACCAGTAATGCAGGTTTCAGAATTGGACAGACCTAGACTATCTTTTGAACCTATATCTCGTCTAGCATCCGTTCTCCCTCCAGGGCCTGTCTCTCATCTATTTTTGAACCTTGATCCCCATCTCTACCTTCTAAACCTGTATCATCTACTTTAGGGTTCAAGTTATATCTATAATACTTTCTGAACCTGTGTTCCCTTTATTTCCTTGTTCTTCCTTAACCCTATAACCATTAATTCTAATATCTTATTTCAAACCTTTAAGACCGTCATCTCCTTTTGCGCCATTGGACCCTTTTTCTCCTTTAGGTACTGTTTGTTTAATAATATCCTTGAAGTTTGACATACCATCCTAGAACAATAAAATAGGTGTAGTGTACAAAAATATGATTTAAGTTCATTTAATAATTAGTTTAAGAAACAAAAACTCGACTGCCAAAAATTTAAGCTGCTTTGATTGAATTTTTATAGCTTATGTCACTTCTACAATCAAGACGAATCTAACGACACCTCATAGGTGTGTTTAGGCTGTAGGGCGTGACAAAGAATTAGACATACATACATACTTACACTCGAAAAACATAACCCTCCTTCTTGCGCAGTTGGGTAAAAATAATGTAATTAGTTTAGAAGTTAAGTGAATGAAAGTGGATAATAATATTAATAATTGAAGGTACTCACAAAATTTATTTGACAGGCATCTGAAAATTAATGAAGTAAGTTTACAAGTGGTACCTACTTAAGTATACGTGTGATTTATTTAACAAATATGTAGGTAGGTGGTACTCTCTATCCATAATTATTATGTCTATGTAATGATGGCTGGTTGTCTACCAGGGAACCAAAAAGTACCTGAGCAGGTGCCGAAGACTGAGCAGGGGACGAGTAGGTACCTTAAAAATAAATTAATATTGCCTCGTCTCCTGCCGGGGGACCAATGGGCGGGCACCTATATAGGGGCCGAATCTACAACTTTTAATCCGGCGGACGAATATTAGGGGGGGGGGGGGGGGGGGGGGGACCAATGGGTTCTGACCAAATTTACCACTTGTTTTATTTTGCACGCCGTAGTACCTACACACGCACGAAGACAGAGATAAGTATACAGTGGGCCTCAATAAGGTTGAGATTATCTCAATAACTACTGGACCGATAGTAAAAAATATTTTCTAGTAGATACATTAGATTACAAACTAAGTAATTAGAAAGAATTTTCAAAATGAATAAGCATAATCATGTACAATTAAATAAATTTCATTTCAAAATTTCAATCAATTTCTCTTGTAAGGACCTTTCTCTGTTTTAGACGTACTATTGGTTATACTGTGGTACGGTTTCAAGAAATGAAAAGAAAAACAAGTCGTTGTCGTGTCTCTGTACAAGAAAGATAAATACGAGTTGTGTTGTGTACTACATCATGCATAGCCATTAAGTTAAGAAGTCGTTGCTCAAAGAGTTCTTTACTTCGTGTGCATACCGCACATCGTAGAGCCTCACATTTAAGGGGCTGCCAGCTGTCAAACTCAAGCGCTAGACAGAAAATGTCCCGCAGCGGAGAGCACGGCACAGTGACTCCATATTTGTATTTTTATTAATTTTGTCAAGGAAAAAAAAATACGCCAACAAAAATCAGTTTTTTTTAAACAAGTTCTCGTATTTTTACGAATAATTATTTCGGTTTAGACATAATTTTCGTTTTAAAAGACGTGAAAAAGGTATGTTTGCGATTTTTTTCTATCGAGCGAAGATTATCCAATCGCGTATCGGTATTCATCGTCTCTAAATACTATACATTTTTTCAGATGTTTAATTTTAATTCATAGAAAAACTGAATATCACACGCACAACCAGCCTTAAGTCTTTCCCACACAGGCGCGATCTGCACGCGGCTTGCGGCCAGTTGAAACGCATGCCCCGCCCCATTTTCTCCTATCGTTACCGTCCAGTAGGTAGCGGATTGCGGCCTAGGCCTCAGCTCGCTACCTACTGGACGTTAACGATGGGAGAAAATGGGGCGGGGCATGCGTGTTCAGCAAGCACGCAAGCCGCGTGCAGATCGCGCCTGTAGGTATGGGAAAGATTTTATCTGAACACCTTTCGCCCTTTAGTAGAGGTTAAATCTATGGAACAGTATTTTCTTTGGTCAATTTTGACAATGATGCTCCTTATAAAATAATTATACTTATCATTATTTATAAGTATAATTATTTTATAAGGAGCATCATGTAATTAATATCGTGTGTCATACTTACTTAAGGATATACTACAGGTTTTACTTCCGTCGACATTGTTCTGTAAAAATAAGAAATTAATTTAAAAAATAAAACAAAAACCGACTGACAAAATTTTTAACCGCTTTGATTAAATTTTTAAAGCCTGTCACTTCTGCAATCAAGACGATGTTGAAATCCATCAAGCCGTTTAGGCTGTAGGGCGTCACAAAGAATTAGACATACATACATATGGGTATATACATACTTCGGGTAAAAAATAAGTAAGTTGGTAAGTAAATAAAGAAGACATCAGGTTCGTGGTTAATCTCGGATTTTCAGGACTATAATTATGTTCATAAACACATACAAACAGTATTAGAATATAACAGTATTAGAGATAAGTGTGCCCTTTATACAAATTCTATTTATAAGCGTATTTTTATTATTTCGTATGAATATAATAAATAAATAAAAGTTGGTGAGAAAGTTTTGAATCTTGCCTGATCTGGGTTTAAAGACAACGCAGTAACTGAAACAAAATTATTATATTATGTTTAAAAAATTGCTGAATTTTTCTTCTATTACATAGGTACCTACCAAGCCTGCGCTACAAGCTGTCTACTAGGTAGTGAAATATTTTTTAAATCGGTCTAGCATAGGTCCCTTTTCTCTATGTTCGACTGTAGGTAGAGTACATAAATAACAATTAACACATGTATTGCATAGTACATACCTGCATTGTGTGTTACATCTGTATTGTAAATTAGAAACAAAAATATCACTAACTTAAACGACATTTTACAACTAATATTACCTACTGACTGACAAATGTTTTATTAAAATAGTAGCCTTATTTATGAAACTTACGCTCAACCGTTGCTGTTATATACTTACCTATAGCTATCTATTTATAAATGAACATGACGCAATATAGTTGACCTATTATCCTTGTTCAATACAATTTTCCTATTCGCTTGTAAGTACTTCTGTCGCGGGAATGTCGCAGCTTATTAGGTATACTCATTAGGTGTTCTTTTAAATCAGGGTTTCTTCAACTTTTTGCAGTCACGGACCACTAACTGAATTCAAAAACCTCTACGGACAAAGAATATTTTACGAAAAAAAAACTTTTATGCAGTCAGTTTTATTGCACAAAAGACTTTTATTGGTAGTTTACTTACACTTAGGCACTAATATATATTAGGTAAAACAAAACTAAATTAGTGAGAAGGATGATCTGTTTGGCCTCAATGAGCAACAAGCGATGCGCGAGTTCACTGATTACTGCACAGTTTTCTGATAAATATATTAATGTTTACTGAGCTGCTGCGGACCCCTGGCACTCATGTTACGGACCCCTAATGGGTCGGTGGACCCTACTTTAAGAAACCCTGTTTAAAATAATAATTGTAAGTATAATATTATTATTTTAAACATTGTTGTTTTATGTACAATAAAGTGTATTTGAATTGAATTATTATAAAAACAACATTGTGTGTGTAGACAGGAGTGATCTGAGTAGATCACCGCAGAAGCGTTTCTGTGTTTATATACAGGGTGGTATTGAATTCATTCGACAACTTTAAGTGGATGGTCAGGCTTGTGACATACATTAATTCTGCACAGAGTTTGAGAAAATAAAGAATTTGGGGAAATATAGAAAAATATTTACAATAAATTCAATTGTCAAAAAAAATATTAATTTATGTATGTGCATCGTAACTGTGTTGGGAGATTTTATATTTTAAGGTATAGTTTAAATTTTTTGCAATGATTTCTTTCACTGGAATTATTATCATTTATAAGGAAATGGCGCACTTAGTTCAATTTATTTTTTGCAATTTTGATTTATTAAAAAACCTTACAAATTTAATTTTACAACTCCCAATTTCAATTTGTCAAGGACACACTGTATATGTATAGGCATATCTATTTTATTTATATTCCCTTACAACAACAAAAACTAGCTTCTACCCGCGACTTCGTCTGCGTAATCTTTATAAATTATATGTGTTATTCTGATTTATGAGTTATACGTACATATATAGGTATGTATTCATGGAGTTTGCTGGAAGAAATCTCTGATAGACATTTAAGTTACGCCCTTTGTATAAGTATGTCTTTTCTTATGTATGTTATAATGTAAATACCTATCCAGTGTGTATGCAATAAAGTGTTAATAATAATAATAACAATTACTATCTATATTATTGTAAAGTTTAATTAAAATCCATTCTTTGTTTTCGCGTAAAAGAGCAACAAACATCCATCCATCCACCCATACAAACTTTCGCGTTTATATATATTAGTGTGATGGGATGGGGTACAACGAGATTAGGTACATGGCGTTTTCGTACATTCGTTGCTATATTTATTGCATATCTACACAGAAAATTAAATGAAATACTTTCTCTGAACACGCGACAATATGGACGAAGCCTTTGTTAAAGATCTAATGATTTCTTTTCGATTCCGATCGGAAAAATACGAGCCGAAGTCACGCAAAGCTCGAATTTGTAACGATGAAGTAGATAGGCAAGAAAGACTTGTTAGATCAAGGTAATATCGTTTTTCGTATATAGAAAACAGTAGTGTAGATACCTATTCGCAAATTCTTTAATCAAGAATTCTTCATCTAAATACTTATCACATTTTCCTTAACTAAACAGGGATTGCATTGGTAAAATAAATACTCATAAGTAGGTACCTATTACAGTGTAAAATTTTAGGTAATTCACAATAAATTTGAGGAATACCTTATGAAAATAAATGATAATGTATAAAATAAAAACAATAAATTTAAATGATAGTGCCGCAGAAATTAAGGTTTAAACAAAAACTTAGGTGTTCACAGAAGACAGATAGACGAATATTTTTGTATTGTTTTAAGATTTGAAGATTTATTAGGTACGTAAAATTGTCGAGTATTCTCAAT
Source organism: Tachystola acroxantha (assembly GCA_963506565.1). Lineage (NCBI taxonomy): Eukaryota > Metazoa > Arthropoda > Insecta > Lepidoptera > Oecophoridae > Tachystola > Tachystola acroxantha. The sequence goes on along the minus strand of OY735879.1, from coordinate 4,799,695 downwards.
TTTTTTCTCCCAACGCCCTCTTCCTTAAAATCGCAAAATTTACCAATTCAGCGCCCTCTATCACTCAACATAAGAAATACTTTGTTCAGGAGCCGTCTAACTGGAATTTCAGTAACATCAAGTTTCCTTTTCAGGAATAAGTAGGAGCATTTCAAACTATGTAGTGTGCACGGTTTCCGAGAGATGGCAGTTTAAATTATGGAGGAATAATAATAATAATATTCGTTTCTTACGGCGAAAATGCAAGACGTAATCTAATAATTTGTGCTAGAATTTATATAGTATTCAATTAATTCTTTTACGTATAGGTTAGTATAACGATGACAATAATTATGTCATTACTTTCATAAAACAAATAATTTATTTTCTATTAAGTATACAGGGTGATTGGAAATGCGATACATTCCTTGAAAGGGGTCGAAAATGAGTGGTTTCTGAGTTGCGTTAGTTTTAATTTAAAAAACTGCTCTACTTTGAGCATTGAAATAATACTTTTCTGAAAGCTGATAAAGTAGAGAATAATGAAAAGAATTATAATTAGGTACCTACCTAAATATCTACTTGTACGTTACTTAAACGTACCTACTTCCACCGGAAAATGAAATTGAAATTACCAACCCCTTTAGGTGCACTAGGGCGGGGTGTCGTGAAGTCGTGAAAGGATTTCACTCTCCGAATCTAACACGGTCCATTTGATTCCGACCCTGTTCGGGACAGCACTTACCACGTATTGAATCCGTGAAAAGCTGTAATAAAACCAGGACTTTAAGTCATAAGACATACCTAAGAGTTATTCCGTCCGTATACTTTTACTTCGAACCAGTAGTAGGTAATATATGTATTTGTTTTTTTTATGCAATAAATAATATTTGATTTGATTTGATTTTTGAATATAATAAACAGGTATAACGGACAATAAATTTCGATCTCATGTGAAGTTCTATAGTGCAGCCCAAATCAAGTGTCTTATTTTATAAAAAAATATGATCGTCTAATTACCTCTTGTGATGTAACACTGAAGGTACTGATTGATCGAACCTGTTCATCATTGTAAAAATAAAGTGATCCGATCTAATAATGTGAAAATAACTATGCAATAATCACAGAACAGCTTAAAATGTTAATAGGCTTCGGTTTACATCCCATCATGCGATACAATCTTGTGTGAATGTTGTCACAAACCTTAAAACTATTAAGTTATAGTTATTTTATTACAAAGCAACCCTCCAACCGTCGCTAAACAAAGCTCGCTCATAGCTAATCGCTCGCACCGAGATAAATTCGTTAAAAATATACTCACCGGCACGGAATTTAACCCAATTAATTAAATAAGGTAAACCTAGTTTTGTTTCGTGTTGTTTTCATTAGTTTTGTGTTTGAGTGATCTAAAACGATAGTAGTGGTTGTCAAAAAAGTTTTTTTAGTATTAAATTATGCTCAGTGGGCCAATTCACTGAAATGCAATTGAAACAAACGCTTAATTATGGCCTTAAAAAATTTCAATAAAAAGAATATTGTGTATCGGTTTTTATCGAATCATAATCCATAAATCGACTCGTTTGGGATCACCGAATTTGAACAGAAATCGCTAATTTCTTATCACTTGCGAAATTTTAATGTATTTACTTATACGAAATCTAACGTTCTTTATCTACTTTAGACTTTCGTAGGGTTTATTTTCTTAGTATCACAGATCTCTGTATCCAATACAACAAAGTGTCTTAAAAATAAATTTCAGAATAAATTGTTATTTCAACTAGATTTAGCCGTACCTACATGAAATGAAATGATATTATTTACTTGCCTTGAATATGGTTTCATACAGGATTCTTTTTATACTTATATTACTAGTAGGTACTTATGCCCAGCACACAGTCATTTCTGACATGCAAATATTTTGTTTACATATTTACTTATTCCTATGGAAAATAACAACATTCTTTATTAAAATAAAACTAACTAGGTACTATCTAAAAATACATTACTTATAAAATAAATAAAAAAAACTAAATACTAAAGGACGAACACGTCGTCCAGATCCCCGTTTTGTGGAATGCTGCCCAGGACGCTGGCAGCATTTCCTCGCTGTATCGCAATGCTTAGTCGCTGAGCGAGGTAGCTGCCAGCCCTGGGATCGCCCGAGGCATGGACCAATCGGGTAGACAGCTCGTGGATCAGATCTTTAGAGTATGTCGACCATGGGCCCATTGTTTCTACCGCAAGCGCCGCAAACTCATGATGTGGAGTCAGTCGTGAGTATTTGCGGCGCTTGAGTATTTGCGCCTGTTCAGCAGCAGCGCCGGCCTTATGGGAAGTACCCTGGATATGGGACGGGGCGAGAGTATCTACACAAGTCGCGTCCCACACCAGGGTCCTTCCCAGCCGCCACGGTATTAAGGTTGCGCCATCAGGCCTCTTTCCGTCGTCTCTTAGCAGACCGCGTGGCTCCAGTGTGGCCGGCACGGCCGCGGTAACGAGAGCACGACGGATGAGATCGTTGATGGCACCGTGGCGGTAGGTACAGTCGGCCGGCGCTCCTCGTACACGAAAGCCCATGGCGTCCCAGTTCGTCCACGTCTCGGCCACAAATACATTCTTATTATATTACTTACATTTCAATGTTATAATTATGATTCCAGAATTCGCTCCCTAATTTTAATCGTCGCTAAGCGAGGCGTCACTTTCGCTCACGCGGTGTGGTATATGAGTGACAATGACGTTGCGGATAGTTAGGTTTAGGATTAGAATTATAGACCACGACGAAATCACACATAGGCATAGGTACCTACCGTCGACAGCAGATCAATGGTAACACTTGCAGTATGATTTCAAGTCTTACGACGCAAATAGTAAGATCTGTCAAAAGTAAAAAGTGTTACCATTGATCTGCTGTCGACTGTACCAGATGGTGTAAATCGGTGATTCATCAATTGTCAAATTTAAAAAAAAACGTGTTCAGTTTTTATAACAAAAGAATCTGAATCTGCTGTTATATCTTTAACCAAAAAAAAAAATTGAACCTGTCTTATTTTCATCTGTTTGCAAATTCTCCAAAGTTTGATCTTCCGTCATTTTCAGTGCCACAATGACTGAAATATTTATTGCTCCGGAAATAACTTGAGGCTATTTGGTAAAATATCATAATAAATAACGAAAGGTTGGCGTTGGCCGGAATGAAATTTTCACTAAAATAATAACGAGCGACGTTCAAAGTGACGCAACGAGTTTGGAATAAAGTTCATTTGTCTTGAGAAATGAGAAATGTTTTGCAGTTCGGATGAAATTCATTTTGTTATTACATTTGCTTAATTTAAGGTGAATCACATATTTTGTCTCTTCTATACAAATTATTTTTAGCCGGAATCTTTCGCTAGAAACACAATTATCACAAAATATAAAAACTAATGATAAAATCGCCGCAGAGAACGATGTATGTATATGAAATCGCTCACAGAAGGAGAAGAGAGATTAGAAATGACATGAGTTGATTCCAGTATAGCGCAAAGCGGCTACTCTCCGCTCATTGGATGTCATTTCTACGATGACGGAAGCCTGTAAGACCAACCCACGGTCGACATAAGGGCCGGCAAGCGGTAGAGACGAATGACCAACAATAGAAAACATATCGTCGGCTTACTGCAAGAAGTCATTAATTGCAAAAAGTCATTAACTGCACTTGATACACCATTGTACTCAGCTCGACGAGCTCTACAAGAATCAGAAATCATTATTTTCCTAGCTAGTCTGGTTCTGTAGTTATCGCATGTTAAGAAATCATTAACTCTATTTTTGGAATGTCGTGTTACACCAAAATCATTATAGCTATTTAACTTTTTTGGCGAAGTCGCTTAAAACTAATTGTCGATTTTGGACAGTGAGCAGACTTACTTTAAGTGATAAAATTAATTTCGTAATTTCACTTTTGAGTGAAAATATTTTGCCAAAACTCACTATTATTTCAATTAACCACTACACTAAAATCTGGTCATTCTCATATGGAAGTGGACAGTATGCACAGTGCAATTGAATATCAACTAGTAAATTTTCCCGTTTTCTCAATGGCCGACTACTGCAATATTGTGCGACAAGCTAGACCAAAAAGTCAAATCCAGTACAGAAGAAACAGTACGAACCCATCATAATGGAGTATTTTGACATATTGGACCTGAAAGATTTAAAAACGAAGTTGATAAAAAACCGTTCACTCAATAGTGATGGGGAACCAATACATTGGCTGAAAATAATGATTATGTGCCATTGATTGTTTAGAGCAGGGCTTCCCAAACTTATTTTTACTGTGACGCCCTTGGGAATTTGTCATTTTATTACGACGCCCCGCCCTCTTGTCTAAAAAGAACCTACCAAAGTTGTAACTCTGTAATTATCATTAGAAAAGGAAAAAAAAGCATAAGAATGAGAATGAAAAGAAATATTTTACTTTGCTGGCAGATGTGTTTGCTTTTCTGAGCACAGCTTCTCAAAACGGGGCTCAAGTTTGGAAATTGCCATTGATGCAGACAGCCAATCTATGTAGATCGCCTCGCGACGCCCCTGGGATAGTGCCGCGGCGCCCCAGGGCGTCGCGACGCACAGTTTGGGAAGCCCTGGTTTAGAGGATAAGAAAACAAAATATGACTGATTATTATGTGCCATTGTACGTAGAAAATTAAACATCTACGGAACATTGTGATTCTTTTTACATAATTACCTATATAGAAATATACGACTGATTTATAGTAATGTATGTAGGTTAAGAAACCATTCCTTTTTTAAGTTATATTCCTTTCTAACTGCTGATTATTTTTTTTATCTATAATTTTTGTTTTAAAATCGATAATGACTGTCCTTATTTAAAACGTAATGTGACTGATACACTTTTTAATTAGAATTTTCCTGAAAACTAGTAATTATAGTAACAAAATGTTATTTCAGATCATCATTATCTCCATCTCTTAATTCCATTATGATGTGCAGAAGTCATTATCTTTTATTTCGGCTTTTTTTTTTAAAAAGGACGCGTTAAATTTTAATTTTTTATCGTATTATAATAATAAAACTTCACTATAATAAGATTGTGTTTTTATTTCTCAGAGAACATTCTTCATTACAATGCTGTGATCAATCAAATTTCAAATCTTAATATCTGTTTTTCTTAAATTTGGAAAATGTTAGTTAATGATTTCTTGCAGTAAGCCGACGATATGATGATGAGGTGATTACTAAATTCTCGTGATTTGAAATTTTTATTGAAAACTGAAATAAGTGAAACTGATCAGAAAATGTACAAATCTTGCATGGAAAGCAGTAAATCGAACGAAGAAAACCGAATGAAACTTTAAGGCGCTATATGGTTGTCAAAAGCAAGAGTGAGAATTTTGGATGAATTTTGGCAGGGAAATAAAAATACGCCAACAAAAATCAGATTTTTTTTAAAGAAGCTCTCGTATTTATTGTTTTACTATATATTTTGTATGAATAACTATTTCAGTTTAGATATAATTTTCATTTTAAAAGACATAGAATGTTTGCGATTTTTTTCTATCGAGCGAAGTTTGTCCAATCATTATCGGTATTCATCAGTCTCTAAATAGATATATCCCAAGATGGCTATATATTTTTTCAGACGTTTAATTTGAGTAATTAATGCCATATCCTTCGTAGAAAAACTGAAAATACGCGCATACGAAGCCTTAACAATGAAACTTAATAAGTCAAATCAAGCGGAACTCACACAGTCTAGGAAACTTTTCAAAGCCACATCCGAGCTCACGTGAATTCTAGATAAACATACGATATTGTATTTGGGCACGATTCTATTCAAATTTAAAGAGAGTTCTCTAAAAGTTTAATTGGAAAACAAAATGAAGAATCTCGTAGAATCTAATCTGTGTAAAATAGCTTCCTATTTTGTGTCTACGTATATGTAAGACCTTATTTTATTACTTACCTGCGTTAATTTCGATTAAGTGTTGAACAAAAAATTTAAAATAAGAAGGTAAGCACAGACGAAGGTCTGTTTCACAAGGATGACATGTCATGTATTTTAATTTTCCTTTTTAAAAAACAAAACATAAATTTTTACATTTATTTATTTATGTGTTGGTAGAAAATATTTATTATAAACGATACAAAATATTACAGACTGTAAATAGGTATGAAAAAAAATTATAAATATAATAAATAATTGGAATAATTTATTTGTTTAATTACTTGACAATATTTTTATACAAATAAGACTATTTTTATGTAATCTATATTACTGTATAGCATTTATTATTTAGAAATGAAATAAAGATATCTATAAAACCTATCTGTCTAAATCAAGATATCACTCCTCGTGCAATCGTTTATTTTAGCACGTGTTGTGTACGAGTATATTACCATTCATTAATTTTAGCGAATATAAATTTTCTATTACTGACGTCACGAGTTACCGTATGTTTCCGCTTCCTACCAAACCAATTCCACCTAGTTACGGTGTTTACCCGGGGGCGTCGAATCTCTAAGTCAAATAGTCACACATCAAACAGTGTACCCTGAGGAATCGAACTACCAGTGTTCCTGAGCCTTTGTACGAGTTCGTTCACATTCGCATCCGTCTTGTTTGTTACTTTGGCAAGTTTTCGACAAAAGGGTTGGTCATGTGAAAATTGACAAGTTAGTAGTTCACGTGGCCTCAGGCGAGCCAACTGGGGTCAATGAATAATGCGAAATAGGCTCTAAAATGTTAATATTTGGGACGTTGTTGACAAGTCATATAACACAAATTTTATCATTACTCATTGACTGATAGGTAATCAGAAGGTCATTTTCACTAGTGGAAGGCATGTAGATGGGGTACTAAATGAAAATCAAGGAATTATTATAAGTGCAAGTCGGGTTCGGCGCTATTTTTCGACAAACTTATTGATGCAATCGGTCTCCTACATTTTGCAGCGCATTTACTTACTTTTGTAATTCATTAAGAGCATTAATAAGCTGTAATTTATAATACAAAATTAATTGAAATTCCACCAATGACATACCTAAATGTTGAAAGGGGCCAAGTTTTATTTTACAAATGCGATTATGTTGCTCACCCGCTTTTGTTTTTTATTTTACATAGCTTGGCACCGATTTAGCCCTTGCAGTTGTGACAAGTAGCAAATTGTTGTAGTACCTAGATAATAATTTGTTTGGTTATCGCGTTTTATAAATTAAGCAAGAATTGTTTTTTCAAAATATGTGGGAAGTATAATGACCATGATGAGTTCATTATCACCAGATGTGTGTAATGTGATCTGGAGCGAAGTGTCGTGCTCATCGGGGCGACAATACTATGTAACTACTGTCCATTACTGCTCGGACACGAGCGTCCGTCAATCGCACTGGGTGTATCCTAAACTGATCCAGCAATGTATGAAACATGGAAAGAGCGTCGTTACAACTCCAATGTAGGTCATGTATTTAATTAATTAATGTGGGTTCAGTGTGGGTTAGATATTCCGCGCTTACATAACACTAGGTGTGACTTGCTACAGATAGTGAGAGACATGTTCAATACGAGTGCGTCCACTCCGACCCCACAGTACTCTTGGTGCTCTGACGCGCAGACGTTTCGTGTGGCGTGGTCTGTGGGGCTTTGCGCGGCGTGGTGCGCGGTGGCGGTACAGGGGGCCGTGCTGGCGTGGCTAGGGCGATGGCGGGGGCGGCGCGCGCGGGCGTTACTTCTGCACGTGTCGGTTGCGCGCGCAGTTAACGCCACTGCCGAGTTCTGCGTGGCTATGCACGTGGCGCGCAGGGCAGCCGCGGGCTGGCGTGCAGCACTCTTCGCAACGCTGCTGCACTCGGACTGCGCACTCATATGCTTCATGTGCGTCTTTACCGCGCATCTGCACGCGCGCATCATGCGCCCGCTAGCTACCCCGTACCGCCTGGCGCCAGTGGCAGCCCTCATTTGGACCCTGAGTGCACCAGTAGGCGTACTATGCCCGGTGCTGTTGCGAACGCGGCCCGCGTACTTCCGCGTGTACTACGAAGCGTACTACTTAGCAAAGGTGGTGCCTGTGACCGTGAACGCGGTGCTGCTGGCGCGTGTGCTGTGCGTAGCGCGGGCAGCGGGCGGAGCATGCGCTGGTCGTGGGCGGCGGCCGTGGAGCGCTGTTTTACGGTCGGCGTGCATCGCTTGCTGTCTGTCGCTGATGACGAGCGCGCAGGTGAATCATTTACGCAGCGTTCTCTCTACGTCAGCTCACGGAGCGTCGTGTTCCCGCTGCGTCAACTCTTTGGTTTCGACTCTGCGCTTGGAGTCTCTTTATCATCATCAGTCTATTTTTATGTCCCCACTGCTTGGGCACCGACCTTCCCTTACATCGAGGAAGCTCGGACCCAATGCGGATTGACGGATTACACAGGCCTTAGTTTTTTTGTTCCACGGCACGCAGGTTACATCACGATGTTTTTCTTCGCCGTTTTGAGAGCATTCGATAATTTATACGCAAGTTTTTACGTTGAAAAAACCAAGAATAACTCATTGGTACATGGCTGACCTGGCCGGGGATAGAACCTCAGTATCGCAGGTCCAGTGGCCCAACCACTGCGCCACCGAGCTCTCTCTCTCTCTCTCTGGAGTACTTACTTACTCCGCTGGCTCAGTGATCCGAAGTGGATCTTGGCCTCCGCAACGAGAAGACGCCAGTCGTGTCGGTCCTGCACCGACTGCCGCCACGTGTGTGCCTTTAGTTGGTACAGGTCCTTCTTGCTGGACATCGTCCTTCCAGCGGTACCGAGGTATCTCTGGAGTGGAGTCTCTTTATAGCAACTTCTTTTTACATCAGGTGCTGGTGAGCGACTTGGCGGGCGCGGCGGGAGAGTCCCTCTGCGCGGTGTACTCGCTGTGCGTGGTGAACTCGTTCCAGCCGGTTATGGTGCTGGCGCTGGTGGCGTTGCTTGCGCGCGGCGACCTGCGCGCGGTCGTAGGACATGCGGCCAGGGACATCGGGCTGATGATGCACAGGGACACCAGGGGGGCGAGGCACGACAGGGGACGGGGCTCAACAGGGACAGCTACTATATCGACGCACGGAATAAGAACAGATGATGCGTGAATTCTTAGAATTAATATTAGTTTGGGCTGATAATGCAGGGACACCAGGCGGCTGAGGGACAGGGGACGGGGTACGTCAGGGACAGCTCCTATCACGACACATGGAATAAGCACAGACGATACAATTCTTAAAATTAATAATAGTTTTCTCGCCTTTCCAAACCTTTGATACACTTTGGACTATATAATAGATCATTCTTATTATCTACGTCGTAAGAGTTGAAATCGTACTGCAAGTGTAACCATTGATCTGCTGCTGTCCGTACCTAATTAGACAAAATGGTAAATTAAATTATATGTATAATTTACAGACTTTTTTTATTTAAACAAATTACACCACGTGATTTATTCAATTAGTTCAAATGGTAGGTTTTTTTTAATTAGGGTTAGTTAATACACCATATATTCCTTGTTAATACTTATAATGTAGGTAGTACTTAGTTTGCTTTTGATATGGTAGGTACCGCAATAAAGAGAACTTGGCCCTTATCAACATTTGTGTTTTTCGGGATTATAAATATCGTGATATTATTTTCAACTGTTGAATAATTAATTCAGTTACATTTAAATGTGGGTAAGATGTTTATTCCTTTAATATTAATGCTTAATTGCTCTCCACGTGAATATAGGCTGTTGTTTGGGGCCACTAAGAGATAATTTAACCTGAGGTTCCTGAGGTTAATAAGAATCCCGGAATAAGAGTCACGGAATGACAAGGTCGCAGTTTAAAGTCCTGCCTTAGGTAAGAAATTTTTCATCATGTTCTAATTTGTTCACCGAGCATGGATAATGCCTAATACAAATTATCAGTTAATTAGAGTAATAGGTAACTTAATAGTCAATTTGGCATTTAATAATGATAGATAAAGTAAGTCCCATTTTTCCTCCCAATCGCTTGTCATACGGCCGCAACCTAAAACACAACAAGACAATATTAATGCGCGGCCACGTAGAGTATTTCCCTTGCCACACAGCCATTAGTCTGTTTGTCGCAGATATGAGTAACTCACAGAATCTGGGATGCGGTCTCAAAACTAAATTATCTTTGAATATGATCCATTATGCAATTCACAAATTCTGATGATCGTGATCAAAGTCAAATTCAAATCTCTTCATTGCAAGTAAGCACGATGTTTACATTTTCGCACATCAACATTTTTTTCGAATTTACATTTAAAAGGTGCTGAGGAGAAAAGGTGAGAATAAACTTTCAGTAGGTAGCACATCTTTTAAAATAATACATAATTATTATGATATAAATATCTTTCGTGGTAGCCCCAACAGCATCCTGGAAGTAATCGTGTGGATACTCTCCAATGATAAAACACTTCGTTGAGCTGTCGATCAGAAAGAGCTAACTCTTTTTGATCAGCACCTCAACAAAGCATACCAAATAACTCACTAACAATAATTTGTAAGGTGTTTTACTAATAAAAGTGGATCCATGTTATCTTCAATACAATTTTTTTTATTAATAATATTATTATAATGATGAAGAAAGTTTGGTAGCGCCACCATGCTGCAAAAAAGTAGGCTAAAAAGAAGTTATATTTTTCCGATCTCGACATTCAATTTGTGGAATTTCTAAACGGCACAAGTAGAAGAAACTATTTCGCTATCTTCGATGTAAGCTGGCAATTGAGGAATGATACGCCCTCTATTTCCTTAGTCCGGAAACCGACTCCAGATATAATCTCTACAGGAATCAACATGCGTTATCTACCATCTAATGGCATTTATTAACAGCTTGTTGTCCGCTAAATTCGAAACCAGTAGGGCTATTACGGTTCTCAAAACGATCAAATCATACCATGTCATAGCGGCCGTGAAAGGGACAGTGCTATTGTATTGGTGTAGCGGCGTCTCTGTTTGGCGCGCCATGACATGGTATAATTTCATCGTTTTGAGAACGGTAATAGGGGCGCTGATGGTATTACATCCAAGTACTTTTCAAGGTTGGCGGAGATTGTTAAAATATGTCCAACATGTTAATAAATGACAAGCCAGATTCTGTCCCACCATCAACCGCAAGTTGTACAAGATAAAGAATAAATGTAAAAATGTCTTCGTTTTTTATTAAAATTATTGGTTTAAAATAAAGTTTTGTACAAGTTGCGATTCGAAAAAAACAGCTTAATTAAGAATTCAGAAAATAGTAAGAAATCAAGAAATAAGATTTATTCATTGATTTTGTTATTCTTCTATAGGAGTTGCGAGAGTAGTAGAAAATGATACTGATTATGATTATACAATATTAAACCTGTAATAAGTCCCAACAAAATGATAGGTACAGCTTAAATGGTCACGTAGTTTTCGTACGTACGTAGGTGGGGCAAAGCTCCATTGAAATGTGGCAATGTCTTTTATCCCAACACAAGTTGAAATATTTTGGGCCAGTCGATCGCAAGTCGAAGTCATTTTGTGTTTAAAGATATTTATTTCTCATTAATCAAAAACATAGGTTTCACTGACATGAGAACCTAATTTAATTTAATGTATTGTTAGTGGGTGGGATTCTTGGGAGTGGGAGTCTTTTTTGTTGCATTAGTGCTGATTAAAATAAGTAGGTAGGTAAATTAATATAGGTATTATTGTGGATATGATATTACAGAAGGAAAAAAAGGAATATCTTCATCAATTTTCGTTCGTTAAAAAAACCAAGCATGTCTAGCACTTGCGATAGGTGTAAATACTTACTTAATGAGGTCCCAGTATTTTTTTAAAGGTACGATTGGCTCAGGTATATAAATGAGCTTAGAACGAGAATTGCTGATTGTACACATTTTGTATGACATATTTAGGTACCTACTTTTCTAAGGTTCTTGGAATTATCTCATGTAGGTATGTATTGTATGAAGTTTAGCATTCCTTATATTATGTATCTCGATGCACGTACTATTTTAGGCTATTTAGAAGGAATGCCATTTCCTGTTACTATCTCTTTCACACCAGTCATTTGTGACTCAATGGTCGCGTCCCAAGCGAACTGTATTCCTTGTGACCCACCTGTTTTTGTCGGCCATTCTGATGATATACGTGAATGGATATTTATCTTTAACGTTAATTAACTTTCTGCTTCTGTTTTCTACAGAAATACAGTATTTAGTGAGCATTAAATTGTAATTCAATGCCGGTGTCATTAAGTCTTGTATCTACTAGCCAACAATTAACGACACATGACGCTCAACAAGATCGGCAACGTTGCACAACAACGCGCGACGTTGCCATCAGCTGTCGCGCAACATGACCATGTACCAATCCGTAAGTTCCTCGTTACCGTTCAACATGATGTGCTACATGTCGAGTGTCAAATGTTGCTTGTGGATCGAGGCATGTAAACAAATTCGACTGCTTTTAATTTTAAACGTCTTTGTGATTATTTACCGTTCTTTCTGTGTAATCGATTGTACTTATGATATCTGCGTTTTTTTACTATGTACAGACAACAGCAGATCAATGGTAACACTTGTAGTACGAATTCAACTCTTATGACGCAGATAATAAGAACGGGCCAAAGTCCAAAGTGTTAGCTACTGTTAGCTGTACCAAGGGAAGAGACTAGTCTCTCACGACACAGGGTATCCTAGTGTGGGGACTAGTGAATTTGTATATAAGTATCCAATTTACAGTCGAAGACAGAGACAGGGGGCCTCAAAATGGTTGAGATTTTCTCGAAAACTACTGGACCGAATTCAATAATTCTTTTACAGTTACATAGTTTTAACTTTTATCTATCAAACAGTGAAAGAATTTTTGCAATAGGTCAAGTAGTTTTTGAGATAATCTCAACCTTAAAAACTCTCATGTACATCTTTCTCTGTGTTCCACCGTACAACTAAATAAAGTTTTATTTCATTTCATATTCTGATGCAATTAAAAAAATTAACGAACTAAACCGGAGTTTTCCGAAGTTTTCCACAAGGGATATTCTGTTTAAACATTAAAAAAAATCATTTCCATGTAAAATCATGTTCTGCTCGTTTTTGGTGTCCATTTTCGGTCGGAGCCGAACATTGCAGCTCGTGAATAAGTTTTTAACTGGTGACGGCGGGAACTGTCACATGCAAGCGAAGCTCCCAGTGGGCTGGACCACTACTATCGGTCTCGCACAATTGTATAGTTGATACGTATTTTTTATATAAATAATACCTATTATAAAACGGAAATAATTGATAGTGATGTATAATACAAATGAAATCAGTTGAAAAATAAAATAGTTACAGGCATTTAGAAGTCTTATAAGATTTTATACTTTCCATATTATAAACTAATTGATTAATTTTAAAAATTTACTGATGTAGCGAATGACTCTCCCAGGCTCCCTCTACGGGCCACACGAGGTAGTAGCGCGCCTTACGTTATATATTCTATGGTTTGGCGTACGTGCAGCGAGCGAGAGTGTGGTCGAATGGCGGCTTGTTGCGCGCGCGCTTTCCTTCTGTAACTGTCTGTCTGTTTTACTGTAAACTGTTCCAATAAACATTTTGTGGACACATTGTGTTTTTATTAGACAGGGCCCAACCGAACTCACGAAAAGTGGCGCCCAACGTGGGGCGTTGTGGCGCCCAATTGAGTAATTTACATTTACCAGCATAGTGGTATGAATGATAAATATTACGGAATGTCATCTTAGAATAGAATCATTTATTCCACTCATTTTCGTAGTAAGGCTCTATCGCCTCTCTTGATTTCTACTTTTTTTATTTGAAAAGTTTCCAAAACTTTCCTTTTACTATTTCCGGAATAAAATTAGGGGGAAAGGACCATTAAATCTAATGTTTACGTATTTTCCTTTCAGTGGACGCCGGGTATTATATCAAAGGCAGCCTCAAAAGGAAGAGAAGGCAGTGACCGACGACATTCCTAAGAATATTGTAGAGACAAATTGAAAGAAAGATAGTATACTTAACCTACACATAAGTAAGTATATATCCTTATATACCTATAATATGTAATATTATGTGGCGAAAAAGTAGTAAAAATGATTAACATGCATTGCATAATTGAGGAATTAATACTTAGCTAAAATGACACCACAGTTCCAGAAAAATATCGGGTGACCATATTTGAAGTATTATATTAACATAGAAATAATAATCGATTTGATTTTGTTTGATGTTGAGTTGGAATTTCGTGAGCCTTTGATATTCTAGTTACTTTCTTTTGTGCATTTAAAAACTCCTAAGCAGTAAGTCAGTAGTATCAAATTACACTATGATATTTTAGAGATTTCGTGTTACGATAAGTTCTTCTTAGTAAAATAGTTATTGTAGGTATTCCTTTTCTGAGGCAGTTGCAAATTTTTCTTTGAGAAAACATGGAACAGATTATTTTCATTATAATTTAATTTAATTCAAATCTAAGGCATGACGAATATTGAAATTCTAAAAAATGCTACGATATTTCAAATCGTTTACCTGGGTATACGTTTTCACACCTTCGGTTCGCCGATGATATAGTGGTCATGGCTGAGTCGCTGCAGGATCTGCAGACAATGCTGGATAGCCTTAATGCTGCTTCTCGCCGTGTCGGACTCGGGATGAATTTGGATAAGACCAAGATCATGTTCAATGATCTGGTCGTCCCGGAACCAATAGTAGTCGATGCCACGGTCCTCGAAGTTGTTCAGAAATATGTCTACTTAGGACAAACTCTGCAGCTGGGTAGGAACAACTTCGAGAAAGAGAGTGACAGGAGAATTCAGCTGGGCTGGGCAGCGTTTGGGAAGCTACGTCATATCTTCTCGTCTTCAATACCACAATGCCTAAAAACTAAGGTCTTCAACCAGTGCGTCCTACCAGTGATGACCTACGGAGCCGAAACGTGGACATTGACGGTGAGACTGGCCCACAGGTTCAAGGTCGCTCAGCGAGCTATGGAAAGAGCTATGCTTGGAGTTTCTCTGTTAGATAGAATAAGAAACGAGTATATCCGCCAGAAGACAAAAGTGGTTGACATTGCTCATAGAATCAGTAAACTGAAGTGGCAGTGGGCTGGTCACATCTGTCGTAGAACCGATAACCGATGGGGTAGACGAGTTCTCGAATGGAGGCCACGAACGGGTAAACGTAGTGTGGGACGCCCCCCGACCAGATGGAGGGATGACCTTCGCAAAATGGCTGGCAGGGACTGGATGCAGAGGGCCGAGAGTAGGGTTGATTGGCGCGCTTTGGGAGAGGCCTACGTCCAGCAGTGGACTGATACGGGCTGATGATGACCTGGGTAATGATGATGATGCTGGCATGATGATGGTATGATGCTGGCACCAGCATATAAAAAAAACCTACTTTTGTCAGCTTAATTTGGTCTAGAATTGTTTTCCTTGACTTTTAATCTCACTTAAGTTCTGGGCGTGCAGGTGTAAAGTAACAATGCCGAAGCAAACTTAGTCGCAACTTAATAATCCTTTAGCAACTCGTCTTTGCTTGGAGACAAGAAGTTGCAGTTGACATTAATTTTCGTTCAGGAAGTTGAATTTACATTACCTACCATTCTTTTGTTTGCTATGTAACTGAAAAGGGAGTTGGTATATTTGGTTTTCGATTACGCGATTACTTATGACGAGTGTTCACAGTAATTTCATATCTCATCGAATACCACCATGAGAATATTCGTGGATAGTAGGTATATATTCTGTAACATAATAAGTGAATGTAACTCAGTGTAGTCTTGGACATTATGGTCAGTCATTGAAAAGTTGGTCGGATAACAATGAATTTTTAACGTAGGTTTACTGTCTCCTATTCCATTGCCATAAAATGTCATCGTTTAATGAACCCACAAAACTCACTAAATCTGTTTAACTGCCGAAACAATCAAGTAGAACGAAGCAGATTAAATATTTTTTGCGTTAGGTACTGTGAGAGTTAATTAACATTATACTCCGACGGATTCATCATCATCATCATCAGTCTATTTATATTGCCCCACTGCTCGGGCACAGACCTTCCCTTACATCGAGGGAGCTCGGGCCATAATCCACCACGCGGGCCCAGTGCGGGTTGGCGGATTTCACATGCCTTAGATTTTTTCTTCTTCTTCTACGACATGCAGGTTTCATCACGATGTTTTCCTTCACCGTTTTGAGAGCATTCGGTAAATGTACGTAAGTTTTTCCGTCGAAAAAACCGAGGATAACTCATTGGTACATGGCTGCCCTAGCTGGGAATCGAACTTGGGACCTCCATATTGCAAGTCCATTGACCCAACCACTGAGCCACCGAGCTCTCCGACGGATTATTAAATTATTTTTATGTATCTGAGGGGTAAACCAAATAGCGTTACTTTCATTATCACTAGTGGAATATAAATAAAAAAGGTATGGAATTGGTAACAAAAGCAAATGTTATAATTTTTCTTTCTATTCTACTAGCGTTAACAAAAGTCTAAGCCACTTAGCTATGCCCTCTGTGTTCTTACAACGCCCAAGGCAGCAAACATCCTATTTGTTTGTTACTATTAGTGCTCCCAATTCACTTGGCTATTCGTATGCGCTATTGGATGTTTGTCGTATTTGTCAAATACTTGACGTACATACAAATAAGGCAAATATTTTGTCCAGCATACCAACTACACATGCCAATTATGACAAATACGCAAATACCAATAGCCAAGTGAAGTGCCACCATAACGATGACAAAAATAATGTCATGGTGGTACCTTAATGAGAAATCAATTTACAGTAAACGCTTGGTCTTAATCATCTTCATCAACAGTAAGTCCCAGCTCGCTTTAATATAATTCAATCCACCCAAAATTGTACCAATAAATTACACGGCGAGTTTCATTAAAGTAATGAGGGAAATTTGCAAAAAAGCAACACATTAGTTTAATAAAAAAATACGTAGGCCGTCTGTTTGTATTATTTCAGGAAGGTGGAAGGCGAACCATAAATGTCAGGCGGGATGAAGAGATTGCTATGACAAATGGGTGCCCCAGGAAACTGTGGCATGCTAGGTACTCAGAAACGTGCGGAGCTACGAAAAATTAGAAAAGTATTTTTTCTAAAAATATTTGACATTCAGGAGGGTTAATTGCAAGGCCATTTTTAGAAGTTGAAGTCCTGTCAGAGTCTGCGCAACGAAATTGTACTATATTTTTCGGCAATAATCTGACTTTGAATAAAAATCGTAGCAGCTTAAACAATATTTCCATCTAAATCCCTCCGTGCCTCGGAAAATTGTCGTTCAGCAGCGGTCGTTAGGACATGTCAGAAACTGAAAAACTTTTTAATAAGGTTTGTTCACTAAACCACACGACAGCAAGAATAAAAACAAAATCTGGCTGTTTTCAATAATAAACATTTCGAGGAGATCTTTTGGCATTAATAATAGTACCTACTGCACCAGGCATTCAATATTCTGTGGAGGTTCCAGATATTATAACACCCAGAATTTGTATTACGCATTATCCATCCGTGAACATTAAACATGATGAAAAAATTCTTCACTTAAACCTGCGACCTTGTCATTCTGTGACACGTGAATGTTTAAATATTATAACACTGTTTCAAATGTGAAACAATCATGTTATTCATGTAATATACTCACGCATGTTTCCCATAGGGCTACATCCATAGACGTTGGACTTCCAACTGCTTGTGGTCCTATCACACCACCTGCGCTCCATCTCCACTATGAGTGACCGCTAGTAACATTATCGTATGAGCCCCTCCGTGAATCGGAAATCACGATTAAAGTCGTATGGTAACCAGTCGTCAATGTCGGCCTCTGAACAACCGTGACAATAGATTTGGTCTCTAATCTACACGAGAAGAAAAATCTTCACTTCATACATGTTTCGTTCGTCGACTTTTACTAACTTGCTAAAGCGATGTTCATGACGTCACAAAGTATGACACGATTTCTCCACTGGCAAAACTTCTTGACTCCACGTACTTCGCGGTTCAGGCCAACTGTCATGGTTTCAACAAAGCTATTTCACTTTGTTTCCTGTTTATTTCGAGTTTTTCTGTGAAAATGTAAGTTCATCATGAAAATTTAGCATTTTAGGGACTACAATTATCAGATTGTTCACATTTAGAATAGAATTGGCTATCATTTTATATTATGATATTTTCAAAGCTATGGGAATTGAATATAACGATTTAAAGGCGCTAATTTAATGCTTGCTTCTTGAATGGCACCAGGCCATTCAAAAAATAAGGTTTAGGCAAATATCTCCCTCCATCGTTTATGGGGACGACCACTACTAATTTTTACATGGACCCAAAGTAATTTACAATTGACATTGTTCAAAATTTATTTCATTTAACGCCTCAGTTAAAATTAGGAATCTTTATTAGGTGGTAAAAATTACGAGTGCCTGATACGGAATATTACTACAATAATCATAATGAGCAGTCCAGTGATGACGTCGTTAAGAGTATTAACGCTGGTGATAATAGCGATGACGTTAATAAATCTATTTCTTTCTCAACGGTTACTTTATTTGAAAGAATACGAAAAGAAACTGCTTATCTCACCAAAGCAAACTTTTATTGCACACACAAGATAAAGGTAACAAACGATATTCGGCCTATAAATTGTCGGAGACGGTGATATATCTTGTTAGGGGATTAGCACCATCGAGGTAAGCTATAATTCATAGTGGCGGCGCTCCACTCAGGCTACAGAAAAAACTAGATATATATGGTGAAGTGATAGAAAGATTTTGAAATGTCAAAGTATTTCAACTACTTCATGCACTTTTATACATAATTATGTGTATTGTGTAGTATTTTAGGCTCATTCCCAGAGGTCCATGAATCTATTGTTCTCCTTTTCCCACTAGGTCCACGACAAAATAAAATTGGTTTTCAAATCTCCATACACGAATTCCCAGCAGGTCCACGACATTTATTCAAAGTACCTAAAAAAATTAATTAGTTCATTATTCTAAATTACAATGATCTCCAATGTTATTTTAACTGAAATGTAACTACATTCTTACTGTAAGTAAGTACAAATTATTTAATGAATTATGGTAATAAAAAATTAAAATTAAACTATTTAAACAAAATTATTATTTATATTGTAAATACAGTACAATGTAAAATTGTTTATGAATAAATAACCTGAAACAGTGTTTACAATATTAGAGCATACTTACAGCCACGCATATTGAGTCGCATCAAGCGAAACATGAGTCTAGAAATCATGTTCATTCACTTGATCATGATTCATACATGACTGACAATATATCTGATGGACAGTTTCTTTTGCACTTATTGGATTCCTTATCTTATTGTTTCTATGTTCTGAGGGCATCTAGTTCGCGATACGAAAAGAATTATTGTATTGTATTTGTACTATTTGCGAAGCCAAATAGGACAGCTAAATAATATGAACAGTATAATGTAAATTATGGATCCTAGTTGTTATGTTGAAATGATTTTCTAACACAGTAAAGTTTACATAAATGATTAGTAATTTAATGAGTAAGTAATTAAAACTTTGTCATGTCATGACGCAGAGAGTACAAGTACACAGATATTGGTAATCAAAAGTTACTAAATACTTAGAATTTATTCCTGTATAAAAAAATATATTCCAAGTCTGTATAAGTAATAATTTTGTCCATGAAGTATGTGATTTTTGAGGATGATTGATGTTACTTACGTTATTTATAATAACTTTTAAGTACCAATATCGGGTTCCGAGTTGTATTGCAATATATTTTATCTTTCATATTATTGGGGTGGGGTTAGATACAGGGATGGGTGGCTGGAAGAGGCTCAGGACAGGGATGGATGGAAGAGGAGGGGGGAGACCTTTGCCCAGCAGTGGGACAATATATAGGTTAACAAAAAAAAAATTATTGGGACATTTAATAAATTCATAGATTTTTATATTTATATATAATTAAATTTGATCAAGTGTAGAACTTGCTAAAGATTTAAATCTCTGATGTATCCTATTCTTCGCCTAAATAAGCTTGGAGCCTGGTCTTATTGTATGATACCAAATTTTCCGTATGGTTAGAAATAAAGTATATGAATGAACATAGTCTATCATTGCAAAATTACTACCTAACTCCGGTGCTATTAAACCACGATCCTTTGTTAATCTTCTGCCATTAATGTTACTAACATTCAATCCATCTATTTTCACAAAACTTTTAAAAGCAATAATTAGTTTGCCATTTTGTTTACAGCTTGCGGGGGCATTAAGAACATTCCCGTTTAATATACTTCGTAATTTCTTTAAAAGCTCAGAAATTACATGCAATCTTTTTCGCATCAAACGCCGTTATATCGTCCGTCGTCAGTCGGTACTACGTTGGAAAATTCTGGAAAATGACGCCGTAATTTTCTTCTCCCTTTGTCGGCTTTTTGCTGTATCATTTTGTAAACACAGTTCATTGTTGCAAAAATTAATAAAGTCAACTTTGCTTTCAGTTGGGTTTTTAGCTTATACAGGTTGCTTGGGAATTATTTATTCATCGCCTAATGTTTGCTAATCAGTTTTATGAGAATTCGTGCATGTTGGCAAAGTTGGGTTAACTTTTCATTATTCACTTATCCTTCAAACTTCCGCATTCCAGCTTAAAGGTAATTTAATGTTTAATACGAGTTTGAAGTAACTCGTATGTGTAGGTACTTATCTACATTTATAGGTGTTTCATTAAATGTGCTTTAATATCTTTCACTTCAAGGTCCTCTACCTACAAA
Organism: Tachystola acroxantha; assembly: GCA_963506565.1. Classification (NCBI taxonomy): domain Eukaryota; kingdom Metazoa; phylum Arthropoda; class Insecta; order Lepidoptera; family Oecophoridae; genus Tachystola; species Tachystola acroxantha. The sequence continues at coordinate 4,778,939 of OY735879.1, read as the reverse complement.
CAAAATTACAAACTCTGGCATAAACTTTATTCAGCCATTCATTATCGAAAACCTAATAGGTAATTTCAACCCTGTCTAGATTTAGTTGCGCACCATATAAATCATGTGATCACTACACCTATTTAGCATAGAGTTAAGAGTTTTTCTAAACATTATACGGCCCAATGACATTAGGTGGAAATCAGGGTTTAACTTAAGTTAAATTACAAATACATAATAATTATGAACATAACATACCATACATTTTTGGGATGCAACAAGGATCTAGTTTAATCCGCAATTGGCACAACTCTGCCTAAGAAGATGTATAGAATTATTCAATTAAAAATGCAATTTGGTGAATACTTTTTAAATGGTTTGTGAGTTTTTTTAGATTTTCTGTTGTGAGTCTGGTTCTATAAACGAACAAAAAACAAAAACATTCTGTATAATCATTACAACCAACCGTCACAAGATTTTAATTGGTTTTTCTTCTCTAAATCATTGTCATCATTGCGATGTCTGGCCTATTTACAGAAATACGATATATTTTGAAGAGAAACTTGTGAAAAAGTTTGATTTACTTTTAACTTTTGATACGAACAAGGCAAAATACTCCAAATACATTTGTCGAGATTATAAATTCTATTACAAAGTTTTGCCTCTCGATGGATAAGTACTTACCACTGCTTGGAATTTTTTCCTTGTTGTCATGGCACAAAATATTAGTACGATTTATTTTTATGCTAAAAGGCACTTTATGTAGCAATGTAAATAAGTAAATCGATAAATAAGCATTTGTATCGCCATCGCAAGAAACGTTAAGTTATACTCATTATCACTCTACTGTACTTAAATTAAAAACGAATAATGGGGTTACAGTCTTAAATACCACGCCATGCCACAGCATAATTAGTAGGTAGTTTAGGCAACTGTTTGTTTTTCCATTGTTTGAATTTTTAATGTCGTAGGTAAATATATTAAAAAATAAAACCGGGTTCCTTTTTTCCTTTTGAGGTACATAACCCTAAAAACAGATATCTTTTTTCTGACAGTATGGAAGTGAAAGTGACAACAAGGGCGGAAGCCTGTCCCCATACAAAATATACCATATAGGCTCTCTTCATAGACCTCGGCGATATTTTTTCTTTCATGTTATACCTAATCGATCTTTGGGTAGATAATTTTCCGCAAATATTTCATTAAATAAACCTAATAAAAGTTTGGAGAACATCGTTTTAAAACTGAAATTGCACATGAAAATGTGACTAGTTTTCACCGAGGTAGGCAACTTCCGTTATTTCATATTTTTATTTCAAGTTTTTACAGTCTCTGCCCCGGAAGTGCTGTCTGAGTAATGGTGCTTTTACATTATTTTTTTGTTGTAACATGTGAATTGCAGAATGTTTCTCTATTTCTCTATACCTAATAGAAATGTATACCTACTCTTGGGTCGAGATTCATAGACAGTTCGCGTGAGCGAGAATTAACTAAATTTATTTCATCATATCTGTTTATTTTTATGTCTCCACAAGAATATACACTATACAGGTTACATCTAGAGAGCTGGGCTCAGAATCCACCACGTCGGCCCAGTGCAGATTATTTGATTACATGCCATAGATTTTCTATTTTGTTCTCAGGCATGGAAGTTCTTCGTATGAAAGCATTCGGTAAAAGTACGTATACTAGTATATTTTTCTTTGAAAAATAAAAACGAGGTAAACGCTTTGGTACGAACTACAGCAAATGAATAGTAACACTTGCAGTACAATTTCAACTCTAACCACGCAGATAATAAGAACGGTCCAAAGTTTTATCCTTGATGTGCTTTGGGATGTTGTGTACAATCGGTAACAGAGATAAGTATACAGAGAGCTTCAATAAGGTTGAGATTTTCTCAAGAACTACTTGACTGATTGTAATAATTTAGTAGGTATATAGTTTACGATGATACCATGTAATGAATTTTCAAAGTACAGTCAAGTATTTTTGAGAAGATCTCAACCTGTATTCGACAGTACATTATCTGGGCACAATATAGACTTTCTATATTGTGACCTGGGCTTCGAACCCGAAGCTCCATAACTAAGCTCCACTCAACCACACAGTTCTAAATCAATTTAATACATACCTACATAACATCATACTAAGGAATTGCTGCAATTTGCAATCGCTTGTAGTTACCGCGGCGAACCAAAGTTGCAGCTAGTTCCCAAGTTTGTACTTTATTCCACACGATTGGTCTGAACCTGGCAATCTTAGTTTTCCTGGTCATTTACTTTTAAGGAAACTATGGTTTATAGGTTGTTCTAAAATAACAATAGCGACTATAGTTACATTGTGTAGGTACTGTATGTAAACACAATGTGGATAATTTCAATTCTTGAACATCATTATCCACTGATGGACTCTACTCCCAAGGTACGCCACTCAATCCCATTCTAGGCTTTTTAAATCTTCTTCATCTTGTTTAGGTCAACCCTCCATCTGGTCGTCGTCCTTTTGTTGTAGTCTTCAATAGAACTCGTCTACTCCGGTCGTTAAAATGTAATGACACTTATATATTTTTTCGAATTTAGGCAATTAATTTTCTTTTTGGAAATTAAATGCTAGGTTACGTAAACTTGCTTTGTTCTTACAATACCTTTCACCAGTTCGCGTATCTTTATGTGTGTCTGTATATAATTATGCGTGTGCGTGATTCCTCGTAGATTATGCGTCATTAATATTATGTGTGTGAACCGATTATAATTTTTATAGCAACTGACTCTATCTCCAACACCGTTAAGTATAGATTCGACTGAAATGTAAATTAGGATTCAGCGTGTCTAAGTACCTTTCTAGACAGTTTTATTTCCACAGCTGATGAGGGTGATTTTTTTCGCTGCGACATTTTCCAGCAAATTAACTTTTCAACGGAAAGTTGGAATTACGGTCCAGTATTTTATAAAGAAGGTCGAGGGAAAACGTCACAAATTACGTTTTTAAGTCGAAAAGTATTTAAAGATGTATTAATTACTTTCCTTTGTTACGAAACTTACGATTACGGTAATCTGTCAAACTTGACCAGTTTTCAGTCTCCTATACTATGCCCGCCATGGTACAGCCGAGAGCAGATTAAGTATAACACTTTGTACTTTGGACCGTACTTATTATCTGATCGTAAGAGTTGAAATCGTACTGCAAGTACCATTGATCTGCTGTTGTCCGTACAGTAGAAAACAGACAAAAATATACAGGGGGTCTCAATAAGGTTGAGATTTTCTCAAGAACTACTTGACCAATTATAAAAATTCTTAGACAAGTAGATAGTATACAATATGTTTTCGTAAAGAATTTTCAAAAATAAGTAATTATGAGAAAAAAATACATAACCCTTCCTTGCTGCGCAGTCGAATAAAGATGATGGTAAGGTTCATCAGTCATATTGAGTAAAGTAACATACTCTTTCAATCCTACTTACATTTTCTTTCAGACGTTCTTCACAACAGTACTCTAATTACTTCCTATTCGCTTTCATAACCATAATAAAAAAATGCTCTAACCAAACCGAATGAAAATTCAGACCTGGAGCCAAACAAAACAGCCTCATGAAAAAAAGATTAACCGAGAAACACCTGGCCTTTTATTTACACGGTACAATCGTCAACAAAAGGATGCCTCATGAAATAAAGATTAATACGAATTTCATACGCAAAACCTTTGTACGAATCGACGTCAGGTGTCTGGGTATATGAATTAAGTGATGTTGACTTGGTCCTTTGAATCCTCTCTTCCTGCCTTTGACAAGCTCACACGTTTATTGCGATATGTTTGCAGAGCTAGGTTATTTTTCTTTCGACGCTTTAAGAGCCTTCCTAGAGCCAACTAGCGCCGCCAATCTTAAAAAAATCATATCTTCCAATATAATCAATTTTATTAAAAAAGCTACGTGCTAGAAACGGCCGTTTTTCGCAATTATGTGAACTACAACTTACCTACATTGGATCACGTTACAAATAAGCATTTAAAAAATAATATTTATAGCAATAAACAATGTGAACGTAGCTTTTTTAATAAAATTGATTATATTGGAAGACATGATTTTTTTAAGATTGGCGGCGCTAGTTGGCTCTAGGAAGGCTCTTAACAAACAAGTGAATTATTACAAAAAAAAATTATAAGATTCTTCCCAAAGGGGAAGGCAAAGCAAACTACATACAGCCTGGTCTGATGATAATAGAATGTCTAAATTCTTATAAATACATACATACATATATACGAAGATAACCTAACCTAAACCTACGCACAACCCTCCCAAACCCCTAAACGAAATAACTCAATGATCCACGCAAGCATCAAGTTATGCAAAGGAAACCTTGCTAAGAGCACAAAACTTCACAAACACGACTTCTTTCGAGCTCTTCAATTAATAGAAACGTTCGCGGACGTCTCCTGCCCCCTTACCATGAACTCTTATAGCAGTATTACTTCAATAATACTTTGTTATATCGTACAATGACGACCTCAAAGTAAGCTTTATAAGGTCATCATTGTACGAAGTAACAAAGTATTATTGAATTAATCCTGCTATAAGAGTTCATGGTAAGGGGGCTGATTAAATTAACGTGATCATTAATTACTAAATACCACGGAAACTATTTAATTATAATTTTCACAAAAAAGTAGCTAATTTCGTTTCGCGCGCTTTTCAAGGCCCTTGAATACTTACCTAAAACATTTTTATTATTGGACTCGACAGATTTTTATTTGCCAATTTCATGTTACAGAGTATTTCATATCTTAGTCTATCGTCTTCTTTCTTCCTCCAGAGGAGACGCAGGAGCGTCATCGACTCTAGACTAAGCAGTTCATCAGCCAGGTTCACTCCTGAGCTATCGAAACTGTAATCTTGAATTATTCGAAAACTCTCACATATTGCCATTCGCGAAATTTTTCTGAATAATTTACGTGACATCAAACATAACAACACCAACTTGTATACAATAAAATCAAAATTATCAAATAATTCGGCAACCTTCAGATCTCACCAGTTTCAAAAGTATCTGTATTTTAAGTTAGTCTTCTGATCTTAATTTTCCACTACTGTGCAAAAATATACTTACTGATTTTGTGTAATTATCTACACACAATAAGTATCTAAATTCATATGAAACAAGGATTTATATAATTGGGCTATGGCCTAATTTTATGCTAACTGTCCAACTAAGCAACTTTGAAACCTAATTTTCAATGTTAGCTGCACAGTATATATTTAGACTAACTTTTTTCAACTTTTCTGCCAAAAGTCTACGCTTCGCAGTCCGTTTAACTTTGACATTAAATACAACTCTGGACTGGAAAATACTTTATCTTAACCGCTAGAAAACATTACGCTACTCCAGTTTTATAGACATTTTATAGATGAAACTTTTGGTGCAAAGACTATAAAAGACTATGGCGGTTAGTCATAAAGCCATAAGCCTTTCTAACTTAGACTATTATTCATAAACGTGATTTAAAGTTACGCCACCATTTAGGCCCCCTGTCCCTTTCTATCTTAACCTTTTTTAACGAAGGGAAAGGGATAGCAACACAATCTAAAGGAAGTGAGGTTTAACTAGGTTTATGAATAACAGCACTAATGTTTTAAGTGTGTCAAACACATGTGTTTGTCACTTTAACACTTCCCTAAACACGGTTAAAGGGAATTTATGTTAAACTAGGTACCTCTAATAGCTTGTTTTGTTGCTGTTAAATATTTGTTTTTTAAGTAAGATGATTTATTTATTTATAAAAATATTACACAGCATTACAGTTAACACCAATGCGCTGTGTAATTCATAATAATAACTTAGTCTACTTATAGATAATAATAATATAAAATTCAGTCACATTAAAATATTACATTAAAATAGGTCCCACATTAACAATTATGCGTTATACACTTGTCAATAAAACAAACAACATCAAACATATACGTATAGACAAAACTTTACACATAAAGAGACACAACACTCATCCATCTATCTCACAGAACACCATGCACTCTCTCAGCACATGATGTTTACGGCGGCGTAAAAAATAACGTCTTCTATATCATTACCATGTGTTGCTATAGTAAATTCGATCGATAGGGACTGCGTAAATACCGTAGCTAAAAGGCATGTTCGATTTTTGTCCCCCAAAGAACTAAAATTCCGACACTCGCAAGCCTCGTAACGACGTATCTATTTACGCACTTTTTTACGCTTCACACATGTTGTATCGATTAGCTGATTTTGTATTATATTTGTATTGTACGAGACATTTTTTTTATTTTTTTTATTGAGAAGTTGTTCAGTTAGTGCCAATATTGAATACTTCGGCTTGCTTCGAATATTCCCATTACAACGTGTATGGTCATTGCCAATATCACAGTAATAGGGACAATTAATTGGCAAATTCCTCTAATCCATCGGACAGACAAGACCATTTCCTTCCGGATGAGAGTGAACGCGAGAAAATGCCACAATATTGGAGAACACGAGCCACTTAAGGAAATTGCCTGTAATAAGACAATCGCCTACAAAAAAGAAAATTCCCCGACTGATGGGGCATCAATGTGTAAATTATTTTCTTTTATAAAAAGGCGACCCCTTTTCTCTCAAGACCCTCGTCAAGTTTAGACTTTTTATTTATTTGCGTAGAGTACAGTTGTACACATTAAAAATATACTCATTTTTATAAGTCTTTTAAGTTAATTGACTCGACTCCTAATTTATAAGGTCACCCTGTATATTTTAGTTCTGTTATATACCTATATATAATGGATGAAAGGGATCTACTAAATTCTTTGTCATGTGGTGGTTTACTATTACTCGTAATTAAGGAAATATTTCATCTTAAAACCGCAGCGTTTAAGAAAGGAACTGAATTAGACGTAGGATGTAGTAAAATCAATGAACGGCGCCGATTATGACTTGTGTTAAACTAAATTCTAATTTACAGTGGGGTGACCGCGACTTCCAATTGTTATCGCTTTCAATTTGACACATGGACGCTATACATTGCTGCTATGTTTTTGCAAGTTTTAACAAACGACAACGAAACGCAGCAGTGTATATCGTTCAAGTGTCAAAATGAAAACGATAACCATAACGATTGAAGTCGCGGTTACCCCACAGGTCTACAAAATACTGTCATTCTGTTCTTCATTTAAGTTAAGAAACTTACTTTTAGATTGGTACTTTTTAATTTAAGTGTAAGAAACGGAAATGAGAATGAGACCCAATAATATTTTAATTAAATATCTTATTTTTACTGTTAAAGCAAAATCCAAGATTCTACAAAGACGTAAAGTATTAAGTCCCTAATAGCTATTAAAGCTATATTCAAATCAAAGCAGGAAGCAAATGCAAATATTCAAATTAGCAAGACACAAAAGCAGGTAATTTCAACAACCGTTACCCCCTTCATTAAGCTAAACAAAAGAACAAATTGTTTTGTCAACAGACTTGTATAGATAATGAAGGGAAACTTAAGTTCCCGTTCTGAACTTGGAAGGAATGGAAACCTGTTGTTTTATAGCTTTTGAATGGTCAAAGGGAAATGTAAATAAAACATTAATGTTTAATGGCTAGAACAAGAGATTTTGTTAATTTTAGAGCATTGATATAATGTATGGAAAATATAATTTTTGTCAAAAGTGAGGAATTCTAATAACATTAATCTAGTTTTACGGAATTTTTATTATTATCAAAAATTGTAAATATCATATCATAAACTAGTATCGTATTAAATTAATTGAATAACGAGTAATTTTTATGTGTTCAATTCTATGTATGGATATTTTGGCAAGTCTTTATTTTTGGGTTACGCGGTCACCAGTATTGAATTCATCTAGTCACTGAAAAAGCACGATTCGTGTAAATTACTCACACGCGAAACCATTTTATCTCCCCAAAAGGTAACCTCGGCAAATGGAGGAAAAAATACGATTTAACCGGAATACGATAAAAACACGATAAAGATGATAAATTACTTACGTCTGCTTGCTGAAACAGGGCACGATTCATATGGCAAAGGGCTTATTTAATTTGACAATGGTAAACCTTCCCAATTTGCTGTTCGTCGGTTCGTTAGACAACTTCATTTAGAAAAGTAACAAAAAAGCCAAGCTTGGCTTTACTACTTTTATTAAAGAAAACATTTTTCTTATGTACAGACGACAGTACAAATGTTAGCCGAGAACTGTATGCGAAGATAATTCGGTCTATAGGTATTACTATGATGATGTGCTGTCAACTATATGTACGCAATTTATTATGTAGATGCTTAGCCTTTTATATTACATGTTTGGTAACCTCAGGGTAAATTGGTTTGTATAAATAATACCTTGGTGCTATTCTTGCTTTGTAAGATGATTGTTAAAACACTACAAGCTGAAGAACTCGCGACTGATTCTTTCAACTTCATATCCTTATTGGAGGCAGGTTGCTAATAATGTGAAGATTATTATGTTGATAAACCTTCATTGAGAAGAGGAACGTAAAAAGAAGACAATATTTCATACAATATTGTTATGGAAAACTAATCTTACAAAGCTAAGAACAATATTGGAACAAAACTTCAAACAGATACTCCTGACAGCGCGCTGCTTGTTCAGGAACTCTGAATAAATAACGAGGCAGCAAACTGTTGACCTGTGGAAACGATACGTCATCGTTCAACTTTACCAACTTGTAAAACTGCCGGATAACTGCTAGGGTCTAATAATATTGCTGTTGTTAAAATTAAAACCGAAACTCAGCGGCTACCTAAAGAAAATTAGAATTAATATAAAAAAATTAAAGTGCCATGTCTTGTACAGAGCGGGCAAGCATAATTTGGTACGTAATTTTTTTACTGGAGCGCTGTTTTCTATTTATATGACTTTCAAAATGATGAGGTTTTCAATTCCGGTGTATGGTTTATTATATCCAAATGATTATGTGAAATGTATAATGTCCTTCTTTTCAACAAAGGCTAGATAATGGTGGTAATCTTCATTTTGAGACCAACTGTCTCCAAAAAATTTCAACCCTTTTATCAAATATTGCGAATTTGGGATTCAAACATTTTGGAGGACAGTTGCTTGAGTTCTTCTAGATGCCTAGAAATGAACAATTAATTTTGTAAGTTAAACTAAAACATAGACCATAATATTCTGAGACTAGACTACTACTAGATCACTTGAGACTCTAGCAGTTTTCACTGGAAAACGTGTGGAGGATGACGTAAATTGAGTACCTAAGTTAAATGATTTAGTACCTTAAAGCACCTGTAATAAAGTTGTTGAGTTATCTTCCATCGAAAGTATTGCAACGCTCTAAAAGTTATGAAAACTCCAACATGCATCATTAAAAGTTCAGGTTTTTGAAAATATAGCCGTTACAAAGGAGAGTTTCCTTGTGGAACCTGAATTACAAGGTTCCTTTGAAGTGTTAAAGACACTTTCATATTTTAGTTTTATACTTGTTGTTGGATGTTGTCCAACAGGCCTGGCTTATGGCATGCATATAGTATTCGTACTATACAAACCCAAGTAATTAAAGATATTTAAAGACATATAAATTGGAGTGAGAAATGAGACCATCCGCCTGCGGACCCGTGTCACCGATATCGGCTAACGAGTGGCAAAACTGGGGGCCTGGACCTCTGTCGCCGAAACGATGGTCCATGGAGTAAGTGAGCTCTAATGTGGAGACCCCGGATGGGTAGAAGAAGCGTGGGCAGACCACCGGCCAGATGGTCCGACGACATCAACAGGGTTGCTGGCTCGGTGTGGACCAGACAACCTTGGATCGGGCCACATGGAGGATTCATGGAGAGGCATATGCCCAGGAGTGGGCTGAAGAAGAAGAAATTGGAGCACTAAAGTATTAGCAATAAAGAAATCTATCGTCACAAATCCTTTGGCAATCCCTTCGTTTTGTAAACCGCCACTAGAGCTACGATAGAATTCTTAAGTAAAAGTTCAGCGATCAAGTTTATTTCACTCACGTACTAAAAGAGAATGGGCAACATATGAGCACGCCTTGGCAATGCGGTCACGGATATAGCGAAGGCACAGGTGAAAATATCCTTTGATATAGTGAAAACATACGGAGTATAATATCGCACCAAAATAGCTGTCGAATGTAAAGGAAGACAGACATCATCGATCGTTCATTACCTATTATTCTCAATTTGTGAAGTTACTCTAAGGGAACATAATCAATTATGTGAAAATAAATACACGATAAATAACGAAAAGTATCGTGTAATATAAATCGTTAAAAACTATCTAACTAATTAACACAATTTATTCATCATTTTTCATTTTATTCACCTTGCAAGAATATTGGTGTGGTTCCAAAATATCTTAGAGACTGGAAGATCAGATTTGATCAATTAATAGGTCGAACTAAGAGGGAATTAAGAGGTAGGGAGTTACTAAGAAAATCACCCTTGGATATTAGTTCAAACTCACACTAAGTTCACACTCAAAATTGTTTCTGATTCTCGGCCTTAGAAACTTTGTAATGTTTTTTTTGATCAATTTTTTTTTTAAATTTTGGTAACTATATCAGGTGATTTTAGGGCAGTTTTATCATATATATTTCATCCACTCTAAATGGCGTTATCTAATTCGTCGTCTTCATTAAAGGACTTCTACATTACTTTTCTATGCGAATGGAACCTGTGATAAACAGAAAAAATAACAATGAACGAGGAAGGCGAATAGGTTGCACAAAAGTGACCCCTATTTTTCATTCCCCTTATTTTTGCACCTGACAAAATACATCACATGATTCTATACACGTAATACTGTTTCGTTTATATTGACATTTTATATCTTTACCCCGTGTAACTCCCATTCGACTTTATTTATTTTTATTGCAAAATTTACAATCGAGCTTATTCGCCTCTTATTCGTTTGCATTTTTCCTCGCAAGGATCAAATGTTTTTTTGAGGATATGAATTTTCTATTTTTATTTCTGGCTCCTTTTATCCGTGACAGAACGGAGACCCTTAAAGTGTTTCATACACATTATTTGTTTATTTTCCTTTGAAAATATGTTTATACAATATTTTCGAATTAAGTACCTATCAAAATTATCTCAAACCACATATATTTCTTTAGAGATATTAAAAAAAATAGAATATCTGTAATTATCATTTTCTTGTGTTTTAATTACCATCAAGAGATGCTGAGCGTCGTCATCTATGCCTAATAAACAATAATAAATTAAAAATTCTAAGTATAACACACCAAAAGTAGTTCTATAAATAGTAATAAAACGACTATTTGCTGTATAATTCGCTCGGCAAGAGGATAAGTAACAGGAAGTATATATTTAATGAGAGCCTTGGGCTCTGAAACAGTACGTTAGGAAGGAAGCAGGACGATGTTTGCACGCACAGCACAGTTATTTGTTCCGGACCCGGTATTGTTCCCGGATCTATAGATCGAGCAATTATTCGGGTCACTAATAATATAGCATTACAAGTATGTACCTACATACGAATTGCGAGTACATTAAACTTTGAGTAAAGATGCTTATTGTCTTATTTTGTCTTATTTAAGTATCATAATAGTATGCCGTAATATATATTATTTATTTATTTGTACACAACTAATCATTAGTAATTTATGCACCTATCAATATAACTGTGATGCTCTATCTATTTATCTATATGTATAATATTTGTGATTTGTTCTTTGTTATTTGATTTTATAAATTCGTGGAAAACTATAATTGGCTCTTCTTAGTTGTAATCATATTTTTAAGACCTATTATTTGTAAATAGCTGTAGTTTTCCCTATTAAAGAAAATAATAATAATAAAAATTGTTCTCAGCAGGTCTCCGTATGCTGTTTTTCTTCACCATTTTGAGAACATTCGATAAGTGAACGTGAATTGTCCTTCGAAAAAAAATGAGGAAAATATCATTGGTATACATTTTAGTACAACCCTGCGAATCGATACCAGGGTCTCCATTATGAAAGTCTAGCTAGTGTCGCTGTCAATAAATAGGTACCTAACTGTTCGCTCATTTAACTATAATTTCAGCATAGTTTTCAATTTGTGCAAACTAGGTAGAATGCAAATCATTTGCAAGCCACGTAGCGTTTATAGTTCCGTTTTATACCCGATGTTAACATCCCTCGTGGTACGTTTAGTGCTTTACTAGCTCAGTACGTACCTCTGGTGAACCATAATGCTGGTATAACTCTTGTGGGCAGTCAGGCTGTTTGCCAAATCACCTTTGTGATTGTGTGCTAACATTTAGTTTGGATTGCTTGTTTTCAAGGAATCGGATCCTCTGGAATTATTCATTAACTGCCTCCTACATTTCATCTGAAATAAATTCATCGGTATCAGTAATAATGTTAATGTTGTAAATATTATATTACCGGCATTAATTTTAAGAAGTCGTTAACCGTTGCAGCTTAACATTGCCTATAAAATACATGTCATAACATATAATTTCTGCTGTTTCATGGGTTCTTTTTTCAATACTGAAATGTTTTATTATATTAGTAGCTTACGTACCTTCAATAATACCTTCATCAGTTTCTTATCACTACTACATTATATCTACACCTTACGTTGCTGTATCGCTGGAAATAAAATATAGATCAGTACCTACATAAGTGGTCTAGATGAATACTTCATTTGTTTGTAATTATAGTTGAAGAAAAAAGTGGCGTCGTCTGAAACTAGTTTAATTTTCGTAGCTTTAAACAAATTCATTCCAGATTCCTGCAAGTGCTGCTTACTTTATCCGTGTACCTAATAAACATATACATATATCAAATGAAAATTGACTAAGAAATTAATGGTAAGTACTAGGTAATAATAATGTAAGTAAGTACCTACCCTATTTGTGTTTTTACGTCAAAAATAAAGCTACTAAGTGTAATCCTTTACGTAGGTTGTATAGTATATGAATAGAATAAAAAACGGTGAATAGGTAACCAAACGGTATATTTCTCCCGGTTCACTGGATGGAAAGTATTAGCACTAAGCTCCGATAATCGCTTCACGCTATAAAATCGTTTTTTATATCACGTTCCAGTTTTACTGCATTTTATTTTTATTAAATACGCTCGTCTCGATGTGGTGTACATTGTAGAAAAAATGTGTTTATAATATACTAAACAATGTATAAAAAAATTAAAGTTACAATAAAAATATCTTCTTTCTAAAAAAGATAAATTTAATTACTTATAACAATAGGTTACAGGTAGGTTTTCTTGATTGCCCGCTCATATTGAAAATTTTTGTAATTCCCAGGGCATTATGACTAAGTCATATTAATTTGGTTCATAACTATAATAGTTACTGTGTGTAGGTACGCGAGTATTCCATATTAATAGATAAGATAATATTGTTTATTGCAAAAAAGGAAGTACACAAAAGAAATAATATGCTAATACAGTTAGTATCACAATTGGCGGTTTTATCGCTTAAAGCGATCTCTTCCAAAATGAATAGGTACGAGTAGCTTGTTGAGCAATAATTAAATATTTGTCAATAGCTGTATATTTACATCTGGTAGTGTTTCCTAGCTTTAAAAAAATCATCCAAAGGGCAAAAATAATCCTGTCTTTCCAATCCCGTTCACTCTAATCGAATATCTTCCAGTGCGTCTCAATTTAAAGGGGTTTCGACAAAAATGCCCTGAGTCTCATCAATCAACGTCCGATCCCAATCAGACCTCGAGGAGCTCGTCTTAATCCTTGCTCCATTTGCGTAACTCTCTCACGGTTTAGCACCCCTGTCTTAAGTAATGATGTAAGAAGTATTCAAGGTATCGAACTTTTGCCATACTTATTTGGTATTTTTATCAATTTTGGATGAATTTTGGCAGGGAAATATAAAAATACGCCAATAACAGTCATTTTTTTAAAACAAGCTCTCGTACTTATAATATCCTACATTTTGATATATATTTTGTATGAATAACTATTTCAGTTTAGACGAAATTTTCATTTTAAAAGACATGGCGAGTTTGCGATTTTTTTTCTATCGAGCGAAGTTTGTATCGGTATTCATCAGTCCTTAAATAGACTGCTATATATTTTTTTCAAACGTTTAATTTTAGTAGTTAGTGCCGTAGCCTTCATAGAAAAACTATAAACCGCGCATACGAAGCCTCTGCATCCTTACATTCTCTACCAGGAACTCTATCATTATTGGTATCTTAATAATAGGGGGACCGCTAAAGCAATTTGCTAAATATTTGTACACTATTGTCTATAAATGAATATTCCCAAAGCTACATCAGACTGTGTTAGTTGTTCAATACGAGTAACTTGGTCCTTCCCGTTGGAGCAAATTTCGTGCAAAACTAACTTTAAACCAGACTAGACATCCAGTGAATACAATGCTCTGAGGGAATTGGTGTTAACTATAACCGAACTGTGCACTCTCGAGTAATTTTATTAGAACTGGTTTCTCGTGTTATGGGTCTAATGGTCTAATGAATAAAAGGGAAAATGTATTCATAGAATAGTTTATAGAATGCATTTTTATAACTCCTTCAATTACGATACTTAATAAGTGTAGATCAAATATAACTAAGTACTTGTTTTAGTTCTAATTACAGAGAGGCTCGTAGTACACGTTTAAAATGATCGTGCAAGTTAAGCAACACTGGGCGAGGTCAGTACCTGGATGGGGTGACCTGGTGACACTTTCATCTGAGCCCCTCCGTGCCTCGGAAAGCACGTTAAGCAGTTGGTCCCGGTTGCTGTCGCTCGGCAGCAGTACCACGGCCACGTCAGAGGTCTATGGGCGGCCTGAATAGGTTTGGTCACTAAACCACACGAAAAAAGAAAATAAGTTATAATTACAGCTTAACATTTCTTTAACATTATTATAATAATTAAAACAATTATATTGTATTGTTTTGTTATTGATTGATTTAACACAAAATAGGATTTGTATGTCCTAAGTATAGTTAAATTTCAACAGGTCTCAATGCCTATTCAAATCAAAACCTTTGCTAAAGGTAAAATGATCAAAATGAATTGACAATAGAATACGAATAGATTGTAATGACAATAAAACAGTCTAAAGCAATTTCGTATTACAAGAAGTCCAATCTACAATCTACAACCGTCTGGAACTACAATGGGCAGAATAGTTTCTATTGTACAACTTACTTACACCAGAGTTTGGGACTCCGTACTGTTTATTCGACTTCCTGACAAATTGACTCTTCTGAGCCTGTATGATTAATTAGAAATGAAATATCATAATGTGAGTGAATAAAAAGCTGACCTTATAATGATGTATCTTCAGAGGAAGTATTCATATACAAATTGCCGTTCCTCATTATAACTGTTGTATCACATGGTTTAGAATGTTTAGAAAAGAGTAAATTGTTGCAAGCTATCCTGCCATTACTGAGTCATTCACAAAAGGTGGTAACTTGATTGCTAATTATTTTGTCTGTCTATCTACTATTAGTAACTCAGAATTCTAGTTTTAAATAAAGAAACTTAGTCGAACCCAAACAACAGCGATATTCATTATCATCCTCAATATTCCAGAAGATTTCTTTCTAAACGAAAGAAAGGCTAATCAATCATCCAGAAAGAGAAATTGTCTTTTCACTCAAAGCGAGGCATTCCCTGAAATATTTCTTTCCAAGAACAACCTTGTGGCATTTTTAAATTCTCAGAAATAATTTAAGGTTGTTGATATCGCTAGGGTTGGGTAAAGAAATCTTGGAGTTGAGCTTGAAATATTTCCCAAGCCATTCATCTCGGGCGTAGACATTTATTTGTCTTATTTGCTCTACGCGTCCCGTTTATTTGATTTCATGATTTAGAGGAAGCTTTGTGATGTTCAAACAATGTAATCCGATAGAAGTTCACTGTACCATGGCTTAACTAAGTTTCTAAGGAGTCAAAGGCAAAATGTAGCTACCGACTCGAAAGAGCGAAGGCAAACAACGCCAATTATAGTGTAAAAGCACAGCTTTTCTTATTTTTGCAAAAAAAGCTAGAAAATGCATGACTTACATAAAGCTATCCTCGAGCTACATCATACACATATTCATACAGGAATAGACATAATGAAGCGCCGCGACTTCTCTTCAAGGTATTCACAATAAAACAAAATATTGCCTTTTCAAATCACCGCATTTTTTAGAAAAATAACATGTCTTCTGGACGTCACATTTTCTTTCGTGTATTTTTTATTTATTTATTTTATTAACGGACTCGACAGTTCGTCATTTGCCAATGTCATGTTACAGAGAATTCAATATATTCAATAGTCTTCTATCTTCCTCTAGGGGAGTCGCAGTAGCGTCTTCACCCTGGGTAGCCGCGTCTTCATGTCTTCATCCATAGGAGACGCCGTAGCGTCATCACTCTGGACGAAGCAGCTCAACAGTCACGTTCACTTCCGAGCTTGTAGCGGGAACTCTTGATAAAAGCTTGAAACTTCAGATCTTGCATAAATAATCCAATAACTTCACCGCACTGTCATTCGCGAACATTTTCTGATTAATTTAACGTGAAATTAAACACAAAATAGTCCCTGTAGACATTAAAAGGAAAATTATCAAATAATTTCGCAACCGTCGTTTCCTGCCATTTTCAAGAGAACCTTCGTGTATTGTTTAGTGCTCAACAATGATGCTAAAATTGTATTACATTATACAGTTTATAGTCTGGTATCCTGTACTCTTAGGATTATTATTTTCCCCTGATAATTGTCTACAGATAATGCTATGAGGACCTATAGAAGCAATTCTCTTTTGACGTCACATAAGCAACTAGTACTCAATTTTCACGGAACCCATCATGGCAGCTCTGCTAAAAGCCAATATCAGAGATACGGTTCACTGCATCGTGCACAACACATCCTTGTTAGGACTTTCAAACAATGTTACCTACCTAGTGCATACATACATGTGTGTGTTACGACCATAACGAAAATGGAAACCAATTTCAAATAGGCTTCTAGTGTATTCTCAGTATTCGTGTATCATATACAACGTGAAATTTTTGTGGTTGTTTCCAGCAGCGAGATGATTTTGTCTCGGTAGTTCTATCGATTTATTAATATACATTTTTGTTAAATAAAGGAATGATAGTAATAATTGTGAAAAACTAAACTCGATAGCGATCGCGTATCAATAGTAACACCTCGATATCGCAGCGTAGCAACAGCGCGGAGCGTCCGGTGGACGAGGCACACTGTGATGCTCGTGGTAACCTACGTCTAGTGAGTTACTATCGTCGCTTATGTTTTCGAGATGAAAAAAATAATAATGAAAACGAAACTTTTTATTTTTTCAAATTTAACTCTAATTCAATAGTGCTACCGGTGGCAAGTCATTCTGCCACTGGTAAGCAACCACTAAAATTTCACGTTGTATATTAAACTATTCTATTTGGTAGATAAAATAGATACAGTCACATGAACACTTTGTTGATACCTACTTTCAAAAGACAAAGGCAAATCTTTTTATTGTAAGTACTTTTTTTGAATTTACATTTACACCACTTTGCAAGGAAAAGGTGCCAACGACGAGGAGAAAAAGTGACAAAAAACTCTTAGCAACACTTTGAAATGTTCTCAAAATTCAGTTTAATCTCAGACGAAACATGTCATAGAGAAAATAACTTAAACAAAGAACTACAATAGCCGTGTGTGTAAATGTTTTAAGGCTTTATTTCTTAGAATTCCTTCTAAAAGTGGAACATAAAGTTATATTTGAGAAATTAAATTGTTCTACTGCAGTTTAATTTTACACTCCTTCCGTCACAGTCACATAACAGACAAAGTTGTCAGAACTAACTAGAACACTTGTAAATGTGTGAGTTTTCTTACTGCCCGTCGTAAACTATGGAACTTGTGTTTTATGTCGGTTGTTCTAAGGTAACAACTCTAGCAGTCTCGTATTGTATTGTTATTTTTGAGATTTTGATATGGAACTTTATGTTTCTCTCAATTTCATTCCATTTTATTTAATCATTCAGCGATGAAGTCAAAGGTGACAGACGGTACTGTAACGATCGACCCTTTTGGCTGACCTTATTATTATATTATTAAAATTATACTTAAAACATTAAGTAAACTTAATGAGTATTGGCACGTGATTTATATTGGCAATTCGTCTAGTGGCGGACCCTACTTACGTTGTGTTTATAACCCTTGTTCTTTCCGAGGTAATTCTGTCTAAGGAGTAAAGCTGGAAAACGGCAATCTGACTAAATGACGCAAAACAAGTTCTTTTATAATTAGATAAACTTTATGAAGAAGAGAAAAGGATAATTTTGAGAGTTTTTGTAGTTGTTGTGGTAAACTCGGTGAAGATTCCAAAAGTGGGGATAATTTAATATATTAGTATTTTTATTAAAATGGTTTTCACCTCCGAGCCCCCTACGCCCAAAACCTCGGAGCCTACCGCAGATCGTTATAGACACCACAACAGTCCCGATCTCACGGCCCTGCAACCAAGAACGACCTAACGAACCCCCTAAGTTCGTAAACACGAACTAGAAGTATTACGCAGTAAAGGGATCTAGATCTCAGATTGAGTGTTACTCGGGAGACCTTTATAATCTCATCACAAGCAAAGCTTGAATGAGACGTGGAGAACAACCTTTGCAAGACATCGTCTGCAGGTTGGATATTAAGGAAACCAAACTCTATCTCATCATCCTGGATCCATAATTGTCGCTTTAAGCGTTATTTACTAATTTAGATTGAGATGTTGATATTGACATAATTGTAGGTCGCGCAGGTTGTTGTGAGGGGGCGACTACCAAATGATACACTCGTACAACTTCCGAAATAAACACTCCTAACAATTTACAGAACTCCTTAGGCTTGAACATACCACATATCGTCCGATCCTCGGCTTTGTTGCACATGGACTTGGCCAGGCCTCGTCTAGAGTACCATGGAGTCAAGCCACCGGAATAGACCTTCGCCCATGACCGATTAGGAGGAAAGAGGTGAAATGCACCCCAAAGACCGCTCTATTGCAAGGAGTATGGCAACATTATAATAATGTTAATTTTGCATTGTTAAATCCAAATAGTGACACTTGATAATCTAAGTAGAGTCTGTAAGTTGCACGGGTAAGTGTAGATGCTCGCAGAACGACCCCAAAATTATTATTAAACCTGATAAGATTGACTTCTATTTGTGACTAGGAGTGAATCTCAATTTAATTAATAATTAGAGTAATCCAGAATATTGGGATTACAGTTGTGTCAATACATCTCGTATTATTAAAATGTTTATCCAAATAAAATAGATCACAGAAGAAAAGACAAAGAAGTAGTTCCTTTGATAAATGAATTTTAGGAAGAATATAATTTAGAAGTTTGTTGCCGAAAAGGTACTGCGTACTTCTGTTTTAGAAATACAATCCTATTTCTATAACATATATTCCGTATTGAAGTCATAACGTTGTATTCATAAAGTATTTGTTGGATTTAGTAAATATATTAGCAATAGTAGTAGTAGTCTACGAATAAATTGTAGTAACGTAGTAAACCCCTGGAATAAGTAGTATTTAATAATTTAGTGAAGCGCACGTAGAATTTGTAATCAAAGAATCCAACGGATTAATCTATAAAATAATGGTTAAAGTAATTAGAAGAATATCACCAGATTCCAGTGGACGTCATAGGTAGTTGGAATCATAATATTAGAATCCTTCCTCTTTCCTTGGATCTTGGATTCCTATTTGTATTATATTAAAAAGACACATCTGTCTCTCTTCACAATCTTGAACCAACTCCCCCAATAAACAAAACTAGATCGATATTCTGTTTGGGTGTATTCCGAAACGGTATACGAAGTTCAGAATTCGAATCTTAGAATATATCAGAATTATGTGCAAAGACACTGACACAATACTTCACCAAAGAATTTAGAACCTAAATAAATCTAAAATAAAATGGCACAGAAGCCTCACTAGATGACCGTCTAGTAATTTAAATTAGAACCCATCACTACGACTCGGGTTTCCTAATAAAATAAAATAGAACCTTTTCCTACGAAACGGGTTTCTCATAATTTATAACATAACTAGAATAACGTATGTGATAATAGTGTTCTCTAACATCATTAATAAACCATGAACCTATATGCCCTATACTAGAAAAGGATCCTAGTCTAGCCTTATTAGTATGATTGTAATTTATTAATGAAATTAATTGTTTTATTGGTTAATCGATTACGATTAGTAAGATGAAGATAAATATGTTGTACAGTCAATGTACACACACGACGGACGTTAGGTTTAATGTATTTAAGTACAGATATTCAGATCTATGTAATGGATAGTCTTCTCAACTTGGAAACTAAGGTTCCTTCTACTTATATCTTTCTCTACTAATAAATAAAGATTGGTTTACTCACAAAACATTATTATTAGTCTGGAAAGGAACTTGGTTAGTATTGGAAGATTCTAAAAGTACAATTAGACAATCAGGAAGTTGGATGTAGTTCATTTAATCAGAGAGATGAATCAAAGAAGAGTTTCGTAAAGTATTTCTTTATTAGAGTCTTCCTTAGAGTAATTAACAATTGTAAATAAGAGTCACAATACAGCAGCTTCATGTAGAAATCAGGAACAATGAAGGATGAAGTCTTGATGAAGTCCTCGATACAACACCAAGCTCTTGTAAGATTGTAGCTCCAACTAGAATCACCACACATTTAAATAGTTCTATAATTCAATGTAAAATTCACTTGAAACACAAGGAAACTATTCAGCATCAAACACCATCTCACTAAGTCACAAACTCAAGAACTCACTCGCGAAATGTTCGATAAAATATAAAAATAATAAATCGTAATTATAATCTTTGTTTACATATTTTAAAACGTCAAAGTTTCCTCTCAAAATAGCTGATCTTATCAGACAGTAGAAAGCTGTCACACTATCTGGTTTTACTTAAATATCTCCTAAAATAATAGTCTAATCATTAACACAATCCTATAAATTATCTGTTTAAACACTCACGGTTCTCTTCAGTTCCTCTTTACCTTTAAGGATCTACTCCAGACTCTGTTATGATCTTGTAAAAGTTTCCTTTCCAATCTGTTACGATAGCAATGGCGTCCCCTCCCATAGTAACTTAATGTTTCTATTGAGATAGTAAAGAGGAACCAAATACCTGAAAACCTGTAAACTAAACTACAGGAACACCTAATCCAGTAAATGTAAACTTGTAAATCTATTTCAATATGATTTCTTCTTGAATCATTATTATTTATTGTATTTTTAAATATTTTCACATTTTTTTTACGTCTGCCATATTTCTGCAATTTTTGTTCCCTGACAGATTTTGACTTTTTGGTCATTGTCATAATTTTTGGTTTGTAATTAAATTACGTAAAGAGTTTTTCTTACTTAAAAAGATTGCGTTATAATTTAGTTATTTTAGCAAAATTTTACCATGTCTTGAAATTGATTTAAAGACGTGATCGTTACAGTACCAATACGCAAATTCGTACATTTATGCTGATATTTCTGGGATAAAATAGTGTTATAAGTAGGTACTTAGATACTCGTAACTTAAACCAATTTCCTCAAGAGTTTCAATAGCACTCGCTGCTATTGCACCATGATCTCTGAGGGGAATGATAAACTATTTTGTTCCTTGTAAATCGCCTATGACAATGAGAGCATTCATACACTCCTCTCTCTCTCTCAGGGTGTGTGGGGGTGTGTAGACGTGTGTGCATGAGAGAGAGAGCGAAAGTGTGTCTTTCGTGTATTGGTGTGTGGTTAAGTGCTAAAATTGTACAATGCAGCTTACAATATTTTGTACCCTGTAATTTTACCCCGGCGCCAGACATGAGTGCAAATGTTTGCTCAAATTCGATGTTCATTGACGGCTTTTTATGACGTTCTAGTTATAGATTCTGTACAAAGCTTTCAATGGTAGTTAAAACTTTACAAAGATGTTCACAATATGTCAGGCCGGGATTAGGATATAAATGCACACACGCTTTTCTCTGTCTATCTGTATGTGTGTGGGTGAAATAATTTTGTTATGTAGTACAGTATGAATATAATAGCACATAAGAGGCATTGGATTTTAATCCGTTCTTATTGACCTAAGCGTCGAGATATTACTCCGTTTGGCGTACTGCTATACGGCCGAACGATATAATATTCTGTTAACGAGCTTGTTAAAAAAATGTCTACGTCCTGCTAAAACAGTCGCAGGAAATAACATTTTCTCTAAATGTGGAGAGTCGAGAAGCGTGCTGACGTCAGATAGTGTCAGGCAGTTGGATTTATTTCTAGACATTTCAGACACCCTGTAGATATAATTTATAGTCCACATTACTGGGGCAGTGCTGTAGTTTTTGTGTCCTGATATCAGTTGTATAATAGGGACCTTGCTTTTTAGTGTTTATTTATTCAAGATAAAATTTCCAAGTTTATGTTGTGTTGTTCCTAGTTATCTTCATATCTACCATATATGTTATATACAAGCACGTTTGTATGTTTGATGTTCAAAATATTTTTTGAAATAGTAGTTGTTTTCTATTTTCAAAGGGAATTGTTTGCTATTTTCATTTTTGTATCAAACGAACATCCAGATTCGGGACATCCAATTATTTCACCTTTCGTTTATTCTATTTTGAACTACTATCTACTACTCTACATAACTCTATGTCTATATGTATAAAAAAGCAAGTCAATTTACTTCAGGAAATATGTACACATGTAAAAATGTCGTAAGAACGTAATCCCACTAATATTATAAACAGGAAAGTATGGATGGATGGATGTTGCTCTTTCACGCAAAAATTAATGAATGGATTTCAATGAAACTATACAATAATATAGCTTATAAATCGGAATAACTATGTGTTAATATGGCTATAATTTATAACTAGGTGTTGCATGGTGCGCGGGCCGCGCGCGGCCCGCGAGACTGCTTTGTGTTCGTGTTGTAGGCAGCGCAACTAAATAAACATTATCCGGATTGTTCGCTGTGCAAATAATTCGTGCAAACCATCCACTAATTATATCAAGCACCGCCCGAAAGTTGCAAGTCCAAAACTCTGTGAAAAACATTTATTCGAAAAGAGTTTGCTCATTTAAAGTAGGTTATTTTTGTGATTTTTAAAGCAAACAACGCTCGAAATGCCCGTATGCCAGAAACTTAAAGAAAGTTTTCAAAAGCCAAACGTTGCTAGCTGTACACAATTTCCATAACTTTGTTCATAATTCGAAAGGCAAGGGCATCTTTCAGCCTTTGCTAGCGTGGGGACGCTCCGGGCTTCGCCCTACGCGGAGCTCGGCCTATGGCCTCGCAGCCGGCTCGGCCTTCGGCCTCGCAAAAGTTACTTAGAAGGTGGGGAGTTTTTTTCTGCTTGGCAAGGGGACGCTTCGGGCTTCGCCCTACGCGGAGCTCGGCCTTTGGCCTCGCAAAAGTTACTTGGAAGGTGGGGAGTTTTTTCTGCTTGGCAAGGGGACGCTTCGGGCTTCGCCCTACGCGGAGCTCGGCCTATGGCCTCGCAGCCGGCTCGGCCTTCGGCCTCGCAAAAGTTACTTGGAATGTGGGGAGTTTTTTTCTGCTTGGCAAGGGGACGCTTCGGGCCTCGCAGCACAAAAGTTACTTGGAAGGTGGGGAGTTTTTTCTGCTTGGCAAGGGGACGCTTCGGGCTTCGCCCTACGCGGAGCTCGGCTTATGGCCTCGCAAAAGTTACTTGGAGGGTGGGGAGTTGTTTCTGCTTGGCAAGGGGACGCTTCGGGCTTCGCCATACGCGGAGCTTGGCCTACGGCCTCGCGGTGTTCTATCGCTTCGGGCTTCGCCCTACGCGGAGCTCGGCCTTCGGCCTCGCTATAGTTACTGATAGATATTTACCGCACGCCAGTAATCCTTTCGTTTCATATAGGAAAATATATTGAGAAAATATTATGGTTTACTGCTCGTCCGCCATTTTGTTTTACCCAAAAATGACAATTTTCTGGTATACTACATCATATATGCTACGAAGTGGAATTGGTTGGATATTCCGGCATGTCAATCAGTGAGTCAGTCAGTCAGTCAGTCAGTCAGTGGTAGTCGAGCTATATATATTATTAAAGATCCTGCGCAGACGAAGCGGGCAGAAGCTAAAGTCAAAGTCAAATTTCTTTATTGCAAGTAAGCACGTTGTGTACATTTTTGCACGTCAACATATTTTTGTATTTACATTTACACCCTTTACAAGGAAAAGGTGCCAACACTGAGGAGAAAGTAAAAGAAAGGACCTAGTAGATTATATAGATACTTTAAAAAATTAAATACTTAATGTTGAGGCAATTTACATACATAACAACAGAATAACAACAAGTGCGGTACCATTTATGACTATATAAATTCTGTAGTTTTTACCTATTAATAAAAAAAAATTGTACACAGTTACACACCACCGTCCTCTTTCTGGGTCGCTAGCTAAAATATAATACAGTCGTATCCAAAAATTTAATGCACTTCCTTATAACGTGGTCATGTTGTTAAGTAAAGCGGTAAAAAGCGGTTCTCGTTGGTAAATAGCTTCCGGAAAGAGGATTTCCACTTACACAAACAACCTTGTAAATTCGTTTAACCAAAAAATGTTCAACAATTTCGAACTTTGTGGCCCTACGAATAAAATTGTAAGTTAGAAATGAACTGTTTTCAAAAGTACAAGTTAAATTGGTAAAAGTAAACACTGTATGTGCTTTAAGTAAGTAAACTTTCACGGCTTGTATGTAAGCCGCAATGGAGTGTTAATTTTGAAATTTGAAAAATAGTTATGATGCCCCAAGGACATGACTGCGGTGAAGTTGCAAGATTGTGTTATCATAAAAACAAGCTTAAATGCAATTGCATAAGGAGCTAAATGCATTTAGGTAATATGGGCGACAGTGATAATGATAATATACGTAAAATAAGGTCGAAAATTTCTCGCCAACGCTGCTGGACCTATTCCAAAAAATATTTCGTGAACTAATAGTTTGAAATACTTATATTAAATTATACAATAGTGAAGTTTAACATTTTAGTCATGAAACAAGGAACCGCCGATGGAGTTAGCCGTATTTTCGTCACAGACATTGCTTTCGCACTACTACCATTCACTTTATTTGAATCTTCAATACCAGTCTATAACATATAAAACAGATGGATCTTTATGACGTATGAGAGTGAAAGTAACAAGACAAGGACGAAGACCTGCCTAATACGAAATATGCTTTAGATATCTCTATGGAGTTCGGTGAAACTTATTCCTTTATGGTTTTAGTACTGTTATGTTCAATTTATAAGTACTGAAGAAAACTTGAAACAGAAAATTTTAGAATTAAAACTATAGGGTGTAGGGTTGTAATAGGGCGTGGCGCGCTCACCTTGAAAAAGACCGTCGAAATCAGTCGAAACTGTCGGTCTAATTGCCGACTTCAACAATATAAGTGAGTGATATCCGTTTATATATAATAATTTGAAACAGATCTTTCTTCCATACAAAATTGCAAATACAGTGTAATAAGCCAATTTTTCAAGTTAGAACAATAAAATTGAAATCGTATAAAGGCTTATCCAAACAACGGAATGGGTCGTGCTATTTGAAATTCACCCGTCACTGCACCTAACGGCGATGCCACGAAGATCTAGTAAGTCGTTCTCTGCACTTTTTATGGCCAAGTTTATGAAGTTTATGAGCTAAGTTAGGTGCTATTCTGTCGCTATGATGGGTTATTATCGTTCGGCATTCAAGCCGTGGCGCAGTGCATACCTTTTCATACTGCTATGAATACAGTGAATAGAATTCTGTTTTTAAACGCATTGTCTTATTGTACTCATAAATGCGTAATGGCTACCTACACTTCTACATCATCAGTCTAATTATATTGCCCCACTGCTCGGGCACAGACCTTCCCTTACATCGAGGAAGCTGGGGCCATGATCCACCATGCAGGCCCAGTGCGGATTGGCGGATTTCACATGCCTTAGATTTTTTTCTTCTACGACATCTAGGTTTCATCACGATGTTTTTCCTTCACCGTTTTGAGAGCACTCGGTAAATGTACGTAAGTTTTTCCATCGAAAAGACCGAGAATAACTCAATGGTACATGGCTGCCCTGGCTGGGAATCGAACCTGGGACCTCCGTATCGCAAGTCTATTGACCCAACCACTGAGCCACCGAGCTCTCTCACTTCTACATGCCTCGTCACAAATGTTCCAGCCAATTGTTTGCATGTATTTTTAATCGACTTCCAAAAGAAGGAGGATCTCAATTCTAGTGTATATTTCAACGAGTTTTATTCACAATGATAGTACAATGGTGAAACAGTATATTCCCAGTAGAAACGTATAGACAACTCAATTATGAGCGACCATCAACAAGCCAGTATATAGTCCTCTTTTAATATCACTCGGAAGTATTTTAATATAAATTTATTCGCAGTTTCCACTCTTGCGAATCGCAATAAAAAGCCATTTGTATTAATTTTGGTGACATTCGAATGCATTTTATTGCAAAATTTTCTATTATTTATGGTTTGATTTATCGATTATAACAGAGGCGAATTTGAATTTGTCTAAAATTGCATGCTATATTGTAGGTACTGTCGACAGCACATAAAACTACACTAAACCATTGCAATCTATACCGCAGCCCAAACCAAGTGTATTATTTTGTAAACAAACATGATCGTCTAATTATCTGTTGTAACACTGAAGGAACTGTTCATCATTGTGAAAATAAAGTGTTGCGATCTAATAATGTGAAAATAACTATGCAATAATCACAAAACAAATTAAATTGTCAGTAGGGTAGGGTAGTTTTTGTTTACAAAATAAGACACTTGATTTGGGCCTCGGTATAAGTACATTAGATGTGCCGTTGACACAAGAATATAAATTAAAAATATATCAATGTATCATAATAATATAAAACCATTTAAAGTATTTTTTTCGCGAAAATTAAAATGACGTAGAAAAAAAGTTATTTAGTAACCTATGCCTTAATGTTATGTTTATCGTTACATTTCGTTATAACCTGTTTAATCGACTAATATATTTTTTAATTTTCTTTGAAATGTCGACTCTATTCTAATATGACTCAACGCGAAACAAGTAGGTAATATCGTGTTATTTATAGATGCATTTGCTTGGGATTTCTTCATGTAAGTACTGTTTGCAAAAACAAGCTAAACCTCTTAACGAAATGCGAATGTATTTCACAATCTTGATGTGGGTGATCCCTGGTGCGATTTTACTCTTCATATTACTAAGTGAACTCAGTGTACGGACAACAGCAGATCAATGGTAACACTTGCAGTACGATTTTAAATCTTACAACGCAGATAATAAGAACGGTCCAAAATCAAAAGTGTTACACTTGGTATTAGCTGTACAAGATCTTGGTTGCGCTTTCAGCCAGATACCAATGAGTTGTTATTCCACCATTTTGAATTTTCGATGACGTAATAACGGAGCAGAAGTGATTTTTAAAAAACTTTCCTGAAGTTATAAGAAAAGCTATAAGAAAGTGACACCGAATTAACACATTCACAAGTTTTAAATATAAGTATATAAACTGAGGCTCAAATCAAGTGTCTTATTTTGTAAACAAAAACTACCCTTCCCTACTAACATTTTAAGCTGTTCTGTGATTATTGCATACTTAGTTATTTTCTCATTATTAGATCGGATAACTTTATGTTTACAATGATGAACAGGTTCTATCTATCAGTTCCTTCAGTGTTACATCACAACAGGTAATTAAACGATCACATTTGTTTACAAAATAAGACACTTGATTTGGGCAGCGGCATACATATTTACATTCCACAGTTATTCAATTAGTTACAACAAGACCAAACTGAGAAAGTGTTTAAATTATCGTATGAAAAACATATTTCAAAAACTAGCTAAGTAGCGTATTATTTTTAAAACAGTTTAAATCCGAGCAGAAATAATGTTCCTGGCAGCCAGTCCCTGCTTTTATCCACCAATTAAAAGGTAAGTAATTTAGTTATAAACTCATCTTTTATTCAAATAGATATCCCGATGAGTTAAATTCTTATCTCCAAGTCAAGGTTTAAGTTATTACAAAGACGAAAGTTCTTGGAAGTAATAAAGTGGCTACTCAATGCATATAGCTTCCGATCAATGTTACAAGTAACTCGAAGTAGAGTATCGGTATTATTGGAAAAGTTTATTTTAATTTTCCATCTCACGATCAAATGGAAATCTTATTTCAAGAGCTTTGAAATCCTGTTCGTTCAGCAAATAAAATGACGATGTAATTAAAGTTTACTCGTACAGTCGACGACAGAGATAAGTATACAGGGGGCCTCAATAAGGTTGAGATTTTCTCAAAAACTACTGGACCGAATTTAATAATTCTTTTACAGTTACATAGTTTTAACTTTTATCTAACAAACAGTGGAATTAGAGTGGAAGTGGTGAAAAATATGATTATATTAAATGTTAGAGGAATAGAATAGACATAATATAATCGTTGACCACAAGCACAATGAACGGAGAAACATAATATCCTACCCAAAACAAATATACATTATAATCAAATTGTTTTTTTATTTATTCGGAATGCAGTATTTAGGTAATATAACAATAAAAACTAAACTAAAGTAAATATACTAAAACTATATGTAGAAATAATATATAATATATATAAAGTTATAGATTAAAAACATGCCCAAACATAATGAAATTGCAGTTTATTTTATAACTATAAAAGACAATGTTCAAAGACAGTTTTGAGCGCGAGCTTAGTGTAAGCTCGCTCTCACAATTGTGAAATATTTATGGAATTTGACGTTGAGTAAACGTCTATAAATAGATCACATGAAGCGTAGCTACTCGTAGAGTAACGTAGCCACTTGTAGGCTTAAGATAGATGGGCGTAGGCGTACCGTAGCGTAGACGTTGGAATGTTACTCAAAGATTATTTGGCTCCGACAAATATACCAATCAGCTCTAATATTTGGGGTACTAAATCGCAGAACGATTGCCGCCTATGGAATTATGTATAGGTATCCCAAAACGATGAAATAAAATGATGACATGTTGAACAGGGACGGCGCTATTCTACCTATACTAACGCGGTAGCAATGTGTCGCTGTCATACACGTCATTTCCACGATTCCACAAATCGCTAATCAACCACCCGACAAAGTGTGTTTTGCGAGTGCATTTGCTTTAATATCACGTTTGCGTCACGTCAAAATAGGGAAGCATGATAGGTGCCCCTGGCGGGTGACATAGAAGCTTCAACTTTCGATAAAAATGTCAGTTAACTTTCTCGTGACCGAATAGCGAATATTACTCCGTGAATTTTTTACAGCCTATCACTCTCAGCCTGTAAGGCATAGGTATAGTCTAAATACTTACCTTCGCGATAGCCATCATAAACGTTATTTAAAGTTAGTCCACGGTTTAAGTCTTCGGATTTCTAACATAACATTTATTTAACGAAGTGTGAAAAAAGTAGATTAAACTAGTAGGTATATATATGGCTAACAAGACTAGTTTCTATCTCTTAGAAAATAGTGTCATTCCAAATGAACCTTCAGAAACGGAAAAGGTTCAAATAATGTACTTAGAGCCTAATACGTTCTCTCTATCTTTCATTACTCTTACCACCCGTGAGGACGTAACACAGATTTATGGTCTCATGCTTTTGTTTCCATCTAAAACTATCGCCGGAGAGCCTTATTGTAACGTGAGTTATGATTCAGTTTCACATTTTGAGCTCGCGACAAGAACACGTTATATTTTATTAAAAATATTAAAATGTAAGTAGGTAATATAAATATAGAATAAACTTATGTTGCGATGATGTAAAAATAAATGACGGTGCAAAAATAAACGGAATGAGGTCACTATTATTAACATACAAATCAAAATTACAATTGGGAATATTCATATAGAATTTTTACCCGATTAAAGCAAAAAGAAAAGGTATTTAAAGAATTTCATTGAAATATATTTGGATGAATAATTTCACTTACCTATATTAACGAAACGAAAATTTTAATTTGTAATTCAGTTTTGAAATGTCAAAAAAATAATAAGTAGATTTTCATTAAATGTTATTAGCTCTATAATATAATTAATTAAGCGTGAAAAGGAGTGACAGGCACAGTTGAATACAACGCTATTCCGACCCCTTTTATTAAAAGGGGTATTGTAATTTCACAATATTCTTCGCAAGATTTGACGATTCTAATTACATGCAGATTTCAGGCGTTCAAAACTCGAATCTTGCGGCCCGCAGCAAGCCGCGACTGGCCGATTTTTTCTATTAGAATATGCAGAAGTAAAAGTTTTAACTTGAGTCAGACAGAACAAGATAATTTATATAGTTGTGTGTTTGTATGTGTATACAATCTTTCTCGTCTAAACTTAGAGCTCCAACAGACGAGAGGCAGTGACAGTGTCGCGAGTTGTCGCGCGACGCCGCGCGATGCTCGCCGGCTGTCGCGAGTTGTCGCTGACACACCGCTGCTCGTCTGTTGCTATTACTTGCCTCAGTCCCAACACAATGAATATTAAACAATTTGTAGATAATATTCGTTACCAAGATTGTCATTAATTTAGTATTATGCCAATGTAGTATATGTAGTATTTGTAGTACGGACAACAGCAGATCAATGGTAACACTTGCAGTACGAATTCAACTCCTATGACGCAGATAATAAGAACAACGTGTCCAAAGTGTGACACTTGATCTGCTGTTAGCTGTACCTTTGTTTGTAACCGATTTGTAAACCCCTGTCTAATATCAAGATAATTACAGAAATTATAAATGACAGAAATTATAATAAACAGTAAAAATATGTTTACCTCAGCACATAATACGCGGCCCGTAGAAAACAAGGGATTGAGTATCTCTGTTTTCGCGGTTTTGAACGATGGTAAGTGAAGCTTTCATGAAAATCAAATTATATTTTAATTAAAATTAAAATTATATTTTTAAAGGTACATAAGTAGTAGGTAAGTAGCAATATCCATCATATCCTTTCATCTACGATAGATATTCAAATCTAGACGTAAATAGGTACCCGATGGTAAGTGAAGCTTTCATGAAAATCAAATTATAATTTTAATTAAAATTAAAATGATATTTTTAAAGGTACATAAGTAGTACGTAAGTAGCAATAACCATCATATCCTTTCATCTACGATAGATATTCAAATCTAGACGTAAATAGGTACCTATTTACGTCTAGCTGTTGATTAATTTGTCAAGTGCTATGGCTGGCACTTAATCTTAGTCTTGGACTTTATAACTTGGTCCTTTGGAGTTTGCTTTCCACCATTAATTAATTAACTCGAGGTCTTGTTTTGTTTAGTTAAGAAAATCTCATGGGAACAAGTCCTTGGCATATTTAACTGTTCTTTTAAATGGATCTACTTACCTTACTTTACCTACAATAAATCGTAAAATTTAGTAGGTTTTTGAATGAATTTTCAATTGGAGAGTTGATCTACCGTCAAATATATGGCAATCGGGGATTCTCAATATTCTCTCACATCTGTAAATATGCCATCGGACACAATCGGATAAAAATATCATCATTATACTATTCTTATAATTATATAATAAAAATTGCCTAATATTATATTATGTGCAACTTCTTCGTTAGCATATTCTAGTCTACTCCTAGACAGATGCCTGTTCGTGTGGCCCGATCTCAGAGTTTTCTGATTCCCACCGGGCCGGATACTTAGTCAAACTGGTGATCTACCCACGTTTCTTGAAACCCGTTCGGGGTCTGTATGTCATGTCATGATTCGTTGTAGTAAACTCGCAAGCTAGCGACGTAAATACCGGTGCTAAGAGGCTAAATTGCTGCGATTAGTTAGCCAAACTAAAATCTCACCATTCACAAGCAAGGCGAACAATATGATAGAAACTCTTTGAGACAAACGCACTTGCTCTATCGACCATGGCTACTGCGAGAGATGACCGGCCCAATCCCATTTCAACTTAGGGCCGACGCACAATGCATGGCAGCGCAGTGTACCGCGCCTGTGAACGGCGCCGCCCGCCGGCACGAACGCCGTCCACCGATGACTGATTCCGTGTGATAGGGTGGCCGGTTCCGCTGGACACCGTAACGTAACAAGCCGAGACGCACGCCGGCGGATGCCGTACCGTGGCGTTGTGCGTCGGCCCTTAGCCTCTCGTTTGTTACTGTCGATGACACATCGATGCCCATGAATGTACTGCTATGTACCAATTATGCTGAGGACTTATCTCTCTAAGAATAATGTCACAAGTTACCAACGCCCGGCATCCCATTAAAAGTTCAAGCCCGACATTGTAGACAGGGCAAACTTAATTATGTTACGGCAAAATTTACTAGATACTGCTGGTATTGCTTTCGAAATTTTCCTAAGTTAAATATTTACTGTGAAAGTGGATACTTAAGGTTGGCAATTAAACTTGATTTCTGCGGTAGTAGCTATCGCAGATATCAAGTTTAATTATTGAAAGTGATCTGCCTCACTTTATGAAATTACTTACCAAATATTTATTTATGAATCAACTTAGGCAGCTAACAGCAGATCAAGTGTAACACTTTGGACTTCGGACCGTTCTTATTATCTGCGTCATAAGAGTTGAATTCGTACTACAAGTGTTAATATTGATCTACTGTTGTCCGTACCTCAAAATAATTATTTAGGGGAGCACAAAACTCATATTTCCATTTGGACGTCGCTTTCCTGTCACGGGGCGACTAAACAGTGAGGAGATGTGGGTGGACAAAGCATTGAATAGTTTCAATTGACGTCGCAAATTAAAATTTTCTGTCTGAGTACGCATGACATGGTGTAAAGCATGATTGACTTTGTTTTATTACAGTCTCACAAGTATACCTACCTATAATATAGGAACAGAGCTTGTCTTATTTTTGTTTTGTTTCTGTTCTATTTACAGAAGTAGAATATCAGACATCAATCAAGCATCCCTCGTAATTTTTTGTTAACCTATAAATCGTCCCACTGCTGGGCAAAGGTTTCCCCCCTCCTTTTCCATCCAGCCCTGTCCTGAGCCTCTTCCATTCACCCATCCCTGTCTCTAACGACATCGTCTGTCCACCTACGCCGAGGTCTGCTCCGACGCCGACGACCGTCCAATTATCCCTCGTAATAAGAGATTTATTTTAAGTTTCACTGTCTGAAGCTTGTTTAATATTTTAGCCAAAATGGTATCTGATGTCGAACCCATCTGGCCTAAGTCTTTTTGGCTAAAATATTAAACAGGCTTCAGATTCAAAAACAACGTTGAGCGCGACCTTAGGTGAGCTCGCGTTTAAAATTGGGTATGAATTGTGCCTAAGGCGTCACCGTCTACCGGTGCATGATGTCGGACGGCGCCGGTCACAGGTGGACAGCGACGTGCGGACGCGCCGTGGCGTTGTGCGGCCGCCCTAAAGCCTCGTGTATCCTATAGGCGACATTGACGCGCAATACGTGACGCTCAACAAGTTCGGTAACGTTGTACAACAACGCGCGACGTTGCCAGCTGGCGCGCAACATGGCCAATGGTACCAATTCGCAAGTTTTTTTTGCTGTTCAACATGCATGATGAGCAACATGTTTCCTAGTGCATACGAAGCTTTAGTGTATCAAGTTGACGAAATTCAATTCAAATGTTATTATTTCCTTCCACATTCGGTACATTTTACATGTTATTAGACACATGTTGGTGGAAGACTGGTGCTCAAGCTAGGAGTTCTCCTGTGTTTTGAGTCACCAGGCCTCCCCCACAGATATAATGTACACTAAAAGAAAATAGGGTGCATAACAAACATTTAAAAAAAATGCTTATTAACAAAACCATAAGAAAAGTGCGTGTGCGTTTGTGCGTCGTGCGTGCATGTGTGTCAGTGTGATGAGTGTATGTTTGTGTGGTAACGTATGCGTGTGTGTGGTTTGTGTGTGTGGTGTGAAGGTGTATGTGTGTGTGCTGGTAAATAATAAATGTGTGCAGATCCACGTGCCCAGTTATTAAACTAACTCACAGTAGTTCATGTATTAAGTGGTAGGTACTTCATTGCTAGGAATTCTTGAAATAGATAACTTTACTTACTTAATTTCAGACTGACTGTCAGGTACCTGAGAATTTCTTGATTCCGGAGAACTTCATTAATTTTAGTAGAAGCTCAAATAAAGCCTGAAATATTTAGAGATAAATAATTCCGGAAATAGACAACATCTTCTGAAGGAGGTTGTTTTGATAGCTTTGGTAAGAACAAATTAATAGATTGTGGTTTCCGTTGAATTAGTTTGTGAGGGAATTGATCTTTGTCAATTATTTTCAAGCAAATTGAAACAAATTGAGGATACCAATAATTTTGTCTTTGAATATTTACTGTCTGATCTTGCGTCGTGTTTTGTTAAATAAGAAGAAATAATATTCATACAGAGCTTAACTTTATGATACTGAGGGTTGGATCCCCATGGTCATCTATTGTACCTACTATTATAACTCTGAGAAAAGTAGGTTTGCAGGAGACCTCAAGGTTGAGATATTCTCAAAAATTATTTGCCCAATTTTTTAAGTTTTATGTAGCGTTCAATGTTCATGCACTCCAAATTATCTACGAGCGATTATTTTTTTCCAATCGCTCAGGTAGTCTTTAAGGCGTGTTTTTCAGTTTTTCTGTGAAGGCTACGGCACTAAGTACTAAAATTAAACGTCTCAAAAAAATATACAGCAATCTTGGGGTGTCTATTTAGGGACTGATGAATACCGATACACAATTGGTCAAACTTCGTTCGATAGAAAAAAATCACAAACATACCCTTTCCATGTCGTTTAAAATGAAAATTATGTCTAAACTGAAATAGTTATTCATACAAAATATATACCAAAATGGGTATTATAAATACGAGAGTTTGTTTTAAAAAAATCTGATATTATGTAGACTAGGTATTATTATTTCCCTGCCAAAATAATTTTTGTAATAATGTCTACAGTGGCTATTTTGTATTTAATATCACGTTAAGTTAATCAGAAAATGTTCGCGAATGACAGTATGGTGAAATTATTGGATAATTAGAGCAAGATCTGAAGTTTCAAGCTTTTATCAAGAGTTCCCGCTACAAATTCGGGAGTAAAGTAAACGTGACTGTCGAGCTGCTTCGTCCAGGGTGAAGACGCTACAGCGTCTCCTCTGGATGAAGACATGAAGACTATTATATATTGAATTTTCTGTAACATGACATTGGCAAATGACGAACTGTCGAGTCCATTAATAAAATTAAAAAAAAACATTGGTGGCCAGTCATAGATGTAGGTATGTTTATCAGCACTATAATCAATGTGTAACAATCATAATAATAGTAGATTGACAAACAAAAAAATCGCAATAAAAGAAAGATGAATTCATAAAGTTGACTCAGCAAAACAGAGACATAAAGATGAAACGAACAGCGACGTAATTCCGCCAGTCACTTTCCGTGGTTAAAAGAAAACGATCACAGAAATATGAAGATGGCAAACCACATTAAGGTCCTTCCATGAGCCCACTAGCGCCGCCAATCTTAAAAAAATAATATCTTACAAATTATTATTTTTTATTTAAAAAGCTATGTATACAATCTTTATTGGGATAAACACTATTTTTTTAATATACAATACATGGCATAATTGCGACAAGCAAATGTGCCAAAAACGGCCGTTTTTCGCAATTATGCGAACTACAACTTACCGACTTTGAATCACGTTATAAATAAGCATTTAAAAATAGTATTTATCGTAATAAACATTATGTACATAGCTTTTTTAATAAAATTGATTAAATTGGAAGATATTATTTTTCAAAGATTGGCGGCGCTAGTTGGCTCATGGAAGCTTAAGGGTTTAAGAAATTCACATCACTAAATATCTTAATTTACATAAACGGGTAACGTTAGTATATATAGAGAGTAGAGGTGTGGCTAGCATAACACTAGGCATGGCTTCCGTTGATGCTTAGACCCAGGTTCCATATTACTCATCAGTCATGTTTCAATAACTATTATCTCAGTTTTTGAGATTGACTGACTTGTTTTCAAAACTGCGAATGAAAACAGCGTCCCTGATAGGATACCTATTGAGATTATTTTGGGGTAAGAGAAATCTTCCTAAAATAACGATTGGTGAAGAAGAGAAAAGCCCAGACTTCCTAATGTGACAATTGCTATAGAGACGTGTGTAAATGTTATGCTGTATCACTGTGTGGTGGACTGTACAGAAAGGCAGAGCACAAAGCTGGCACATGCAGTCACGTATAAGTACGAATACGTGACTCTATTCACTGCAACATGTTTAACAGACGTTTCGCATAAGTTTTCATACAAATGTTAGACAAACTCTCTGAATACATAATTAAAAAGTTAAAATATCGACGAAATTCAGTTTGGTATTAAGCATTTTGCATTGTAAACGACATATTCATATTTATTATCTCCTCACCCATTATTATTAGTCATCCTGAAAAATGTTACGAAAAGCAAATTGCCCATGGTCATCAGAAACTCGTATATATTAACACGTCCAAGAAATGTGTAGGAACATAATTTTAACAGTGACAATGACAAAGAATTTTCTTTGCCCATCGTAGCTAACAGCAGATCAAGTGTAACACTTTGGACTTTGAACCGTTCTTATTATCTGCGTCGTAAGATTTAAAATCGAACTGCAAGTGTTACCATTGATCTGCTGTTGTCCGCACCTACTACACACGCTTTGGTATTTGGTATCTTCTCGTGTGTATGGTCTAACCATAATAGACAAAGTTTTTCTGTCGAACTCAACAAGTCATCTTGAGTTCGTTAACTGCTTAACTTTCAGCGACGTCGAGATAAAATTTATTCAAAGAACACCTTTATTTTATTAACTTACCGGCCTGGTAATTATGGTAGCATGAATACAAAATTTGCTCAATTAGCCGATTTGAAATACATTTTGGTTTTTAAGTCATTTGCATAAAATGAAGTTCTTTCAAAAATAATTTCATAATTGCAATTTTGAACTTGAGTTAAATATTTTGTTCTGCGCGTCACATTTTTAGCGGTATATGGAAGGACGAGGTCGAGCTATAACGACTTGAAGTCCAGACCCGGAGATATTTTTTTTTACAGCATTTTTAAGATCCAAGTCGAGCTGCAGAGGCAGCGTAGGTCGTAGGTACTTAAGTAAGTACCTACGTCAAACTAATGGTCTAAGATTGGACAGCCCTATTTTATCGGCTTAGGTGGCAACTCACCCTCTAAAAATCTCACCTATGGAGATGCCGCCTTTCAAAAACGTTAGTGGTCGTTTCACCCAGCACCTGGGTGAGTTGACTATTTCCAAAATGTGAGGTGGTCAACTCACCCTGCTCCAAAGGTTAGGTACGTTTATGGAGATATCAAGTTGATTTATTGTCCACATCTACTTACCTATACCAACTTTAACTGTCAAAAAATTACAAGAACTGTCAAAAATGACAAGAACTGTCAAAAATTACAAAAACTGTCAATGACAAAAACGGTCAAAAACGAAAATATTGATCTACTGAATACAATAATACAAACTCAAAGACTGGAAAACCTCATTTTTAGAAGTCGGTTCAAAATTAAACATACATGAAGGTAGGTATACGCTACGTCGTTTTTTTTCCTTGGGTTACATGGTAATTCGTGGAACCGATACATTATTAGATACATTAGAAATCACAAAGGAAGTGGAGGGAAGGGATTTTAACTTTATACAGTTACTCTGAATGCGATCAAAGTTCACCCGAAAGGGGATTATGATTAGCTTTATGCCCCGTGTAAGTTTAAGGGGCTGTCAGCTGTCAAACTCAAGCGCGAGACAGAAGATGTCCCGTAGCGGCGGAGCGAAGAGCACGGCACACTGCCTACATATTTGTTTTTTTATTAACTTTGGATGAGTATTGGCAGGGAAATAAAAATATGCCAACAAAAATCAGATTTTTTTAAAAAAGCTCTCGTATTTATAATATCTACCCTACATTTTGATATATATTTTGTATGAATAACTATTTCGGTTTAGACATAATTTTTATTTTATAAGTCAGTCAAGTATGTTGGCGATTTTTTTTTCTATCGGAAGTTTGTCCAATCGTGTATCGGTATTCATAGGCCACAATAGACCTTTGAGGTCGCAGTGACCCTTGGGAGTGACCAACACCGTGATATCAAATAATAATAATAATCGGTATTCATCAGTCTCTAAATAGTCACCTCAGATTGCTATATTTTTTTCAGGCGTTTAATTTTAGTAGTTAGTGCCGTAGCCTTCATAGAAAAACTGAAAATCCACGCACACCCAGCCTTAAGTACCTCTGTTTTAGAGATTTACCTTTAGCTCAAACAAACTGAATAAGTAACGGAATACATATTCCCGAAAATCACGTTATCTTTCGTAGGTTCAATGAAATCTTGTACTAGGAACTACTTATACCTACAATAGAAGCCACGTCTCAACTATCAATTTCACGGGCCACTGTTTCGCCACATCTGAAGGTAGATCGATCTGGCCAAACTAGTAATTACCCGTCTCCTATCTTACCTCAATTGGCTTTAATTTCAATGTTTGGTAATTCTAATATAATTAACTCTTCCATTGACACTGTGCTTGTTGAATGAGGAAGTGGATGATGGTACAGTTCCCAAAAGCTAAGTTGTCCCAAAATGGCGGCAGTTCATGAAGAAAACATAACACTTAGATTACGATTTATGATGCAGATAATAAAAACGGTCGAAAGCTCCAAATTTTACACTTGATGTGCTTTTGACATAATTATAGATTTTGTTTACAATTTCGCCGTCATTTTGGGTCAGCTTAGCTAGCGGGATCTGTACGGACAACAACAGCAGATCAATGGTAACACTTGCAGTACGATTTCAACTCTTACGACGCAGATAATATGAACGGTCCAAAGTCCAAAGCGTTACACTTGATGTGCTTTGATGTGTACCAGATTGAATAGTTTCTCAAAGCACTCCATCGTTGTTATATGTGGTCTCTTTTGACGTCACAGCACAGACCACTTACCCCATAAACCTGTAACAGGAGGGCGGCCGTGTCTGCCCGCACATGAGAGCAAAATTGCTTCGTGACACGTAACCTAGCGATGTTATCGAGATGGACGCATCTCTTTCATGGGCGCACGGAGTGCACCCCTGTCCCCCGCTTCGTCTCTATGCGCTCATCATTGACAGAATTTTTCGCTGTTCGCTTGCTTTGTACCGATTTCATGTCTAGTATTGAGGCGCTGAATGGTAACTGATTTTTTGCATGTATATTACAATATACATACAGAAATCAAGTATTTATTTGGCATTCTTACGATGTCTTGGATCAACCTCGATCGCTTCGATCGTCCACGTCTTTTTATACTCGTGCAGCATCATCAGAATTAGTGATAGGAAATGCTGATCTGCACATTATGTTGAAACGACATTATTCGACTTGAATTGGGCAAGTTACAAGATTGTCGAAATGAATCTGCTGACATGTCACATGTCTACTGAGAGGCGTGGGCTGAACTGGACATGTCTATCGACGACAAAATCATAGGAGACCGCAAAAACGTAAGTTACATCTACGAATAGAATTTTTTTATTAACGGAATGGAAAGACATTTAACGAGTCTCGTTTTTTTTTCTGAATCTAGGCCTAGACTTGTTAAGATATAATTTTATCTGTGTATTTGATATGTTATTATTATTACCGGTTAGTTATTCCTTTTAAGGGCCTTCCATGAGCCAACTAGCGCCGCCAATCTTGAAAAAATAAAATATTCCAAATTAATCAATTTTATTAAAAAAGCTATTTACAAAATGTTTATTAGGATGAATAGGTACTATTTTTCAATATACAATACATGGCATAATTGCGGCCAGCCAAGTTGTAGTTCACAAATGTGCCAAAAACGGCCGTTTTTCGCAATTATGCGAACTACAACTTACCGAAACTGAATCACGTTATAAATAAGCATTTAAAAAATAATATTTATCGTAATAAACATTTTGTTAATAGCTTTTTTAATTAAATTGATTATATTGGAAGATATTATTTTTTTAAGATTGGCGGCGCTAGTTGGCTCATGGAAGGCTCTTAAGGCGCTAAGGTGGGGACGCCACTTTAATCGGTTATGGCCCCTAAATAATTTGAGCACCATAGAGTAGATTGATATAGAACCGAAGCACTGACTTCACTTAAAAATTTATCATTTAATCTCGACAAGGAAAATCGCTGTATGAGAAAATACGAATACATACAACCTGTACCGGTCATACCGGAATTACAATAGAAAATACTTCATTTAATTTTCTTTTTAGTTCACAACATTAAAGCTTTCATATTTCCACCTTGTCTACTGAAAAGCTACTGAATTTTCTTCGGTTTTGCATTCTTACATGTACCTAGGTAGGATTTCCCGCCGTTCAGTTTTTATAATGGAATGTTCCATATAGGTAAAATTTATTATTTTAGATTATTAGGTAGGAGTTATTTAAATGTTATTCATTTAATTCTGAGATTTTATTAGGGAATAAATCACCCTGTAGTATAAAGCCTACCACATGTAATTTCAATAGGAAGTCAATACAACGAGTTTCGACTTTAGTGTAGTATGAATAAAGCCTAGTTGCGGATAAGTTAATTAAGCCTAATTAGGAGCGGGTTTTACATAGAGATCACGCCACGACGACACAGGTGTTCATGCGACAGGCAGGCGCCAGTGGTCGATCGTATGATTTTCATTCAATTTTCATAGGATTTTTATGGACTTTGATTTACTATACCCAAGGCCTATAGTAGCGTAGCATTTAATGTTAGTTACGTCTAATTAGGAACTATTTCAGAAAGTCACGCCACTTCGCACAGGTGGCTGGTGCGACAGACCGGCGCCGAAAAGGAGGGGGTGAGAGGTGAAGAGAGGAGGGGAAGCAGCGCCTGCTTAAATAGACATGACCGAGCGTGGCGGGGGCTTCTTCTTTGGATCGCGGAACCGCTGCCGGACGTACGTGCGATCTTAGCTTGGTTTGGCGCGCAATTTGTTGTGCAGTAGTAGTGTCTCTTAAATTTTAAACTTCTTTCTATTGAAGTTTAATTTGTGTATTTTATTTATTTATTATATTCCCCCGTAGGGCCCCTTAGGTCAAACTCTTCCTATTTCTACTACCTTATACCCTTTTTCCTGACCACAATTCCTCCTAAACCAACCAGCCCGATACAGGACAAGACACCTTTATCCTGTGTTAGTATTATAACAATCTTGCTTGAGTCTGAGTGAGAGTGTCGGGTAAACCTAATTCCTATACATTCCCATGTTCCAACTGCTTGGAATCCCAGCGATTTCAAGTGAAGAAAGGTATTTACTGTATGTATACTTATTTATTATATTATTTATTCTTTATTATTCATTCATATATTCCCCTACGGCTGAGCGGACGTGAGTAAGGTTTAAATATTTTGTTACTAATCATATTTATTACAGCTATTCTCCGTGTTGGGTAAGTGCTACTATTGTCTAGCTCTGTGTGTACATTTTAATGTTTCATTATTTTTATCACTGTTGTGTGGGTAATTGAGATTCGTACTTAGGTTAGTATATTAAGTACTTGTCAATAGTTTATCTCATTATTGCAATGACAATCATTATGATGCGTATGCGCACATGTGCGCTCGCCTAGTATAGACGCTCACACAGTAGGTAAGGTCTAGTGACATGTTAGGGGTGTGGCATTACTATGAGATTATGTATGTATGCGTAAGTGTAATTTAGATTCGAGCTATTGATCCGAGCCCATATGGTTGGTGTTTGATTATTGACTTTATAGTATTTTCTTTATCTCTAAACTACTGAACCGGATCTGAGGTTGGGCGTATTGCCACTACCGTCTTTGTCTATACTAAATTATGATGTGGGTTGGCTTGTCTTTGCTAAGCAACAAGGCTATAAAACCGATAGGTTTAGACTTTGTTTTATTGTTGGTTTATGTATGTAAGTATTCATCTACATTAGGGAAATAGTTAACGAAATTAGCAATGAAGTCTTAATATCGACCCTATCCAGTTAGCGTTTAGGTAAACAAAGGTTCAACTATTCAGGTCAGATTCGAACTCTGATATTTATATAAATTGTTGAATAAGTAAAGTTTAGATTTGAGCTAGTAAGTGAAATAAGTATGTATAGGCTAGATTTCTGTGAGTAAGTAAGTAAGTAAAGTCTAGATGTCTGTGAGTAAGTAAGTAAGGTCTAGAACCTAGATTATGGGTCTCAAGCAGATATACCTATTTTGTTGCCATTTAGCAAATTGGGTTGGATGATGTTGGTGTTGAAAAGTCAGTGTTCATTCTAGATCTTAAGTTAATCTAATTTTCTTTCAGCATTTGGTCATCAATTTTAATTGTGTGTTATTTTGTTTCATTTAATATTTGCGTTGTTAATAATTAAGCAATAACCGATGGGGTAGACGAGTTCTCGAATGGAGGCCACGAACGGGTAAACGTAGTGTGGGACGCCCCCCGACCAGATGGAGGGATGACCTTCGCAAAATGGCTGGCAGGGACTGGATGCAGAGGGCCGAGAGTAGGGTTGATTGGCGCGCTTTGGGAGAGGCCTACGTCCAGCAGTGGACTGATACGGGCTGATGATGATGATGATGACCTGCTATAAAAATCTAAGTCAACAAATAGCTTTGGTTTTCGAGTCGTCTATTACATTGTTTCATTATTTTTAATATCAGTAATTATCTGTTTCCTTTTAACGTTAAATATTCCTCTAAGTGAAAAGTTGTTGTCGGTGTTGGTTAAAATCTATACAGTTGGTGTTGTAAAAATACCTAAGTAAATAAG
This sequence comes from Tachystola acroxantha, assembly GCA_963506565.1. NCBI lineage: Eukaryota > Metazoa > Arthropoda > Insecta > Lepidoptera > Oecophoridae > Tachystola > Tachystola acroxantha. The sequence goes on along the minus strand of OY735879.1, from coordinate 4,736,091 downwards.
TAGTTATCTACATATTGGCGCTCCGTCTCATACACGCTTTCGAAACATTATCGGTGGAAGTTAGTTTGGACATAGAGTTATTTAACCAGCGGGTCGACAGCCTGCCCGTTTGTAACTCCATGGTATCGTTGCTAACCGATGCTAATAATGTGAACAGGAGATAGTCTAGGGAATGCGGTATTCTGGGACTATCTCTATACTCTACACGCAGCTCGCAAATTTTCCCTACACTATACACCGATAGGGATACACACACAGCAGTGAGAAAAGTGCCAATATGAGCCTTATTAGACCAACTATACTGGGGACTCACGACCCCTGGTATTAATGGTCTATGGTGGCATCGCGGAGTTTAATGGGTTACAATACCAGACGTAGTATGGGTTGAGACTGACATTCGGTGATAGCGGATGCGAGGTAATACACAGCTTATTCAACCTTCATTCACCAAACTCATTTAGGCCAGGGTTATTTTGGTAATGAGGATGTGGATTCAACCCACTAGTACGGCAAGCTGCTGGGCTTTAGTTTAAATCTGTTCCCTACAATAATCCTCCTAACAATCATTCTCCCATCTTTCTGAACTTCCTACCAACTCCTTTCTGAAAGCATATAAATGCTTATTAAATGTAACTTATGATTTATTTATGCACAATCACTTCGGTCTGTCTTATTCTTACCGTTACTAAAATTCATTCTATTCTTATTTCATTCCTACAGGAAATATAAAAGGTATTGAACCTACCTTTTATTTTGTGGAAGGGTATTGAACCTACCCTTTCAGTTGTGGAAAGGTATTGAACCTACCTTTCCAGTTGCAATGAAAAGGTATTGAACCTACCTTTTCAGTTGTACAAGGTATTGAACCTACCTTTGTACGCACAATGTGCAAATACTTCTATCAGTAACTGGGCACTCCAGAAACCACTAGAATGAATCTAGTAATATTAAGAAATTCAATGAGAGGGGCTGAAAGATTATTAGTTTTGCGAAATAGCAACTTTTAACATCAGATTCCTCTCCATCATCCTTTCCTGAGGAGACTCGCATTCTGGTTGGAGTCTATCCCCTCTTGGCGTGGTGTTGGAGCCAGGGGGGTGAAAACATTTTTTTTTAGAGGTTAACCTCTTACAGGAAATGTTCTCACGTCTAACAGTAATTTCTTACAGAGATTCAGATGTCCAGAGTAATATTCTTTACTTCCATCCAGAGTTCCAAACCAATAAATTGTATTGTCTTCCAGTACCTACCTAAATCTATTTCTTTATGTAGTTCCCTTTATTTTGTGTAAATATTATCTTGAAGTCGATATTAACCTATTTTTCTGTTGCAGGAAAACTCCGTTACGGTATTAATATTAGTTGTAAGAACCTCTCTCGATTCTAATTATTTATTTTCATTTTCAATATAAAATGTATAAGTTCTTTTGATTTAAAGATTTCATAGGGTTAACTCATAGTCACGGTAGTTCTGTAGGTATACTGTTGCGTTTTAGTATTGTATTCAGGCCTTGGGTATGGTCAATAAGTATGTCAGAAGGTAGGTAGCTAATTAACTTCAATTTCAAATTCGTTTATATGTAAATAATCTAATTTAATTCTCATTTTAATTAATAACCTTTTATACTTCTATATAGGGACGTTATTTCGAACTTAAGTAACTTCTTAATAGTTGTCAGTACGCTCATTTAGATTTAAGATAACTTAGCGTAAGTTTTATTAATCGTGCTAGTAATAAGTCTAGTAGTTTTGTATGTTAGGTTATCGCAATAAATATTATCTTTTCGTTATAAACCTGTTATGCTTTAATTTATATTCATCTACCTGATCTCCGCTGAACCCTTGAAGATTCTGTGTGTTACTACATTAGGAAATAACAACGTAGGGTTAGACGATCACATTTTGGCCTTATTAATTCTAGTAATTTAATATTCTATTATCCTTAATTTTGCTTTAATTATGATTTAATATTAGTTCCAATTTACTTTATTTCAATTAGCTTAATATTTTACATAGTAGTATAAAGTCAATTGAGTAGGTACACATAGCTTTAATTGTAAGGAAGTTAGTAAGAGCTTTGGTAAGTATCTTTTAAGCTTAATAATTTTGTAGGTTTATCTAGCTTTCACGTAGGGGTTCCAGAGCTGGTGCTTTTCGTAAGTATTTAGGTAGGTCTCTTTTAGCTTTTTGTAGGTTTTCACCCCTTCAGGGTTGCGTAGGCTTTTCGTGGAGTCTTTTTTGGGGGTGTAGAGTTGCGTAGCTTTTTAGGGCGGGTTGGGATCGTCACAATATGGTGCCGTGACCAGGATCTGTATATATCTATGTATAACGTATATTATATTGTGTATTTATGTATATTATTATGTATTTATGTATATCTTAATGTGGACTTCGGTCCACAATATGTTTCCGTGTAAACAAATGAGGGGTTCAAGAGATCAGTTGTGGATGGATTGAATTGATGCATTACAGGTTTTACTAGGTTAAATTACAGGTTTACTAGGTTAAATTACAGGTTTACTAGGTTAAATTACAGGTTTACTAGGTTAAATTACTGGTTTACTAGATTAAATTCACGCGTTAATAATAGTCTTAATAAACTAGGTACGTAAAATTACATTTTGTTAGGATTTTCGGAAACTTAAGGAATCGGGGGTGCGTTAGGGTTATGAGGCTAAAGGGCTAAGGTTAGTCGTTAGTCTTAAATAGTACTAGGTAGTGTTAGGTGAATAATATAGGGTCTAGGCAGCGAAGTTGGTTACGTAGGGAGCACAAGTAGCGAGGAATGTGGAGAAGGTATTGTCATCATCGCAGTAGACTGAATTCCGTCAGCGCTTTCAGCACTATGGCAGACATGAGTTTATGTATTGGTGTTTATTCGCTTGCATTGCGTAGGTTTATTCAGGTAATTCTGTCATTTTGTCATGGTAATCACAGGAACTGGGGGGTGTTAGGACTGTACTAAATGGGGGGTGTCGGGACTGTAGGATATGGAGTGTTCTCTATTTAATATTCTAGGAAAAATATTTTTCCGAATATGTTTCGGTCCCCTAGTTACTTCTGATACTTAGGTTAAGTCGGATAATGTGTAGGTTATCCGACTACAGATAGGAGAAGGGGTAATGTATTTCGAATGTATGTATGTCAGTTCTCTCCTGATTTCTTGTAGCTAAAGTTTTGGCTTATTAGGATAGTGTATAAGTTGAGTAGGGTAATGTTTCGTATGTATGTCAGTCCCCTCGTAACTTCTTGTAGCAAAAGGTTTGACTTGCTAGGAATGTGTAGGTTGTAGTTAACCGGTTGCAGATAGGAAGGGTAATGTTTTCGAATGTGTGTGTCGGTTCCCTCGTAACTTCTTGTAGACTAAATGTTTTGCTTTGGTCGGATAAATGTGTAGGGTCATTAACCGACTGCAGATAGAAGGTATAATGTTTTCGAACGTAGGTATGTATTTGACTCGCAACTTCTTGTAGACTAAAGGTCTTCACTTGCTCGGATAATGTGTAGGCCATTATCCGACTGCAGAAAGGAGTAGGGTAATGTTTTCGAATTTCTGTATGTCTGTCCTCTTGTAACTTGTATAGGTAACTATGTTAATTTGTCAATTGTTAACAGACTACCGACAGTAGAAGGGTTCTCAGAATATGTCTCTTTGCGATTCCTGTAGGTTTAATTGCTAGTGTATTTTGATGTGTGATGTATTATTACATTAGGTTTGATCAAGAGATTTCTGTAGGATACATGGGTACCGAGCTACCTAGCCGTGGGGGTGAGACCCCCTCCCTTAATAACTGTCACTTGTATGTAGGTTAGATGCGGTTAAAAGTGATACTCACTAGTTACTCATATAGGTTAGGTACTTATGTATGTCGGTCCGTTTGTCACTTCTAGTAGGTCTTGGAAAAATAGAAATCAGGATGGCAGCAGATGGATATCCATCGTCGCTGCCTACCACCATGTGAGGCTGGCGTGAATATTGTATGTGTGTAAATAGTGTATGTTGGATTGTAAGTTGCTTGAGAGTTTCTCAAAATGAGCGGCTACACAGGCCGGGGTTGAGGCCGGCCGTGTATTTAAAATGGCGTTAGCAATAAACTTAGGTTCATTGATGGTTAAACCACGCGTAGTCCTTTTTACATTTTGATAAAACCCGATAGGTAGGTAGGATAGGAACCGTGGTTAGATTTGAATCGTGCAATTATTTTAAGTCGCGTTTATAGCTAATAATACGTATTTACTTTAGGAATACTAGGTAGGTTCGTCTGTCTGTCTGTTTCATGTTTTCTCTGTGTATGCGGAAACTGAAGTCAAAATGTGTTGTTGCTTGTTAGCCATAAATCTGGATTAACCTCATTTCTGTTACTTTGTTCTGACACTTTCACATTTCCATAAAAGTCGTTTTATGTTTAGGAATAGCATTGTTTTAGGAATAGCTTACTAAGAAGGTAGGTGTGTTCATCATATCCGTCTGCGGAGATACGCGGCAGGTTGTTGTTAGTCATAAACTTGTTCATAACTTTCTTACATCGAGAAATTATGTCTAGCATTGTTTTAGGAATAGCACTAGGTAGGTAGACTATAAAATCCATTAGGATCTCATTTTAACCCGTGGGTTAACGTTAAGCCGCGTTTATGTATAGCGTTGTTTTAGGAATAGCACTAGGCAGGCAGACTATAAAATCCATTAGGATCTTATTTTAACCCGTGGGTTAAGTTAAGCCGCGGTTATGTTTAGCATTGTTTTAGGAATAGCACTAGGTAGGTAGACTATAAAATCCATTAGGATCTCATTTTAACCCGTGGGTTAACGTTAAGCCGCGTTTATGTATAGCGTTGTTTTAGGAATAGCACTAGGCAGGCAGACTATAAAATCCATTAGGATCTTATTTTAACCCGTGGGTTAAGTTAAGCCGCGGTTATGTTTAGCATTGTTTTAGGAATAGCACTAGGTAGGTAGACTATAAAATCCATTAGGATCTTATTTTAACCCGTGGGTTAACGTTTAAGCCGCGTTTATGTATAGCGTTGTTTTAGGAATAGCACTAGGCAGGCAGACTATAAAATCCATTAGGATAGTATTTTAACGTGGGTTAATGTTAAGTTTTGTCTAGCATTGTTTTAGGGATAGCACTAGGCAGGTAGACTATAAAATCCATTAGGACTATGTTTTGAACCATGGGTTGACTTTAAGTCACGTTTATGTCTAATACCGTTTTAGGGGTATTAGGTAGATATGTCCATCGTCGCTGTCTAGGTACCGCTACGGGAAACAAGTTTAAGTTTATGTATGTGGGTAGGTAGATGTTTGAGCGCGAGCGCCGCGGTTAAGCTATCGTTTTATCCATTACCTTCCATTTTCAGATGTACGTTTAAATTGTTTTGACTCTGATTGTTGGTAGGTTTGGTTAATAATTAGAGATTCATAGTCGAGGTGCGATTTGCGAGCACGCGTTGACATCGATCGTTCAAGTTATGCAACGTTGGACAAGTCTGTATTTGAATGGGTGACCGTTAGGATTTAATTCGTTAGAAAAAAAAATGATTGGTTGTTTTGTCACTAGGTATTTGGCTGAGAAATGACAAGGATCGTTCCAGTGAAGGTAGGGTTTGAATAAGTAGTTATTTATTTTGGGTTGTGTTATTAGCGCTTGTTGACACTAATCGTTCCGGTTAAGCAATTGTCGGCGAGGTCTGGACGTGGATGGGTTACCGCTAGGTTTTTTTTGTTTTGTTATTAATTTGTCTGATTGTTCCTTTTTGTTTTGTTGTTGTTGTTCCAGTTGAAATATAACGCATAATGCTTTGGTTTAGCTTCAAGTTAAAGTTCGTCTGTACTCTGTGCTACGTTAAGATAAGTTATTTTTGCTTGCAGTGCTAGTAGGGTAGGTACGGACTGACCTGGATGTCGAACCTGGGCCTCCGTGACCTTAGTTGTTATCATATTTTTTTAAGGTACTTATCCTATTGCTAAATTATTCGAATTTATGTAGTGTTGGGCGGCCCATCCAGATAGACGGAAGATCTGCGAAGGGCCACTGTCACTTTGAAGTCTTGTTGTGTAGCGTGTCTAGGGGAGGTCTATGTCCAGCAGTGGAGTACTTGTGATGATGTCGATGAAATTAACCTAGCTAAACGTTATGCGCTCGCGCAGTAGGTAGGATTTTCGACAGACCTCATATTTTTCTTTGTTATAGATAGATGTGTAATTGCACTTGTATTAGGTAGGTAGTTGTGCGTGTATCACCACAGGTGGAGCTAGCGTCGCCGTTATCGTTGGTTGTGTGGATATAAACACAGGTGGAGCTAGCGTTGTCGTGTCATTTTTTATTAACAGCGCCATCTATCGGCCTTGGTACAAAGTTTTAGGTTTGTTACCAAGTAGCAGACTTTGCAGACGTTGTGGGTTGTTCCATTATCGATGTTTAATTGAATTATAGCAGTTGTGTAGTGGAGTAAGGTGTTACTTCGATTGTCGTTAGTGTAGTTCAATTTATTTAAACTTGTATTTGGATGTGTGGTTCTTATAACCTTTACCTATCTCCTGAAGTCGAAAACAATGTTGTCGTTTTGATCGGTGTTACCAGATTGGCGAAGTAGTTACAAATTCAGGTGATTTTTATAGTTAGTATATTTGTAAGGTTCTTCGAAATTGTTCAGGTTCAGTTATCATATTTGTATTGCGTCATTAGAAACTAATCTTCTTTAAGGTGAAACGAGCGCCGCTAGGGGACACTCCGTTGGTCGGTGGTTCAACATGCTCGTTCGATTTCTTAGCTTCGATAATCAAGTTTAGGATAGTATTTATTATCGTGTAGATTTTTTTTAATCGACGTCGCGTCTGTTGTCATTCTGTACGTTTAGGAAAAGATGGACGAGAGGTAGATATATTGTGTGCATAGGGCCGGATGCGAACTAAGCAGTGAATTGTAATTAGTAGTAGAAAGATAATATCTTTCATCGTATTATGTGTAGGTATTGTGATAGGCTGGGAGGTAGCTTATTGTTATGTTAAGTGTTGAATTCTACTTAGAATTCTATTAGAAGTATTTTCCTTGAATGGTTGGATAATCAAGCCTCAGATATTATAGATAATATCTTCGGTTAATTCTCCAGGGGGTGGTGTACCGGTCATACCGGAATTACAATAGAAAATACTTCATTTAATTTTCTTTTTAGTTCACAACATTAAAGCTTTCATATTTCCACCTTGTCTACTGAAAAGCTACTGAATTTTCTTCGGTTTTGCATTCTTACATGTACCTAGGTAGGATTTCCCGCCGTTCAGTTTTTATAATGGAATGTTCCATATAGGTAAAATTTATTATTTTAGATTATTAGGTAGGAGTTATTTAAATGTTATTCATTTAATTCTGAGATTTTATTAGGGAATAAATCACCCTGTAGTATAAAGCCTACCACATGTAATTTCAATAGGAAGTCAATACAACGAGTTTCGACTTTAGTGTAGTATGAATAAAGCCTAGTTGCGGATAAGTTAATTAAGCCTAATTAGGAGCGGGTTTTACATAGAGATCACGCCACGACGACACAGGTGTTCATGCGACAGGCAGGCGCCAGTGGTCGATCGTATGATTTTCATTCAATTTTCATAGGATTTTTATGGACTTTGATTTACTATACCCAAGGCCTATAGTAGCGTAGCATTTAATGTTAGTTACGTCTAATTAGGAACTATTTCAGAAAGTCACGCCACTTCGCACAGGTGGCTGGTGCGACAGACCGGCGCCGAAAAGGAGGGGGTGAGAGGTGAAGAGAGGAGGGGAAGCAGCGCCTGCTTAAATAGACATGACCGAGCGTGGCGGGGGCTTCTTCTTTGGATCGCGGAACCGCTGCCGGACGTACGTGCGATCTTAGCTTGGTTTGGCGCGCAATTTGTTGTGCAGTAGTAGTGTCTCTTAAATTTTAAACTTCTTTCTATTGAAGTTTAATTTGTGTATTTTATTTATTTATTATATTCCCCCGTAGGGCCCCTTAGGTCAAACTCTTCCTATTTCTACTACCTTATACCCTTTTTCCTGACCACAATTCCTCCTAAACCAACCAGCCCGATACAGGACAAGACACCTTTATCCTGTGTTAGTATTATAACAATCTTGCTTGAGTCTGAGTGAGAGTGTCGGGTAAACCTAATTCCTATACATTCCCATGTTCCAACTGCTTGGAATCCCAGCGATTTCAAGTGAAGAAAGGTATTTACTGTATGTATACTTATTTATTATATTATTTATTCTTTATTATTCATTCATATATTCCCCTACGGCTGAGCGGACGTGAGTAAGGTTTAAATATTTTGTTACTAATCATATTTATTACAGCTATTCTCCGTGTTGGGTAAGTGCTACTATTGTCTAGCTCTGTGTGTACATTTTAATGTTTCATTATTTTTATCACTGTTGTGTGGGTAATTGAGATTCGTACTTAGGTTAGTATATTAAGTACTTGTCAATAGTTTATCTCATTATTGCAATGACAATCATTATGATGCGTATGCGCACATGTGCGCTCGCCTAGTATAGACGCTCACACAGTAGGTAAGGTCTAGTGACATGTTAGGGGTGTGGCATTACTATGAGATTATGTATGTATGCGTAAGTGTAATTTAGATTCGAGCTATTGATCCGAGCCCATATGGTTGGTGTTTGATTATTGACTTTATAGTATTTTCTTTATCTCTAAACTACTGAACCGGATCTGAGGTTGGGCGTATTGCCACTACCGTCTTTGTCTATACTAAATTATGATGTGGGTTGGCTTGTCTTTGCTAAGCAACAAGGCTATAAAACCGATAGGTTTAGACTTTGTTTTATTGTTGGTTTATGTATGTAAGTATTCATCTACATTAGGGAAATAGTTAACGAAATTAGCAATGAAGTCTTAATATCGACCCTATCCAGTTAGCGTTTAGGTAAACAAAGGTTCAACTATTCAGGTCAGATTCGAACTCTGATATTTATATAAATTGTTGAATAAGTAAAGTTTAGATTTGAGCTAGTAAGTGAAATAAGTATGTATAGGCTAGATTTCTGTGAGTAAGTAAGTAAGTAAAGTCTAGATGTCTGTGAGTAAGTAAGTAAGGTCTAGAACCTAGATTATGGGTCTCAAGCAGATATACCTATTTTGTTGCCATTTAGCAAATTGGGTTGGATGATGTTGGTGTTGAAAAGTCAGTGTTCATTCTAGATCTTAAGTTAATCTAATTTTCTTTCAGCATTTGGTCATCAATTTTAATTGTGTGTTATTTTGTTTCATTTAATATTTGCGTTGTTAATAATTAAGCAATAACCGATGGGGTAGACGAGTTCTCGAATGGAGGCCACGAACGGGTAAACGTAGTGTGGGACGCCCCCCGACCAGATGGAGGGATGACCTTCGCAAAATGGCTGGCAGGGACTGGATGCAGAGGGCCGAGAGTAGGGTTGATTGGCGCGCTTTGGGAGAGGCCTACGTCCAGCAGTGGACTGATACGGGCTGATGATGATGATGATGACCTGCTATAAAAATCTAAGTCAACAAATAGCTTTGGTTTTCGAGTCGTCTATTACATTGTTTCATTATTTTTAATATCAGTAATTATCTGTTTCCTTTTAACGTTAAATATTCCTCTAAGTGAAAAGTTGTTGTCGGTGTTGGTTAAAATCTATACAGTTGGTGTTGTAAAAATACCTAAGTAAATAAGTAGTTATCTACATATTGGCGCTCCGTCTCATACACGCTTTCGAAACATTATCGGTGGAAGTTAGTTTGGACATAGAGTTATTTAACCAGCGGGTCGACAGCCTGCCCGTTTGTAACTCCATGGTATCGTTGCTAACCGATGCTAATAATGTGAACAGGAGATAGTCTAGGGAATGCGGTATTCTGGGACTATCTCTATACTCTACACGCAGCTCGCAAATTTTCCCTACACTATACACCGATAGGGATACACACACAGCAGTGAGAAAAGTGCCAATATGAGCCTTATTAGACCAACTATACTGGGGACTCACGACCCCTGGTATTAATGGTCTATGGTGGCATCGCGGAGTTTAATGGGTTACAATACCAGACGTAGTATGGGTTGAGACTGACATTCGGTGATAGCGGATGCGAGGTAATACACAGCTTATTCAACCTTCATTCACCAAACTCATTTAGGCCAGGGTTATTTTGGTAATGAGGATGTGGATTCAACCCACTAGTACGGCAAGCTGCTGGGCTTTAGTTTAAATCTGTTCCCTACAATAATCCTCCTAACAATCATTCTCCCATCTTTCTGAACTTCCTACCAACTCCTTTCTGAAAGCATATAAATGCTTATTAAATGTAACTTATGATTTATTTATGCACAATCACTTCGGTCTGTCTTATTCTTACCGTTACTAAAATTCATTCTATTCTTATTTCATTCCTACAGGAAATATAAAAGGTATTGAACCTACCTTTTATTTTGTGGAAGGGTATTGAACCTACCCTTTCAGTTGTGGAAAGGTATTGAACCTACCTTTCCAGTTGCAATGAAAAGGTATTGAACCTACCTTTTCAGTTGTACAAGGTATTGAACCTACCTTTGTACGCACAATGTGCAAATACTTCTATCAGTAACTGGGCACTCCAGAAACCACTAGAATGAATCTAGTAATATTAAGAAATTCAATGAGAGGGGCTGAAAGATTATTAGTTTTGCGAAATAGCAACTTTTAACATCAGATTCCTCTCCATCATCCTTTCCTGAGGAGACTCGCATTCTGGTTGGAGTCTATCCCCTCTTGGCGTGGTGTTGGAGCCAGGGGGGTGAAAACATTTTTTTTTAGAGGTTAACCTCTTACAGGAAATGTTCTCACGTCTAACAGTAATTTCTTACAGAGATTCAGATGTCCAGAGTAATATTCTTTACTTCCATCCAGAGTTCCAAACCAATAAATTGTATTGTCTTCCAGTACCTACCTAAATCTATTTCTTTATGTAGTTCCCTTTATTTTGTGTAAATATTATCTTGAAGTCGATATTAACCTATTTTTCTGTTGCAGGAAAACTCCGTTACGGTATTAATATTAGTTGTAAGAACCTCTCTCGATTCTAATTATTTATTTTCATTTTCAATATAAAATGTATAAGTTCTTTTGATTTAAAGATTTCATAGGGTTAACTCATAGTCACGGTAGTTCTGTAGGTATACTGTTGCGTTTTAGTATTGTATTCAGGCCTTGGGTATGGTCAATAAGTATGTCAGAAGGTAGGTAGCTAATTAACTTCAATTTCAAATTCGTTTATATGTAAATAATCTAATTTAATTCTCATTTTAATTAATAACCTTTTATACTTCTATATAGGGACGTTATTTCGAACTTAAGTAACTTCTTAATAGTTGTCAGTACGCTCATTTAGATTTAAGATAACTTAGCGTAAGTTTTATTAATCGTGCTAGTAATAAGTCTAGTAGTTTTGTATGTTAGGTTATCGCAATAAATATTATCTTTTCGTTATAAACCTGTTATGCTTTAATTTATATTCATCTACCTGATCTCCGCTGAACCCTTGAAGATTCTGTGTGTTACTACATTAGGAAATAACAACGTAGGGTTAGACGATCACATTTTGGCCTTATTAATTCTAGTAATTTAATATTCTATTATCCTTAATTTTGCTTTAATTATGATTTAATATTAGTTCCAATTTACTTTATTTCAATTAGCTTAATATTTTACATAGTAGTATAAAGTCAATTGAGTAGGTACACATAGCTTTAATTGTAAGGAAGTTAGTAAGAGCTTTGGTAAGTATCTTTTAAGCTTAATAATTTTGTAGGTTTATCTAGCTTTCACGTAGGGGTTCCAGAGCTGGTGCTTTTCGTAAGTATTTAGGTAGGTCTCTTTTAGCTTTTTGTAGGTTTTCACCCCTTCAGGGTTGCGTAGGCTTTTCGTGGAGTCTTTTTTGGGGGTGTAGAGTTGCGTAGCTTTTTAGGGCGGGTTGGGATCGTCACAAACCCTAACCGTACTTTAAGTTACCCACCAAGTTAGAATGAAATTGCGACTTATGATACTTAGAAACATTTTTCGTCCAATATTTCCGCCTGCGGGAAATAACATAACTCGTATAAATTGTAGGAAATTACATATAATGTAATTTTTACACGACGAACGAAAGAGGAGGGTTATGTTGATCGAATGTATAGTAAAGTAAAATTCATATTTTATTCGCAAGAATATAGGTTACATGATTCTTTAAAATTATCGTTTACAGTTCCACTATACTCTACCACAAGGTGGTGTGCAAATATTTGGTTGAGCTTAATTTTATGTACTTACTTGTATAGTCATTATATTTTAAGTTAAAAGTAATTCCTCTGATAAAATATGAAGAATAATGTTAGTATGTAGCCAATGAAACCAAAATTGATGTCTTGATGGGGTTCGATGTAAGTGGTACCCTCCTCTTTCGTTCGTCGTGTAAAAATTACATTATATATATAATTTCCTACCTATGACTGATGTCGTTTCATTCCTCTTGATCACAGAACTGACATATGATACATTTTATGCCTAAACAGCCTTTTTGTAATATGTAAAGGTATAGGCACTTCTACTTGGTGTAGAAAGTACCTACCTTTACTTGAGTTGGGTACATGTGCAATATAAGTCTATTGCCATCTAAGCGCAAATTATTTTGTTGACATCGTACGAATATTACATTTTAATAATAGATAGGTGCCTATATAAAATGATAACTTACTAATTGTTGAGATTGACACAAATTAATATTTAAAATCCGAAAACTCTGAATGATGAATGAAATTGTGGTTTCAATTATCTTGCTGACATTTTCCAATAATTGGATTCGGTCAAAATTGGCCAAACTTTTAAATGACCTCTGGTAATAACTTACAGTTATTATAACTATGATTATTAGTCCGTCATCATCAGTTTATTTTTAGGTCCCCGCTGCTCCGGCACAGACCTTTCCTTACACCAAGGGAGCTCACAGCATGATCCACGCGGGCCCAGTGTGGATTGGTGCATTATACATGCCTTAGATTTTATTCTACTTCAACTTGGACATAACTATACTGCTCGGTAAAGTTGAGGGGTCTATATCCCGTGGCCGGAGACCAGCCCGTTGGACTGATGCGGTTGGCAGAATCCTCGGCGTGCCCTTTGAAGAGGCTATGAGAAGAGCACAAGATCGTGTCTCCTGGCGCCAGTTCATGCATACTGCTGGCAACGATTAAGGAGGAGGAAGATTTTATTCTACTGAGGTTTCATCACGATGCTTTCCTTCGCCGTTTTGAGAACATTCTGTTAAGAGCCTTCCTATAGCCAACTAGCGCCGCCAATCTTAAAAAAATCATATCTTGCAATATAATGGAATTACCTACATTGAATACTACGTGATTCAATGTAGGTAAGTTGTAGTTCACATAATTGCGAAAAACGGCCGTTTCTGACACATTTGTGAACTACAACTTACCTACATTGAATCACGTTACAAATAAGCATTTAAAAAATAATATTTATAGCAATAAACAATGTGAACGTAGCTTTTTTAATAAAATTTATTATATTGGAAGATATGATTTTTTTAAGATTGGCGGGCGCTAGTTGGCTCACGTCAGCGCCTTAATGTACCTACGTAAGTTAGTCTTATCATAGTCTATCAACACTTCCGAATGTCCAGTCCCATGGGAGCTCAGAGAGATGTAATTATGTCAAGTCCATTCGGAAGTTTTGTCTTCGTATTGGTTCGGCAATGTTGGACGGAAAACTTTGTCACCGTCGTGGTGGTGTTTAGTTAAGTTTTCGCATATAAGTAATAGTTGTTGATACAGTTCAGGCTCTAAATTGAATCAACAAGTTTGCTATGAGTTAGATTCAAATTTAAATCTACTCGAATTAAAATAATTATTTAGTATTCTACTTATTTAGTATTAAGCATGTTAATTTGTAGTACACCTCCAGCCACAGACCCCCAATAGACATGAAATCGGTACAATGACAATGCCAGATTCTGCCCCACCATCAACCACATTATGAATAAGATAACTAATAAATGTAAAAATATCTCCGTTTTTTATTAAAATTATTGGTTTAAAATAAAGTTTTGTAAAACATGTGAGTCGAAAAAACAGCTTAATTAAGAATTCAGAAAATAGTAAGAAATCGATGCGATTTACTCATTGTTTTTGTTATTCTTCTATAGGAGTTGCGAGAGTAGTAGAAAATGATACTGATTATGATTATGCAATATGAAACCTGTAATAAGTGCCCAACAAAATGATAGGTACAGCTTAAATGGTCACGTAGTTTTGTATGTAGATTCCATGTAGGCACAGCTCCATTGAAATGTGGCAATGCCTTTTGCAAACGAAAAATTCTGTCAACGATGAGCGCAGAGACGAAGTGGGGGGATACGAGTGGCGTATTAAAGAGATGTGTCCATGTCTATAATATCTCTAGGTTACACGTGTTGCGAAGCAATTTTGCGCTCATGTGCGGGCAGACACGGGTTACCTACAGTTACAGGTATATGGGGTAAGGTCTGTGCCTCCAGCTTATGCGCAGTCAGTTCCGTTATTCATTTCGCCATGGTGGGTCTGACGTCATGAGTCCAATTTAGTTACCACTTATTTCATATTTTTATTTATTAAATGTACTCAATACGTAATTCTAGTCGGGTACTTATTTGAAGTGAAATTATTTTTATCAAAAACACTACAATTAACATAATTATGTCACTAATAAGCAGTCGTGAAATAAACGTACATACATTGTATGGACTGCGTTTTTAAGATATCTAAAAATAAATCCCTAATTTATATTTTCCACCAAATCTTCACTGAATCATGCGGGTGTAGGTACTCTCAAGGGAGCTTTTAGAACTTTTTGACTGATTAGGTCTTGAAGGCGACATTCTTTTGGCAATTTACGTGAAATGTTTTTGTATGGTTGACAAATGGTTAGAACCTGGCAAGCCTCAAATTCCCTTAACATTTTATCTGCATCCTAAGGACAGAATAAAGTATGAAGAGGATTCAATGACTTAAATTCACGATTGTCATTGTGGAAACCAAAATGTCTAAAAACCTTTTTTTTAAACTCTATAAATACAAACTAAACTCATCTTTATACTTACTTATTTAATGTATCTTTTGGTATCATTAAGAGAAGAAAGCGCTTGATTTTTTTACATCGCATTTAGCATCCGTAAAACATTAACATTTGGTAATAATTCTAAGAATTCGTTCCCGAGAAAAAGGGATTTCACTATAGAAAACATAAAGATTTGACCAGATGGTCACAAGTCATCTTATAAGGGTTCCATTTCCCCTCTTGAATTTCGCAATCCTATAATTGCAAATGTTACTTATAATAGCAAGTTTCTCATTTAGTACTAATGTATGCATAATGGTATTTGAATCTCATTTGTATAATTATACAGAGATAATTACGCCAAAAGATAGAATAGAACATTCCAAACTTTCAACATTAATAGAAGCAGAGAAAATGAAGTTTTAGTTATAATACCTTTTGTTACTACGGGGTGTTGACTTGGTCACGAATTACAAAAGATGTGGCTTTGTACACTATAGCAGCGCCGCAAAATATACAGGGTAACAGAAAGGGTATATGAAGCCGAAAGGAGGGTGTTCATTATCGGTAACTGAACAACTTGTTCTACGACTTTTCGAATAAAAAATAAAAATAAATTAATGTCTCATAAAAATCGATCAGCTGAGCGGGAACGATATGTATGAAAAGTCAAAAAATAACGCGAACATTGGTAAGTCGTAGAACAAAAGTTTTGAAGTTACCGATACTGAAAACCCTCCATTCAGCTTCATATACCCTTTCCGTTACACCCAGTGTATAAAAGTCTCTTAAAAAATTCAAGTTATTTTTATAAACTATATGTTCGTCCCGTATTTAGACGACAGCGTATACAAAGATGGGTATATAATACGAGGGGCGGGATACCAAGTATTGATAAAACCTCGAAGATACAACACATATCGTAATTATTAAAACAATTAGTAAGTAATTAATTGCTCTTACATTTGTTCAGATGTAATCGATAGGTTATCCATCCCCTAATTTTCTGCCAAACACGATCAAACGAACACTCTGTACAAACAGCAACAAGAGTAGCTTTCCATGTTAACATTTCTTTAATGGCTATTGTACAAACAACGGTGCCACAAAACGACTACTAAACCCCCAAATCCGTATGAAGTTTAAATGCCATGAAAAGTTGTGAAAAGATAAAGTCATTCACGAGTCTCTGAAGGCGAATTACAGAGTTCGCTATAAAAGAATAATAAAGTAGAAAGCATGTAGAAAATTAGTGATGAGATTAAACTTGGTCGTGATTTTACTAAGAATGCAAGACCAGACCACTGACCCTTTATTTACAAAAGTTAAGTTAAATCACCCAAAAATGAATATATAGTGTCTCATCTACATATTTTAATGTCAGGGTTTCTAGGTAGGTATCTGAGATGAAAAATGTTATTGTTGTGATTTGTACAAACTTTTCAACGTTCAGACGATTTATGAGCGTGATATCAACATATCTTCTTGTAGAAGACCATTTTTATAATTTACAAGACAAAGTGAACAAACAAGGAAATCAAGCAAGACCCAATTAAATTATGGAAATGTGCAAGTCTAACCCATAAAATACCGGAGTATCTCTACCGAGAAAGATCTAGACTGTTGGTGTTTGAGCTAATTATAATAAACGTCTATCTTCACGCTATATGCTTCGCGGGCTAGGCATAGAGAACGTAACACCATACAATTTAACCATTTCTCTTGCTTTATTCAATGTCTACAGTCGTTCTTTTCAAGCTCGCCTTTTTAGGCGTTTCCTCCTTTTACCCTTTTTCCTTTCATTCTCTGAGTTTACAACTTCTTCAATATCTAAAAATCAGTCTAGAATTAGTTCGTGTCTGGTATCTTTTGTAACTAACTTCCGTATTAAAATTGCTTCGACAATCTTTTGGACCAGTATTCTTATTTTATTTATTTTATTAATGGACTCGACAGTTCGTCATTTGCCAATGTCATGTTACAGAAAATTCAATGTATAATAGTGTTATATCTTCCTCCAGGGGAGTCGCCGTAGTGTCATCACCCTGGGTAGCCGCGTCTTCTTGTCTTCATCCACAGGAGACGCCGTAGCGTCAATCACTGTGGACGAAGCAGCTCGACAGTCACGCTCACTCCCGAACTCGTAGTGGGTCGTAATCTTGACCATGGCGCCAAACTTCAGATCCTGCTTGAATTCTCCAATAGCTTCACCATACTGTCATTCGCGAACATTTTCTGATTAATTTAACGTGATATTAAACATAAAACACCCACTGTAGACATTAAACTGAAAATTATTAAATAATTTTGCAACCGTAGTTTCCCGCCATTTTCAAAAAGCCCGACCAGTATTCTTACAGTTAGGTCTTAGCACCATTTGTACATCACTACGAAGGCGCGGGCGCCAATTAACAGCCATTTTGAAGTCTAGCACCGTCTCTTATCTCTTTTGAAGCGGCAGTTTGTCTGAGTTGACTTTACATTACTCGGGCGCACACACGGTGAATGTTTATGTTCCACTTTTGAAGATGAACGCGCTACATTGAATTTTGTAAGTGCGGTGGAGTTCAGCTTCAGAGCAAGTTTCACGGAATGCCCTATTTAGTCTAAGCCTAATAGGTCTTAAGCTGTTTGTTTATCTGTTTGTAGTCTTTGCAAGGGGATTCGAGGATTTATACATTGTGTACAAAACGCGAGCTTGCTTTGAAAGGCCTTACGGCATATCATTCGGCTAACCTTGATGTCATTGTTTTGCAAAGAAAAATCGTCATGAACACGGTTTTAATCCTCGATCTCTTGGCATTTTGTAATAACATTTCCATTAGAGGTATGAGACTATGTTTCAGCTATAGATGATGTACTGGGTTTACAGATAATTATTTTAATAGTCAAAAAGTTTCCATAGGGGCACAACAACTGAGGAGTGTATTGAGGTATGGGACAGGTATTCTAATTACAATTTAAAAAGTACTACTATGTTTACCATGAGTACTGTAGACTGTAGTAACTTCGCTCGCTAGCGAGTACAAGTACGAAATACGAATACGTAGCTGCAAGAGTAGTGACACAGGACTCGCCATTACACATTTACCATCAGTGTGTGTTCATAAATAATAATTGAAATGTAAGTGTTTCATCTGAGATATTTAATAATTTATATCTATATCTGGTATCTGTCTTCGTTCTTTATATTTATAGGACCTAAATGGTGTATTGTTGATGAAGTGAATGAATAAATGGGTAATAGTCGCGAAACGTAAAAGGGCCCTAGTTAATTTATGAACTAATTGGAATAGCTTCTGAAGCAAGCCGAGAAAAACAAATCACGTCGAAAAAAAGCTCCAGTGAGCTTCTACTCGAGTAATATAAAAAGTTCTAACAATAATAGTATTGTGACAGGGAATAAACAAAGAACTGAGACGCGCCTAGTTACTTTTTGCGATAGTCCGCTTTTTGTGTTAATGGAGTTCTTATGTCCGTCAGGAATTCTGGGATTCTATTTTTGTTGTAACCGAGAAGCTTAAAATGTAGGGAATATTTTCAAGGAGATAATTTATCAATCCAAAAAAGTTTTGCTAAACTTCCAGTTAGCTCGTAAGCGTCGAGTTGCAGACATGACTGATTCGATGCCCCAGTTTTACTACAAGGCCAGCACCTAGCGTATTTCTTTAACGCTAGTAGAATAAGAAAGTTATCTCTAATAAACGTCACACATAGATTGACATTTGCTAAAAAAGCAAATCTCATACATTTTTCTTTTTGTTCTACTAGCGATAACAAAAGTCTATGTCACTTTGCTACTCGTCAACTAAATCTGCCGATCATATATAAGAATCATCCATACTGTACTGTAATAGTTTAATCTTTTTACCCGACTGCCCCAAGAAGGAGGATAATGTTTTTGAGTGTATATGTACGAATGAATGTATGTATATCCATTATTTCCTAGCCTAAACGGCTTGATGGATTTTGGTGTATGAGGTATCGTTAGATTCATATTGATTACGGGAGTGTCATAGGGTATAAAAAAATAATCAAAAGGGAATGGTTTTTTTGCAGTCGGGATTTTTGTTTTTTGAAATAATTTCTGCTTGTTTATATACATTTATTATAATACACATTCAGTTTTCGCTCGACAAATACATTTTTGAATTGATATACTTAGGTAGTTCTGTGGTCTTAACGTACCGAAATAACTGCAATAGTTATTCAGTTCTATCCACTGTACATAAGCTCCTTGTTTCTAACAAATCGTCCCCCAGATAGTCTCCCTCACATAGACAACAGTGGAACACCCTGGTCGTGTAGAATGATAATATACTACGAAAACAAAGTAGTAAACGTTCGCCTCCGAACGTTTTTGTTCTAGCTTTAGATTTGTTTCTGCGAATATGTTGGTATCTAAATCTTGGACTTAAGCGTCGGTGTGGTGAGTTTCTAGTATCTAGTCATGCTGAAAATGATCGTACAAGTTAAGCAACTTTGGGCGAGATTTGTAGCTGGACGATGGCTGTTAAATGTTATTTTCCTCTGACCATCTTTGTGCTTTGGAACAGGTTAAGCAGTTGATCTCGGTTGTTGTAGGTAGCGGCATTAGAATCAATGTCTGAATAATTCTGGTTGCTAAACCACATAACAGGTACCTAGATAGAAGTAAGTACCTACCTATATCCTTGAGAATATTTATTCTCAATTAAAGGAAGAGTATTATTATATTCGTTTGAGTTCAAGAATATACAAACTACCTATTCTAGGACCAAATGTAGGTACAGCTAATAGCAGATCAAGTGTAACACTTTGGACTTTGGACCTTTCTTATTTGCACCCGTAACGCAGAAAAAACCTGAAAAAGATCGTAAAGCACGTTTAATTTTCAGATAGTATCAGTAGCTGAGCGCACTGGATGAAATATGCATGAAGACAATGTAATTTGTAACCGATATTGCCCCCAGTATGTGCCCCGATATATTTACGTAGGCTCAAAGGGAGGCGAGCGAAATGAGTTTTTCGAACATAACTATCAGGAAAAACTGTTTAAAGTAAAATAAATATTGTTCCATCAAGGGAATCCATCAATAATAAATATTGCCCCTTCATCAATAATAATTACTTTGACGCAGAACTTTTAATACTGAAATTCAAAAAATTCTTTTTTCATAACGCGTTGCAGACTATATCTATGTATTTTGAGTAAAATCTATGGAAAAGTTTAAAAAATAAAATTATATAAAAAAAATAAGTACTAATACAGTGTGTTCAAAATTTTGATCAAATCAACAGCCAGTATATATAATATATTTTATACTTCTAATAATAATTGATTAAAATTTTACAGAGCTTGAACATTTTCCCACACAGTAATTTTCATACCATGAATTCCAGGGACTGTTGCTTAATTCACTTATTAGAATATCTAATAGAAGTCACTTAATAGTAAAAAATCCCAATCTGACGGTGGATAATAAATTCTGTATGTAAATACTAATGAAATAACAAAGGCAATGGTAGCAGGGGAGTACCCGCTAAACCCCGTATGATTGACAGTGAAAAAATGCCTCGGGGACATCGTATAATGGTTACGGATCCAGATCACAGAAATTAAATGATACTCGTATCACAAGTATGAAGAACGTTATTCCAGCCTATGGATGCCCAGATGATGTAGAACATCATCATCAGTCTATTTTTATGTCACCGTTGCTTGGGGATATTTAATAGATATTTATAGGTCTTATGGAATTTCAACACAAAGGGACTGAACTATCGAAGAAAATGTATTAAACATGGCGTTTTTTTCGAGCTATCACTGCATCTTGGAGACTTTCCTCCAACACTGGTATCATTAGATTAAATAATCCATTTATTCTGTTATTTTCTATGATCAAATTTAGCCAAATTGTGGGATGTGCTCACTCAATGACGATAACGAGAGGAAAAATGCCAATTTTTCGATAACAAGCTTATAAAATGTTTGACAATCAGCTTCGGGGATCGACCCAGTTTCCATGGCTTTATTTGTAGCTTTAAGTATGTTTGTTTATCGTCATCATAAAATACCTATCAGTTCACTCCTGGACGTAGGTCGTTCGTATGGTGTGTTACTAAGGGCACTATCTCACTAGAACACCATGGTTACAACACCAGCGGGTGATTAGATAGTTGCCACAAAGCCGTATACATTTGATTGGTGACGTGACTTGTTGCATCGCCATTGGAGTCCTAATGAGATATAGCCTTTTCGCTTAGAAATATTGTAGAAAATTTGGTGCTGGGCGGGTAGAGGGGTCAGATCCCTTGTATAATCGGTTCTTCGCATCTGAATGCCAATGTTCGTTCGATGCTTCCCGTCCCGCTATTGTGTGACTGACAGTGACAGCAAGACCATTCCTATTTCTATAATCCATTGCTCGGTTGCTGTGTCAGGAGTTATAATGTTACCAATGAGAGCCAGTAATAGAATATAGAAATGGGAATGGGTTTGGTTTGGAATATAGAAATGGAAATGGGACTCCACTCTCCAGAGATTAACCCTTTGCCACTTCAGCTATTATGTAGATAGCTCTACATACAACTGTCGCAATATACATACATGTTATACCTAAAATGGAATCTGTAGTATCGTACTTGCGTAAAAGGATCCCCAAGAAGCTATACAAATATCTAATCAGAGCGAAATGGGCCAAACGACGTTCCTTACTCGTATTTAACTTTACCTAATCATCTCTACCAAGCTTCCAAATTGAAATCAAATCTATGCGAATCTTGTGTGTATATTCTTATTTATTTACCAACTTGAGTATGTGTTATGTTGATGTCGGCCGGATGATAGTTTGAACTTATTTTATCTGTATACTGGATTATATTATGTAGGTATATTTGGATCAAAATAATGAACTAACGATTATTTTTTTGGTAAATAATATTATTTGCAATTGACGACAGAATTACGATAACGCCTACGGTAGTTACTCAAGCCGAGATTCATTGAAAGTTTTGAGCGCAAGTTTAGCACGGGCTCGCTCTTACAAACGTCAAATTCCACGGACGTTTGACAGTTGTAAAAGCGATAGAAAATCTCCATGAATCTCAACCTCAATGTTACACTTGAGCAGATCTTCTGACTGTACGTGTTTATAGCGTGGTGAATGATAGCGAATGTTCGGGTGAAAATGCCAGGCGGAATCAGAGAATTCCCGGAGTACCCCAACCCTTAGGGTACGATCTAATCGCCTCTGCACGAGACACGCGTGTAATGGGACGCCCACAATCGACTGTCGCTGGGCGGTCGCTGGGTAAGCTTCTCCCATACTGACATGGTACATAATTTTTTGTATGAAAAAGTGGAGAGACAAGAAGACCACCTAATGTTAGGTGGTCGCCTAGAGATTTGAAGGCGTTGCTGGTTCGTTGGCGAGCTGGAAGAGTTATAATTCACTTTTCTATCTAAGCCTCGCAGCTCTGTGGATGAGCAACACTGAAGGCAAACCAAATGTCATATTGATCATAGTGTGATTTAACTACTTTTGGTGTAAAAGACTACCTAGCTAGAGCATAAGTTTTACTGCACTGACACGTGAAACACTAGATGTAGAATTTAAACTCCTGTTGAGCTGGGGTTGTCTTTCCAACCTTTTCTAGCAGTCTATAAATGATACACCTAACAGATTCATTAGGGAAATGATAAACGATGCAAGAAATAAATATTTCCTCTGATAGCGCCCCGGTATGAGGTAAGCTAAACGGAAACGACATGGGGCTGTTCTTAATCCAACTTCGAGAAATTTTTCAAACTTTATCTTACAGTGAAAGGTATTTTCGTAACTTTCCAGAACAATGGGCTTCCAATAATTTTATTTTTATTTGGTAACACGATGCTAGTTCATTACTTCAGTTTTTGTGCACATGGACTTTTAAAGTTCCACAATTTTATACAATGTACATAGTTTCATACAGTACCATTATGTCTATCAATTTGATAGATTGAACAACATCCTGGCTATTTTGACCCTCTTCAAGGCTACCCGGAATAATAAAAAGCCTGTTCTGCAGGCGAACCAATCACATAAGCATCATCTTCAGCCTAGAATCTTCAATACGTCGAAAGATTATCATCAGGCCGTATCAGTTCACTGCTGGACGTAGACCTCTCCTAAGGTGCGCCACTCAACCCGATTACAGTAGACATTTGCATCCAGTCCCTGACCTTGCGTTATCCTTCATCTGATCTAACCGTTCGTAACCTCCATTGTATCCTCCTCCGTTGTGTAATACCTAGTTATTAAGTAATTGTTTTATTAATATTTTAAAAGATGTGCTGCTGAGAGTTTTTTGCCACTTTTTCTCCTCAGCGTTGGCATATCCTTGCAAAGTGGTGTAAATTTAAATTCAAAAATATGTTGACGTGCAAAAATGTACATAACGTGCTTACTTGCTATAAAGAAATTTGACTTTGAACATTCGAGGTCCAATTCAAAAACTTCAAACAAAATTCCGGAACACACTTCGTTACAAAATCAATGTCAGATTGTGTTTGTATCGATTTATAGCCTCAGTTCATTTATCGCTGACGTCTTATCTATGTCAGGAGTGTCCATTGGGAAATCATACAGCCCTGGAGTACACTGGGAACAGAATTGTCCTTACTATGTGAAAACTGAGGGAGAAATAATGAAGACAACGTTTTCTCAATGTGAACAACTTGACTCTGATATTCTATAAAATGTATAAAATAATCGCCTTTGCTCCTGTTAGTGAAACTATTTCCTCTGGATCGGTTTTCTTACACGGAGATAAATATAATGAAAGAAACAGTACTGTAACTGCATGTAGATTCGACAGCACATCAAGTGACTTTGTTGTTATTGTTTGCGCCATAAGAGTTGAATTCGTACTTCAAGTCTAAATAGTAATTCTAAAAAGTCTAAAAATTACTTTATTTTTTTCGGTATTCGGACCAGGACTTTCCCATTCTGTGACCCGTTATTTGCCAACAGCTTGGATAATAGCGTGCGACGGAACCGTGACTTGAGTCAGATTGGCGAAATAGTCCTTAATATTCGTAATTAATTGTTATTATTTTAGAAGGTTTGCTGCTGAAAGTTTATTGTCACTTTTTCTCCTCAGCGTTGGCACCATTTCCTTGGAGAGTGGTGTAAATTTTTTTTTGTTAACCTATAAATTGTCCCACTGCTGGGCAAAGGTCTCCCCCCTCCTCTTCCATCCATCCCTGTTCTGAGCCTCTTCCAGCCACCCATCCCTGTATCTAACGATATCGTCTCTCCACCTACGCCGAGGTCTGCCCCGACGCCGACGACAGTCCGATGGTGTAAATTTAAATTCAAAAAATGTTGACGTGCAAAAATGTACACAACGTGCTTGTTTTGTTTACTTGCAATAAAGAGATATGACTTTGACTTTGCAGCTTTGATGTGATTTATCTAGGGACGGTAGCGACATCAAAAGGCGACCATGACCACTTACCATCAGGTGGCTCGCCAGTTTATTTGTCATTCCCTGTCATTAAAAATCATAATCACTTTGTAAGCATGCAAGTATCTGCTATTTATATCTAGCTATAACATTACGGATGCGTCTTCCACGTGCCATTTTGGAAACCTTTTACGGCATTGGGTCGTTGATCATGTTAGCGAGATCCGAGCAAATAAACGGATTGTGAGAACAAATACTTACACAATCCAATTTTCGAGCAACTTTTACTTAGAAATCCAGTCAATTTCACAGCTCATTGTGTGCTCAATATGTTTCAGAACTTCATACCTAGCGGTAACTAGGATTTGAAGATTTTTCCGCAAAATGGGAATATTAAAATAAAAATTATATACCTAATTTCTCTCGTAATAGGTATCGATCGACTTTATGAAAGCATTGGTAAAAGTAGTAGCAGTGGTTATATGTCTAACTGCATCGCTACAGAAGCAATGCTATCAATTACCAAGCAATATCTCCAAAACTGCAGCCAAAATGTTTTCCTTTGAAGTCCTTTTAAATCAAATCTCAAACATTTACAATTTTCATAATATCCACATCGTCGTCCGCATCTGCTAGTCAATCCACACCCCTACATCATGATGTGAAAATTGATTTAAGGGTATTATGTATTTTGATAGTAAAAAACCTGATTTCATAGAAGGGTGCGTGAGTATTCGCAACTTATAAGTTGCGAAGCCGTTTGTAAACAGAGAGTAAACAAAAGAAGTAACAACAATACTGACAATGGTATTGAGCACATCCACCAATCCGCACTGGGCCCGCGTGCTGGATCATGGCCCGAGCTCCCTCTATGTAAGGTAATATGTGTACTCAAGTAGTCGGGCCAAAGTAGACTGGTGATAATGATGAATTGAGCACTAATTATGAATATCAATTAGCAAATGGGTACGACCATGATACTAATGTTCTTGTAAATTCAACGTAGGAGAATAAACTGAATCCTTCGAATTCGTAAACTCGTTCGTGTTCAGAAGCGTAATCTAAATATACATCTTCATTCCCTCGGCGAACAAAAGCGCTGTTTTGATTCCAACAGCGTTCCATCGAAACTTACACAAATTTCTGCGAGACCATCGAACGAAACCGCCTAGTCACTTATTTGTGAACTGTGTCTGTACTAGCGCGAAAGTACATTTGGGTCTTGTAATTGTAACAACTGATGTGGGTTTGGGGTATTGGTGGGTCAGTCAGCCTGGTCTATAGAGCGAGACTGACTTATTATTATTATATTTACGATTCTGAAAATCAAAGTGTTGAAAAATTCAGTTTATTCGAGGAATATGTGGAATTTATAAGAACATAGTACCTACCTAGTTATCTTAGTTATTTTCCAACTATTGGCATACATTCCGGCGAGGAACATTCGCCATCACGTAGTACCCACTATTTGAGCATATTGTAGATAACATAATACAATTGTGGTTACTAGCCTATCGCCTCAACGTGCCTGCACCGTGGTAGTGGTAACGTAGGCGTTATCTACACTAGATTTGTTGGCGCCGGGTCTCAAGGACTCACCAATTTGGCAAAGCCCCATTAAAGCCAAGCACTTCTTTTCTCTTGCCTTTTTTAGAGTTCCGCATTTATCTTTATGGGACCCCTGGACGGTTATAAATTGAGCGCTTCGAGTGAGGACCCGAAAAATAAAATTCGTTGTATCATTTGCCTAAAGGAGAGATGGACGTTTGGAGACCAATCATTTCTGTTTCAAGTGCAAATAAATTACTTACTCAAAATTATTAATAAATTATTAATATTAGCGAGTGACATTTTACTGAGGCGTTGGTCACTCATGCATGAGATTAGTTATTTATGAGCTATGTAATAATTAATTGTATTTTTTAGAAAATGAAGCTGAATTATATTTAATTAAACTGTTTACTGAATCATCTAGCAAATATTATCACACACAAAGTGATTCACTAAAAGTTGCGGTATTATTGAAGTGGGTTTATAGGTAATAGGTATCTACTTACTTACTCAGCTGGCAGCATACTTATGATATTGGCTTCAGCAACGAAAATAAGTCAGTCGGTCGCAAGTAATGGGAGTTCTAATTAAAATAGTGTGAATATACAGAACCCCTCGTATTTTAATCTAATCGTGCACTTGACAAAAAAGTCTGTAAGATAACTAGTTTCAATATTCGTGATAAATTTTATCTAATATCAGTATATTGTCGAGTTGATTGCTTCTGAATTGAATGCCTCGTTGGTTGGTACCAAGATTTGTTTAATTGATATTTTAATAATATCAATAAAAAAGTCATTACAACCCTATTAAAATTATAAACTGTTATCACTTTTTAAACTTTCACGGTTTGTATACATATTAATTAGATAAAACGGGAATTACCGTGTTAAATATTTATTATTGATTTCTCGATATTTCGACAGCATTGCAGCCATCATGGTCACGAGTAGACGTTTTATCTAATTTATAAACTGTTATTTCCAAATAACGGGTTTTACGCTGTTATCAGCTTTTACACTAATTCAATGTCATCTATTATGCCTAGGGTAACCTTTAGATGTATACCTATAGTACTCCATTCATTTCATGTCTACTTGCTTGAATGAATATAACCTCTTTATTTCAAGTTGAAAGGATTAATTTAATGAAATTTTGTCTTAAAATTATATTATAGAGATACAAAGGAGGTGTTCCATTAGGAAATTCTGTTTCATTTCGTATTCTTATTAGTTCTAGTTGGCAAAACAAGTATTATCAAAGTAAATATTTGAATTGAATAATTTTCAAGTTGAATTTAACCCCAACGTCCTATGTCAAAGTATTGTTGATTTAGAACATTAATTTTATTTTGTTAATTTTAATGTTCGATCAGATATCTGTGTGGTCTAAGAATGTAGAATGATTCATTCACGTATAGAGCGCGAATTTTCGTGGAATAATTGGCAGATATACTAGACCGAGGAGGACATAATATGTCGATCTAATGGCGATGTTTTAAATAAGGGTAAAATGTCGTCTCTACGAAGCGACCGGCATGCATGGAAGATTAATGAATTAGGGATGTAAGTTAGGAAGAGAATTAAGCGAGAGTTCTGTACTACGATCGCAACAAATCGAATTATATCGTTTCTGTCCAGCCATACGGGAAACAGGTGTGACTTTATGTGTATGTATTTTAATTGCTGGTTGCCGAACAAAACTAAACCTTGCTACATACAAATACAAAACTAGCACGAAAGATAAATTGGAAAACTTGGGACTTGATGGCAGCAGAGAGTGGCCGGTGTTGGAAGCCGTGATAACTTTGGTGAAGTCATCGACGACTCTATCAGCCCTTGTAAACCACATAACACAATATACTTACTTATTTTTATATAAATCTTAAAAAATACAGGTAATATTAAAGACTAACTTTTGCGACTTCCGAGTAAAGAAAATTTAGTTAACCTCAACGCTTTCTAGTACCCAATAATTTTGTATTGAGAAAACTTCTCTTCAATACAAATTGGACCTTACTTGAATGCTTTCAAGTCAAATGCGGTGGCTCTGTACAAAATATCCGCAACAGAAATTGCTGAAATATACTCAAAGGCAGGAAACAGCTTCGCCTTCCTACAAAGTTGTGTTACTGTGGTGACCATGTTTTCGGATATTCTGGCGAAACTGTCGGCTTCTGTTGAAGAAAGCGTTTTAATAAATAATGGTGTGAAATTCACACATAATATTAATCTGATGGCTATAGTTTTTGATGCTTATATTACAATCTTTAAATCCAGGCTTTAATAATAAAGAAATAAACTACCTACATGTTGTAAATAGTATTATATTTTAGATTAGGTTTAGCTTTTAGGTAAGTACTTGTATTTTATAGGATAATTTATATAAACTGTAATAAAAACCATATATTGGTCTAAAAAAAGACCTACCTATCCATTTATAAAAAAAGGAAATATATTTTGCATGGAATTCAGGGGAAATATACTTTAACGTTGATCTAAAAATTTGAGTTAGATACTTTACATGTGAGTTAGATACTGGATGCCAGAAAATACCTACTTCTGTTTTTTTAAATGAACAGTATGGAGCGAGATCTGAATTGCATAGTCTGCTATCAGGTAAAAATCGATATTTACGACTGACAATTACTAGCAACTGGTTGGAGCGCTAATTGGCACGCGATCACGCGACTAACGCGATGCGACGCAAAGCGACGCGTTTTATTTGCGCGATGAATTAATTTTTATTTGTTTGAATAAATCACGAGAGCTTCAATAAAATTAGGATATCTAACAGAGTTCGATCAAAAACAGAGAAAAGTAAAAAATCTCAATCTTAATTACTGTCCCGTATAAACGTACGACTAATACTAGTTCTGTTGGATTTGTACTACGCTGGAGCTTTATCGTCCAACGAAACAGAGAAATCTTGGCCATCCTAAAGATGAATCACGATCTCATATGAATAAATGCAGCGAGGATCTTAAGGCGAAAATGTTGCAGCTTACTTGCTCCGCGTTCCGCGAGGTACAATGCAGACTGGTGGCGCGACACGACGTGCTCATTTAATTAAGTATTCAAATGTAATAACTTAGCGCTCATTATTTGTTTGTATACGGACTCACATTTTGCGGGGCTATAATATACAGAGTTTTTTATCAGCCGGACTGATCTTTAGTTCAGACCTTTACTATTAGTACCTATATCGGCAGACATCAGTATCAGACACGTGCCGTAGTATACAAAATAATTTATTATTATATTGTGTATGTACAACGTGTCTGTCCGCATCTGCGTGTTACGTTAGACAATTATGTTAATACACATTGTATAGAAGAATATTATGTTGTCTGACACAGCAAGCGGACGCGCTAGGCTAAATATCTAGATATAAAGTCTTTCCAAGTGTATGCTCAAACTGCCGGCGGTACGCGCTGCACTATTGCGTAAAGCCCTGTCTTTTCCACACAGCCGCCACCTGCACGCGGCTTGCGGCCTGCAACCAATTGATCCAGTAGGTGGCGGATTGTACTAGGCTACAATCCGCCACCTACTGGATCAACTCAGATCGCTACCTACTGGACGCTAAGTGTAGATAGCGATATAGCGAAAATGGGGCGGGGCGTTTCAACTAGCCGCAAGCCGCGTGCAGGTCGCGGCTGTGTGGAAAAGACAGAGCTTTACGCAATAGTGCAGCGCGTACCGTCGGCAGTTTGAGCAGATACTGACAGAGCTAAAACTCGTATAGAGTTCAGCTATCCTGGTTACTTAAACTTTCTCCTTAACAACCTGTCTTATAGAGTACCTACAAGGCGTCGAGAACTTTGTACATGTTTAGTCCTATGTAGTATACATAATTGTTTATTCCACTTCTAAGTGTTCGTAATCTATTAATTATTATTAGATTATATAGGCAAAATGAAGTCGAAATAAGCCAACCCACCTAACCAAGTGGCTTTGACTTTCGTTAACGCTTGTAGAATATGTGCACATTTTTCTTTGCAGAACTCTGAAACGATTGATTTTCGGCCTAAAGTCTTAGAGTTGAAGGTTTTTTTAAATTATTTTTTTCATTTAGTTATCAAATTGTAATAAATAAAATTATTTCTAACTTGTTTTGTTAGGCCCGGTTTCCACCAAAGCGGAGAGGAGAGGAGACAAGAGGAGATGTGTTTTGAATAATAAAACCGATTTCGTTCCTTCTCCTAAGCGGAGAGGAGGTGTGGAAATAACGAAATCTGACAGGTTATTCAAAACACATCTCCTCTCGTCTCCTCTCGTCTCCTCTCGTCTCCTCTCGTCTCCTCTCGTCTCCTCTCGTCTCCTCTCGTCTCCTCTCGTCTCCTCTCGTCTCCTCTCGTCTCCTCTCGTCTCCTCTCGTCTCCTCTCGTCTCCTCTCGTCTCCTCTCGTCTCCTCTCGTCTCCTCTCGTCTCCTCTCGTCTCCTCTCGTCTCCTCTCGTCTCCTCTCGTCTCCTCTCGTATCCTCTGTCTCCTCTCGTCTCCTCTCGTCTCCTCTCGTCTCCTCTCGTCTCCTCTCGTCTCCTCTCGTCTCCTCTCGTCTCCTCTCGTCTCCTCTCGTCTCCTCTCGTCTCCTCTCGTCTCCTCTCGTCTCCGCTTTGGTGGACACCGAGCCTTAAACACAGCCTTAGATTGTACATTGCATATTAAAACATTCCATAGCCATCACTAGCACTATAGGTGATGCCTGTATATCGAGGCGAGTTTTTTATTAAGATAAGTACTTGTTGAATGGTGTGGTATGCAATAATAAATGCAATTTTTATTTTGGTAATTAAATATACAGTCTGTGTGAATATAAATAAAGCATTTATTACCCTCTCATAAATGGATACATAATACTTACATATTATATTATAAATTAGAACTCCCCATCAGCATACAAACCTTACGTGGTTTCGTCTAAGATGGGAAAGTGTATTTCACATGTACTTTTAAAAATGTTATTAAACAATAAATTTTAAAAAAACAGATAAGTATATTGAACTCGTACGTACGCACACGATATATTATTCAGTCATAAATTCATCGTCTATTTTCTGATACAAGAGGAAAAGTTAAACAAGGGTCGCTGGATATTTTTACTTTAAGGAAGGGTGTTCGCGAGATTAAATGTTGCGTATAATTTAACGACCTCTCTAAGGGAAACAACATTTTCTTTAAGAGGGCGCGAGACAAACATTTATTGGGCATTTTCTAGAACATTCAGTAGGTACCTACAAGGAAATAATCTTGCTATATCAAGACAATATAACGTTCCTTACGCCAATAGAAAATGGATTGTCATACGTACAAAATCGATAGGTACAACATTTTCTACTGAGAGGTACGAGTATAGGTACCTACTGACACTTACCCAGTCAGTGAGTAAAATATCCGAGTGAATTAATATTGTTTTATTTATTTTATTTTATTAGGTCCACTAATGTAGTGTACTTAATGCACCCGATATCACCTGAGTGATAGTATACTATGTAGTGTACTTAATGCACCCGAAAATGACCTGGGTGAATCAAGTCTGCTAAATAGTGTACTTAAGGGCCTTCATAGAGCCAACTAGCGCCGCCAATCTTAAAAAAATAATATCTTCTAATATAATCAATTTTTATTAAAAAAGCTATTTACGAAATGTTTATTACGATAAATACTATTTTTAAATGCTTATTTATAACGTGATTCAATGTCGGTAAGTTGTAGTTCACATAACTGCGAAAAACTGCCGTTTTTTATCACATTTGTGAACTACAACTTAGCTTGTCGCAATTATGCCATGTATTCTATATTGAAAAATAGTATTTATCGTAATAAACATTTTGTAAATAGCTTTTTTTCATAAAATTGACGGCGCTAATTGGCTCTATGAAGGCTCTTAATGCACCCGAAAATGACCTGGGCGAATCAAGTCTGCTAAATAGTGTACTTAATGCACCTGAAAATGACCTGGGTGAATCAAGTCTGCTAAATATAATAGTGTACTTAATGCACCCAGGTGAATTACCCCAGGTGAATTAAGTATACCGCCCCTGAAATTCAAAGACGTTTTAGCACTAGCTTAGCGTGAACTCGCTTCTAAAACTGTCAAACTTGTACACTAAGTAACTGTGTGTGTAAACTAAGTACTTTACTTAAACGCAGAACATGTTGTAATACATAGGTATATATAGATTGATCGTTTTGATTTTGTTGTACGGTTACAAAATTATCAATTTTGTAACCGTCACAACACACCATGTTCAAAAGCCCAAACAGCTGTTGCTAATAAATAAGTCGGTTTTAAACACATGCGGCAATAAAGAAGTTTATCTGTTTAAGAATAAAAAAGGACGGTAAAGAATCACAATAATAATATCACGAATAAAATAAAGTAGAATAATAATGCTATGCAGAGTTGAATTTTCCAAGCAAATTGCGTTTTAAAACATCTCAATTGCCAAAGAGCAACTTTGTTATTGGTAAACAAAAGTTGCTGGCGCTACGGCAAACGATAATGTACACAGAAAGCTTTGAGGTCGGTAACGATACCTATCGAACTTCCACTCAGCTCATTGATGAAATTTTAAATAATTTACAGTAAGGTACCTTAACTTAAAATACCTAACCAGATACATTTGTAATTATCTTTCTGTTATTTACAAAAGCCAATAGATAGTTGAAAACAATACAACCTGCATATTAAAGGTGACCTTTACATACTTTACATATCATACATCTTGAGAGCTGACATTATGCCACGTAACCTGCATAACATAAAAAAATTAGAGACGATGTCGTTAGATACAGGGATGGGTGGATGGAAGAGGCTCAGGACAGGGATGGATGGAAGAGGAGGGGGGAGACCTTTGCCCAGCAGTGGGACGATTTATAGGTTAACAAAAAAAACCTGTGAATCTTCCTAAAAAATAAAAATATATTTGTATATCACCAGAAGAACATTTAGGCGAATTTCTTAGCGCTAAGGAAACAAAGTAGCTGGAGGCACATTTCTCCCTATTTAAGTTGAACCGCAATAAAGACGTTTCTACACTGTGACAGGCGTAAATTATTCTTTACGATGGTGGAACATGAGCTGTGCCATAAATTTAATCTTTACTGTTTTGGGTCGACAAGGCCAACGGTCTCACTTGGCCGTTCTCACTTCATCACTATTATTTCAGTACTATTTGTATAGGTTTTGTTGCTTGTGAGAGTTTAATTGTTTACACCTTTCTAACCAAGATTGAACCTGGAAAACCGGTCACGTGAAGGATTCATGGAGAGGCATATGCCCAGGAGTGGGTTGCAGTGTGCGGAGGAAGAAGAAGAATCCAAACTGAACGGAGCTAATTTGTATAGGCAGCGAAGAAAGTGCTGGAAAGAGTCACAATTTAAGTAAGTATATTAAGCGGATAGTTCGATCTTTGAAGTCTTGAGGTCGAACGAGCAATATGTAAAAAAATCTGACTTAGAAATAAAGATTTTTTTTTAATCTTCAGATTTTTTTTTCATCATGTTCTAATTTGTTCACCGAGCATGGATAATGCGTAATACAAATTCTGAAAGTGGCTTATAAGCGGAGAGCAGGTGCTAGACGTTATTTTGGGGATCTTTTACTATTCTAACAAGATCCACTTTCAGAATTTGTATTACGCATTATCCATGCTCGGAGAACAAATTAGAACATGATGAAAAAAAAATTGTGGTGGCTCAGTTGGTAAGAGCGTGTACCCGGAGTGACAAGGTCGCAGGTTCGAGTCGTGCCCACGGCAAGAAATTTTTCATCATGTTCTAAGATCCACTTTATGACAAGATTACAGGCTTACACTGTCGTTGCACTTTGACCATTTTTTCTTAGACACAGTTTAACTACAGTTCGAAAGAATTTAAAGCCCTTTTAGTAGTAAATAAATGTGAAAGCAGGATTTTAATAATAAATGTTGCTTTTAAAGTTAAGTGGAATAAATTTATGTACTTACCTACTGGTAGTGCGTAAGGTTTGCAAAA
The DNA here is from genome assembly GCA_963506565.1 of Tachystola acroxantha. NCBI lineage: Eukaryota > Metazoa > Arthropoda > Insecta > Lepidoptera > Oecophoridae > Tachystola > Tachystola acroxantha. The sequence continues at coordinate 4,702,028 of OY735879.1, read as the reverse complement.
AAACGACAACTTACAAATACTTCAAAAGAAGACTAAACAACATTTTGGTTGAATTTTTTCCCATACCTACAGTAATTTATGAATTTGAAAATCCTGGGATCGTGCCATATGGAGGATTCGTGAATCGGCTGCAGTATGCTGTGGGAGAAGAGAAGAAGATGTTCTTCTTCTTTGTCGTTACACTCTTGGCAGAGTGGTCGTGGTCGTTATTTCAGTCGCAGTGACCCGCCTCACAACACGTCGCCACTCGTCTCTGACGGCTGCCCTCCTGGTGCAGAGGAGAGGAGATAAGATATTTTGCATAAAATATGAACTCTTTAATTTCTTCATGCATCCATGAACTTTCTTATTTTTTAATGTGTTTTTTTGGTAAGTACATTCTTTTGTTTTTAATTTTAACTCACACTGTTTTTTTTGTATTGTTGATAACAACTTATCGATACATATCGCCTAAATAAGTATGTCCATTGCATAAATGAAACTCGTACCTACCTACTTCATTAAAGCCATAATTACAAATATTTCGATTTTAATAAATTTATATGCAACTTGTACCAATGGTTCGTACTCTGGTTCAATCAGTTACCTACACAAGTAGGTAACAATTCGATTTCAATTAACTTTTAACGATGAACCAAAATAGTGTTGGTTGAAATAAATTGTTTTTACCTTTAAATCATTCCCCAATTCATTATTTAAAACATTTACATCATGTAAAGAGCTTCCTGCTTTTTGTATTTGCTACGACTCATGGTTTAATATTTGCATAAGTACTAGATTTAATATTATAAATACTTAACATATTACAATTTTGCCAGTATCAATTCAACAAAGAATATACATATTACCTTTTATAAGTAATTAAGAAGTTAAAGAGCTTGGACATTTCTGCATATACAAATTATACAGATAAATTTTCAGATTTTCCATTGGTCCAATCCGTATAGGACACTTTGATGCATAGTTATTTTAGTTATCCTTGAATTCATTCGACAAATTGAACCTGTGAGTTGTACTCATAATAAATATTAAATTGGTAAGGTTTTTTAGTACTTAAATCAAAACTGCAAAAAAAATGAACTGAGTAGGTACGTCACAAGTCACACAATGACCTTAGAAATGACCATTTGGTCAAATTCCATTCCAGAGTAACGATGCACATCAAATTCATATTTTTTTGCATAGTTGAATTTATTCGAGCATGTATGAAGAGATTGATGAATGTGGAGGAGGCAAGGGGTGTGTGCCAAGATCACAGCAGATGGAAGTCCATCGTCTCTGCCTATCCTACGGGAATCAGGCATGAGTTTACAAATAATAATAAAAATTGAATTTTTTGTAAATATTTTATTATTATTTTTCCCCAAATTGTTTAATTAACTTAAACGCTGTGCAGAATTAATGTACGTCACAAGCCTAACCATCCATTTAATTTTGTCGAATAAATTCAAGGCTGTATACGCATCTAAAAATTTAGAAACGGAGTTAGTTTGATAAAAATATATTAGGAAACCACAAAATAAGTAGGTAGTCACGTCCAGGAAAACGAAATGTCCGAGGCCTTTTCAAACAACATCAACAGGAAAACCCGTGCCCAAATTATGTATGACACAAGGAAACTTTGTGACCAAATTATTGCACTGGGAACCTTGCCAAATGCTGCTTCCGTGTTCTTTCATGGATTTTTTTACAGAGTCACGTTTAGTCCGACACTTTGCACAGGATTCGCTGACTGATTCAAAATAAAAATAGTAGCTAACGCGGCCACCTTAACGGGGACTTTAAAAAACACAGACTCCCACATTTTGTGTTAAGAGTGAAAAGTTTTTGGAGTTCAGTGGAGGTCTATGTAAGATGGTGGGTCAACGTTGTTGCATCAAGCTATTAAATTTGCTTGCAGTTTTTCTACGTGCTTTACGTAATTTTTCGGGGAAACTCGTTTCGCGTAACGTGAGCGAAGATTTGTAGGTAATTTTGTCCCTATTTTTCCAAAAAGTAAATGTAAATGTGAAACAATTTACATTTTATTTTTCATTTGTGGTAGTCTGCTAATTATTATTTTTTTTCTTAACCTGGAAAGCTGCCATTCGTATGTTACGCATCTTTCGGATATTAAGGGGTCAACTTTCAATTCAAAGTTAAGGTTTTTGGGATTTTGATACAACATTTGGTTGCATTGTTTTAAGTTCTGCTTTTTCATCTCCTCGTGTAGTTTAGTAACCGAACCTATTTAATCCTTTACGACTGCTGCCGAACGACTATCGGTCACCAAATCAGCTACATAACGCACCCAATATTGCTTAACTTTTACAGTAGAAGACAGAGATACAGGGTACCTCAATAAGGTTGAGATTTTCTCAAAAACTACTGGACCGAAATTAATAATTATTTTACAGTTACATAGTTGTAACTTTTATCTATCAACAGTGAAATAATTTTTGCAATAGGTCAGGTAGTATTTGAGAAAATCTCAACCTTAAAAACTCTCCAGCCCCCTTACCTTGAAGTCTTATAGCAGTATTACTTCCATAATACTTTGTTACTTCGTATAATGACGACCTTAAAGTAAGCTCATTAAGGTCGTCATTGTACGAAGTAACAAAGTATTATGAAAATAATACTGCTATAAGACTTCAAGGTAAGGGGGCTGTACACCTTTCTCTGTGTTCCGCTGTATGATTGTTTTCAATGCGTACCTACTCACTTTTCATGTATCTGGTACATTTGCTCTCAGAAAACTCTTAGAGTTTACCATTACACAGCTAGTCACATAAATAAATAAAAATAAAAAAGCCTTTTATTGTCCATTCTCATAAATAATTTAAACATTCAAATTATTGTCATGCATAGGTTATATAAATATTCAATTCAATTTTTCATTTTATTATCGTCAAGTTCACATGTCATTTTAAAGATTTAATATAATTGAGTCATTTGAATATTGATTAATATAATTTAAATTATACATTTGTAAAAAAAATCATTATTATTATTAATTGCTTAGTCATTTTCTTGAGATAAGGACCCCCTATTAAAAAGGTAAAGGCCTCCTCCAGATTTCGCCAGTCGTCTCTATTTTGTGCGCTTGTCACATAACGCACAAGAAAAGCTAGACACAGTCGTGTTACAAACTAATAATCATGAATCATAGATGTCAATAACATAACTCATATGTCTTCGAGTGCTGGGCGATAGAAATAGATACTCGAGTGTGGTCACTACATCACTGGCAGCAATCAAAGTGTCAAGTGACAGTGTAACCTAGTTAGATATAGTCACTATTATTTTGGTACCTACACACGAAGACAGAGGGCCTCATTGAGAGTTTGAGATTTTCTCTAGAACAACGGGACCGATTTTAATAATTCTTTTACAGTACATAGTTTCAACATTTATCTATCTAACAGTGAAAGATTTATTGCAATAGGTCAAGTAGTTTTTGAGAAAATCTTATCCTTAAAAGCTCTACTGTACCTTTCTCTGTCTTCGGCCGTACCTATATTTTTGCACAATATTTTTTTAAAGATATAAACCAATTTTGACCACCAAGACATCGCCAAGGAAAAGTATCTATCATCCAGTTAGGCCTCAGATCAGTTTAGAAGATCTTATTCCCTGATCTGAGAGCGTTTCCCATAGTAAATGAAATTGGGGCCCATCTCTCTTATTCCCTGATCTGAGGTACAGGCATAACTCCTTCTGTTTCTCCTCAGCTACCTTTCCTTGCATAGTCATGTAAATGTAAATTCAAAAAAATGTTGTTGTGCAAAATCCTATACACATTGTATATATTTACTTGCAATAAAGAGATATGATTCCTTATTCTTCACACTCTGCCGCCACGCGGGGGCAGACGCTTGGAAGCGGATGGGAATAGCGAAAACGTGTCAACAAATACCTAAATTCAAAATAACTCTGAATTAACAATATTGCAGTTTGAAAACGGAACAAAGCATAAATCACATGTCAATAACTAACACTGTCGGGCCAGAGTTAGACCAGACTGATGCTTGAGCACGTACGGTCACTATGTATCGTGACGCTTTTGACCCATTTACCTACTTTGATCCAAGATACATGGAAGGGGTGTCAAACTAATCTGGGAACAGAGAGCCTAGCCATTTGGCTTAAACTTTTGCAAAATGTCAATCACATACCATTTACCTTTTTATTCTACAAGCGCTAACGAATGTCAAAGACGCTTGGCTTTTGTCAGACAATTTTAATAGGAAGTAATTAAATGGTGTTTTTAGAGTTCCGACCCTCAAGAGGCATCACTACACTCAACCAACTGTCATACAGCAAACAAGTCACACTCATGTGCTGATTCTAGGAGTGCATTGATGTCTCATTCTTAATCATTCTCGCAGACATTCCCCGCTGCGCGTACCAGCGGGGAATGTCTACGCGCAACGGTGTGCGCGTCGGGCACACCATAGAATATTAATTGTTCTTTAACTTGACATTAGCAACTGACAAACTGTCGAGTCTATAAAACTAAATTAAAAAGCTAGATGGATAGTAGTAAATCATCCACCCAAAAAACTTTGCAGTGACAAAGCCACTGAACGCTCATCGACTGTGTGTGGGACAAAGTCGCTATTGACCCATTTTAGAACCGAGAATGCACACGTACGTATCACACAGGAGGTGTACTAAACTAATAGCTAACTGGGAATCTAGTTTCAATGGAAATGTTTATCGACAAATACCTAGCTAATCACTAAACCTTAGCTTCTCAACCTTATTTTTCATTTTCAGAATATATTTTTTGAACAGCTCCCCAATTGTCAATTATTTTTAGGGAAATATTAGGAACAAAAAACTTAAGCTGACACACACAGCCACGACCTAACCGCGATCTGCGATCAATTGAAACGCATGCCGTGTGTCATTTTCTGCCGTCGTTACCTACTGGACGTAGATCGCAGGCCTCAGATCGCTACCTACCGGACGTCCAAATGCCCAGAAAATGAGGCAGGGCATGCGTTTCAACTGATCGCGGCTGTGTGTGGAGGGCAATGTACACAGGTGATACTTATCTCTAAAAAGAGATATAGTGCCACGTGCTAGGACGATGGAAATGCTATCAGAGACCATCGAACAGTCAACAGAGACTAATTTCTGGTACCCAATGATGAAAGAATCATAAAGAAGAAAAATTCCGACGCTCTCTATGGAGAGATCTTAAGCCTTAAAGTATATTTTGTATGGGGGCATGTCTCCGGCCATGTTATCATTTTCATTCTCATACGTTACAAATAGACATAGGTTCGACGTCTATAGAAAATTATAAAAATGGAGAAATAAAGAGCGGCGAACGTACGAAAAAGGGTCATGCAAGAGTGGGGCCCGCGATATAATTAAATATGGTGATTGCAATAAACGACATGACTCTGAATTTAGTCCTAAATCCTCCTCGTGACGTGACTTTATTCGAAACGTATAGCCTCTATAATAAATTACATTACAGGTTGAAGCCAAACCATACCGTATTGCACAACACTACAAATACGCATATCTGTCTACTACACAACGCCCATCTTACACAGATCACCACTGGAGTTCCGTCATCAATCTATCGACATGCACAATCGGAGCATCAATCAATCCCGATCTAATGGCCGCTTCCATATCTGGCGTACGTCTCGTTGATGTTGTGTGATGATTAAAACCTGAGACAATTTTCAAGGTGCCTAGTGTCTACCAAGGTGCTCATATTTGTATCCCTGACTGTTTTTTTTTGTGTGACGATCATTATTTTTGATGTAACAAAAATAATGATCGTCACACTTTTTAAAATCGAAATTGGCAATTCGAAAGTTAGGGTTTTCAAAGAAATCAAAACGAGACAGTTCGTCATACTTATGAGTTTATCAGGATTCTCAGATCAGTAACAGCAATCTATACATATAATAAGACTGTAAAAAAGTTGTGTCTGTACATTGGATATTTTTTGAAAAGAATAATTGTAATGTGTTTTAGGATCGATACTGATGCCAAAACACTAATTTTTAGAATTTTTGTCTGTTTGTCTGTGACTTTGTTCAAGTATCACGCCATAACTACTGAAGGGATTTTGATGGGAGTTTCACTAGGAGATAGCTGAAATATCCGGACAGCTCATAGGCTATAATGGCCATGGCTGGCGGTATGTGATGTGGAAACAAGGATCCAGAGAGAAAGATCTGCCTCCTGATCTCCTCCATCCTCTCCACCCTCCTCCTCTACGCAAACGAAGTTGCGGGGTACAGTAATCAATATAATTTTTATTTTCAGTAGGTATGTATTTTAAAAAAATGAATGTTTAACACGGTAATTCCCGTTTTTATCTAATCAATAGGTACGGTGGAACACAGAGAAAGGTGTACAGGAGAGTTTTTAAGGTTAAGATTTTCTCAAAAACTACTTGATCTATTGTAAAAATTCTTTCACTGTTTGATAGATAAAAGTGAAAATTATGTAACTGTGAAAGAATTATTAAATTCGGCCCAGTAGTTTTTGAGAAAATCTCAACCTTATTGAGGCCCCCTGTATACTTATCTCTGTCGTCGACTGTACCTACTTACTTCTTTACAAATTATCAAGGTCAATATTTCAGAGTTGCGATAAAGATGTATTGGGAGTCTTTCCCCACTCCCCTTAAAACGAAAAAAGAATAAAATACACAAAAGACTCCAAAAAAGGTGTTCATTTTCCAATTGAAAGCATTTAACAAAACTGGCATTGTGCAGCTCACAGTTTCTCGTTTCGCAAATTTGAAATGCAATTTTCTCTTTTTATTTTCTGCGAAACCACAGGCTGTAGGTAAGTACTCGTGATTATGGGAAGGACGTAGCTTTCCTGAAGAGCAGTCTAATTCGTATAATTTACGACTGCTTTGCTCCTCTTTAGTATGTGACAAACATTTAAATCTATAGTGACAGAAACAACATCAACGATACTGCAAGAAAACGGCAACAAGTGGCTCCTTCTTATTAACCGCAGACGACACGAAAAGAATCCACGGCATTGCATCGAAAGATTTCTAGACGTTATGCAAAGTATCTTAATTTTATTATCGCCATGCTACATTATCTTATGAATACACCTACAAAGGGTGTTCGAGAATTATACTATAACAAAAGTAGTGATTGTGTACAGCTAGTAGTAAATGCTACTTGAATTGAATTCATTTATTTAAGCTGATTTATGGAAATTTAATATCCATCTTAGTATTATAGTTTTAAAACTCTCATAAGCCCAACAACAGAAAAGAGAATATAAATTAAATCTAAAACATAATCCTAAAGAACAATCTAGAAAGTCCAATTCAATTGCCGGTGCAACCCGCAAATAGGTCAAGAATAAAATTTCTCTATAGCTTAACCTCCTTCAATTGCGAGAAAATAACGACATTGTTTTAGTACTCACAGTTCACCAGTGCAAGTCAACAACTAGAGGTCGTTTCGAAGAATTTTTTTGGGGACCGAAACCTAAATAACCTAACCTAACCTCAAAAAACGGTAATAACTTGTCATTTCCAGTTTTGATGAAATCGTTTGTTTTCTATTTACAAAGAGAACGTATATAACGAAGGTAGTCCAGAAGAGGATGATGATGTCTAAGCGATAGAGGACCCGTATCAGCTTCATCATTGAGAAGTGATAAATTCGCCCTCAGAAGGTGTTTTTAAACTTGGAACTACAGTCGAAACCTCAGATCAGTAAAGCCGTAACCATATCAAGCGTAATACTTTATACTATGCACGTAATCATAAACGTAACCTTTGGTGCGGGGTGAGTTGACCACCTCACATTTTAGAAGTAGTCCACTCACCCAGGTACTGGGTGAATCGACCACTAACAATTTTAAAAGGTGGCATCTCACCCATGGGTGGGATTTTTGGGGGGTGAGTTGTCACCTAAGCCGGTTTTTTATTGTCTGCGCCATATGAAATGAAAACGTGCTTCAAGTGTTGATGTCATGTCCAGTGTTCATCATCATCACTCTATTTATATTGCCCCACTGATCGGGCACAGACCTTCCCTTACATTGAGGGAGCTGGGGTCATGTTCCACCACGCGGGCCCAGTACGGATTGGCGGATTTCACATGCCGTAGATTTTTTTCTTCTACTGCATGCAGGTTTCATCACGATGTTTTTCCTTCACCGTTTTGAGAGCACTCGGTAAATGTACATACGTTATTCCGTCGAAAAACCCGAGGATAACTCATTGGTACATGGCTGCCCTGGCTGGGAATCGAACCTAGGACCTCCGTATCGTAACCACTGAGCCACCGAGCTACTCCCTAATATGGATTTATTCCTATTTGTCCAGTGTATCAATTAGATAAATAGGAATAAATCTATACTTAGAAAGCAATGATTGGATTTACATTCTAATGTATGGACAACAGCAGATCAATAGTAACACTTACAGTACGAATTCAACTGTTATGACGCAGATAATAAGAACGGTTCAAAGTGTTACACTTGATCTGCTGTTAGCTGTACAGGAGAAAGCAAAACATTTAGAAGCCGAATCCACATCTCGACAGGCCCCTATTAACAACGATCATTAAATCCAACAAATTGCATCTAGAGCCTCGTTACTGCACCCAGTGAGGACTTGTGCAGTTTTTACCTCAATAATTTACTGCCCCTTTTTAGCACAACTGAGCTCAGTCTGCTAGAGAACTAGATAAGATTGCAGGAAGTCTGAAAATTTCACATTTCTCTTTTTACGTCATTAGTAATCTAATTCTTGCAAGGTTTTCTCACTAAATTATGCTCGGTCAGTGAAAGGTTGTCTTTCTGACGAATAGAGCTAGTGTAGCTACATAGCACAGAAAGTCTACAAAGTAGTCGTAGAGTTCGTTACTACTTGTTTTTTCTATGTATTTGGCAAATCTCACCTTACACAGACAATGCGACAGCGACAAATACTAGTCAAACACTTGAGCGCATAGCCATGAAGTGATTTAATGTTATTCCACCGTTTAGGCCTTCCGTCCCTTTCTATACCTTAACGTTTGGGACAACAACAGTTTGAGGGAAGTGAGGTTGGTTTAACTAGTTTATGTTTAATAAGCTGTCGATACGTTGATGGGTGTTGTGAGCTAGTAGGGTTGGTTGGTGTGGGCGTTCAGCGGTAACAGCTCGTATAATAAATCAATAAAATACCGTAAATTAATAAAATCGATGTAATAATGGAAAACAAAACAAAAGAAGAATGACAGTAAAGAGAATCTTATGACAGTAGAATAAAAAGTAAATATTTGAACCAAAAAGATAGCTATAAAAGAGATTTTATGTTGCAAAAAGTAACAGCACTTATTGTTGACATATCGTCGTATGGCCAGAGGTACGATGGGTCCATCACGTGTTTAACAACAGCTCCGCGGCCGCTAACCTTTTGCTATTTATTTTTTGGTAGTTATAATGGTAAGAGTCGGAACATGAACGTAATTCCACGAACTTATAAATACCTACCTACATAATGTTAACACGTCAACCTCAGGTGTAGGCGCTGTCTCTACCAACAAACATTAGTTCCTAATCACGAAAGTAATTATCTAATGATTTAATTAGATTTTCAGACTCACTTACAGACGTCTGCAAGGTAGACAAGTTTAGGTTTTCTTTGATTTGAATTCCAATTACAATTAACCTGAAATGTCTTTCAACTTTCGTCTTTACCAATTGACTTTCACAGGAGGTACCTATAAGCCTTATAAGGTCATATCGTGACCTCATTTTATCTTCATTGTCAAAAGTGCCATTGTCAAGTTGTATACTTCCTATGGGATAGCATTTGGTATCATCATCAGCCAATTTTTATATCCTCAATTGGGGTACGACTTACGAGTCGTCTCTTACATTGAGGGAGCTTGAATAATGATTGTTTATTTACCGCTGACTAGCTTTTGCCCGCGACTTCGTCTGCGCAGGATCTTTATAAATTATAGCCTATGTGTTATTCTGATTTATGAGCTATATTATTGTAAAGTTTCATTAAAATTCATTTATTAGTTTTTGCGTGAAAGAGCAACAAACATCCATCCATCTTTCCGTATTAGTGGGAGTGGAATTAAGACGTGGTTTCTCGGATTACAAATGTATTTTTTTGAGTTCTTAGCTTCGATAGCCAACATCGAAGAGTCGTTTGGTTCAAGACAAGAAGGTATATAGGTACCTAAATACATAATCTTATTTATACATACAGCCTATACACCCACCAACAAAACTTGGCAAAGAGACAAACAAGCAGAAGCGAAGCGACCTGTCAAATCCCGCACAAAACTCAATCGCCGCCGGCAATATTTCTTCAGAGTGACTTTGCACGCAGCCCTTCTGTAATTTTCGTTATTTTCCTTCGTATTCCTCGGAGTTTTAACGAGTCTATTACGCAAACTGTCTTTGATCTATGACAGGTTTGTAGATATGATTTCCATTAGCCTGTATATATCCCACTGTTAAAAGATTCTACTACTATTACTTTTCAGGTTAAGATTAAAAAAAAATTACTCTACTGATTTTTAAAATTCTCTCACAATGACATATACTATTGTGTTAGATCGAATCATTGGAAATTGTTGCGAAACACATCATCATAGAATCGAACTAAACCCACCTGCACGCTAATAATTTAAAACAAAATGGAGGGCGATTTATACGATTTTAATAATAACAAAAAATATTCAGCGCCTCCGTAACTCACATATTATTATCAGTGAATACGGATTTATAATGGGGAAAAATCTCAACACACGAACGGTCCATTATAAAGCCTTTTATATAGAATCGAATGCGACAAAGACCTCTTTTCTGATCCTATTCAGAGGCAGGTAACTTGATAAATGACGACCAGCCCATTGTGTAAAGATTTTTCTTTCACATTTAAACACACGCGAAGGATCGATCTCGCAATTTTTCGATTCGTCGTAGCGCAGAGTTTGCTTTTTTGATGCAAAGGTATTTTATTACAAGACTCGTACTATATACTTACATAATTATTTAAAACATATACAGAATAAACTATGGCTTTCTATCAAAATATACATGTTATACGGTAAGAATATCCACCAAGACTCTCAAAATAACTATTTCCTTAGAAAATTCTGAAAGACGTCTCTAATAACAACATTTAAAAAAATATATATTAAACGGATGTTTATGGAATTGAGAATTGGAATATAATATATGTATGCCAAATGTAGGACAATCATCTCAATTAAGTACTTTCCTTAAAAAACAGTACATAACTATTTCCTAACTAAACTACCTTAAACCAGACAGTGTTTACTTATCTAATTTTTATTTGACAAATACTTACAAGTACTTATATATCTTAAAATGTTTAATGGACCCAAACTCAAAAGATAATTTATTCTGTACGCATAATACATAAATGAATCCTGAAAGTTTATTAACGGGCATTCTAAAGGTGGACGGTTGCTCCCCTGAAAACCGTGTACTGAATTTATAAGAGCACTGAATTTAATCTCATTGCTTTAGTTGCATTCGCTACGTAAACTCACGATTTTTTTTTCTTCAAACAAAGAGCCTTTTAAGAGAACCTAGTTACTCTTTAGTTTTGTTGTTCACCGGTAACAATGCTACCCTGGCAGCATCGTAATATGTGGGTTCTTGATTTACATTTTTAAACCCTTATACTTGAAGTTACAGTGGGGATTCGTTACATGAATTCGTACTAGTGACTGGAATCAATTTTTTTTTTTTTTCTACATTATATAACTTTGATTATTTTCTACATTATATAACTGAGTGACTACCAGCCGGTAGAGCACCCCTATGAAGGACGAGGTAGAAAATGACCTATAGTGACTCCAGACCCACACGTGGAGGGTATGACGCGTTCTAGACGAGTAATCATGTTTTACAAAAAAAATCGAACTAATTTTGAAACGAAATAAAAAACTGCCTGATTTTGCGCAAGAAGGAGGGTTATGTTTTTCCAGTGTATGTATGTATGTCTAATTCATTGGCATGCGCTGCAGCCTAAACGTCTTGATAGATTTTAGCATATGTGTCGTTAGATTCCTCTTGATTGTAGGAGTGACATGGCTATAAAAATTTAATCAAAGGGACTTAAATGTTTAGTAGTCGGTTTTTTGTTTGTTTTTAAAATGTATTTTTTTAATATAATAGTTAAAATTAGGTTCAAAAGAAACATATTTCAGTGATTTTCGGTTTCCCATAAGAAAATATAAATAGTTCCATTTCTAGAACATCAACGGGAATCTTCACCCATTCCTGTCATGGAGAGCTAGATGAAATATTTCTCAAATATCATGGAACCCTTCATATAAAATAAGGGTCCAATGTAGATCGCTATTTTACACCTTTAGTTTTCATCATCGTTGATGATAACCGTTAATTCCCTAAAAATGTGTCCACTTTCGTTTCTTCTTACTTTAAATTGGACCTATTTCAAGGTGATGCCGGCTTCAACCAAAAAGTGAGTGTTATCTAAGTGTGATTATTCTCGTAATTTGAAGTAATGGATGACTGACTACCAGTGTGATCAAGTTAACCTTGATACTGGGATTCAATATCATTAATAGAATACCGATATCATAAATGTCATTAAAAATTAAATAAATTAGTGTCGCTTACAAAACGATCAGCTGATCAGTAGGTATGGACAACAGCAGATCAATGCTAACAAGTACGATTTGAAATCTTACGACGCAAATAATAAGAACGGTCCAAAATCCAACGTGTTACACTTGTCTGCTGTTAGCTGTACAACAAAATGTATGAAAAGTTAATTTATTTTAAAATTTTATATCTGTTTTAATTTATGTTAATGATTATCCAGTTTTAAGATTAACCAAGCCATCCTGTATAGTTAAACTATAGTTTTAATTCTAAAGTATTGTCAAATGTCGTTAAACTTTGCTGATATTTCACAGTGGCTGGCTGTGTTGTCTATTTCAGTCTGTTAAAATAGAACACATATTGGGGAGTGCAAAATGTGGTTTAGTTACTAAAGTCCATTACAAAGAAGATCTCTTGGGTCGAAAACAAATGATATTCGTATTTACCTACATTGCAATTTGTGTCGTCTGGCTAGAGGCTGCCCGTTTGTGAACACATACACGACCAATATGGGAAACTAGCTACTGTGTTTCGCCTTTCGAATTGAACATTATTATTGCCATAATATATTAAGGCTGGGTGTGTGTGGATTTTAAATTTTTCTATGAAGGCTACAACACTAAGTACTAAAATGAAACGTCTGAAAAAATATATAGCAATCTTGGGGTATCTATCTATACTGTCTATTTAGAGACTGATGAATACCGATATACGATTGGATAAACTTCGCTCGATAGAAAAAATCAGAAACATACCCTTTCCATGTCATTTCAAGTCATGTTATGCCATATTTGGCCACAAGTCCGGTCTCTGGGGACGCAGTGAAGATAATGAATTTGTGTGCATGTTGACTTGAGATGTTGACTATAAAGGTGTTATTCCCGTACACGATAGGTCCCTCTTCGATCCTAAGTCACAGATTTATCCCCTTTTATAATGATGTGTTTTTATTTCCATGTAAGAAAAATATTTGTGTTGAACTTGAAGAGTGTTTATTGCTATTATACGAACCCAATAAAAAACTTTCCCACAAAGAAGTCGTAAACTTTTATTTATTCAATTTTCTGCGCTGTTTTCACGTAAAATGTTTGAAATAACGTAATATCTGGTTACCTCTTGATGCCCAATACGAACATTATATAACAGAAGTAATGTTTCATAGCCAGTATATTAGAGCTTTTTTCTCAAAAGTACTTGACTAATTTTAAAACTACTTTAGTGTGTGCTCAAATTACTTTAAAGTAAAAGATTTTTACAATAAGTCGAATATTAGTTATTGAAAAAATATCAACTTTAATCAGGCCCCCTGTACATTTCTCTCCTACGGACTACATATAGAATTGCATTTTTCTATATTACAAAAAAAGAATATTTTTCCATAACTACTACTTACTACCGTTGGTATTTTATAGTTTTAGAGTTATCAACCCCCATACCGACATTTCTTCTTGCTCTATTTTTTTGGTTTCTCAATTTTGCCTAGTTTCACGTTCCAGTTTTATCAATAAAGATCTAAAATAAGAGTAAAGTAAACTGTTCCTTTCCGTTGCTCGTCCGATATAGTACCTATCCTGCACTTGTATCGATCTAGGTAATACCAATATTTTTTTGGACATATGAATATCTAAACTATCTGACTAGGTATGTAGCCTACATCCTTTTATAAATTCAATATGGACGAAAATACATCGTACAAGTTTCTTTTCGTACTGCACGGTAAAATCTGAGCAATGTTGACTCTGAGCAATGGTACCTACCTACTTACCTACTCAATTTAACTTTTTTTTGTTACTTTGCGAAAACTATATTTTATGTTCTTAATTAACACTAACTTTTGATGTTCGGGGTATTTAAGGGGGATGCAGAACTGCATCCCCCTTAAATACCCCGTTGGGCCCTTTTTTATCCCAGGTAAAACATGGGTTCCGTGTACCACCACGCCCCGGCGAGAGTGTTGATTATGTCGGGTTCGCCGCCCTGAAGGGGCGGAATACCGAATAAACTTCCTGGGGTGTTCCACTTCGTGCCATTGTCCCCAACCTCCCGCTTGGGGGAGAGTGGGAATACAGGGAATTCCAAATAAAAACAATGATATATGTGTCTTAGTTGCAAGCACTTATTAAATTAAAAATGATATCCCGAAATAAATATTCACAAATATAAATTCGTAACCCTTTAAAGTTAATTTTATTATTAAATCCTGTTCGGTAGTCCGGAAACCCTTTGAAAAGTAATGGTATTCCAATTCCATGCCGTATTAAATAACGTTCCATATTTTTCCAATGAGTTCGTCGTCTGAGTCGCGATGGTAAGTAATTATAACTTTGGAAATAGCTGCCGGCAAATGGAGAAATAAGCCGATAAATAAACATTCTGCCCGCGTAGCGAACTTCCTAAATAAAACTGAAAACAGTGGCCCTATTTCGGAAATACGTATAGTCGCTTTAGTATCGTTATGTCGGGAATATGACGTCCATCGTTTGGCGATCGTAGCTATGTCAGAGTCAGGGTGGCTAGAATAATAACTCCAACAATAGTTTTAGATGGTTTTAGTCTCAAATCTATAGACGACCATAACTACGTGCCCAATATTAAAATATCTCCGGTCAAATACAACTAGCTAACGATATAAAAGGAGAAAGCTAATCATCCAAGCAATCTAAATACCTCTTCAATTTGAGTAACCGTAATACGGATATTGCCAACAGGTATCCAACAGGCGCCTACAATCCAGGTACCGGTAAAATTTTGCAAGTACGAACAAAGTTCTGCAAAATGCGTATAATAAATCGCAACGGTTGACTAATTTTCGCTACATATGTATATAGGTGAGAGTACTATATGGCCCGGAACGATGTAATAAATTGTTATTATGTATGCTTTAATTGAGTTAAAGGTCGTAGGGCTGATCCGAAATACTGTTACCTATGTGAAACCGCGACATTTGGCGTAACATATGTTTTAACGACCCACACATTTCTAGCTACTAATAACATTTATATAGTCATCAGATCTCCAAGTATGTCTTTCTCTCGATACTTTATTCTTGATATTTGTACTAAAAACTTTATAGCTATTAGAAACTCTGTTCAATAATAATACCTATCTGGACATAAAGATCCTTCTGGGTTTCATTCCAAACTAGATCTCTTCTCAAAGTGACAAGGATATTATGTATGTTTATTTCTAGACCTATATACTTTATAAAGTCAGACAAGTATGGTACAGTCGAAGACAGAGATAAGTATACAGGGGGACTCAATAAGGTTGAGATTTTCTCAAAATCTACTGGACCGAATTTAATAATTCTTTTACAGTTACATAGTTTTAACTCTTATATCAAACAGTGAAAGAATTTTTGCAATAGGTCAAGTAGTTTTTGTGAAGATCTCAACTTTAAAAACTCTCCTGTACACCTTTCTCTGTGTTCCACCGGTACATTTAGGGTTTGTTTTTCTGCTACTCTATTTTCATCGGGTTTATTAAAAGGCAATATGTCAAAATAAATAATCTGTCATTTGGCAACCCTGGAACCGTTCCCTACCTGAATATTTGCTAAATTGTTAGGAGTATTTTTGACACAATGAAATAGAGCGGGAGCTCACAACTCGGAACGGATACTATATTTTACTCAGTAAAAGCTTCCGGTTTCGAAACTCGGCACTCTGAAATTAGAGACAGCTAGACTCGGAAACTAGCCTTTTGTGAGAAAATTAGATATTGCGTAAATTATTATTTCAGTTTTATTCAGGTTTAAAATATTTACATTAACTCTCTTATCTGTTTCAACTTCCTATGCAACTTTCTTACTACGAAATAGTGTATCTAACTAATTATAATATCGTACATCAAAATATACTTACAGTGCTTTCTAAATTACAACGTGATTAATTTCCATTTGGTAGCTAAAATAGAATACCTAATTTATAACGGAACAAGACAAATATGTAAATACAGCGTTATTAATTATCTCTAGCAAGATTAATTACAATACAATACTTGTATCAACATATTCTTGGAAATACTAAATTATTATGTTATGATTCTAAATTGTAATTAGGTATTATACATAATTTTATATTTTGGGCTAATTAGTATCACTATGGCGTGATAGATTTTGCTGTAAGTATGAGGTTTCGTTTGATTCATGTCAAAAAAATTATGCCATTTTATGCCAATTACATTACTATTGTAATTTTCGCCCGTAAGCAACTCGCCCAGTATCATTAAAGCATGTGGGCCAGTTTACTACGTGAAAACTTACAAAAGGGAAACTCGCCCATGGACCAGATATTTTGTGGGCGAGTTTGCGACTAAGCTAAAAAAAATCCCTCAGTTTTCTGTTATAATCGTTAATACACTGAGTCTAATAAAATTGTTATACATATTATTATATATAAACGGATATCACTTACTTATACTGTTGAAGTCGGCAATTAGACCGACAGTTTCGACCGATTTCATGCAACCGTCGTCGACAAGTCATTTGGTAACGCGCCCAGAGAGAGCTGACCCATAATAATGCGCGAAGAAACGTCACCGGCGGTACGGGCGTGGCGCACTCACCTTGAGAAAGACCGTCGAAATCGGTCGAAACTGTCGGTATAATTGCCGACTTCAACAATATTAAGTGCAATGAGTGATATCCGTTTACATATAATAATTTGTAGTAATGGCTCACTATAGTTTTAATTCTAAAATTGTTATAGGTACGGTGGAAGACAGAGAAAGGTGTACAGGAGAGTTTTTAAGGTTGAGATTTTCTCAAAAACTAATTGACCTATTGCAAAAATTCTTTCACTGTTTGATAGATAAAAGTTAAACCTATGTAACTGTAAAAGAATTATTAAATTCGGTCCAGTAGTTTTTGAGAAAATCTCAACCTTATTGAGGCCCCCTGTATACTTATCTCTGTCTTCGACTGTACATGCAATAATTTATTCTATTCTTCTATTCTAATCTACTGCAAATTATTTCAGCACATAATTTAGTTAGATAGTGCCAGAGGGTGTCCTAAATCACTAAGTTAAATAGCGGGCAGAAAATAAACATGGAGCAGGCTAGTCTTGATTAAACATTCTTCTCAAACAATATATTATCTTAGAAACAAGTAAAATATTTACTTATTCTAGGAAAATACTCGTGAAGGTTCGTAGCTCTATTTTTGTACAGTTCAACGGCGTGTTCTATTATAGTCTGTCCAATCACATGAGTCTCTAACTAGATTCTTGTAATAATAGCCAAGCGAACCTTTATATTCCATAGATACTCCAATAAGGATGTCGACAAGTATTGAAAATAAAATTAGTCTCATTAATTTTACAAATTATTTATAAATCGAAGGCCAATGTACAGTCGAAGACAGAGATAAGTATACAGGGGGCCTCAATAAGGTTGAGATTTTTTCAAAAACTACTGGATCGAATTTAATAATTCTTTTACAGTTACATAGTTTTAACTTTTATCTATCAAACAATGAAAGAATTTTTGCAATAGGTCAAGTAGTTTTTGAGAAAACCTCAACCTTAAAAACTCTCCTATACACCTTTCTCTGTGTTCCACCGTACTTGAATCAACACGGAAACATAATTGAATTCAGTTTATAAATAAAATAATTACAGGCATTCTGGAATCTCATAAAACGTGGACTCCAGGTCTGTACTATCCTGGACTGTCAAAAACTCCTTTTAGTTGCATTTTACCCTTTGCCAGAGGGTACGAGTACCATTTCAAGAGAAACCTACAAAATATTTCAAACAGACTTAGGTACACATTCCGCCGGACCCTGGTACACACGAAGAGAAAAGTATACAGGGGTCCTCAATAAGGTTGAGATTTGCTCAAAAACTACTGGAACGCACTTTATAATTATTTTACAGTTACATAGTTCTAACTTTAATCTATCTAACTGTGAAATAATTATTTCAATAGGTCAAACTATCTTTTATCTTTTAAGTACTTTTTGAGATAATCCCAACCTTAAAAACTCTCTTATACACTTTTCTTTGTGTTAGAGTAGACCGTACCCAAAGTGGATCTTGGTGTCTGACACCAAAGACTGCATGCACCCTGTATGTTGCCGGACGACTGAAGCTATCGCATCAGGCCATTCTGTACCTCGTTGCCCCAGCAACGAAACCCTAGGACACCAGGGCGGCTTTAGGTTTTCCGACTACGCTACATCGCTAAAACAGTTCGTATACTTACATAATCTAAGATTTATTTTAACCAAATTCAATTTAAGTGGAACACTCTGAGAAATCGCAATATCAACATTTTTGTCCTAATCCTGGTCGTTTCAAATCAATTTAATGCTAATCAATTCGTTCGCCAAATCCATTCTTCAGCACACTTGTCACGAAAATTCTGTATTCTGTCATTATGTCAAATCTGAAGTAATTAGATACGCATTAATTAACGCAATTAAAGACAACTTTTGTGCATTAACATATTAAACGAAATTAATGCAATTAGTCAAACTCAAAACTCGGTATCGAGGACGTTCATGCCAATCATTTTGACGTAGTTTATTAGTTAATGATAGGTATATCGAGGGGATTATTTTATTAGTTAGTTAATTTAGTGTATTCGTTAGCGGATTGCCTGATATATTAGTCAGTAAATCGAATGCTGATATGGAAATAAAACAATAGATGATATTAGGACTTGAATTTATATTTTGCATGTATCATGCACGCATGCTCATCATATCCAATGATAATTAGCAATGCATGGTGTCGCCGGTTCCGCATGAAGGATCAAGTTACACACATACTGTTAATAATAAGAATAATCATTAATTACATATAATTATTAACTAATTTCATTGTTATTATTTTAAAAGATGCTTCGGAATGTTTTTTGCCACTTTTTCTCCTCAGAGTTGGCACCTTTTCCTTGCAAAGTGGTGTAAATATAAAAAATATAAAAATATTGACTAGCACAACGTGCTTACTGCGAGTAAAGATATTTTATTTGATACTCTAGTAGGTATAGTTTATGATAGACAGAAGGTCGGATGAACCCTAAGTAGGTGTAAAATTATGAAAAATACTATGAACCCTCGTTCAGCGGTCCGTGAATTGAATAAATGGGAAGATTTCCTCCGGACCGAATCTGAGAATGCCTTTCGGAATGACCAACAATTTAGTCCGTGACGCCATTACAACGTCTCTACGGCCGGGGCGGTCAGACTTGGACCCAGGGAGACCTTCCGTCATACCGATCGATTGCTCAATTTTCTTAGACAATAGAAAAATCTTGTGAGATATTTCATAGAACGACATAGAAGTACCAAAAAGAATCATTTGCTACAAAAACTGGAATATCTTATTCAACGTATATGATTAGGTACGTGATTACAATTTGTATGGGGAGACAGCTCTCCATCCATGAATTGTTTCAATTTTAACTTAGGTTATTTATAGGTAGTTATATTTACATAAAAATTAGTTTTCTGTAAGTATAAGATATAAATTATAAATCAATATCATTGTAAATTTTGGCTGATATGGTAAGGTTTTATATTAAAGCTATTAACTAACGCGGATATCAAATATAAATATCCGATATAAACATTTCCGGAATCGATATTTTTTAACCACCGATCAATCGTAATATTAATGGGAAAACCGTTATTTTCCCATAAATATTACGAAAATTTAAAAAAATCGAATGAAATCGGAAACGAATTTCCAAACGTCAATACGCCAAGCTCTGGTACAGTCAGCAATAAAATATATGGATATTCTGATAGGTATCTTCAATTTATGTTTGGGTATTGAAAACAGAAGGTACAGCTAACAGCAGATCAAGTGTAACCCTTTTACTTTGGTCCGTTCTTATTATCTGCGTCGTAAGATTTAAAATTGTACTGCAAGTGTTACCATTGATCTGCTGTTGTCCGTACTACGTCAAATTTGTATGGAACTAGGCTCTACATTACTGTCGAAATATTGTGAAGATTTTTTTCGTATCTAGGTAAGTAATAATATAGGCAATCAGTAATGTGTTACTAGAAGAGTCAGAAGAACTATGTTTTCGGTCAACGGAATGAATGGGCCACACTACTAACCTTATAAAGCTATATGTAGTAGGTATTTAATAGAGCTGCCAGAAAACTTATACCTATATCTTTTGGTAGATCAAAAGTCAACAGTCTACTAAATGTTATTTAACAGACTTATTTCAATAGAGGATGTTATAGTTCATTTTCTGTATCCTATAAATTGTCTCACTGCTGGGCAAAGGCAATCCTCTTACCTACTTTTCAGTTTTTAATTGTGTCTTTCATTTGCTAACTGTACCAATAAATTATTCACTGCGAGATCGGGCTAATTGAAAGGTCCTGGTTTCTGAATCAACCATCGACCCTTTCGGAACTCATTACAATAATTGCTGAATATTTTACAGGAAATTCGGGAAAAAACACGAATTTTACGGTACAGCTGCTAAACGATTGAGGTTGAACTCTGGAAATCTACGTGATAAGTACAATCGACAACGTAAACCTACAAAAAACCATTGTTATTTTAGCCATATTACCACCGCTTGGATTGCCCGTGTGGTGTGCTTTTGACTGTACATCAACCGAAGATTGTAATTGAGAATGTTTTGTAAATTAAATAACTGACATTCTATTTTATTTTTCTATCTTATTTATTTGATATAAATTATAACAAAGTCAAAGTCAAATTTCTTTATTGCAAGTAAGCACGTTGTGTACATTTTTGCACGTCAAAATATTTTTGAATTTACATTTACACCACTTACCTATATACATAGGTAAGTGGTGTAACAATATTAAGTATATTGTTAATAAATATATATATATATATATATATATATATATATATTGTTACTGTTATTGTTATTTAAAATTTATGACGATCATCCTTACAATTAGGACTACATTATATGTATATACTATATACTATTGTAAGAAAATTATGTAAAGATAAAATAAATGAAATCTAAATCTTTCTGAGAGAGTTTTTATCGATAATAGAAAATTCTGTAAATGGTTAATATTTTATTATAGTATTGTATGAATTTAAAATTTATTCATATAATAATATAATGGACTAAGTTATAGATTAAATTACTTTAATCTGAGGCCTGAATAATTTATATAAAAAGTTTTTTTTCCTGATTATGCCTGTTTCATAACTTTCTACAAAAAATACTCTTAACCTCTGTTATGCCCTAAACTGAAAAGAGGAAGTTTTTAATCATAATTCTTATAACATTGTGATATTCCGTGTAAAAGTCTAGATTTTCAAAACGTCCCAGGCAACACTTAAACTAATTAAAATATGAAGCGGACATCTTAAGAACATTAGTCACGAAACGAATTTATTATGAAAACTTTTAGCATATAAATTAAAGGCAGTAAAAATTAATAACGCAGGCAGAATTAAGATATTTTTGTGGGCTGTGATAAAAATGAAAGACGTTCATATTCTCTTAGAGTTTGTATTATAATTTACATTATGTACTGGCCGTTGTAAAATGTCAATGCAATGGACATCAGTTTATTATTGGACCACTGTTTGTTTTACGTTTGCCTTGTCAACACAATATATTTTCTTTAAAACTATTTAATTCTATTATTCCATTGAGCTCGTCAGCTCCAATATATTCTTTTTAGAAGGTCGTTCTTTAAGACGTTCTTGATAAAAGATAGTTTTTTTTAACCGACTTTCAAAAAAAAGGAGGAGGTTATCAATTCGTCGAAATATTTTTTTTTTTTTCTTTTATGTATGTTACCTGATTACTCGAAGACGCTTGGACCGATTTCGAAAATTCTTTTTTTGTTTGAATAGGTATACCTCACAGGTGGTCCCATAGTCATCAGGTCAGGATCTGATTATGGGATCATGGAGAAATCGAGGGAACTCTTCAAATGTTATAGGCACATATAAGGTTTTTCATATATTTTCTAAAGCTATGCAAGTATCTACATCTGGTAGTAATCAACTTACGTTGGTAAGCTGATGATGGAAGGTACAACTCCTTAACGATTAAGAGTTGGGGTATAGTTCTTTAAATATTATAGGCAAACTTAGGACGTAAATTTTAATCTTTCTAGTTTGAAAGGGTATACCTCCCAGGTGGTTCCATAGTCATCAGGTCAGGATATGATGATGGGTTCCAGGAGAAATCGAGGGAACTCTTCAAATGTTATAGGCACATATAACGTGTTTCATATATTTTCTAAAGCTATGCAAGTAGTTACATCTGGTAGTCATCAACTTACGTTGGTAAGCTGATGATGGAAGGTACAACTCCTTAACGATTAAGAGTTGGGGTATAATTTTTTAAATATTATAGGCAAAATTATGACGTAAATTTTAATCTTTAAAGTTTGAAAGGGTATACCTCCCAGGTGGTCCCATAGTCATCAGGTCAGGATATGATGATGGGATCCAGGAGAAATCGAGGGAACTCTTTAAATGTTATAGGCACATATAACATGTTTCATATATTTTCTAAAGCTATGCAAGTATTTACATCTGGTAGTCATCAACTTACGTTGGTAAGCTGATGATGGAAGGTACAACTCCTTAACGATTAAGAGTTGGGGTATAATTCTTTAAATATTATAGTCAAACTTAGGCAGTATTACTTATAATCTTTAAAATTTGAAAGGGTATACCTCCCAGGTGGTCTCATAGTCATCAGGTCAGGATATGATGATGGGGTCCTGGAGTCACAAATAACGTATTTCATATATTTTCTACAGCTATTCAAGTATTTGCGTCTAGTAGTGATCATCTCATGTTGGTGAGCTGATGATGGAAGGTATAAATCCTTAACGATTAGGAGTTGGGGGATAATTCTTCAAATATTTTAGACATAGACTGTTACTTATAATCTTTCAAGTTATTGAATCACTTGAATAACTCACGCTGATGGTAGAAGGTATAATTCCTTGGTAGGTAGGGGATGACTCTTTAAATAATGTACAAACAAAGAACAAAGACAAGTACCGGTTCACGTTGACAGCTCTATTGAGGGTTGTACCTTGTAGTTTATTGCAGTTACAGTTACAGCTCAACATAAAATAATGTCACCATGGCCTCAGATGCTTGGAATGTAGTACAAATTGGGGAATGGAAATGAAGCCATTAGCATTATGTGTATATGTCGCAGTAAGATAGATAAAGCCGTAATATAGTTATATCCCTAAGGATATAACTATATACCGTAACATAGTTATACGAAAGCGATTCTTTACTATGTCACTAGGAATATAGTTATAAAACCGTCGAAGTTAAGTGATATACTTATATTACTAGATTAAGTTTAGTGAAATAGCTTTCGGAGTGTGCGGCGCAGGCGGCGCGGAGGGGTTCGTTGTGTTTACGCACTCCCCGGTGTCCCTTCATTTGATAAAAAACAAATTACAAATGAAGGGACACCCCGACCAACTCTCTAACCAGATCCGACACGGATGTTTAGGTTCAGAAGGCTCTGGCTTGGAGCGAAGCGCAGCTTCGCTCCAAGCCAGAGACTTCGATGTTAGGTATTTTTTTTTTTGTATTCAAAAAGCAAGTTCATTTATTAACAATTATACATATACATATATGATTTTTTTTGAGACAAACTCTAATATATTTATAACACTGAACTTAGTCTAGTAATATAAGTATATCACTTAACTTCGACGGTTTTATAACTAAGTTACGGTATATAGTTATATCCCTAGGGATATAGCTATATTACGGCTTTATCTATCTTACTGCGACATATATATATTTCTCCGAGGTGCTTTGTTCTGTTAATTTTTCTATTTCGCTTTAGGCGCTCACCTTTGTCATTTTCAGACTCATATGCTCGACGCTTTATCATACGAGACGAGATGTACGTAAGGAAGGCCTCCCCATCATGCATAACCTACCCTATCTTACATACTTACATATTATATATTTACACCACTAAAAAGCAAAAAATAAGTTATTATTAAATAATAAAAAAACCGCCTTCAAAAAAATAAACAAAAAGGAACTAAAAAGCATAAAATAATTAATTAATTACATCTACATACGAATATTGAAATAAAATATTATTGCTATGTACCTACTGATGTCTTTTAAGTCGGTGCCAAGCCAAATAGGTATACGATAGGGATACGTAACATACTACTTTCGCCGCCGCCCCGCTCCCGCTCCCGCCCCCGCCGCATCACATACATACAACACGCGCGCGCTTTGGCTTGGCACCGACTTAAAAAACATCAGTAGGTACATAGCAATAATATTTTATTTCAATATTCGTATGTAGATGTAATTAATTAATTATTTTATGCTTTTTAGTTCCTTTTTGTTTATTTTTTTGAAGGCGGTTTTTTTATTATTTAATATAACTTATTACATAAAATCTTTTTTGAAAAATAATGAGTCAATCAATCGATCAAAATACACCTTACAGAGTAGGTACTCATAAAAACAAACAAAACACAAACAAAGAAAAAAATAATCACATAAAATTTAAGCTACCTTATAACTAAAAACGATTTCTTCAAACCAAATCTAATAATAAAAAACAGAGAGGGAAAGAGGTGTACAAGGTAGAAAGTATTTTTTTTTAATTGTAATAGGTAAAGAGTCGTGACGTCAGGAACATCGCGAGTCATGGCTAAATGCAGTCCTCGTTCTGCGTTCTGAGAGGGAGAAAAGGAAGTTTCACCTCACTACTCGCCACTCACAATTTTACTAAGGCAAGCAAGTTCAAGCATCTCCTTTATAATTCTGTGAGGATATTGCCATTCAAAACGATGAAATTACACCATGCCATGGCATGCTGAACAGAATATGTCACGCACGTCATGACGTGGCATGATTTCATCGGTTTGAAAATGACAATAGCTCCATAGTACTGTGTCTATTATGCTCCCACTTCACATCGCTACTCGTATTCGATATTTGATGTTTGTCGTATTTTTTTTTAATCTATAATTGTTTAGGGATATTTGTACACATAAAGTGACGATGCCAATCCCATCGTACCTATTCTAAATTAACTTAAATTTTATAAAAGATCGAGAACAGCATTTTAGCTGGGCCTGAAGTTGGCTCAGGTAAAATGCCGTGGAATATACCTACATCTAATTTGCATAAACCTAAACTATTAATAACATGCTCTCTTTTAGTCGCGTACCGGACACATTCCATCAAAATATGTTGCAAGTCTTCCTTGGTCCCACAATCTTCGCAGTTGGGAGATTCAATTGTCGTATTTGTCAAAGTGTTTGATACAAACATGCAAATGCAGACCAATACGACCGTCCACAAGCTCGCGGATACGCGTATTTGGTATTTGCTGTGTTTGTCGAATAGGCAAATAAGACGAATATTTTGTCACACATACCAACCACACATGGCAATTATTTGTCAAATATAACAAATGCGCAAATACGAATAGCCATGTGAAGTGCCACCATTACATAAACACCTGGCTTGTATTAGCACTTCTGAAGGATCAGCTTTAGTTCCATAATTAATTAATTGGGGATTAGATTCCATTATTGCCTAGGCAATGGTAATCAATTACGTATAAGGGGATACATAGGTAGCTACTAATACCTGTATCAAGTAAATAGGTACACTGTAATAATTATTCAGATTGAATTGAGTGTGACTTCTCGGAAGCATCTACTATGTCATAATATCTCTGTATCATATATGTATAATAACAATTTAGATTCCATATCTCTTTCGCTGTCTGTTACAATCACTCTTGCACACTAACCCTCACACACAATCACCCTCCCTAGCACACACACAAACACACCCTCTCTCTCTCTCACACACACACACACACTCACACACGTGTACGCCTATTAGATGTATAACAGGGAATTACTGGTTCTCAAGATACAGGTTAGACCTAGTTTGAGAACCAGTGACCAGCATAGTTATTTAAGTACAGAGTGTACATTAATTGTTTCAAATAAATGATTATTATTATTATACTTAATAAGATGGTTCAAAATAGAGACGTCTGACATATTTACACATAGGCAGATAATTTTTTCTGAACATTCTTACAATTGTCACAACTCATAGCATTTTGACAGTTATAAGATTGAGCTTACACTAAGCTCGTGCTCAGATAATGCCGAGATTCATAGATACTTTTCAGTGCGAGCGAGTTTGAGTTCGGTCTCACAGTGTCAGATTTTATACAATTTTGACAGTCGTAAGAGCGACTTCACGGTAATCTCGTGCTCAAAACTGTTTATCTCAAAACTGTGAATCTCGGATCATTCCTGTCTGTCCCCCTCGGCCTTAGGCAGTGTATTAAGGCGACGGTGACCCATTGCATAAAAATCTGCGATGCACGTTTAGCAACACTTTTGTATTTAAGTAAGTAGATAGGTACCTATTTTTACTTTCATTTGGTAGGTACATAGTAAATTATGATAGTAGAATATGCAAGAACTAATAATAGTATGCATGGAACAAAGGAATCGATACAACCCCTCAACGCTACTTCTACAACTTAAGTAGGTACGAACAACAGCAGATCAATGGTAACACTTGCAGTACGAATTTATATCTTACGACGCAGATAATAAGAACTGTCCAAAGTCCAAAGTGTTATGATGTGCTTACCTACAGTCTGTCTCAATCCAATTTTCCATGGAAGTAAACAAACCACTAACCGCACTTACTTAGAAGCTAATGATCACGCACGATCCATTGCTTGATCCAGCTTTGGCCAGTACGACCCAAATGAGTCAGTTCGGAGTGAAACGATCGAAATGACATTACCACATTTCAATGGAGCTTTGCCCCACCTACAAAACTACGTGACAATTTAAGCTGTACCGTACCTATCATTTTGTTGGGGACATATTACAGGTTTCATATTGCATAATCATAATCAGTATCATTTTCTACTACTCTCGCAACTCCTATAGAAGAATAACAAAAACAATGAATAATTCGCTTCGATTTCTTACTATTTTCTGAATTCTTAATTAGGCTGTTTTTTTTTCGACTCGCTAGATGTACATGACTTTGTTTTAAACCCATCATTTAAATAAAAATATTTTTACATTTATTCGTTATCTTGTACATCTTGCGGTTGATAGTGGGGCAGAATCTGGCATTGTCATTTCCAATCCCCAATAAGTATTGTTATTGGTGAACTTTCAACCGCCGTGTTTGTTTACATTCATGGAAAATTGGTTTGGGACAGTCTATAAATGGATAAATTAAACTCCCACTGATTCTATTTTCCTTATCAAAAGGAATGAGAGTTAATCTTTATCCATAAGATCAAATCATTTTTCAATCCCAGCAATTCATTCCTTTGATTCTTATACGAGACGATACGCACCTTTTTTATTATTGCTATCAAGTAAATTGGAATTATTGAGCATGGATTTGCCCTGTCTTTAGTGCTGACAAAGACAAGACGTTCAAAAAACGCCGAAAACGCGTGAAAGTAGGTATAGTAATGCGTATACGCTGATTGGCTGGCTTGAAAAATGGGGTGTTAGAACGTGGTTTTTGGATGTCATTATCAATTTAGCATGAAATGAAACACTACAGTGTACGGTGGAGCACAGAGAAAGGTGTACAGGAGAGTTTTTAAGGTTGAGATTTCCTCAAAAACTACTTGACCTATTGCAAAAATTCTTTCACTGTTTAATAGATAAAAGTTAAAACTATGTAACTGTAAAAGAATTATTAAATTGGGTCCAGTAGTTTTTGAGAAAATCTCAACCTTATTGAGGCCCCCTGTATACTTATCTCTGTCTTCCTTACTGGGATATGCTTGATCGGTAATATACGTTAAAATTGTTTGTCCTCTCTATTTACCGATCGCATGTGATACCTAGTCAATATTGTTAGTCAAAAATAGCAATAAAATGTACTAGCCATTGGTAAATATCTAGATAATGGCCACACATCGGCACATTTTCCTAGCGCATTTAACTGACCTCAGCTGGTCTAGAATTAAACAGCAGTGCCCTTTACTAAGCATTATTTCTTATTGTTACATACCTATACTATAGGTACTTAAATAATAAACAACAGGTAGGTAGGTATGTGTGTGGCGGCATGCATTCAATAGTTTATACCTCACAGTAAAACTGAGAGCTCCTAAGAGCTCATTCTAAGATCCCCTCGGGTCTAGTCGGCTCATATCCGGACTGGTAGACATCTATAAATTCTCAGCCTGTTCGCTCGCTTGGTGTGAGGCAATTGTTTTCTCTAACAGACTCCCAATAGTTCTTTCCGTCGAAGTAAACTTTCCCAACATTCTCATTACTATACAAAAAGGGACCAAAAATGTTTTACAGTTTGGAAATGGGGAAGATAAAAAGTGGAGCTTAAGCCAGCTCTTGACAACTCCTACTAGAGTTTCTCACTGGAAACTCAAATACATTTTTTTATTAAAGTAAATTGTGTTCACGAATTCCTCGTCGAGTCCTCGCCTTCTCTTTCATCTCTTTCATAAATTTTCAATTGTTTTACCTCGATATCCAGCGGGGCAACGCGCCCGCGCCGCCAGCGTGCTGGGGTCCCTGCCGCGCAGTGCGGAGTTAGACGGCGTGTTCGGACTTTAATTGTAAATAATATTTAGGTATTTATTTTATTTTGTAAATAGCTTTTTTACTAAAATTTATTATTATACAAGTTGAAATGATATCTAATTCGGTATACATATTATATATAACATGTTATACTTACCTATTCATCCTAATAAAAATGATATGTAGGTGTATAATAAATAATTGTTGTAACCTAGGTAGATACTTTAGTAATATCTGTGAGCCATAGTTTTATAAATTCTAATAATTACATATACTCTTCTTAGAACAAACGGAGATTCTAGCTTATAAAATTTTGAAATAAAGTACACTTAATGCTCGGAAAATTTCGTTAAGTATATCTTGTAACGTCAGCAATATCGCAAAATTACAGAATGAAGCACCTACTGGATACAACAATTGTTTCCACTTTTGTTAAATTTAAAATTACCTTTAAACTTAAAACCGGGCAATTAGCTCCATTACCTAACATATTTTTGTTTTAATATTAGAGATAGTGTAACGATCGACCCTTTTGGCTGACCTTATTATTATATTATTAAAATTATACTTAAAACATTAAGTAAACTTAATGAGTTTTGGCACGTGATTATATTGGCAATTCGTCTAGTGGCGGACCCTACTTACGTTGTGTTTATAACCCTTGTTCTTTCCGAGGTAATTCTGTCTAAAGAGTAAAGCTGGAAAACGACAATCTGACTAAATGACGCAAAACAAGTTCTTATAATTAGATAAACTTTATGAAGAAGAGAAAAGGATAATTTTGAGAGTTTTTGTAGTTGTTGTGGTAAACTCGGTGAAGATTCCAAAAGTGGGGATAATTTAATATATTAGTATTTTTATTAAAATGGTTTTCACCTCCGAGCCCCCAGCGCCCAAAACCTCGGAGCCTACCGCAGATCGTTATAGACACCACAACAGTCCCGATCTCACGGCCCTGCAACCAAGAACAACCTAACGAACCCCCTAAGTTCGTAAACACGAACTAGAAGTATTACGCAGTAAAGGGATCTAGATCTCAGATTGAGTGTTACTCGGGAGACCTTTATAATCTCATCACAAGCAAAGCTTGAATGAGACGTGGAGAACAACCTTTGCAAGACATTGTCTGCAGGTTGGATATTAAGGAAACCAAACTTCATCTCATCATCCTGGATCTATAACTGTCGCTATAAGCGTTATTTACTAATTTAGATTGAGATGTTGATATTGACATAATTACTACTACTATTACGACTATCAAATGATCCACTCGTACAACTTCCGAAATAATCACTCCTAACAATTTACAGAACTCCTTAGGCTTGAACATACCACATATCGTCCGACCCTCGGCTTTGTTGAACATGGACTTGGCCAGGCCTCGTCTAGAGTACCATGGAGTCAAGCCACCGGAATAGACCTTCGCCCATGACCGATTAGGAGGAAAGAGGTGAAATGCACCCCAAAGACCGCTCTATTGCAAGGAGTATGGCAACATTATAATAATGTTAATTTTGCATTGTTAAATCCAAATAGTGACCCTTGATAATCTAAATAGAGACATAATTACTACTACTACTACTACGACTATCAAATGATCCACTCGTACAACTTCCGAAATAATCACTCCTAACAATTTACAGAACTCCTTAGGCTTGAACATACCACATATCGTCCGACCCTCGGCTTTGTTGAACATGGACTTGGCCAGGCCTCGTCTAGAGTACCATGGAGTCAAGCCACCGGAATAGACCTTCGCCCATGACCGATTAGGAGGAAAGAGGTGAAATGCACCCCAAAGACCGCTCTATTGCAAGGAGTATGACAACATTATAATAATGTTAATTTTGTATTGTTAAATCCAAATAGCGACACTTGATAATCTAAGTAGAGTCTGTAAATTACACGGGTTAATGTAAATGCTAACAGAACGACCTCAAAATTATTATTAAACGTTATAAGATTTACTTCTATTTGTGAATAGGAGTGAATCTCAATTTAGTTAATAATTAAAGTAATCCAGAATATTTGGATTACAGTTGTGTCAATACATCTCATATTATTAAAATGTTTATCCGAATAAAATAGATCACAGAAGAAAAGATAAAGAAATAGTTCCTTCGATAAATGAATTTTAGGAAGAATATAATTTAGAAGTTAGTTGCCGAAAAGGTACTGCGTGTAATCTTCTGGTTTAGAAATACAATCCTATTTCTATAACATATATTCCGTGTTGAAGTCATAACGTTGTATTCATAGAGTATTTGTTGGATTTAGTAAATATATTAGCAATAGTAGTAGTAGTCTACGAATAAATTGTAGTAACGTAGTAAACCCCTGGAATAAGTAGTATTTAATAATTTAGTGAAGCGCACGTAGAATTTGTAATCAAAGAATCCAATGAATTAATCTATAAAATAATGGTTAAAATAATTAGAAGAATATCACCAGATTCCAGTGGACGTCATAGGTAGTTGAAATCATAATATTAGAATCCTTCCTCTTTCCTTGGATCTTGGATTCCTATTTGTATTATATTAAAAAGACACATCTGTCTCTCTTCACAATCTTGAACCAACTCTCCCGATAAACAAAAGTAGATCGATATTCTGTTTGGATGTATTCCGAAACGGTATACGAAGTTCAGAATTCGAATCCCAGAATATGTCAGAATTATGTGCAAAGACACTGACATAATATTTCACCAAAGAATTTAGAACCTAAATAAATCTAAAATAAAATGGCACAGAAGCCTTACCAGATGACCGTCTAGTAATTTAAATTAGAACCCATCACTACGACTCGGGTTTCCTAATAAAATAAAATAGAACCTTTTCCTACGAAACGGGTTTCTCATGATTTCTGACCTAACTAGAATAACGTATGTGATAATAGTGTTCTCTAACATCATTAATAAACCATGAACCTATATGGCCTATCCTAGAAAAGGATCTTAGTCTAGCCATATTAGTATGATTGTAATTTATTAATGAAATTAATTATTTTATTGGTTAATCGATTATGATTAGTAAAATGAAGATATATAGGTTGTACAGTCAATGTACACACACGACTGACGTTAGGTTTAATGTATTTAAGTACAGATATTCAGATCCATGTAATAGATGGTCTTCTCAACTTGAAAACTAAGGTTCCTTCTATTTATATCTCTCTCTACTAATAAATAAAGATTGGTTTACTCACAAAACATTATTATTAGTCTGGAAAGGAACTTGGTTAGTATTGGAAGATTCTAAAGGTACAATTAGACAATCAGGAAGTTGGATGTAATTCATTTAATCAGAGAGATGAATCAAAGAAGAGTTTCGTAAAGTATTTCTTTATTAGAGTCTTCCTTAGAGTAATTAACAATTGTAAATAAGAGTCAGGATACAGCAGCTTCATGTAGAAACCAGGAACAATGAAGGATGAAGTCTAGAAGCAGTCCTCAATGCAACACCAAGCTCTTGTAAGATTGTAGCTCCAACTAGAATCACCACACATTTAAATAATTCTATAATTCAATGTATAATTCACTTGAAACACAACAAGGAAACTATTCAGCATCAAACACCAACTCACTAAGTCACAAACTCAAGAACTCACTCGCGAAATGTTCGATAAAATATTAAAATAATAAATCGTAAATATAATCTTTGTTTACATATTTTGAAACATCAAAGTTTCCTCTCAAAACTAGCTGATCTTGTCAGACAGTAGAAAGCTGTCACCCTATCTGGTTTTACTTAAATATCTCCTAAAATAATAGTCTAATCATTATCACAATCCTATAAATTATCTGTTTAAGGGACTTCAGGGAGCCAAACCACAGTCTTTGAAGGCTATCTACTCTTTTGTAGCAGCACCTAGAGCTTTGCAATAAATATATGTGATTTAGCGACATTTCGTCTATAATGTGAACGTATATTTTCTTTCTAGCCTTTACCAAACTCACATAAAAAAAATCCGAAGTGGCCTCTATTTCAACACATTTTATGTATAAAGTCTTTATTTGGAAGCATACTTTACAAAAGTCCTGTACCTAAAAATTGGGGCAGAGGCGCTCTAAAATTCTGAAGTAAAACTTTTCGAAAATTCAATGTTAACAAGAAGATATCGATTAAAAATCAATTTCTCATTCGCGGGTCCGCGCGAGAGACGCGGGACGCAGTCGGCCGACGGCCCTCAGACGGGGAACCCGTGTCGCTTTTTGCTCCGCAGCGACTCGCGAGCGCGTCGTGCGTAATTTTTGGTTATGGCACGCGGTTGAGATTTTGATCAGCTGACAGTTTGAAATCAAGCAACCGCTTATTTCACCGCGACGCCGCATAGCCGCGTTAGCCGGGGTGGCTGAGCGTACGGGTTGTATTTAGCGAAGAAACCCTGGTTCAAATCCGCAATTTCGACAACTTCATTTTTACTTTTTTTTTCTTCATTTATTAATTTTTAATTTTATTTTCAACATATATTGACCAAACTGGAAATTATAGACAAATATAAAAACAAAACGAGCACAATATTTTTTATTTCCATAATTTCTCGACATCGAAATAAGCAAAGAGTACCTAGTTCAAATCCGCTTTTTCGAGAACTTCTTGGTTTTACCTTTTTTTCTTCGTTTATTAATTTTTGATTTTATTTTCAATATAATGTATTAACTAAACCGGAAATTATAGACAGAAAGATAAAAAAAAACAGAGCACAATAGGTTTAGGTTAGGTTATCTTCGTATATGTGTATGTATTTATAAGAATTCAGACATTCTAATAACATCAGACCAGGCTGCATGCCCTAGTTGGCTTTGCCTTTCCCTCTGGGGATAATTTTACAAAAAAAATATATATGTAATTTTTATTTTCGTCATTTCTTCATATCGAATAGGGTAATGTGTCCTAAGTTTGGCCAGTTTATCCAGTGATTATAGATTTTTATTTTTCTCCATTATGATCTGTCTTTTGCTGCTGTGTGTGCAAATAAGCAGATATTAGACCCGTTTTCCCCCCGAAGGGTAAAAAACGGATAGTTAGTGTAACGATCACGTCTTTAAATCAATTTCAAGACATGGTAAAATTTTGCTAAAATAACTAAATTATAACACAATCTTCTTAACTAATAAAAATTAATAAAAACTCTTTACGTAATTTAATTTCAAACCAAAAATTATGACAATGACCAAAAAATCTAAATCTGACAAGAGGGAACGAAAATGGCAGAAATCTGGCAGACGTAAAAATATGTGAAAATATTTAAAAATACAATAAATAATAATGATTCAAGAAGAAATCATATTGAAATAGATTTGCAAGTTTACGTTTACTAGATTAGGTGTTCCTGTAGTTTAGTTTACAGGTTTTCAGGTATTTGGTTCCTCTTTACTATCTCAATAGAAACATCGGGTTATTATGGGAGGATACGCCATTGCTATCGTAACAGATTGGAAAGGAAACTTTTACAAGATCATAACAGAGTCTGGAGTGGATCCTTAAAGGTAAAGAGGAACTGAAGAGAACCGTGAGTGTTTAAACAGATAATTTATAGGATTGTGTTAATGATTAGACTATTATTTTAGGTGATATTTAAGTAAAACCAGATAGGGTGACAGCTTTCTACTGTCTGACAAAATCAGCTATTTCTTATAAGTTTTGAGAGGAAACTTTGATGTTTTAAAAGATGTAAATAAAGATTATATTTACGAATTATTATTTTAATATTTTATCGAACATTTCGCGAGTGAGTTCTTGAGTTTGTGACTTAGTGAGTTGGTGTTTGTTGCTGAATAGTTTCCTTGTTGTGTTTCAAGTGAATTATACATTGAATTATAGAACTATTTAAATGTGTGATGATTCTAGTTGGAGCTACAATCTTACAAGAGTTTAGTGTTGCATTGAGGACTTCTTCTAGACTCCATCCTTCATTGTTCCTGGTTTCTACATGAAGCTGCTGTATCCTGACTCTTGTTTACAATTGTTAATTACTCTAAGGAAGACTCTAATAAAGAAATACTTTACGAAACTCTTCTTTGATTCATCTCTCTGATTAAATGAACTACATCCAACTTCCTGATTGTCTAATTGTACTTTTAGAATCTTCCAATACTAACCAAGTTCCTTTCCAGACTAATAATAATGTTTTGTGAGTAAACCAATCTTTATTTATTAGTAGAGAGAGATATAAATAGAAGGAACCTTAGTTTCTAAGTTGAGAAGACTATCTATTACATGGATCTGAATATCTGTACTTAAATACATTAAACCTAACGTCCGTCGTGTGTGTACATTGACTGTACAACATATTTATCTTCATTTTACTAATCATAATCGATTAACCAATAAAACAATTAATTTCATTAACAAATTACAATCATACTAATATGGCTAGACTAAGATCCTTTTCTAGGATAGGACATAATAGGTTCATGGTTTATTAATGATGTTAGAGAACACTATTATTACATGTGTTATTCTAGTTAGGTTAGAAATCATGAGAAACCTGTTTCGTAGGAATAGGTTCTATTTTATTAGGAAACCCGAGTCGTAGAGATGGGTTCTAATTTACATTACTAGACGGTCATCTAGTGAGGCTTCTGTGTCATTTTATTTTAGGTTTATTTAGGTTCTAAATTCATTGGTGAAGTATTGTGTCAGTGTCTGTGCACATAATTCTGACATATTCTAAGATTCGAATTCTGAACTTCGTATACCGTTTCGGAATACATCCAAACAGAATATCGATCTACTTTTGTTTAACGTGATAGTTGGTTCAAGATTGTGAAGAGAGACAGATGTGTATTTTCAATATAATACAAACAGGAATCCAAGATCCAAGGAAAGAGGAAGGATTCTAATATTATGATTCCAACTACCTATGACGTCCACTGGAATCTGGTGATATTCTTCTAATTACTTTAACCATTATTTTATAGATTAATCCGTTGGATTCTTTGATTACAAATTATACGTGCGCTTCACTAAATATTAAACATTACTTATTCGAGGGATTTACTACGTTATTACAATTTATTCGTGGACTACTACTATTGCTAATATTTACTAAATCCAACAAATACTTTATGAATACAACATTATGAGTTTAATGTGGAATTTATGTTATTATAGAAATAGGATTGTATTTCTAAAACAGAAGTACGCAGTACCTTTTCGGTAACTAACTTCTAAATTATATTCTTCCTAAAATTCATTTATCGAAGGAACTATTTCTTTGTCTTTTCTTCTGTGATCTATTATATTCGGCCAAACATTTTAATAATACGAGATGTATTGACACAACTGTAATCCCAACATTCTGGATTACTCTAATTATTAATTAAATTGGGATTCACTCCTAGTCACAAATAGAAGTAAATCTTATCAAGTTTAATAATAATTTTGGGGTCGTTCTGCGAGCATCTACACTTACCCGTGCAACTTACAGACTCTACTTAGATTATCAAGTGTCACTATTTGGAATTAACAATGCAAAATTAACATTATTATAATGTTGTCATACTCCTTGCAATAGAGCGGTCTTT
This sequence comes from Tachystola acroxantha, assembly GCA_963506565.1. NCBI lineage: Eukaryota > Metazoa > Arthropoda > Insecta > Lepidoptera > Oecophoridae > Tachystola > Tachystola acroxantha. The sequence continues at coordinate 4,665,342 of OY735879.1, read as the reverse complement.
GGGGTGCATTTCACCTCTTTCCTCCTAATCGGTCATGGGCGAAGGTCTATTCCGGTGGCTTGACTCCATGGTACTCTAGACGAGGCCTGGCCAAGTCCATGTGCAACAAAGCCGAGGATCGGACGATATGTGGTATGTTCAAGCCTAAGGAGTTCTGTAAATTGTTAGGAGTGATTATTTCGAAAGTTGTACGAGTGTATCATTTGGTAATCGCCCCCTCACAACAACCTGCACGACCTACAATTATGTCAAAGTCAACATCTCAATCTAAATTAATAAGCAACGCTTATAGCGACAGTTATGGATCCAGGATGATGAGATAGAGTTTGGTTTCCTTAATATCCAACCTGCAGACGATGTCTTGCAAAGGTTGTTCTCCACGTCTCATTCAAGCTTTGCTTGTGATGAGATTATAAAGGTCTCCCGAGTAACACTCAATCTGAGATCTAGATCCCTTCACTGCGTAATACTTCTAGTTCGTGTTTACGAACTTAGGGGGTTCGTTAGGTCGTTCTTGGTTGCAGGGCCGTGAGATCGGGACTGTTGTGGTGTTTATAACGATCTGCGGTAGGCTCCGAGGTTTTGGGCGTAGGGGGCTCGGAGGTGAAAACCATTTTAATAAAAATACTAATATATTAAATTATCCCCACTTTTGGAATCTTCACCGAGTTTACCACAACAACTACAAAAACTCTCAAAATTATCCTTTTCTCTTCTTCATAAAGTTTATCTAATTATAAGAACTTGTTTTGCGTCATTTAGTCAGATTGCCGTTTTCCAGCTTTACTCCTTAGACAGAATTACCTCGGAAAGAACAAAGGTTATAAACACAACGTAAGTAGGGTCCGCTACTAGACGAATTGCCAATATTAATCACGTGCCAAAACTCATTAAGTTTACTTAATGTTTTAAGTATAATTTTAATAATATAATAATAAGGTCAGCCAAAAGGGTCGATCGTTACATTAGGTTTTAGCATGATATTTAGGTTTTAGCATTTCATTTACAAAATTTAGAACCTTAACGTAACACGTTCATGGACAGTGGCGGCATGTATTTTTCTCTATTTTATTTCATAAACGTGATTTAAAGTTACGCCACCGTTCAGTCCCCCTGTCCCTTTCTATCTTAACATTTTTAACGAAGTGTGAAAGGGATAGCAACACGATTTAAAGGAAGTGAGGTCACCGCCACTGTCCATATACCGTACTTTGAGTATTCGGAAAATGACAGTACGGCGTATGACGTAGTATTTGATGCATTTAAAAAGACACAACGGCATCTCCCGCGGCGTTCGTAGGCGGTTTTCTTTGTGGAGCGGTCCCATTGTCATTCTTTGTAGAAAATAGGTGTACTGTCAAAATAAAGGTTGTAGGTACATTTTTGTCGGTCTTGACACGCACATACTTAGAATCCCCCACGGTTATGACAGTAGTTGAGAATTTTCACTGTCATTTCGTAATTTCTACTGTCCATGAACGTAATTAACATTGTAAATGAAATAAGTCCTTATACTGAAGCCCAAATCAAGTGTATTATTTTGTAAACAAAAACTACCCTACCCTACTAATATTTTAAGTTGTCCTGTGATTATTGCACAGTTATTTTCACATTATTAGATCAGATTACCTACTTTATTTTCACAATGATGAACAGGTTCGATCAATCAGTTCCTTCAGTGTTACATCACAACAGGTAATTAGACGATCATATTTGTTTACAAAATAAGACACTTGATTTGGGCTGCGGTATAGATACAATTATTTCCATTGGAATTAAACTAATATTTTCCCAAATCAACTTTGGCATATTACGTCGAATTTTTTTGTACTTGCCTGCAAATTAAATAATAAGTAGGTAAATAATAGGCATGGTAACAGTACCAAAGAATCTCTTAAATCATGTGTTTATCTAATTAAATAAGACTCACAGATTTTGAAAAACACATTTATTTTTCTATTCGTAGCTAGATTGATCTTATTTTTGATAAAATAAAACTACGAAATAGCTCAATCCGCCATATTACGCTAAACACCAATCAGAGCGAATGACGTCACGATTGGGGCAGTGTTTCCAGGACTTACGGAAAAACCCGTAGATCTACGGATTTTTTTTTCTGCAATTTGTTTTAATTTTTAATTTCTTTACCGGCTATCAACCACATTTTATGGTTTTAGTCAGCCAGACAGCTTATTAAAATAAGTCCGTAAAACTACGGGTTTTTCTAGAGTCAATCTACGGAAATCTACGTATTTTTCAGCCTCGCCCTACTATAATAAAAAATAATAATAAAAAATACGGATCTAGCAACACTGATCAAATTCTTTATACATGAACTACAAAGTGACGTCACACGGGACGCCATGACACCCGGGAGCGTTTTAGCGTCAAAATTTAAACTTAAAATTATTGTCGCGTATTTTGTCTACATCTCTTCATTTTTTACGGAAATATTATATTTTTAGGAATTAGACGCTACTTCCAAACAATATAGAACAGTTTTTCAAAATCAATCACCATGCCTATTAGAGTACAGAGGTAAAATATCTAACTACTTTTATATATTTCCGCTCACAACAATAAAAGACAGGTCAACAGCGAAATTAATGCAGAAAAATAAGAAAATCGCTAGATGAGAAGACTAAATTAAACGTAGGTGATAATTTCTAATTATGATTTTAATTGAAATCCGAAAATCTGATGTAAGTCTGTGGCAATAAAATAGCTAAAACTTTTTGAATATTGAATTAAATTTTAATGTTTTTTTTCTTAAATTTTTTCACTTCACTATACAGTTCGGGGTCAGCAGCAAGAATTTTCACTAAAAGGCTGATTTCTGGGTCCTTTACCCTACCTAGGTCTTTTCATTCTATAAATAGGGGGTTCCTCTAATGTTGTCACTTCGATCATATTCCGCTAGATGGCGTGCGCGGAAAGGTCATAAGTAAACCCGGTCGGCGGGCGGTAATCTGAGTAGTTTACACATTATACCGCTGAGTGGCGCTCATCGTGCTCGCGTATTTATGCTGAGGGGAACGGAGGGGAACGGAGGGGAACGGGGGTAGTGGGCGGTGCCATTCGCCAAGGTCATTCGCTGGTAGAACGACCTTAAACACTCACGGTTCTCTTCAGTCCCTCTTTACCTTTAAGGATCCACTCCAGACTCTGTTATGATCTTGTAAAAGTTTCCTTTCCAATCTGTTACGATAGCAATGGCGTATCCTCCCATAGTAACTTGATGTTTCTATTGAGATAGTAAAGAGGCACCAAATACCTGAAAACCTGTAAACTAAACTACAGGAACACTGAATCTAGTAAACGTAAACTTGCAAATCTATTTCAATATGATTTCTTCTTGAATCATTATTATTTATTGTACTTTTAAATATTTTTACATTTTTTTACGTCTGCCATATTTCTGCAATTTTCGTTCCCCTGTCAGATTTTGATTTTTTTCTCATTGTCATAATTTTTGGTTTGTAATTAAATTACGTAAAGAGTTTTTATTAATTTTTATTAGTTAAGAAGATTGTGTTATAATTTAGTTATTTTAGCAAAATTTTATAATGTCTTGAAATTGATTTAAAGACGTGATCGTTACAATAGGTATAGCTAATTGGATTATAACCTACTACCATTTTGAAACCCGCTGCAAAGTGAGTTCAACTATTGACACTCAATCGAGTTTCATTAAATTGTTAAAATTAAACAGATCCGTAGTAGGAGACCTTTTGGGTTTGATTAACGACTCGACACTTCAACGCTCTTGATACCCGCTGAATACAGTTTTAATTTCCTCATTAGTTTCTGTTTTATTTTTAGAAAAATCCAAGTAAACAATATCAAAGTCGTTAATCAGTGTCTGGTCTATTTACATAACAAAGCTGTCGCGGTCAACGGTTTCGCTGGGAAATACTTACGAAGGAAATAAATATTAAGTGTAACAGACCATCCCCCTTACCATGAACTCTTATAGCGGGATTACTTCAATAATAGTTTATTATTTCGTAACATGACGTCCTTAATAATAACACATGCATCCCGCTGCCGGCGGGTGGCTATTTTTTATATTTACCTATATATTTTTTAAATGTATTAAATAAGAATATGTGTAAATAAAGAAACATAATAATTAAAACTTTATTGTAGACACACTGGATATTTATATTGTAACATAGATAAGAAAAGACATATACAAAGGGGGTAAATTATCTCTATCAGAGATTTCTTCCAGCAAACCCCATGAAGCGACAATTTGAAATGAAAGGTAGATATAGTGTGTTAATAAGCTTACTTTTAGGTCGTCATGGTACGAAATAACAAAGTATTATTTAAGTAATCCTGCTATAAGAGTTCATGGTAAGGGGGCAGGACCAGTCTTGGCGTCGTGCTCGGTAACAACCGTAACTTAGTCATGTTTCCCCTTTTCATCACTTTCGGTGGGTAATGAGAAGTAGGTACGGTGGAACACAGAGAAAGGTGTAACAGGAGAGTTTTTAAAGTTGAGATTTTCTCAAAAACTACTTGACCTATTTAAAAAATTCTTTCACTGTTTGATAGATAAAAGTTAAAGCTATGTAAAAGAAATATTAAATTGGGTCAGTAGTTTTTGAGAAAATCTCAACCTTATTGAGGGCCCTTGTATACTTATCTCTGTCTTCGACTGTACATAGGTACCTACAGAGATAATTATACAGGTGCTGTATCTCAGTACCTATATAGAGAAAAAATAAACGAAAAAGAAAATAGAAAATCCCAACCTATGGCTGGGATAAATAAGGTTGGGATTTTCTCAAAAACTAATGGATCGAATTAGTTAATTCTTTTACATATACATCGTTTTAACTTTTATCTATGTAACAGTGAAATATTTTTTGTAATTGGACAATCTGTTTTTCAGATAATCTTAACCTTAAAAACTCTCCTACACTATTCTCTATTTTAGACCGTACTTATATTATAATAGCGTTAACTACGTATACATTATTACATGATCGACTGAATTATACTACAACATAAAATAAGAAAAAAATTGAGCATTAAAGTCGTCGAAATTCAAAAGTGCTAACTCTGGAACTTGTATTTTTCAAACTCGTGCAACTTCAAGAAATAAATTGAAAGGAAACGTGTGGGTGCGGAGCATTTTCGGAAACACGGCAATAGTTTTAAAATGAAACTTTCTTCGAAATGGAAGTTTGGAAAGTGGTTCGAAATCTGCAGGCTCTGGGCAAGACATACCTAATTGGTAAAACGTACCTGTTATGTTAATAATATGGTAAAATAAGATAACAATAACTTGCCCTTGCTATTTGCCAACGCTATTATCTTCGAATTTAATACTTACTTAGCACTTATCGGTAAATAGAGAGGGTTTGAGACTATTTTGGGCCAGTAATACATTAATAGTGAAATGATTTTTACCGTAACAGAATGCTTGCATTTTCTATTTTACTATCGCAAGTAAGTCATTTTACGTGAAAAATAGCAAATGAAATATTACCCCAGCCCCCTTACCACGAACTGTTATAGCAGGATTACTTTAAAAATACTTTATTATTTAGTACCATGACGTCCTTAATAAGCTTACTTTAAGTTCGTCATGGTACGGTGGAACACAGAGAAAGGTCTTGAGATGGATCAATTGAGAGGATTTACCGATCACCGTCACATCGCTAGTGTTATTGTATCTCGGTACAATAACCACAATTTTTATGGGATATATAGTCACAAACTCTACAACTTGGTCAAGTGGCTTTTACTTTCGTTAGTGTTGGGTAGAGTAGCAAGAAAAAATTACCTGTGGGAATAAAATTTGCTTTTACGTTAACAAATGTCAATGCTCTACATTTATCAACCTATTCTACTGTAGCGTTAACGAAAGTAAAAACTACTTGACTAGGTGGTGGTTAAATTCTTAATAACTAGGTAACATTTGTTATTTCTTCAACTGGAGCTTTTTGCAAAGAATAATGCCCTTCAGTAAATCTCCACTCATATTCGAATAACAAATATAGCACTTAGTAAATCCCATTTACCATCGGGTACACATAGGTCCTTAAGCCGAGTCCACATCCATATTCTATTTTGAGCCTCTTCTAAGGGTCAACATTAATAATGTCTAGGAAACCCTCGACCTTGCGTGACCAAGAGCCCTTAAGGTCGTCATGACAACCGCCCATAACTAAAACCTAAGAGTATTAAAGTGCCTCTTAGCAAACAAATGTGGTGATGCCTTATCATATTGTTTGATCTCATTCTAAGCGTCGCCTTTAGTGATCTTAGGCGTCAGAGTATCAACCAAAATATCATCCAGTCATTTTTGAAATATAGTAAGTACTTATATTAGTGAAAGTGTAATATGGGGTGGCGATCTGTCCCTATACAAAATATACTATCCCCAATTACAATTTTCCATCATACCGCATACTATGTATTCCAAACCTTTCAATGTTAATGAATCATCATCATCAGCCCGTATCAGTCCACTGCTAGACGTAGGCCTCTCCCAAAGCGCCCCACACAACCCTACTCTCGGCCCTCTATATACAGTCCCAGCCAATGAATATCACCTACAAAATAATTAATGCCATTTTTCTGCATTTTTGTGAATTTAATATTCCAGTAGGTACCAACATTAATTACACAGGTGCCATAAGCCACTTACCAAACTTTTAATTAACGTTTCCTTATTAAAATTATGTGGACCTCTAAATATTTTGTTTTGTACTCATTTGCGAACGTGAGGATAGACTCTGCTAATTAAAAGTTAAACTCGATAAACGGTAATTAATTTTTTGCTGTGTCAAGTTTAAAATTTATTTTCATGCATGAAGGAAGAAATTCGCCGCGGTCTATGGAGAGGGCCTAAAGTATATTTTGTATCCGCCCTTGTTGATACTTTCACTCTCATTCAGAAAGATACATGAGCTGTTTTATATGTTCGACATCTATTTCAAACAGTGGAAAAACAAACGAGCGGCAGAGACGCAAGAGCGGTGTCTATCTGTATTCTGTACCTAAATATGACTTACTCCAGAGCCCTTACTTCATGATTTAATGATTGTTGTAAAACTCGGTTTTATTCATAGTTCTGCCTTGATGATTAAAACATTGACTTCTTAATTAATAGGTTTATTTTGCAGAAGCTACATTCAATTTCAATTTGGGTTCAGGTAATATCTTATTTATGGTTATGGCACAACACAACGCTTTTCCAATCTCCCTGAAGCATTTAAAATATATTTATCCCTCAATGAAATCAGTCAAACTATTCATAAACATTTTAATTACTATCTTTAAATTATTTAATATGAAACTTAATTAGATACAAAACTCAACGTGTATAATTAACGTGTAAAACAGTAATTAAAGCGAAGCTTCAAAGAGTTTATCTCATATTAAAACACGATCGCATCTATGATTAAACTGGATGGGGTTTCATATAATTAACTTATTCTAATGTTGTCATAACTACATGCATAACAGTTGTAGCCATAAAACCACCAAATATTCCTAAACTTCACATAAAACAAGAGAATACGTATGTGGTCCAAATAGGCTAAAAATGTCAAGAAAATTCAATGGAAAATAAATGAGTGACAGAGACGCGAAAAATTGTCACGAAAGAGCGGTGTCTGCGGTGTAAATATGGCTTACTCCAGAGGTCGTTCCTTGTTTCATGCCGGTAAACTCTTTTTACAAGGAGTTGGTGCAGGTCCTTCTCTACCTCAACTTTTCAGCGATATCTGGGGCCCCCGATCGGACAAACAATCACTTGGTTATAATCATAACCGGTTGATTTAAGATATCGTCTCACTCAACGCGGTTATCGGTTCTACGATAGATGTGACCAGCCCACCTGTCACTTCAGTTTGCTGATTCTATGAGCAATGTCAATTGTCAACCACTTTTATTATTTGGCGGATATACTTACTCATTTATTATTCTATCTACTAGGGAAATGCCAAGCTTGCTGAGCGACTTTGAACTTGTGGGCCAGTCTCACCGTCATGTCCACGTTTCGGCCCCGTATGTCATCACTGGCAGGACGCACTGGTTGAAGACCTTTGTTTTTAGGCATTGTGGCATTGAAGACGAGAAGATATGACGTAGCTTTCTAAATGCTGCCGAGCCCAGCTGAATTCTGGTGTTTTCATTTGTTACTTTTAGCAGAAAACTTGAAAGCAATATTAAAAACTGAAATTAAAAATGCATAATTAAATCACAAAGGTGTCGTAAACATAAAGGTAGCAATAAAACGGCACAGAACTCGTAAAGTTTACAACTGACTGCGCCAGATGTTGCATATTTAGTTATGAAGCCGTGTGAGTATTGCCCCTTTCAGGAATGAAATTAAGATTCGATTCCTGTTCGAAGTAGTGAGATTTATTTGATTTGGAAAGTTGAGAGAACCAATGGAAAAACTCACGATTTCTCACGACGGATTTGGGCAATAATAGACAATAATATGAAAAAAAATAGAGGAACTCAAATCTTTGAACAACAATAATTTTGAACAATAGCCAATGAATATTTTGGGAATTGACTAATTATTTAACAGCACTATAGAAGATAATATTATGGTGTTATAAGAATCTAAAGTGAAATAATCTTACGATCATTATCGAAAGAGAGATATGAATCGAAACATTGGTCAATCACGTCCAAACGACGTACCTATACAACGTGAGGTTTTAGTAAGACGTCGATTATGATTTTTTAAATAAGAATAAAGGAATAAACATAGACCTGAATCCCACCAATGATAGATATGTAAGTGAAGACGAACCCGAAGCCGTTGTGGAAATAATCAGACCTAGTGGGTCACTTTGACTATGAAGGCACATACCAAAAAATATTGCTGAAAAAAGACCACTAGGCATCATTACTTAGGTACTAAATTTTGATACCCCTGGGTACCATCGGCCGAAAGATTTATGGTGGAGTGGTCGATTTGATACTTGCCTTTTTTCAAAAGGTGGCTGCTCGACCATGGGCCGAGATTTGTGTGGTCGAGACTCGAGATGCCACCTAAGTCTCAAATTTTACCAAAGGTTTAGGGATTCGCCTAAATGATTTGATTGTGTTGTAAGCAATCAGTCATAAACTAATTTATTTCTGCTCAACAAAACCGGATCCTCCATCATCGTTGGCCGTGAAAGGAAATCCTCAAATTATAACTTTTCCATTTCGCAATGTTGTGTTTTAAGATATCCTGTTTCACTAGGCCAGGAGGACCTATATGCATAAAATTAACTTATTTTATATTAACTTGATCATTATTTGTATTGATAACTTTTAATCTACTACTATTTTATTATTCTGTTAACTCCTTAATAGTTGGTTGGTTGACTAGAAGATATCACATTTAGCAATAATGCCGTCAAAATTGTATGTGCCGGTGTTTTTTTTGTAACTGTTTGTATCCGTTTGATTTACCTACAATTAAAGGTTGATTATACTTACGTTTTTATTAAACCACGTGGAAGAGAAGTTTGCTACTGTGTTGCATAGATAGGTACATCGATACAACTGTATGCGGGACTAATGAGTGTGTGGAATCATTTTATCCATATGAAACTGGGACAATACTCAAAATCCTAGACAATATATAGACTTGCAATAAGGAGGTCCTAGGTTCGATTCCCAGCCAGGGCAGCCATGTACCAATGAGTTAGCCTCGTTTTTATCGACGGAAAAACTTATATACATTTACCGAGTGCTCTCAAAACGGTGAAGGTGAACATCGTGATGAAACCTGCATGCCGTAGAAGAAGAAAAAAATCTAAGGCAGGTGAAATCCGCCAATCCGTAGTGGGCCCGCGTGATGGTAGATCATGGCGCGAGCTCCCTCGATGTAATGGAAGGTCGAGCAGTGGGACAATATAAATAATATATAATAATAATAATATATATTTTCACAAAACGAATGGTTACAATGTGCTTAATATGTAACATAGTGCAAGTATAACAGAGTCAGCATTATAATTAGCACGATTTTAGATAACCCTGACTCCCGAACTAGGGTGACCTGTGTTTCGGGAATCATTGTCCTTCCGTGTTTACTTATTGCTAGTTATTGCTAGACTTTTTTTTAAATGATTAGAAAGAGGACCAGTGTCAGCTTAATAACTTAAAATAGACTGATGATACTAGTAGCTCACCATAATTTGTCGCCTCATAATCTGAGAGCTGGGAAACGACTAATAGTTTTCGCTAGTCGTTATCCCGTACACTAGTAGTAGTATCTATCGAGTGATGAATGCGCCAGTAAGTACTTCCGTAACAAATGTAATTAAATCAGAGAGGACATTAGTGCTACACTTATCAAGCCGCTAATGTTTTGTTGAAACAATGCTAAATGTTCAGCAAATAAGGGTTTCTGTGGGAAATTTATAATAATTTTCTTGTATTAAACCCCTTTTTGTCGTTAAATGTAGCGTGAGCATAGGGTCGTGACATGACCTACGTCATTTTCAGAGCATGACGTCATCAGAAAAGTTTTGAACAGAACTTCTGGACCAGCGCAATATTGAGGTCGGGCAAATAATAGTAGATTCTATAATAACAGAAGCCGGCCGAGAAACATTGAAGGATTGCGTATTCAGAGAGCCCATCACTATTTTGCTACTATTATTACTATTTTCATCATCATCATCAGCCCGTATCAGTCCACTGCTGGACGTAGGCCTCTCCCAAAGCGCGCCAATCAACCCTACTCTGGGCCCTCTGCATCCAGTCCCTGCCAGCCATCTTGCGAAGTTCATCCCTCCATCTGGTCGGGGGGCGTCCCACACTACGTTTACCCGTTCGTGGCCTCCATTCGAGAACTCGTCTACCCCATCGGTTATCGGTTTTACGACAGATGTGACCAGCCCACTGCCACTTCAGTTTACTGATTCTATGAGCAATGTCAACCACTTTTGTCTTCTGGCGGATATAGTACTCGAATTACTATTTACTATTTTGTAACCAGTATTGCCTGTGGTGTATTGCGGATAACAGCAGATCGATGGTAACACTTGCAGTGCGATTTAAACTCTTACGACGCAGATAATAAGAACGGTCCAAAGTCCAAAGTTTGTAAAGTAGATCACTTGATCTGCTGTTAGCTGTACTTACGCAAAGAAAACCGAATAAATCTGTTTATCGTTGTGAATATAAAGGTGATTCGATCAAATGATGTGAAAATTTAAGCAATAGTCATCGCAAAGTTTAAAATAATGGTAGTTTTGTTTACATAATAAATACGTACCTACGTATAGTGGGATATACATATAGACCGTATTAAGGTCGTATAGAGGACACAAACATAATGTTACACTTGATGTGCTGTAAACTTACCTAATCACCACATATTTATTAGTATTCTACTTCACCACATAATGAACCAACCTACAAAAACCTTAAAATTACTTCGGAGTCACCTTTACGGTGAAGACGCGTCAATTTTCTAGTCACGAGTCCCAATTTAACGGGTGAGATACTCCCAGCGCCACCGGCTCCACACCTTCATTCCCGGGGAATGCGTTAAGATTAGGAACTGTGACTTTATAAGAGTTTTAAGTTAGATGAAAGTCCATTGTAAAACTCACAGGTAATGAAGTAATTTTTAATAACGAATGAAGAGCAGCCAAGTTGTATTTACTTATGTTATCGTTAATGGAAATAAAAATGTATGAGCTTGCAATTTGCTTTTTAGTTGGCAAATATCTAAAGAGGAGAAGCAGGCAAACTTATCATACGAATTTGGTTCAATGTTTAAGACAGTGTAAGACGTGAATTGCTAATTTTCGAATGAAATTCTAACCCGCTATTACCTCTGTATCAAAGCTTTGGCAACTAATGTAACAGAAATGCAAATCATATCTTACTCATGAATAATATTTTGTACCTACCATCTGTCAACGTCACATTACAAAGGATAAATCTTAGGGAACGAGGAAATGCCGCTTCATATTAGTTGTTATCGATGAAACCTGATCAGTAGTCAAATAAAATCGGTAATCGAACAAAAATTCTAGTTTCCGAAATAAGTTTTTTTGTGATGTAGTTACTTAATTACAGCTTGGACATTTTAGCTATTTCAGATTTGCAACTTCCGAAATACGTATTTTTGCAGAAACTTAAGTTATTCGTTTCTTTACTATTACTTATATTTACGTAATTAAAAAGTAGGTAAGTACTACTTAGCTCCAATAAATTAAAATTCAAGATGAAATCGCAAGGTACATACATCGGTTACTTACGAGTACCTACCTAGTATTTACTTATTAACCATGAAACTAAAAATGGTCGAAATAACAAGATATACGTAGGTTACCGGTTAGATTTACAAATTGAGTACCTAATCATTGTAATTTTACCCATTTTATTCTTTTCTTAAGTCTCTATTTTCTTTCACCATACCACATACATTACATATATTTAGCTGGTAGCCATTAGTTTTCCTCCTAATATTGATAACATAACTCAGAAATTACCTTTGTCCCAAATTCCGTAACTCCCCTAACACGTACTGGGGCCAACTTGTTTTTGCCACTTTGCTACTTATTGCTGAATAATGTATTTACAAACTAGATAAATATACGAGTGAATGTATTGAGCAAGTACCTATCATATGAGTCAACCACCAAATAGTTGAAATTTACGATTAAAAGTTGGAATGATGCAAACTCGCATTCTGTTGTATCATATAGATACAGGTAGGTAATGATGTTGTTTTAGCAAAATTGTATATCTCCTCTTGGGTCACAGAACACTTACCCAGTAGACATGAAATCGGTACAAATTTGCAAGCGAAAAATTATGTCAACGATGAGCGCATAGAGACGAAGCGTCCATGTCGATAATATGTCTAGGTTACACGTGTCGTGAAGCAATTTTCAGCGCTCATGTGCGGGCAGACACGGGCGCCCTCCTATTACAGGTCTATGGGATAAGTGGTAATGGGTGGTTAGCAGCTATTTACAAGTACATGTTGCTGTTATAGATCAGCACCATATCCAAGTGGCTTTCACTGTCGTTAACGCTAGTAGAATAGAAAGAAAATGTATGTAATGTTATTATAATTGACTAACTCAAAAACCAATATATCAATACCACACCTTTTTATTTCAATTGTACTAACATTAATCAAAGCCAATGCAACTTGGCTAGGAAGCTGGTTCCATCATTGTGTTGCGACAATAATTTTGTATTTGCATCATATGTCTATTAAATATAGAATTATTTGTAGACACTTTTATATAGCTACCTTTAACTAGTATACCTTTTTGACTATAATGTTAAAATGTAGATAATTGTAGTATTACAGTTTGCTTGTGTTATGGGCTAGATTTTAAGTCATATTAGCATCTGTATGCGGCACCCATATCGTCTACGATATCCCATAAACTTTTTTCACCACATTTGAATCTCGTGCCAAAGTAAAAATGCTTTTGAAAGGTACGTTGAAATTCTGGCATTCCGAAACTGTTTTGTCCAAATGCGCAATATGTCTTGACTCATTAGTTCGTGGTTTTGGCTCGTTAGTGCAGAGCTGTGTCGCAGACTAAAGGATCGTACATACTATTAGCACTGTCGCTAAACTCCTTAACTTATTTATTATGGAGAAATTGTCTAAGCATACCGTCTGCCTCGGGGACTGCGACGGGTTATGTCGTATTTGCAACGACTAAAAGTTTTAGTCGGTGTAAGTCCGATATAACCTTTAAGTCTAAAACCTTAAGTGGGGGTTTTATTCATCCATACTGTCATAAGCCAAAGTTAAATAGGAACTAACTGAACAACGAACAGATTAGTATTGGGAACTGCAGTTACAGCCATTACAAACTATAGGGCCAGCCAAGTGTGTTTGCTGTCTTCCTTCCAAGCTAGTTTGGTTTTACAATTATTTACTCTGACTGACCAGGCCGTAGTTGTTTTAGTCAGAAATCAACAGCTTAGTAAAGTTACTAACACACAACTTTGTTTTTTAATGTCGAGACTCCTCAGCAACCCCTCCAGTGTTGAAGGTATCTCTATGCGACGATGACCGCTTACCATTAGATGACTCGTCTGCTTTTCTGACCACCATCTCATGAAAAATACCCTTACACACATTATCTTTGCTTATTTACTTTACTTTATACTTTATTGCACACAAAATTACTACAAGATAATATTTACATGACAATTGATGTACATTGCTTATTATAGAATGCTCTAACTAAACAAACCTAATAAGTGCATTACTACGATGTAAATAAAATAATCTGAAACATTTCCTTTGATATCACACATGAGTAACGGCGTAGAAAAGACTTAGATTCCACCGTTTGTGCAGATATTTTACATCTGTTACATATCGTTGCAATATATACAGAAACATTTTCAAAGTTCAGTGCACACGGGCCCTAATGCAACATGCATGCATCGCTGCTTCTTGCTCTATGACGCTGTTAACGTTAACTCTTGACTGCAGTTTGATATAATTTTTATACTTACCAAATGTATAGTGACTGAATTTGTCCAATATGAATGTAACCTGAATTTTATTTGACAGTACAATGAGTATAATATTGACGTGAATTTTTCAGTTGAGGTATAGTCTGTGTGCCTTGTTATGCAGATGTAATAGTATTAATATACAGAGTTCATTCGACAAATATACAGGGTGCTCTTCAATTCATTCGACAAATTGAAACTAGTACTCATGATAAATTGAATTGGTAAGGTTATTTAGCAAATCAAAAGGGCAAAAATAAATTGAACTAAGTACGTCACAAGTCACACAATGACCGTAGAAATGAGCATTAGGTCAAATTCCAGTGAAATAAATTATTGCAAATAATTAAAACTACCTTAAAGTATAATAAAAAAAACTCCAAAGCACAGTAATGATGCACATCAAATTAATAATTTTTTTGAAGTAGGTATTTGAATTTATTCAATTCAATTCAAATATACTTTATTTGCACACAAATGAAAATACATCATATTACTATTTATTGTACTTAACTATTTTTTTATTTTTCCCTAAATTGTCTAATTTACTTAAACGATCTGCAGAATTAATGTACCTATTCCACGCCTATGAATTATTTTATAATATTGACATACCAATACAGTGTTATGCTTCCAAATCACGTAGGTATATTATTATTTAACTAAAGCTCAGGCTTGGCCATGAATATCTGCGTAAAACAAAACATTACTTACCACGGCGGAATGCTGTCGTCGTTAGGACTAACATCGTGTCGTGGAAAACTACGACGAGTCTCAAAATTGCAGCTTTTGTACGGCAAAATATGGCTGTTTTTCTCTAGAGATGATGGACTACACTAGACTGGTCTCTGCCTATTTATTGTTAAGAGTATAATAACGTCAACCGTACATAACATATCTCAAAAAACTATGGAAAAAACAACAATAATAAAAGGTGAATAATACCTATCTAGAGATCAAATGACACTATTTCGTCGTACATAACATCAAACGTAAACACACGTAATATACGGGTACTTACTATGCAAAGGTATGGGATTTGGGCCAACTGCAGGCACACGTGGCGCGAATTGGTCCAGGACCGCAATGACTGGCGCATTTAGGAGGCCAAGCTGGGACCCTTTTCTTCCGTCGTTAACGTCCAATAGGTAGCGATCTGAGGCCTAGACCGCAGTGTCAGTCTTAGGGCGCTATATGGTTCTCAAAATCAAGAGTGAGACACAAGATGTGGAGGAGTGAAGAGCACGACGCAGTGTCTCAATATTCGTATTTTTATGAATTTTGGATTAATTTTGGCAGGGAAATAAAAATACGCCAACAAAAATCTGATTTTTTTTAAAATAAGCTCTCGTATTTATAGTACCCTACATTTTGTATGAATAACTATTTCGGTTTAGATATAATTTTCATTTTAAAAGACATGGAATTCTGTTTGCGATTTTTTTCTATCCAGCGAAGTTTGTCCAATCGTGTATCGGTATTCATCAGTCTCTAAATAAACACCCCAAAATTGCTATATATTTTATTCAGACGTTTAATTTTAGTAGTTAATGCCGTAGCCTTCATAGAAAAACTGAAAATACGCGCATACGAAGCCTTAATAGGGCAATTGTTTTCAGTATTAGGAACCTGCAATGTAACGTGTTATCTATCGATTGTACGATAGCAGCTGCATTTTTAAGGCGCGTCGTAGTTTTCAACGACACTGAGAGGTGTTGTTCGTGATTATGTATATGGGCCCTTAGATATGTGCCAAGAATTCTCTTCAAGCTTATTTAGAAACGCGTTGCCATGGTATGGTACGAAAACTGGGAACCCGTTACACTGTCATTTTCTAATGCAACCTCTAATAAGTATCAGTTTCCAGGAATTTCCATGTAACCCGAGCAAAATGAGAGTGTAACATGCTGCCTCATGAATATATTCATTTTAGTGGCTTCCAACGTTATCTTAAATTAGGCGATACGTTAGGGTAAACGACACTATGATGGGTCATTGTTTTTAAAAGATCTTTGGTTCAAACAGGTACGAAAATGGAAATCACTATTTTGGATGTTTTGTGACTAATGTAAATCAGTAAAGAATTTAGGTAGGTAAGTATATTTGTTTGCTGTGTATAAAAATTATCGATGCTTTGTCTGTGGTCCATCTACGTAGTTCACCTGGGTGGACTACGGGTATTTTTTTTGCCCGTAGTACACTAGAAGGTTCATAACATTACACATTGTAGTACTAAAGAAAATTAAGGAATAGTCACCGATCGATATAGGTACGATCGAAGACAGAGATAGGTGTACAGTAGAGTTTTTAAGGATGAGATTATCTCAAAAACTACTTGACTTATTGCAATAATTCTTTCACGGTTAGATAGATAAAAGTTAAAACTATGTGCTGTAAAAGAATTATTCAAATCGTTCCAGTAGTTCTTGAGAAAATCAATACCTGATTGAGGCCCCCTGTACACTTGTCTCTGTCTTCGTGTGTACATCGGTACATATTTATGGGTAATAAGGTTGGGATTTTCTCAAAAACTAATGGATCGAATTAGTTAACTCTTTACATATACATCGTTTTAACTTTTATCTATCTAACAGTGGAATAATTTTTGCAATTGGACAAGTAGTTTTTCAGATAATCTTAACCTTAAAAACTCTCCTACACTATTCTCTATTTTAGACCGTACCTATTATAATAGCGTTAAATACGTATACATTATTAAATGACTGGCTGAATTATACTACAACATAAAATAAGAAAAAAATTGAGCATTAAAGTCGTCGAAATTCAAAAGTGCTAACTCTGGAACTTTAATTCTGAAGGATGCGTTTAAAAAATCAAAGAATTAATACAATAAGCTCTCGCTTTTCTCCTATGGGGGTAGGCACAGATACGATAGACTTCTATCTTCCGTGATCCTGGCACACTATATTTGTTTCATGGACACTTACGTTAAGATGGCAATAGATGTATCTTTTCCCCTACGTTGGTTGTAGTAAAAGTATACGGTAGTGTTAATAAAACTCTGCGTATTGTTTCGGCGAGCTTTATGATGGCACTTTATGGTTCCTGTGTGTTATTGCTCTGTATGGTTATGCTTATGATTGTTGGGTTTAGTTGGATTGAGTCACTATACAGGGTGTTCTTGAATCCATTCGACAAATTCAACTGGGGGTTGTACGGTGGAACACAGAGAAAGGTGTACAGGAGAGTTTTTAAGGTTGACATTTTCTCAAAAACTACTTGACCTATTGCAAAAGTTATTTCACTGTTTGATAGATAAAAGTTGAAACTACGTAACTGTAAAAGATATTAAATTTGGTAAAGTAGTTTTTGAGAAAATCTCAACCTTATTGAGTCCCCCTGTATACTTATATCTGTCGTCGACTGTACCTACTCATGATAAATATTGAATTGGTTAAGGTTTTTAATAAATTAAAACTGCAAAAAAATGTGAACTAAGTACGTCACAAATCACACAATGACCTTAGAAATGATCATTAGGTCAAATTCCAGTGAAAGAAATCATTGCAAATAGTTAAAACTATAGTATGACCGTCTAAATCAGTCTTCGCCTGCGCGGTACAGGGATGCGGGGGTAGGACGACAACGGGGACCGAGAGAGGTGCGGGGGCGGGCGCGCGAACAGAAATGTATTGTAACAGAAATGCGCCTGCCGCCCGCACCTCTCTCGGTCCCCGCTGTCGCCTTCACCCGCGTCCCTGTACCGCGCAGGCGAAGACTGATTTAGACGGTCATACTATACCTTAAAATATATAAAAAAAACACCAAAGCACAGTAATTTCGTCGAATGAATTCAACTCCTACAGGAGGTATAGGTAGTGTACCCAACGGGTATAGGAAGTTTAAAACAGGATGCTAACCTTTTTATGTACGACTTTTCAATAAAAACAAGAATAAATCAATGTCCTATGAGATTTGTATGTAAAGTTGAGATTTTCTCATAAACTACAAGATCGAATTTAATAATTCTGTTACGTTTATCTATGTAAGAGTGAAAGAATTCTTGAAATAGGTCAACTACTTTTTGAGGTCCATCTACGTAGTTCCCCTGGATGGACTACGGGTAATTTTCTTTGCCCGTAGTACACTAGAAGGTCCATAACATTACACATTGTAAAAACTACTGGACCGAATTTAATCATTCTTTTACGGGTACATAGTTTTAACTTTTATCTAAGTAAGAGTTATAAAAATTTTGCAATAGGTAAAGTACTTTTTGAGATAATCTCAACCTTAAAAACCTCCTTTACCTTCACCTTTCTCTGTGTTAGATCATACACAATGTTTTGAGTGTCATATTTTTGGAAAAGATTTAGGACAAAAGTTGTTGAGTTACCGATATTGAGCACTGGTAGGGGTATACTATTTCCATTTGCAAAGGGTTCTGGCCTTATGTACGGTGGAACACAGAAAGGTGTACAGGAGAGTTTTTAAGGTTGAGATTTTTTCAAAAACTACTTGCATTGCATAAATTATTTACTGTTTGATAGATAAAAGTTCTCTTTATCTCTCTCTCTCCTTCTTTTTTATATTTTTAGTTTTCTCATTTTCCTCTCTTTAAATTTCTCTGATTGCTGTCGTATTTTCTTTCACATGTATAAACTTTATATATATTTGTAATATATTTATTTATGATAGGACAAATTAGTATGTAGTATATGTACGTCGCATATGTAGTGTATGTAATTTATTGTATTATTATTTATATAAATATAATAATGTATACTCCTGCTCTTTGTAAATACCATTTGTTTTTCAATTATTTTTCATTTTATTCTTGTATTTCTACCTCTACCTCTTTCACTTTACTATGCTAAATTCCATCAACAGGTGGTTGCCTGGAAGAAATCGCTTTTAGCGATAAGGCCGCCAAAATTGTACATATTGTTTTGTATTTCTGTATTGTAATTGTTTGTGTCTTTTATGTACAATAAAGTGTATTTGAATTTGAATTTGAAAAGTTAAAACATGTAAAAGAATTATTAAATTCGGTCCAGTAGTTTTTGAGAAAATCTCAACCATATTGAGGCCCCGTGAATACTTATCTCTGTCTTCGACTGTACGTTATCAAATAATATAAATACGACTATTTAGTCCGCTACTGAAGGCTGATTATCAGTTCCGCCTCCTTTATGTCGTGGAGCTAAGATTTTCACCTTCGCCAATCCGCCTTCAATATTTCGAAGTACTGCCTTCAATATTTCGAAGTAAGTACTGCCTTCAATATTTCGAAGTACTACCTACAATTTTAGGCGACTTCTCGTTTCGGAACCAGAGGAGTACCTACCGAAGTAAAGTACTTGCGTATTTTGATTAATTTTAGTTTATTTCATAGCATCAATATCCCTAAGGCTTTTACCATACTTCTAACGAGCTGTCATATCACTGGAATAGATACAAAAGACCGTCCAGGGTTAAGTAACACATAAGACTGCGTTTTATGGGGATCTATTACTTTAAATGAAGTCTTTTATTACGACAAATCCATGACAAAGGGTATGGTACAGTCGACAGTATATCAATGCTGGCAAACCCATTCAAACCTCGGCGGTAATATAGCCGAGTGAGGGGCCCGAGGATACTTGCTATGCGGTCGACTGTACGTGGAGCCTATTTGTCAAAAAAGTGGCCAGTCCGTTCCCCAAGCACCTTTAAAAGTGGCCTAAATGGCGGGAATTTGTCAAGATGTTTAAGAGGTAAGTTATGGTATCCATTGCTATGAAACCCGAGGGGCGTAAAGGCTCACTTATCAAAGCTTAACGAAGATTTATTTGGCGACTTGTCCTATTTTTGTTGGGTCTTATGACACATTTCTTGAGGAAATCGTGGAAATAATTTTCGTACGCGGTTTGTTCGGTCATTTGTCTTGATGAAATTAGCTTTCTAATGAAAAAAATCTGTTTTTGCTATCTCACAATGTCACAATATCAAATACACAAGTTCATACGTAGAGTGTGGGTATAAAATTACGATGGTATTCTTTGTGTAGGTTAAGATGTTGTTTTGTTTGCTATTAACCTCTGTCTCATCTTTGATCCGATTTAATAATTTACACAATTTTAGCACGTATGTAATTACTTACATACGATCTCTGTGCGCCTGGTGGATGTGTCTAATGACCAGAGGGCTGGCGCATACCTCGCGCAACGCATTAGCCTCGCAATCCAGCGAGGCAATGCAGCCAGCCTTCTGGGGACACTCCCCGCGGTCGGTGATTTAGGGCAAATTTTTTATTTATAGTTTTTATTTGTATATTTACTGTATATAATATTTTGTCGTTTAAAATACAAAAATAGTAACTTACATAACCTACCTACTTACATTACATACATTACAGTGCGCGAGGCGTAAGCTCAGGTTTGCATTTGTGTGAGTGCACACAGATAGTGTAGAGTGATATTCGGCCTGAGGCGCGACGCGTCCTACGCATACAAATACAAACGCAACAAAATACACCCTGCCGCGCACGCACCGCACTTCACCTCTTGTACCGCTATCACTCACACAAATGTAAACCTGAGCTTACGCCTCGCGCACTGTACCTACATAATCGAGAATTAGTCTATTACGGAATAAAGTAGATTTGAAATGTAAACATTTTATTTTCCATCATGACTTTGCCTGATTCGAATATCTTCCAGACGCCACGAATATTCGAGCAAGCGCCCTTCTATAGAACTAATTTCAATCCCATGGGGTACTACAATCTCTAATATCTATCAAACACGACACCATTTTTTCGTAGCCTTGAACTTTTTTGACAAAACGAGATACGATTGAAACAGTAAACTAATTTTCACAGGCAAGAGAACAACAAAGGGAAGAATAAATCAAGATTAGCTGGTCATACTGGAATCCGCGGCCCGAAACGAATTTTTATTTCACAAATGACCTTGGTGGCAAATATGGCCTTTGTCGCTGGAGTTTTTTCCATGGCAATACCCCCTTATTGCCTTGGAGAAAACTTGGAACATAGCTTGTAGGGGTTATGGGGGTGGGTAGATGTATGTCTTATGTCAAATATGATTTCAGTTGTTCCATTGGTTCGTTGCCGATCGTAAAACTATGCCCACCTAGCCAAGTGGCATTTAAACTTTCGTTATACTATACACTTCTTTCCATTCAAGTATAGTTAACGAAAGTGTCACTTGGTTAGAGGGGCTTGGTTAGTTGGTTCGCGTTTCTCTTGTAGGATCCCATATCGTACGTATACCTACCGAATCCCAAATCAAGTGTCTTATTTTGTGAACAAATATGATCGTCTAATTACCTTTTGTGACGTAACATTGAAGGAACTGATTGATTGAACCTGTTCATCATTGTGAAAATAAAGTGATCCGATCTAATAATGTGAAAATATCTATGCAATAATCACAGAAAAGCTTGAAATGTTAGTAGTTTTTGTTTACAAAATAAGACACATGATTTGGGCTACATGAACTCACGCGTATCTCTCATTAGGGGCAGGCAGCGACGATGAACTTCCATCTGCTGCGGTCCTATGGCACAGGCAGGAAAAGCGTGTCGCTGATCAATCGGAATTTTCAAGGAAGTTCTATATATACGAGAATATTGTGTAATATTGTCCGCTTGGTCCGTCCGTCACTAACATCTTCGGTCTCCAAGGCCCATATTGAATCTCGGCCCGATGGAAACAACTGAAGCAATTTATTCTCAGTGATATTGACGTCGGAACGGCCAAGGGATTTGGACGAGAATTTGTAAATATCGATGTTTTGGTTGAATTAACCGACGTAGACTTGATTTTAGAGAATCAATCTTCATTTTAGGTTCTCTACGGAATATTGGAGCAACTACCATCGTCGGTCAACCGTGGAATTAGTATCTATAGATACTAATTCCATCGATAAAACTTCACTTCAAGTATCAAGTAGTTTGAGTACATTATAATGATTTTGTGTCAATTTATGGGTTGTCGACTCTATCTATACCGCGGCCCAAATCGAGTGTCTTTTTTTGTAAACAAATATGATCGTTTAATTACCTGATGTGATGTAACACCGAGAGAACGGATTGATGAGCCTGTTCATCATTGTGAAAATAAAGTAATCCGATCTTATAATGTAATGTGTAACTATGGAACAATCACAAAACAGCTTAAAATGTAGGGTAGGGTAGTTTTTGTTTACAAAATAAGACACTTGATTTGGGATTTGGTTTAGAAAGCCTATCCCTATTTACGCCAATTGAAGATAAGCAAAGTTGAAAGTGGAATCAGTGTTAACTTCATACGAGTATTAAGTATTCCTAGATATCGATATTCCAAACTTAAGCACAAATAATTATCATAGGTACATAATTATAGAAAAATTGACATAGCATGTTGACTCCAGCTCTTAACTAATCACCTACCTACATCAAAACGTATTTCCGAGAAAATCATTTGTGACAGGCCGAAAGACAGATGAACAGGCAGTGATTTTATACGTTTTTTGACTGTTGACATAAACATGCGTAATTCTAAAGAACAGGAAACCTTTTAACGTGAGTATTAATTTAATTACCTGTCACCTAATTTTCAAAATACTCAGTTACTACTAAAACCAATTTCCGTTTGAAAATAAATCACATTAGTTGTACACACAACCCCATTATAATTAAAGGTCTAATTAGCTTTCATCCTCAACCAATATTGTTATATTACTTACATATTAAACACACCTTTCTGATCCCTTCTCTGTTTTGATTAACCTTAACCCGCCCATAAAACTTTTTATTGGTAAGCCGAACGTAGTAAGTACCTACTACGATACTATTTCTATACACCTTTATACCACACTTGTAAGTATAGATTAGAGCACCACCGGTAACAGTCGAAAGCACAACTGTACTATGACCTCTGTACTACTCTAAAAGTAGATTCACAATAACAAAGACGCCAAAATATATTACGCCATTGGTCCCCTAATATTCGTCCCCCTGATTAAAAGTTGTTGATTCGGCCCCTATATAGGTGCCCATTGGTCCCCCGGCAGGAGACGAGGCAACATTAATTTATTTTTAAGGTACCTACTCGTCCCCTGCTCAGTCTTCGGCACCTGCTCAGGTACTTTTTGGTTCCCTGATAGACAACCAGCCATATTTTTACATAAATAGCGCTGACACAGTACATTTGTGAACAAAACTTTAACGAAATTAATTAAAAAATATGTATTATGAAAATTGTATTCTTTCGTTGATAAATTAAAATGACTATTCATGTTCGGCAACCAACAGTATTTCTAATTTTACCAGACCTCGACGAAACGTTTTTCTAAAAGACTGATTGTCAATAAAACTTATTTTTGATACTAATTATCTGTGATGTGAAATAAATAACAGTCCAGGGGACGAGTGGAAACCTCAAATATTTTAGGGGACGAGTGGGCACAGGGTGCGAATTTCAGGAGACCAGTGGGTTCTGACCCTGAACGATTGGCATGAATCGTTGGCAGTGCCGTCCGATGATTGCCTGATGTGCAAATCTCTGGTGGAAATCAGCATAATTGTCTGTGTCAAAGGAATGAAAATTATATCGAATTGATAGGTATGTTCTCTTGTGTACAAAGTCCAAACTCCAAAGGTATGCTTTTGATTGCACAAATATTTTATCTAGTTTTAAAAGTACTTTTTCCGCATTCCGTTCAAATCTCGCAATGAAATTTCGAGCATAACGCAAAGTTTAAAGGCATTCATCGCAATGCAGAACTATTTGGCCTTCTTAGTGGCTCCATTACAGCTTTAGGAGACTTTACACAGAATAAAGTCCTAGCCTTTGCTCTGGGGAAAACGTGAAAAGCTTAAAATACACATCGTTTGAAATGTGCATTTCGTTATGTAGATCTCACTTCAATACATTGCACTACAATAGCATTCATAGCATTTTGTCAGTTTTAAGAATAAACTCACACTAGGTAGGCTCGTTCTCAATATTATGTCCATGTAGGTATGTATCAATATTTAGATTTTCATATTTATGCAAGAAAAATTCAAATTCTATAACAAAAAGGAATGCGTTATTATTTAAACATGTTATAATTGCAATTTTAGACATGGGATCGGGTAATTGCAATATTTCCCGATGATGCCTTTAGACGAATATGGACGGAGATATCGACAATCAGATTCGAGTCACGATAGCTCCGTTGGAAGAAAGCATACCACGGTATGGCGAGATACCTGCTTCGAATCCCGGTCTTGAGTAAAAAAATTCTCCATTTAATATTAAGACTTTCGTTTCGTAGCGTTTAGGCAAGAAAATATCCTATGAAAATAAAGTTATTCACTCCCTAAATCACAGCTCAACTATCAAACATCGTAGTTCCCATACTGCCGACCCTTCCCACACCTGTCTTCGAAATAATACATTATTCTCCAGAGACTGTCGGTGATATGTGAACGTTATTCGTCTTTGTAATATGAAACCACTGACAGTGAAGTTTGACTGCTTGTTGATGGCATTGAATTCTCTAGTCGTAAATTGTGCTGAGATTTGTGAATAACCAATAGATGAGGTAAGCAGTACTGAAAAATGTAACATTGGTTCACATGTTCGTGTAATGTAAGCTCCAAACATTACTATTTAGCCTATAAACTGTAGCGGCATAGCTATAGCATAGCTTACAGAAGGTAGACGGTCTCAACGACGTCTTTGCCGAAAAATAGAACAAAATGGTCGTTGATTTTGAGCAATGCGAGCGATTAAACATGCCTTAGATTTTTTACCTACTTTTGCTAATGATGTTATCCTTCGCCGTTTTACGAGCATTCGGTAAATGAACACACGAAGACAGAGAAAAGTATATATGGAGCCACAATAAGGTTGAGATTTTCTCAAAAACTACTGGACTGAAATTAATAATTATTTTACAGTTGCATAGTTCTAACTTTTATCTATCTAATAGTGAGTTTTTGGAATACGTCAATTAGTTTTTGAGATAATCAAAATTTAAAAAAACCTCTCCTGTACACTTTTCTCTGCGTTCGACCTTACGTCAATTTTCTTTCGATAATACAGAAGTAAACTCTTTGATTCATGGCAGCTGCAGGTTTGAGGATCAGCAAGTACAGTCGCCAGAACAGCAATAGTAACTCCTTCTTCCGATTTCAATTCTTATAGCAAACAATAAGTAACGGTTCAAAGTTCAACGTATTACGCTTGATAATGTTCTATTGTACTTAGTAGAACATACAGCTCTCTATGGAACACCATCGTGTGAAGTGACCGCTCCATAAGGCACCAGACATGCATGTGAACACTCGTAGAAGCGGCAGTGGAGGCGACTGCATGACAAGCGCAGATTTCCGCTCCCATTTCCAGTCGAGTTACTTGCTGTATTACGTCTATTTCCTTCGAAACCTTATACTTAAACCAGGAATATGACTGAGGATTTGTCTCTTGTAAACGTTTTTAGATAGACAATGGTAACGATTATGTCGTGCTTTCTAAGTCTGAGCTAACTTTAACAGTTCTAAAAGTTGTACCATCCTTTTTATAACTTTGGTCAAGGAAATCCAGGCAGCGTTTTTAGATCTGTCAGATTTATGTTAGCTTTTAAATTGCACGACAGAGTTAAATTACCATTACGCTAAAATGTATATTGTAAAAGATCTCTTATACTACTTCAGAAAAAGCCCCATATCCACATTTCCCAAAAAAGGTCGGTCCATTGCGATGATTGGATCGGCAATCGATTACCGATATGCATTTAGTAAGTTACATGAAACTTTAGGTTTGATTGTTCTCAGTAGGTCCTTTGACAGTTCCTTTGAAAGAACTACAGTGAGTCAGACTCCCGTACCATCAATACCTACAGTTTGATACTATATCTAATAATTGTTCTTAGTATGTAGATATTAAATATGATAGAAGTGTTAGTAGAGAACAGGAAATATTGCAAAGCGACTGTCTTTATGTAGTCTCTATTACTAAAACTTTGCTTTGAAATTGGTAAAAGTAAGCAATTTAAGCAGGCACTAGAAATTCAGAACAAACATCTATTGTTGGGATTTCCTTTCATAACGGGGACTTGGCAAAGGACCAACGGCTTTGAACTGAAACCATCCAGTTATTACGTCTTGATACTTCTGTTTCTATATCTTTTTTTTCTTCGACGAATACTTAGATAAGTATTAAGTATACAGGGGGCCTCAATAAGGTTGAGATTTTCTCAAAAACTACTGGACCGAATTTAATAATTCTCTACAGTTACATAGTTGTAACTTTTATCTATCAGACAATGAATGAATTTTTTGTAATAGGTCGAGTAGTTTTTGAGAAAATCTCAACCTTAAAAACTCTCCTGTACACCGTACCTGAATCTATTGTTGGAACGACAAATTGTAACTAAAACCAATTTCTCGGTGAATATAAATTGAATATCGTAGAACAATTTTCTTTTCTATCTTATGTATTACTAAGTATCTAAAAGTTGGGTATTGTCTGGGTCATTCGAGGAATTTATTTGGTGTTTCACGAGAATAGTAATACCCTAAATTGATAACAATACAAAACTATAAGTACTATCTTATCTTATGAGCTAATAAACTGACCTTTCCATTTCCTTCAGTTATATAAGTACTCGTATGTTTCTGGTTTATTAGCTATGTTACATACATGGTTATTGTAACGTTGGCCTATTAGTTTACATAGATGTCGTAATCCATTTTCGCTTTTATAGGTCTTGCTGGAAAAAAAATGTTTTTACCACCTGTGTACCAGCTTAAATTTCTTCTGTTATTGCATTTTATTTTTCGTGTAGGTACAATAAAATAAAGTATATAATAAAGAAAGTAAATTCTGATAGTATTGTTTAAAACATTTATTATTTCTGTTTTCAATTCAGACACAATATTTTAACATTTATTTCTCGCTTTAACTTGCAATAAAGCTCAAGATATTAATAAAATAAATAACATAATAATAATACTATTGGCTCTGATTGATCTCTAAACCTTATTAATCTCTATATTTATTTTCACCCATTTCAAATTGACTTAATATTATTTAGATAATGCGAAAAAAATTACGCTTTAAAATGTATTTTTTATTTATTGAAGTTGTTATAGAACAGTACTTATTATTTTTTATGTTGAAGTAAGTATTCAACATTTTTGAGTGAGAGCAAGAACTTAAATAAGTTGTAGATGTAATAGAAGAGCCAATGGGCGGTTTTGGAATCTTTTGAAATTTTCGCGGCTAGAAACCAAATATGGTTATTTAGGTACATATTGGAAAAGTAAATAAAACATATTATGGCAGGTCATCTGTAACCTTAGTACGGGCCAAGATATTGGAGTTTATCTTTTTACTTCCGTTAAACTCAAATATCTCAACCCAGGTGGAGGGTAGAAACGTCGAATCAACATTTTTACGTTCATTATGAGGTCGTCTACCAGAAAATGTTGTTCCGGGATTTTTACCTTCAGTCAGGGCAGAGATAGGTATTTAACTTTAAGTAAAATGACAAATGTGAGAGAATGTGCTCATTTTAGATGGTGCACCGGCCATCTACTATAACTTTTGTTAATAATTCATTCCGCCCGGGCCACTAGAACTCCGGTTATTTTTAGATGGCTGTTTAGAGATCATATCGGAAACAAAGCAAATTCATTCCATAATTAAAATTAGACACGATATTAAAAAAGTAAATTAAAGGTAAATTAAAAATATTATATTAAAAATACAGATCAACACCTAATTCAAATAAAATAATGATTTTCACAAAATATCATCAAAGAGAAACAGGAAAGAAAGAGCAGCTTAATCTGTGTCTGACATAGAATTGTCAAATCTCTGGTATTCCGTAACCAACTTCTTGAAGGATTTTGAAGATGCTTTATGAAAACCGACATGAAAGTTTTTGACGTAAATAAATTATAACTAAATAATTGAGGTAAGTGATGTTTTATCAGTAATTTTTTTATAAACAATGTAGTTTCATTTTATTTTAAATTTAATTCAAAATTATGTATGTTTAACTTTTTAGATACGTAGAAACAAACTGAAAGTAATTTATAAATTATTATAATTCTAAGTAGGTATTAGAATTATTCGTTCTGAAATTCACTATAGCATATTAAACAGTTGTTTTATATAAAATTAGTTTTTTACAAATTTGATCTTTCCTATTTTATTTTTATTATTATACATACGCATCTTACTTATTAGAAATTGAGACGCTTAAGGCACAGCGAAATTACACCTAACTACAATTTACATTTTATTAATTATTATAGACACTCTTGGTAACAATCTTTCTTTAAACTATTTTGCAAATTGTGATATGTACAAAAATATTTCTCCATCTTTACTATGCTTATTATTATCTTTACAAATAAGTAAGAAATTATAGTAAAATAGACACATACAATACTTTCAAGACCATTGTATAAATAGACAAAGAAATAAATGCTTTTTGTGATAATTTTAGTACATTTACAGCACCTCATAGTAAGAATAAATAAGAATTTAGCTTAAATTTAAAATCAGCTGGAATAAATTAGTCTCTAACCAAACAAGAACTATACCGCTGAACTTAAAACAACAACGATGCACTAAACGATTACACTTAAACTCCGCACACTTTTTAAAACACATTTCATTGGCACAATTTCACTAATGTTTAGTCTCAGATATATACATCGGTTCCAATCCTAGAACCGATATTCTTCAAATCAGGCACGCGTGTTGTCTCTCCTTTGTCTTTCTAGTTGTTTTCTATGATTATGACGCTTTCTTGCAATTATTGCTATTAGTATCACAACTACAGCCAGGGCGACAGCTATGCCTATCCACCAGTAAGTGTTATAGGAAGCTTCTTTCATTTCTAATTCATCTTTTTGGTCCCCTGGTGCATTTTTTATTTCCATCACTGCTACTGTTGAAGTTTCGACTCCAAATTTAGAATTTGAGTCTTCACCCGTATCGATTACATTCTCTATAATATTTTCATGCGTTTCAGGTTCCTTATAGGTTTCTGGTGTGAATTCTTGGGAGGTAGGGATTTCATTTTCAACAGGTTCAGGTGGGTTAGTGACTGGTTCTACGTAATCTTCATTTTCACTATTATCGCTAGATGGATCGAGTTGGTTATCTAAGTATTCATCTAAAAATTTGTAGTAGTCTGTGAGACCTGTGTATTCTAGGGAATTTTCTCGTTTTGCTAGTAACTCGCTGACTTGGTCTGGCCACATTACTCCAAATCCTTGCATCATTACATCGCTGTAAAAAGAAAAGTCAAGAGTGAATTTTCAAATAAATACGTTTTCTCATAGTTTGAAATAATATTAATTTGTCTACTTCTAAGTGTAATATTATTTATCTGTACAAAGTTATTATGGTTAATTTACATGATAAAGTTATTGTTATTTAATTCAAGAATGTAGGTATACCGATACAATATTATACTAATAGGTACTTACGTTAGTCTCATGTTGTTTTCGGCAACATGTTTCACTAAATCAGAACCATCCATCATAAGTTCTTCAGCAAATGATTGATAGATTTGGTACTTCAGAATTAAACCCATGAATTTTCTGAAATATAAAACATAAAGTTTATAAAGCAGTAGAACATCCATTAAAACTTTCTAATGGTTAACCATTCCGTTAGAAGTAACGACAGTTGATCATAAATAACTATTCCCAGCAATGAGAAGTTAAAGTAGAGATAGGATCAAAACTTTCAACCCAATCTAATGGGTAGCTTAATTGGTCTTTTAACATCGAACGTGAGAGTGTGAGCACGGAAATATCAATGCTGTTATTCATAAACCTAGTTAAACCTCACTTCCCTTAAATCGTGTTACTATCCCTTTCACACTTCGTTAAAAATGGTTAAGATAGAAAGGGACAGGTCTAAACGGTGGCGTAACTTTAAATCACGTTTATGAATACGCGCACATGTCGATAACTTCAATAATGTGACATTGATTTTGAGTTACACTCACTAAAATTGGCAGGTTTAAAATTATCTCATCATTAATCTTTAAATAATTTAAGAAATGGATCTTATTCAAACTGAGTTGGGAAAAAATCGGGCTCACTATCTTGCGATGTAAATTAGAACTTACCCAATAAAAGGTTTGTTGAAAAGAACATAAGGATCTCCTAAAATATCCGCATCGGATGTCTCTATCAACGAAAAGTTTTTACGGAATTCACTCCAACTCGTCGCTACGTTTGACGCAGTTATCGTTCCCTTCAATACTTGCAGTCTCCATTCATCGGCTGCTATATAAAAATTCAACCTGAAAATAAACCCAAACATAAAAACATTTGAAAATACACATTCAGATTTGTGAATCAAAATATGAAGCCAAATCTTAAAAATAATGGATATTGAATTGGACATTAATTCATACAACCATTTCGTAACCTGCCCTTTGCATAATGAGCATTGAGCATGCATGATGGGATAAACCCTTTTTAGACAATAATAGTCTTATCATCTTAGCATTACATTTCATAAGAAAATATTGCAAATAACTCGACCAATATTTCTGAGAATAATTATAATTCCTTTTTCTATTAATTGTATGTAGTACAAGTATATTCATTCATTTCTTTACTTACTTAGGTAAATCTCTAAGTGCAACAATCAACTGTAATACAAGATAATGATGGTTAGGATTATAGTTGAACCTCTCCAGTGGATATAACCCAGCTCGGTCGAGAGCGTGAGGGTTTAGTGCCAACAAGGAGGTAAACCCTGGGATGGCTTCGTAAACAGCTGTAACAAACAAAAGACTGAACAACAAAGTTTTAATAAGATGACACTTTTAGTAACTTTTAATTGGTTGTAAAATATAGATGGGTAACGGATAACGTTTCGGCAGTTCCCATGAAGAAGTTTTACAAGATGGTAAAGAAGTTTCTAATTGTATTTACAAGTTCAGTTTAATTGAAAGAAGTGTCGATATCCCATTAATTTATAAAAGATGTAGAATTCGAATCTAAAATGTGACACTCAACTTGCATGAAAACGGGTAAGTATAAGTTCAATACTGTTATAGTACCAACACCAACTATCTCTATGTAAATATTCTAAACAGCCAAAGAAAAAGTACAAAGGGGCGTAGCTTTCAAAAATTTCATCGTCTCATACATTATAAAGTACAAAACGGAAGTGAAGTTAAAGGTACTCCCAAGAATTCGAATTCACCCTCTATATTTATGACACATTAAAATTATTTCCGGAGTTTACCTGAATATCGCGAGGCTTCTCTGAGAACGTATGTATTATTACTATGGAGCGCCGTGATTTGTTTATATTTAATCTTCATAGCAGCCTCGTGAGCCTCCAAGTAATTTCCTATGCTAACATCTTTGCAGGATACGGCTCTGACTTTATTGGGTTTGCACCAATCTATCAGTACAGGAGGACATGTGCCGTTGAAGAGGGACTCAGACCAGGTTTGTGGCTCCAATTCCATGTTCAGTTCTTGAATGAGCTTAGCTGCTTCTTTGAATGCTCGTAAACCGCCAAATTCCTGAAATAACAAACCTATAATGTAAATTGTAATACAATGCTTGAGATTGTATTACAATAGAGATCTAAACTCTAGTTATACTTCTACGCGGGCATAAACAAAAGGGTTGTGTGGAAGAGATTGAATTGCAGCTAACGCAAACTGTATTTCACATTTAACCTTACTTATATAATAATAATGCACAGGCATATAATATTCTATAATACTTTACCTTTAACAGTAGATTTGCATGAACCTTCTGATAAATATCCGGATGTTTTGGTAATAAACTTTCTATTAAATTTGACCAGTCATCACCAGTTAGCGATCCTGCAACAAACAATTTAGGTAAAATGATACATCATATTCTTGGTCTAAAATAGGAGTGTGTAGGTACCTAATACCCATGTGTATAATCTAAAAACATAAAAATTCTAAGACTAAGTACAACGTCTGGGTGAACAAAACTTGTCAGATCTATTGATAGAATATCCTGATTTCGGCTTACTTTCATTCTAAAAAATATATGTTAAAAAGAAAATTAGCATTGTTATCGCATTAATAATTGTCTCTTCAAACTCTCCAACTAAGATAAGCAAAACAGTAATCTAAAAGGTGGGGATCGAACCTGCGACGCTTGCGCCGCAGGCTCGTGGCCATGATCGGTCTGTGATTTGTACCTTACTTAAATATTCCAGTTCTTTGCTCATTCATCACTCCTTACATACCAAGGACAAGGGAAAAATCTATACTCGGAGTATCTATGAATCAGATCCGCAATGCAGTGATTCGTCAGAGAACAAGAGTGACCCACATAGCTCGAAGGATTAGCCATCTAAAGTGGCAGTAAGCCGATCACATCTGTCGCAGAATCGATAACCGATGGAGTAGACGAGCTTTCAAGTGGAGACCACTAACGGGATAACATGGATGCCTTGGTGAAATGGAACTACGATCTGGGCAAGATAGGGTAACCGTGACTCGGTTCGAACCGGGCTCGGTGATGAAGAGGACCTCAAATATGTACTGACTCTGGCTGGTGATAACGATAGATGAACAGTATTTTTACACTATTTTATTACTTAGTGAAAATGTATATATTTAACATTTAAAAATTCAATGTTAGACGGAAAGCCATGTGGCGGTTTATCAAAATTTGAATCGCCGTAGTATGTAAACAAAGAATGATAATAAACTATGAAACTGAACCAAAATGTAGTCAAGAGTTTATTGTTAAATATCTGCGACGACCATAAAATTATTGTCCGCCATTTTCCTCTGTTTGTAATTCAGTTTATTAGCAATGATCTCAGTCCACACAGCCTCCATTTTAAATATTGCGTTAAATATGAAGAGGAATTTAATTTACAAAAATGGGGAAAATTTCGGACAACGAAAAGAGTTCGGACTGTCAGTAAATTAACAAAAATACGTAAAATACACACAACAGTATATGTTTGCAATAAACAATGTGATCCTGGTTCAAGTTTATTTTTCGGAACTACAGTTTACTTCCTGCAAAGTTTGTCTGGGAAATTTTAGCTCCAATAAAACCTGGTGGGGAGGTTCTCAACAATAAAACTGCGATACTTATCCCGCGGGTATCGCTCGCCAAATATTTTATGTCTTGGCAAATCGCCGTGCACGGCTAGCGCTGAGATTAACGAGGTCTATAAACTATGAAGTTTCTTGAAGTTTATATCAAGTTTTCAGAGCATTCAGAACTTATAATCTAAATAATAATAACATATATACTTACTTAAAATAAATGAATTAGAATCATTTGTCTTTAGTTAAAAAAAAAATAAAAAAAACTCTCAGCAGGAGTGGCATGATACGAATGCTTGCTTAAATTCAAAGGTACTAAATTAACGTAAAGCTATTTTAGAGCTAGTAGTCCACGGCAGTAGTGTAGAGGTTTTATTAATAATACAACACTGGAAAACTATAGACTTACTCAGTAAATGAACAGGCAATGGCTTCCCGACCGCTTCAGGTCCCTTTAGCTTTAATGCTATATATTTGTGCAACTTCAGATACAAAGGTTTTATGTGATCCCAAAGCTCGCGAGCTTTTAGTATCGCTCCTTCGTACTCTGCTAACGAATCCCAGTATGCCTCCACGGAATCGAAATCTGAAACAGGAGGTGAAGTTAATCTAACGGGAAATAGGAAAAATTTCACCCCAAAAGACAGCACAGAAATCCAATGATGAGTCTTATCATGTTAGACCACACCATCACTAATCCCTACATGATGCTGTCATTATCGTAATCTGACCCGTACGGGTCGTTGTCGGTCACAATATCGGTAATTTAACATAATTCAGATCCAGCTTCGTAACTTTAAAAAACAAACAAGTAACTCA
The DNA here is from genome assembly GCA_963506565.1 of Tachystola acroxantha. NCBI lineage: Eukaryota > Metazoa > Arthropoda > Insecta > Lepidoptera > Oecophoridae > Tachystola > Tachystola acroxantha. The sequence goes on along the minus strand of OY735879.1, from coordinate 4,630,996 downwards.
CTGTTTTCCTTTGTAGCATTCGTCAGGAGCGGTAGTATTTGCTCCAAGTATTTTTTGGGATCCGGTAAGTGGGTTTCCCAAGACAGCTTCATTCGATGTAGCGTCTCTTCATCATATTGCCTCGCTAAACTGTTCTGAAGTTCTGTTAAAAAAGAAATCTTTTTAATTGCGATTGCAAACTTTTAAATACCTACCTATATAATTTGTACATTGGAAACATTACATTACTATCTCATAATCGTAAAGAAAAGAGAAAAATCACTTCATTGATTTGTTTAAAAACTTACTTATGGACCAGTCTTAGTACCACTGCTGGACAAGTAGACAAGTCTCTGCCTCTATTGTCATAAATACAAATCTAAAATTTTATACCTTATGGTCATATTAGGAGCTCTATCTTTATATTAAACTAATAATCATGGTCGAGTCTCCTTTATAACTCTTGTACGAGTAAGTACTTAAGTATTCTAAACTCTAGCTTAATTACGTGACCGTAAATCACAAAATGAACCTCCGATTGAATCCAATTTAAGTCTAAGTACTACTACCACTAGACACTTTAGAGTTTAATTGGAATTGAGGCATTGTGGTAGCTAATAGTCTAGGATGCACTGGGTTAAGTTGCAATGGCCGAACTTACTTCATAACATAAGTTGTCAACTTGGTGTTAGGGCTAAGTTTGGCCATTACTACTAACATACTGTAAAGCTACTGTATACTTAAAGGGAGGCGGAGTCACTGTATAGATTATGGGTGTTCAAAGGAAAATATCTGATACAAACATACTTTAACAGCATAAATGTAACATATTTTATTATTGATCTCTTTGTGATTATGCGATCCGGCCCGAGAGAGAAATCGTCTGTCTGTGCAATATCTACTTGTGTATGTGTTTTGTGCCCTGTGAATAGTGGCCCAAACTAAATGTGTCGATAAACAAGGCCACCCTATCAGAATAATCGAACATAGATTTAGTAAAAGTATCACGGTTTTCGAGATCTTCGGAATTTTATGATTTATACAAATGTAGTCTTTTGTGTGCCAATAAAGCCTCTTTGATTTAATTTGTATATTGCCAGATAAGCAAATTACCCAGCACTGACTTCCCACTTAGTGGTTTAATAATTCACTCAAGTGGCTACGGTAGTCAATATTCCGCCCTCGTCTTCGCCATTAGTTCGGAACTCGCTCGGTTTAGATATTCACGGTGAATTGAAACATCAGAAGACTCTCATATCACGTAGGTACTGTAGTATGTATCTAATCTATATCCTACACAGTACGTGGAAGTACTCACATTAAACTTATTTTATCTTTATTTGGCAAACTTCACAGCTTAATAACAAGTGTATTAAAAAATAGCCAAAAGTTTTAAATTACGAATAAGTAAGAGTATAGCCAAAATAACATAATAATAAAGATGAGGTTATTTATAAATAAATCCAACTAAGTAGTACATTAGAATTTTTTGTCATCTGTAGAAATCTAAATCCAAAAAAATACGTAATTCAGAAATGAAGAAGAGAAAATGCTTAAAATTGATGATAAATCTAGTAATCATTGAGAAAAATACTCAATTAAATGAACAGTATGGAGAATGAAACCTGAAATATTTTAAGCAAGTTAAACAGAATTTGTACAAACAGTAATTTTTTTTTTACTTTCTGTAATTATATCCTGCCAAATTTTTCTTCCCTAGTCAAATTGACTTTACATGAAATGAAAAATTAACTTCCCCCAACCATTTGCCCCGAGCGCCCGATTATTAAAAGTTTCAGGTACTTTTCAGATTTGTAATGCCAAGAAAATTATTCACTGCCAACAATATTGGTTAATTCGTGTTTTATACGTTTGTCTCTAAGATAACTTTTATTGGTAAGAGAGAAATAATTACATTTTCTTGATGGACTTTGTTTGACATAGTTAATTTGAGATACCTAGGAATTTCATATTTTGTTTTTCAGTATTGGTTTATTTATTTACTCGAATTCTTGGTAAAGTGGTTTTTCTCATTATTTACTAAGCATGACATCATTTTCAATAATTGTTTCGTCCGCTATCGCTTTAAAAACGAATCCCATATACGTCATATTATCTCTTTGCCGAAACATACTAAAATGTTTTTACTTACCTATACCTATGAACAGTATTATAATCCGACAAATTATGTGCATAATTATTTAATGGTTCTTTGAATATTGTGTTACTATGATTACAGGGTAGCTATTTTGAAACAATTTACGATTTATTGGCCAAAATTTTAAGTCAAAATGGACTTTCCTTACCTCTCAAGCCACATGTTGCGTTGTTCCCGCAGTCGTAATCAGTAGAAAACCTTAATTTGTTCAGTGTAGTGTCTCCAAATGTCACTAGCTGTAATAAAATAACGCATTTGAAAACAGGTTAATAATTGTTTGGTGCATTTACTCGTATTCTTGCTAAGGAATAATAGTTTATGACTTTTATGTTGTTATTCAATTTTATCCTTTGTTTCTTGGGAATTATATCTTCTATTCCTAAAGGAAGTTGAGGTTTTTGAAGCTTTGAAAGCATTTTCTAGAAAACCTTTCACTCTTCACTTTACTATTTCCTTCAATCTTATAGGTAAATCTACATAGATAGGCATCTATCAACACATCGGACGTGTGGTGTGGTAGAACTGGGTAGAACGCATCAGGAAGCAATTTATTTTATAGATAGTTGGGCACTGGGCTTCAGAAATAAATCTTGGTGATTTATGTGCAATTATCTTCTGCAGTATCGGTATAAAAATAGCGAAATGAATTATATTCACAATCATATAGAGTTATTTTTAGGTATGCTCTGATATGATAATAAATAATTAATAGGTACCATTTCAACGCAATGGCGCAAGGTTATCTAAAAAGAAATTATTTTTACCAAAACAATTTCGCTCATTTATTACGATTAATTTGTAAATTTTTTCATGTCATTCCAATTTCATCTCTAATATACAGCGATGCAAATTTATGTGCAAAGCTGAATATTTTTGGACTTTCCCGACTTTTAAAAATTGTTCACCTGTTTGTCATATTTTTAAAAAAATCATAATTACCTACCTTTGCAATGACGTCAAAGTGACGTTGATTGTGATAGAAGATTGTAACCAAAATGAGCAAGAAAAAAGTCTTTCCCACACAGCCGCGACCTGCACGCGGCTTGCGGCCTGCGGCCAGTTGAAACGTATTCCCCACCTCATTTTCTCCCGTCGTTAACGTCCAGCAGGTAGCGATCTGAGGCCTAGGGCGCAATCCGCGTCTGTGTGGGAAAGACTTAAATATATTGCTTACCCTGATCCACTGATCCGTTTCAAGTAACGTATCACCAGGATTGAGAATGAGTTTCACTTTCCTCCTGAGGACCTCATCTTCTGCAGCTAGTGTTGTACTCCTGAAGGCTTTTCTGACATCTGTCGTTTGCTGGCGAGCGAAGATGCCAAACGCTTTATCGCTTTCCAGCTGTGGAAGAACGTCTTTAATTAATAAACAAAAACTGTAAGTACCTAATTAGAAAACTATGAGAGAAGGTTTGATTGAGTGAAATTGGTTTTTAATTCAAATCAAGGTTTAGGCGAAGTAAATCGACCACTTTATGATTTTAATTCCCATTACTTTTTGATTCGGAACCAGTATACATTGTAATTACTTAAGTGTAACAGAGTACTTATATACTATTCGTTTTTAAGTTATTATTTATTCGGCCGTGATATAAATAATAATTAAAGGCGTAAGCCTAGTTACACAGACAGACAGAGTAAAGAGTTTAGTAACTCTTTACAAGAAATTAAGACTTCAACTTTCTTACTTAAATGGCTTTTTAGTATGAAAGTTCTAGTTGTAAAGTTTAGACATTGAACTTAAGTCTCCTGTGTGATTTACTACAATGTTGTCCCTATAATATAATCTAGTATCTTTGTCATCCGACACGACATACCTAATACTGAAATGAAGGCAGAAAGAGATAAATTCTTCATAATATCTTGTTCAAACGTAGACTTAATAAGTAGTCTAGTTTTGGAAACTATTAAGCGACATTGGACCCCGGGATTGACGTCAATACATTGAAACTTGAAAAGATGTAGGGTTTCCAGAGAGTAAAGTTTCACACTGTTTTAACCTAATCAATTAAACCCACGCAAAGTGTATAGGACAAGCGTACTCAAAGTCTCTGCTAGGTTAAAGTCTATTAATACTTGTAGTAAAATATACATAGGATCGGATGTAACAGAAATTGAGAAGCTTTTTTTTTAAAGTGCATTATAATTGTGGTAATTTTCGTTTATAAATATTTTTTAATAAATCATTTCTTGGTGGATGGAATATTTACATTTTCTAGCGTGAAACGAATCTGCATAATTATATTGTAATATCTTTAAACCTACTTTCAGGAGGAGGTTCTAAATTCGTTGGCTTTATATTATTTTGTAGGTAGTTACCTACCTACCTGATAATTATAATTGTTTAATTCTAGTTTGCACCAAATCTTGCTGCTTCAAATATTATGTTAATTTAGGGGAAAAAATAATCAATATCAATATCGGTATAAGGTACTTATAATGAATATTTTATGAAAAAAATTAGCATAACTTAATTAATTTACGGCAATGTAATTGATTACTATAAAATTGAAATATGTTCACCAGACATGAAGCAAGGAATTTCTAATATATCCTATGGTGTAAGACATATTTACATCGCAGACTGCTCCTGCAGGACAAATTTTAGCGTATCTGCCACTCATTTATTTGTCTGCCCAAAGTTTAAATTTTCAGTAGAAGTCAAACATATAAAAATAGATGTCTCTTTCTGACGTATGAGAGTGAATCTCAGGGGCGGAGACCTGTCGCTTCATGTTACCAGGCCAAATGAGTCTTAATCATACACGAGAACACGAATGGTATAAATACGTATTTAGGTAAGGTTGCAATAAACGATGTGATTCTGATTCTAATATTATACTTACTCCAAATAAGCCCGTACATACCTATGATACAAATCAATCGGTTACAACACGCACTTTGATTTTATTTTAGTAGCTGATACTGTACTAAAATATTTAATAGTGTTCCTAAAGGGAATTGCTTGTTTCAAAATTTCACGACGCGTAAAATCGACCATCTGGCAAACATTCATTCTCTTTCATCCCAAAGTCTTGGCGAATCAATCGGGCTATATGTAAACATTTTTTGCGCTCACCCTATGTTTACTAGCTCCCGTATTTGTGACTTTGTGACAAAGAGCCTTGTTTTTTTGCCCTTGACATCACGTAGAAAACGACGTAGTACACCGAAAGAAAAGATTAGCCGTGGTTGTTAAGTATTCGCTACTGCAGATAACATCACTTATTGCTAAAACTGGGGGTTTTCGCCAAATCCATAAAAATTAGGTAGAATTTTTTTTTGGTCAGACTTCGTCTAAGACAACCATGGCTGAAATGGTTCTAAATGGACCTAGCTAGCGTCACCTTAAAGCTTTGCACCCATCTCCCAATCACCCTGTATATATCACTATTCTCATCACACGCATGCACACACATAACAGTTGCCACTAGATATTTAGTACATCTCAAACCTATTACTGCACCACCATTAAAGACAATAAATATTCACCGGAAGGATTGCTGTTACCTACGTTTCCTCTAAAGTAGGTACAGCCTGCTACAAGACCTAAGCACACCCACAGTCAATAATTACACAAAATTAATATACTGCAATAATAATAGATAACTTCTTGAATTATTTATCTCTCTAGGTTTCACGGGTTTAAGAAAACCCGGTCCTTTGAAAGGCTTGCACAGAGACAGGTCCAACGCGTAGAGGCCCCTTAGAGAACTTTAATTTGAAGGGATAATAATAATAATACATTTATTATTATTATAACCCAACAGGGACAGCCAAATGTGTTACTCTTATTGCTTTTTTGTTTTCCTAGATAGTTTGATTGGTTATTGTTTACAATTATTTGCCCTGACTGACAAGGGCGTAGTTGTTTTAACTAGAAATCAACAGCTAAGTAAAAGCTGTTACAGGCTACCATTTTTTTTTCAGTGTACAAGGTTACTACGTCATCTTATAAAAAGCTTCCATGACCTATACCGAAGCCCAAATCAAGTGTCTTATTATATAGTAACCAAAAAAATTTTTAAGCTTTTCTGGTTATTGCATAGTTATCACTTTTAAACTTACACGGTTTTTATACATATTAATTAGATAAAACGGGAATTACCGTGTTAAACATTCATTTATTGATGTCTCGATATTTCGACAGCATTGCAGCCATCATGTAATTCCCGTTTCTATCTAATTAATACTGCATAGTTATTTTCACATTAATGAATAGGTTCGATAAATCAGTTCCTTCGGTTTTACATCACAACAGGTAATTAGACGACCATATTTGTTTACAAATTAAGACACTTGATTTGGGCTGCGTAATGTACTAATTTTCTAAGAATAGAAGTCCCTTTGTACTCTATGTAGGTTCATAGGAATAATTCAGCTAAACGTTTAACGTGTACTTGACAGAGGTCATGTTTGGTACAGGCGAGGCGTAGAAGTCGTGGAGAATATTAATAGGTGGTGTAGAAGGCACGTGTTATTACAGACCTGTAATTTACGAAGTTACTACTTAACATTAGTTTTCGTACGACGGTTTAATCGTAGGTCGCCCCTTCGTACCCTTCATCCTACGCAACGCATATAATAAAACTGATGATAAATCTACCTAAATATTGTGAAACATTTCATAGATACGTTCAAAAATAAAGTAAAGTAATATACACGAAAAAAGTTAGTTTATTCTTATGATTATATCGCGGCCATCAAGTCTAATCCTAAACTTAAACGCAACTGTCACTGTCACTCATATGCACCATCGCGTAAGGGTAAGCAGGACACCTCGCTTCGATGTTTAAATTCAGCGTGCGCATACTAGAATCCGCACACCCATACGCTGAATTTAGCGTTGCCCCCACGTACAGCGAACAGCAGATCAAGTGTAACACTTTGGATTTTGGACCGTTCTTATTTTTTGCGTCATAAGAGTTAAATTCGCACTGCAAGTGGTACCATTGAACTGCTCTGCTGCTGTTGTCCGTATGCCCGCGGTACCGCCTAGCTTCAAGACCTCGCTGTTAAGATAATGCGAGGCGATGACGTTACATAGGCGATTAGTGTGTGTTGGCTGTATGGAGTTTCATACAAAGAGCACTCAACGACTCAAGTTGAGGCCGCCGCCTCAACCTGATACGGTGACGGGGCTATACGTCTGCGGCAACCTTTAATCAAGGACATTTCTTATTGGAAATACGACGGGAAGGTTAATCCCGGCACTAAAGAGGTACAGCGTAAACTACTCTTTTCCCTACTTACCTTTGAAGAAAGTCCTTTACTACCCCCAATTAGCTCATCCCACGCAGCATTAGCTCTCTGTTCGCAGTGGTCCTCGTAATCCAATTCCACTAGTTCCACCAGTGATATGAACCATCTCTTGTCGTCTCCACTGCCACTGGACAGCAGTGCGTAGAAGTAGACTGCTAAGAGTGTGACTGATGCCCTCATTTTGAATCTGTAAAGAAACGGAAACTTTTGTTAATACTGAAGTCAATTTTCAAACCCCAGGTCATCGTTAATAAAACAATAATAATAATAATATAATAAAAATGTTTATTTCTCCCAACAAACAGTTACAATATTTTATATATAATAATCAATTATATAAGCCTTGTTTGTGGGGAGACTGGTGCCTAAACTAGGAATGAACCTGTATCTTAGGACACCAGGCTCCACCATTACAACAGATACATTAACTTATACTTATATACTATTTCACATTATCCGTGGTGGCAGGGGAGATAGATAAGTAGGTGTGTAAGTATATGAAACAATACCTGTTTATCAGCCATTAAATGTTATTAGATCATCGTGGGTCTGTTATTTGCCTTGTTCCTCTGTTTGTGCATCTAGCCGTAACTGTATTGTATACAAACTATATTGGTTATATCATACATGTAGTAATTTTGAAATGGCTACCTTACCTATTCCAAAATAACCAATTTTTCTTTTCTCGTGTGGTTTAGTGACCAAACCGAATTGTCAGAGTTATTCAGACCGCCCGTAGGCCTCTGACGTGGCCTAACGACTGCTGCCGAGAGACAGCAACCGGGACCAACTGCTTAACGTGCTTTCCGAGGCACGGAGGGGCTCAGATAAAAGTGTCACTAGCGGTCACCCATCCAGGTTCTGACCTCACCCAACGTTGCTTAACTTGTACATCATAACCAAATACCTAGAGTTCCTAAAAGGTTGAATAAAAAAAGCATTGAAGAATTGAATCTTGTGTCAATTTTTCGTAAGAATTTACAATCTTTTTATCAATTGCTCGGAACTGTCGTGAATAAACCTGTATATGTAGGTTATTCTCGTATTCAGGTTCTATCGAATGAAAATTGCTTAATTTAAGTTAGTCCTCAGAGAACAGAGACAAATTATTAAATCTGTCATGAGGCTTGAGGTTCACAAAAAGTTGATCCCAGCCGAAAAATATCCTAAATAGAAGCACCGGGTAACATGAATGATAGGTTCTATTAAACATAGCCCTCACAGAAAGGTGATATACTATGTCATTTGTTCTGAAGGCCACAATAGACCTTTGAGGTCGTAGTGACCCTTGGGCTTGTACCAACACCTTGATATCAAATAATAACAATCTGTTCTGAAATGAGGTTGGCACAAACTGGATCCAATAAAACCCTAATAGGAGCTATGCCCCCCTCCCTTGCCAAGTGGTATTGACTTTCGTTAATGTTAGTAGAATAGAAAGAATTACAGGTTGCTTTTTCGTTAGCAAATGTCAATGTCACTTGGCTACTACTGGCGTTAACGAAAGTCAATGTTACTTGGCTAGGCAACGTTCATAATTTTACGGATTTTGTGGGCAGAGATTATTACTACATGATTATATTTGTCTAACAAACAGGGTTCGAACACCTTACTGACATTGGATATGACTATCCTTCATAAAAGTGGGAGTAATTTAGTGCAAAGTCGAAGTATTTGGGCGTGAATAAGTTTAGCCAGACTCTAGACGTTGCGTAGTTTAAGGTTTATATTAATAAATCACTCTCAACTCAAAAGGCAATCTTGAGAACGATGGCGTTCCTATTAATAAACGTAACTTAGGTGTGCGTTTAGAAATCGGGTATCACGTGAGTAAAAAACTCAGTTCTCAAGAGAACTGTCAAACTCACACTATAGAACGTATTTGCTGATTGCAGGCGAACGGCGACTTAAGAAAGACACGTAATACGCCCTCAAGATTGGTTTATTAATAAATGACATACTAGAGATGGTGATCACGTCTTGAGAGTGTATCAGCTGAATTCGCTCTTGAAGGCGGGTTTGAGCTCATACTATTAATACGCGCCTAAGACGTGATACGTCTACTAATGTCTAGCTATATAGCATATTTATTCTCACTTAAATACTAAATAGGTTTAGGGTGAACATTTCCAGACCGTTGTTAGCAAATGTAAGGTTCGAGATATGAGACGGGTTCTGGACTGTAACTGTAACCACGGTTTCCTTTTACGTTATTAGTGTTGGACATGCGAATAGGATTGGATACAGACAGGCTCCTATGACGAAATTGTCACATATTGTCTTTCTTTCCTTACTGATGCCCTGTTTTGTATTTGTATTATGTTAGGTTCAGATATCTAAGCAGTCGACAGCAGATCAATGGTAACACTTGCAGTACGATTTCAAGTCTTACGAAGCAAATAATAAGAACTATCAAAAGTTAAAAGTGTTACCATTGATCTGCTGTCGACTGTACCTTTAGATACCCAATCTATATCTGTAAGTAATATTCATAATAATAATAGTAAGTAATAGTAATAATCTTCAAGGAGATAATTTAGATAGATCTCAAACTACAGACACGAAACTGATTAGAATTTTTTTTCTGATCATAATCTTAATATAAGTAGTACTCATACTCATTTATTTAAACCTTAGGTACACAGGGAATACTTGATTACGTCATATATTGTAATATCATACATTTTTAATAATATACAGGGTGTAACGTAAAGGGTATATGAAGCCGAAGGGAGAATGTTCAGTATCGGCAACTGAACAACTTTTGCTCTACGACTTTTCGAATAAAAAATAAAAATAAATTAATGTCTCATACAAATCGATCAGCTGACCGGGACGAAATGTATGAAAAGTCAAAAAAATAATTCGCGAAAATCTAAAAGTCGTAGAACAAAAGTTGTTCAGTTACCGATACTGAACACCCTGCTCTCGGCTTCATATACCCTTTCTACCCCCTGTATTACATATTACATATGGCAGAAGGGCAAAAAGCAGACCCGCTGTATTGTCAGTGGTCACTAAAAGTAATTAAACTACATTCATTAATAATCAATTAAAAAATAGTCGGCAAAAACAGCAAAATAGCATTTAACACAAGGCTGCCTTATTATAGATACAGTTATTTGATTACAAGTTACCTAAACATGTTTTATGTATATTAGGCATCATCAGGCAGCTGATATTGTAGAGAAAATTGTCATTTCATTGCACAACACGTGCCTACTGTGTCAATTTAATTTTGTAAGCAACACAACAATGTGCAATTTTTATTAATCTACAGGATGTAATGAGGGTTTTACGTATGCCGCAATGTGTCCAAACCGAGCAGCATTACCGAGGTTAATTCTGCCGCGGTGTGCCGGCAATAGGCGCGGTAATACGCGTTGACTTCTCATTTGCGTTAATGCCACTATAAAGGTCGTCACACAGCGATGCGGGTTGGGCAACGCTGAAGGGGTCTACGTATCTTCTAGGCACAGACCACTTACCCCATAGACATGAAATCGGTACTTTGCAAGCGTTTTTTCACGGCTGCATAAGGTTGCAGACCTGAGTATTTTGGCATAAACAACTTGATCAGTCCACGCATTTCTGAGATACCTATAGGTCACATACAGTGTAGATATACAGACGGACAACAAAGTGATCCTATAAGGGTTCCTTTGTTCCTTCTGAGGCACGGAACGCTAAAAATGCTACTACGCCCACATACTCGTTAAGTCCACGTGTGTAACGTGTGACTGCGGTGTGTGTCGAGCATTATCGCCACGCTGTTTCAGATGCGCATACATAATGTACCGGCAAGTGGTTGTGTACAGAAAGTTTTGCCAGAGGAGGAACTTCTGGCATGAATACTATCGTATCCCCGTGGGGAAACTTATTTGTATGAATATTCGGAAGTAGTGGCAAAATAGAATCCGCAACACGTAGAATTTATGGGTTTAGTCTATGGCGACATATTCCAATGGTTTGTCTTCTACCATACATGGAAAAAAAATGTTTTCTTTAAGAAATAATATTTATTTGGTTGATGTTGTTGTTTTTAACAATAGTTTTAAGTAAATGATTTTAGGAATTGCGATTAGTAAATTCAATCAATTATTAAATAAACAATATTAGTTGTACTTTTTTTGTTCGGGAGGACCTTGGGATGCCTAGATAAATGAGATAAGGTATTTTTTCTGTTTTGGAACAGTGCATATTCAAATGAATTTCAAATAAAAGGCTTGCTTACAGGTAACCTGAGAAATTCAATCCACAAATAACCTTTATTCCGCGTATAATTGGATTTAAATTTAATTTCTTTGTGTAACGGCCTCCCGTCTTTTCGGGTAGCAATTATTTTTATAATAACAGGGGACCACAAAACGTGGATGAATGGGGTCAGTAAAATTAGGTACTACGTAGGATTTTTTTTCGTTCTTCATTTCATTGACTTGCACAAGTAAGGGTATAGGTCCCTACAATGTAACTGAAATAACAATTATAACAAAAACACGCATGCTTTTTACATACACTCGAAAAACTTTACCCTCCTCCTGGCAGCAATCGGGTAATAAAAGAAAAAAGAAGACCAGATATTCAGCGATTGCTAGCACCTTTGATTTTCAAGAGAAGTTATTAAAACTACACTAAGCTGAAATATAAAAAAGAGAACTTTATCAGAATGAAACATCGAATATTTTTCTAGCAATGAATTAAATAGTGTATGCTAGTTATTTTTAATGGTACTCAGAAGAATAGGTATGATTGAGTGGACATTAGTAGTAGTAGACATGTCTGCGATCTGAAGAATCTTGATGTTGAGTAGGTAACTATCTGATTAATTATTATTTAATTATGAACAGGCAGCTCATCGCTGATACGTCCAATTCACAGTGTTTGTAAAGTCTATCACTTAGTGGTATTATTCTTGTTAATGGTTTTAAAATAACTGTCCAATTTGTTTTTGAATGCGTTAACTAAGACGGCAGAGATGATGTCGTCTGGAAGTGAGGAAATTATAGATGACATTGAAGATGAAACACAAGTGAACGCCTATATTTTTATTCTGACTTAAAAACCCATGCATAGTTATACAAGTCAACCAACATCTAAACTAAACGTGAACGTAACCCAATTGACATCGAACTTGTTTTTGTGACTTGTGTTTCCTCATAATTTGGGTGTAAACTTTGTTCAGTTCCTCTTTCGTGGACGATTTACTCGTAACTTTGGCATTCCGAACACGTTTCGTGTTCAATTACATTCTTGCCAGTCTTTTAAACAAGGCTTTTGTGGCTTACCTTCAAGGGTTGAAAAGGGAATAGACTTAGGATTACATAGCAGTTTTGTTACACAGTTTCTCAAATAATAAAAAGGCTACCTACGTACTGTATACTTACCTATACCTACGTTACGTCTACTACTGCGTCAATCTCATGTTACGATTCGTACAGATTTATGAGTAAAATATTAACTGTAAAATATAAACCCAAAAATGAAATTGCCAGATTTCAATGGAGCTTTGCCCCACCTATACAAAACTGCGATTACATTGAAGCTGTGCCTAGCATTTTGTTGGGGACTGATTGCAGATTTCATATTGCATAATCATAAACAGTAGGTAAGAGTTGCGAGAGTAGTAGTAATGATAACAAAAATAACGAATAATTCGCCTCAATTTCTTAATGTTTAACGCTCAGCACTATCTGTTACATTGTCTGATGGTGGGCCCACAATAAAAAATAATATGTCACGTTACAATGAATGACTAGCGGAAAAACTAAGAGGAAAACGTACAAAAACATAAAAGTTTTTCAAAAATTTAAAAGTTGATTTTTCGACGCGCAACTTGTACAAACCTTTATTTTAAACCAATATTTTATTAATAAAAAACGGAGATATTTTTGCATTTATTCGTTATCTTGTACATCATGAAGTTGATGGTGGGGCAGAATCTGGCATTGTCATTTTACAGACGTTCTATGCTAAAAGCCTGGGATTATAAAGGTTGGAAAGGTTTAATATTTGCTTTTTATAAACAACCCCTTATTGTGTTTACCTACTTTTTAACGGTTGATTAATGAATCATTAACGAGGGTTAAGCTTTAATTTTCATAAATTCTTTTAATATCAACACTGAGATTGTTGGAAATTTTTCTTTCGTAGTCGTAACGTTTACTGCCCTTCGGCGTTGTTATTTCAAGTTCATTGGAGCAATATCCTGAAAAACGCTTCTTTGCGTAAGTACCTACTTTTATTGCTTTAATAGAAATCAATTCTTGAAATGCAAGAATCTCTGATCTTTAACACAGAGCAAGGAAATGGCTAGATATTGTCATTGCAAAGTCAAAGTCAAATCTCTTTATTGCAAGTGTTTTATTGTGTGTGCATTTTTGCACGTCAATAAATTATTTTTAAATTTACATTTACACCTCTTTGCAAGGAAAAGGTGCCAACGCTGAGGAGAAAAAGTGCTGCAGCGCCGTCATAACACTTTGGCTTAGACAGGTCGCTTGCGATGCCCCTTGCTTCCTAGACACTTCACTTTTTTACACTAACACAGTAATTTTACCAGTGTCGAATACTTAACTGATGGATGACCAACATAAATCAGGCTAAAAAATTCATAAAATTGAAATTATCTACTACTTTGGCACTTTTTCCTGGCAAAGTGGTCCAAATGTATCGGTAAATTCTAAAAAAAGTTGACGTGCAAAAATTTACACAATGTATATTTAGGTACTTACAATAAATCGAACCGAATCGATCACCAGAAACTGATATAATAGGAACGCAACAGCACAATAAGTGTTGTAAAAATCGCTAGACGTGTTTTTCCTCTACTTGGTACCTTACTCTTTGATTAATTAAAAATACTTTCCTTCTAAATAGCGGTCTTTAGATAAGGCGCCTACAAACGATGTTACCTCGCGAGGAGTCAAGACGAATGCCCTAGCTGCCGAGGCAAACGCGTTAGTACGAGAGCCCAACCACTGATTTTGGTAGCTCAAAATGTCTGAACGAATTGGTAAGTAGGTTGATTATTATGGACTTTGAGATACCAAGTATTTCTGATTGGATTCCAGAAAACTAATAGTTTATAGTTTATGGGGGATTTTGACATTCTAGGAAAGACCTAGCTGGCTAAGTAGAGAGTAGACATTACGGTATTTTAATGCAACAGCAAGCCGTATTAGAATGGTGGTGATTTGTATTCATTCTTGTTTTAGTTTCTAACGAGCCTAAATCGCCGTATAAACTGAAGATGCAATGTTAATTCATATTTTGTCACATTACTGCGCAAATAACTTTGAAATCATTTTATTTCATACAATTATAGAATCTTTTATAGACAGATTTTACTACCCAGGCTGAGGTCTGAGCACTCAATTCCTCTATATCTGTATTTTTTCTCTTTGCCATTCAAATGGAAGTAGTAAGTAGGTATCTGAAAACTGCAACTACTTAAATAAAATCAGGACTTTTCTCTACATCGAAAGCTGCTTTCAAGTTAGTCAAAGTTGGTAGTACGAAACAAAGTGGCAAGCTGGCAAGACGCACTTACTGTAGCCAAGTGCATCGAACGATACTTAAGAATTTATATTGGATTTCTTCAAAGAACGTACCTAAGATTGGGCATTTAGAGAAAATGAATGAAAGAAGAGTCACGAAAGAAATACACAGAGCTAATGACATCAAAGGTAGACCGAGGAGGACAATAAAATATGCTATTTTTTTTAAATCACGTGCTGTCTGAAGCGAAATACCGACATGAAGAGAGGAATCAGTCCCGCAATGTCAAAATGCCAGAATGACCAAGTCCCAGATTGACCTAGTCCGAAAATGTCAAATTCCCAGATTGACCAAGTCCCAAAATGTCAAATTCCCACAATGACCAAATTCCCAGATTCACAAATTCTCAAAATGACCAATTTTATGCTTACACTAATAATATGTATGTAGTTATCTTATCTTATCCTTATCTTGTTTCGGTTTGGTTTCAAAATAACCCTTAAAAATTCAGGAGTCTACTCGAATAATAATGAATTCAGCTCAGATGTTTTCCCTTCGTAAACTCATGGGATTATGAATCAGTACGTTCGCTGTAATGCATATGAAATGGCTTTGAGAGAATGGTCTGGAGGTTGAGCATTGTGTTAAAAATCAGGGAGGTAATATCGAGTGTCAAATAGAATAGAAAATATGTTTTTTGCACCAATTATATAAGCTTACAAAAAAAACATTTGGCATGAAAAAAGTTTAGCTCTAGTGCTGTTATTCATAAACCTAGTTAAACCTCATTTCCCTTAAACCGTGTTATTGTGCCTTTCACACTTGGTTAAGAAACGTTAAGGTAGAAAGGGACAGAAGGCTTAAAGGGTGGAATAATTTTAAATCACGTTTATGGCTACACGCTCTTATCTTTTGAGTCTAGTTTTTGTTTATTGTTTTAGAGGTACTCCGGGGCTACACTTGCGAGTACTTAGTGTACCTACTTGTAGAAGTAATTTAGGCTACAAAAGGTCACATAGGTCTACATTCGAAAAAAAAATACATCCTTTTTCGGAAGCCCGGAATACTAAGTCAGTTTTGCAACAGCGTTCGTTGGTCTGAAAATTAAAATGTATGAGCTGACATCGTAAATGAGAATTATTGTGGCCATAAATATCTGGCATCGTATCTGCTGTACTGCATCTCGGAGTATTAACGGTGTCATCAAAATGCATTGCGCTCACATCTGTTTAGTACAGTCGGAAGCGTAACACTTTGGACCGTTGTTATTGTCTGCAATATATGAGCTGAAATCGTACCACAACTGTTAACTTTGATGTACATACGAATATGTGTGGTGTGGTTATGTCGATTAAACTCGAGTGTATTCGAAATCACATCAATCTTTCTAAAGGCATTGAAAAGGAACCTGTTAAAAATTGCAACATGCTGAATCCATGCAAAATTGAATGTATTGTAATTTGTACATTTGCAAGGTCTATAACTTATTTCTCGTTTTTGTTTTTACGATGGAAACTAGATTGTCACACTTTATGATGAAAAATCTGTTCACCAGTTCGAACAAAGGCAAACATTTGTTTTTGGCAGCCCGGAGCGTTAGATTTTTGTTTTTAATTTACAGAAACTTTTGATTACCAATAACGTTTCACCGTTTGTTGTAATCTGTACATATAATAAGACTGTAAAAAAGTTGTGTCTGTACATTGGATATTTTTTGAAAAGAATAATTGTAATGTGTTTTAGGATCGATACCGATGCCAAAACACTAATTTTTAGAATTTTTGTCTGTTTGTCTGTGACTTTGTGCAAGTATCACGCCATAACTACTGAAGGGATTTTGATGGGAGTTTCACTAGGAGATAGCTGAAATATCCGGACAGCTCATAGGCTATAAGCCATGGCGGTATGTGATGTGGAAACAAGGATCCAGAGAGGAAGATCTGCCTCCTGATCTCCTCCATCCTCTCCATCCTCCTCCTCTACGCAAACGAAGTTGCGGGGTACAGCTAGTTACAAATATACGTGGCGACAACAACGGTCGATTCTAGTTCCTATTTCTAAACGAACATTTCAATAGTTCTCAGAGAATTTTATTTTCCGATAAGTCAGCGTTTTATGACATGTGAAGCATGAAATGCGTTCGATCCCGAAATCTACCACTGTCAGAATCATGAATCGTATTCGATATCGACAACCACTTTGTCACAAGAAAGGTAACGAATTCAATAAACTATTTCCGTGACAAAACGCTATCCTGCCTTAGAATAATCTAGGGACCCGCATCTTACAGTCGTTTCACGCAAGATCGCCTTCCAAATTATTTTGGCCTCGACCTACCTGTCGATCGAACCTTCCAAGATTTATCGAGGCTCTCCTATCGCTCCATTGTCGGAAACTACATCCCATATTGAAGTAACCTCAAGCGTTAGGTCAATACTCATTTTGTCCTTTTCGTCTGAGATGAGTTTGCTCGCTGTCATAACGTGTTCGGTGCTCGGATTTTTCTCCATTGCTGATAGGATTTACACTTCTTTTTTCCTTGTGAGCGATAGCCAATTTTATTGCTACCGGATTTACGCTGCCTTTTTCATCTTGTCAATCCATTGTCAGAATAGATCTCATATTAAGAGGCCTGCTATATTCAAAATGCACAATGCTTTTTGTTAGGTTATATTCTTGTCTTTCTTTAAGATTAGCAATTACATACAAATGAACGGATAGTTACTTGTTATGTTAGAGAGGCTGATATTAAATATCAGAAGTGATGTCCGTATAGGCAATAGTGGGTTATAAAATATAGCGATGGTTTCACATTACAAATTTTCTCTTCAACCTTTCTGTAAAGGGTTTGGAGTTGATGGCCAATGGCCTTGTAATATTACTTATTCTGTGCCAATGGGCTTTTTGTGACTCATTCTAGACAAACCATAGCAAAGTATTGTATGTGTCTATCTATTAAGAGTAAAAAGTTATCATAGGCTAGTAAAATATGTGCTGGGGTACATTGTTTTACATCTCAAATATTCTTCCCAATTATATTTTGGACTTCCAGATCTTTTGAGCCTAAATTGTATAAGATTACCTATCTTTCTTAAGGCCTATAAGAGCCTATATAAACAGGCAGCAAATCCCCGCCTCTGAAAGCATCTTTTAGGAGGCTTGAATAAATACCCAAACCGAAAGGTGTACGCTACAAATGGGATCAGTTTCCACGTTGATGCGGGTATTTTTCTTATTAATCCCCGTCTTCAAGGCTTAACTTAGATATTTCAAAGGACTGAATTCTGTAATATGTTGCCATGTAGGTGAAGTAATTCTCCGTACTCTAAATATTTAATCACCTGACGAAAAACTCTGTAATAGTAAAGATATAGCTCAATAAAATTACTTATTCTTGATAAAATGGATCGACAATATTGTTTAATGGTGACGGAGAGAAGTCATCTAAAAATAAGCAAAGGCCAAAGTAAAGCTACAAGTAGGTAGAACCCATCTATAGCTACATATTGTTTTTTTACAGAAACTAGGTATATTTTGACTCCTCATCAAAGCCGCACACACAGGCGGCCTGCAGCCAGTTGAAACGCATGTCCCGGTCCCTTTTCTTCCGTCGTTAACGTCCAGTAGGTAGCGATCTGCGGTCTGGGCCTCATATCGCTACCTACTGAACCTTAACGACGGGAGAAAATGGGTCGGGGCATGAGTTTCAACTGGCCGCAAGCTGGCGTACAAGCGATGACGCGAAAAATGCAATGAATGTCAATTTAGTCATTCGTGCTCCCCTAAATCCACTGTTTGGCCCCTGTAATAACACAGTCGATGGAGTGAAATTATCGCCCTTTTGAACGCCACGACTGGAAATTAGATTTTCATGGAGTGACGTCGATCCGTATTATTCGATTCCTTGTGCTGCAAAATACAATTTGGGTTTGCGCCACTGGATTGTACGTGAAATTCTATATTTACCGGTTATATGCGATGCTGTAGCGAGGTTATATTTGAGGCTTTTAATTCCGGATATAAATCTACTAAACATTAATATTATAGTGGTTTAATGTAAAATATTAAATTCTATTACGTACTTATTTAAAAAAATTATTGTTGCTGATCGTTAAAGATATTTCTGTCTAGAACCTAGGTAGGTACCTACAGCTAACAGCAGATCAAGTGTAACCTAACACTTTGGACCGTTCGTATTATCTGCGTCGTAAGATTTAAAACCGTACTGCAAGTGTTACCATTGATTTACTATTGTCGGTACTATGGGTATAAATGTTTGTCTGTGCGCTGCGATTTTGACAGCAAAACGCGTTTGTAGTAATTCACTTGTAGAATACTTCCTAAATCCTACCACCTCCTAGTGTCATCCATCTGGCAGGGACGTATTTAGGTGAAGTTTTCTATACCATAAATATAATAAAATTGTTTTTAACTTTGACTTGTGCCTGTAAAGGCACACAGGAGTCTCTCATACCCATTTGTAAAGGTCTACACTGTCCACATATAGGCATCGTCAATCTACACAAAGCTACATTTATTTATATTTACATACGGCCCACATTACAAACTTTTTTTGTAGATTGATGTGCGATCGACCGCACATATCACATTTACTTAAACTCACGCCTGCCTCCCATAGGGCAAAACGATGGACTTCCATCTGCTAAGCTAAACTCTCGCTTTCTTCACATCCATTCTTCATGGATGGTCGATTTATAGTAGACCGCACTTGATCTTTTTCGAATGAAATACACACCTAATGAATAAAAAATTTGAGAATATATTATTGCCTAACACCGTCCCTGTCCATGAATACACTCAGGCCATGAAATATGCATAGTGAACGTTCGATGCGGGTGCAACCATTTCCATTCTCGATTGGTACCCGTGATATATCTTGGAATGCAGGGTGGGTAGTAAATTTTCTGTTAGCCAAGCCCAGACTATAATTTTGGCGCGCAATCGAGGATACTGGTCTAAGATAATAATAGTTTGAAATAATCGTTAAAATCGTCCACAACGATTGGAAGTGTCGTTAAGGGTGAGTTTAGGTGGCATTTATGAAATAAACCTTATTATCGACACTGAGACCGACATAGGTAGGTACAATTAGGGCACTATTTTACTAGGATACCACGGTGGCGTCACCAGCACAGTAATTCGGTAGTTTCCACCGTCTTGGTTGCGCAACCAAGACGACACAAAGCCAGGTACCTTCCATACAGACATACAATTCGGTGATGACGATTTTCATGATGTTCACTGGTGTCCTAATGAGATATATGACCCTCAATAAATTTGTCAACGTACATAATAACCAGCACCTTGAAATAGATAAGTACCTACACCAGAGACTATTTTGTCAATAAACAATATTTTTTTTAAACAGGGGATAGTTTATGCTAGGTGGATATTATAGTAGGAACAATTAAAATCCTAAAAAGCTGACTTGCATAATCACTTTTTTCTTTACCCACAGGAAACTCAAAAACCGTAGCTGGAGAGGACAGTTTGGAACATTTATTTTACAAATTATTATTTTGAGTGAAAAGTTGAAAACCGTTAACAAAAATTTAAAACATCGATGCACTCAAAGCTTTTTGCATGAAATGACTCGAAAATTTAATTCGATACCTACCAAATATTTCACGTTCCTAAAATGTTTTTATTCGATCGAAATTCTTTGCTGTGAATTTGGTGAGTGCAGCGGACGTGACATGACATAGACCAAACGGCTTTGCTATTTTCAATCAAGTCAGGAATAAATATAAAAAATGGAAACGTTTAAAAGTTATGAAGTTGACAAAGAATATACTTATCAGGGTACAACAACCTGAACCGCTTTTGTAACAAAAGCCGGAGATCAGGGTCCCTATTACCATTCTCAAAACGATGAAATGATAATAATGAGATGGCATGTTCAATAGAGACGCCGCTATATCAGCGCGATAGCATTGTCACTGTCAAGTTCATGATATAATTTCATCGTTTCAAGAACGGGTAACAGGATGGTGGATCATTTGATGATAAGGTGCAAATGGTCGCCATCGCACATATAACGATTAATAAAGGTTACACTTGTACGAGAAGGTGATCCTAGGGTTATTATAGCCTCAAGATCGGGCTACGTGGAGATGTCAATTCAAATAAGTAGATCCATTCATTAATCAATTGCGTTAGAAATAGATGGTAGTTAGAAAGACACCTTGTATGTAGGTAAGCTATATGAAGCAATACAATTGATTTGATTTACCTATGGTTCTAACTTAGAAACATTATACCCATCAGGAGTGAGCTGAAAATGCTGACAAAGAAGAAGATATAACAGCTAACACTAATTACTTCCGTAAACTATTTTGATCAATTTTCAGACCGCTTAAAAAGGTAGGCTCACGTAATATAATGATGGAGAGCCCTTCATGTCGGCCGAAGGAGGTTATTCCCTTATTATTGTTTTTTCACGCGTAAGCAACGCAAGCTATCAATCAAGTGAGGGTATCGCGACGTGTACCAACTATGTTTGCTAAAATAATGTTTTTGATGTAGTCATGGGCTTGCTTGACATGTTTGAGGAAATTAGGCATGTTTGTTTGTCCCTAATTGGAATGTTTTATGCAAAGATGGTCGAAATACCTAGTTTTCACTCAAATCTTATGTGTAATTTCTCTCTCTTGGATAAGTGTTTAGATTTTACATCTTATAACTTTTTAATAATTTGTCAATGAGTGACCAGTCATAGCGGCCACCTTTTCTATGTTAAATTGGATTGGTGTGGTATCCTTCCCCTTATAATGTATTTTCGCAGAGATTTATTTTTGCCAAATTACAAATCTCCCGAACTCGCAATGGAGAGTCGATATATTTTTTACAAATATATATAATCGACAAAAACTGTATATAGTGCTATATAACGTAGAGTAAAGTCACTGTGAAAGACTTTTACACGGAATCCAAACCATCTGTAGATCAATCACCCAAAACACACCCCTCAAACACTTTTTCACACCCCTAATTTCCACTTCATCGCAGATAAGTAAAAAATCTCCCGCTTTTTTCAACAGAATGTACAACTATTTATCATTCAGCGAGTGAATCCCCTAGCTACTCGTACCTTCCCACATCTATTCTTTGAAAAGAAAACTTTGTCGGAACTTCGACTCGAATTTGTTAGAGGAAAATTCTTTCCACCCGTGTCCGTGACAACACGCCGCTTTCTATTAAAGCTTTACTGCAGTACCATGGTTTGTTTGTTTGGTTTTATATTGAGTTGTGTGCATGCATACAGCCAGCGCCGGTATAATATTATGAACAATATTATAATTTACCAATACAACTACCGAGAAAACTCACGCTGAATACGTATTAATACTGTTGATGATATTTCTTAATCTCGGTCAATATCTTCAGATAATGCATTCTACCTTTATTTTCTTACTAGACTTATATCTACTATTTAGTGCTATTGTATGCCAGGATATATGTGCTATTGTATGCCAGGATATGTGTGCTATTGTATTCCAGGATATGTGTGCTGTTGTATGCCAGGATATGTGTGATATTGTATGCCAGATCGCATGTGTGCTATTATATGCCAGGATCGCTATGTGTGCTATTATATGCCAGGATCGCTATGTGTGCTATTGTATGCTAGTATCGCAGTATATGGACCCTGCGGCAAAAAAGGGCGTGAGCTTATGAATGAATAAATGAATGAATTTTAGTGTTCTGGGAATTAAAAAATTTCAACGTTGCACTTAAGCCAATTCTCATTTCAAAAGCTGAGCATACTCTGTCTGTTGATCAATCCTACTTCTCCTATACCATCTGTTCCTGATAGTCGGCTTTCGTATGTTCTGAAATATTCAATCACGTCACGCACCGCACGGCTCGATCACAGAATGACGAATGGGTCCTGGCTACCAGTACGTCAATCAATCAGGAAAGCCACCTGTCTTCTGAACATACATGCATCGCAATTTGTCAATATACCGGTGTATTGGAATTCCGTGGTCCATTAATGGACAGTTACCTATACTCGTATCTTAGCACATCGGTATGACTAGAGTTCAGCCCCCTTACCATGAAGTTTTATAGCAGGATTACTTCAATAATACTTTGTTATTTCGTACCATGACGACCTTAAAGTATGCTTATTAAGGACGTCGCGGTACGAAATAATAAAGTATTATTGAATTAATCCTGCTATAAGAGTTCATGGTAAGTGGGCAGATGCTTATAGGTAAGGTCTAACACAAAGAAAGGTGTACACATCAAAGCACATCAAGTGTAACACTTGACTTTGGACCGTTCTTATTATCTGCGCATAGAATATTTTCAATCGGGCAACTAGTTATTGAGAAAAACTCATCTTTATTGTGACCCTCTGTATACTTTTCTCTTAGGGAGGTCTAACTGTTGAATTTTTGATAACTAATAAAGTGTATTTACTTGGGTACGTATTTTTCGCATTCAAGCAGAAATAGTACTTCAGAAAAACTCATATTTATTGTGATCCTTTGTCTACTTTTCTCTGTTATCCACTGTGCTTTAGGGAGCTCTAACTATTGAAAAAAATTATTTACGTCCTTACTGCGTATCTTTCGCATTGCAGCTGTCTTTGGCTTCGAATGCCGCATTATTAGACCGTGTAAGATAGCTTCATCCTCTATGTCATTAGACGTTTCTTGCATGTCCTTTGGGGATGTGTGCTCAGTATATTAATGGTATTTGAGCAGACTACCTAATCCGGTCCATGAAAGTTCGTTCCAAGTGGAATTTCGTTAACGGTAGTAGATTGGAAAGAAAAATGTACACCTACATGATGGTCGTTTGCTTTATCGTTAGCTTATCAATCTCATAGGTTTTGCTCTCTATTCTACTAGCGTTAATGAAAGTCAATGTCACATATCACTAACTTTTTAAACTTACACGGTTTGTATACATATTAATTAGATAGACAACTGTTCTCAACGCAGTCAGCGAACACGAAAGAGGGTAGATCAATTTGTGTCACCCTTCTGACGTTCAACTCTCACCGACTTCAGTCTACTCGTGACCAAGATGGCTGCAATGCTGTCAAAATATCGTGACATCAATAAAATAAATGTTTAACGTCAATGTCACATGGCTAGGCTGTTTCGTCAATCTCTCATTTTATTCTATTATTACATTTAAAATTACCCACTCATGATACCTAGATCGGTTTTTTCGACGGAAAAACTTACGTACATTTACCGAGTGCTCTCAAAACGGTGAAGGAAAACATCGTGATGAAACCTGCATGTCGTAGAAGAAGAAGAAAAAAAAACTCTAAAGCATGTTAAATCCGCCAACCCGCACTGGGCCCGCGTGGTGGATTATGGCCCGAGCTCCCTCGATGTAAGGGAAGGTCTGTGCCCGAGCAGTGGGGCGATATAAATAGACTGATGATGATGATGATGATACCTAGATAAATCTAACGACACCTCATACATAAAAAAAATCAGTTTTGACTGCATGAGGTCACAAAGGAACCGACAACATACACTCGAAAAATATTACCCTCCTTCTTTCGTCTGTCTGGTAAAAAGAGGGTAACAAGTTCGTTATCATGAAAATTGTAAAAGTAATGTTTATGCTCCGAACTCCCGAAGGCAGTAACGGCAGGAGTAGGAAGGAGCAAAGATATTCGTATTTTTCTTTAATTTCTTCTGCAAAATGTGAGCGCGTTTTTTGTGTTGTTTTTAGATACCTAGAGTTGCATTTAGAAGGGTTAATTATTTTAACTAAAATGATAAATGACCCAGAATTAAGTTCAAGAAATAAATTCGCGTTCACAGACTGCCGGCCCATCACCGATGTGTGTTTAGACTTGAAGATTTTTTTATGTTGAGTTTTAATTACTACGTTGTATTATATATTTTTTTAATATATATTTTAATAAGTAAGTAAGTACCTAATAATTTTCATAATTTTATAACCCTGTGACTTTAATCAGTTAGGTTAGTTGAGGCAGTACAGTCGACAACAAAGAAAATTGTAATTAAGTTTGAGGTTTTCCCAAGAATTTCTCAACCGATTGTAAAAATTATTTTACAGTAGCTAGTTTAAAGTAGGTACACTACACATATATGATCTCCCCGGCTCATAATAATCTCTAGTAAATATTATTAAGACCACGGATAGAGTTAAGGAAAGGTTACAAAAACCTTTTTTACTGAAATAAACAATTAAGTTTATGTAGGTAATTGTAAAGAAATCACCGCAGTAGTTTTTGAGAAAATTTAAATTTTATCTCTACTGTACTTACCACCTTTCTTTAACTCAACTGTAACGCCCATCCATTCACTCGATTTACTTCGGTCACTCCTCACAAATCATTATCCAATGGCATTCACAGACTTTGTAATATACTCCAAGTTTAAATCCACACTCGAACCCCTCTCGGTACGAAGACAATGGCCTTAAAATGGCTTACGGACGTCACACGCAGGGCTTTCAAACGTTACCAATTATACCGGTCGGAATAGGAATTTCCGTTGTAGGCAAGTTGACTTTGAAACAAAGTCAAAGCCAAATCTCTTTATTGCAAGTAAGCACGTTGTGTACTTCTTTGCACGTCATCATTTTTTGAATTTACATTTACAACACTTTGCAAGGCAAAGGTGGCTAAAAACTATAGATTAGATATTTCTTTAAATTTAAATTTTATTTAGTTGTTTTCAATATTATAGCGCAAATATGTGAAATTAAATTAAAATGCATATAAAATATTAGTCCAAAAATACTTCTACTACTGTCCATAATTCGATTTTATAGCATTTCCTTTGAAATTCGAGTTATCGAGATTCCATTGCTCAGATAAATAATGATTCTTATTTCTCTGAGTTCCATTGTATAAAAATACTTACACATCAAAAACTAGAGGTATGTATTATTGTCTGCTTTTCAAGAATTTTTTAATAAAGATGATTGCTGTCGAGTGAACACATTTATTTAATATTTTATAGTCATTAAGTAATAATGTTGTTATTATTTTAAATAAAAGATGTGCTGCTGAGAGTTTTCTGTTACGTTGACACCTTTTCCTTGCAAAGTGATGTAAATGTAAATCAAAAAAATATGTTGACGTGCAAAAATGTACACAACGTGCTTACTTGCAATAAAGAGATTTGACTTTGACTTTAAATCTCAATTGAGTATCGGTTAAATTTCCCGGTAAGAATAATTAAAATACCGTTTTCAATCCCCAGTCAATGACCGACTAGCAATTTCCGTAAAGATGTCTCCATATTTTCCTTTGTAAGTGTAGCCCCCTCTAATCTCCACTTGACATGATGTGGTGTCGGAACAAAAGGCAATGAGTTATCCTTTCTGAAGACCGTGACAAAAGGCGTGAAATGTGAACCCTACTCAACTCAACTGTAAGTACCTTATACCCTTTCGAGATCCTATTAAGAGTTTTGGTTATCTTAGTAAATTGTAGGCAAATGTGGTAAAGAGATGGAAAATACAGACCGTTTTTTTATCGCGAGTAAGTACTTTAGTATACCAGCCACCTCGGGTGTAACGAAAGGTTATGTTGGACTTGACCCGACTAAAATCCTACGGTAGCCTGCCCCTCATATTGTGAGGGGGATCCTTGGGATCTCTGGTGAATTCACCAGTGCTTCTCGCTCCATTCTGTGAGATTTCTTTGAGCAGCGCCCCAGAATGTCCGTAGTATCGTTATGGTGGCACTTCACTTGGCTATTCTATAATTGCGATGTGTGGTTGGTATTCTTGACAAAATATTCGTCTTATTTGTATGTACGTCAAGTATTTGACAAATACGACATACATCCAATAGCGAATACGAATGGCCAAGTGAAGTGCCACCATTACATTACATACATTAGATGCATGCCGGACCCACGGTACCATCAGATACTCAGGATTGGGGCAGATCTAACGTATGCTCCAATTTTTAGGTAGTTTTAGACCTTCGGTGATAATAAATGGTGAATCATGGAATATAACTTTTAACAAAAAGGTCCATAACATACATTGTGTACTACTAAAGAAATTAAGGATGGCCACTGCTTCATTCTGAATTAAAATAAGATCTATCGAGCTATTCTGGCTTCCGTAGCAAAGAAAGATTGGAGATTGCAATTCTATAGCCACTACGACATGTCTCGAACTAACCAAGTGCATTCAAGTACAACAATCGAAATCATTTCCCAATCACCTCACACGCGGAAGCCACTGATATCCAATTGAATTGAAATGAAGCGCCTGTAGCCGCCGACGGCACAGGGAGGTAATAAGATCGTAACTACAGCTATTGTGGAACCTTTAGAGTTCGGGATAGGGAATGCAAAAACTGGAAAGTTTTCAAACTGGTATTTTTTTGGTTTTTGCTTAACTGGTTATAGGCTAGATTATTGATACTACATATAAACTCTCTTTTGTTATTATGGTCAAATTTCAGTTCAATTAATTTGTTTGGAATTGTTAATCATTAATAAACTCGATATTTTGTATGTATTTGGAATTAGAAACATTAGATTAGTCCTAGCCTATTACGTAACTGACATGACAGTGAAGTCAAAGCCAAATCTCTCTATTGCAAGTACCTAAGCACATTTTTGCACATCAACGTTTTTTTACATGATATTGTACCGAAAGCCTAATGGAAACTTGCAATGATTAAAAAAAACGCCAATAATCTAACTTTGGCAGGATTTGAGCGCTAATAAAAATCATTGCAGCCAATCCTTAGCCATCTCGATTCGATGATGATACCTCGATTTCACCACCGCCCCGCGACGTCCGGTTATTCGGTTAACCGGTCGCAATCCCTAGTGCGGGCCGAAACAGCGAAACGAGGATTTTATGCACCCGGTGCGACCCATTGTATTTCTATTACAACAAGTCGCGATTTGCGGCCAGTATCTTTTTATGTTTAGCTTTTATACTGAGTTCGATCACTGGCTTATACGAATGAAGCGAAAAGTTCTGTAGACGCATTTAAAAAAAAAATTGTAGACTACTTACTGTAGTAGGCGGTATACCGTGGCCCAAGTGTCTTATTTTGTAAACAAATATGATCGTCTAATTACCTGTTGTGATGTACCTAACACCGAAGGAACTGATTAATCGAACCTGTTCATCATTATGAAAATAAAGTAATCCGATCTAATAATGTGAAAATAACTAAGCAATAATCACAGAACATCTTAAAATGTTAGTAGTGTAGTTTTTGTTTACAAAATAAGACACTTGATTTGGGCTTCTGTTTACAACGTCCAATCATCAGCATTTTTATGTATCCAATGTGCAGACCTAAGAAAAGGTAGTCACGGACAGAAAAGTTTAGCTTTGGAGCTGTTTTAGCTATTTGTCTTCCTATCTAGTTTGATTAGTTATTGTTTACAATGTTACCTAACTGACAAGGTCGTATATAGTTGTTTTAGTTAGAAATCAAGAGCTAAGTAAATTTAGCTTCTACAGACAACCCTGGTTTTCTTCTTCTTCAGAGAACATAGGGAAAGCTTGAGCGTGATTAGTGGATTACACATGATTGAGATCTTTAGCACCTTTACCGCTAGCACCTTTACTCAGTGAAAAGTTATATTTTAATTGAATACGTCATGGCATGAACAAGTCTACGAACATTATCAGTACAATTACATTAACTTAGCAGAGATCAGAACCTTCGCGGCATATTGAGTTACCCGAGACGGCATTAGATAAATGGGCTCGATAAGAAACAACTCGGTGCAAATTGAAAGTTAAGTCCTGAAATCTACCATCAGACTCTCAATGTCTATTTATAAAGGGCTTAGTACCTACTAAATAATAATGAAGGGTTCTGTTCTGAAGAAGCAACATGCGTAATTACAATGGTAATATTTTTAAGACTCACACGTATCTTAGGACAAAAATTTGAAAAATTTATTTTGCTGAACTAAAATATTTTATTAGTACGAGTACTTCCGTACTACCGTGCCTCGGAAAGGACGTTAAACAGTTGGTCAGTTGGTCCCGGTTGCTGTCGCTCGGCAGCAGTCGTTAGGCCACGTCAGAGGCCTACGGGGGTCCTGAACAACTCTGACAAATAGGTTTGGTCACTAAACCACACGAAAAAAAGTACGAATATGTAACAAAGGTCTCCTGTATACCTTTCTCAGTTTATAAGGTTGAAATTTTATCAAAAAGTAATTATCGACCTGAGGTGCGAACCTGGGTCTCCTGAACGGAAGTCACAGCGCCATCGAGTTCTGCATCTAGGATAAACTAGAAACATCAGTATTGTCTTCAGAATTGAATCTAATATTGATGGAAATGAATAAATTAAATTTACCCAACCAAAAGGCCTTTCGATACTCCCGGCACTTATTGAATATTCTCCATAAAATATTCCTTTCATAAGTCCATGAAAGTAAAATTAATTCATTTAAATTATATTGCTTTCAAAATTTAATAAAAAATGCTATTTTTTTTGTAGAAAGGAATTAAAAATCCAAATATAATAGCCTGAATTATCTTTTCAAGAGCTCCGTCATAAAAAGTGTTGGATCCTATTAGAATCGTAAAATATCCTACTAATAGAATAGTTAACCTGAAAGGGATAAAAGTACATCAACTGCTGCCCCATTTATGTACTCTACGCGAAGGAAATGCGGCTTATATTGCAATGGTTTGGTATAGGTCGATCGCTTTTGACTGTTATGTGGGTTTTATTCGAATTCTGGTTCATCCTGTATAAGATAGCGATGTTACTGGAGATATTTTAATTTGTTAGCAAAATGTCACATATTTCCCATTTTCCTTATCTAATAAAAACGCGTCTCGCAAATGCTTTTACGATATAAATAAATATATTTTCGAAGAAAGAAGCAATATCAGAGGAGTTCAAAGGTAAATGTTTACTTACATTAGACGTAAGAGGAGTAAACAACAGTTCGTATAAATAAACAGGACGTTTTACTGATTCTTTATTTTTACATGTATTAAGTACAAGAAATACTATGTCGGTAATAATATAGTTACGAGATCAATCTACATTGAATGTACCTAATTACATGTAGGTAATTTCAATAATTAAAGGGGCACAATAACGTAAAACAAAATAAGTAAAAATATAAGAACCTATAACATAGTCGCAACAGCTCTAATCTGTTGACCAGCAAAGAACTACACCTAAAAACGAATCATCGAGTAATTCTGACGAATATAGTTGAGCCAAAAGAAAGCTTAACATGATCTTCGCAAGGCAACACAAAACCTAAGCCCATGATAATTTACAAAGCTACCAAAGCGGTAGAACTGGGAACTATTGCAAGCACGCCAATCCTTTACACTCTCGGTCCCACGGGTAAAGTCCTCGATTCCAAAGCTCCAACGGATTTTTACCCCTACTCTGAAAGTTACTCGTAGAACGTTCTTAAACTTTCTAGCTCAATGTAGTGGGATGCCTATTTATCTGTTTTCGAAAGATTCATATTATTTAACTAGTTTGTACCCTGCAACTTTGTTTGCGTAGAGGAGGAGGATGGAGGGGATCAGGAGGCAGATCTTCCTCTCTGAATCCTTGTTTCCACATCACATACCGCCTATGAGCTGTCCGGATATTTCAGCTATCTCCTAGTGAAACTACCATCAAAATCCCTTCAGTAGTTATGGCGTGATACTTGCACAAATTCACAGACAAACAGACAATTCTAAAAATTTATGTTTTGGCATCAGTATCGATCCTAAAACACATTACAATTATTCTTTTCAAAAAATATCCAATGTACACAACTTTTTTACAGTCTTATTATATGTATAGATTTCAAATAAATACATCGCGCACATTATTTTGTTCATTTACATTTACGTGAGCACAGACTGAAGATTCTATCGAAGAATAGAAAATATGGCAAAAATGATTTTACAATTTTGGATCCCCTAATTACTCATCCTAAAGTGTGCACGTTTGTTACATTTGATGTGATGTCGACTGTACAATGACAAGTTCTTGTTGTAGATGCTTTTTGTTGAATTGAAACTCGTAGATCATTATTTCCAATCCAAATTATTTACATCAGTCACATGAAAGGCAAAATTCGATACATTATAAGCAAAGACAATATAGGTATCTATTCAATGATACCGTATCGGAGAAAATAGGTAATTTCTCAAAGCAAACATGATCCTTAGCGTTGACAAAACTTAATTTAACAATATACGTGACATTATTATCGTACCGTAGGTATTCATATGAAGTTATTCTGTTACATACAATATTTGATTAAGTTATTAATAAATTAGATTATTTAATTTTCCACATCTAACTTACTTAACTGTCTAAGAAAAGAGTCGAAGGCAATAAAGAACTGTATCTTATGGTCCTTCGAGCCGGATTGAACTAGTGATCTGATAGATCCGGATGAGATATTGAAATAGTAGACCTACCTCATCATCATCAGTCTATTTATATTGTACCACTGCTCGGGCACAGACCTTCCCTTACATCGAGGGAGCTGGGGCCATGATCCACCACGCGGGCCCACTGCGGATTGGCGGATTACACATGCCTTAGATTTTTTCTTCTTCTACGGAGTGCAGGTTTCATCACGATGTTTTCCTTCACCGTTTTGAGAGCACTCGGTAAATGTACCTACCTACTGATATTATAATTAGGTAATGCATTTCATTATAAGGTTAAGTAAAAATGTAACCTAGGTATTCGTAGGGATAATTTTCTTTTATGAACTCAACCTAAAAAGTAAATATATCACTAAACATTCCTATTTGTAATAAATAATGGGGGTAGTTACATCTTAAGAAAAATTGTGCCATTCCCTAAGCTTAATTTACATAAAGGATGAAAACGTTACTCTGATTGGATGTTTGCCAAGTATTTTTGGAAGTATGGCTCTAGATAGACATAGTGTCAGCGTTATGTCGAATGTAGGCTATGTTAAAGCCTTTGTTGTACTTGAACTGGATACAGAATAAAATACAATAAATAGGGAGTAATGAACAGCGGATCAATGGTAACACTTGCAGTACGATTTCAACTCTCACATCGCAGATATTAAGAACGGTCCAAGGTCCAAAGTGTAACACTTGATCTGCTTTGCTGTGCACTGACTACATGTATCACTGTTCCACTTGTTACTGTGTGCACGCTGTCCGCTACGAGACGGCCACTAGGCCAGTGTAGTAGGACAGAACTTGTATAATACAAATTCATAATAGTCAATAGTGACAAAATAATTATATGTATTGTTATGTTCTTTGTTATATGTGTATGCTGTCTTTAATAAAATTCTTTTTACTTTTTTTATTTTTTTTATTTTTAGTAACATTACGAAAATTTAGTAACTTTATTCATTCAGTCATAAGCTCATGCCATTTCCCGCAGGGGTATGCAGAGATGATGGACCTACATGTGCTGCGATCCTGGCATACAATAGCACACATATCCTGGCATACAATAGCACACATATCCCGGCATACAATAGCACTCATATCCAGGGATATGAGTGCTATTATATGGCATTTTATTATGCTATTGTATGGCAGGCCATACAATAGCATACATATCAAAAAGAAACTATATATTACATATTATAGTTTTCATGAAAATATATTGATTCTAGATACAAGTGTCAGTATAATTGCCGGCTTCAACAATATATATGATGAGTTGATCTGTTTTTCTTAAAAGCTTTGGTCAAAAACTGTTAAATTACATACCTACAGAACACCCTCATTTCTGCTTAATATTTTATAGGTAGTATCGTCTTGATGTATGTGGATTACCGTATGTATTAATAATAAATTACGTTGTCTAGAATTTACCTCATCCATTACTGTAGTGCCACGATAATATGTCATTCAATCATACGCTATCTAATTCTCGGAAAGCAATACATTCTGGAATAGACATATTAGGAGAATGTCCCAAAAAATGTATCTAAATACGGTTGCTCACCTTATTCTGGCAAAATACCGATTTGTAACCGGCTACAATTTATAATTGGAAAAAATATCAGATTACCACTGCCTCAAAATCTCGGTGACGTGTATTTAGAATACTCCCTTTTCTCTACGAATCCCGTTACGAAGACTCAGGTTTGATTCCCAGGTCTATAATAATACGAATATTTTTTTAGTTGTTTTTTTGGAAAATGCGAAGGATAGCCTCGGTAGATATTCTTTTGTGTGAAATAGGAGAGACTCATTAAAAATGCTAATTAAAAACCTATCCCTCAAAAAGCGGCGACAAACTAGTAACATGGGGATGATGGGGATGCCCTAGGCACGAAGGGAATCTTCATAACAAAATAAAGTAAGTAAATGGTCTGCTGTCGACTGTGTATGCAAACCGCTACAAAAGCTTATTGAAAATATGTCAACACAATACCAATTTCTAACTAAATTCATATACAATAGGAAGCACATACGTACGATAATGAAATGTCAAGCACACAAGCGTATGCCCTGATAACAACATAATATGCCCAGAACAATAGCTTTGCTATTAATACCAGCCGATATTAGGAACAAAGAATATTTGCCGATTTGATTAAAACAAGTGCTCTGTGGTTCAGTGGTTGGGACATTGGTGGGCGGAGCTCTCAAATTCGATCCCCTATCATTCTATCCAAATATCGGTGATTTCAGCTAGTTTAATTCTAATTTTTGGAATAAAAACTCAACTACTCTTAAAAATATGAATAAAATATTCAATACAAAATAGTTACTCAAACATTATAATATAGCTTATAATGTTTGAGTAACTATTTTGTATTGAATATTTTATTCATATTTTTAAGAGTAGTTGAGTCTAAAATTACCAAAACGATATTAATCCTAGGCTTCAATGATTTTATTCACATTCAAGCAATGAAACGAAAGAAATGTTTACGTAAAAATTACGTATTCTCGGCCAGAGACAACACAAATACAATTATAAATTGCATTCAGACTGGGAAAAAGTTAAACTCAAAATAATTGCGACTGAAATTATGAAATCATTTCATTCGTCGCACAGAAAAAGCTACTTAGGTACATGGCATTATAGGTTGTTCATTAGTATGACTATAATGTTTGGGAGTTCATGCCTTTTTAAACCAATAAGGAAAATATGCAAATGTCTATCTTCGTGACAAACATTATTTTCGGCTGAATTTAATATTAATTCAATTTCCGTTTTACCGTAAAAAGAAACGAAACATTTTTAAAACAATGTTGTGGTGAAAACATCACGCCATTTTCAGAGAGGATCATGTCGAGCAAGCGTGATTGCATTTGAAATTACTTTTTAATTACATAAATATTAAAATTTTAAGCTGCAAAACGAATATGAAGATTGCAGTAATTAAAGTCGGTTTGGAAACTTGTTATGTAACCACAAAAATGTATGTATGTCCACAAATTATTATGTGCAAGATAATGAAGTTATCGCCAGACAAACAAGAGGAAAAAGTATGAATATGCTATGGCGGCCCCTATGTCGTACTTATATTTACAAGAAAAATTTGTATAACATGTCATTTTTTTATATAACAAACTTCCTCAGACGATGAGGTTGTTAGAAGGCAGGCCATTTAAAACGGAGTTGTCTAGGTGGCTCTTACAAAATATGTTTTACAGTGTCAAGGAGTTCAGTGACCGTCATCAGTGTGTATAACATTTGTACGCCTCTTAACAGGCTGAATACCATGACTTTATTATTAAATTGTATAACATCTCGTATTCTGTGTATTCTAACAAATAAATGTATTGATTGATTGATTGAAAAGTTATGGTATACGAAGCCGCAGGTACTACCTAGTATAGCAATATCCTAGTACTAGGACATCATGTTTTCATATTGCTTCCAGAGTGTTAGTTTGGACAGGCGTGATCTCATTTCGTCGGTAATGCCATCCAGGATGGCAGCTGCTCTCAATCGATGCTGCTAGCCCATTAAGTGTAGAGCAAATTATGGGTATCAAGCGATAAAATCATAGTTTTGAAATTGATTTAGATATGGAGAAAGCATAGATGAGATACTTCCAATAAGCTTACCCGAGATCTAAAGTCAATTTTGAGCTCATCTAATCTAATCACGCTCATGCGAATTTAGACTTTATAATCCCTACTTATAAGTATCAGAAACTTGTAAGATATTAGGTTTTATATATATTTTATTGCAAGTGAATATTTTTGTATGTTTTCGTTGCAACAATTTTGTGGTAACAATTATAATATTAAGATTGTAATACCTAAGTGTGATTCTGTTGTGAACTTGTGACCACCAAGTTTAATCCTAAACTAAAACGCAACTCTGTCATTGTTTTTATTACTATAATACCGCTAATATACTTTGTGCTGTTACGTATCACGTAAGTTACTGATAGTTATTACCCTAGTTATTACGCTCTTTTATAGCAGGGACGAATAATCGCTTACAACCTGTTACTTACACCTCGACGTACCTAATTCGGACAAGATTAAAAGATATTACAAAGCCCGAGATTGTCGAGTAATAGCCTTCTGAAGTAATCGTAAAACTTAACGATTAATAACAGCTACAGAACGAATACCCATTTCGGCACTAAAGTACTAGGTATTTCTTTCTTAATTCTAGAATTTTCCAGCACATTGTTCTTATTCGTTTATTACCATGCTTGTTACGTAAATTAACGCAAATTCTTCGTATAGTTATAATTACCACCACTAAATCAAAATATAATATAGACGAGTAAGTACCTAATGTAAATATCGGAATCGACATAAGTAAGTATAGAATTACGGAACTCTGAAAATGTAAAAAATATATCTTTCGAGAACTAATATTACAGCCACATAACAATAACAGAGTGGAAGAATATCATGTGGCGTAAGTAAGTGCAGGCGCTCATTTATATTGCAAGTATGAGCGCCTAAACTCTATTATTTTTTCTGAGGTATAGATGATTGACAACGAAATGAACCCGTCTAACTGAAAAATTGTCAGGCAGCCAAATAGGTCAACTACCACATTCCAAATGCCAACTGTGCTAATTTACTGCTAAATACCAGATCATCGATGTCCCGAAACTAGTACATTATTTCTAAGTCGATCATAAATTAAATCAATAATTAAATGTTCTTTTAAACGAAAATTAGAACAAGGTTATAAAATTGGAACACCAATTTTTAGCATAATTCGATTATTAGGTTATCCATTTATAAGGAAGTAGGTAACAGGTGTCGTGTAGATACCTAATTTCAGTAGGTGCTGTAGTAATTAATACAATGTATGTGTTAAAATGATGCATTTATATACTGGGGGCATTGATCTCCTATGAACAACTAGATACACAAAGGTCTTACTAAAACAATTTAAAAAACGTCCAAATAAGGGTCCATTGTTAACGTCCAAATAATGTCCAATAAAGCAAATGAGGGTCCATTCATCCGTTTGGACCTTCTTTGCGCTCGAACATTTTTAGAAGGCAGACTGTGTATCTAGTTGTTTATAGGAGATCAATGACTGGGGGAGTTAATGTATCATTTATGAACAACTTTCTATCTATGAACAAATGGAATCAATTCTGAAATCTGAAAAAAATACTTCACATCTATATAAAATTGCAGAAAATATTACCTATTTCTTTGTGTAATACTTCTGCAATAAAGATTATTTGTTTTTATCTTAAAAGCCAAGTTTGATGATGATAATTCAGAGTTGGTTATTGTAAAAATTGTTTAAATTTATGGGTACATTAACGTCACTAGAGGAAATAAATGCCTTCTTTACTTTATACGTTGTATATATTTTGAAGGTCAGGGTCTCTATATTGGATCCATAGTACAAAGGAATTCTAGTTGCGATCATGAATGCAATAATATGGGTTTCAAACGATTTTACTTTTCAGTCCGAAGACGATAGAAATTGTCGAGTGGTCCTTCTTAAGAGATCTCTGTTTGAAACACTATGAACATTGTATGGAAAGAAAGCTTTGCTATGCTTTGCTTTGAGTATCTCTCAGATGGAGCGGTACAAATTTTATATGAAGTAAACACAAAGTGTAATCACTCAGATACAATGTTAGATGAGCGATAAAAGTTTGCTGAAGATTTTTCTTTGTAAATTTTATATTAAAAGGCATAAAATCCTGATGCACCGAGTAGACTGCATATTCGCTATCCCTGGAGAATCGCACCGCTCCCAGACAAGCATGAGTACCTCAATAAGTCGGCAGTATAAGCAAATAACGTGAATACTGGATTTTATTAAAACCGTGCTCGGAATATTTGCTCTCTCGACGTCCTTTTGCGTAGATATTTAGACAGGACAAGTATCTCACTTTTTACCATATACACCGTGTTAGTGTTGTTCTCCCTAGGCAGGACGATTTGCCCCTCAAATGTCACGGTATATTTGATAATATGAATGCTGAAAGTACCAAAGATTTTCCAATTAAATAAGGAAAGACTGTTCTTTATTTGATGGAAGATCTAAGACTACCTAAAATGTTTTTCAAGTATACAATAGATGTATACCTAGAAGATAATAAGCTAGACGTAAATCAAATTAGGTAATACAAACAATAGTCCAAGTTAAACTAATGGCCAGATATAGAGATACCTATTTGGGTTTTGGCGCACCTTCTACAAAGGCTTTGCCAAAAAGAACCAGTTATTCATACCTTAGATAAAATGTTGTAGATACTAGTGCCTAAAAATAGAGCACAATATTTTGAAAACGGTTGTGCACATGTACTGTTTTTTAACAGGCGGTAGCTGGCAACGCTGTACGGAAGCGTTTCTTTATAAAATATTATTTTCTAATTAGAAAAGTACAACAAACTAATTCGAGACAGGTCCAAAGCTGAAAGAAGGGAGTGAAATAAAACTAGAAGTTACATAGGTAAAATAAGACAAACTCAACCAATTTCTTAGAAATCTGCTAAAATGTGCCAATCCGATAGACCGTACCTAATACATACATGATGCAGGGGCGTCGTACGCTAACAGCAGATCAAATGTAACACTTTGGACCGTTCTTATTATCTGCGTCATAAGAATTGAATTCGTACTGCAAGTGTTACCACTGATCTGCTGTTGTCCGTACGCTAATTTTCACAATATCTAAATGAAACTTCTCGTTAATTACACAAACTGATCTAAGAGTGATCGTGACAGTTTAATTATAGGTTTAGCCTTAGATTTAGTGGCCAAGGAGGAAACACACCACAATTAAGAGTCATAAATAACGATTTGTACCACGAAGCAAATTCTTCTTCTACTACGTCTCCTGAAGCGATGTCAGTATGGAAATAGTTCAAGGCGGCGATTCAAAACTGTCCCCCTATTACCGTTCTCAAAACGATGAAATCATACCATGTCATCGCCCGCCGAACAGAGACGCCGCTATACCAACGTAATAGCACTGTCCCTGTCACGCACGATATGACATGGTATGATTAGATCGTTTTAAGAACCGTAATAGCCCCACTGATCTGTATTTAATAAAGGCTGTATGGCCTACTCTAGTTGTGAAGGTAATTAATTAATAATAATATTCAACAATCCTAACATGAAAATTACATATGCAAATTCAGTATGTTTAAGAATAACACCGCATAATGTAACGCCCCTTGGAGAACCCATTTCACATGTGAAAGGGAATTCTAAATGTAGTCGCACCCGTTACAAAGGAAACCCGCAGATGATATAAAATTTATGGTGGACCGATGGTGCCCTTTTGACCTTTAAACAAACGTAAAAATTATTATTCGTTTCGTAAAACAATTAATTATACCTATTGACGAATAGAACGAACTTACTTAAAAATATCAGTCGTCAATATAGGGGTGACAGTTAGGGACAGAAGCCAGCAGTAGGTGTGACATTTGTTTATTTATTGAATACACAACGGACTGGTTTACAGATATCACCAAAGCACCGATACAGTGGATACAATATAATAATAATTCTTACAATAATCAATTATACAATAAAATTAGTGTGAATTAGTGTTGCTTACATACCTACATAATCACAGTTAGCCATAAACATGATTTAACATTATTCTACTGTTTAAGCTATCGAACTAAACGAACGATATTCTAACTAAACGAGTTTTAACGAAATGTGAAAGTGACAGAACACGGTTTAAGGAAAAAGTTAAACTAGTTTTATGGCTAACAGCAAATAAGTTTAGCTAAAAAGGGACCTTCTCCACCTGACTATAACCGATAATTATCTGGGGTTCTTTAAAATATCGAACAACGAATTAATTAATACGTAATAATAATATCACAATCGGTGACATTCCAATCTTGACAATATTTTTTTCCTGCTCCGAATAACTCAACTAGTTTAATTAATGTCAAAACATTGCTAATCAATTTTAAATTAGTTTTATAAACAGTACGTAGGTATACAAAACTAAAAACTTTGCCACCGACCATCGCAGGAACAAAACTTCCTTGAAAAGTTTGGCACTTTAGAACTTTCTCAAACCTAAACGAACCCTAAAAAGAGTTATGACGAAACTAAAACATCCAGCCGCCAGCTTCAGATTGAAAGCACCAATACGGTTTCCTGATGACGTCACGCCAAGCATTTCATATAACAAAAGACGGTTGAGAAACCTTGGAGGGGTGAAAGGGGGGAAGGTAATGAGGCTGTCATTTGTCTTCTTTAAGGTTTCAGCAAAATGTTCTTGAAGCAACGAAATATTTCACATCGGGCACGATTATTTTTTTGCCTATTTATTTACGACGACGAATAAATTGTTTTCATTCTATTTTATAAGAAATGTTTAAAAATACATTCTTATTAATTTTAATAGGTTGCTATTTAAATAAATGCGCGTTCCATTTAGATACTCCAGGAAATTCAATAGCTACGATAACCTAAATTGGAGAGTCATTATGTAGATAATTACTATTATTATTAAATAATATATTCCACAACCATTCAGAATATTTATTTATCAATCTCTACTAAATCTAAAGCTTCTTTTAGAAAAACTATAGTCGACACCACAACAATTGAAACATTTGAAGGTGATTTCAATACTAATGGGACGGATAATAAGAGCGGTATACAGAGTTCAAAATCTCATTTTGATTCATGTGCTTTTGACTGTACCGGCAGCCATTAATCTAGGTAAGTACTTCCTAAAACACCAATAAATAATAATAAAACTTTATATTATTATTATTACAGCCAAAGGAAATACGTTGTAAAACGAAAGTTTATTTTGAAAAGATAAACCCGTAAATGGGCGTCCTACAAAAACTAAATAAAGAATCGCTTTCACTGGTTGGTAGAGAGGCGTTAAAAAATCACAATATATCTAGTAATTACTTATTAGTGGTAAGGTCAAGTGATGAGGAATGCACTGAAGGAATGTACTTCTCTTTTTAGCACAACGGCTATAATCTGCATTTGTTGTCGTATCTGAATCTATTTCTAAATCTTAACTTTTAAATGCTTATAAGTATGTATTTTATTTATCAACTGAATTTAATTCAGTTCGACCATCTAATTCGGAATTAAATAATTCGAAAATCCTAATAAGTAAGCTCTGAACAAGGTGTAAGTAAATGCTATTCGCTAACATTAAAAATTATGGTCAACTGTGAAATCTGAATTGAATTTAGTTGAAAAATCAAATAGGTACATAGTTACAAGATTTAAAAATGCTACTTCTACAACTACTACTTACTATTAGTTCGCTAAACAGAGATGAAGCATTCTCCTCATCATTTGACCTTACCATTAGTAAGTAACTATGACAAATATCAAATCAATCCATCTATATCTTACTCTCCCATCTTAACCTCATAGTATACCTGTACGCATACACGCAATCGTAAATAAAACTTATGAACAATTTTATGAACCCTAAGAATAACCCGATCGGTATTGAGAGCGATCGGCCAAGAACTTATGAGTCGTTGGAACATCGTAACGAGCTAGTTTGAAACGTTATTCCTTACTTTATTGGTAACGTTATTTCCACGTACAGGTTTCGATGCCGCTATTCTTTCAGAAATTATGGGTAATTACTTAGATTTCGAATACACATTGTTAGGTGTTTTTGAAGTAGGTAGGTATCCACAACGGAAAAAATATTGCAGTTTACCTACAGGGTGTAACGTAAAGGGTATATGAAGCCGAAGGGAGGGTGTTCAGTATCGGCAACTGAACAACTTTTGTTCTACGACTTTCGATTTTCGCGAATTTATTTTTTGACTTTTCATACAATTCGCACCGGTCAGCTGATCGATTTGTATGAGACATTAATTTATTTTTATTTTTTAATCGAAAAGTCGTAGTACAAAAGTTGTTCAGTTACCGATACTGAACACCCTCCCTTCGGCTTCATATACCCTTTACGTTACACCCTGTATATATGGTATGATGACTGATGGACTAAACTGGTGACCATGTGGCCTGGCCCGGGATACAGAAAGCGGGGAAGACCCAGAGCGAGATGGTCAGACGATTTAAATGCTACGGCCAGAAACTGGACACAAGTGGCGCAAGAGAAAGAAAAGTGGAAGGAACTGGAGGAGGCCTTCACACTAAAAGGGGTTCATAGCTAGTAAGTTTAATTGTTTATATCTATACCTACTTATATATTTAATTTTATTTTTTATTATGACGACTGATGACAAATAGGGCCGAAAATATTCACACTTTAAGCACAAACTTTACGAAAATGACAAGTGATTTGTAGATGATTTCTTAAAAAATATATATATAATGATTTTAAATAATAACTGAGATAACTAGAAGTATCCTTTTATAAAGACAGGATAGAGTAATGTATTAAATATAAGACTTATTTTTTCAACGTACGAGAGATGAACTTGTTGAGTTATTAAATAATTTGAAAATGAAGTATGAATAAGTATCACAGGACCTCTAAAGGCATCATAAGTATTACGAACACAGATGTACATTTTGTGTACTACCGATAGCCTGGAGGCACAAAATTCTACTAAACCAGGGGCTTACACGAAACGTGCCATTGATAGAGTCCAACCGACTCCAACCGGTTTTAAAGGTATTTGCAATCTGAATCTAAAACAATGCCATGTTCCAGAGGTACCTATTTCAAAGGTAACACAACAAATGTATGGACACTGTACTCGATGGTAATACAGCCTATATTAGAATGAGTTTGTGTAGTGTGGTGTGATTCTAATCGTATTTGTTTCGTTCTGCTTTGACTGTTGTAGAGCAACTAAAGCAAGAAGAATTAAGAGACAGGTAGCGGTAGCGATTATTGTCTATTTTTAAATTCTAACTATTCCTAAATACAACTGCTATCTCTACCCTAACTTTATCAATATAAATGGATATGGTATTCTAAATGATAAAAGGAGAAAAAAATTCTTCACGACCGAGATTCGAACCAGGGACCTCGCCATTCCGTGGCACCCTCTATTCTAACAGAGCCACCGTTATATCGTACCCAGTTCGTGAATTTTGTCTCCTTATTCTCGTCTTAGGGACGGTAGCGACATCTATCCAGTAATTGTGCAATTACTCAAATTCATGTCTAACATTGCAGTTAGAAATCATGTTTTTAATCCCGGTCGCATAATAAGAAAATATCAAAACATAGGATATGGTATTATTTTTAGACATCTAAAATTTAGTTTCAATTAGGAAACACGAGTCAGAATCGCTAATTCGCTACGCATTATTTATGTTTACGTAAGTAACTGTTCAGACACTTTAATATAAATTGAATTCACGAGCAATATTTCGGAGTCTAGACGAGTTTATTCTTGTAAAGGTTACGATAATTTCATCAAGTTATCTTTTGTTCACTTATTCTCAAAGAAACTGTTCAGGTAAGCTTAAATATGCTAAAAGCTTTATGAGTATTTGC
The DNA here is from genome assembly GCA_963506565.1 of Tachystola acroxantha. Classification (NCBI taxonomy): domain Eukaryota; kingdom Metazoa; phylum Arthropoda; class Insecta; order Lepidoptera; family Oecophoridae; genus Tachystola; species Tachystola acroxantha. The sequence continues at coordinate 4,588,247 of OY735879.1, read as the reverse complement.
AGTTTCACAAATAAGTTTTCTATGTTAACCGTTTTCATTTGAATACATCGCTATTTCATATTTATGTAGTTACTTTAGTGCATTCTCTCAAAATGAGTATTATTTCATTTTCTGAATAACTTAACCAAAGTTATGAGAGATTGTTTGGTTCGCTATTATATTTATACCATGACGTGTTTTTATATATATATATATGAGCACTTTTCACTTCACATACGATAAAACTGCAAATTCTGGTCTCTAATAAAGAAAAAAAATACAAATTATTATTTGTAAGGAAACGAACTATACATATATGTATAGTTTCCTATTTATATTATTATTATTCTATATATTCGTTATTTTTTTCTTTATTAGGGACGAGAATTTGCAGTTTTATCGTATGTGAAGTGAAAAGTGCTCACAAGAACGAGAACACTACCACTCAATGTGAACTCTCGAATTCATACGTACTGGTTTACTTTTTACCTATAGGAGTCAGATACTCAGTCTCGGTGGTAAGTATAGACTTGAGCCATGAGCTAAGTTACCACTTGCACCCACAAATTATAACTTACCTACCTAATGTTAAGGGCCTGATATGAGCCAACTAGCGCCGCCAATCTTGAAAAAATAATATCTTCCAATATAATCAATTTTATTAAAAAAGCTATTTACAAAATGTGTATTACGATAAATACTATTTTTCAATATACAATACATGACATAATTGCGACAAGCTAAGTTGTAGTTCACAAATGTGCCAAAAACGGCCGTTTTTCGCAATTATGCGAACTACAACTTACCGAAATTGAATCACGTTATAAATAAGCATTTAAAAAATAGTATTTATCGCAATAAACATTTTGTAAATAGCTTTATTAATAAAATTGATTAAATTGGAAGATATTATTTTTTCTAGATTGGCGGCGCTAGTTGGCTCATATCAGGCCCTTAAGTGTACTAAATACATAATTTTAAGAGGTTTTTTGACGTATTTAACAAACACTCTAGTTCCCACACTAGGATTTCCTGTGTCGTGGGGAAATAAAAATGTCGCACGGCGGAACCGATTTAGATGCAGGAAGGAAGCTTTAGAATTCACCAGGAATATTCTTAGATAGGTATTATTATTCTAATCCACAAAGAGTCACAGAAGTAGATACGATGATCGTGGTTCCCATTATTCAACCTAAATCTTAGAATTTTAGGTGTCAAATACATCAGAATTTATTGTAAATATTCATATTATTACTTACGTGTTTAATCAGCTAAGTGGCGACTCTTGCTCCTGTTAACAAAGCAAACAAAAAACATTATTTATGATAGTATAATTTTTTTAAACTATGATTGTATAGGAGTAAGTTAGGTCAGATTATGTTACCAATTTCTTCATCGCGAATTTGCACATTTATTTTATAACAGGTTGGTAAACTTGGAGCAAACGTATGGATTTATAACACAAAAAAATAATAGTAAAAGTTTTGTGGACAACACATTAATGGAGGAATCAAGAATTCAACTCTTATGGCTTAGGCAATAGGATGTTATAAAGTCCACAGTTACACTTGATGTACTAACACGTTCTAAATTCCTCATCCACATTTCCTTTTGGCCATGGTCCACTCATGTCATTATGTTTATTACGAATGATTGGTTATTAACTCAAGACATGCTAACGACTCTTAGTAATTACTGGCACGGCAACTAGAGTAGTAATCAAATGCATAATCGGCTTCAGATTTTACGACAAAAATATTACTCAATAGAAAGAAAGAAATAAACGGAAAAAGTAAGATGAGGTAAAATCCACGTCTAAAATATCTCCATATTAATGTCTGAACTCTGAGCACCATTCAGCTTTTGCAGTGAGACTTAACTGAATAAAGTTTTGAATAAATTAACAAAAGCCATTTTGTAACTGAATTGCTTAAGTAATTCCGTAAAAAAACGGCAGTTTTTAAGACGCGTTTCCCTCTGGTTGCATATTTTGAGCTAATGCAGAGTTGATCCGGTATCGGTTCCAAATTAGGGTGTGCTCAGCTCTATCCTCATCGAGTCTTCGGTATACGCCATCCGTTCGTTAATAAGCCCCTTTGTTAATTGTTAACAAGTTCAATATCGCCTTGGAATACAATTAGCTGGTCGACAACAGTACCCTTTGTAAAGTGAACTTATTCGGGTTCAATACGGTTTTGAAGGAACAAAGGCTATTTTAAAGGAAAATTAGCCATTACGATCACTAAAGAGAAGTCACAAACTACTACAATAAGCTTAGTCTACAACTACAGCAACTAAGGCCGATATTCATATACAGTTTTGACCACGAACTTAGCGTGACGACGACACAGCGACAATAGAAATAGCGTAACGAGAAATAGACACCTTTGACAATTATCAAATTCAAAAGTGTGTGTCAAGATTATCTCAAAAACAACGGAACTGAATTTAATGATTATTTTACATAGTTTTAACTTTTATCTATCTACAAGTGAAAGAATTCTTGCAAAAGTCAAGTACTTTTTAAGATAATCTCAACCTTCAAACCTATCCTGTACACTTTTCTCTGTGCTAGACGGTACATCAACCAACTACGCGTACACGAATAGAGATTTTACAGGGCGAGTATACAGGGCGCTTCAATAATGTTAAGATTTCCTCAAAACCTACTGGACCGAATTTAATTAATCTTTTACAGTCACATAGTTTTAATTTTATCTATCTAAAAGTGAAATTTTTTTGCAATAGGTCAAGTAGTTTTTGAGATAATCTCAATCTTAAAAAGTCTCCTGTACATTTTTATCTGTTAAGATCGTACATGGGAACGCTTAGTCCGTATACGATCTTTTATAATTAAATAACCATTCAAAGATACTATGTATCAAATGTAGCTTTGATTTTAAGTCATATTAATAAGGAACAGAACCATTTAATCAAGGTAACGGGTCTCTTAAGGTATTTATTAAGACCCAACTAATTGGTTCTCGTGATAGAAGGGGATAATCTGCAATCTGCTGATAGGGCTTTACAGTTGAAGCGAGAACTTTAAACAGTTGACTGCCTCCATTGAGGGAATTAAGCTCTTACGTCATTATTAATAGAGTGTAGTCAATGGGGCACTTTGGACGGTTACTGTCGTCATTTTCTTGCCATAAGAATTGTGATGTTAAAAGCGAAAGGAGAACAGTAGGTATGGTGTTTTTGTATGAATTAAGCTTGACACCAACACAGCCGCGACCTAGCCGCGGACTATGTTCTGCGATCAGTTGAAACGCATGCCCCGCCTCATTTTCTGGGCATTTTAATGACCCATAGATATAAAGCATTGTCTGCATTCTACCGCTGTAGATTCAAATACAGCATTTCCTGGATTTTCATAATGACACACACTTACACAGATACATCCAACTTGAAGTTGGATAAGACGAGTTACGTATATTTTATTCGTTAGAAGAGCTGGGCACATAATGGCAACTATAAGTAAACGTCATCGGATTGAACTAGAAGATGCTTATATGCAAGGATGACTCGAGACAGCTCAGGTTTTTTAAATTACGTACCTACTATGAAATATTTCGCAAGTTAAAATGAATTTTATTCCTGCTCGCTCGTAATAGTGTTATATTGCTTGCAAACCAGCGATTTTGATGAAACGAGGAAGGATTAACAAAGTTTTAATAGCCTTGTATGTTACTAGTTTAGTTGCACCAAACTGGATTACACCGGTAATAACTTGAGCATGGGGATCGTCAGTTGTTATTGTTACCATAGATATCTAGTTACTATCGATCTGTCTTTATTAGCATAAACAGATAGATAGGTAGTAGATGATGCAGAAGGCATAACGTGCTCATACTTATTGATATAAATTACAATTTATTTCTGTGTCTCGCCTTACTGAGCTAACTAGCGCCCTCAATTTTGTAAAATCATATATTGTAAACGAATCAATTGATTTAAAAAATAGATTTACCAAATATACGAAACATGCTACTTTTTAAATGCACATTCACAACGTGACTTAATTTCGATAAGCAAGGTAGTTGGTATTATACCTAATTGCGAAAAATGCCAGTTTCTTGTTACGAACGGCAACTTAGTGAAATTGAGTCAGATTGTGAATGTGCCCTGGCCCTTAACAGAACTCACTATTGATAAGACTAAACCAGTTACCCTAACTAACCATCAAATTCCCAAAATAGGCACCCGGCTAAACCTCACGGTCGCAAATCTTGCCACTTTTATTATTCTATACTCGGCGGATAGACCCCGTGGGCCTAGTAGCCGACTGCCCATCGTAAAGATATAAGATAATGAGGCTTCAGCCCAGCACTGGGACGGGATAACGAGTAATAAGCTTTTACTTTTTTATTATCGTGATGCGGTAAGCCTCGGAGGTCTTGTTTGAGTGAAGTTAATAGCTCTGTGTTTTGTTTCAGGTTGTGAATATGCAGTCAACATTCGGACGTTCGTGCCTTCTACCTTCATATTATCGTTTCGGAAAGTTTCTATAATGTGTATTCTTCATACGTACGAACAACAGCAGATCAATGGTCACACTTGCAGTGCGACTTTAACTGTTACGACGCAGATAATAAGAACGGTTTAAAATACAAAGTGTTACGCTTGATCTGCTGTTAGTTGTACATAGGTAGTTTTCTCACATATAAATATAGTAATAATAGGTAATAAAATAAGTATTCTCTAGGTATAATGATAGGACAGTAAATAAAAAAAATATACGAAAAATAAGAGCTGCGTGACGGAATAATTACGAAAAACCTGAATCTAATTAGTATAAAATTATTTATAGACATAAGTTCATCATAAGTTTCTTATCCTATTATCAAAATCTAGAATCTGAAGAATGTAATATAGGTAGACCTTTTCTTAATTTAGTAGATAATTTGCCAAGAACATCAAAGTTTTGAAGGAACGAATTTTGTATAAGACATTTTTTTCTGTGTGTGACCAAACCTATTTGTCAAAGTTATTCAGGCCGCTCGTAGGCCTTTGACGTGGCCTAACGACTGCTGTCAAGCGACAACAACCGGGACCAACTGCTTAACGTGCTTTCGGAGGCACGAAGGGGCTCAGATGAAAGTGTCACTAGCGGTCACCCATCCAGGTACTGACCTCGCCCAACGTTGCTTGACCTGTACGATCGTTACTGGCCTACGAGCCCCTTTGTATAAGACATGAAAATAAAGGATACTTACCACTGAACTACATAAGAAAACTCTCGGCCTCCAAACGAAATCTAATGAACAACTAAACCGACAAACAAGGTTTAATACTTATGAGTACATTTTAAGGGAGGTATAAACCCCAATCAACAAACGATCGCTTGTTAGTTAAATTGAAGTTGTACCGGGACTTATCGTAAAGCCCCTTAATGCTGGCTTAACACGGGCGTTAGGAGGGATTTCACAGCTTGTTACTATTGTAAATAGTTCCAATTACCTAAATAGAAACCGTTTGTCAGTTTTTTGAGAAGAAATAGTGTTTCAATCACAATTCACTGTGTACAATGTACCTACAGACAGTCTAACAACATAGATGTGATTCTGCCGTGACAACGCCAAATCACAGGCGTATTACAGGATAGATGACTATTTAAACGATGAACATGCATGGTGTGTGTCGCCGGTTCCGCATGAGGGATAAAGTCTAGATTACTAACAATAGTAATAGTTGTGTAATACCTAGTTATTAAGTAATTGTGTATTATTATTATATTATTTTAAAAGATGTGCTGCTGAGAGGTTTTTTGCTACTTTTTCTCCTCAGCGTTGGCACCTTTTCCTTGCAAAGTGGTGTAAATGCAAATTCAAAAATATTTTGACGTGCAAAAACGTACACAACGTGCTTACTTGCAATAAAGAAATTTGACTTTGACTTTGAATCTAATTATAAACCTAAACGCAACTGTTACGGTCACTCATCGTTCATTACATCGCGTAAGAGAGAGAGGAACACCTCGCGTAGATGCGATTAAATGACAATGCCAGATTCTGCCCCACCATCACCCGCATGATGAACAATATTTAACGAATAAATATAAAAATATCTCCGTTTTTTGTTAAAATGATTGGTTTAAAATAAAATTTTGTACAGTCGACGACAGAGATAAGTATACAGGGGGCCTCAATAAGGTTGAGATTTTCTCAAAAACTACTGGACCGAATTTAATAATTATTTACAGTTACATAGGTTTCACTTTTATCTATCAAACAGTGAAAGAATTTTTGCAATAGGTCAAGTCGTTTTTGAGAAAATCTCAACCTTAAAAACTCTCCTGTACACCTTTCTCTGTGTTCCACCGTACAAGTTGCGAGTCGAAAAACAGCTTAATTAAGAATTCAGAAAACAATATGAAATCGAAGCGAATTATTCATTGTTTTTGTTATCATTTTCTACTGACTCTCGCAACTTCTACTGATTGTGATTATGCTATATAAAACCTGTAATAAGTCCCCAACAAAATGATAGGTACAGCTTCAATGGTCTCGTAATTTTGTAGGTGGGGCAAAGCTCCATTGAAATGTGGCAATGTCACTTGGTGTGCCACATTCTGGAATCGCCACAAGTAATGCCTTTGGGATAAAAAATAAGAGAGCACAAGTTTTAAAAGTAATACCTTACTCAAGTAAAAAGCAGAATCTTGGTAACGGAAATTGCAGAAATGATAGAAGATTAAAAGGAGGCTAAGATAATTGTACAGCAGTAGGAATGTAATTACATTACTCCTTTCCTTTGGCTTTGAGTATCAAAGTAGACCTCTAATTGTTTTGTACGCAAGAACTGAAATAGTGATGAGGAAAATTGGTCTTAAAAACGTAATCGAGCCTGAGACTGACATGTAAAGATTGCTCAAGAATGGGCACGGTAGTGTGCAGGCCAAGTCTCAAAATACCGACGCTGCATGCACTACATATATTTATTTATCACATTTTAAGTACCTAGATATAATAGCAAGTTAGCTAGCGAACTAACTTACAGTAGTAACTCATGGTAATGGTAACTGCCCCCTATTACGGTTCTTAAAATGACGAAATCATACCATGTCATAACGCGCCGAACAGAGACGCCGCTATACCAACGCAATAGCACTGTCCCTGTCAAGCGCGCTATGACATGGTATGATTTGATCGTTTTGAGAACCGTAATAGCCCCACAGATCTAGAGTAATGGGTATACAGAAATATAATTTTGGTAATTTCAAGTTATGTTTAGTAAAAAATTACAAATACAATTGCAGACACAAAAGTATTTGAATCATATAAAAATTTCTGCTTTTGTTTATCTATAGACCAGGAGCGCGGTAACCACAGATCTTCACATCTCTAACCATAAAACCGTAATTATATTCAAGGCTTTGAGTTCATCGGTCGAGAAAATCTCCGAACACAATTACATAAGGAAAACATAAACATTGTAATTCCAGGACATAATTCATCGTTACAGCGTCGTATCGTAAAATATGAGCAAAGCTCAGTGAACCCCCAGTACTGGCGTAGAGCCAAATATAGAGCGCATAGCGACCGTTACGATTCGACTTTGGATTCGATCAAATCATTGACGTAAAACTGGCTCAACTAACAAGAGATAAGTCAACTTATCATTAGAAAAGCGGCTTGTTAGAAATTCTGATGCGGCATATGTTATGTTATGTTTTAAGTAAATATGTTGATTTTTTTTTATTACCTACCCGAACTTCTCTACCTAACATATATTAGCAACAATAAAAAATCGAGCTGCTCCTGTAAGTGTGTACCTCCAGTAGCCAATAAAATGAAATATCACACTCATGGCTAAACTAGGATTCCATGCATTTTCCCGTGGCGAATATAGGTAGTGAGAAACAATGGTATTCCATCTGATGTAATTCTGGCACACTCCCGTCCACATTCATCAATATCTTCATGCACGCCAATGGATTTGTAGCAAACCGTACTTATAACTTGGCTCTTTTTCAACACATCACCAATTTGGTTTATGTTTGTCTTCCTCACTCTGCTTCTAGTACTACATAAATAATATCATTAGGTCCACTATGTCTAGGCACTATTTTCTAATTAATTTTATCATATTATTTTCAGTTTATCTTCAACTAAAATGACACAGGACGCGCAAAAAGCAACAGAATTGCTCTTCACGTTAGACCAAAGAGTTCGAGAGAATCGGAATGCTACGTTCAGTTTTTTATAGCATGGTTTTTTATGGGCGCCGGACGTAAAAGAGCGGACTGAGTTACTGTGCTGTTTTGGACTGTGCTGAATCACAACATTTGTAAGCAAATTCAAATCCACCAGATATCCTGAACTTCGTCCAACTAGAAAACCGGTATGGGTTCATTTTTGGTCCAAGTCGACTCGGTCCCACAGTATTTTCACCGGAGACTCTTGCAGTGTCTCCGAAATCTCATAGCAGATGGTCCCTTTTGTTTGCTGACGTTAGACTTCATCAGTAGAGCGGCCTGACCCATTCTGACAACACGTGTTTGCCCACTAACCGTATGATACAAAGAAGAACATTTTGATGATGGTATTTAATGGATCATAATATTTTTCAAGTTGACTGTTCAAGTTAATAAAATTACGCATTGGATAATCTATGAAGTCATTAGGTGCTTAGATTAAGAGCGATTCCATCAGATATGCATACAACGAGTCATTTTAACTACCAAGGACGCATAAAGAAGAGGTGTTCTTTATCTATGCTGATATCTAGTAAATTAGTAAGGCTCAATTCACACCAATACAATAGTGATGTGCAAATTAGGATATTTTTGGCCATCATTTTATTTTTATTTTAAAGGGGGCATTCGTCGGAGCGACCGTTGTGGCTGTGCGGACGGTTCAATCGTGAAATTGGCCACATATGGATACGAAATACTAATGTTCTGTCGTAGGTCAGATGAAAACTTCATAAAACTAAAAGTGGGTATGTGCGACTGGCCGTACAACGGTCACAAAGTACCTAAATGCCCCCTTTTACATTAGCACTGAACAAAAAATTGTAGTTATTGACTGAACAAAATCTGACGTGGACATTATTACAAGAAGTTATTAAAAATGTAGACTTACCTACGAAATAGGGGATTATCATTACGATTGTACAATTAAAACACGGATTTGCTTGCGGAGTTGGGGTCACACAGAGTATAAAACTGTCATTCATCTTAGTTCTATCAACCGGATAAGAATCGTAATTCGGACGTAAAAATCCATTCAATGTGCCAATTGGGTCATAAAGTTTAAGGAGTATACTGTTCGTTCATTGTTGATTCTTTGGCGAATTCATTACCCATTTCAGGGTGTATTACCATTGATGATATAATATTCAATGGAAGTGCTTAAATTGAGCTTATATTTGGTAATACCATTTATTAAATACTTATTACAAATGACATTACAACATTTCAATGGAGCTTTGCCCCACCTACAAAACTACGAGACCATTGAAGCTGTACCTATCATTTTGTTGGGGACTTATTACAGGTTTCATATTGCATAGGTAATCATAATCAGTAGGCGTTGCGAGAGCAGTAGAAAATTATAAAAAACAATGAATAATTCGCTTCGATTTCATACTATTTTCTGAATTCTTAATTAAGCTGTTTTTTCGACTCGTTTGATGTACAAAACTTTATTTTAAACCAATAATTTTAATAAAAACGGAGATATTTTTTACATTTATTCGTTATCTTGTTCATCATGCGGTTGATGGTGGGGCAGAATGTGGCATTGTCATTTAAGTAATCTGACAAAATGGTAAAGTTATAAATTGCGGAAAGATTTTGCACATTCAGTTGCAATTGTTACGTCATAGTTGGAAACCTTTTAACGAAAATAATTCTTACGTAGTTCGTAAGTCTGTAGGTTTCTTATTTAGTGCCTTTGTTATACAAGAAAATAGAAATACACCTAAGTATTTGCTGTTTCAGTTTTTGCTTACGAAACTCCTTACCCTTGCCAAAATAATAAACATGACGGAATTATTAGAACTTCTATACTGAAGTCTGTGCAAATAAGGTTCTAGGGATCTTTATGAGAGCTGAGTGTAAGGATTATTTGTAGGGTGATTTCATATATGGTAGGAATACATATTATTTGGTACAAGTAAACTTTCCCAAAAAAAAATTAAATATATAAGATAAATACACTTTATTGCACCAAAATACAGTATTAATATTATTGTTTATTCAAATAACTAAAAATATAAACTAACTTACTAAACTATTATATTATATATATAAGTATATACTATAAGTATTAATTACATTATTGAGAAGCATGTACAATTTTAGTACAATGCATATAGAAATCGAAACTAGGACCTACCTGAATCTTCCTATAATATACCCTGTGAAACTGAGAAAATATTTTTAACGCTACCAGATACAATTTTGTCTCGGAACGTGCTCCGGAGTCGTATTGTTCCGAACCCGTATCGTTCGTTACCAATTAATTAACGATGGTTCGAACCCATTTGCCGCGAACGCGATACCTACTTGATTAAATCTTTATTTTACGACGTTTTGGATTCTTAGATATCGTTTCTAAACATTAGATAACAAACAATATAAAAATATTTTCGCTCAAATAAGGACTCTTTGACTTAGGGTATAAAAAATATTTTGCACTATTGCTAATTAAGGAAATACTTAATTATTATACGAAGGAAATAACTAAATAACCGCAACAATAAAAAGTCATCGACAGGTTTCGTTGCGTTGAGTGGGAGGACAGCGTATTCTCGTCGCCTCGACACATTAGGTAGCGATCTGAGGCCTAGGCCGCAATACGCTACCTACTGGACGTTAACGACGGGAGAAAAAGGGGAGGGCATGCGTTTCAACTGGCCGCAGACCGCGTGCAGATCACACTGCTGTTATCCATATACCTAGTTAACCCTCACTTCCCTTAAACCGTGTTGTTGTCACTTTCACACTTCGGTAAGAAATGTAAGTTAGAATGAGACCGAAGACTTAGGTATACGGTGGACTTTAAATCACGTCAACGTCTTGTGTAAACTCATTGTTATGCCACTCTACATCTAATGACGTCATGATTTTAGAACTTAAGATTTTTCTTAGTTTAATAAATCCTTGTAAGTTACCTATTTTATAAATAAAAAATACTAGAAATAAATTATTCCCTATCTAAGCCAGCTCGTGGATGTATCGAATTGGAGCCAATTTCACATTTTATCTCCACCACACCACACCACTGCTGGCGACGTATTTCAAGTTTTCAACCTAACTACCTATCATATGTTACACCTCTCAGCGATTCTCTTCACTTCAATGCTTTTATACAATATAAATAGGAAATAATGAGGGTCCTCAGAATTCGACTTCCATATAAAATTATTCTCTTCACACATAGGTACTGTTATTCAAAAGGGTATAGGAAGCCGAAAAGGGCGTATTCTGTAACGATAACTGAACGACTTTTGTTCTAAGACTTTTCGATTATCACGAATATATTTTTTGAATTTTGTAACGGTGATCGATTTGTATTGGACATTATTTTTATAATTTTTTTCCCGAAAAGTCGTAGAACAAACGTTGTTCAGATACTGATATTTAACACCGTCCCTTCGGCTTACCTCTCCGTTACAACCTGTATACAACCTTTTATACTAAGGTACAGCTAAATAGGAAGTAGTTGGGTACATATATAAGTACCTACTCCCAATCTACCTTTAAGGGGCTCGTAGTCCAGTTGCGAGTACACGTTGAAAACGATCGTACAAGTTAAGCAACGTTGGGCGAGGTCAGAACCTGGATGGGTGACCGCTAGTGACACTTTCATTTGAGCCCCTTCGTGCCTCGGAAAGCACGTTAAGCAGTTGTTGTCGCTTGACAGCAGTCGTTAGGCCACGTCAAAGGAATCACTTTGACAAATAGGTTTGGTCACTAAACCACACGAGAAAAGAAGTTTAGTTTTCAATAGTTCTCGGATTTTATGTAAAAGCAATCCTTCCCGTGGGACCGCAGTCCGAATGAGCTCATTAGGAATGTCACGGATGCCGAGTAACCGACTAACCCAATTAAACTAACAATGGATTGGTCACCCATTAAGACACCTGGGATAACAGGTGGAGCCAGAGTATAATTGAGTGAACGCCCCCGAACTTAGGTATACGAAGCTGAACCAAAAGACAGTGATTCGGTCAATGAAAACTGGGAAAGCAATGTAATCCAATGAGTATTCTAGAAGGTTAATTTTTTTTTTTTATGGTTTTATTGGGCAGTCAACAGCGTAGTAGGTTTTATAACAAAGATAATTTACACAAAGTAAGGCAAATAATAGACTACCACATTATTACAAAACAAAAGACGTGATTGATAAAATAATGCTAAATTGAATACAAACATTGATTATTAATTGATAACCTGTAGGAACGAGCAGTAAATAAATATAGGTATATTATGTTACTTATAGATAAATAAATGAGTAATAATAATAAATTGGTATTGTTTAATTACTAAATAAAGAAAAAATAAACCGAGTAAATAAATGCACTACTAATATTATAAATAATAATGATAAAATAAATAAAAGAACAAAATTAAGTAGATATTAGATAAACATATAGAAGGGATAAATAAATAGGATAAATAAGAGATAAATATATAAATAAGGGTAAAAACAGTATCTATTGTGAAGTAAGTAATATTGAATGTGAATGACAATAAATAACTTACTCAAACCAGACATATACCTCAAGTAAATTTAGAATAACATTCAAGTTACGACCAGATAGTTGTAAACTAAGGGTGTTGCGGGAACGCAATTGCAATCTGGTAAGTAAAATACAAAATGAAACAACGAATTGCAGTGAATTAGGTACCTATGTAAGTAGCTACCGATTAATTTAAGCGAAATAAATAAATAATCACAACTTGAGATAAATATTGTTATTGCGAGCTGAGTGTGTTTATTACTTGATTTTTAAAAATAGGTTTAGTGAGATGAAAGGGATCTAAGTTGTTATAGGAGACATTATAGGTTTTAGATATCTGAGCAATCGTTTCGCCGCGACCGTAGTTGGTGCGGTGGATTATGTTCGTATTGTTCATGTATAAAATAAATATGGATCATCTGATAATGATATTGAATCAGTCGTCCATATTATAGCATATCATATAAGTAAACTTATACCGGAGCCCAAATCAATTAGTGTCTTATTTTGTAAACAAATATGATCGTCTAATTACCTGTTGTGATGTAAAAGGAACTGATTGATTGAATTGGTTCATCATTGTGAAAATAAAGTATTCCGATCTAATAATGTACAAATAACTATGCAATAACCACAGAATAGCTTTAAATGTTAGTGGGGGAGGGTAGTTTTGTTTACAAAATAAGACACTTGATTTAGGCCTCGGTTTAAAACATATTAGCATAAAACTTCAGATGAATATTATAAAATGTAGAAATATTTCGAATTTCAAACAGACTCGGGATCTTGTCAATGAAAAGCATATCCATAATGTACCTCGTTTTTGTACCGAAAACGATTACGAAATTTACTGCAAGAATTGAATCACTCTCTTCATCGCTCAAGGGATATAGATGTTTATGTATCTTAAAATAGAACTAGAAAAGTAATAAAGATGTGATAGCCATTTAAAACGGTTACGCTCATGTTCTGAAACATCCCAGACGACCATAAACCTTAATCACGTGAACCAATTCCTTGAAGTGGATACGCAATTTGTATAGGGTACTACTATATCTAAGATCACACACATCTGGCTTTGGTTGACCTCGAGAACATCGGCCTGAATGATAACGAATGTATAATTGAACAGACTGTCTGTATTGTTTGATTTGTTGTGGCTAACACTGAACTCGTTATGAATCAGCTTTAGATTGAAGTGTTAAATGAAATTGTACCCAATCGGGTTTGATTAGATAAGTCTACGATATCTGGAAGTGCCAATGAAATCTTTTAGAACATGGCCAAGGATTTATGAGCTGCGTTCATACTACTAAAATAATACTGTAAAGATTACGTAAGACCACTAATAATGTACTTTGACTTTGAATTTGTAGCTGTGTCGATTACTTCACTTCCAGTTCAGTGGGGCTATTACGGTTCTTAAATCATACCATGTCATATCGCGTGTGACAGGGAGTGCTATTACGTTGGTATAGCGGCGTCTCTGTTCGGCGCGCTATGACATGATATGATTTCATCGTTTTGAGAACGGTAATAGGGGGGCAGATCGAATGATACCCAATGAAACGTTGCTGCGAAGCCGAGGAAACCCCCATGCATGCATATCCTCTCATACGATTCCTGAAGGACGTTGGCCTTGGGAGCGAGATATAAGAACTCGGTGCGCGGCCACAATAGACCTTTGAGGTCGCAGTGACTCTTGGGCTTGTATTAACACCGTGATATCAAATAGTAATAATAATGAAACGTTTGACGTAAACATTTGGGTACGTAAAATCAAGCTTGTAATAATGGCCAGTCAATTGATAAAGATTTTCGTAAAAGAAACCGAAGCAATAAGGGATTTTTGGCAAAAGGAAGTTTTACTGCTTCTTAATGCGAATCCGGTGGTAGAGGCTAATATAAATAGACTTCTTAAGAGGAATAATGAAAAGTACCTAAGTAAGTAATTATTATGTGATAAGTACTTACCTACTAACACATTCTTTTTAAAATACTAAACGATGACATAGTAGTGGAAATGGAAAATCTATAAAATATTCATAGGTAGATACTTAATCTGACTAAATAATAGTTCTTCGAACGGATTTTAGAATAAAATTCTTGGAATATCGATAGGTGCGAGTATTCGTATATTCTCATCGACTAAATAACCAACCTTATCGAAGACAGGGGCTGAGGCCCCATGTATACTTATCTCTGTCTTCGACTGTACAAGAGCATTTTAAATATGTGCCGTGCCGCGATAAACGCAATATGTTTAGTGGTACTAAGCAAATGATTTGTAAATGTTGTAATATACTGAAATAAATACAAAAATATGTAATTTTAAAAGCTATGTTACACAAACTACTCACTCCACTCAAGCATTTGGTTCAGTCTTTCCATGGTAAGGAATGTTATACAAAAACAGATGAGTTCAGAAATCAAAATCTTAACGATTTGATGGGAATTCGGAAGATTTTAATTTACAATCAGTCAATCATCATGAAATATAAATTACCTGCCTTCAAAGATTAAGGTAACTCCCGTCTATTTTATATTTTATTCCGTCCATCTTAAGGAAAGAATCTAGAATTGCCGAGTAATCTTACGTAACTGGAAACATCTGCAATTCATTCAGTAGAAGTACTTACATTTCAAGTAGTACATCAATGCCACGTCAACTAAAGGTAGTAACTTGCTGTATAAGCTACAGCGTTTCGCTTCTAGCGGGGTCCAACAACGACGCTCGTATCTACATTACGATTATGTATAATTATTACTAGGTATGTATTATAAATATATGTCTTGGCTATATTCTTGGATCAATATGTACTTTTATATCTATCAGTTGTTGAAATAATAGCTATTATTTTACTTGTATATCTCTCTCTTCCTGTTTTAATAGCAGCTCTATCACTATTCTATTCCTGTACAGATTGATATCTCAATAACTGGTTTTTTTTTTATTCAATTCTTTATTCAACAAATACACATCAGTACAGTTTCAAACCAAATCGTTGCGCAGTTCGAATTAATTAATATTAAAAATATTAATAACATAACTTATACAATAACTGTATGCTTGATTACTACATTTCATTTAATAATAATAGGTTTTGAACCACCTATGCGAAGTACTTTTCGAGTACCTATCTATTGGTAAGTAGGTATTCAATAGTATAGCTATTAGAAGGTGCATAATCATCGATATAAAGTTAGCATTATTTTTGGCTAATTTAAAACTGACAATATTTAATCGGTCAATATTTTTACGGAAATTTTTCCTCAGAAAAGTAATTTGATGATGGGTTATTTTCAGCTCCGCTTCTCTTAACAAAATAACATAGGTCGTAGCTTAAACGAAGGAACGCACATAGATCTCCGTCTCGGATACCTCTATTCTAAGAACATGATACAAATCACCACAGATCACGTTACTTGCTTCGTCATATAACACTGGTATAGTCGACTACAGGTCGAGCAATACGTATTTTATACTCAATACATAGTCTGTACAACTAAAAACGAATGCTTGGCAAAAACTAAAAAGGAATTGGCGACTACTCTACAGCGCTGCCGCTTCAGCGCTGTACAGTACCCTACAGTACAGCGCTGAAGCGGTAAAATAATTTAGTTAAATTGCGCACAATGTTAATACATAAATGTTTTTATAACTTAGTAGCCTTCCTGACGGATTCATCGATTTGACATAATTTACAAATTGTATTTCTATTTTTAATTTATATGCATATTTTATAGCATTTGTATTGACGTTAAGATAAATTACCATTCTCAATGAAATGTATGCTCTAGATGGGCAAGATTCGGAGAAACTTATATACTTACCTATAACATTACCAAGATCTCACTGTAACCCGTTTCTATATATTTGAATTTGAAATATTTCGTGGTAGTAATTTGATGATCTACACCGAAAAAGAATTTTAAACAATCAGTCATGTAATTTTTGACAAAATTTATCAACCAATGAAGTTTACTTTTCTGAGGACTGTACACAGGTCATAATATATGTTTGCATAAAATAACTGGAGGCGTGTAGAATAAGTAACTAAAACTTTATAAAAAAATGTCGACTGTTTTTCATTTGCATAAAATGTAATCCTAAGTCAGTCGGAGATCAAGACGAATCTGACAATCTCATAATATCAGATTCGAAACATTACCCGCCCCCTACCCGGTTAAAAATAAAATTAGAATGCGGAACCGGACATTCTGCCAGCAACGTCGTCGTGTGAAGTCTTTAACACCCGCGCCCCATTTAACGCCAGACTAAGGTCACCGTTCCTCTCGCATACGATAGACAATTTTTTTGTACAATTCACTACTTGGCAACGAGCCAATCGACCCATAAACTGACGCAGTCGACAATAAGAATCCATGCGATAGTAACCGAAGACTTACAACATACTCCCTTTGTTTGCGTATTATAACGATTCCCGAAAGGAAAATCGACTGAACCATTAAAATTAGTAAGGCGGCTATTCGTAGAAGTCTTGTAATTTACAATTTTACCTGAGTGCCGGAAGTATTTTTTTATGTG
Organism: Tachystola acroxantha; assembly: GCA_963506565.1. Classification (NCBI taxonomy): domain Eukaryota; kingdom Metazoa; phylum Arthropoda; class Insecta; order Lepidoptera; family Oecophoridae; genus Tachystola; species Tachystola acroxantha. The sequence continues at coordinate 4,571,023 of OY735879.1, read as the reverse complement.
TACAAGAATTCGAAAAAATGGGGGTTTGGCGTCAGTGTCGATCCTAAAACACATTTTAATAGTCATTTAAAAAAATAGCCAATGTACAGTACCTACTCAACTATTTTATAGTCCTATTATAAGTATAAATAAATGTATGTCGGTTCCTTTGTGGCTTCCTATAGCCTAAACGACTTAATAGAATTTAATCCATATTCGTCTTGATCACGGGATCGACATTAAAAAAAGTATTATGATACAATTTAAAAGTATTATGATACATTTTATGCTTTTGCATAAATTGTATCAAAATACTTTTTTTAAAGCAGTCGGTTTTTTATTTGTTTTTGTGGTAACTGTCTCTGCTTGTTGTTACATCGTCGCATAGCCATGGCTTGGGATATTCATGGCGGCTCCTAGACTGTGGAACAAATATACCCAAAATTTGGCCCGCATACAAAATATTTTTATTTGCCTTCATATCTTTGTGCTCCACAGTCGGAGCATATTAGGGAGGGACACAGAATTGTAATGATGTAAAGAGAGTAGGGGAGCGAGGGGCTTGTTGTAACATTTTTTAAAAACAATCATATATCTTGAGATACATTGGCTAAATTACCACTAACTAAACTTTGATCGGTACTCTAATCATTCTTTAATTAATTCTAATTGAAAAAATATCAAATCTATGTCTAATTTCTTCAGAATTAATTTTTTTCTAAAAAGAGGGAAGTGTTACATCTTACCCCGTGCTTGGGGCTTGTTGTAACATCTATTGGGGCATGTAGTAACAACAATAAAAAACGAGAATGTGACACCTTCAATCATTTATTATCTTCACATTTAGCTTTGTTTTCAACATATCATTAGGTATTTAACAAAAATATTGAGGTACTTCTATAAAATGAATCATCTATCAAATAATCAACTGAAACATACTTTTTCTATGAGTAATCAACACTTGTTTTCTAAAACTTCAGCTGCAGCTAACTCATATACCTCCTGGCTTTGTGTTCCCCGCTCTGGCTTTGTCTTATACAGTCTCATTAAAAAAAAAAAAATAAGGTATATTGCATTTTTAATCACATACATACAGCAATATGGGGGCAAGTTGTAACATGTTACAACATACCCCAAGATTTTGTTACAACTAGCCCCAAGGCATAATTTTTAATATTTATAACGATAACTATTAAATCAACTTAGTAATCTCGAAAACTGTTACACGACATCGTACATATATAAATTTAACATCAAATAAAACACGGAAAGCTCCAATTAGTCGATTATAATAAAGCCAATCGAAAGTTTACGAAAGCAAAATAATACATAACCTGGCGACAACGGAGGGCTTGCACACCCCCACTCAATACACCACCTGGCGGAACTCTGACTTTGATGACGTGGCGTGGCGCATTATAACGATAAGATTGAGTCAAAGAAATACGTTAATAAAGTTTAAATTCCTAGTGAAAAAGCCCTGTTACTACTTACCCCTGTTACATCTAGCCCCTTGCTCCCCTATATTCTATTGTCAAAGTAGTAACCTAACCTAACAAATCATAAAAAAAACAGATAATATTAAATAAGTAGGTACTATGCTGCCATAAAGATTAAAATGAGGAGAAAACAAAAAGCCAATATTTAAAAAAAACTTTATGATCGAGATTTAGAGACAATTTTGAGAGCTAGCTGAGTCTGGGATCGCTTTAACAAAGAACTGTCAAAATTCATAGCATTTTGACAGCTATAAGAGCGAGCACTCACCCAAAAGTCAATCATGTCTAGGTTTTAAAGAAACGCCAAGTGAGACTGACGCTCTTATAAGTACCTATTTCTACACTTCGTCGCCTTAGCGGTACCTAGGACTACTTAACTAGTAAAAATAATGAACCAAAAAAATCATGTTATACTAGGTATGCACAAAATTGTAAAGTGTCAATAAAAATGAGAGTCCAATAAAAACAAACATCACTCCTACCACGACTCTACTACTTTGTTTGCGTATTATAACGGCCTACGAAAGAAAAAATATCTGAGCCATTAAAATAGGGAAAAGGATAACAGTGACTCGGGGATGTTTGGGTCGCGGGATCAGCACTAGTTGGGCACATTTGGCTTTTATGTGGCATGTGAGGAATGGGTTAAATGTGTCGTATAATGTACAATATTGTGTAATTCGCAAATTGTGTTCTGTTTTTATGATATTGCGTTTGGAGATACATCATCATGGTGACAGCTACATTCGAGACACTAATAGTTGACGGCGACGCAACTATCTTAAAGAATATGCAGATAATATATTTTTGGAGAGGTTAAGGTAAATCATACAATCGTACTATTCCATAGTTATCTTTGCAGCATAAGTTAATACTGAACTCATATTAGTTTTAGTAGCAAATAAAAATATGAAGTACATATATCCATAGTGCCTATACTTATCTTATTATACCATCTGCATTTAAATACATAAAAAAATCAATTAGGTATTTGCAATTATTCTAAGTTCCAGACTCTTTAACTTCTTAATTGCTTACATATTATTTTTCAGCTGAAAAGTTTATATGCCAATATCGGTTAGGTTTCCATGTATGTGAGAAAACAAATTGTGGCAGTAGCCGTCTTATATCATTTATGTATAAGTATTATATTCATTGCTATATTTACTGAGTAAGTAAATACGTTTAATATAATTTAAAACTCCCACCACGTCTATTATTCCAGTGCTCCCTGGGAAATCATATATTATTTTAATGAGCAAAGCGTTTGCAGAGATTGTGAACATTTGGCGTGTGGGTTATATTAGATAGGACTTGTGATTAGGCGAACAAATGCCACCGTACGCCTGGTCGCCTAGCCCTGGATAAGCTGAAATTATAATTGCCCTAAAATTAAAAAAAAAATGCTATAATAACAGCCTTACAAAAGCGGCCGAAGTAGTAAATTTCTTGAGTTATTTTTTCTCCTAAACGGTATATAAATGCTATTTTACTATGCTTCCCAGGAAGTTACATCTAAACTAGTAACTTTCTAAGAACCAACAGCATGTAAGGTAAGCTGCTTTTGTAATCTTCCTAACAAGTTACTTAGCCCTTGGAAGCCTTACACATGAAACTTGTAACTCAAATACTAAGTTATTAGTTACCCAACACTCTGGGAAACCATAAAAAAAGAAAAAAAAAATCAGGGGTTCTGATTTAAGTTGTAAGAATAAGATACTTGTTCATAAATTCATATATGTGAGAGATAAAATGGTCAAAATTTGAAATAAATAAATGATAAATAATATAGACGGTCTAGGTACTGGCTAAAACTAAAAACCATCAAACCAAGTTTATTTTAATTAAATTAAATGAAACGAAGCCTTGAACTCGCAACGTCAAATCATTATTCCAGTTTTAGTAATGGATGGAATTTCAATGGTTCTGGAACATTTTCGCAGGCCCACTATTCTCAAATAGATAGTTTATAATTATAATATAATGTACCTACCTATTTACTGTCACATTTTACTCTAAATTATATTTATCTATGTTATGTCTATGTACAGAATAACGAAGTATAACAGTTATAATTACTTTTGGGAAGAGATGTGATGAATTCATCCATAATGTACACCCTTTTATGAAAGCATTTCGTCTGTTCTAATTTAATTTACATTTCCACCACCACTATTTAATTATGAATAATTTATGTGAGTGTGTACTTATGTTGCCATAATTACTCGCAACCTCGGCAAACTCAGCTACAGAGTTTACTTAGCTGGTGCCGTGGATATGTAGTTTCTACTTGACTTGACAGCCATCGTTAATTATATTTACACTCGCTCTGAAGGCCAGACCTGTGGTAGTATCTATAGCTTCAAAATAATAATATATACTAAGATTACCTATACCGCAACCCAAATCAAGTGTCTTATTTTGTAAACAAATATGATCGTCTAATTGCCTGTTGTGATGTAACACCGAAGGAACTGATTGATCGAACCTGTTCATCATTGTGAAAATAAAGTAATCCGATCTAATAATGTGAAAATAACTATGCAATAATCACAGAAGAGGTTAAAATGTTAGTAGGGTAGGGTAGATTTTGTTTACAAAATAAGACACTTGATTTGTGTTTCGGTACTGGTAATATAATCTACCGCCCTAGCCCAGAGACTTTTGTTAAAAGTTAGTAAAATAGAAAGAAAAAATATATGGGTATTGTATTGACACATGAGCACAGATTTGACTTTGAATAATTACACAAAATCAAACTTACGTATACAACGTGCAACGGAAGGGGAGGTAAGCCGAAGGTATTCTATATCGGTAGCTGAACAACTTTTGTTCTACGACTTTTTGAATAAAAAATAAAAATAAATTAATGTCTCGTACGGGCAACAGCAGATCAATGGTAACAATTGCAGTACGATTTTAAATCTTACCACGCCAATAATAAGAACGGTCCAAAATGTTACACTTGATCTGCAATTGTTACCATTGAGCTTGATACCAATGGAGCTGATCGGTAGATACGAAATGTATGAAAAGTCAAAAAACTAATTCGCAATAATCGAAAAGTCGTAGAACAAAAATCGTTTAGTTACCCATACTTAACACCCTCCTTTCGGCTTACTATGCCGTTACACGGTGTATAAAATAATGATTCATTGTTTACTTTTTCTATAAAATGCTAGTATAAATTCGTATTTGGGATTTAAATAAAATTCTTTAGTAAAATACGAAACGAATAAAATCTTTGAAGCGAACACTCGACTCGCCACTCCATTTTTTCCGTGTTGCGCCTTTCACGCTTTGACGAGGCCCCAGTCGAGCCTTTAATAGTTTGGTAGGCACCTTTGGTACAGCAAATTGAACGAGATCGAAACAGTGAACGATTGAATGAACGGACGTGGCCGTATCAATCATACAATGAAGTCAATAACGTAACGTTGCCAGTAAAGTAATCTTTTCGGCTAGCTGTCAACTGCCTCGTATAAAAAGTCTGTGCTTAAAGGTAAATTAACATAGAGATGTGGAATTTACACATATACATACCGCAGCCCAAATCAAGTGTCTTATTTTGTAAACAAATATGATCATATAATTACCTGCTGTTATGTAACACTGAAGGAACTGACTGGTCGAACCTGTTCATCATTGTAAAAATAAAGTAATCTGATCTAATAATGTGAATATAAATATGCAATAATCATGGAACAGCTTAAAATGTTAGTAGGGTAGGGTAGTTTTCGTTTACAAAATAAGACACTTCATTTGGGCTTCAGTTTACCTACGAGTAGATACAAGTTGTTTATTAGATGGTAGCTAAATTAATAAACTAAACTGACTTCATATATAGGTACGTACATTTTAAAAGATAGGACATTCGATAAAGAAAACGGGCACCGCATATTTTGGTATCGTAGAGTTGGGTACTACTTTTTGTGTCCATTTGTGGCAAAGCATGGCTTAAAACGAGTGGTAAATTGCAGCTTTTTGCTTTGTCTTCAAAACAGAAGCAATTAAGGAAAAGACAGCTTTTATTAATGTCCACCATAAATTCCTTTTAATTCTTATTCTTTTGTTCAGACTCGCCACGATTAGATAGGTACCATTCTAGCGTCTGCCTGGCAAGGAATGCCTCCATTTTACTAGTTAACAGTACCTACCCCTTCTACTTAATTTATATTTACAAGAACGAACAAGTTAACCGAATTTAACCAATGTCTTGGAATATTTACAAAATAATTATTTACCTAACAGCAAAACTCTACTTTACTTTTTGTATAATACAAACCTATATTAATCAATTGTGACAATATAATCATATGTAATTAATGTTATGTTCTTTGTTTGTATATTGTGTTTTTTTAAATAAGTATTTTTTGTTTGTAATAAAGGAAATAACTTGTATAAAACGATTTCATAAATAATTTAAAATAAAAAATGTATTATATTCCTTATAATATAACAAAGGAAAACCGAATAGTGCCTAATATCATAGTAGTAAAGGTCAAAATTGTTCCTATGACTTCCACATGAGTAGAAAAAGATGAGCAAAACTTCGTAGTGAAAGATAAAACCCACTCGCAAGCTATATCCGACTATTCCGAGTCAATTAACGGTTATAATAGAGCAGTGAAAGTCTCTTAGCGACTCAACAGGTGTAATTAAGCACAGTGCGGAACTACTCACTTTACAAAGGTAATGGGATCTTTTGATAAAATGAACTATTATACACTTGACACGTCTACCTGAAGTGCTCATAATAGTACATATGTTAATAGACATAACTTGTGATGAGAAGTAACAGAGAATAAGGTCTTAGGCCCGTATTAATGGTCTGAGCTCAAACCAGCCCTCAAGAGCGAATTCAGTTGATACACTCTCATCACTCACAGCTCAAAAGTCAATCTTGAGAACGACCTCAAGATGGCGTTCCTATTAATAAACGTAGTTTAGGTGTGCGTTTAGGAATCGGGTATCACGTGAGTAACGCGTATTAATAAACAAAACTCAGTTCTCAAGATAACTGTCAAACTCACACTTGAGAACGTATTTGCTGATTGCAGGCGAACCGCGACTTGAGAAAGACATCACGTGATACGCCCTCAAGATTGGTTTATTAATAAATGCCATAATTGAGATGGTGATCACATCTTGGGAGTGTATCAGCTGAATTTGCTCTTGAGGGCGGGTTTGAGCTCAGACTATTAATACGGGTCCTAGAGCTCTGTCCTGGCATCAAAATGACGTTATTGTCGTATATTCTCATCCTATTGAGTACAAGTACGAAAGTAGATTAATCTGGATCCAACCAGTAATTGGAAAGTGGGCGTTCACAATACGAGCTTCATTGTATTGATGAGGCAGGTATGCATTGTTCATTTTCATTACTGATACTTGCATTGTGTGTATTTTGAGAGTCATCAGAGACTCATAATAGCAGTCATTCTCCTTTAATTTATGTTACTGAAATCAATGATAAACTATTGACATTACTGTAATTACTCGTAGACATCGAAAAAACATTTGAAGATATGATAAGCATAATTTATATCGAATAGGTCAGAGAGAGATAAAATCGATCATAAATAAAATAGTAAAATATGAACTCAATAGACATTTGAATATAATTAAACGTTTCATCTTTATAATGAACAAACGAAAGAAAAGAACATTATTACAGATTGTAGGTAGATTAAGGAAAATTGTTTATAATACTTAATTTGAAAATAATATTCATTCTATCGATGATAAACTTTAGGAAAATATTAGACGTAAGAGAAATGGGAATGTACGGAAATACTGCAAATCTTATAGATACCTACTCTCGTTAGTTTTATTATATTCTGCGATGGAGAAAAACAGCCCTAGGAGAACTGCCAAGTTCATTTGAGAATGAAAATCCTCCTTTAATATATCTCCGCGAAAACAAGGAATGTTACACATAAATTACTAACATGTCAGAGCATGGTACATACGTGAATTAATTAAACCAGAGAGAACAAAAGAAAAAGCATTATGCCGCTTTTGATAGAAAAACTAATAAAATCGTACATTCCCAATAAAGCTTTAAAAGATCCCATTACAAATATTCCTAGGTAAATACTGAATGATCCTACAGAAATCGTCCTCGATAACTAAGAAGAGGTTCACATTAGCATGCTAATTAAACCAACAAGCATGCCTAAACGGTCTTTCACCGACCATATCAAAGGCGCATTGACTTCTATGAAGCGAATTGGTCACACATATTTTACCCAATCACACAATCCCCTCGCTCCCACATTAGTTCACGTTCGTTGGTATAATCACGCACGTTTATTCACTACGAGTACGTACACAATTCTACTCTTCGGTATACCAATGACTCTCAACTCTTTTAAGAATGCATCCCCATGTCGACAAGATTAAAGAAATGAATGCTGTTTGTACAAACAGAGACAAAACCACTAAAGTTTTAGTGGAATTTGTCTTGTTTTTTTTTTCCTTTTGGTCACCTGTGGCCTAAACAACTTAATGTAAGAGGTGTCGTTGGATGCGGACGTCTTGACCACAATATTGGCAGATGAGATACATTAAGCCAAAAAATATTAAGTATTAGGTATTCATTTTGAATAAAGTAATTGTATCTTTGTACAGCTGCAAAACTCATAGAAACCTGGTCCGTATTATGTTCACATAGTCTCTACATCTTATACTTGGTTGGAATGTCGACTCTGTATATCAAAACACTTTTAAGCCGACCCACTCGCCCCTTATACGTAAAACATAATATTGTTGTGCCGTCATTATTAGCCGTGGGGTTAGTACAAGCACTTTGGGAACCATTGGCTTGAGCAGTTCACGTTCAACCACCGAACGTACGAGTACAAACGTTGTTTTACGGCATCCTCCTGTGTTTTCGCGTCAGCAAACTCTGAAGGTAATAGACGTCTAATTTGACAAAGGACTCGTGACGAAAGTTTATACGAAAAGTTGAGCAGTTACAAGACCAGAGGACATGGAACTTATATTTTCCTTTGGGAAATTAATCTTTTATGGAACTCCAATACGGCGTAATCGAAGTATGGTTGTAAACAAAGTTTTATTAGAACACGAAGGCTAGTTTTGGGCTGTCAGCTTGTTTAACTAAGTTTGGTGCGTCAATTGGTTAATCTAATTCTGAAGTCAATGTTAAACTCGACCGAGAATGTCTTACAGTTACGATAATATCCTACAACTATGGGACACTTGCACCGAAAAGATAACCCGTGAGGGGTTAGGCACTTAACCTAGAGTTAGCTCCGGGTTAAGTCACAAAAATTCCACATCTTCTTTTATGATTTTAGAAGTTGTTGTAATAAATTGGTCCTTAATATCTACAGCGGAGTTACTCTCACTCTCACCTCTTATAGCGACCCAGTTAAGGTTCCTAAACTGACTATTTGCTACAATGACGTCAAACGTCATTGTAGCAAATAGCGATTCGGTTCAGTTTAGGAACCTAAACTGGATCGCTATAAGAGGTGAGAGTAACCCTGCAGTTCTCTTAACCCCCATTTAATACTCAAATAACAGGCGAAATATTCTAGCACCTGTTGAAATATTTGACCTAAAACCTTTCGGGGTTCTAAAATATTCGGGATCGGAACGTTCTAATAGGAATAGCATTGCACATAATATCAGGTGCTAGAATTTTCAACCGCCATCGCTCCATCAAATTCCGATGCGTAGGGACTTTAATGACAGACCTCCAGAGAAAGGGTATTTACAGAGAATTCTGTGGTTCTATTATCTTCGTAATAGGTATCAGGTGCCCAAGTATTCAAGTACAATGCAAAGATTAAGGGGCCTCAATTAGAAATTGGAACTTTGGAGTACCGCCTTTGTTTCTGAGTAGAGAAAGGTTAAATTGAATAGAAATCAAATTACGAGTAAATTAAATACTCCCAATCACAAATGTTTATATATACCTTTAGCATAAGCAGGTAACCGTAAAATGTAGGAACATAAATATTTGAAGATATACGAAAATCCTTAAAACCATAATACAGTATAAAAACTTAACGGATGGAATAGATGGATGGTAGTTGAAATTTTCTGATATATAGATTTTACTTCGAGATAGCAAACACATCTGACCCGAATATGGAAGTGGGTCAAAGTTACAGAAGGGAATCAAAGAAAAACATTTTTATTGCAACCATTTCACTGATAGATGCCTGACCTCTATGTTTAGGGGAATCTGCTATTAACAGTTTGAGAATCAGTTCGAACACATACTAAAATACACAGACAATCAAACAATTTCATACTGTACTATTAAAAGGGATGTATAACATAATGATGTTATAACATAACTATATTGGATTATAACTTACTACTTGATTGATTTTTTTGTAAGCTTATGTAATTGGTGTATGGCAATAAACATATTTTCTATTCTATTCTATATATTCTATTATGTTATTCATAAACCTAGTTAAACTCTACTTCCTTTAAATAGTGTTGCTATCCCTTTCACACTTCGTCAAAAAGGTTAAGATAGAAAGGGGCAAGGGGCCTAAACGGTGGCGTAACTTTAAATCACTTTTATGAATATTCGTACATACGTACGCGAATACGATTTTAAAAAAAAATCAATGGTAGCAATTCTGGTGTACGTTTTTTTTAAAACTAAAAGTTATAAAAAGGGTGGCAATACATTTATAACCACTATTTAAATTTCCAAAAATTGTATATCTTATTTCTTATATTTTATATCGTTGACAGTTTTGTCAACGAAATAAAATATTTTCACAAAATAGCCCATGTAATTTTTTTAGAATTTAGTTCCGAGAAAGCGTGATTTTTTGTAAAGAAGGAAGAATCATTAGGCCTCCGCCATACCGGCGCCAGCGATTGGAATCTCCAATACAGTGCGATATGGAATTGGTATTGCACTATGGTCTCGAGGCAGTGAGATATCTGAATATTATGGTAATGTGCACCATTACGTCATAGGGTTGGCAAGGGATGGGGATCATTATGAAATAGATTTTCCTTGATATGCACCATTACGTAATATTATAAGACCTGAGGAGAGATTTCAGTAAAAGAAAATTAAATCACAGGCATAGTAAAGCAGATAGTAATACGAAAATGTAACTTAAATACCTACATATAATATTGTAATTAAAATAATATAGCGTAGGTGGAGAGACGATATCGTTAGATACAGGGATGGGTGGCTGGAAGAGGCTCAGGACAGGGATGGATGGAAGAGGAGGGGGGAGACCTTTGCCCAGCAGTGGGACAATTTATAGGTTAACAAAAAAATATATAAAGAAACATGTGAATAATAATAAAATCCTGACTATTTTTTGGCAACTTCCTGATCGAAAACAACCTGAACGAAACCAACGATACCTCAAAATACATACATACAAATCACACATCAATGTTTCTGCTACATATCACAAATGAACCGTCATACATAGGACAGTTATGTACGCTCGAGAAACACTACCCTCCTCTTTATGTAGTTGGGTAAGTGTGGCATAACTTGCCTTGCAATTGAAATAAAACAAGAAATGCTATATATACTTTTGCAACGTAATTAAATACTAATACCTACTTATAGCATACCTTTACCTGCTAAATTAACTAAGAATTATTCTTACATATTATTAAATATAAAACTTAAGAAGTAAAAACAAATATAAACCTGGCAAATATATATCCATAAGAGATTGATCTCTTCAAACTCGAAAACCCTAAGGTAATTGCACTACTGGGCCACCTAAATAGCCTCCTGACGTCGTTAAATTAGGTTAAGGTCGTTTAAGCCCAAATTAACGTTAAGTTCATAACTGTAGACATGGGCCATACCATTTCCGTGGAGAGTAAGCAAACGGGCTTAATTAACAAAGGGCCTTTACTTGAACTGAATGAAATGAGATTTTCTTAACAAGCCCTACCTTCTAAGGCGCTTAAGTTTAAGCCGCTTTCTCGTTATACGCACCTGGTTATGCTCTTGTCAACCGATGGTGAAATCGACCCTTCAGTAGGTATCATTTGCTGATTAAAGAATGAACTACGAATAGATACATGTATATAAACATTTGGTAACGTTCTGTGTGAGATGGAGGCAAAATATAGGAAATGATCATTTGGAGTGTCATTCACAGCTACATCACAATATCGATGTGTTTATATTAAATATACATATTTCAGCACTAAAAAGATAAACCGACAAACGCATGCATGAAAGATTGATGAATGTGTAGAGCGCAAGGAAGTGCCTGGATCTTTGCATGTGGAAGTCACTTCGTCACAGCCTATTACCCTTACGCGAAATATAGGTAAGTTTATATGTGTCCCTGAATTTAATGAATCACACTTTGTTCAAATCATCGATGCCCTTAGCTCTGAAACAGGTAAACTGAAAGGCACGAAAGGCTTCTCGCCATTAGTCTAACTAGTCCCTTCAATTCATCAGACGCTCGATACATTTGGAAAATAGTCGAAGCGAAACCAATAAACAACTGGCTAAGACTTCGGCCAACTAAAAGGGACTCATCAACAGCGGATCGGACAGCCAATCACGAGAGTAGGCCAAATGTACCACTAAGTCGAAGTACCCGACCTTAACTAATGAACGAAGGTCCCCGGAATTGCAAATACCTTCTTACCTTCTTTGTAAATATAAAGACAAGGACGGAATTCAAAACACCCATTTGACTAAATCCAGTAAACAAACAGATTTGATGCAGATCACGGAAAAAAGAGATCTCACTCGTGGTCCAAACGAATATTCACTGAGCTGGTTCATAGGCATACACAGAAACGATCACAAACACCCAAAGTAGTTAAAACGTGGTTATACCTTAGGTACAAGCGACCTTCCAGACTGAGAATAGAACCCAGAATCCCTTGCCTTGCGTAGAAGCAGACGTACTACCGACTAACTGAACTAGAAGGCCGTCAAAAGCATGGCGTACAAGAGCGTTTTGCGAGCTTTAAGCGACTGTGAAGCTTTCTATACACACACAGAGATAAACTAATAAACGAATCCTTTTATTTAAAATGCAAGTAGTGAAAAAAAATTCCTCGTCCTAGTCAATATCCCGAAAGAGATGAAGGCCTACTGACCTACTCTGGTCTCTGATCTATTTGGCCAGATCATAGGCGTCTTTTGAAGTTGGGATTCATACCCGAGGTAAGGAAGAAAGTCAAAGCTTTTTGAGCAGATCGTGGTATCTAGTACTTATAGTTCGTTTGACAAAATGTGAGATAAATACAAAGACAATGATAAAAATCATGTAGATTTCTAGTATATTCACATCACTATAAATTTGTGTGGCCAGAATTTTGGACGTTATTTAAATAAGGACAAAAAATCTGTTAGAGAAAATGAGGTCCGCACCCGGATTTGCCTTAAGCCTTGCATAATTCCAAACGCAAAATCTTTTCTCTACTCAAGTGATCGTTGCTAGACTCACCTTAACAAGGGACCTCTACTTTAAATATTATTTAGATATAACAAATTGGCCCTTTATTTATATTTTATATTCCCTTTTACATTTTATTTAGAGCCTGTGAATATCCCATTGCTAGGCAAAAATCATCCCTCGTTCTTCCACTCTTCCGCGCTCTCTTTGTGTGTCAATACTTTCTTTTAATTTCCAATTTATCTTCAATTATTATCTTACGTTTATATCCTCGGATGTCTAACTTAATTTGTTTTTTAAAAGACCTTGAAAGTTTAATATCGAGGATAAAGCAGGCTCCAATAAAAAAACTTAAAATAAATTATATGACACATTTAGTGTCTTTAATTCAATTTAATGGCGAATATAAGTTTTAGGCCTCACACGTCGTAAATTACATTAACCTAAATATCATATCATTATGTTGCGTAATATTGAATCTGTGAATCCCGATTTAGAAACCTTTTAGAATGTGTACACACGTGGTATCTTATACACGCTTTATAATCGATTTGGTAGATCATAAAAATTTAAAAGTTCTATGTGTAATCAACAAACGGGGCCGGGGTGGTCTGTACTGAGCAGTTCATTCATTGGGTTTAAATAAACCAGAAAAAGTAGGTTAGTAAGATATAGGTTTATTACCTACCCATAGTCTTTAAGAAAGATAAACAGGAGATCGTTCGTGATCAGAATTCGGAATCAAATGAAAAATACGATAAAAAGATTCTGCCATAATTTTTAAATTGCCTGTTAAATGAATTATTATTTCTTATCTTTTTATAGGTAAAGAATGTAAAACAAACTGCTACGAAATCGTAATAGCAATAAAGTCTAAGGAATTTTACATAAGCGATTTTCACAGAGGTCTGATTGTAATTTTTTTATCGGCGACATTATAAGTTGCCACATTGTTTCTGGGCTTTTGCAGGTACTTATCTTTTTAAAATGTGCCATGAGATACGAGTATATTATTTTTTGTACCTATTATTGAAAAATCTCTTCTAATCTCAACCTTAAAAACTCTCCTGTACGTTATTCCTTCCTTCGACCGTACATTTCAAACAAGACTTGAGCTAATGTAAAAACTTAATCATTCAATTAGTCCAATAACAAAAAGAATTTAATAAAACGAACGATTTATGTAGAACTATGAATCCTCTAAAGTGAATTTTCTTGTCGAAGTTAAGTGCGCAGCTCCAGACAAGACGCCACATTAAGCATTTAAAGTCATACTTACATTTATTACTCAGTGAAACTGCTACTCAACCTGGGAAGCAAAAAGATAATATATTAGAAACAATAAAATCTACCATTATCGAATATCCGCAGAAAGATTTTTGTGAGTAAAAATGTATGTTATGAATCATCATTGTGTTACAAAATGTCAAAATATAATGTCATCGCTTTTAGCGATAAGGCCCCCAAAATTGTACACACTGCTGTCTTATAGATTTTGTATTGTGTGTATTTTTGTTTGTACAAATAAAGTATATTGAATTGAAAATGTATATAATGGCGTCATCTCATATTTCAAAGAGGTATTTTCGCCAATGTATTGTATATTCGCAAATGTACCTATGTTATTTAGAGTAATCAAGTTTAAAACTAAACAAATAGTTAAAAATAGTCCACCATTTCAAAAAATATATTCCATGTTCACGATAAATGCTACACTGACTTGCAAAATTTAATGGATTTGCTAATCCCATGAGTAAAGTTACGTCGACAGTATAGATAACTACACTCATTGTAGAGAGTAAGGCTAAGCCCAGGTATTCACGGATGTCTAGGGTTTATTTATATTCTTAGAAGCTCGCAAAATATTGTGAAGGTAAGTGAAAAAATCCTTTAGGAAAGACGCGTGACCGAGCCTAAAATACGGGTCATAAGGTTTTATGAATAACTCTGTGCCCTCACCGTATTGTGCAAAAATATTAAAAAAGGTATTAGGTACCCGTACCATACTTACACAATACTAGGATAACATAATAAGAATGGAATGAAAATGGAAGCTACAGGTAAGGGTTCCATTAGCATGAGGACAATGAAGGTACGATTACAAAAAAGCTTATAGTTTGGGAACCCGTGATTTCGAATGCACTGCTGAATTTAGAAATAAGAAATCGCATATTGTAGTAAGTTCAACTTATGTGAGAATGTACTTACTTATATGATATAACGAATATTTCTTCCTCCCAAAAGGAACTCCCAAAATAATATCCCAGACTTTTTTTATGTTGGAAATTACTGATCAGACTCTCGGTCCATATCGATTACAAAAGCTCCAATGAATATTACATCAGCGGTATACATTTATGTAAAGCGGTAGGTTTAGAATTCATGATTCGGCTCGGCTAATCCTAAATTCAAGAAATCTAATGTACCTATACAAAATTATTGCAAACATCGTATCACTGTGGCTCCGAGTGCCTGTGCGTCACAAAAAATTATTGAACAAGTTAAGGTCCCATCCAATTTCAAGACTTATAATATTATGTATTCTGTCCCATTGATTAATTGAACAACTAGATACACAGTCTGCCTTCTAAAAATGTCCGAGCGCAAAGAAGTTCCAAACGGATGAATGGACCCTGATTTGCTTTATTGGACATTATTTGGACGTTAACAATGGACCCTTATTTGGACGTTTTTTAAATTGTTTTAGTAAAAACTGATTTTCAAATGCCAGAAGAAGAGTTAAATTTTATGATTCCGTATAAAATTTTCTTTAAAAATTCGTAAATTTTCTTTAAAAACTCTTCACTTCACCTTACTTGGTTACTTTCAAAAATGAATCGACTTAAAAACAAAAGACTTCCAGCTTCACGAACCCTATTCCACGGATAGAGTTTTTTTCTTCAAAATCTCTTAGCAAGATTTGATATTTCTTATTCATTTCGCTAGACTTTGTTTAAGTATTTTGTAGGAATGTTATTGGAAAATAATATACCTACTAACTGAAGAAGAAAACGCAGAAAATTGACACGTTCCAGACGAAAGCCGGAAATTTAAGGAAAACGTTGAGGAAAATGTACTTGTGCAGTCTGAAGGCAACTCTATATTAAACCGGCACTTTATACGACGGTAATATGAGCTAGATTGCAATGATTATGCAAATGTAAGTATGTGTGGTCGTCTTCGATTACTTTGTAACATCCAAGGAGGTGTAGTAAATCCCATATGCAAGAAATATAAAGTTAAATGTATTAATAACATTACATTGTATAAATTTAATTAAAAATATATTTTTATGTAAGAAATATGAAATAGTAGCTATTTTTCATTTAATTTTCTTACATTATGCATTTACTTCTTTGCGTACTTAAATAAAAATAAACAATGTGAATAAACGGACCTGCTGAATAAAAGTTTTGCTTTTAGTCTATGTTATACACTCAGTTTATTTTACGTTGAGATGTTTATAGTAGAGCAAAATAGCAGAAACCCACGAACATCCGCGAATAATAATCATAATTAGTCTAACCGACTGTACTTCTCTGGATATGTATAGTAAACAGGGATGGGATGACAAAAATCAAGTTAGACAACATAATATAAACCAGAACCATCCAATTTAACCGTACGGTTGGTGAAAATGCATAGTTATTTATTGATAATGATTAATAGTAAACATAATAAAGTAGTTAATACAATAGGTAATAAAGTACCTACACAATTAAGGCCGTGGACCCATTAGGGAAATACATAGTTTATGTCTGATTGACAAAAAACCGTACCTACAGTACGAATTCTAATGAATGCTCCATCAATTTATGGGAGGCAAACATTCAGCCCCAAAACTACATATTTGCCTGATGGATCCACAGCCTAAATCCGACTAGATGACTGACTGAATTGTTGCGGATTTTAAATTTCCTTTCGAAATTCCGATCTTATAAAATCAGGAGCCGTGTTTTCTTCAATAGGCTACTCTACTACTGGAGGTTGACTATTATGCATACGTCTCCCTATTTTGAGTCAGTAGGTATGGTATTGTTCGCTCGTGATGTACATATGCCAGATATGTTTCTGAGACACTGTTCCCTGTTCCTAAGACCCCTAGCACACGGCGTATTTTAAAAGCGCAAAGACGCGCGTTTCAGGAATGCGCGTCGTCTGCGCCGTAGATGCCGAGTTTTGCGTTTGTATAGATTCAAACACGCGTAAAACGCAATACAAACGCGCGTGTGAAGCGCGCTCGCAACTTGTTTGAAGCGCGTACGAAGGGGGCGGAGGAGGGGCGCTCACGCTGATCTGATAAAAAACGAAGCTACGAGCGGCTACAACGCATCTATATCGCTGTAGTAGATGCGCGTTTATGTCTTGTAAACCGTGATCCGTTTCCACAATTAATATAATTTATTTCTTGTAGTTATGTTCTTGTGTTGGAAACCGATCCCGGTATCGGTGGAGACAAACTGCCGGGATCCGTTTCCAATCCAAACGGATCCCGGGATCGGTGGAGACAACCCCTTCACGATCACCCTGTGTGCTAGGGTTACAAGGTTGCGTTCGAATCTCGTTTGAATACTTATACGGTCTCTTCGTGGGGTTCTTCTTCGGCTTCTTCCCTTCTTGCCTTCATAGTCGGCACTTTGGTCTTGGTTTTATATCTAAACATAACTAGTAAGTGGTACATCTCAGTAAATTCATTAAGGGTAAGCGTGCACGCGAAACGGCAGTCACGCAAAATATGAGTAATTAATCCAAGCCGCCAGCGCACAATCTTATTTAATTAATTTAAAGGAGGACTCGCAACTTTATAACAAGGTGCTAAGGTTGCAGATTAAAAATTCCATTAATTCGCTATGCAAGACTACTGCGGCAGCATATGGTCTGTTGTGGAAACCCTCAGGAATTGTGTTTAATAATAATACATTGAAAAATTGCAGAGGAGAAAATATTAGAATAGGTATATTTTAGTAAAAATAAAAACACATTTTCGCCGTCTCTTTTGGCGCCAAGGGAAATTCAGTGATTTTCAGATAAGGCTTTTTGGCAGGCTACAACCTTGTCAGGTTTTATATTACCAGGGTGAATTGTACGAATCGAACTTATTACCTTGAGGGCTAAGGTTAATGAGCAAGCTATTTGCAAATTGTAAATCAGCATTATTATGGCGTAGAATTCAATTGGAGACTGTGCATTGGGGTACTTCATGATCTAAAACAGATTGTTTACATATTATTATCTAAAAAAAATGGAATGCTTACTATTTTAATAATACTGAAACAGTCTTAAAAATACTCCGTTAAACCTAAAGACGTTAATATAAAGCCTGACACATACACAGGCGGCCTGCGGCCAGTTGAAAGTCATGCCCCGTTCCATTTTCTTCCGTCGTCAACGTCCAGTAGGTAGCGGATTGCGGTCTGACGTCATGACGAAAATGGGGCGGGGCATGACTTTCAACTGGCAGCAGGCATCAAACCGTGTGCAGATCGCACCTGGCAATATTTGAAATTTAAACTGTGTCTCTCTTCGAATAAAATGGTAAGGTCATGGATTCGAATTATATGTGACACATTTTTAAAACAATGTTATTAGCAAATTAAATTATTTTGACAAATAAATATCTCCGAAAGATTCTTTGAACTAAAATGCCTGCATAAAAATAGCTAAACCAATAAAGTAGATTACAAACAGCCGTCTTATCTATGTTTTTTATCAGCCCTGAATCAGGAGTGAGGCAAGTGTTCCGGTATTTTTACGACGCTTATCAAACCGTGTCAAATACTTCGCAATATTATGCAGTCGTGTTGTAAAATTGCTTCATCTCCATGGTTCGTCGTTGTTTTATGTATTCGTATAAAAAATATAAACAGAATGCTCACTCTCTGGCACCATGGTTTGGTTATAGAAAGCATCAGATTGGTTATCTGTAAAAATTGGGATTGCAACGGTTAGTTGTCGGATCTTGAGTGTATCAACTTGGGCTTCGTATTGTATTAGAAGAAGAAAAAAAATCTTAAATAGGTATACACTTTTGTTCTAAGAATAATAAAGAAGTTGCTTTTGTTTACTATAAAAACAGGAAAGACATCGCTAACGACGTTTTTATCTAAATAATCTAATAATAAATTATTATGTGCCACATATAATATGTTTTAACAATTTTCGATTACTACAAAGCTTTTAGTTTAGTACCTACAATGGTCCAGCACATCAGCCTACACAAAACCATTGCAATATAGGACGCATTACCACCGCATAGAGTGCCCTGTGTTACACTTGATGTGCTGTCGACATTTTGTTAATTTAATTACAATATTCATGGCTATAATTTAAACTGATTTATAAGATGGCCAATATTTGCTTCCAGGTTGGTTTATTTCAGGCCTGCTTTTATTGTAAGCCACGCCACGAGTTGGCAAAGAAACCATATATCTTAATATTCATCTGATCTTAGGGAAATCTTATTTTATAGCTCCGAATTCGAAATCTGATACCTTTATAAATTAGATTCTTGGGTGAGATTGAATGGCAGAATCATCAAAGCTTTATCCGATACCCGGTGAAATTCAATATTTGTTAATTAGAGTAATGGGGGCTCTTAAGTAAGTTCAATCAATTTAAGTTACAATTTAGAAACGATAACAGGTACCCATCTCTCTTTTTATTCAAATTAAGTGAAGGACAGGCAGTCAGTTACACTTTGTGCAAAAGATTTTTATGATAACATTGGCATAAAAACAAAGTTTTACACCAAAGCGAAAGTCCACGAGATAGCTTTTGGTTCGTTCAGAAAAATCTAAGTGAGAACCTTTAATGTCCTTCTTCTGTCGTCAAATAATTTTATCCATTTCGAAGGCAATTTTTAGACACTTTCATTTGCTTTCCCTATAAAAGTTTTTATAACCATTTCCATCGAATTGATCTTGAATCACAAACTTAATATTTTCGTAAAATTTTCGTATTTTAAGGCAGAATGAAAATTAAAATGTTGCATGCTGTTGTGTTTTACCAATGTAATGTAAATACACGTAGGTATATAGGCATGCCAAAGTTTTAGTTACATTATGAATACATATCTGTTATGGCTCCGTTAAAAATATATTTTATGAATATTGTACGGTCAACAGCACATCAACCTACACAAAACTATTGCAATCTACGTCTTATATGTGATACCTTAATGCTGTCAAGTACTGTACAGTTTGCTGTGTTAGTATACCGGCAAAATTGTTTGTAAAAATACTTTGTATTTTGAACAGCCGAAATTGAAATCATGCATTTTGTTTCGATATTTTCTTGCATATGCGCTATGCGAAACGACAATCTAAATGATAAATGGAGAAAAATTCAAAAAAAATCTTGCCGTGGGCAGGACTTGAACCTGCGACCTTATTCACGTGAATAATGCGTAATACAAAGTCTGAGAAAATTCAAAATCATACAATCTAACTTACCCACAATTGCAATGCAATCCACACAGTACGTACAATCACGTAGAATTCCCATATATTACTCTTTTTGTGCTATCGATAATACAAAGGTAGACATTTAAACGTCATACTTGTATTTAAATAATATACAGGCTTCTAAGTGTTCTAACCAGGTTTATCCTTAGCTCTCCTAATTAATGGAATGCTACGTGTATGTCAACGCCTATTTGTAACATTAAAATTTCATCCCTTAGAGAGCGATCAGTTCTCATCCACAAATTCAGTTTCCTAACGGACTTAAGGCTTACGTAGAGGGGTAGTTCTGAAAAACAAATTAGTGCCTATTATATTAAAACATATTGTGGAAAATAAGTGCAGAAAAATGTACAGGGATCTCAATATGGTTAAGATGCTCTCAAAAACTACCTACTTGAGGGATTGTGAAAATTATTTTACTAGTAAGTAGATAGTATAGACTACTTTACGCTAGTAAAGAATTTTCAAAAAATTGCCAAGTAGGCATACTTTTTTGAAAATCTCTACCCTAATAAATCTCCTGTAGGTACCAATGAGTTCTCCTCGTTTTTTTCGACGGAAAAACTTACGTACCGAGTTACCGAGTGCTCTCAAAACGGTGAAGGAAAACATGGTGATGAAATTTGCATGCTGTAGAAAAAAAATCTAAGGCATGTAAAATCCGCCAATCCGCAGTGGGGCCGCGTGGTGGATCATGGCCAGAGCTCCCTCGATGTAAGGGAATGTCTGTGCCCGAGCAGTGGGGCAATATAAATAGACTGATGATGATGACAAGAAGCACACAACAATACTTTTAAAATAAAGATACTAGAAATATCGCCAATTTCAACCGCAAATAGGCTAGAATCACTCTCACAGAAAGCAATCACGTAATTCATATAGCAGTTTTCCTGCGAAAAAAACTGGCCATTCCACCGAAATGAGAAAAGCAAACACCATAGCCGAGAAACAGTAATTTGTCATAACAACATAGGCGATTTGACTTGCCTTTTCGCCCACTAGGGATTTTGTACAGACAGCACAAACCATTACAATCTAGGCTGTATTTGTTGTTGCGTAAAGTGCCTGTGTTACACTTGATGTGCAGTTGAAAGTACAATAAATGTGCAGCCATGTTTAGGTAGACATAAGGTGGAATAAGAATATCCACAGCTCTACCTGGTGGGTCGAAGAGGAAAAAGAAGTATCCATAGATCCACATTTGGATTTAAGAGGAGATAAAGTATCCGCGGATCCACATGTGGATTTAAGAGGAGATAAACGTATCCACGGATCCACATGTGGAGGCCTGTGGATCCAAGTGAAAGGAACTACCTACACTACACGTGAATGTATAGTAATGTACCACATGCGTTTTGTCTATGATAATGGCTTTAAAAAAAGTCTAGGTACTCCAATTTACGAATAAGTGTACGTACAGTCGACAGCACATTAATACTTATATCACACGGGATTACGGTTGTATTAGGTCTTTGATTGAAATGGTTTTGCATAAATTAATGTGCTGTCAACTGTATCTTCGAAATACAGGAAGTTTAATCTAATAAAGTCGCTCTTTACAAAAAGGCTCGCCTCTTTGCGAGACGAGCTCTTCGTTGCACTAAAAGGTGCGGTTTTCACCAATGTCTCGCTTCATAAAGTAACTGTTCGTTTCTGTGACGTGTTAGTTAATTAAAATGGAATCAAACCAAAGTTCAAAGTGTTCAAACGTAGTACCTAGAGTCCATTCTTCGATTCAAACAATATTAATAAATATTCAATTTGTAGGTCAGTGCTCCTTTTGTATAAAATGATTAAATCTGTTATTTATTGCCTATCAAAAAGACACAATAACGAGTATTGATTTTTCATTAGTGAGTTAAAGGAGAATGGTTTTGTATGAAGAGTGGTCCCATGCACTTGTTAGAGAGGTCAGCATAATATCGGGACACATCTATGGTAAACTTGCGGATTTGCAAAATAGCGATTTTACAGGAGAGCGTTTATATTATAACGATATCGTTAGATACAGGGATGGGTGGCTGGAAGAGGCTCAGGACAGGGATGGATGGAAGAGGAGGGAGGAGACCTTTGCCCAGCAGTGGGACAATATATGTATAGGTTAACAAACAAAAAAAGAAAAAAAAATCTAGTCTGTTAATCCGTGTAGTACCTATTCAATTATCTGAATATCTTAACAATAGTTGTAACAGCTTCGAGAGCACGTGGTAAAGGCAATGCATGCCTGGGAAAACATTCCAATACATGCTTGTACAATTAGGTCGGACATACTGGAATATCGGTCGGTGTGGTGAACAAACAGGTCTGATTTGATTTCAATCTATGTTTGGACAGTTCGGAGTGTATGTATCATTGACATAACACCATATTCAGAGTGTCTGATTGAGGTCCTTATGCAACTGGATTTAGTAAAGCGACTTCATCAAATTCATGACGGCTGTGATATTCGAATGATCATTAATCAGCGCTATGATCAGGTATAGCACTCGTAGTCAAAAACTGATTAAGCGTAACACTTTAGACTTTGTGCAGATATTATTGTACTTATAAGACAAGATAAATATATTTTATTGCACAAAAAAGGATACATAGTTATCACACTTAGCTAACATAATTTTATACAACAGGCGGTCTTATCGCTAAGAGTGATCTCTTCCAGACAACCTTGGGGTCTCTACCCGAGAACTTATTATTTTAGAAGAGGCGGCTTACAGTGCTACGTAAGAGCACTTAGACTACTAAAATAAGTAATTAATACTTATTAATAAGTACTTAATTACATATATCTAATATTCAGATAATTAACATACTTACATAACAAATTAATACATTTAACTTAGGTACTTATATGATTTAGTTTAGGTTTAGTTTACTAACATAGGTAGTATACTTACACTTATAATGGATCAATTGTTATCTGATTATAAAATAAATTAAATTAAAAGTTGAAATGATACTTCAAGTGTTACTGTTGATTGATACGCTATCGAGTGTATTAAAGCTATGAAAATGATTTTTAATTATTTCTTAAAACATTCTTCCGAAAAAGGGAAAATAGTTTAGGAGTTTACCTAAATGGATACATTAAATACATATTTTCCCTATTTTCCTAAAATAACCTATGATATGAGAAACCCAATGACGATATTATTAATATGAGCAACCGCAAAATAAACTATCCTGATAGATAGGCACATATCATATTTTGCCAACAACAGATGGTTTTCGTTAATGAACGATCAGTGACTCTCTGAGCAAATAGTAGACCTCGCAATGGCAACATTCAAATCCTGTCTGTGAAATATATCTTCATTTATATCTAGTACCTTATCTTAGATACTTTTAATAACAATTTAGACACCATATCTCTTTCGCTGTCTGTGACAAACACTCTTGCACACTAACCCTCACACAAACTCACCCTCTCTCTCTCTCTCTCACACACACACACACACTCACACACGTGTAGGCCTATTAGATGTATAACAGGGAATTACTGGTTCTCAAAATACAGGTTAGTCCTAGTTTGAGAACCAGTGATAGTAGTAGTAGGCATAGTTATTTAAGTACAGAGTGTACATTAATTATTTCAAATAAATGATTATTATTATTATCTAGTAATTTACTTTGCGTGGTGTAAGTTGCGTTGCACGGAAGCCTCGGTGCCTACTCGACACGCACTTGGCCGGTTTTCTAAAACATCGCAAATTTCGTCGACGTACAAAAAAAATCTAGTCGAAATCTTAGCCAGATTATTCTGAAAGGTTATCTGATTATCTTCCCCCGTTGTTCTCCGGGAGTCATGCTAATAGATCTCGAATAGTGATCTGATGTTAAGTGTTTGACACTTGAAACTGGTTCAACCAGTAATTTAGATTGGCGTGAAGTGTCGATGACGCCGTGCGATGAGTATAATCGATTGGCTTTACATGTTACTAAGTGAGAGCAGTAGTGGTTTCGTGTTACGGTAGGTACTTACAAAATAATTTGTGGTTGATGAATATAACCTATTATTGCAGCATTTGTAGCCCTGCATAAATATTATACGATTGTAATAAGAATCCCTACTGAATATAGTATTATCTAACGATGAGTTTCAGACATATTTTTGAGAGAGTGCGTAACTTTGAAACTCGCTCTTACAACTGTCAAAATGCTATGAGCGAGCAGTTAAACTTACGCTAAATTCTTCCTTTATCTGAGTATTTACTCCCTTTATCTCCCTTTTTCTGAACATTTGTGTAGGTATAGTACAGCATCAAATTGTAACATATACGTTCACAAGTGAACGAATATCATGTCAGATGAAATGCAAAAACATTTACGTTGACCTGATTGAGTAGTTTGGACATATTACCTACAATGGACAGGCACATCAATATCATTTTGAACTTTATACCGTTCAGAATAGTCAGCTATAAAAAAATAATGCCTCAAGTATTGGTAACACTTCTGCCGTCGAGTGTACAATATACGCTTATTTGCAAGAGCGACGAAATGCGAATAAGTCAACAAACGCTAAGACATTGAGAAGCCTCTCGCAGTTCAAGTAGTAAGTTCAAGGCTTTTTTTTACTAGCGTGGTTTTTATTACAGAGTAGCTAGCAAAGTAGGCTCTCGACAGTCCCTATATGAATAATATTCCTTTTGGTAGGAATAAGAATGTGGATTGAATAATTTATATTGTTTCTATTTCATCGGAGCTCTGTGGCTCTGTAGTTTAGGTCAGTGGACTTCAATTAGCTAAACCCAAGTTCGATTCCCAGATCTGCTATGTAAGTATAGTTGATAGCACGTGCACATACACAAAACCATTTCAAATTCAGCCATCTTATAGTAGCGTAGATTGTCCTTAAGTTACACGAGGTAACGTCATGTGCTGTTGACAGTACTAAAAAAATAGGTAAATATTTCTATCGATATTTTCCACTTGATATCATTTCAGTCTACCTAAGACATTTGATTGTACTTTAGACTTTGTACATGTGTTATGGGCTTTTTGAAAATGGCAGGAAACGACGGTTGCGAAATTATTTAACAATTTTCAGTTTAATGTCTACAGTGGGTGTTTTGTGTTTAATATCACGTCAAATTAATCAGAAAATGTTCGCGAATGACAGTATGGTGAAGTTATTGGAGAATTCAAGCAGGATCTGAAGTTTGGCGCCATGGTCAAGATTCCCACTACGAGCTCGGGCGTCTCCTGTGGATGAAGACAAGAAGACGCGGCTACCCAGGGTGATGACGCTACGGCGACTCCCCTGGAGGAAGATAGAAGACTAATGAATTTTCTGTAACATGACATTGGCAAATGACGAACTGTTGAGTCCATTAATAAAATAAATAAATAAATACATGTGTTATTATGTGCGCTATATAATTTGTAAATAGTACCTACTTCAAATAGTTACTATGCTGTTGGATGTAGGTACATGTCTGACCATTAGCTTAATACCTTATTATATCGGTAAAACAATACCTACTACAGCAAAGCTTGTGGTCTATATAACGATGCCAAGAATCCAATTTGTAAAAGGTTTCCCTTCTTGACTAAATTATTCAAGAAATGTCTGGAACAAAGCACAGCTATCCTTCGCAAGAGAGACCAGTTAAATTAGTTGTTATGTTGCAGGATATAGCACAAATTACCAACCTTGAAACTCCTGGTTTCCTCGTCCCATTTTACTTGGCTCCGCGCCAGTTCCGCTGGGATTACCACTAGAGTCTCTAAATTTTTGCCAAGAATCTCAGCTTCTACACGGTAATAGTATATCGTCGCGATACATCGCAAGTTGCAGTAGATTGTCTAAGCAGGTCTATTCCCACTTCGATTAGAAGTTCAACTGATCGGACAAATTAAGTGGGATTTTTTGATCACATTAGTTCAATCACTTATTGAGGTTAACTTCATCAACGTCGACATTTCATTTAGTTGAACTAATGGAACTTTTTTTCGGTCGACAAATTCTATTTTGGCTGATCTTTTTGATTACATTAAGACATTAATCAATGATGACAATTTAGAAATCTGATCTGTGGATTTTAATAATAATTGGGTAAGTTAAGATAAGATAAAAGTAGTTGACATTGCTCAAAAGACCATAGGTAATGCTGAAGTGGCAGTGGACTGGTCACATCATATCGTAGAAATGATAAGCAATGGGATAGTTATTGGGGTTCAGGTTGGGGGCATGCCATGACCTACGCCCAGCACGGTGCTGATGATAATAAAGATTGTCATAGAGATGCATTGAATAATAGATTTAAAACGGAAAAGTGAATGTCGTCGTCGTGTAATGTTGCTGAAGAAAATAACACTGACGCCTTATGATCTGAAGTAGCCTGAAATTCGACTATAGCGCCTAAAGTGGCAGCAGCAAAATTCGTGTAGCGAATACGACCAATTTACAGGTTCTATGAAAGAGACTTACTGCCTATACCATTACTGTGGTTTCTGTGTAATCTCAGTTATTCTTGTGTGTACTCTCAGTTAGTCGTGTGTATATTCTCAGATATTTATGACAGCACTCGAGTCTCGCAATCTCTATGATTCATTTACGCGGCGTCTGCTTTGAAGATTTAATTTTTCATCTGTGTTCTGCCGTCGTTTTGCTTCAAGTATGAGATTTAGATGTAGTGTAAATTATGCTACCTGGTATATTATGTACTTGCCTCTAATTATCCTGCAGGGTGTCCTTGAAATCATTCGACAAAATTAAATGATCGGTTAGGCTTGTGATATACATTAATTCTGCTGTGCGTTGGGGAGAAAGAAATAAAAATATATTATTAATTTAAAAAAAAAATCTTAATTTGATGTGCATCGTTACGTGCTTTGGAGGTTTTCTTTTACATTTTAAGGTAAGTATTTCTAATTTTAGGTAACGATTTCTTTCACTGGAATTTGACCTAATGATCATTTCTAAGGTCATTGTGTGACTTGTGTGTGACGTACTTACTTTAAAAAATTGCATACCAATTTAATATTTATCATGAGTAGGTACAACCCCCAGTTTCAATTTGTCGAATGCATTCAAGGACACCCTGTATAGTAGCGATCAGCTTTCCGATTTGCGAGAAACCACAAGTTGTCATGCGGTTTTCTAAGTTTCCCTTGGGAACTGAATACTTTTCTGTTGGTCAAAAGTTTGCTTTTTCTATGTTTTCAAATACCTACCATTAAATCTGTCATTAAATCTTGGTAATACTACTTACTTTAAGAAAAATGTGTCACCTAGTTGCTCATTAGCATTATACTACAATTTTCTCTTTTAGTATTTAGATGGTACCTACCCCAAATGTTTTGTTCATAGTATACAAGCTTAAGTAGCTTATCCATTTGATTATATCCTTTATCCATTAGATTATATTACAATGTGGAGTGATAATTTATGAGACGTCATAAGCGATTCCACAGTATTCCTACTATTATCAAATTGCCCGGGACAATTAGGTGTACAAATGTAGGTTAGACACTCTTTGTAATTCAGATTCACAGCGGTTTGATCCGGGCGCTAACGAACTAGTGGACCGGGAACCCGTTGCAAAATAACGACTACAAAATATTCAACTTGATCTCTAGTTTTATGATTCAGGCAATAAAAATTTCGCTTAGCATAGATGAGAAGATTAGCGTTTTATATATATCAGACTAAGCTCGCATTTGACCTTGACGTCATATAATGGTATAAGTGATAATGAGGCCGAGATACCAGACTGCGCACGCTAATTTTAATCCTAAGCGAGGCGTCACATGATATAGCATAATTAACTGACTGTTGCGTTTAGGTTTAGGATTAGACTTGGCGGCCATTATACATACTTACCTACCTAGTAAATATAGTTGATACTTAGTAGGTATGTAATGCATTAGGCATTGCTCTTGGGGGATTAATAAGGTATTAATTATATTTATAATATTGACACGAATCGAAACTCTGATTCACATCATTTGCTAATTGCTATAACACTTGCTATTTAACTATCTATTATTTATCTATACGTTGTATTGACGTAAAGAAGATAAAAGTGACAGGTTATTAAAGGATCAAATCGTCAGTGATGACGGGGGGTTATCGTTATCAATGAAACGATGACAACAACTAATGAGATGGATTACATGTATATGTCATTCCTCAGCTTTTTTATTATTAATAATGTACCTCGGAAAACACACAAATCTGTTGAAATGTTAAACACCTCAAGATATCCAAAAATACTAAAACGAAACGAATTTTTCGCCTGTCCCACTGAGCAATTAACACATGAAGGGAGCTACGTTGCTGATCGTAGCACCTACATATAAACTGACATTTAGCATATCTGATAAAAGGACTGCTGGCAGATACGCAAGGATAAAAATTATGTATGCCATTACCCCTTAGTCTACCTGTAACCCGCATTTCGTAACAAGTTTCGTACGTAACCGGTTTCGAAGGAAGGTAATTTTTTCTGTCAGGCTCCTGGCCACGAAACGTGCACAAACCGAAATGGTTAACGCACGCATTTTCACTAATTGAGACAAAGACCAAGGCCAGCTGTGCAATATCGAAACAGGAATTTTCGGTAATTGCACCCGGGGTGACCCGTGGACCTCCAATTTGTAGTCAGCGAAAAAAGAGAGTTTTCGTATTCGCCAATTAGCGATTTTCTTTGAAGCTTTTTTTTATAATTAGAGTCTGTATAATGTTTGAGGATTCGTGTTGTGACATCTTTTTTGTTTCCATATTGGTAATTTTCTTCTCGACCACTCCAATTAGCTAAAACTTTGGACCACCACAATAATCTAGAGGTGGGGATCGAACCTGCGCCGCTTACAGCTCACGAAATAGCTATTGAGCTACTGTGTTCATTGAAAATTGCAAACTTATATCTAAACTAGGTACCTACGTGTATCATACAATATACGAACCACAAACAATGACGAATATTTTCGATATTTTCATTTCGTAGAAACTAATATGAAAGAAAATACCGGGTAAACTACTTGTGTGATAGGCCAGCAAAAGAATATATTACTCACTCGTCTTTAACAGTAAGTATCTTTATTTTGTAAACAATGGTGTAACACTGAATAAACTGATTGAATGAATCTGTTCATTTCTTTATTTGTGAAAACAAAGTGTAGGAAAATAAGCAATGTGTACTCACAGAAAAACTTAAAATGATATTTAGCTTATTTTAAGCGAATCCTTAACACAACACACTTTATAGATTTTTGAAATATTTTTCACAGCTGCCTATCGAACAATTAACTAATAATTTACCTACAGCGTCAAATGACAATGCCAGATTCTGCCCCACCATCAACCGCAAGTTGTACAAGATAACGAATAAATGTAAAAATATCTCCGTTTTTTATTAAAATTATTGGTTTAAAATAAAGTTTTGTACAAGTTGCGATTCGAAAAAAACAGTTTAATTAAGAATTCTGAAAATAGTATCGAAGCGATTTATTCATTGTTTTTGTTATTCTTCTATATGAGTTGCGAGAGTAGTAGAAAATGATACTGATTATGCAATATGAAACCTGTAAGAAGTCCCCAACAAAATGATAGGTACAGCTTAAATGGTCACGTAGTTTTGTAGGTGGGGCAAAGCTCCATTGAAATGTGGCAATGTCTTTTACGAGGAATCTGACACAGTACTTATCATAGTTCTCGATGGGGTATCTGGCACATAATATACTAAAGCATCTTAACTAATCCTCCTCTCATATCACCGGACGGTCGGTGACACATGATGGTCAGCGCATAACCGGTGATGTAATTTAGGTACAATTTCGTATCCCTCATAACCTTGAGAAGATTTATTTCGAGGCCGTCTCTCACAAATAGTGTTGGCAAAATCGGTCTTGGTCCTGAACTTTGATATCTCTAAAACCGAAATATATAAGTGCTGTTTATACCACTTAAAGAGATAGTCATAGTAGTTAATTAAGAAAATTAAATAGTACAATGTTCAAAAACAGATGCCTAATATTACAATTTCAAATATTTTATAATGTAGGTACCTATACTTGAGAGATTTTATTTAACAAATCATTGAACAAAATTAGCTATTCAGTATAGCCGCAATTCTACTGATGTATGTCTCTTTGTATGGTTCAGAACGGAATGCACGAGAGTTCTATCCATCTGGTTCTGGTCCCACCGAAAACGTATTTTCAAGCTTGTTTTGCATAGAGAAGCAGATATAACCAGATGCCGTTCAGTCCCAGGCTAACATGCTTTTCCAAACAGCGGAACCTGTGAGTAAGAGAGAAACAAACAGAATATCGGTCTTTGGTCTCGAATTTTGGCCATCACTACAAATACAAGTACGTAAAGCTGTTTGGAAGGAAGCGGTTTTAAAAGGATTTGTGTGGTATTGTGAAATGCATATTAACCAAATGGCTATAAATCTTAGGAGCAGGATTATGTCGGAAATGCTTTTACCTACAGATCTTGAGATAAGGCAGCTGAAATTGGGAAACAACAAAAAGAAAACGAATAAAATAGGTTAGTACTTTAGTTGATTATAAGATATGTTGCTATCTAGAGATGTAATTTAATACATATAACGTACCTATGGGAAATATGTATAAAGGCGGTACACGACCAAGGGGAATTCTGGGCAAAAAATTATGTTCATACTTTGATAACTACGACGAGTGCTGACAGGTATAAAAAACTTCGATGTAAATTGCAAATTGAGAATGCCCATTCAACAATCAACAAAATGTTGACTCAACAAATATCACTCATTAATAAAATAAATTTGGATCCCCTTTGGTTCTATGGTTCAATAAATTTATACTAAATATTGAGGATGCTTAAAATTGTGAGGATTATTCGCAGCTCATGATATCTCGTTACAACCCTTATTTCAACAAGACATTCCAGAACGTCTGTTAGCGGAAATTCTTAGTAATTTATGTAAAGCTAAAGCGCTGTTGGATCCCCGATTCAGAGCTCAGCTCTTGAATCCGAGCGGCTTGCGGCGATGTGAATGGATAGAAATGATGACGTCAATAGCTTTCCAATGGATGCACTGTGTGATTCTATTAGGGAATAATGGGAACAACACGAAGTCACGTAATAATGCCTGTAAATCAAATCAGTAAAGAAGATTACATATTAACTTAGACTGCATAGTTTTTTACGTACCTACATACAATAACAAGGCAAACACAACCAAGGTCACAATGACAAAGCTGTAATGATATCAAAACAAGAAAATATCCACAATCTACTTCGGTTAAAGTCATTTACTGTGATCTATAATTTATACGCATGTATATGTTACAGAAGATACAAATCACATCTTAAAACACAATGCCAAGAGTTATTTCCTGCTTCGGAGTCATCATCATCATCAGCCCGTATCAGTCCACTGCTGGACGTAGGCCTCTCCCAAAGCGCGCCACTCAACCCTACTCTCGGCCTTCTGCATCCAGTCCCTGCCAGCCATTTTGCGAAGGTCATCCTTCTGGTCGGGAGGCGTCACACACTACGTTTACCCGTTCGTGGCAGTCATTCGAGAACTCGTCTACCCCATCGGTTATCAGTTCTACGACAAATGTGACCAGCCCACTGCCACTTCAGTTTACTGATTCTATGAGCAATGTCCACGACTTTTGTCTTCTGGCGGATATACTCGTTTCTTATTCCATCTAACAGAGAAGTGCCAAGCATAGCTCTTTCCATAGCTCGCTGAGCGACTTCGAACTTGTGATGATACTGATTATCCAGTTTCAATGTTAACGGCGATCACGCTGCCACCCTGTATAGATACAGTTTATTCTTATAGTAATTAGCTTAACCATTATACAATTCTTTAATTAATAATTTATTTCGCAACAACAGTTTAACATAAAATAGGTACAAGATACAAGAAAAATGTATTATTCAAGTTTGTATGTTTGATCCCTGGTCTCCACACTAGGATTCCCTGTGTTGTGGAGACCAGTGCCTTCCAGTGAGTTTCCAAAGCTGTACAGCGTTATGAAAAGAATGAGTTTAACAATATAATTGAGGATCAGTTTGTGTTTGTTTACAATATAGGTAGGTAGTGTATTGAGGTTATTCTCGTACATATTATAATAATGTATTTTTTTAATTATTAGCCTGTCCTTGATTGGTAATAATAAGGCATATATCTCAAGTGTCTTCAGTCTCTTTAGATTTCAAATAGACTTTCCAGTATCACTGGGTAAGTAGCCACCGACGTCTCTACATAAGCCTAGGCTCTCACAATCACAACCTGTCCTGAAAACGCTAATAGAACTCCTAACTAGACAAGTTAATTCCAGAAAGTTGCCCCCATTGGGAATGTAACAGGCAATAATAAGTCGGGAATAGCTCGTTACGAGTCGAAACTTCGACTCTCTTCGGTTATATTACGCGTTGGAATTATTTAAACCTAATTCTTGGGTTGCCATTAATAATAATGGTTAGATTAACGTTTCATGCTAAATCTCTCGAAAAAATTAAACTCGTCTCTCATCAATATTGAAGCATTAAGGCTTGAACCATTTTGTTCACAAGTCCCTTGACGTATATTGTCTAACGTGGTATATTCAGGTAAGTAATGATTAAGACATTGCCACATTTCAATGGAGCTTTGCCCCACCTACAAAACTACGTGACCATTTAAGCTGTACCTATCATTTTGTTGGGGGCTTATTACAGGTTTCATATTGCATAATCATAATCAGTATCATTTTCTACTACTCTCGCAACTTCTATAGAAAAATAACAAAAACAATGAATAATTCGCTTCGATTGCTTACTATTTTCTGAATTCTTAATTAAGCTGTTTTTCGAGTCGCATGTTGTACAAAACTTTATTTTAAACCAATAATTTTAATAAAAAACGGAGATATTTTTACATTTATTCGTTGTCTTGTACAACTTGCGGTTGATGGTGGGGCAGAATATGGCATTGTCATTTCATAATACTCGAGTGGCATATAATCCTGATTTACTATTATAGCCACTACTTACTCTATTCATATCCGCTTCTGATGTATACCTAGGGTACAAATAATCGATCTGGAATTTATTATTGCTGATATCATTGACATGTTATAAATCTAAAATATATATTGTTTGAATACCTAAGTAATCTCTTATTATTTTTGCATCCTGATAAAAACAGCACAATCATATTGAAGGTAGTTTTTAGAAGGTTCTTATACCGTTTCTTGTAAAACGACAACTAAACATTTTTATAAGGAAGTTTTGTTGATGCAAACAGTTTTTTACGTCTTCTGTCGACATTGTCCTTGACGTACTTTATACATACAATACAACAGACACAAACGATAGGTGTTTATCCAGCTTTAAATATTTGTATCTACTTAATTATATGAATAGGTCAATGAAATCGCAAGGAATTTCATTAAACATGTTTACAAAAGAATGTTTCCTTTAGAAGTTCAGATACGCATTTTAATCAATCGAAGACCACTTTCTGGAATGAAATAGGACCTCTCTTGAATCAGTCAATTGAGAAAATTGGAGATCATTAACATTGGCCGCCGGACGAACGGACAACCGCACATTGTATGCTAAGTAGCATCGGGTTTGAATCAATCAAATGAAATGAATATTTAGCATGTTTTCACACCGAGGCACAAAACGCCGCATGTTGACTACGCGTTTAGAGTTAAATGCATTGTATTTGTTTGCATTGCGTGAATTTGCGCGGTTCGAATTCACAATGGAAGTTAGTTTGTTATGAATGAAAATTCAATAGACTATTTTGCAATGATTCAATTAGTAATTAGTAAATATCTATTGTAAATTTGTCACGCATTTATTGTATGAGAACATCATTTTGCTACATAGATTCAATATAAAAACTTTTAATATAGGTAAATACACAAGTAGGTATATATGCATTGCATACAATACAACCCTGTTTGGCTTCTTAAAATATTATTGACGTATGTATTTATATTCAAGCACGTAGGTAAGTAAGCATGAAGTTTCTAAACGTCTTCGTATTTGTATACGTTTTCGTAATTATCTAATTGCACAAATACAATACCCATACATCCATTCACAATTACCTATTTTTTCGTTCATATGAAAAAGTCACGTGATTGTTTAAAAGTGGTTCAATCAACGATTTATACCTACCTGTGATAGAAACCGCTGCGGCTCAAATCACTGATGTGTAAATGCTTTAAACACATAATATTCCGATTCCGGCGATACGATAACAGGATGTAACAAAGTACGATGCGCGTGAGTCAGTGATATCTCAAAGTGCACGTATTTTGTATCCGCCGCGGTATTTTATTGAGAAACGGATGCCTTTGTTGTTCCAATTCCAATTCAAAACAAAGCTTCAACTTCAAGTTACTTCGCGATATATGGGATTGCATATCTATTCTGGATCTAGTGGACATTCGATTCAGTTTTCTTACTACATTATTCTACAAGCTTTCCCAGTAGGTTTATTATTGTTCAACTATCTTTGGTTAGATTGTTATTTTGTGTGTTTGATTTTAATACGATAATAGACCTAGTTACTTTCCTTAATTTCATTATTTTGAACTATGGTTAGATGTATTTACGTTGTAAATTGTAATATTTTACGCGAAGAAACGTCAACAGCGACGCGGGCGTGGCGCCTTGAAAACCTCGTCGTCACCTTGAAAAAGACCATCGAAAACGGTCGAAACTGTCGGTCTAATTGCCGACTTCAACAATATAAGTGAATGATATCCGTTTATATGTAATAATTTGTAGTAATGGCTCACTATAGTTCACAAATTAATTTAAAAAAATTATGTCGTTTTAATTCTATTGTGTATTTTGTGCGTCATCATTTTTTTTTTTTAATTTACATCGCCTAGTGAGTTAGGTATTAGATACCTACTTCTCATTTCACAAGATAATAATTATCTGCCATAACATGAAAGTAGGTCATATCTGAATCCCTCTGATTGCATTCGCAGTTATTGCATTTATAATTTTCCTCTAACTTAAGTTAATGGCCGTAAACCAAAGAAGATTTAATGGTTTAACTTTAAGCACTCCATTTTAACAAGGCAAATGAGCTAGACCAAAATCACTAGCAGAATTAGGTAATTGGCTTCTTTAGCCATTTGGGTCCATGCCCTTAAACTGGGCGTTACTAATTGCCAGGTTCATTAGGAATAATTTATTAGGACACTTTAAAAGGGACACTTGAACCTGTTTTCGGACTTGACCCTTTAATGGGATTTTAGCTTCTTTAATTATAGAGGCATGAGCAATATCTCTTGATTTAATGCTTAGTATAAGCATAGTATTCCACGGTGTAAATGAGAAAGGAAGTCACTACTACATATGAGATGATTCGAGTTGACGACATTAGAGCTGTAAACAAAGACAGTTAAAGGAGAGAGAGATGCAAGAGTATTTAGGAAACCTTATTTAAAGCAAAAGATAAGACGAGGACCTGGCAGTTGTTTTTATAAACTGTTATTTTAATAACAAGAATAGTAGAACACCTTTAGAAATAATTTGTAAGCCACTAAGATCATTAACTGATATGAGGTGAAACACATAGTTTAATTATCACGGTGTAATTAGTATATAGGTATACCCAACATTGTAACCTCGCAAGGAATTATCCTTGCGAGGTTACAATGTTGGGTATACCTACTTAGACTTACTAAGTAGGTATAATATATGAAAAATGGTTCTGACTCTAAACCACCTATGACGACACCATATTGAATAAGGTGAATACGGTACACATTTAACCCAAATTAAAGCAACTTGTACAAATAGCATTCAGAAATATGGAGATGGCAGCCATACTTCTTGACACCGTATAAAATAAAGTCATTTGCTTGGAAGGTTTGAGTAAGGTTGCAATATCGTATTCTCTTGTCCCGCTATTCCGGTCACTAAATAATGCATTTGCAAACATTGTCCGAGCCAGGGGTTTACAGGCTTTATTCTGCAGTGAAAGAATCGTCCTTTCTTTTCACTATTGTACACTAAAGCTCCTTTCACATGCAATACTTTTTGTTGCGAATTGTTCGCGATTGTGTAGTAAGATAGAACGGGGAGAGATTTCGAAAAAGGTGCAAGATTGAATTTGCATTGATCGAGCCTGATTGTATCAAATATCGCTTTCTGTAGAAATCTAAACAAACTAAGCGTTTTTGTTCTTATCGTCGGCTATTCTCGGCTTAGTTAATGTCAACACGAGTTTATGCTTACTCATATTAAGATGAAAGAATAGAGATAACCGCATGTCGACAGCGGTTATTGCTCAAAAGTTCATTTACGTCGATGACCTGTTGATTATCAGAGTGTGACATATCACAGTAATGTTCCTGAGAGTTATATTTTGGTTACCCAACAGTAGAAAGTAAACTGAATAATTTGTTATACAAAATTCCTGTCCAGAAATACTATTATTAAATTACATAAGTAATTTACGGGTAGGTAATTGTGCATTTTTATGTTAATGGTTCTTCACCATTACACTAAAAATGCACAATTACCCGAATATCCAGCAAGAAAATCCCTAAAGAAATCATATTATTTTGTAGTAGGTACAGTCGACAGCAGGTCAATGTTAACACTTTTTACTTTTGACAGTTTTTATTATTTGCGTCGTAAGACTTGAAATCGTACTGCAAGTGTTACCATTGATCTGCTGTCGACGTACCTCTACGTACATTGCATTGCATGTATGCAAATTACATACTTAACATATTACCATTAAAAAGGAAAAAAATAATGTAGGTTTTCGGTCCTACTCTTATCAGCTCAAACACTTTGCTCATGTAAACATAATTAAGCAATCCATTCGTTGCTCAACTGCTCTCGCGTTTTCAAAAATGGTTGTATTTTTATCTCATTCGCGTTCTTATTTACCTCCAGAGATAATGATCAAAGCACCACAAAGTTAAAACGTAGTAAATGATATACCAGGTGAATCTTAAAAGTTCCAACTTTTGTTTGTACCCTGCGTAATATTTGCTATGCATCTCGCAACGCATTCCTGCCTGAGGCTAGTTTATTTACTATGAACTAATGTTTGTCACAATTAAGATTTCTAGGATTGGCTTGCTAATAGGTATGGTTGGTACTTCTTGCACGTAATAAATTCCTACAATACAATATATTTATTTGACAATAATACCACAGAATATATAATAGTACAAGATAATACTACCTACCCATACTATCTTTTTATATGTTTAGTCATGCACCAAGTTCTAATGGTGGCATTTCACTCGGCTATTCGTATTCGCTATTGGATTTTTGTCGTATTTGTCAAATACTTGACGTATGGACATACAAATAAGACGAATATTTGGTCAAGCATACCAAACACACATGGCAATTATGGCAAATACGCAAATATGAATAGCCGAGTGAAGTGCCACCATTACATATAGGTATCTTTGCAAATAATTTGAGTGCTACAGAGACTCACCACTCACCTAAAATAACACCCATACATTTCTCTTTGCTAAGTGGTGTAAATGTGAATTAAAAATTGTTGACGTGCAAAAATATACACAATTTATTTTATTTATTTACTTATTTATTTTAAAAAAGTACAGCATTACAGTTAAACACTAAAGCACAATACAATTCATGGTCAATTCATTAATTATTATTAATAAATTTATTATTAATCATATGTCATAAAAATATAAACAATAATACAAATAATTTAAAAGTTACGATGCAATAAAGAGATCAGCAGGGTTACTCTCACCTCTTATAGCGATCCAGTTTAGGTTCTAACCTGACAATTTGCTACAACGCTGGTGAGAGAGTAGGTAGCCCTGCTGATCTGACAGCGTTAACGAAAGTCAAATGCTACTTGGATAGAGTGAGTAGAGTCGCTACCATTATGTAATGCAAAATGCATAAACTAATTACAATAATTACTGAATATAAAAAGTACATTGTAATTAAACAATTTGTCAGTTATTTTCCATGAACGACGACTGACGACCGGTCAATGTCATGACGAGTAATTCGTCACGACAATTGACAAATTAATAACTCATTCGCATCATGGTCAGATATACTATGTTACGACCTTTCGTGTTAAGGCGTTATATGGTTGTCAAAAGCAAGAGTGAGACAGAAGATGATTTGTATTTTTAAGAATTTTGGATGAATTTTGGCAGGGAAATACAAATACGGCAACATAAATCAGATTTTTTTAAACAAGCTCTCGCATTTATAGCTCCCTACATTTTGATGTATATTTTGCATGAATAACTATTTCGGTTTAGATATACTTACCTAATTTTAATTTTAAAAGACATGGAAGGGGGTATCTTTGCGATTTTTTTTCTATCGAGCGAAGTTTGTCCAATCATGGATTCATCAGTCTCTAAATAGATACCCCAAGATTGCTATATATTTTTTTCAGACTTTTAATTTCACTAGTTTGTGCCGTAGCCTTGGTATAAAAATTTAAAATACGCGCATACGAAGCCTTAATTGCTACCGCATTGCATTAATCTATTGTCATTGAAGCAAGGAATGCCACAACATCGGCGACCTGTCTCAATACGAAATATACTTAAGGCTCTCTCCATTGAGCGCGGCGAAATTATTCCTCCGTGTCTTACCAATTCACCACATGGAATGAGGTAAAATGTATTCATCAGTAGCGCCGCATTCATGACACAATTGCACAATTCATACAAAATTCGTGTACGGGCCCACGTATGCTGCGTTTGTTTATTTAAACGCCGTGACACGAATTTACGGTTCTCATTTGCTGTAGACGCCATGCAAATAGGTACTGACTATGCCCAAGATTATCTTCTTTGCTAATGTTTATTAATTTAACTCGGTAAGTAATAGCTTAGGGTAGTTGAATTAATAGAGTAAGGAAACCTGCATATAAAATTTGAATTTTTTTTTTTAGGTACATACTAAATGTGATTTATTCAATTTAAATAATTACAATGTCAAAATAAAACTAAACTAAACAAACTAATAATACTACCTAAAAATACTTTAAAACTACCTAGAAAAAAAAATTAAAAAATTATACTCATAATAGTTGTACATGTTCTTGTTCAATTCGCATTACGGTGTAAAATATAATGTGTATTATATTACACAATCTTTTAATTTAATTATTGTATGCCTTAACAAGGTAGGTTATAGCGATAAACACTTTCTAAACCATAACAACTGTAATACCTATAACCAGCAGTAAAAAACTTTAACTTTGACTAGGTAAGTACTCAATAATAAAACCGACACAAAAAATGTCCGGTCATCGTGAGACCCTGGATTATTTATGTCTAAGAACCTTCTCGCCAACATTACCTATAAAAATAAAAGGACGCTTTCAAATTGGACCATCCGTTGTGGAACGGAGCTACTTTAACGCATTCATTAGGCATGAAACTTATTACCTCTTTTCGTTGCGTCGGGAGTTAAAAACAATCTACTAATGGTATGTACGGTATATCGGCACTGGGCCTACCTGGTGGATCATGGCCCGAACTCCTACGATGTAAGAGGTAGGTACAGTCGACAGCAGATCAATGGTAACACTTTTTACTTTTGACAGTTCTTATTATTTGCGTCGTAGGACTTGAAATCGTACTGCAAGTGTTACCATTGATCTGCTGTAGACTGTACCTATGTGCCCTAACAACGTAAATTATTATTTTCCAATAGTCTTACTACCGCGGAAGCTTCTCGTGATTCATCAAAAGGCCGTTCTTAAAACAATTGATGATGTAATTAAAGTATTATTGTGTTTTTATTAATGGTGAAGATGACTTAAGAGTCTAAACAAGACTATTTAATTAACGTGGAACCAAGTACCTACAGTCGAAAACAGAGATAAGTATAAGTAGGTACAGGGATCTCATTAAGGTTGAGATTTTCTGAAGAACTACTTGATTGTAAAAAAATCAATCACTAGTAGATAGCATAAAACGCAGACTATGTAACAAATGTAAGTAGGGGAGCGAGGGGCTTGTTGTAACATTTTTTAAAAACAATCATATATCTTGAGATATATTGGCTAAATTACCACTAACTAAACTTTGATCGGTACTCTAACCATTCTTTAATTCATTCTAATTGAAAAAATATCAAATCTATGTCTAATTTCTTCAGAATTAATTTTTTTATAAAAAGAGGGAAGTGTTACATCTTACCCCGTGCTTGGGGCTTGTTGTAACATCTATTGAGGCATGTAGTAACAAAAATAAAAAACGAGAATGTGACACCTTCAATCATTTATTATCTTCACATTTAGCTTTGTTTTCAACATATCATTAGGTATTTAACAAAAATATTGAAGTACTTCTATAAAATGAATCATCTATCAAATAATCAACTGAAACATACTTTTTCTATGAGTAATCAACACTTGTTTTCTAAAACTTCAGCTGCAGCTAACTCGTATACCTCCTGGCTTTGTATTCCCCGCTGTCTTTCTCTTATACAGTCTCATTAAAAAAAAAAGTATATTGCATTTTCAATCACATACATACAGCAATATGGGGGCAAGTTGTAACATGTTACAACATACCCCAAGATTTTGTTACAACTATCCCCAAGGCATAATTTGTAATATTTATAACGATAACTATTAAATCAACTTAGTAATCTCGAAAACTGTTACACCACATCGTACATAGATAAATTTAACATCAAATAAAACCCAGAAAGCTCCAATTAGTCGATTATAATAAAGCCAATCGAAAGTTTACGAAAGCAAAATAATACATTACCTGGCGACAACGGAGGGCTTGCACACGCCCACTCAATACGCCACCTGGCGGAACTCTGACTGTGATGACGTGGCGTGGCGCGTTATAACGATAAGATTGAGTCAAAGAAATACGTTAATAAAGTTTAAATTCCTAGTGAAAAAGCCCTGTTACTACTTACCCCTGTTACATCTAGCCCCTTGCTCCCCTACCTAACAGAATTTAAAAATCGGTCGGTAACTTTTTGTGAAATATCAACCTTAATGACTCCTATACACTTATATTTGTATATGTATGAGTATTGTTGATTTTTTTTTAAATTTACATTTGCACTTATTTGGAAGGAAAACTGAAGAACCTACTATTCTCCGTTTCGTAACAAATATGATTACACGCACTTTATATTTACTAAAAGCATTCAGTATGAAACTACGGAACACTTAATATTTCAACCGAAACTCTTAAGGCTAGAAGCGTTTCCATTAGAGGTTTCAACACCTGAGCCTGAGCTGTGCTAAGAAATAGAACACTACTTCATCACAAAAGATTTCACAGCCTACATAATTCCAATATTACTAGCCCTTTTCCATTCAGAAAAGATTATTGACAAGTACGTAATCATAATATTATTCGTCAGAGAATTATGATAGTGGATGGTAATGACAACTGATAGGGGCATGACAGTGGATGGTAATGATAAGCGATTGTTCTAGATTGAAAACCACGAGGACCACCACACATTTTTGCCCGAAACATGATGCTCCCACTTCACTTGGCTATTCGTATTGGATGTTTGTCGTGTTTGTCAACATATTGTGTGTGGAATAGTCTAATAAGACAAATATTTTGTCAAACATACTAACCACACATGGCAAGTATAACAAATACGCAAATACGAATAGCCAAGTGAAGTGGGAGCATAGAAGAAGTGTGGGACACCTAACTAATAAAGACAGATGATCTGGGAGGAATGCAAAGAGTCGAAGATCGTATTGAGTGATGCGCCTTAAGAAAGGTCAAT
Organism: Tachystola acroxantha; assembly: GCA_963506565.1. NCBI lineage: Eukaryota > Metazoa > Arthropoda > Insecta > Lepidoptera > Oecophoridae > Tachystola > Tachystola acroxantha. The sequence continues at coordinate 4,528,947 of OY735879.1, read as the reverse complement.
AGTGGACTAATACGGGATGATGATGATACTACGGAAGTATTGATTTGGTAATGATACAGTTTATACGTAGGTCAATATAATACTTAGAATCTACTAGAACATAACGCAGTCCTATCATCAGAAAAGTGAAAACTTCAAGTTACGAAGTTCGTAAACAATATGTTGTAATCAAAGGGAAAAGACGCGAGGAACAAAATAAACAAGAAGCAACCCAAGAAAGTATAGATATTTCTTTTCGACCCTAAAAACTTTATAGTGGATAAATGGTATAGAATAAAACCGAAGACAAAGTTCACGTGAACCCGTGACCTTATGCCGAATAATATAACACTTAGGGTTTATCCTACTTTCGTATTCTGTGGGACATGTTCGGAAGTAATATTAGATTACATTTTGGCCTAGAAGATGCGGGCCGACAAAGAGTTTGTGATATCAGTACGAGACCTTATGTTACCTGGAAAGGAAGTTACGGCAAATACCAGTCAGTCTCAAAATGGGCAAAGACAACACGTTGTCGGCTTTGGACGTCTTCACTTCACGTAGACGATTCAGAGATCAGTGGTGTTGCATTGAAGTAGCATACATACAATGAGCTCACGCCTCTTTCCCGTAGGAGTAGACAGAAACAATGGAGCCATCTTTTGCAATCTTGGCAAATACTTTCGCTTCCTCAATAATCATCAATCTCTTAATGAGGGCTCTTTTGTTCAGTTAAAGAGTTTGTTCGGTTTATTTGAACCTTGTACCTCGTAAAGAATTCAGAGTCTGGATTAGCCTCCTGTCCACTTCACGTGTGGAACACCACTTACTTCGCACCTCAATAGTCATAAGCCTGTACAAGTCTTCTAGCTACAGCTGGTACAGCTGTTTTAAGTAAATTCGAGCCTGATAATAACTCGTTAAGTGCATCAGATAATATTCAAAGCGTTTTAATTTGAATAAAACACTTCTAAATAAGATAGAGTACATCGTTATCCATAATCCGTTTAAAATCTAAGTTAGATCAAAACTCAGAAATATGGGATGTGGTTTGAAAACATTAATTTCACTAGCAATTTTTAAGATATGCAACAGATGGTAAGTTTAAAGAACATTGTTTTATTTTCATAAATGTTGATTATCGTTCTCAATATGATCGCGGACGAAATTAGTTTGAGAATCTGTGGCATACCGTATAAGTAGGTTAGGTACAATAGATAGGTAACAGCACGACATTATGAAAGGAGCTCTTTTCGTCAGCGGATGAGAAAAGATAACAAAAACACTTTTAAAATCCAAAAAAGGCAGAATACCACAGGCAACCTTTGAACGGGGTATCTGAAGTCTGAACGAACATTGTTTGTAGAGAAGCTTGACTTGGTTTACTAGGTAATTTGCAAATAATCATTTTACAAAATTCATTTTTAAAAATTGCTCAATTACCTTACGGCAATTTTACAAAATTCGTTTTCTTTGATCATTAGTTATTGCGCAAAATGATCAATTGACAAATTCACATATTAAGTTCAAAAAAGAAATTTATTAACCTGTTTTTTTTTTGTAAACCAATAAATTATCTCACTGCTGGGCAAAGGTCTCCCCCTCTTCCATCCATCCCTGTCCTGAGTCTCTTTCAGCCACCCATCCCTGTATCTAACGATATCGTCTCTCCACCTACGCCGAGGTCTGTCCCGACGCCGGCAACCGTCCGATGGCACAAAATTCGTTTTCTTTGATCATTAGTTATTCCGCAAAATGATCAATTGACAAATTCACATATTACGTTCAAAAAAGGAAATTATCAAGCTGCTTATATTTAAAAAAAAATCATATGCTAAGCTAACCAAATCACTTCAATAGAAGTCAACGAACTTATTTAGTACAAGTTTTCTGACTGAATTTGATTATCTATACAGAGTCGGAAACTTGAACGTCGCCTTTCGACCCGTGGGTCGCGGTCGCGGTAATTTGTTGGACAGTGAGGTAGGTATAATAACTTTCTTATGTTCGGTAACACGATAGTGTCTGGCCCTGAGATTTCACCTTTGACCGTATCATAATTCATAACATACCGACTTAATAATACACTTTTTATTTATTTACTTATTAGAAGCAGTTTATGAATGCAGTGAATGCATTGTTAAACTTAGAAGATATCGTAGCCTTGAACAAAAATAGGTAATGAAAAACGTAACTTTTATATGATAAATAGCATAAATAAGATTCATTTATTGCATTTCAAATAAATACATTGGCCGGACGTAGCACGTTATTTTTTTTGTCTTTTCATTTACTTCCATCGCATATTAAAACATGTAAAAGCACAGTAGAAAATGCAATACAAAATCATTCATTCTAGGTCAATCATCAATCAATTCATGATTCTAGGTCAATGGAAAGTACCTACCCTATAGGTTTTAGTGTTCTTGCATTTTCATACAAATATGCGAGAAAATGCGACAAGTCTTTTGATTGCGTTGGCATATATGTTTGATTTTCACGGCTGCATGAGGTTGCAGACCTGAATATTTGGTATTAATTTCAACTGTATCCGTCCACACGTTTCTGAGATATAAGTCTTGACAGACAGACAGACGAACAACAAAGTGATCTTATAAGGGTTCCTTTTTTTCCTTTTGAGGCACGGAACCCTAAAACATGTTTAATAGATCTCTATCAGATACTAGATATGACAATTGTATAACGGAACTTGTAACTAACCAAGTGACAAAACATTTTTAACATTTGAAATATTTAACTTAAAAACCCGCGGCTGTCGTAACTCGGCGCAGGTAACAGGTCCTATCATTTTCAAAGGATTGTTTATTTTAGGGGGCTACCTAACGAGTCAAAGTGTAAAAAAGCAAAAATTGCTATGCTACCCAGCGGAATGAATAACGAAGTTCAAAGCCACACGTTCGGAATTTAAATTCGAAATTATTCAAAATTTCATCGAATAGTGCAGTCAAAAGAGAAATAACGTTAAGAATTTTTGTTACTTTTTAAAAATAAATTCATGTAGGTGTCTTCAATTTACCAGTTTTTTTTTCTACCCATGTTTAAATAAATAAAAAAATTATTTTATAAATTAGGTATAAATCAGTCCAAATTGTTTGACGTTCAATTAACAAACAACATTAGAAAGATACGACCGAAGTTAAACATATCGTATAAATAAACCCTTTTTGTCGCCTAGTTAACAACCACCATAAAAATGAGCACCGGCGTAGTAACCCTAATAAATGTTGCAAAAAAACATAACGTTATGCCATTAATAAGGTGTCAACGACATTGTCAAACAATACATATCCAGCAAGCCTTTGTAAGTGACCGATGGAAACGAACTTAATTATAGATAACCATTGCCACTTTCATGAGTAATATTACAATTTCTTGCACAAAAACCCAGCACTGTAAAGCAATGATGATGTTCATTCTCCTTACCATCTGTCAGTTACAAAATAGGGGACAGGTATTGTTTTACGTTTCGTATTATGTAGCCGATGCTATCATTAAATTAACGTGTTTTAAATGTAGATCATTCGGTCTTGTGTTTTATTCATGTTCATTGTTGCGATTCCAGGTTGTAGGTACTATTTTAACTATTTCGGCGTACTTATATCTGAATTGAAAATAATCTGTAACGAATTAACTATGTAGGTTAGGTATAGATAGTTGTCCAATACAGGGCCTGGCTGATCAATATTTTTTCCTCTAAGATTTGGGTTCTAAGAATAAGAACTAAATATTTAACGTAACCTAAGTTGTTTCATATAGAAACTCGCTAAAAAGTAATGGTTACCTATACTTTACCAAACCTTAATTAAAAAGAAAGAAACATAGAAACCATTCGTTTATCTAAAAGACGGCGAGTCATACATAGCAATGAAACACACAAAAAATTCCGCAAGCCCATATCAATCTGGCCGTCCTACAATAACCGCTACTGTTGATATTTGCCGAAGTGAGGGTAAAACAACATTTGCTTTTTATGAGCTCATAAAACATTTCTTCATTCTTTCTGTCCGAAATATTGCGGGATATTCTTCAACAGTTTCTCTTGTTAAAGGCAAGTTTTTGGCGAAACAAATCTAATAAAATATTGGTACAATGAACAACACTGTAAGCATTTTATTTACATACAGGTAGGTACTTTATATTTTTGGTCAGAGTGGCGCTAAGGGGGTACAATTTTTTTTTTTAAATTTCGCTTCACCCATTTTGTTCAGCTTTTGTTTTTTGATGATTTGGATGACAACTTCATAATCATCTGCATAAGTAGGTAATTATTAGAACCAGTTTAAAAATAAATGTATGAATAGGTAGATAAAACATTAAATAAAAGTGCAATACTCAACCGATAATTAGAAATCCGCTTTAAAGATCCGGTTCTTAAGACATTAGATAATGACGTATCTTCAAATAAAACACCGTGTTAATATAACGCTAATCCTGTCATTAATATCAACTTATCGATAATTTCCAGATAAAACTGTACCTACCTAACGCTTTACGAAAGTAGGTCGATTAAAAATAATTACGTTTAAATTAAACATAATTAATGTACTTACAGGTTAAAAAAACGCCGGTCGTACCAGTCAACTTGAAAATCCACTGTTGTTAATTAGTGGGTAAAAACTTGATAACTTTAACACAAACAAAATAACACAGTTATTATAACGAAACGTTAGCACATAACTTCGTCATTGTTACACGAATGCACATCACTATTTATTGAAAAGTTTTTAAAAATTTGACTGTCGAAAGAGCGGGAAAGTCGCGATTCACTCAGACGGAAACCGAGCGCGAAACAACCACACCGCGCGGCTAACGCTCGCAGACTAACTAAATCGTATCGCGTAAAGTTAAGTCAAGAATCGAGATAACAAGACCACAGAATCGAGTAGCAACCCTAGCACCTCCACAACCAAGACACGCGATTGACAGATTTGTTTTTGTTTCATCGTTCATGTTCGAGAAGATTGTGTTTCTAGATTTGGATTACTCAACCGTGGTTGTCAATTTTGTTTTACTTATATTATAAGTACAAAACATGTGAGTGACCTTTTTATTTAGGAAGTCAAAGAGGATATAAGCACTACTTATAGGAAGTTAAGATGCATGGTACGGGCATTGGATTTTTAAATTTTTCATGGACACAAAGATTCCATGTTTTGTAACTTCTTATTTACATATTGTGCATGAGCAGTCAAGAAATAAGGTTTACTTATTGATAATTTTCTGTTTATAATTGGATTGCCACGTTGACCGATCATCAACCTTCGACCGACCGACTTGTCAATCAACCTTCGTATCAATTTCCCAAAACAAAAAGTGTAACATCCGATTACTGAAAAAATCAATGTTCATTAAGGAGAAACCAATGTCCAAGGTTTGAGTCTCTTTTGCAGAAACTAGATTGTTTTATTCTTTATTTTAGTACCTACAATAACTTTGGAATATGTACATATCTTTTACTAGTTTATTTACTGTGACTATTATAAAACTGTGATTATTTAATGCTCAAGACTCTTAAAATATAAGATTTTAAGCTTCAATTTTTGTTTTAGGAATAATACAGAGTATTTATTTTATAGACATAGTTATATCGTTTTTTATTTTATAAAATAAATCCTCTCAAACCTAGGTTAGTACTGATTTAAAGAAATATATATCCTTCATTGCTGACTGTACTAAACAATCCATGGACCTATTGGGAAATATTTTTAATAAGTATTATTATAAAATGGAGAGATCTCTGTGGCTCAGCAATATGGACTTGCTATATGGAGGTCCTAGGTTCGATTCCCAGCCAGGGCAAGGAGTTATCCTCGGTTTTTTCGACGGAAAAACACCCGCACTGGGCCCGCGTGGTGGATTACGACCCCAGCTCCCTCAATGTAAGAGAAGGTCTGTGCCCGAGCAGTGGGGCAATATAAATAGACTGATGATGATGATGATGATTATAAAATGTCGTGGACGGTCCACGGTGGACCCAAGGGCGTCGCCAGCCGATGGCCCAGAGAGGGGCAAGCCGGTATAAATTACAGCTGTGTGTGAGAACAGGCGACGACGCGGCCGCGTGGACGGAATAGGAGAGACAGTAGTACTCTCCTCTCCCCGCTCGCTCTCGCCTCATCGCTTTCCAGTACCTGACTAAGGACTTTGCATTGGGCTGGATATTTTTTCTAATCTCTAGGGGGGGGGGGGGGGGGGGGGGCAGCTGCCCCTACCTGCCCCCCCTTGGCGACGCCCTTGGGTGGACCTCTTGGGAATAAATGTATGAACTTAAATTTTTTGGGAACAATAGTTCGTGGACTTGCTGGGAACGAGCTCAAGTATCAATACAGTATCAAGATTTCAATATGTGTTGCGATAGTGATCATTGTGACGTCATTGTATACTCCTTACTTGGTCCTTTTATTTCACAGACCACTTACCCAATAGACATGAAATCGGTACAAATTTGCAAGCGAAAAATGATGTCAACGATGAGCGCATAGAGACGAAGCGGGGGACAGGGGTGCCGTATTAAAGAGATGCGTCCATGTCGATAATATCTCTAGGTTACACGTGTCGCGAATCAATTTTGCGCTCATGTGCGGGCAGACACGGGCGCCCTCCTGTTACAGGTCTATGGGGTAAGTGGTCTGTGTTTTAGTTAGACAAATTAGCTGCATTACCATTCGTGGGAAGTCCATCGTTCTGCCTCCAAATGCCTCGTTTTCGGTAAGTAACTCGAGGATTAGTCTACTATACATTGGACATTCCCGAAACGTAGTGAATTTAATCAGGGAGGCCTGGCTTTACGTGATTCGGTCTGTAAATGAAGGTATTTTACTTCTTTTTACTTTGAAATTCAAGGAGCAATCGCATTATGTTGTCCTTACTTTACTTACCTACTTCCATTTTCTACATTACTTAATTGTTTTAAGCTGGGCGTTAAATTCATCTTGAACCTTATTACCATGGTATAGGTGCATATTTAGATTGGTACTTGTAAATAACCTTGTCCAGGTGACGTGTCTTGGGAATTTTGGAATACTTAAAAAAAGTTATTTTCTTCAGACGGTATTAAAGCGGTATTAAAATTCAGATTTTAGAACGCACTGGGAAGAATGCGACAACTCTTCTGAAAAAAAAATACATAGACATGCCTTACACAACCACCTTATAATCGACGACAGTCGAAGCATACCTATATCAAGTGTAATCATAATCATTCACTTTATTCGACGGCCACTGCGATTGCAATTGATTTATATAATGTTGATCTAACTCAGAGAAATATACAGAGGGCAAATTAAGGTTAAGATTTTCTCCAAAACTGCTTGACCGATTTTATTATTATACCGATATGATACGAGATGGGCTCGTAGGCCAGTTGCGAGTACACGTTGAAAACGATCGTACAAGTTAAGCAACGTTGGGCGAGGTCAGGGCCTGAATGGGTGACCACTAGTGACAATTTCATCTGAGTCCCTCCGTGCCTCGGAAATCACGTTAAGCCGTTGGTCCTGGTTGTTGTTATTCGGCAACAGTCGTAAGGCCACGTCAGAGGCCTATGGGCGGCCTGAATAACTCTGACAATACGTTTGGTCACTAAACCACACGAGAAAAGAAAAGAAAAATTATACCTACTTTTCTAGCCATTCTATGTAATGAAAATCATCAGTTTTCATATTAGGTATTACAAATCCCTCATAAAAATGCTTAATCGCCCATATTACTAGCTAGTTGGATGGCAACATTAAACTAAGCCACTCGATTACAAGTACATCAAAGATCGTTAAAACTCATGGAGATAGTGAATAGTGATGTCAAAAATGCTGTGTTTCGGTGTGATGTGGCCCAGTGGTTGAGTCACTGGACTAAGTTCGCTGCCCGGCCAGGTCGGCCATATGTGTTTCCTCGGGTTTTCTTGCTCTCAAAACATAGTGAGGACTCTACATGCCAGAGAATAAATAATCTGAGGCATGTGTGATCCATTAATCCGCACTGGGCTCGCGTGGTGGACATTAGCCCGTCTTCCCTCGATGTAAAGGGAAGGCCTGTACCCCAACAATGGGGATATTTAGGCTGATTATGATGAAGAACGTTGCGTGCGATAGCTCTATGGTTGTGATAACAACTTTGTATATGACGAGCCACCTCTCCACCCCCTGAAACTCATCCCCCTAATTCGGTACTTCCCCTGTCATTTGGCAACACTATGGGTGCTTAACACAAACTCCCCTGTGACACACCTAAGCCGCTTTTGATAGAGGTTAACTCAAATACTCATATCCCAGAAAGTAATTAACTGTATATAATAGGATCAGGGATTGAGTAAGGTCGCCTAATTTTCTTCGACGAATAGGTTTAGGATGTGTCTCCAAAATATGGTGTATTGTGAACTACTGTGTGACGTAATAAGTAAACCAAAAATAACTTCCTTAACGAAGTACTCTTTACGTAATTATTACTAGCTTTGGAGATAGTCAGACAAACAGGAACAAAAACCACAAAGGAACTAATATGCATACACCCGTAAAACATTATTAGTCCAGCAGTCTGGTAAAAAGTAAGGAGTCGTCTTTTTTCTACTCATAATGATAAGCAAAAGCGGCTTCTGTCTGTCCGAGGCCAAAACAGAAGAAGAATATTGTTCCGAAGCATCCGAGTTGGAGACACTTGCCTCAACGGAGTGGTTACTGGATCGCTGCCGACCTTGAAGGGCTTTATTCATGTTTCTCTTGAAGCATACCATACCATTGCTTTGTGGAAAGAGGTCAGAAGGCAGATAATTCCACATTCTGCATGTACGCTGAAAGAAAGTTCGCGTAAAGCGTGTTGTGGTACGGATTTAGAACATGTGGCTGGAATTTTTTTCACCAAAGGATGATGCGGACAACAGCAGATCAATAGGAACACTTGTGGTACAATTTCAACTCTTACGACGCAGATAATTAGAACGGTTTCGATATCTAGTTAAAAGTGGACGGCGGTGGCGTCAGATCAAATAGTTCCTCGGAGCACTCCCCTTGGTATCTTTATTTAAAATAAACACGCATACTCTGCCTTCAAGTTTTCAGTCTACAATCTTAGCAAGATTGCAGGCTGGAATTTTGTAGATTGTATAGCTGTATACATACTCACGCTAAGACGCATTCCTTTCGAAAACAATTTGTGAACAATCAACATTGTGAGCCACCGATGCGTAAACCTCCCTTAATGCACCCGAGGTTCCCCTTAGCCAGGGTTGCCACAGTAATTAACTTTTGACAAAGAATTCGCGGTAAAAAACCGTTCTTATGACGTCATTAACTCGTGACCTACTTACGACAATTCAGTTTATTAACGTTCCTGAATAGATGAATTATTTCAATAGGAACAAAACCGACTGTTTTTTGACATAAAACATTATTATACTCTTCTTCCTCAGCACACTGCAGCCCACTCCTGGGCATATGCCTCTCCATGAAACCTCCATGTGGCCCGATATCAAGGTTTCCTAGTCCACGCCGAGTCAGCAACTTTCTTAATGTCGTCGGACCATCTGGCCTAGCGACGCTCCTTCGCCCCATATAACATATCCTTAAGTATATCAATTTCGCGATCAAGACTATAATGAAGATATCTCATAAAACAAGATCCATCAACTCGCCTGCCTAGAAGACTAGTGTCGGTCGACACATAAATACGTACAACAAAAAATACAGAAAAAAAACCCATAAAAAAAATACAGAAGAGAGACAGAAGACAACCCTAGGCCTAAACGTTTTACTTCACCCGCTATCATTTGTTTTCATGGCAACTCGTATCGTTATCACTTGATTCCACTAAGTGACAACGAGTTCCCCTGGAATTACTTTAACTAAGTGCCGTTACCGCGATTTTCGGCGGGAATGTTTTCCGGCGGGAAGTTTTCAGAACAGAACTTGTGTGGTTTCATATGTACAGTCGAAAGGACATCAACATACACGAGACAATTGGAATCTGGTCCATATTACCGCTACGTACAGTAGTGCATGTTACATTTGACGTGATGTGGACTGTACGTAGCTGAATTACCTTTGGATTACTTTTTAAATGTTTGGGAAGATACTTCTAACTTAGAATTAAGTTTTTCCCACACAGGCGCGATCTGCACGCGGCTTGCAGCCAGTTGAAACGCATGCCATTTTTTCTCGTCGTTAACGTTTAGTTAGGTAACGATCTGAGGCCTAAGCTGCAGATCACTACCGAAAACTAGCAGAAAAGCGGGCGGGGCATACGATTCAACTGGACGCAGGCCGAGTGCATGCCGCCCGTGTATGTGTCAGGCTTAAAGCACACCATGTACAATCGACAGCACATCCACCTACAGACAGACATTTAAATCAATTCCATTTACTATTTTATTCATGAAACATTACAGGTATGTTCAAATTGTCACTTATTTTAATAATTTAATACCAAGTAGTTGATTCTTAATTTCGTATAAGTACTCGTAATTCCATTCTTGTATCAAAATAGTGTGTTGCTTAAATATAGTACAAAATTGGAAAGAGAGAAATTAAACCAATCAAGCTATATATTTATGGGCACAAGAGGCTGAATTCATTTACCCACATGGTTTTATTTAAAGTGATATTATATTTCTGATCATTATTACATTCAGTCGGAAGTACATCAGGAACATCATCCCATCATGGTTCTTATTGTTTACGTCATAAGAGTTGAAGTCACCCCACATGTATTACCATTGATGTGCTGTCGAGTATACCGTATTGGTATTCTATGCTACTTAGGTAGGTACCTACACAAACTTTGAGAGTTGAAGAATTCATTCTAATTTAAATATTAGAAGATTTATGAAATATGAAAAATTCTGCGGCGACCGAGATTCAGGTTTAAGGAAATCCTCTCAGAAAATTCTTTTCGTAAATATTATGAAAAATGTAGAGCACAGGTCAGTGTTGGTTGACGCTATCTCGACATCTTCGCTGGTTCTTCCTTTTACATAAATTACATCTAAGATGAGAAGTGGTGATAAGGTGACCTAAGGTCACGTCATTCATAGAAACTGGCTTCCAACCTGGGCTAAAAATGTACATCGCCGTCGTCGAGCTGAAAGAGGCGTGTGACACAGTCTGAGTGTGAGATTTACTATACAAAATGAACGACAGACTCGAATTAGTCATGTGTAAAAAGAACCTTTTTCTGCTGACCAGCGGTACATACATACTCGTACCTCATACAGGGAGAGATAGTATATTTGTAGCAGTTAAAAATGGCATGCCTCGGGGTTACGTGCTGGCTCCGCTTCTATTTAACATACCTACTACTCGTCTATACCAGCGATCTACCTACTTAACACTCGGTCTAAAGAGTTCATCTACGTTTATGTCCTGGATTTGGCTCAAAAGTGTAAAGAATCTAGTTCTTTACCTTTTATTTTCATCTAAGCTAAGACAAGGTGTCAGCCTATTAGGTAGAATTGATCTTTTATTTATTTTAATATTGTAACTGGACTACGTGTTCACGAATATATTATTACCTAATTCAATTTCAGATATGTGGTAAATTATCACAACGAAGTCGTAAAAAGTTAGAGAATGACGTAAACACAGGAATAATTTAATTTTATAAGGTCACCGAATTGAAGGTGTCTCTACCCTTTTCTAGAGTGCCTACAAATAGTATCCATTAAATAAGTCCAGAGTTACGAGTGGTTATGTTAGGGCATGGGCATGTGTGGACTAAATAACGGCACTTTATGGGCGTTTATTAACGCTTTATGTGACCCGTGGACATATTGTGGCAGTAATGAGTTCAGTGATTTGTTGCCAGAAAGTAGGAACGAAATTATAACTTTAGTGGCCGAGTGACCTTAGATGTAAGTATTTTATTTTATGTAAATTATTATTAATGTAAAGTAATACACATAAGTTATGTGTAAACTAATTTAATTGTCATATGAAAATCAATTATAATTAAAGTTAAAACTATGTACAAAATAATATTAAAAATCAAATAAATTTATACCTATAAATAAAAAATTGGGGCCAAATCGCTGCCCTGCGGAAGAGTGCCCAAAAGGCTGGCGACGTTACCTTATTGTATAGTTATGTGTTGTATAATCTTTGATGTATGTTATGTGACATAATATAATCAAACATGCATCAAAAGAATTGAGATGGTATCCCATCTCTCTCTCCTCCCTTAATTCTCAAGAGAACTTTTTTATTTGCTAATTGTTTGCGAGTTTTAGAACAATAGATTAGGCCAATGCAACGAACTAATTGACATTGGAACAAGCGACAGAGGTGTGTAAAATACATAAAGAAAAAAGTTAGTCGTACCCAGAATTTTTTGGGAGAGTCGTAATGAAAGAATAGCGTGAATTTATGCGATTAATTTTTCGTGATAATTTCGCACACGAAACTAACAAACAAAAAAGTACGAAAATTAATAGTCCCTAGCCATGAAATATTGTAAGTAAATATTAGGTAAATCATTTAGCAAAAACATTTTCGCTATTTGATTTATGATTATGAGAGGCAAAAAAGTACCTATTTCTACAAGTAGTTAAAACCTACACTACATCGCCAGAATAGGTATGTCTAAGTGATTAACTGTATATAAACTTAGATAAATCTTAAACAATTAAGATAGATAATCTTAGCCTATTGTTTCATCTAAGATTATAAGTACTAATTACTTATCAAGGTTACTATATGATGTACTCGTCGTTTTGAGCGTTAACTCAAATTCCTTTAACATGTCTAAAAACAGTTTATATGAGTAACTTAACTAGCTGTACCCCGCAACTTCGTTTGCGTAGAGGAGGAGGATGGAGAGGATGGAGGAGATCAGGAAGCAGATTTTCCTCTCTGGATCCTTGTTTCCACATCACATACCGCCAGGGCTTATAGCTTATGAGCTGTCCGGATATTTCAGCTATCTCCTAGTGGAACTCCCATCAAAATCCCTTCAGTAGTTATGGCGTGATACTTGCACAAAGTCACAGACAAACAGACAAAAATTCTAAAAAATAGTGTTTTGGCATCAGTATCGATCCTAAAACACATTACAATTATTCTTTTCCAAAAATATCCAATGTACAGACACAACTTTTTACAGTCTTATTATATTATGTATATATATATATATATAGAGAGAGAGAGATTTTAATCGAATCATAATGTTAACAATCTGAGTCTGCGCAGAATAGAGATGAGTGGAAGGGTTGGGGGGAGGCCTTTGCCCAGCAGTGGGACATTGCAGGCTATTAAATAAATAAATAAAATGTCAACAAATTGCTTTTTATTTTGTATCACATCCTATAAATAAATGCTGTAAACAAGTGTCAACAATGATTTATAGGTGTCCGTTTTTCTGCTCTTACCCTGAGCGACCCAAATCACTCGTAGTCCTTCACTAAAACTTAAGTGACACTTCAGTAGCTCTTAAGTATTTTTCCTTGTTCGAAGCTATGTCTCCTTTTATGGTGTTCAATCTTTCTACATTCATCAGTAAGATTTTATACAAGTGCTAGAAGCTAGGGGAGGCTACATAAGGGCTTTATGAGTTCTAAAACACAAAATATCCTACCTTACTTAACACGTAGAACAGTAGAAATTACATCAAATATCTTTGGTAATACATCTGATTTTAACTTTGATATTGACTGCGCTATAAGTCTTAAAATCGTACAATTAAATGTCACCATGGTATGCTGTCGAGTGACTGATGCTCGTGAATAATTTCCCCATGACTTTACATTTTTCAAGAAGGTGAAAAGGTGAAAATTTCGTCAAATCACCGCCATTACCTGATATTGTGTCGGGAAAATCCCGTAGGACATGTCTATTCATCATTCTTCATGGCAAGAATGAAAATGGAAACTGTTTCTCATCGCAAAGGAAGTTGACAACTGGGTCCAGAAAATACAGGATGATTGGAAGGGGTGATGCTAGGGTGGTTTGCAACAAATTAGGCCCTATTAATGAGGGGTCGAAAATGAGTGGTTTCTGAGTTACGGTAGTATAATTTTATTTACTTGTTCACAAAAAAAATGATGTTAAAAAACTGCTCCACTCTGAGCATTGAAATAATACTTTTCTGAAAGCTGATAAAGTAGAGATTACCTTAAAAAAGGCATGCCTAAAAATCCCCATATTAAAAAAATAAAAGATCATAAATCACGAGGTTTGAATTTTTTTTTTCTCATTTCGAACCCCTCTTTAATAGGGCCTAATTTGTTGCAAACCACCTCTAGTATCACCTCTTTCAAGAAATGTATCGAATTTCCAATCACCCTGTAATAAAGTTAATTTATTTGAGCCATTTTTTAAAATATATTTGAAGAAAGAGACAATTTTAATCCCATCCAGGATATCACATAACATGTATTTGAACACTTTGTAATTTAGTTATTTTCTTCATCATAATCTCACCCGTATCCTCTCTAATGCACATTTTATGGAAAACCCATTTCGTAATCTTAAGCAAATCTTGTAATGTTGTACCATTTATGATGTTTATGTATTTGTAGCACGACTGGTTATAAATTAATAACAAGGACGGGATGGATTATCACAATTAAATATTCCAGGGTGGATCCGGGGCGAATGTCGGAAGTACTCGCAAAAGTTGAGGGCCGGACCAAGCAACGGCTGACATAAAATTTACGGAGTTTAGTGTCTTGGTGTTTGAGTCAAAACATCTAGACACTATGCCTAGGGTTGTCAAAACTTTTCCTATCATTTATCAGGGATGAGTTTCTTGGGTTTTGATTTTAAAGAAGTTTATTTTGAGAGTATTGTAGATTATTTTCTTACGATAAGATTTTTATTCTAAACGTAAATTTTTCCGACGCATTGAATAGAGTACTCTACTACAATTTGCTTCAAACTAAATTTTCTTCTTCATTTTGTTGTTCTCTTAGTTGGTATTGTTTAAATAATGACAACCCTGCGTCCACTTGCCAACATACTATTTATATTAGGTAGGTACCTATGTAATACAATAATTGTAGGAAAGACTGGATTTTGAAATCGGATAGTTTAACATTCGCCTGGTTTGTATTATGTGGGAGTAGTGTTAATATTGGCAAATTAGCCAACAACATTGATCTCCTATAAACAACTAGATACCTACACAAAGGTCTTACTAAAACAATTTAAAAAAACGTCTAAATAAGGGTCCATTTTTGACATCCAAATAATGTCCAATAAAGCAAATGTTTCACCCTTCATCCGTTTGAACCTTCTTTGCGCTCGGACATTTTTAGAAGGCAGACTGTGTATCTAGTTGTTTATAGGAGATCAATGGCCAACAACAAGAAATCACGTCATCTAGAGCCTGTTTCAACAAAATTGTAGGCGCCTTTAGTCTGTTTTAAACATTTACGTAACCTGATTAATATTGCGAATCTAGTTACTGTTATAGGAGCTACTATAACAAGAGCAATATCTCAGAAGAAGGATTCTGTTATTGATGAGATGTTTTCTCTATCGATCGAACTACTTTGAAATATAACAACGATTAAATTGTACAACTATAGTTACCTACCATTCATTTACTACTAAATCTAAAATTTATTTCATTTCTTAGGTACAATCGACAACATATCAAGTGTAACACTTTGGACTTTGTATCGTTCTTTTTTTCACAAACTTTTTTCCTGTTTAATCAATTTAAATAATTAAATATATAATGAAACCTTAAAAACAAATATAATAAAACTAAATTAAACAAACTAATAATTAATCGTTCTTATTTTATGAGTTGAAATCGTAATGCAAGTGTTAATCAATGGATCTGCTGTCGACTGTACTCTAACTAAACATAACAGGCGAAATGGTCCAGTTTACGCGTAAACGTATTCATGAATGTAACAGCCATTCTGAATAACTTTGTCAAAAACTCAGAAGAAAAGTCATTTCCAAAGTTGCAAATCTCACGCGCTAGAGGCGCCACATTGCAGCTTTGCATTTTCCATACAAAATGACCCAAACTTTTCGCGAAAAATATTCATTTTTAGGGTCTCTTCAGAAACGGAAACTCTATTAGTGAATCACGCCTTTGGAAAATACTTCTTACTTAATAATTATAACTTCATTTAATACCCTATAGGTCGTTGTTGAAGCTATTTCGTCTTGTCGTATAGAGCCTTTGTAAAACTACCCTAAGCTATGCACCTGCCTTATAAACGTACACACGAAGACAGAGATAAGTATCCAGGGGGTCTCAATAAGGTTGAGATTTTCTCAAGTAGGTACTTACTACTGGACCGATTTTAATAATTCTTTCACAGTTACATAGTTTTAGCTTTTATCTATCTAACAGTGAAAGAATTATTGCAATAGGTCAAGTAGTTTTTGAGAAAATCTCATCCTTAAAAAGTCTACTGTACACCTTTCTCTGTCTTCGACCGTACATAGTCCCAGAGAATTCTGAATGTTTTCAGCACTTTACTATGAACATCAAACATTTGTTGAATGTCCTCAAAACGGTGAATGAAAACATCATGAGGAAACCTGCATAAGGCATGTGTAATCCACCAATTCGCACTGGGCAAGCGTGGTGGATCATGGCCCGAGCTCCCTCGATGAAAGGAAAGGCGGGGACGTAAAATAGACTGATGATGATACACATCCTACTCAGATTAGCCTATCTCCGGTGGAAAATCATCCTCATTATCTTTTTCGCTCCGGTAAGAGTATTATCTCGGTAAGGGAAGTAAATTTTGAGCCATGAATTCGACAATTTGAACACCCGCCGTTCCAGGCTTCAACACAGCCAAGTTCATAAATTATACATTCATAATTAATGTTCATAAATGAGCATTAAAATTTCCGCGGAGGCTTTTACACACGTTACGAGGTAGAATACACTGCTAATTGCGTATTAGATACAGAGTTTAGAGCGAGCGTGTAATATTAAATCGAAGAGTTACGCGCTTAGGGTGCGAAGTCTCTTTTTATGGATGGGCACTAAAATGACAATGCCATATTCTGCCCCACCATCAACCGCAAGATGTACAAGATAACGAACAAATGTAAAAATATCTCCGTTTTTTAAAATTATTGGTTTAAAATAAAGTCTTGTACATCTAGCGAGTCGAAAAAAACAGCCTAATTAAGAATTCAGAAAATAATAAGAAATCGAAGGGAATCGAATTCAATGTTTTTGTTATTCTTCTATAGGAGTTGCGAGAGTAGTAGAAAATGATACTGATTATGATTATGCAATATGAAACCTGTAATAAGTCCCCAACAAAATGATAGGTACAGCTTAAATGGTCACATAGATTTGTTGGTGGGGCAAAGCTCCATTGAAATCTGGCAATGTCATTTTGTAGAAAACCTAAGTAGCGATGTAGGTACCTAGTAGGCAATGTTAGTATCAGTTCTAGTTAATTAATCAACGCAATCATTATGTTATCGTTATGAAGACTAATTATTGTAAGAATATCGATTACGTCTCTTCATTTTTATGTAAGTAAATGTTAATTACCATTTGTCATCGTAAAGAGATATTTACTAACGTGATTTAAAGTTACGCCACCGTTTAGTCCCCCTGTCCCTTTCTATCTTAACCTTTTTTAACGAAGTGTGAAAGGGATAGCAATGCGCTTTAAGGGAAGTGAGGTTTACTAGGTTTATGAATACAGCATAGAGGTTTATTTATTTACTAAGCTTGCCCATCCCCTATATTGGAATTTGGCCTCCGACACCAAAGATCGCCACGCAGTCTCCTTGAATAAAAACTAGGAGAAATAAACTTGGTTAATTCAGTGTTCCTTTCTAGCTAACCGTACAGCAGCTTAATAAATTTGGAGTTCAAGATTTGCATAATGTCAATTTGCTGTTTCCCCTCTCCGCAACTTCGTCCCACTGCTGCAAAACTTGGCTGCATCAAGACGGATGTAAAATGTTTGATTGCACTTAAATGTCTTATTTATTTCATAATCATGGGAACCCTTATCATCTATTAATTATAAAACTACAAAATAAAATAAAATAACGAAAGGGGCTTTATAATTTGGTAATTGTGGGCATCTCTAATATTTAGTTACGTATTGTTAAATAAAACATTTATTAAAGAAACTGATATTTTTAACTCTTACTTTTAATTTATTAAAATTTTGACCTAACTTAGGTTAGGTTACACAGATTCTCGAGTGGGGATCACGACTGGGTAAACGCAGTGTCGGGATTAAATATAGGGAAGACCTAGGTAATGACGCTGTTTTCCAGTTTTGGCTATTTGTCTTCTTCTATATGTAGATAGGGGATTAAATTGTTGTCAATTTTTTTCGTTTTAGGACTTAATCTTCACAATCCATTAGGTTTAGCTGCAGATTTAGCATCTCCGGCTAGCTATACTATAAGTTAATGTAGCTGATACAGGCGACCCTGTTTTTTCCATGTAGGAAGTAAATCTATAGCGTCAAGATGAGTTAGTAATACCATCTCTTGCATTGTCCTATCTCACTGAAATAACCGAAGTTTTCGACAGGAAGGTAGATTGAACAGGCCGATAGGACCGAACTTATTAAAGTTTAATCATCTTCTAGCAAAATCAAATAGACCCAGCCCGAAAATTCATTTCACATGACGCAAACTTTAGTAATTATTGTACGGACAACTCCGTTAACTCAGAAAATAAGTAAGTACGGTAAATGTCCGCCCCCGGTTTATCAGTACGATTCGACATTTACCTACTCGTTCAGGAAATATTCATTAGTTTATCTCAATGTAGGTCATAGGTACGGACTACAGCAAATCAATGGTAACACTTACAGTACGAATTCAACTCTTATAGCGCAGATAATAAGAACGGTCTAAAGTACAAAGTGTTACACTTGATCTGCTGTGTACATAGCAGTTTTATTAACAAAAAATGAATTTATTTATAGAGCGGAAAATATTTAGTACTTATATAAGAAAACGAGTTTTTATGAAAAAATACAATAATTAAGTGACTTCATAGTCAGTTGCTGGTGGTATGTAATGAAATAGATATTTAATGACAGTGGAAGCTTGGATTATTTTTGTAGAGCTAAATGTATGACTAGTTGGAATAAGCCACATAATTATAGTGAACCATTGATCTCCTATAAACAACTAGATACACAGTCTGCCTTCTAAAAATGTCCGAGCGCAAAGAAGATCCAAACGGATGAATAGTCATTTGCTTTATTGGACATTATTTGTACGTTAACAATGAACCCTTATTTGGATATTTTTAAATTGTTTTAGTAAGACCTTTGTGTATCTAGTTGTTTATCAGGAGATCAATGTGGCGAACACTTATAGGCCAGTCATTCTGGCGAGCGTTTGTATGGAGACCCCAACAATAACTCCTCTATCGATGAAACTTTTTTGTATACTTAATAGCATATTTATAAGAACAATTGTCAGAGAATCCAATAATATTTCGAGGCGGAAGTTACTTATTTTAATTGAAATTCAACATTATACCGTATCTTTTTCTGGAACAATGTTATGGTCATAATTCTTTTTCTATAAATTGTATTTTATTAGTGTGCTTCTGTACATTCATAAGTAAAACTACTTTTTAATTCGAAAGTGTAGGTATTTTAATAAAATGTCTTTTTTGGCCGTAGTTTCCATAGGATAATTGCTCCGCCGGGTTTCTGTTTTTAATATGCCTTCAAATTATTATTTCTAGTATAAGTACGAAAATCCAACAAAAAAATCCAAATGAAACAATTCATTATACAGAATTTGTCTTTTAACTATCTCTGGAAAATTACTCTATCAGATATTTTTTACAATTGTAATGAGATACCCACATATAACCTGATTTCAAAAGAATCCAACAAAATATCCAGGCGGAACACCATTATTTCAAAATACCTATCAAGCGCAGGCCAGCGCGGGGCCCGAGGCGGGCGAGGGGCGTCGAAAACCGGTCGCGCGGCGGGCGAGTTTCTTCAAGTAGGTTAATAGGTACAGCTAACAGAAGATCAACACTTTGGACTAAGTACCGTTCTTATTATCTGCGTCGTAAGAGTCGAAATCGTGCGAATGCGAGCGAGTATTACCATTGATCTGCTGTTGTCCGTACTATACGTATGTATGTATGTATGTATGTAGGAGGTTGATCTAAACATCGCAATTTAATTATTATTATCGTCATCGTTTCGAAACATACGAACGCAGTAAATGTAATATGCGTATTGCCTTGTATAAGTTGAGTATATAGTGTGTGTTTTCTTCGCGACACGGGGTCTAGGATAAACTAACCCAGAGATTCCTTTAGAGTGTCTTTAACTTAATTGGGCGCTTAGTGTTTTTTTATGTTACTTCCAGCTTTAAGAAACGCCCCTGTTGTGAATCTGTACTAGATTATTTGCAATTTTGTCGAAATCTAATCGCGTTCATGTCTCACGCTGGTGCATGAGATAGTGTTTGATAATTTCGCCACGCCAAACAGCGGGCGTATTGGTCGAGTGGCTGGAGCGGTCGCCTCCCGTGCACGCGGTTCCGGGTTCGATTCTTAGCTAAATATGTATGTTTTTTTTTGTTTCGTGTTTTATTTTGTATTTTATTTTAATTGTGTTTCGAATTTGGTTAGTATTTTATCAAACATTTTGTTGTAATTATCTTTGAATTTTATTTGAGCATAAACTCTGAACTCATTTATACCGAAGTAGGTGTATTAGGAGAGCTGGGAATCTGTCTGTACTAGATTACTTGCAATTTTGTCGAAATCTAGACGGAGCGGTCCGTTCATGTCTCACGCTGGTGCATGAGATATGCTTGGTAATTTCGCCGGGCTAAACAGCGAACGAATCGGTCTAGTGGCTGGAGCGGTCACCTCCCGTGCACGCGGTTCCGGGTTCGATCCTTAGCTAAATATATTTTTTTTATTGTTTTTTTTATTTATTTTTTGTTTTGTATTTTGTTTCGTGTTTTATTTTGTATTTTTAACCGACTTCCAAAAAAAGGAGGAGGTTATCAATTCGTCGAATTGAAAAAATAATTGTGTTTGGAATTTGGCTAGTATATTAGGCAATTAGGCAATTATATTAGGCATTTTCGTCAATTTCTGGATAACGCTTTTCGGTCTGGATTTTTTATTGGATATTCATAACTACTTTCGAAAGTAATATTTTAAATACATAATTAAATAGAAATTGGAGTGAGTAATTATCCCTTGGAAATTACGGCAAAAAAACACATTTTATTAAAATATATATATTTCCATATGGAAATATGGTTGGATATTCTGTCAACACATGCCTATAGGTAACTAGAACTTGTAAAAAAAGAATTTTGGATAGAGCAATTTTCCTGTAATTGATACCACGTAATTTAAGTTTGACCTTGAAAATACCTAACTTCCGTTTCTACAAATTATTGGATACTATGTAAATTCCAATCTACATATGGTACTCTATCACTGTGCCAAATTTCATAGATAGAGGAGTTACTGCTAGGGTCAACTCCTTTAATGACTGGCCTATTAGTCTGTCCATCTTAACCAATATAAAATGGGACCCCGGACCTTCGGAATGAAAGAATCATCTAAATCGGTTCACAAATGCCACAGTATGAAGTACCTAACACACACAAAGCATAGGTACTGATAAATTGAGAACACGTCCTTTTGGAAATCGTTTAATAAAACAAACAAACAGCCTTGAAGTTGTCTAAATGCAAACCACGACTAGGCCGGTTGTCTGATTTTACAACCAACATATAGGACAATATACTAGAGGGATGTACTTTACGCCAACACGATAGCCCGACGTGATGAAGGTTCACGAATAAGATTAAATATTAAAACACCCGGAACCTCTACGAATAATAGATACACACCCAGAGGCCAGCTCGTATCCCCGAGGTATTAATTTTGCATTAGAATATGGCAAAAAGTACGATAAAATGGACTCGGTGAAGTGGCAAAGATTCGTATTTCTAACCAGACGCTACTGGGATTTGTTTGGAAAATAAACAATTTTGTGAATAAAACAGTCTAAGATGACTGTTTTATTCACAGCGTAAGTCGAAGATAGATAGAAGAGAAAATGAAAATTCATACAGATTTTGAAAAAAATCCTTATCTCGTAGGTAAACATGGGATCGAATGTCAGTCTAACGACAAGCGCATGCTCGAATTATAATGAGTGCTCAAGGGCTCGCTTTTTAAGCTAGGTACTTCCAAAAGGAGGGATTTTCAATCCCGCTGTATTGTCTTTCATTTGCAGAGTTTGGAAATTAAGAATTATCTTAAGATGGCCTTGAGGACCAGAGGGTTGGCGCTTAGCTCGCCCAGCGTATATCACTTGCTATACAACGAGGTAACGTCGCTAGGGCACTCTCCCGCAGGGCAGCGATTTGGCCCCAATTTTTTTATTTATAAGTTTTTTACTTCTATGTTTTTTTATTATTAATTTATTGTTTTAGTACTACATATAATTATACCTAGAAAATATAAAATAAAGCATTGTTTATATAATATTAATAAATTTTAAGATGTAATTTTCTCATCAAATTGTTAAGGAATAAATATACTGACACTGAAAATGTTTTACCTATAGTCAGCTCGGCTTGCTATAATTACCTATATAATACACCCTTTATAAAGAGGAAAACAAAAAAAAATCAAAAAGATTACGTAGGTATCGTATAGTAAAGTCAGTAACACAATTTCCCGTCACTCCGGTGATATTGAAAAGAACTCCGTTTCGCACCTTCATAATGAAATGCCATTTCAGTACGTTTTCTTACCTTTGAAATGAGATGAAAGGTGGAATACTAACACGGGGGGCTTTTACACGGGAAATATTAACAGTGTTTGTGTTACGGAAATTCCAGTAAAATTATGTGAAGAAATCGAAAGCGGGCGAAAATATTGTATTGAACCAATGATAAAGTAAGTGGAAACAAGTATACAGCTAGTATTATTAAAATGCCTCACAATTTAAAAGAATTAAGAATTTTGAATATTATACCGAGGAAATAATTTCAAAGTAAACATCCATGATAAAGACCCAGAAATAAAAGTATAAAAAAATGTTGTGTAAAATATTGGAATTGATAGGTAGATAGATAAATCCTTTTTTTTCACAGAGAAGCATAAGTGCAATCGACAGCAGATCAATGGTAACACTTGCAGTACGATTTCAAGTCTTACGACGCAATTAATAAGAACTGTCAAAAGTAAAAAGTGTTACCATTGATCTGCTGTCGACTGTACCTACAT
The DNA here is from genome assembly GCA_963506565.1 of Tachystola acroxantha. Lineage (NCBI taxonomy): Eukaryota > Metazoa > Arthropoda > Insecta > Lepidoptera > Oecophoridae > Tachystola > Tachystola acroxantha. The sequence goes on along the minus strand of OY735879.1, from coordinate 4,505,757 downwards.
AGAAAAACAATTTATAGATAATTTCAATTTCACTCAATGACTTGGTTAATTGCTTTATGATTTCAACTTGGGATTTATAGTACCTTTATTATGTTACAATTAACACAACTGAGCGCATCTTGATGCAAGATGATTCAAAACTTATTGTATTTATATTTATTTGAAACGGTAACAATAATAAATCAGAGTTTTTATAAACTTTCGTGTGAAAGTAAACTTAGCACCTCATTGTATTCAAATGCGAATATTGGGTATTGATTTTATGATAATACAAGACTCGACGTATGTTTCTTTTTCTCGTATTTGTCGTATTTTGCGTTACATAGTATTATCCGCATCTATCCTATCTCATGCATGCGAAAAATAAAAAGGATTGGCTCAATAATGCAACGAGAATCCATAGAGATATAGGTAAGTTTATGAAAAGAGCGCTATTCATCAGTAACGAGGTAACAATTACTAGCGAAATTACACACGGTCTACTCAATTTTAATATTAAATGCAGTCATTTTCATTTCTTTAATATAACCTCTGATAATTCATAATATTATGATACAATTCAACTCAAAGAAAAGTACAAAGGGTGCTTCATTACGATTGTTATTTTCTTAAATAATATCTAATATTGTAAATATTCTTTTGTAGATTGCCGCGCCGTTGCGCTCTGCTCTGCTGCTGACAATCCGTTGCTACGTTTAGTCTATCATCTGTCATAGAGTTTCATATATTACAACCACTGCCGTTGTCGTTACGTTCCCATTACCTTTCCGCTGCTTTTTAATGTGTCTTAACCTAAAGCCTTACACATAAACGGGCGGCTTGCACGCCGCCTGTGGCCAGTTGAATCGCATGCCCCGCCCGCTTTTCTGCTAGTTTTCGCTATTTATCTGCGGCCTAGACCTCAGATCGCTACCTACTGGCCGTTAACGACGGGAGAAAAGAGCAGTCAGGCTTTCATTCTCTGAGTTAGGTCTACTATATAGTCATTCTCAATCTTGGTCTAAAAGAGAATCATTCCCGGAGCATCGCGTTCTCTTTACGTCAACTCTCGCTAGCGCTACGTGGAGTCTATCTATAGCAACTTCTCGCTACGTGTAGGTAATACAGTTAGCAAAAGAAGTGAATCTTTCACTAAACGTGAATTGTGAATTAAAATATTGTAATGATATGGGAGGAAAAGAAATTGTAATATTATTACAAAACAAAACGATTTGGTATTTATGTCAGAGTCGTGATCAAGACGAATGTAAAGATACCTCATACATATAAATCCATCAACTCATTTAGGTTATAACTACATAGGAACCGACATACATTATCGGCCTTATTTCGACAGTCAGATAGACATATAGATGTAAATATCGAAGGCCCATCTTAGTCCCGTGAATTACTTCTGTTCATCTCCTGTCGGAGCCGCGTTGGCGAAGTAAAGTGTTCCTTTCATATAAGTATCTCTACGCGCAAATCATTTTTCACGCGGCTAAAAGGGCCACCGGATAATCTGCAAAGGCTGGCTGCCGCTTTGTGGTGTTTCATTTCGTTGAACTGTGCGAATTGAATTCGGGATGAATACTTTAGAGCAAGATGTTACGAAAGCAATATACCTATACCGGAGCCCAAATCAAGTGTCTTATTTTGTAAACCAAAACTACCCCACATTACTAACATCTTAAGCTGGTCTGTGATTATTGCATAGTCATTTTCACATTATTAGATCGGATTACTTTATTTTCACAATGATGAACAGCCCCCTTACCTTGAAGTCTTATAGCAGTATTACTTTCATAATACTTTGTTACTTCGTACAATGACGACCTTAATGAGCTTACTTTAAGGTCGTCATTATACGAAGTAACAAAGTATTATGGAAGTAATACTGCTATAAGACTTCAAGGTAAGGGGGCAGGTTCAATCAATCAGTCCCTTCAGTGTTACATCATAACAGGTAATTAGACGATCATATTTGTTTACAAAAAAAAGACACTTGATTTGGGCTACGGTATACTTACATACATTCCGGGTGCACCCTGTCACACTAGCTTGTCACACTAGTGTATCATTTAGGAATTGTTTCTCACTGTCACATTTAATCACAGTCCTCCTCCTCCTTAATTGTTGCCTCGGTGCTGAGGATCGTGACCCTCAACAGTTGGTGCCGTCTTGTATGAACTTTAGTCACAGTACTTTACTCGTAATTCCATTGATTGAGTGAGACATTTTTAACACATTTGTGCCAAGGAACTGCGAATCACTTACAAAGTCTAGCTAGGTAGGTACAGCTAACGGCAGATCAAGTGTAACAAATTGGACTTTGGACCGTTCTTATTATCTGAGTCATAAGAATTGAATTCGTACTGCACGTGTTACCATAGATCTGCTGTTGTTCGTACTATAGCGAAATAAATGGCACAGGCGACAGCAGATCAATAGTAGCACTTTTTACTTTTGAATAGAATAGAAAGAAATAGAAATATCTTTATTAGGCAACAAAATCCGGTCTTAAATAAATACAAACATATGTGAGTAGTTAACTGTACAGTTAGTATATGTTAGTATACGTAAGTATTTGACCGTTCTTATTATTTGCGTCGTAAGACTTGAAATCGTACTGCAAGTGTTACCATTGATCTGCTGTAGACTGGACCTACAGTAAACTGCGAAATTATTTTAAAGGAATAAACTGAACAATTTGTGTCTTGAGGTATACTTTTGGATGTAAATCATTGTAGTGAACTGCGATTAGCCACATTGTACAGTTCGAGGAGTTTTTATAAAGGTGTAGAAGTAGGATTCCTTATCACACTCATAAAAAACGATTGAATTTGGTAGTCCTTTTTCAGGACTAATAGTTTTATTTATTTAAACTAAGTACTTAGTTACCCATGTCAATTAAGCATTTAGTTCAAATGTTACTGTTTTCCTGACCCCGGATGATTTATTAAACAAGTACACTATTGTGGGTATTTGTCCTAAAATAGCGAACACAACAATGCACTTTAACGTGTCAAGTATCACGGGAAAGTAATTAGGGACAATTAAATTAAGGGTCACACGCAGTAATCAGTATTGATTCGCAATTATCTCCAATAAAAAGGAAGTCACAATTTAATTACTTACCTAATTAAGGTCATGGAATTCATGCTCGAGGAAGGACCTTATACAACGTATCCTCTGGCGGATTAATGTAGGTAGGTACCTACGGAAAACAGCAGATCAATGATAACACTTGCAGTACGATTTTAAATCTTACGACGCAGATAATAAGAACGGTCCAAAGTCCAAAGTTTTACACTTTATCTGCTGTTAGCTGTACCTATGAATATTTAATTATCTCTGGGATCAATTTTAAACCTCAAAAAAATCAGCAGTTCCATCCATACTTTTTAGACTTTTGTAGGGCAAGTTGGTGATAAATTTGGTATGAAACAGCTGCTGATATTAAACGCACTAGTGCGTTTTTGGAGATTCCAGAGATCCCCACAATGCGCTGATGACACCAACGACTGTATGGGGTTTTAGTCGCTGCAAGTCCGACATAGCCCGTTGCTACCCCCGGCGGGTATAAGTTACGCATTCCCCAGTTAAAAATAGGTATCCCTGAGGGGACGAGGTGCAGAAAGAGCTGCGAGATCTTCAGTCAGTCCTAGACAGAGCAATACCAGGCGTTTTTTGGTGTCGAAGGCCAAGCAGATACCTAAGAACACTGAGCCAGTTGAGTACCCAAGTAATAAATAAGGATATTAATTTATTACCTACCTGAAAAAACCTTTAGTCAAGTGCCAAAGCTTGGTCAAACCTGATTTAAATATACACGAAAGAAAAGAAAGAAGTAAACCTACTTGTTCAGTGCAGAAAATCTGGCGGTCTCCCAAAACGTATCAGCAAAGAAATTGTGAGAATTTATACACTCTCGTAGCAACAGACCTAAGTATTGGTTTCGGTATAAGGATGTTTCGGCCTAAAATGTAGAGTTCTGATTTATTTTCACAGTAAAGCAAACGAAAATACTGCCAAAATCGAAACTGCGTTAGTAATTCGTCACACAGCCTGCGGTGGTGATCGGTAAATCTTTGGTGATCGCCAAAAAATGTATTCACGCTTTACCAAAATATGCTATTGAACTTATATCAAATAGAGGCTATTTTAAATACAATAAAGCATATGTAACAGGCTCATAAGTCATAATGGGAGGAATTACCATAAAAATCGAATATTAGGTATAGGCCGAAACTGTGACAGAAGGCGAAATTCGGCTTCGGTTTCCGCTGTTCTAACTAGCCCGAACACTATACATACCTACACGGCTCGCCAAACCATGGGCGGAGAGCCCAAAGTGTGTAACTTTCCGCCCTAATAGGAAAAGTAGGACAATCTACGATAACTCCTTAGATAATACCCGTTTTCCACACAGTGATATTAACTAAATCGTGTTATCCTCCTTGTACTGTAGAGGAAGTTCAGTTGTTTGTGGCACTCTTATCGCACCGCAAATGTAGATGCGAGACCTTATTTTGCACAATATTCCAGTACCTATACGTTATTCTTCTTCTTCTTCCTCAGCATATCGCAGCCCACTCCTGGGCCTCTCCATGAATTCTCCATGTGGCCAGATCCCAAGGTTGTCTTGTCCACACCGAACCAGCAACTCTCCTGATGTCGTCGGACCATCTGGCCGGTGGTCTGCCCACGCTTCTTCTACCCCGTCTCCACATTATACGTTAGTTAATAAATAGATAGGAAGTTGCATACAAATAACTGCTGAACCGTGCTGTCAAATTAGCGTATCTAGGACAAGTGACTGGCCACCGGCCGGTTGGACGTGCTCGGTACTGCTAGAATGACGAGGTCGAGAAGGACCTGCACTGACTGCAGGCACACTCTGGCGTCTCTCGATACGCAGGCCAAGATCCATTTCGGGTCACTGAGCCAGCGGTCATTTGGAAAGTAACTATCAACGACATTATTAGGCAAAAAGTTTTTCAGATTTAGGGGGGCAACACTTCTGCGTCGATAGCTGACCCATCGCAAAACCTTAAATTAATTATGCGGAAAATGACACATCCCTCTCTGATAGATAGATAGATCCATCAGTGCCTATTCCACGATGGAGCTAGTAGGAATTTTTTGGTCTCACTTATTCCAGAGATTAAAAGTATAATACGATGCCTCACATTGCGCTGATGCACTCTAACAGGTAGATAGATGTCAACATTATCCCCCATTCTTCCGATACATAAAATACACGACGGGTGTTGTGTCGTTACAATCGAAACATGAGATCAGACGCCGAACTTCAGTAGCGGAACTTCGGTTTGGTTTACTATCCATATAAATATCTAGGCAAAACACTGTATACCGGGTTCTAGATAATTTGTTTTCGACACTTTTTCTTTCTTTTGTTCTCTTTTGTTTGTAAATATGTAGATAAGGCTAAATTTAGGAGCCACCCCTTTCGGTACAGAATTATTTGGCAGGCTAAAAGACTTGTAAACAAAATGAACCTGCACACGAAGTGTTTTATGGTGTAACGTAAATATTACTGAACAAAAGTCTTAGTGAAAGTCATAAAAATAACAAGTTCTCTTGATTTTTCTTTAATAAGTACGAGTACTTACTTACCTTAGTTCTAAAATCTAAATCAAACCGTTAATAAAATGTTTGTCAATCTAAAGAATTCAGTTGTACTAAAGAATTTATTAATTGAGCTACCGTTCAATAGGTTGAAAACTCGTAACCTATTTTTATTTATTTAAACTCTTTAGTCAACAAAACAACACTGGCCACCAACAATTCGTCACGCAAATTTTAAATTTCGAACGCCATGTACGCTGGTTGTTTTGACAGCTGCATTTTGTCAAATCTACATCACAATCGAACGATTTCCGAAACATTGTTTTTGTCACACTATTTCGCGTTTATTTCTAGCTTATTTGTAAATTCTAACCATGCAGTCTGTTGTGACGTTCGAGAAACCGTTGCCGCATTTAAGTTTACCGGATTGGGATGCCCGACTCTATGGTTTACAGGTAGGCCATTTGAAGACCTATAACGAGATTATGACCTACCTACTTCAACTAAACTACTCTACCTACTGGGGTATCTACCTACAGTTTACAAATTAGGTAACAAGTAAAGGTTGGCTTTATTATATTTGTTCGGCTTTTCGGCCTATCTGTGCTTCGAAATTTGAACCTGGGTCTATGTCTCGGAACATAAATAGGTGCCCCTACCAACGCCTTACATACAACAGCATAATACAGCACTAGCACATACATTATAATCCCTCAGAATTGTTCATGAATCATAAACAATAACATAAACATTTTGCAAACATAATAAAAGAATAAACAACTCCGTAACTTCACTTTAAACAGTGAACTCGTTAACAAAAGGCACTTTGCCACAACGATTTTATAAACACTCAAACAATATAGCTCTCCAATAATTTTACGGGCCGGCCTGATTCCCCGGCAAATTAGAAAAGTTTTATGTGTCGCCCAGCAAGTTGCCGAAATTGCCTGGCAAGGGTATCGCCGAAAGATTCAAGTATCAACCCACGTCTCGGTTTCACTTTGAATAATGATGGCTCTGTTCGGTTACGGAACACTTGTCGTTGTCGGCCGTTGCTTTTTCACATTTTCTTTTAAAAGTCTATCAAAATGCATGGAAGAGCTTATCGGAATACTCATCTCTAAATTGTTTGTCGATTACACTGAAAATATCGTGAGAAATCCTAGACATGCACGAATAAAAAAGAATCGTGGCCTCTATCATTCATGTTTAGGAAAAATACATTTTATGAAACCTACTCGTACCTACTAACTTATTTAATTAAACAAACTTAGACAACGTAAACCACTAACCCTGATAATTAGGTAACCAGGTAATCTTGTAAAACAGAAGTGGTGGACCATGGGAAGAAAAAAATTCCAGTGGTTCACCTGGGTGTACCACGGGCATTGATCTCCTATAAACAACTAGATACACAGTCTGCCTTCTAAAAATGTCCGAGCGCAAAGAAGGTCCAAACGGATGAATGGACATTTGCTTTATTGGACGTTTTTTTTAAATTGTTTTAGTAAGACCTTTGTGTATCTAGTTGTTTATAGGAGATCAATGACCACGGGCAAAAAAATTCCGTAGACCAGGTGAACGACGGAGGTGGTCCATGGGCAAAATAATATTGTTTCTGGGTGAACAGAAATACACAATAAGCAATTAACATTTGTAAACATAGGTATTAAAAACAATTAGGTTCTGGTAAAATTCCCATGTGTGTCGTCAACTTCGGAAATTGAAAACAAATTCTAAACAGAGCGTCGATACAAAAAGGGTCAACGAATTGAATATGCTTAGTTCCGAAGTTTATTCAACGTCCGAAACGATATTTTATCGTTTTGTATTTGAGTTTTCTATTTATTTACATAGAAATGTTTTGACAGTTGAAGAAAATAAATGTGAAATATTGTTTTTTTATGAAACTGCAGATATGCAGATTGTATGTTTCAGTTAAGAAACTGTACAAAGCTAACAAAATGCCTGTCCATTTTATATTAGCAAAAGTCTCATATGAAAGGGGCATGCTCTTTACGCCTAGGCTTTTCCTTTCCGGCCCATAATGTTGAATTCCTAAAATGTTGAATTCCCAGAATGTTGAAATCCCATTAGGTTGAATCCCGTTTTTTTTTCTTTTTTTTCGATCTCCTGAAAAAGCACTCGTCCAACCAAAAATACTAAATTACGATACTACCCGGGTTGTCCCATACAAATTACAAAAGGGTGAAAGACAAATTCTGAATTGACTGCAACATTTATTTTATTACGTCTAGAAGTAATAAAATAGATAGTGTAGTCTTTTTGGAAATCTGTGGAAAATATTTTACTATTACAGTACTTATAGTGTAAGATTTTTTTTAATAAATGTTGCACATATAAATAATTATAAGACATCATACTTATGTCCCATACCACTTAACTTCAAACACAAAGTCACCTCTGTTTATTTAACCCCATCCGACTATAAGTAATTAAAACTAAATACTGCTAATAAGGAGACCCGAATCCCCTCAAAACGGAACCCTGAATAAACAAGAAACTGTCACCAAAGTCATCGACCTCTTAGGTCTTTAAACTCGTCTATCTTCAGCACATTGTACTCCTGAGTGACATTACCACAACTTTTATAACGAAAAGTTTTTCCACAAATGGACAGCTCCACGTGAATTTTATACCAACTTTGTGTGAATGCAAAATTCCATTCGATTTGAGGTTGAAACTTAGACGTGGAGGGCACTGGTCGTGTCGATGTCGTAAATATCCTAAAGTTGCGAATGAAATGTGAAGATTTCACAATTTTCGACACTATTTGGATACATTCAAACAGGGAGAAAGTTTAGACGTAAACTAGAAATTGATACCTACGACATCTAGCGTTTGTTAGTGTTAATACAGTCGCAAACTTTAATTTAGAACCCATTTCTTTCAACGTAAACTGTTTTAGTTTTACATTACTTATATGGGGATCTTATTCCGGCTGACTCAAGACGGAATAAAAGTAATCGAGCCATTCCTTCGCATAAAAATTGTACCTACCTATTTTAGGGATCCCAAATGCACAATTTTAAATAATTAATACTGTCCATTTTTTGTATCAACAACTTCAATTTACAAAAGATGAAATATTGCTAACAAAAGTTCACAAAATGTCTGAGAACACAAATTCGTAGTCTTAAATGGGGGCAGAGAATACCAAATGGGGAGTTAGAAGACTACTGCGCTGACTCCACGAAGGTGGGATGATTTTGTGTATTTCCTCGTGATGTTAATAAGTATATTTTATCTTTTAACAGGTGACAGCAGACACCAGACGTGCAGATGCCTTCGATCTTCGTCACAGCGCGCACCAGCTCCGAAATGAAACCCGGATCAAGAGTGAATGGGACAGCTACCACAATAACAACCGTCTTCGGGCTAGGTTCGTGTCTGTGTTTAAAACAAACACTTTAGGTACGTCAAGAAGTTAACCCCGGGACTGCGTACATAACTCCGTCTCTTGTCAAATTGGGGTTTTACTAAATACTCAACTTCAAAATATAAAACACTTACCTTACATGTGCTGCTAAACATCAAAAACTAAAGGCGGCCTACCTAATTAATCTACTCTTGCAAAAACTAATCGTGTAGGCAATTTCGGATAAAGAACCTTAAGAAACTACTTAAGACTAATGCCAAGTCCTCACGAATGTAACAATAGATGGTTCCGTACGCCTCAGACAATTGTTTAGGATTTACCATTTATCATCTAGTTCATAACAATCACTCAACCGTAGGGAAACCCACACGTTAGAGAACACGTATGAATAGGGTTGATGTGATGCTAACTTGGCATCCCGCCATCGTGAACTTTGACTTTTAAAAAGGTCTGTTTCGACGTCGGTCTGTTCATATTAAATACGCCATTTGACATGAGTTTTATGGCCTTTTGACCGCCGTATTCCCAAGGGACTTACCTCAGTTTACTTAATAGAATATTTTAGGTTGATTTTTGTAGGCCTCTTCAGAATCCATCGGAAAATCTAACGATTTATGTAACATTGTATTGACAATTACTAGTTATACTGACAAAGGATTAAATAACGGCTTGTTCTCTTAAAGATATGACGAGAAAAACGGGGGTTTAGGTCATGGTGTAAGGATTTTTGCCATATAAAGTCTGTATTCCAGCAGCAGTCTTCATCGCTACGAGCCTAAGTGTTCTTGAAGGATTGAGAACCCATTCTGGCAATGACAAACTTTCCTTAATGTGTCCACATCGTCCCTTGATAATTTTCATCTTCAACAACGCAAGTGTGACAGGGTTATGATCACAAACTTCGACCTTTGAAAGTCTAAGCCTTAAATCGCAGCCGATTTTCGCCACGCTGCGTCATAAAGCGGGCAATTTCCAACAGAACCATTAAGGGAAGTTTTAACGCGATCTGAACAAGCGATGCGACTAAGCTGAACGAAGCCGTACCTAGGTCTTGGAGCAATTGAAACTGGAGAGGCTAACTCCAACAGCATATCAACCTGCACAATGCAGGTCATATTTCTATAATAATAAAAAGTAGTAAATAAACCAAAAAAAAAACCCAAACATATACTTACTTAAAATAAAAATGGCGTAGGTCACTGCATCACATGTGATAAGTTGGAAGGCAAGACAGGTATGAGTATATGCAATTAATAATGATGAGAAAAGTCAAACATGGAGAATTAGGTAATTATGGTTACACAAATCGTAAGAGAAGTCGGAGGGAGTTGAATGGTGACATCGCGAGCGTTGACGGAGTTACGCCTGCGAAAGGTAGGCATCAATTTAAGGAATTGATGGTCAACCTTCACTAACCCGGAGAAGAGAAGAAGTCATGTCGAATAAAAATTGGTTACTTGACATGCTTTCGGTGTACAAACATCAGTTATTAAAAAAATCAACCAGCTCTCGGTTATTCTTAAGGATGAAACTTCAGCCTTCACCGATTATGACAATACTTTCGGCGCAAGCTAAATCAGTACCTACATAAAGTAGCACGAAATCAACGGAAATTCGTCTCCTTTCTTTATTGCTCTATGACCCAGGTATATCGGATCGGGTATTGATAAGACTATGAAGTGCTCGTAACTTCAATAGAGTGAGCCGTTTACTGCAAGTCGAACCGCTTTGATGGCATCGCTTCTCCTAAAGCCGCGGTTGCTCCCTTGTGTATAACTTTTAACAGTACCTGGGTCTGATGCTGATATATTCGTATCTTCATATTGTGAAGTTAGAAACAACGTCTAGGGTATACTTTATAACAAGACAAGAGATTATAAAACTCCTGAGACCGAAAATTTGCGTCCTTTATGTATATTGTTCTATGTTAGTAGAACAAGGTATTAAATTTTTGGACGATCTCCAAGCCTAGTCTATACTGACTTTTATACCTACTGATGTTTGGAATTCCATTACCGACCGGGAAGATAGAACTCACGTCAATTATTCTATCCACTGTCATCATCGATCTGAATCAGTTCACTGCTGGGTGGATGCATCTCTCAAAGCGCACTACTTAAAAAGGGTTCGCGTCCCTATGCATCCAGTTCCTGCCAGTCACCATATGCAGATCCCTCCATGTTATCCGGTGGTATTGTCTCCACCCCAGAATCCGTCTCTCCCATCTACCTATCATACAGAGAAATGTCAAATGTAATATGTCTGTGCATAGCTCTCGCGATTTTAAAATTGCGAACCATCTCACTCACGTCAATTATGATCCATCCATTCTCAAAGCGATGAAGTGAATATGGAATTAACGAGCGAACGATATTGAATAGAAGCGACGCTATACCAACGCGATAATCCTGCCAATTATAGCGATTCCAGATTACGTACGCTAATATTATTCGCCGGTAAACGAGGTGTCCCGCTCGCTCTTACGCGACGAAGCATATGCACAACAGTGAAAGTTGCGTTTAGGATTAGGATTCAACTTAGTGGCCGCTACAAAATTAGCTACAATTGTCATTCACGTCGTATCTTATCGTCATTTAATCGTTTTGAGGATGTTAGTGTAGCCCTACTGTCTCATTCTGAAATATTCTCTTCGCCAGAGTATACGAAATCGAGCAATGGAAGTCAACTCTACAAGACCTGCTGGACCGTATTGACAGGGAGATGGGCAGCCTTAAAGAGGAGAAGGCTTCCACTGAACGAGAGCTAGAGCAACTGAACCTGCCTCTCCTCGTGTGCTCTGAGTGTTTGTCCAACAGAGATAGCAGGCGAAGTACGGAGCTCACATATGATCTTGCCGATACTGAATTGAAAAAGGTGATAAGATAAATACACTTTATTGCACCATAATACAGTATTAATAAGGTGGTTGATGGTGGTGGTGGTTTTTTTTTATTAAGGTGGTTGATTAAACTTACTTAAATGATTTAAAGTCATTGCACCGTTCAGACCTTCTGTCCCTTTCTACCTCAATGTTTTTAACGAAGTGTGAAAGGAATAACAGCGCGGTTTAATGGAAGTGAGGTTTAACTAGATATAAGGGTAACAGCAATAGGGTTTGTAAGATAAACCGCTAATTACCATATTAACACTAAGGCCGAGATCCAGAGACAATTTAGAACGCGCTTTCAATCTTACAGCTTTCGAAATGCTATGAATTTTGATAAGTTTTTGGAAAAGCAGCTCACACTAAGCTAACGCTCAAAATTCTCTCTGAATCTCGGGGTGGATTCAGAATCTCAAAACCCCAAATTGCCACAAAAATTGGCGTCAAATCGTTCACTTAGAAAAAATATACATAGGTTGATTATTCAGTTTAACATTGTCAAGAACATGCATCGGTCATGTAGTTTTGTAGAAGAATAAACAATAATTAAGGCTCCTGTATTTTTCTCATAGTTACACTACCTATACCTACGAGTACCTGTTGGTTTTTCATTGAATACCTTCCAATTAAATTCACGGTATTACAGGAACTCTGCGTAACGGAAAGTAACAAAAAGATGCTCATCGACCGGTGCCAGTCCGCTTGGGAGAAGATCAACAAGCTAGAAGTCGTCAAGTTCAAGTTACAGCTTGATCTGAATGATAAGAACGAAGCATTAGCCATCGATAAGGACATGCTTAATTTGGACAAGGATTGCGCAAACATCACTTACAAAACTGATTCCTTGAAGACTCCTAAAAGGTAAAAAGACAAATCTTGATTAAACTGTTTATTTTGGGGTATAAACTTACATCCTGAAAATATACCTACACTGTCTAATAAACATACACATTCCACTCACATTTAGGAATAGTGTCTATAAAATTACTTACAATGACCGGAAATTGATCGTGATAGCATAGAAAACAGGTATATTGCCTACTATGGTTGTCTCAATCTAAATTTCCATAGATGTAAAGATACACATGGCGTATGAAAGTTCACCAAAAACAATATGATTGAAAATTTCGATCGTTTCATCATTTGAGTCGTACTGGCTAAAGCAATGGATCGTGTGATGATTAGTAAATAAGTAAGTGCGGTTAGTGAGTTTGTTTACGCCCATGGAAGATTGGAATGGGATAGACCTGTAGATTAGGCCAGTTACGGTTTGCTAAGACTAGTGCCAAATCAAAAAGTTAAATCATCCAGGGAATACCTGTTAGCGTAAGGTAACAAGAATTAGGTACTCCTCAAGATTCAAACTGCATTTCAGCTTTTGTTTTAGTTCCTCTATTAAAAACTTCACCCATTATTTTAAGCACAGTAGACCCATTCCAACAATAAGTTAACGGCTTATTGCTTAGCGCACCTGTCCATAATAATCTCGAATCTAAAATTTATTGACTGTAAAAGGATTGCCGTCGTAAAACTTATTAAAGCTGTTAAGCCCATGAGGGCGGCCCCTTAAAATTTTCAGATCCATTAAATATTTACGTGACAAGAGACAGTATTATAAATTGTATTGTGTTCGCGAAAGACAGCGAATGTTAGCGGAAGGGTCGGTAGAGGTAAGCCGAGGACGATATACCTACATCGATGTTTTAGAAATGGGTCAAGTACGGTCTACATGAAGAGATGATGAATGAATGAAAAAAGAAAGTGGTGTGCCAGTATAGACTGATCGCGGCAAATAGAAGTTAAGATAAATATACTTTATTGCACAAAATGATACATATACCGCAGCCCAAATCAAGTATCATATTTTGTAAATAAATATGATCGTCTACTAATTACCTGTTATGATGTAACACTGAAGGAACTGATTGATTGAACCTGTTCATCATTGTGAAAATAAAGTGATCCGATCTAATAATGTGAAAATAACTATGCAGTAATCACAGAACAGCTTTAAATGTTAGTAGGGTAGGATAGTTTTTGTTTACAAAACTTGATTTGGGCTATCTTACACAATTTTGTTTATACACAACAGGCGATCTTATCTTCATTTTAGAAGTTCATCGTCTCTACCTATCTATAACGAGTGTGTTTATACAGAATGGAGATGAAAGTGATTTATTATTACAGCAATTATATTTCAAAAAACTTTAAGGTACTTCTTAGAATCATACAGATCGATTTATCTTAGGAGACCAATTTTTCCCGAGGCAAATGTTGAATTGGAACGACGTAAAATTCTATTTATGAAAGAACCCACTTACTTTACTAACCTACAAACATTGTAACCGTTTACCCTAGAGTGTAGACTGAATTTTAAACAACGTGTTTTGAATCTAATTAAACCGTAGTTAACATCCTAGTTAAACACACTCACGCCCTTACTTAAGACGTGAACTTTTTACATTCGTGTCGGTTCATGTAACTATATACGGGATTAGGTGATTTAGGAATACCTAGTCGAAAACAGTTCGCTTTATTGGGTCATTTATTATCATTTTAGTGCAGGTAGGTACCTACTTTAAAATAATCCTCAGTGCAGTTGAACACAGAGAAAAGTATTCAGATTTAGAACGAATAGAACTACTTGAATGATTGTAAAAAAAATTAGAACTGGAGATAGTTTCGAGTAACTCACATATTATAATGTAATTTAAAAAAATCTGTCAAAAAGGTAAGTAGTACTTTACATGAATATTAGCATCACTGCATCCAGATCGTGCCTGATCCGGATAGTCCGGGGACTATCCAGATGCACCGGATGGCACTGATTTTGTATGAGATACGCTCTAGGATGGGAAGGAAGGTAGATCCACCGCAACCAGGCTACCACAGCCAACGGATTATGCAATCTATCGCCAGCAGTAATTAGGAGGGATGGGTGAGCGTTGATGATAAATTCTCGACCTTAATGGCTATATCTGTATAGGTACATTTCTCTGTATTTGATATATGAAAAAGCAACGCGTCATCAATTAAAAACATGATTTTTAACTGCAATGTTAGACATGAATTTGAGTAATTGCACAATTACTGGATAGATGTCTATACCGTCCCTAAGACGAGTATATGGAGACAAAATTCACGACCTGGGTACGATATCACGGTGGCTCTGTTGGAACAGAGCGTGCCACGGTATAGCAAGGTACCTGGTTCGAATCCCGGTCGTGATGAAATTTTATCCATTTAACATTTACAATAACAGGTTCAATTTATGCTAATGACAACCATTTCTACTTGTACACGATTAAATCCCAGAATGATTACCTACGAGCAATGGTTGGACAAGTGCGAGTCAGTAAAGAAGATGGCCACAGATGAGCTGCAGGATACTCTGCGTCTGCGTGAATCCCTCTTCGTAGCCAGAGGGCGCGCGCGGAACGCGTTGCGCGCGCAAACTGACGTCACAAACTACATGCTGCGCAGGCGCATCTATGACACCCAGCGCGCAAGGAATGAACTGGAGTGGCAGAAGATGAAGGTTTGCTAAAAAAAAATTTAGTCTCGGTAGTACTATCGATTTATAAATATATAAGTATTTGTTAAATGAACAAATGTCAGTAAGAATACTAAGAATTGTGAAAAACTGAACTCGATAGTGATCGCGAATCGATAGTAACACCGCGATATTGAACAGCGCAGAGCGGCCTACGGACGAGGTACACTGCGAGGCACGTGCTGTTTGATAGGTACCTACATCTAGTGAGTTACTATCGACTCTTGTGTTTTCGAGTTGAAAAAAATAATTATAAAGCGGGAATTATTAATACTTACTTTAAAAGTTATTTAAATAATTTGCGATTATTTTGTGATGTGCCACAAAGTCTTTTATTTATATAGATAAACTAGTACAGAGTCTCATTATTATACTATGGTATATGCGAGAGTGCCGCATATTAAGTTTTTATTTTATATTACTAAGAGACGAAATAGTACAGAAAGGATCTTTTGAATCCTTTTTGTTCTACGTAAGATGAAGAAAGTACAGATATGACATTTTAAGTCCATTTTATTATACTAATAAGTAGTACAGAGTGGAACTAACCCTTTCAAAAAGACTTATGTAAGTAATAGTTTTTTTTTTAAAACGTCTGTCATAAGAAATGCCTTAAGCACAAATAAATCGCGTGGGCGTCAGATCAGTACGTGGGTGTTTGTGAGGCGACCGGCGCTATTGTACTGTGGAAATTGTTTTCATTGTTATTTTAATTTCCGCCTTCGCTAGCGGCAGTGGCGTTTTGAATACCGATGACCTTTATTTCTTGTCGTAAACATCGGTATTTGACGTGTTTTCGATACCGCTATTAAAATCAGACAGTATCGGTTCGAGAGGAAATTGGCTTGCCATGAAACATAACATGGGCATATTAATTGTATTGAACTTACTCGAGTGTACCTATACCTAGTACGGGCCA
Organism: Tachystola acroxantha; assembly: GCA_963506565.1. Lineage (NCBI taxonomy): Eukaryota > Metazoa > Arthropoda > Insecta > Lepidoptera > Oecophoridae > Tachystola > Tachystola acroxantha. Next base: position 4,489,430 of record OY735879.1, on the reverse strand, counting down.
AGCTTTATGACGTATTTGAATTATACTTTAAAAACTTTTTTAAATAATTCTAACAGTCACTTGCACCAAAAAATAACCCGAGTGTTAGTAGCTGAACCCGTACATTTTTCGAAGTTAACCCCGGGTTAATCGTTAACCTCCTTGGCCGTTCAGCTTAAGTTCACATAATACTCGATCGTTTAATTTAGCATAAGGTTTTAAAAGTAGAGTCGCACTTGGATTGCTTGCGAATGAATGAATGCGTGGTTGAACATCTATCGCTTGAAAGAGATGACAATGAAACTGGCGAAATAGATAATAAACTCAACACTTCCACAGATGGAAGAAAACATGGACAAGCTCTCAACTGAGCTGAAGACAATGGGAGAACAGTTCGCCGACAAAGTGAATGCTCTGAAAGTGGCTGAGACACGGCTGGAGACGAGAGGGTACAGGCCTGGCATCGAACTGGCTTCCGACGAGGCTGACATCGGTTTGAAGGAAGAGGTCCGCAACCTTCGGGAGACCATACGGCAGCTGCAGGAGAAACTTGATTGTGCTAAGTACGTAATTTGTTTTTGTTTTTAAATAAAAGTGCCAGATGCAAGTCTACTACAATACGACGAGCGGGAATGAAGAGAATGATGAATGTATATAATTACTATAGAAAAGGGGCTACACATTGAAAAAATCGTAGGTAGATGTTAAGCAACGTTGGGCGAAGTGGATGGACATGCACTTGGATGGACCGCTAGTGACATTTTCATTTGAGTCCCTCCGTGCCTCGAAAAGCATGATAAGCAGCTGGTCCCGGTTGCTGTCGCTCGGCAACAGTTGTAAGGACACGTCAGAGGCCCACGGACGACCTGAATAATTCGAACGATTCGATTTGGTCACTAAATCACACGAGAAAAGAAAAAGAAACTATAGAAATATAAATAATCCGCCTTTCCAAAAAAAAAATAAGCCATGAAAATCCAATTTATATTTTATAAATACGGAAGGCGATAGACGCTAACAAGAACCTGCAAAGAGGTCTTTAATTAGCTTACTTCGCGTTAGAAATGTCTGTAGGTATATCGGTTATCTAGCTAATGAAGCTGTTCAATGCAGACAATTAATTATGTAATTATTCCCTCAAATATTATTAACGGCACAGCTATCAGTGGAAAACCACTAAATTATTTATATGAATATAATGCAAACAACCTGCCACTGGCTAAATTATTGCTTGGTGAGATAAATGTACTCCCCGATTGCGGTCAAATGCCCTTGCATTATTTCACTATATGATATAATCGACAGCTCCCGATAAACAAACAGGTGTTCCATAAATCTAAGGGATATCGGTGTCGTATCTATAAAACCATCTTGATCTATTGCCTAAAGATTGAAACGACCTCCTACTTAAATCTAAACTGTCGAATTGATATCAAATACTGAGTTATCTTTTCATTAAGTATTACAAAGTCATAACCAATAAATCGCTTGACATAAAATTCATTAAAAACATGAAAGCACACGTTTTGGTATCTAATAGAGGGAATGGGTTTTAGGTCAAGATTCATATACTTAGGTAGGTACAGTTTTGAGCGCCAAATTCAATAGACGTTTGACAGTTGCAAGAACGAGTCTAAACCTCGCATTCATTGTCTCTGAATCTCGGCCTAATTATCAAAATTGTATATGATTTACGACCGTAGTCTCATACTGAAGATGTGACGTAATAAAGACATATCCATTTTCCAGGGCAACATACAATGCCTTAGAGGCCGCTTCAATCAAGATAGCAATAGACTTGAACGATAAGAATCAGTCTTTGGAGGTGGACACCCGCGCGCTGGAGATGAGGGCGGCCTTGGAGCCGAAGAGACTGCAAGGGACCGACAAGAATCTTGTGCTGGCCAGCATGAAGGACGAAGTACCCAACGTTGAAATGTAGAACGTATCGAAAACAGATAATAGTGTTATACGGAGCTAAATTAAGGTCGATATTTTCTGAATAACGATTGTAAAAAAATATTTTAAAAATCAATGATTTTCCTTTTGCGAAATGAATTTCCTTTTGCAAAATGATGAATCCTATACTTACTTACATTTTTCTTTGCGTTAAACCGTATAATACTGTTTACTTTTTGACAGGAGGAGGGTTAGCGCAAAATTTGAGTTAAGTGAAGTAACATTTTTACTGTAAATTTTTCTTACTACTTTCGGATTTCGTAATTATATTTATTATTTTAGAAAACTTCAATTCGTTTGTGACTTACTCTGCGATTCTTGAAGTAGATACTTATTTTTGATACTGTTCATAGGTATTTTTAATTATTCGTTATTGAAGTTTTATGGCTCCATAGGAAATTCCCTTCCTGATCTTAGAGATCATCAAACATTGCTGTTATAGCCATATAGATTCCCTGACCCTTTCATACTTCTTTAAAAATGTCAGTTATAAAGTAACCGAAGGCTTAATCGGTGGACTAACTTTAAATTCCGTTATGGCTAACAGCCTTTGTTACACCCTGTCGTATCTTTGCTCAATCCTCAGCACTTCCATGATTCGATTATCAGATCCATATAGGTAATGGATGGGACGGTGCCTCCCGTTGCGACCGACGCGGTTGGTTTGGGAGAGTGGATGAGTTTCCTTATAAAATTCAAGGGATCCAGACTCTTCGTCACATTCCGCAACCAGTGCTAGTTTGGACTGCAATCCTTTTACGTAAGTTATTTTAATATTTTTTGTAGTCAATGATTCACCAGATTGGCATTTGCTTTCGTTAATGCTAGTAGAATGTATAGAACTGACATTTGCTAACTAATGCCAGTCCCATACATTTTTCATTCTACTGCTAGCGTTAACGAAAATAAATGCCACTTGGATAGGCGCTCTCGCTCTGTAACACTTTTTTGAACTAAGCTCTTTCTTATTCTTTGTTAGATAAGAGCTTTTATCATTCTAATCGAGCGTATCATGATTTTTCCCACGATTTTTAGATTTTACATATATCGAACACTCTCATGGAGCAAACATGCATGTATAAAACTAAGGTATTCGCAACCCTCTAATAATATAGGTAATCTCTAATAACTGGGACCACGTGGTGGATCATGGCCCGAGCTCCCTCGATGTCCCATCGTGAAATCCACCGACATTTTTTCATCTACTTATGCGTGTTCTCATGTAAGAACGTATGCTCTACTTATCGAATGATGGCAATAACCCAAACAAAGGATAAATCGAATTTAAATTCAAAATAGTCAATAAATTATGCAAATGAAATTAAAGGATAATAAACTCGCGCTCTGGAAATTACCGGTCATTTTTACATATTTCGAACTGGTTTTTTTGTCTGCGCATGAGTTCATATGCGGAACTGATATCATAAAAAGATGCTTGAGATCAATCATTGAGAGTACTGTATCCGGCAGGAATTATTTTGTTTAGGAAGTGCCTATAGATCGAGTGATATGATAGGACAGATCCGCTTCCTAAAAGCGGGCTAAAGATTTTGGTTTCTAGCACATTTTCCACTGCGTCGTTGGACCCGGCCTGCCTTGAAAAGTTGCTCAGTACAACAGCTATGTATAGCGACACTCCGCTATGAGTGATATGCGCGTGCGCAGGTTATTTACATTTGACTTTTCGTTCGTGCGGAAGTTAAAATTGCCTAACTATATGGGCTATTCTGTTTTAATTCTTTTAATAAGTTTCATACTAAAGTTTCATATAAACATGAGTTTAAGATGTTCAAATAATGATTTAATGCTATAGGCTTCATGACAAATCCATTTATCTGTCGTGAAATAAAAAAATATATCGTCATTCCAAATTTTGAACGTTTTAGAATAGCCTAATTTAAAACGTGTTATTTCACTATGTTATCGAATAACCCAAAGATAACATTTAATATTGCATGGAATAACCCATTGAGTATCATCCGTGTACAAAAATTCAGGCGCCTGAGGCGATAACTGAAGGTGATCGGGCTAGTCCAGACGTAAAAATAATGTGGATACGCTTACACATACTCTACCTTGCGATCCTTGTCAATTTATTTAGCATTTTTGTGTCCTGTACCTACTTAATCCACTGCTGACTCTACGATCGCTCACAGTCATCAGTTTGTGCAACTGTTAGCTAGAAAAAATTGCAACAATGTGACTGAATCAACAACGGTACAATTAAAGCTAAACAAGCTTTCGTTGACCGAATTGACTCATAATATGGTCAAATTTGTGTCTGGTACAATATAAAAACATCCGCCAACTCCCTTGCAATAGTATCAAAAAAGTTGTAGTGTCCACCTGCTTTAATTTTTTGATTTCCAAGGAAAATCATACTTAGAAGCATTTTACTCACAGTCATGCGAGACGGCCCAAAGTCTGTGATAGTATTCAAAAGCGATCCAAATATAACATGTATAATGGGCAGTCGAAAGATCGCAGAGCTCGTGCTCAAAAGCTGTCTATGAATGTCGTCCTAAGCACTAAGTATTTACGAATGAAAAACATTTTACCAAGAAAATCTTAGAACCAGTGAACAAAGTTTCGGTGCGGAAAAGACGAAGTATCAATATTTGAATTAAACTTGATAAGCCATGTCCATAACCACATCAACGTAACAATGACTTCCTACTTAGAACTTTCGGCTTTCGCAAAGGTACAGATTACTTTAAGATCCGTTTCCTGGGATACCCCGGCACGCGTCGAAGCCTCTACCCCTACCACGCGTAAACGCAGGCATAGTCAACTGGTTTCATATTTAAACACGACCAATATGCGGATGGTCGTCAGCACATACGATTTTTATTACGACCGCGGCTTACGTGTTTATTCAATTTGTTTACGTTGTGTGGAAACTTTGTTAGTGCCGCGTGTGAAAGTTAAGTAAGTTAGGTGAATCTCGTTAGCGGAGCTTTGTTTGGTTTTGGTTTAGATACGAGTGATAACAACATGGGTTGTTGTATATTCGTCACATTTTTGTACACTCAATACATTAAAAGTAAATTCGTCACATGTAATAAAAAATATGTGTTAATTTGTCACAGGTAGGTAAGGGTTACTGTAAATTCGTCACAATTTCTCATTTTACATGTTTTTTTGCATAAGGTAGCGATAGCAAGCAAACTTATTAGTTTTGAGCGCTCATATTTGTGTTTATTAGTGATTTAATTATTTATAGTACTAGGCAAATCAGCAAATTTAAAACTGTGATTTTTACGTAGATGTAAGGTTAAATGACAATGCCAGATTCTGCCCCACCATCAACCACATGATGTACAAGTTAACGAATTAATGTAAAAATATCTCCGTTTTATTATTAATTTATTGGTTTAAAATAAAGTTTTGTGCGTAAATCAAGCGAGTCGAAAAAAGCAGCTTAATTAAGAATTCAGAAAATAGTAAGAAATCGAAGCGAATTATTCATTGTTTTTGTCATTCTTCTATAGGAGTTGCGAGAGTAGTAGAAAATGATACTGATTATGATTATGCAATATGAAACCTGTAATAAGTCCCCAACAAAATGATAGGGTAGGTACAGCTTAAATGGTCGGTAGTTTTGTAGGTGGTGCAAAGCTTCATTGAAATGGGCAATGTCATTTAAAGACATGTGATGATTATTGTGATTTAATTATCTTTCTATAGTTTCTCTTATAATTGTAATGTGGGCAAACCAGCTACTTGAGAACTGTGATTTTTATGTAGATGTAAGGTTAAATTGTTGAAATTGCTGTGTTGACTAAAAATAAATAACGTTTTTATTCTACTTATTAATTGATTTTCTGCTGTCTATATCTCAAAATAACAATGTGACGAACTTACAATAATCAAAATTAAAATATGAAGAATTCAATTTATAAAATTATAACTGTGGCGAATTTACACACACTATTTTCCGTGACGAATTTGTCACGACCGGGGCTAGGGATAACCAACAGACTACAGATAATTACCGTCTATGCAAGAAATATTCAAAGTGTGTTCCCAATTTTGCTGCTAAGAAAAATTTAAGGATCTTTTGAAAATGTCTGAGTTAGGATTAGAAATCTCAACTATCGTTGGTGTTGGTACATGCGAACCCTGCTAATAATGTGTAAAATCACATTATTTTAGAGCTGTAAAAATATAGTTTAAATTAGAATTAAATATACTTTTTTCTGTGTATTGTAAGTAAGGTAAGGCGTATGTACCTATTATATCAGTTCCTATGTCGTATTATTCCTTCCTAGTATGTGGAAGACTAACGGAGATGCGACTTCAACTGGACTCTGAAAACCGAGAGGACCAAAGGCTAGTTGATCTAACGATATACAAGGAGTTACTGGAAGGCAGCGATAGATTGATAGTAGAAGTGGCAAAATTTAGAAGAGGACTCTGTCAAATATTGGGCTCAGAGGCTGAAAATGATTATGAAATAAGTATGTAAAAAAATATTGTGACACCAAATTACAAACATTTTTTCTCATAGATCCCTGAACAATGGCCGCCAAAATTACCGCTGTCTTCGCTCTTCTCACCGCAACGATCTTTGTGGCACACTTGGGCTACATTCAGTGTAGTCCTGCTATTGGTAAGTAGGCTTCCATAATCCTAATCGTATCCGTAAGTTTAAGGTTATCGAAGAGGCATACGACGTCACATTTTTGTTGACAACTAATCGATATCGATAAATTACTTAAATTAAGAACAAAGGATCTTTATTTCTTGTTAACGGGACGAAATCTTCGAAAGATGGCTTCCTGGGGGGATGCCGGGTTATGTGGGATTAGTGTTAGGGAACCTCTTTGAGGTTTATTTATTTTTTCCTTTTTGGACTTGTCGTTTTTTATGGTCCGAATTCTATTATTAAAAAAGCTATGTAATTTATTAATTTCAATATTATATTTTCTTCATTATTCGTTTACAAAACTTTTATTTTATATTATCTTAGAGTGTTTTATCATAGTGGCGACCGTGACCTTATTAAAAATGGAAAATTTGAAAAAACAGCGCATATTGCGACGAAGATTTTTTACGACCGCGGAGAAAGAATTTACTGAGGCGATGGCTTCCAGCCGCGAGGGCGTGAACATAGAAGAAGTACACGTGAAGTACAACTTTTATAAACAAAAAGCGGATGAATTGTTTGAGGTTGATTTTGAAATTCAGTCGCTGTGGTTTGATGGGGATGCACAAGTGGATGAAATATTAGAGGACATGGAGGCAACAGAAGGTTATAAAAAAAGATATGTTTCAAATACTACTAAATATGAACGTGCATATGTTTTTGATAATGAATCTAAGTCAGATCATACTGCCTTTTACGGTAAGAAGCGGCAAAGTATACAGCTACCTGAATTTACAAAACAACAACGTAGATTCGCTCTACCCATGATAGAGTTGAGGACTTTCGATGGGGACATAAAGAATTGGATTGCGTTTTGGGGTCAATTTTCAAAAATACACAATGATACCGAAATAGATGACAGTGACAAGTTCCAATATCTGATACAAGCCACTACAGCTGGATCGAAAGCACGTCAATTAGTCGATAGTTTTCCACCATCAGGCGAGAACTACAGCAAAGTCATTATGCACATGAAGGCAAGGTTTGCCAGAGACGATTTGTTGATAGAAACATACATAAGAAACCTGCTGCAGTTAGTGTTAATGAAAAACAGTGGCATGCCTCTTACTGACTTGTACGATAAATTATCCACTCAATTACAAGCTCTTGAGTCCCTAAAAGTTACGACTGATAAGTATGCAGCTATGTTATTGCCTATGGTAGAATCAGCTATTCCCATTGAAATCCTTAAAGCATGGGAAAGATCGCGCGATATAACCAAGACAACGGATCTTTCTGGTTTGATGGAATTTATGAGAAGAGAGGTAGAATGTGAAGAAAGAATCGTAGCAGCAACAGGGTTTGACTTCTTAATAGATGCTACAGCGAGTGCGTATCAAGAGCCGACGGCGGCTTGTATTGTGGCTACGCAGAATGATAAAGTAGAGAAAGAAAAGATACAGGAGTTAGCATGTATTTGGTGTGATAGAACAGGCCATGCAAGTGTAGAATGCTTTAAAGTATCAAGATTGACTTTGGAGGAGAGAAAAGACGTTTTAAATACGAAGAAAGGATGTTATATTTGTTTACGTATCGGTCATTGGGCTGCTCGATGTAGAAATTACCCAAAATGTTTGATATGTATGAAGCGCCATACAGTGGTTATGTGTCCTGAACTCAAGCCACAAGAAGAAGTATATAAGGAGGATAGTTCAGAGATGCTGTTATGTCAGAAGAATAAGACTACACTTTTACAGACTGTTTTAGTTAATATTGTGTACGGTGGTAAGAGGGTAGTCACTAGAGCATTATTTGATAGCGGCGCGCAACGTTCGTATATACGGAAAGACTTAGTTAGACAGTTAAACATGAAATCCGTTAAGACTGAATCAATTAGCCATTGGCTTTTCGGTGGTATTCAGACAAGTAGGACAAAGCACAATATGTATCAATTTTCTATTCGAAGCTTAGACGATGAGTTTCAATTCTTTATGACAGCTTTTGAACAAGGAAAAATTAGCGGTCCTTTACCTAAATTACATAATACCGATATCATTAACAAGCTTGGAAGTTTGAATATACATATTAATGACGTAGGTAAAGATACAAGCGACGTAGGCTTACTGATTGGAGCAGATATATCAGGTTTCTTACTGACAGGCAACATGGTAAAGTTGGAAAATGGTGTAATTGCAATCGATACTAAACTGGGTTGGTCACTGCAGGGTCCTGTAGACGCTACTCATTATCATTCGAATATCGCTTCTTACCAGGTAAATTTCACACAAAGCGATCCATGTGACTTGGAGTCATTGGGTATAGATCGAGCGCAAGAGGTACCGAAACTAACTAAAGATGTTGAAACGTTGAATGTTTTCAGAGATACTGTCAGTAGATATAATGAAGAGCAGTATGAAGTTAACCTGCCATGGAAAGAAGGTATCCCTGAGAAACTTAAGACGAATAACGGGGATTTGTCATACCGCCGGTTATCGTCTATTGCAAGGAAATCAATATCTACAGGTAATAAAGAATGTTATAATACTGTTTTCAAGGAATGCCTAAAGGAAGACATCATAGAGGAAGTCCCTGACTATGAAAGCTGGCTCTATTTACCGCATCACTCCGAGATTAGAGAATCGAGCACTACCACGGTGAAGCCGGTCTTTGATGAGTCAGCCAACGATATTCAGAAGGATTCTTTGGATTTCAGTCTAGAAATGGGATGTAATTTACAAGAGGTAATACCTAAGCTTTTAAATGGTTTTGAAAAGGGTAGCTTTGGAGTAACGTCTGATATCAGAAAACTTAATCGTCAAATTTCGATTGCGGAAAAGGATAAGGGTTATTTACAATTTTTGTGGTGGAAAGATTACAGCGAGCGGGGTTTAGTAACTACATTTAGGCACAAAATAATAGATTTTGGTGTCGCATGTAGTCCGTTGCTATTAGCCGCTTCGATTAATCACCATTTAGATAGCACAATTGGTGAAAAAAGATTGGTTGCACAAAAATTGAAAGAATCTGTTTACGAGTATGTTGACAATTGTGTCACTAGCGTCAGCTCTGTCAAACAATGTACATTTATTCGTAATGCTGAGAACTTAATGAGCGAAGAAAAGGTATTTTTCGACCCGATTACTTAATATACTTGTTTGGTACTGAAGCTTAAATGGGACGACAGACTACCGGAATCAATCACTAACGAAAGCATTGTTTGGGTGAGTGAATTTGATTCGATTACTAAGATCTCAGCTAAGATAACTCGTCGACTTGCCACAAAACCTATAATACATATTTTATGCAAGTTATCACTCTATACCTTTTCTGGTGCATATAAGTATGCGTACGGTGTATGCGTTTTTAAGAGACCAGAGTATGAAAGAGACGTTCACGTGCAGTTCGTACTGGTCAAGTCACGCGTGGCCTCAGTCACCGAAATGATTACACCCAGGCAAGAGCTCGTTTCCCCTGTCCTTGGAACAAGATTATATGGACAGGCAATTAAGGCTCTAAACATTGAATGTAATGCATTTCTCTGGACAGATTCGGCTATAACGTTAACTTGGATAAAAAGGGATAAAACCTGGTCAGTTTTCGTGAACAACAGAATAAAGGAAATCAGAAGTCTTTCAAGAAAGGAGCAATGGCATTATGTTTCCGGTACCTGTAATCCAGCAGATCTTCAATCTCATGGATGTGATGCAGAGAAACTAGCCAAGTCAAACTTGGAGTGGCTGCATAAAGACATGAAAGAGTGGCCAAAACGCGAGGTAACTATCGACGATGATGTAGCCAATACGGAGATGGTTGTAATTGGTCAAGCTTGACAAGTTTCAGACGAGGCGTACTTCAGACTTGTTTAGAGATTTCTTAAAGTGGTATTTTGGGGTGGGATGTGTAGCATGGATTTAGTTATGGATTGTATTTAAACTATAGACGTCATAATGTCATATAAAAAGGCAAAATAACATTTATAAAATATCATAGTGCCTAATATAAGTTAATGTGGTTCATCCAAAGTAAATATTTCAGAGATACGGTTTTAGTTTTGCAATTTAAGAGATTAATTTATATAGGTAACGTACTTACTTAACTTAGTGTTAGTAGAAGTTAAGAAATGGCAATTTTGGCCGCTGGGGATTATTGAGGAAGTAATCATAGGTAGAGACGGGCACAGCCGTACAGTTAAAGTTAGGTGCCATAAAGCGTTATATACTAGACCAATTCAAAGAGTATATCCTCTTGAACTACCCTCTTATCAACAGGTGTCGGAGGATGTTAGGGAACCTCTTTGAGGTTTATTTATTTTTTCCTTTTTGGACTTGTCGTTTTTTATGGTCCGAATTCTATTATTAAAAAAGCTATGTAATTTATTAATTTCAATATTATATTTTCTTCATTATTCGTTTACAAAACTTTTATTTTATATTATCTTAGAGTGTTTTATCAATTAGTACCCACTAAAACCCCCTCGATAGCCGACCTCGTTCTGGATCCGGGTTCTCCTACGAAACTCACCGGTGCCTGAGACCCGTCCTGGGAGATGTTGTTTCTCCACCTCCCAGAATCTCGAAAGTACGAGGTCGCGTTAAATATTAGGTACCTACTCAGGTTTATTATATGACTATCGGAAATCTCCCAGTGATGGAATCAGGACTAAAAACGCAATAATTAAAACTAGTTAAGTAAATTAATTTTAATTAACTTGAAAAGATGTGCTACTGAAAGATTTTTGCCACTTTTTCTCCTCAGCGTGGGACCTTGCAAAGTGGTGTAAATGTAAATACAAAAAAATGTTGACGCGTAGAAATGTAGGTACAGTCGAAGACAGAGATAAGTATACAGGGGGCCTAAATAAGGTTGAGATTTTCTCAAAACCTACTGGTCCAAATTTAATAATTATTTTACAGTTACATAGTTTTAACTTTTATCTATCAAACAAAGAGTTTTTGCAATAGGTCAAGTAGTTTTTAAGAAAAACTCTCCTGTACACCTTTCTCTGTGTTCCACCGTACACAACAAAGAGATTTGATTCAATTTAAAGTACCTACAAAGTGTGCTCGCGAGGTCAAGTGTAAGCGGCTAAGGTGAAATTGCGTAACATGACGCCCCGCGGCGAAAGTGAGCCAGCCAAATCGCGGATTGGGGTCATTGTCTCCGGTCACACGACTCGGACACGTGTCGTCTTCTACGATCGTCTTTGGACGTGCACGGTCTAATAAAGTAGCTGTAACCACATATTAAAGGCCATTTAGAGGTTGAAACACATAAAGAAGCAACGGATAGGCAACGTCAGTGGTAGTGGTTGTAATGTATGAAATTTTACGATAACACACCGCGCAGTTGCCGCTGCTTTGCTTAGCCGGTGACGCCCCGTTGATGCACCCGTCTATCATTTTAGAGTAATGTAATAACAACGGTACAAAGTGTTAAACAGGTTACACTTGATCTGCTGTTAGCTGTACGTATGCATTTTACAAAACGATCGGTACGTACAAAATGTATGAAAAGTCAAGAAATAAATTGTCTAATATCGAAAAATCGTAGAAGTTGTTAAGTTATCAATACAGCACCTCCTTTACCGCGACCATAAGGATGCTAATTAATACTATTTACGATACTGTATAAGATCAACGCGCACACGTGACGAATACTTATGGGTACCTGTATTACCAGAAGCATACTTAAGTAGGTATGTGCATTATTTTTGACATTTCTTTAAAGTCACAGATTAGGACCTATCTAACCTGAATGAATATGTTGATGATTAACGGCGACCTGTCCCCATAATAATACTCCCATAGAGCTCGACTCACTCGGCGATTTTTTTTAATAAGGGTACGATTCTGAGACCGCAAGCAGACTGCTTATAAAACTTGTTTGCTGTTATATACGGTCTGCGGTTTGCAGTCTCGGAATCGTACCTTTATTCATGGTTTCTGAATAATGTTCTTTGGTCAACAGCGAGCGGATATGACGCTCTAGAGATCTGCATCGAGAACTGTGCGCAGTGCAAGAAGATGCTGGGAGCCTGGTTCGAGGGACCGCTCTGTGCGGAGTCCTGTATCAAATTCAAGGGGAAACTCATCCCGGAGTGCGAGGACTTCGCTTCCATCTCGCCTTTCCTTAACAAGCTTTAAAGATGAAAGAAAAGGACAAATTCTTTGAATTATTGGTAAAGTACACGATAAATGTGCAGTTGTGACATTTAAACGATTGTTTCGACAGATAATATGGTACAGTCAGCATCATAACGGCCTGTGTTCATATACAAATAACTTTCAACTCTCCTTGGGACAATTGGAGTGTTCCTCTTGGAAACCTGTTATTTTCCCATAGTAAAAGTAAACAGTAGTTTGTTATTATAGGACTTCATCCGAGGGTCTATTCAACAGACTATACGACAAATTCAGCGAACGAAACTGATATAATCAAAGTTTCATTTGGTGTCTTGTGAGCCGCGATGCAAATTATTTGATCAGTCGCTCAGATATTTCAGATGCTTACTGTACTTATTATTTATATACTTACTTTCCCTTTAATGTATTTTTTCAATAATTCAAACATGAATCAAGTTTGAACCGACTGTGCCAAAGCATTTGTATAATTTAGTGTAAAATGATTGTATTATTAACAGTATTACAGGGATTAGATTTAATTATTACTAAATAAACGAAATAATGAATTCATTAAAACAAATCGTTTTCTTTCTATCTTTTTATTTTTAATTATTGCGAATTTTATTACATCAGTAAAGAACATTACTACATTTCATTTAGGTTTAGTAATTATGTATGTAAAGGTATTTCATTCGATATTAAAAAGATTATATTTCGTGAAACTGACTATAGAACCAAATATATTTGGTTATAAGAATACGTACTTTCATGATCTAGGCTACAAAATCGAAGCCACGAGGCACATAACTAAACCTAATTTCGGCCAGATATCCACCACACTAGCACAGTGCGGGATGGTGACAATTTGTAAGTAAAATATTTAAAAAGAAAATATTTTGCATTTTTTACCCTAATCCTAATAAAAATCAATTGAAATACGCCGCGTGTATGCAAGCCTATTTATAATTAAATTAGAACACAGCTTTGACAAAATCGTAATATACAAATAATAGTTTCTCCAAGAATTAATATAAAAAACTGACTAAATCTATCATAGATTTCATAAAATACTTGATAACATTATTAATTGTGATAGCGACGAACGACAGACATTGATATAATTAAAATTTTAATAAAATTAATTAAAGTGAATGGAGAGATTCCGGTCAATATACGTTGTAATTGCAATAATTCATGTTGAGAACCCATAGATATTTGTTATTGTAAATAAATAGCAAATCTGTAAATCTCATGTAAATTCATAATACTAATTAATAATTATGAATTAACAGACACTGGAATTCTTAAAAAATCTAGAGGGAATTTCAAAGTGTATAATCCAAAACTTTTAATTATCAACATTGATAATATTTCAAGATGCATTCTTCGTAACAACTTGTTGAACGATATCTCTCCATACGCATTAAAATTCCATTTCAAATCGTTGAAATAGTAGCCCCCTAGCCAAGAAAAATGTATGTCAACAAGAAAGCAAATATTATCAATACCATACATTTTTCTTTATATGCTGGGGGGGTTAACGAAAGACAATTCTGGTATACGTTATTAAAACTAAACTTGACTTGTCTAAAAGTAACTTTCGCAACGATAGTTAAATAATAAGATGGCTGGTGTGACTCTATCGTGGCCTCCAAATCTAATGGTGGCACTTCACTTGGCTATTAGTATTTGCGTATTTGTCGTAACTGCCATGTGTGGTTGGTATGCTTGACAAAATATTCGTCGTATTTCTATGTACGTCAAATATTTGGCAAATACGACAAACATCCAACAGCGAATACGAATAGCCAAGTGAAGTGCCACCATAATTTTAAACTCAACTGTCAGTTTCGCGTAAACGCGACATCGGGAACGCCACAATCGTAAGAAATATTTTTAGACCTGTTTAAATTAGGAAACGAACCAGGATCGTTACTTTTGTCAAATCAATCCAAATCTGTCGCTGTCATTCCAGTGAATCAATACCTTGGACGAATTAACCAATGGACTCGACACGCGACCGTGCTTGCCTTTATCCCCCTCTGCTACTTACCATGGTAATTTAGCCATGCTTTTAGTATGGCACTGTCCAATTTCCAATTTGATGTTTATGGCTCCGTCGCTTGTCGCTAATTCTGCTAATATCAGGGTTGAGAATGACACGGTATGTAAGGTGTAATTGCTGCGGTACGATTACTCCTTGGTCGGAGTCTCACTTGTCTCTTTAAGAAAACAACCATATGTGTTTTCTAAAAGAGAAACGTGAGACTCAGCGGCTCTGACAGTTGTTTATAGTTACGTAAAATACCCAGAAATGAAATGCTAGCACTACACATCGACAGAGGCGTCCGATCGGTAGTAATAATACTATCGATAGTATTTATCTGAAAAAGGCAATGCTTTTTATGACATTTGCTTTTGATCGGATAGACACTAGGCATCCGTCATTATCGCTCACCACCAATACTGGTTGACCGTGTTCTCATACGTTATTCGATTTCGCGTCCTTTGGTTAATTCGTCTAAGTTCAATACTCACCGTTACTTGTTTTATAAAACGACGGTCAGTTAACAGGTACCTCCATCTGCTGGCCCTCGGTATCAAGTTGCGGCATGTCCGTTCCGAGTGACGGCATATCCGTTCCGAGCGACGGCATGTGCGTTCCGAGTTGCGATATGTCCGTTCCGAGTTGTGACATGTCCGTTCCGAGATCAGACATGTCTCCAAGTTGTGGCACGTTGAAACCGATGTGTTGTTCTGTTAGGATTAAAGAAAATGTGTATTAGAAAGCGTCTGTTCCCTGTTCTGTGGAGGGGTTTTGTCCAAAGAACTACTGGTATGAAATCAATGGATTATGCACAGTTTATAGTCGCAATAGCCTAATGACTAGAGTGTGATTGTTGAGTAAGCGTAGTAGGTCGAGAATTCTGGACTACTGGTGGTAGACCACTCCTGGTAAAGCTTTTAGCTCATTAGGACTGGTTGAGGAGAAAATTGCGAAGTGGCACAGTGGTTGGGTTAATGGACTTGCAATACGGAGGACCCAGGTTCGATTCCCAGCCAGGGCAGCCATGTACCAATGACTTATCCTCGGTTTTTTCGACGGAAAATCTTACGTACATTTACCGAGTGCTCTCAAAACGGTGAAGGAAAACATCGTATTGAAACCTGTATGCCGTAGAAGAAGAAAAAAAACCTAAGCCATGTGAAATCCACCAATCCGCACTAGGCCCGCGCGGTGGATCATGGCCCTAGCTCCCTCGATGTAAGGGAAGGTCTGTGCCCGAGCAGTGGGGCAATATAATGAGGAAAAAATATGTATGATGAATACACTGATGATGATGAGAAAATTACAGAAAATTACTACGAAAACATTGATAATCTTCTTTAATAAATTAAATGTCTTCACTTAGGGAGCTGGTTTTGCTCATATTTTATTCTTTACCATGAAGTACATGTAGTAAAATAGTAGACGGTCTGTCAGTCACATTAGCGTTGATTTGATGTTTCTCCGGCTTGTGATGGAACTGAGAGGATTGACTGAATTGAATAGAAAAAAAATCACTCATCTCCTTCCGGTAATCGGGTAAAAATAGGTACGCTGCTTGGCCCCCAGAACAGATATAGAATACCCTTATGCAATCAACATTTCTTCAAACAATACCTGGATGCGCTGCTACCATAGAGTGCGAGTCTACGGGAATCTCCAGTTCCTGCGAGATGTCCATAGGAGCGTCGTCTGTGGCTAGAGGCGCCGGTGGCTCGGGCTCGGGTATTTCTAGCGGGGGCAACTGGAACACACAGTATGGTGGGGTTATTGAGTGAAAATAGGTACGGACAACAGCAGATCAATGGTAACACTTGCAGTACGAATTCAACTGTTATGACGCAGATAAAAAAAAAAGAACGGTCCAAAGTGTTGCACTTGATCTGCTGTTAGCTGTACCTACGCCATAAAAATTATGTATAGGTTATAAGTCTCAAAGAGCAGCGCCAGATTGTGGTCGAGGAATGAACTTGAGAGCTGTGTAGATTCAAAAAAAACTACCAAAAAAAACAAAATTAAGGTACAATTCCGTAGCCGACTGCAGGCAGTAGGAGCAGACGTGTCGCCGAGTAGCGGCAGATGATGTGTCGCTAGCTACGGAAGGTGTACGGAAGCTGTTGTTGTCTGCGATCAGCTACGAACTTGTACCTTTTTGTTTTTGGTTATATATCTATCTATACATACAAATAAGTCTGTAAAAAAGTTGTGTCTGTACATTGGATATTTTTTGAAAAGAATAATTTGTAATGTGTTTTAGGATCGATACTGATGCCAAAACACTAATTTTTAGAATATTTGTCTGTTTGTCTGTGACTTTGTGCAAGTATCACGCCATAACTACTGAAGGGATTTATTAATACGGGCCTTAGCTACCGTTACAAAAAGGGTCTTAACTCAGCCTAATGTTGTAGAGATACGTATCACTCCCGCTGTATGGTTTCTACATTACGTCGTTCGTAGTGTCGTTACCTCTGGCGCAATCCTGGCCACTTTCCCGATGCTGTGCCTGACGCTGAACGGAGCGCACCGCTCGTAGTAGTTGATCACGAAGTCGGGGAACGACTCGCTCAGCTCATGTCCCGGGACAACGTCCAACTCCAAACAACCTTGCCTGGATAACAAACCGTAGAGTTATCAGTGAGGTGAAAGTATCACTGCGAGAAGAGATGATGTTAGCAAGGATACTGCCCCAACGGGAGTAATTTTAGAAGTTGTGTCACGTCCTCCACTGGGGGACATCGGCACAACTTTTAAAAAAATAATATCGCTGAAAGGATGAAATTGACATAATTTACGTTTCATATTCTTACAGAAGATATCATAGACCTGCCCCCTTACCTTGAAGTCTTATAGCA
Source organism: Tachystola acroxantha (assembly GCA_963506565.1). Taxonomy (NCBI): domain Eukaryota; kingdom Metazoa; phylum Arthropoda; class Insecta; order Lepidoptera; family Oecophoridae; genus Tachystola; species Tachystola acroxantha. The sequence continues at coordinate 4,471,880 of OY735879.1, read as the reverse complement.
GTATTACTTTCATAATACTTTGTTACTTCGTACAATGACGACCTTAATGAGCTTACTTTAAGGTCGTCATTATACGAAGTAACAAAGTATTATGGAAGTAATACTGCTATAAGACTTCAAGGTAAGGGGGCTGGTTTGCGCGTGAAAATGGATTAAGGAGACAAAGCTTATAATTATAATATACGAAATAATTGTTATTAATCAAGAAGTTAATTTTGCTCACCATTTCACCAAAAAAAAGAGGGACCCATGGAACAGCTGGCCAGCAAGGATTCTTTCAGGCGGCAGACCTCTGTCCAGTCCTCGAGGTTTCTCGATTTCCTGCAGAATGAAAAATGCAGAATGAAACATGTGTGAGAATAATTAAACGTAAGTATTTGGGTCAGAGTGTCGCTAAGGGGGCACTGAGGAAAAAAGACTTAGAAAATTTTCGATCGAGAATCGTTCGATTAGCGACACTCTAACCGGTATTTGTATTAATTCATTTATTCTAGGGCCAATTTTTTGGATTTATTTCATTCATTAAATTATTACACTTCCATGATGTGAACTTATTCTTTCAATAAACATCAAGAAATCACCACACACAGCCATGTTTTGGGTCGAAATGCTCATTGGAATCAAACTCGGGAACCCTTGCACAGAAAGTAGCCACTCACTGACTACACTAGGCGGTTGTTGACAATATTATATTGTTTTTCCTTTTATGTAAAAAAGGACCCATTATTGAATAAAGTGCTATAAAATAAGGCAGGGTGGTATGGTAAGTAGAAAAACTGTGAAAAACATCCAACGATACGTAGATTTTTTTAAAAAAAAATCTTGCCGCAATCAATTGCAGGGATATTCAGCTAAGAGTTTGGTATATTGGCTTGCGCAGATCGAGTCCAGTGACTAGTCCACCATTAAGTTGCGCAGCAAATCTTGTAAAGCTTTCCTTTTCAATTTCTTGAAGATTGGACTGCACTTAGGCCAGTTGCTATGCTAACCTGTTTGGGTGGTTCCCAGTTCTCCACATCTGTAATACGTATTCTTACCTCAACTTTTTTATTTTTGTCTTTCTTATCAGCTCTCCGAGTCCGTTTCCGTGTAGAATGGGTTTCCTCTGCAGTTTCTGTTACAGCTGGAGCGGCCTCTCGTTCTCTTTTCAGACGAGCATCCTCATATGCTGATATCAACTCTGGGCAATCAAGGTTATCCTCTGGCTCCCAGGTGTTGTCTTCACTGTAATTGTAATAAATAATGAGCATGTAGGTATTTTAAAATTTTATTTGGATGGATATGTACAATACATTAATACATTGGTGGTACATAAGTTTCAGTTGACAATATATGCAGTTATGTTAAGCTAGACCTATATCTTTGCATTCAAAAACAAATTGGACAGTTATTTTAAACCCATTACCAAAGAATAATACCTCACAGTGTTTGTAATAGACTATACAAACACTGTGAAGTGGACATATCAGTGATGAGTTGCCTGTCCATAATTAAATAATAATATATTAAACATATGGTAAATTGTAATGTTAGTTTTTAGTTAGCATAATATTAAATTTGGCGATGATTAAAGGTAATAATAAATAAAGGATTAAAGATGATTATAGGTAATAATTTTGATGTAAGGTAACCTTAAATTGAACTCTAAAATAAATTATAACATTCCCATTCAGAAAAGGTCAGACCACTGACAATTCGGCTTCATTAAGGTGGATTCACAACCTAAATTGTGTTAAGTATAATAAACACAGAAAAGCTTACTCTGAATAACCCCTCCACTTCAGAAGATACTCGACTTTTGAATTTCTGATCCTTCTATCGAGAACTTTCTCAACTGAGAATTCCTCATGCTTTGCCCCTGGTGGTCCAGTGACTCCAGTTTGTATTACTGGAGCCACAGCTGGGTCAGGCACCGGTGCAGTGTAGTTCAGCTCCACTGGAGGATTGGCAAGGGAGTCCATGGTATCATCCATGAGGTTTCTGGAATAATAATTTAAACGATGAACATGCATGGTGTGTTGCCGGTTCCACATGATGGATCAAGTGTAGATTGCTAATAATAAGAAAAATTATGTAATTAGAATTACCTAGTTATTAAGTAATTAAATTGTTATTATTATGTGCTGCTGAAAGTTTATTGGCACTTTTTCTCCTTAGCGTTGGCACCTTTTCCATGCAAAGTGGTGTAAATGTAAATTACAAACTAATGTTGTTATGCAAAAATGTACACAATGTGCTATAAAGAGATTTGACTTTGTGCCTAATTCTATATTTTAGACATTTGCAGATTTTGTAGTGATTGAGGCGTATCTTCACGAAAAGGTCAGCGTGTCAAATATACAAATTTAGTTCTACTTTCACCAGGACCAGGATTTCAGTGTCATAAGTTCTCTTTTCGCTCTGAATCAAGCCGTAAATAAAAAGGTAGAATGCGAAAACCTTGACCTGTTTCTACAAAACTGTAGGGCGATTCTAATAAAATCAATGTGTAGATTCTAGTGTATGGTTTATTTTATTAGTGTTAGTTCAGATGTCGAGGGAAAATCATTTCCTATCAAGCAACGCCTAGGCAGGCAGGACGCTTCTTCCCGGCATAAACCAGGTTATCAAACAAAAATAGAACATAAGTATATTCCTTACCTTGCGTCGAAGTACTGCTAATTGTATAAAAGATTGCAAGTTTGTGAACAAACAATTAATAAATTATTTAATTTCAATTGAATCAATTTGCAACGCAAAAATTACGTACACCACAAACACAACACAACATTTTTTTTGTAAAATTCTTCCCAGGCCAGCCAGAATGAAAGGCAAGCCAACTAGGGCATACAGCCTGGTCTGATGTTAACAGAATGTTTGAATTGTTATAAATCTCAGAGAAATTTATAAATACATAGAAGAATACATACAAATCTTCTACGAAGATAACCTAACCTAAACCTAGACACAAACCCTCCCAAACCCCGAAACGAATAAACGCAACGATCCACGCCATCATCGAATCATGCAAGGAATCCTTGCTAATAAGAGCACAAAACTTCACAAACACGACTCCTTTCGATTTCGAGCACTCCAATTAATAGAAACGTTCGCGGACATCGTTGTTGATCGTTGAGTTATTTCGTTTAGGGGTTTGGTTGGGAGGCACTTTGGGAGGGTTGTGAGTAGTGCTCTGTGTGCGTAGGTTACTAGGTTTAGGTTAAGTTGTCTTCGTATATAATGTAGGTAATGTATTTTATAAAGCCGGGTCCGATGCGACATGTTACGGTGTTACAAAACACCGTAACATCCGATTTAGAGGTGACGCACAACGCCACGGCGGCGTGCCGTGCCGTCCACCAGCGCCGTTCGCCGTCCACGGCCTCGTACACGGCGTCGTCTGCCGCGCGGCGTTTGTTATAATGTCTACAGTGGCTATTTTGTGTTTAATAACACGTTAAGTTAATCAGAACATATCCTCGGAACTCATTTTTGAAATGTAACAAAAAACTCATTTTTGAAATGAAACAAAACAAGAAACAGACGCAGGAGACCGGCTGTTCCGGTAACATGTTACGATAACTTCGTGTTTTGTTACTAAATTTTCGCAGGAGACCCTCCTTAAGAATTCCGACATTCTATTAACATCAGACCAGGCTGTATGACCTAGTTCAAAGTTGGCTGGCTTTGCCTTTCCCTCTGGGAAGAAATAAAACGAAAAATAACCTCAAAAATTGTTATTGTTTATTTGTGCTCTCTTTCCCAGTCCGTCCTCCAACAGATATTGTTAATTTACTTCCATTCGCTTACACAAATTGACCGACACCTTTGGTAAGTTAAAATGTACCATTAATTCGTTTCTACTACATATGATACTCGAACGTACCGACTCCAGGTTTCTTGACATTTTAATTTCCACTGCAATCATTCTGTATCATTCTGCGACATTGCCAGAACGATATGCAGGCTGTAACTGTCCCAGTTTAACTTACTATCAAGTGTGAGGCTTGGGTACTTAACGTCCATTGAAATGGGCATCTGTGTGCCGAAGAGTGTTGGCAGCGTGTGTGCACCTGACTTCCTTTTTTCAACAAACATCACAAGTGTGGTTTTGCTTGGATTTACTGTAAGTCCTGTATCCCTGCACCATTTTCCAATATAATATAATATGACATTGCACATTACATTGGCAACAGTTCCGTTGACTAGGATTGTTGTGTCATCAGCATAGCCGATGGTGAAGACATGTTTGTCGTTTAATAGAGTTATTAGATCATCCACCACCAGAGCAGATGAGACAGGACACCCCCCTGTGGGCACCTTCTCGTGACCACTCCTCTGGCAGTGGTCTCTCCAAAGTGTATCACTCTTAGTCTAAGCATGTTATTGACCCAGTCGGCAATCATTAGATCAACTTCTAAAAAGGGACAAATATTCTAAATTTTTAATCTACTTTTCCAGGTAATGGCAGACCAGCCGTTTTCAAGCAGCACTGCCTTTTGTGCTCGTTGTGGGTCCATATTGCCATTATTGCAAGAGTTCGGTTCAGTCCAATGCTACAGCTGCAAGTCAGATTATGATGCTGAAGGTGAGTTAAAGTGTTTAGTTATCACTTCCTAATGTTTCATAGTTAGACCTATGTATAAATCCTCTTTGGTATCACCGAACTGCTGGAAAGGTTATCTAAAATGGCTTAAAAGAAGAAAAGAAAAGTGTGGATGAAAATGACATCCCTAATGCTAATTTTACTGTATTTTTAAAACAATTGTCTCCTATTAATAGGGTATTTGACTCTTTTTTAATTGCATCAATCAACTCGCATATTTCTGCTGCAGAGAACTGTTAAATCAGTTTTTCAATATCTCAATTAATACCGAAGATATTAAGCGGTTAGCAAAACGGTCTTTAGCATGTAGTTTGTATATCACTACTAGCTAATGACGTCACAGCCATGTTACATCTTGTACTTTTTCTGTCTCTTTCTAACACAACATTTTTAAATGCCTGTAATTATTTAATTTTACAACTAATTTTGATTTTGATTTCACAGTTGATCATGAATTTGTGTCTATTTTGTAATGATTATGAAATACATTTAATTTTCGATACTTGTTAAATAACCTATTGTATCCAAATCACCTCTTGTCTATTCTGTCTTTGATTCTTGCACTACCTATTCACTTTTACTAATTAGGTAGGTGAGTATAAATAAACCAACAGACAGCCAGGCCAAACATTAAATTTTATAAATATAGGGAAATGTTTGACTGATCCAACCCATAATTGGCCAACTTAAGTAACATCAGCAGTTTCTTTCCTCCTATGGTTTAGTGACTAAACCTATTTGTCAAAGTTATTTAGGCCATACGTAGGCCTCTGACGTGGCTTAACGACTGCTGTCAAGCGACAACAATCGGGACCAGCAGCTTTATGTGCTTTCTGAGGCACGAAGGGGCTCAGATGAAAGTGTCACTAGTGTCCACCCATCCAGATCCTGACCTCGCCCAGATCGTTGCTTAACTTGTACCATCGTTTTCAACGTGTACTCGCAACTGGCCTACGAGCCCCTCTCGTATCATATCGGAATAATAATAAAATCGGTCAAGCAGTTTTTGAGAAAATCTTAACCTTAATTTGGCCTCTGTATATTCCTCTGAGTTAGATCATATCAACATTATATAAATCAATTGCAATCGATCATTATTTTGACTGCTTGTTACAGATTTCAACAAGGTAAACTTCAAATACACAATACATTTCAACACTGTCTCAGCAATAACCAATGAGAACATACTAAATAGAGATGACCCAGAAGGTCCGGTTGTCGAGAGGAAATGCCCAAAATGCGGTAACGACAGGATGTCATATGCAACGCTGCAGCTCAGATCAGCTGATGAAGGGCAAACTGTGTTCTACACTTGCGTTAATTGCAGGTTAGTTTTTCATATCTCTATTACAGTATTATTATGACTGAAACACATTAAAAAACAATACAAAGGCAGGTTGTAATTGTAACGAATGAAACTCAATTAACAGTCACAGTCCAGTGCCCCACATATGTCGCACAATGAAAAAAGTATGTGCCTACCAGATCCGCACAAAGGATATTTCTTTTCTGAAGGTAAGTAAATACGATGTCCTTGGTGGATGCTGCTGTCCATTCACGTCCTATTGTCTTCAGAAGAGTGCTCAGAGTGCTCCACCCAGTGTTGGAAGTGCTCGCATAACAAATTTGATGTATTTCGACTTGTATAGAGATTCAAATAATAGGCGGGACTTACAAGGAAATCGAAAGATTTTTTGTACGGGGACTGTGAACTTGTTAAACATGACAGACTTACCGCAACAACGGAGCATCAGCGGCAAAGCAAGGAAGCGGCAACCGCGCGACTCTCAGTCGGTTTTCTTTCATAGAGATTCATACATTACAACCACTGTCGCTGAAATTCCGCTGCCGTTGCTTTTCCGCTGCTTTTTATATGTATTTCAGCCTTAATCCGCAGCAGTGTCACGTACTAACCATTGCCCTAGCTACAGGCATTAAAGCTTGCATTTAAATGAGTTTGATACGCATGCCAGCCCATTGCTCTCAAAATTGTGAAAGAAATCTAACTTGCCCCCTTACCATGAAGCCTCGTACCATGACGACCTTAAAGTAAGCTTAATAAGGTCGTCATGTTACGAAATAACAAAGTATTATTGAAGTAATCCTGCTATAAGATCTCATGGTAAGGGGGCAGTACACATATTGAGTAATTTATTATGTGAATTAGGTTTAAGATTGGTACTGCTAGAAATTATTCATTGTCAGCTTACTTACTCCCTACATGGAAAACTTATATCTTTAATCTGTGCTCCCTACATCTTTGAGATAAATTAGAACATTTTTTGAATGATATTCTCTGCTAATTTTCAGATACAAAGAAACAGAGAACTCGTGAGAAAACGACGTGCACCTAGGTTAAGTAGGTTTGTGAAATAAATTTAAAATTAAGTTCTAATAATATAATTCTACATTTTACAATCAGGTAGTTTATTTTAGTATGTCTGTGCTTTAGTACTTTAGTGTAGTTTTAGTGGCGTTATAACGCCGTCATTTTGCCCTTAAATAGAATCAAATCTTAGTTCTCAGAATGCAACTCTTCTCACACGTAGTAAAACACCAGCAGCGACGGTCACTGGTTAGCCAACTGCAAATATAAGTTTGTAATTACAAAAAAATAATTATTTCGTGATAGAACTTCAAATTTACAGTTTTCGGATTTTTTCCTTTACTTGTGCTATAAGATGCGTCTTGCCTAATTTTATGATTCTAGGTCAACGGGAAGTACCCTATAGGTTTTGGTTTTCTTGCATTTTCATACAAACAGCGATATCTTTTGATTGCGTTGATGTAGAATGTTGATTTTTTTGAGGTTGCAGGTCTGAGTATTTAGTATATTAATTTCAACTTGATCCGTCCACGCGTTTCTGAGATATAGGTCTTGACAGATGGACAACAAAGTGATCCTAAAAGGGTTCCTTTTTTCCTCTTGAGGTTCCGAACGGAGGAAAACTCATTGGTACATGGTTGATCTGACCGGGGATCGAACCTGGGACCTCCGTATCGTAAGTCCAGTGACCCAACCATTACGCCACCGAGCTCTCTCTTCGCGTCACCCCAGTTCTTGGTAACAGTCCAACAGTCAATGGGTTAGTTGTACCTACATATCAAACGGTACCGACGAACACTCATTCATTCACAATCCAACAGGTGAAACCTTCGTTTCACATTCGGCACGCGCTACCGCCAGAAGATTCTGACCATTTTTTTATACCAGCCAAAACGAGACGGATATACTTCCAAGATTTTTTACTTGCGCGTTAGAAAGAGAGGAGACGTTTTTTCATCGAGAGCGTGGTTGCGGTGAGATGGGGCAGTAATTAATTTGATCAGTACGTTGTACGTAGTGGTTAGTGGGGGGTTTGTCGATGTTTTGAGGTTTCGATGAATGATAATGTGGTTTTATGCTGCTAATTGATTTGATTATGTTGGCGGTTAGGCGGCGTAGTTTTGCGATGGTAATGTAGTGGTTAGGATAGTTTTATTATTTTATTCCGGCTTCGTATAGAAGAGCCGTTATGACGAATTAAAATTCCAAACGTAATGGATAAAGTACACCAGAGTAAAATCATATCAATGGAAATATTGTTGGTGTAAATGACGTTAAATGTTTCATAAGTTTGGCTGTAGTTTTTTATTGCTACCTACTTTACCCAAATTGCGGATTAAAGGAGAGTACTCGTACTTATTTGTAGGTTCAAGTTCAACTAAGTTCATGAAAACAAATATAGGTGTAATTAAAGATACTACTGCTTTTATTCAGGATACCTTGTGGTTGTAGCATCTTAGGAAGGCTCTAGCCAATCTCTAACGATATCGATGAAACACAAATAGTTATAGATATCCTGATTTCAAGCAACTGCTTGCAATCAGGATATCTCCTGCTTGGTTCACTTTCCCGACTCTACGGCTCTACCGAAGCTCTATCGATATCGATACCACGTTCCACCTGTCACTAACCGCGGGGGCCGGGCGGCAGGTGCCATCCAGACGAAGTGCTGCCAGTTCAGCGCTTTTAGAACTAGAACTAGCGCTGATTTTGAGACAACTACGAATACTTGAATTTAACTCCAAGGTAATCATACACGCGGAATAGTAGTTACTCTATGGTTTAAGCAACGGTCTCTTTCTACCTTAACGTTATTAATGAAATATGAAAGTGACAAATACGATTTAAGGGAAGTGCAAACTTTGCATGCCCTAAGGTAAACTGGAAGAAAATGCTGCAAGAACCTAATGGTTCGCCCGATACATAAAATTTAACAACGATTAAAATAAAGAGGTTAAACTAGGGATGGCTATTCATCATCCTAGTTTTTAGTCATTTTACCTATAGCGAATTTTATATGCCTAATTTTACACAGGAACCTTTGAGTACTTACAACAAAACTTATTAATTTCCAGACGTAGAACGGACCTTCACTTGATCTTACAGTACCACTTATGCTTATGTGACACCCTGTATAAGAATCTAGAGCCTTGTAGAGCTGAAATATATGAAAGTAGCGCTTTTTTAACGCAGAGTTAGCGCCCAACGCCCGAACGGACCCAGACGCGGCGGCGCGCCAGTCTCCCGCGACCGTCGCAGCGATCACACGTCGCAAACGCAACGACGACTATCGACACGTGCGTGGCGCAACCCTATTTTGTTGTTCCAAATTTGAATTTTGCACAACCTGTGTTCTGTGGACTTTGTGTAGGGCTGGGATAAGTCTCTTTGTCATACAAAGGTGAGTTTACGTTACTTTTTGATAGCAGATTAGAGAGTTTCGGTATGTGGGTTATGTTTTGGTTTCAAGAAAGTTTTGATTCCCGAATAACTTAAATAACTTAATCTAATAAGATTATTTATTAGATAATTCGCAACGGTGAAAATATCCATCTTTCGCTCCACACTTATAAGTGTGTCAGTAACACAGTAATGTTTTCTTATGAGAGCTGCAAAAAAGTTTATTCTCAATCGCTTTGCGATACATAATAATCAATTAACTGCGTTCCACATTCCTAATTGATTGCGTTGAGGTTTTTGATGCAAAAATGTTGTTTGGGATTAGTGAGATGTATTAAGATGAAAGCGATGCATATCGTTTAAGCAAGATATCAGATAAGATATGGGATACAAAGAGTTGCGAAGGCCGCATACAAAAGACATCAACGCGCGGTGAAACTGATAAGTAGGCGAGTTTTCTCAGAGCTTTTTGGTGCTGTTTCAAAACTTGTTGCCATATTTTGTATGAAGCGATAGCTCTCGATCCTCCTTAATTAAGGTTTGCTGTAGAATATCCTAAATAATTTCTGTACGAGTTTATTAAATAGCAGAGTGTTTAATTTAGTTTAGTAGAATTCTGTAGGTATTCCATCTTATATATTTTTTTAATTCTTTACCTTTTTGGCATATGAAATGTAAATATCCAATGTCAATCTCGTGACCTACAAAGGAAGCGTCTACAATCGAAAAACAATACCCTCGGGAATTTAGCTGACAAATTAATTATTACCAAAATAAAACGACTGCTTTTTGGCTTATAGTTAAACCTATGTCAATTCCATGATTAAGACGATAGCCTGTTCTTACATTCAAATCCATTAAGTTGTGTAGCCGAAGAACATTACCATTCTTCTTCCGGCAGTCGATTAAATATACGTTTCATCCGCTCGCTTCGAATTTGTTCTGGTTATAAAATACGCAATAACTAGTTATGGCTTTCTAAGAACTATAAGGAGCTATTTTATTTTAACTTAATCGGAAAACGCACTAAAAGTAAGTAATAACATCGTTGCTTGTCCGCCTTTTAGTACTAAACATCGTGTTTCTTTTGGTATTGACATTTATGACTTATTCACTATAAAATTAAAAGCAATTTTCCTTGCGTTATGGTTAAATTTATTAATGTACCATGTTACATAGATGGGTACTTATATTAAATCTAGTAAACGTACTATATTTATTACGAGCATCATCTTTCATGTATTCACCCGCAAAACCTCCTTGGTACAGTCGACGACAGAGATTAGTATACAGGGGTCCTAATATGGTTGATATTTTCTCAACTACTTGACCGACTTTAATAAACAGTGACAGAATTTTTACAATCGGTCTAGTAGTTTTTGAGAAAACCTCAACCTTAAAACTCTTCTGAACACTTTTCTCTGCGTTCGGCCGTACCTAATACCTAACGACGATGAGAGCCGCAGAAAATTGAGACTATATTCGCCTATAAACTGAAACAGACGGCCAGACGGACCACAAAGTGATCTTATAAAGGATTTTAAAAAATCATTTTTCCCTCTCGAGGTATGGAACCTTAAAATAACAGATAATTGCAGATATAATTTTTTGGCTGTCGTATTAAACAAATATAATTTGGTGCTTGTTTGAAGAAGAAAAACTTTACTTAAGTATTATTGATATAAAAATAAGGTTTTTTGGACAAAATGTACTTATCCTGCTGTAGGTACAGAATGTATAATACAGGCATATGTTAGTCCAGTGTCCTACAAAGGCGGAACTTTAGAAAAGTACTCTAAATGGTACGGGTTTAAATAAAAATGGAATTCGATAAAATTAGATAGAGTCACTCATCACAGGTATAAGTAGGTACTTATGTTTTCGAACCATCGGTAAGTGAGTGTGAAATCCGGCATTTCGAACCATGAGTTTGCAGTTTGGTGATAATTTTACAGCTTCAAGAATGTATCTAAGTAATTTAATTTAACTTTTAATATAATATTTAACTTAAACTTAGAAGTGGAAATAATTTTCAAGTGGATTAGATTTTAGTTTACAGAAAAAAGTACTTATGTGTATATTAATGGTTTAAGTATATTTATGTCCATATTTAAATTCAATATTAATATGTAAGTATGTACTTTGCTAGTTATAAGTTTAATTTAGAGAGTTATAGATTCACATTTGCTATTTTCTGGTATAAGCTACATTATAAGATATGCTATCGTAACCTCCTGTTCCTGAATAAAATAAACAAAAAGTAATAAGGGTTAGTAGTGCGTTGGACAGTACCGCAACTTCAATTACTATCTACCTACTTCAAAAGCTTTTCTTGCCCCTCTCTAAACGATAAAATCCTACCTACACCCATGCTAATATTATAATTTAGAAAACAGTGAATATTGTAATTCATAAAAGTAGGTTAACCGTAAGTAAAAATTATAATTGGCATTGTTACTCGTTACACGTATCTTTCACGCAGGTTTAACATCTGCACTTTACGTTAACCACAGATAATGTCAGAGATGAACTGGGTATTAGCGCTGTGTTAATGTCAGATATAATTGCCAGCCCAATTAGATGCGTATCACTGTTTTAATTTAACACTTCTAGGCCTAAATTAGTTTAAACAGTTAAGAAAGACATAACTTACTGTCCCTAAAAAGTTGCTATCGCGAGATGAAGGAACGTGGAACCCGGAAAAGATTATTGTAAATAGGATTTGAATTTTTACATCCTACGCTAAGCGAAACAAAAACCTAAATATTAATCCGAATCGCGGTTTTGACGAGCATTTTTCTTAATTTAATAATTTTGTAAAATACAAAAATAATGGTTTTCCGGGATCCTCGATTAGATAACAGAACTTTTATAGGCATATAATCTGCCAATCTATTTAACCGGGACGATAATGTGATTATCATAAACTCTACTCTTTCTACTGTCAAAGGTATCGATGCGGAAAATCTGATAGTCGATAACAAATGTAAGATTGCGAAAATTAATGACTATTAAATTATGATTAAACCGTCCAAAAACGAAGTTTACGGCATCAAAGTGTGCAAATTAAAAACAGCTTTTCGATGTTAATTTAGATTAGGTATGGTACTTACTAGGCATTCTAATTCAATTTGAATAGTAGATGCATATAAATCTCATTTGTTTTGGACTACAGTTCTGCTTCGCCACCTACAATACAATTTGTATGTACACACACAAAAATTGCTCACAAAGCGTGATACGTTATACTTTGTATGTAGGTACCGTTCTTAATGCACCATCAAAGTTGACATTATGCTTCCCATCGTTTGATCGGTCGATTGTACGTAATATTTCTTTTAATTATTTAAAACTAATACATTTCGTTTGAAACTTTTCGAACAGTAGGTACCTATCTCTTACCCATACTTACCTACTGCCCTGGTCATATCAATTATTTATAAAAATAATTGACAAATAATAAGACATTCATTTTCATCGTTCACCATCGAAACAACTTGATTCGCCATTATCTAGATAAGTAGGTAGATTCTTACTTTAAGGTCGTTCTACCAGCGAATGACCTTGGCGAATGGCACCGCCCACTACCCCCGTTCCCTTACGTTCCCCTCCGTTCCCCTCAGCATAAATACGCGAGCACGATGAGCGCCACTCAGCGGTATAATGTGTAAACTACTCAGATTACCGCCCGCCGACCGGGTTTACTTATGACCTTTCCGCGCACGCCATCTAGCGGAATATGATCGAAGTGACAACATTAGAGGAACCCCCTATTTATAGAATGAAAAGACCTAGGTAGGGTAAAGGACCCAGAAATCAGCCTTTTAGTGGAAATTCTTGCTGCTGACCCCGAACTGTATAGTGAAGTGAAAAAATTTAAGAAAAAAAACATTAAAATTTAATTCAATATTCAAAAAGTTTTAGCTATTTTATTGCCACAGACTTACATCAGATTTTCGGATTTCAATTAAAATCATAAGATAAGATAAATATTCTTTATTGCAAAAAAATAAAAAGTATTACACAAACGAAATAGGCTAATACAGTTAGTATTACAATTGGCGGTCTTATCGCTCAAAGCGATCTCTTCCAGACAACCTTTATTCATAATTAGAAATTATCACCTACGTTTAATTTAGTCTTCTCATCTAGCGATTTTCTTATTTTTCTGCATTAATTTCGCTGTTGACCTGTCTTTTATTGTTGTGAGCGGAAATATATAAAATTAGTTAGATATTTTACCTCTGTACTCTAATAGGCATGGTGATTGATTTTGAAAAACTGTTCTATATTGTTTGGAAGTAGCGTCTAATTCCTAAAAATATAATATTTCCGTAAAAAATGAAGAGATGTAGACAAAATACGCGACAATAATTTTAAGTTTAAATTTTGACGCTAAAACGCTCCCGGGTGTCATGGCGTCCCGTGTGACGTCACTTTGTAGTTCATGTATAAAGAATTTGATATTTGATCAGTGTTGCTAGATCCGTATTTTTTATTATTATTTTTTATTATAGTAGGGCGAGGCTGAAAAATACGTAGATTTCCGTAGATTGACTCTAGAAAAACCCGTAGTTTTACGGACTTATTTTAATAAGCTGTCTGGCTGACTAAAACCATAAAATGTGGTTGATAGCCGGTAAAGAAATTAAAAATTAAAACAAACTACAAATTGCAGAAAAAAAAATCGTAGATCTACGGGTTTTTCCGTAAGTCCTGGAAACACTGCCCCAATCGTGACGTCATTCGCTCTGATTGGTGTTTAGCGTAATATGGCGGATTGAGCTATTTCGTAGTTTTATTTTATCAAAAATAAGATCAATCTAGCTACGAATAGAAAAATAAATGTGTTTTTCAAAATCTGTGAGTCTTATTTAATTAGATAAACACATGATTTTAGAGATTCTTTGGTACTGTCACCATGCCTATTATTTACCTACTTATTATTTAATTTGCAGGCAAGTACAAAAAAATTCGACGTAATATGCCAAAGTTGATTTGGGAAAATATTAGTTTAATTCCAATGGAAATAATTGTATCTATACCGCAGCCCAAATCAAGTGTCTTATTTTGTAAACAAATATGATCGTCTAATTACCTGTTGTGATGTACCACTGAAGGAACTGATTGATCGAACCTGTTCATCATTGTGAAAATAAAGTAGGTAATCTGATCTAATAATGTGAAAATAACTGTGCAATAATCACAGGACAACTTAAAATATTAGTAGGGTAGGGTAGTTTTTGTTTACAAAATAATACACTTGATTTGGGCTTCAGTATAAGTACTTATTTCATTTACAATGTTAAGGTTCTAAATATTGTAAATGAAATGCTAAAACCTAAATATCATGCTAAAACCTAACTATCCGTTTTTTACCCTTCGGGGGGAAAACGGGTCTAATATCTGCTTATTTGCACACACAGCAGCAAAAGACAGATCATAATGGAGAAAAATAAAAATCACTGGATAAACTGGCCAAACTTAGGACACATTACCCTATTCGATATGAAGAAATGACGAAAATAAAAATTATGTATATATTTTTTTTTTGTAAAATTCTTCCCAGAGGGAAAGGCAAAGCCAACTAGGGCATACAGCCTGGTCTGATGTTATTAGAATGTCGGAATTCTTATAAATACATACACATATACGAAGATAACCTAACCTAAACCTATTGTGCTCTGTTTTTTTTTACCCTTCTGTCTATAATTTCCGGTTTAGTTAATACAATATATTGAAAATAAAATCAAAAATTAATAAACGAAGAAAAAAAGGTAAAACCAAGAAGTTCTCGAAAAAGCGGATTTGAACTAGGTACTCTTTGCTTATTCGATGTCGAGAAATTATGGAAATAAAAAATATTGTGCTCGTTTTGTTTTTATATTTGTCTATAATTTCCAGTTTGGTCAATATATGTTGAAAATAAAATTAAAAATTAATAAATGAAGAAAAAAAAAGTAAAAATGAAGTTGTCGAAATTGCGGATTTGAACCAGGGTTTCTTCGCTAAATACAACCCGTACGCTCACGCTCAGCCACCCCGGCTAACGCGGCTGTGCGGCGTCGCGGTGAAATAAGCGATTGCTTGATTTCAAACTGTCAGCTGATCAAAATCTCAACCGCGTGCCATAACCAAAAATTACGCACGACGCGCTCGCGAGTCGCTGCGGAGCAAAAAGCGACACGGGTTCCCCGTCTGAGGGCCGTCGGCCGACTGCGTCCCGCGTCTCTCGCGCGGACCCGCGAATGAGAAATTGATTTTTAATCGATATCTTCTTGTTAACATTGAATTTTCGAAAAGTTTTATTTCAGAATTTTAGAGCGCCTCTGCCCCAATTTTTAGGTACAGGACTTTTGTAAAGTATGCTTCCAAATAAAGACATTATACATAAAATGTGTTGAAATAGAGGCCACTTCAGATTTTTTTTATGTGAGTTTGGTAAAGGCTAGAAAGAAAATATACGTTCACATTATAGACGAAATGTCGCTAAATCACATATATTTATTGCAAAGCTCTAGGTGCTGCTACAAAAGAGTAGATAGCCTTCAAAGACTGTGGTTTGGCTCCCTGAAGTCCCTTAATAATATTTCCATTCAAAGTTCCTAATAAAGACGTAACTATACAAAGCTAGAAAATTAATTAAACTTCTTAAGGTAAGGTCTTAGATAGAATCTAAGCTTAATTCGTAAGTAGCCGCCCTTCGTCTTGTTCACACCTTTAACATTCGTTGATTATCTATTTCGATTAGTTTTCTATTTATTCCAAACCATTTTGAGCATTCACATTAATTCTCTAACTAAATGTCCCTTTGGAATCGAATAAAGTTTAATAGTACGGTTCATAATTTAATCCCAAGGTAATTTATACTTGAAAGAATCTCGTTGGGCACAATAATTCATTTAGATAAGTACAATTTATGGACTATGTCGGGTTAGGTGCGAGTCTAGGCGCGTACCGTACGTGGTTGCTTCAAGTTTATGGCTGGGAACTAAATATAAGACTATCGTTTCAATTTATGAACTCGGGTCTTGTCTGAAAATATTTTTGGTGACATTGAATTACTTATAAAGGCATTTATTGTTGTATTTTATACTGGAGAGATCTTTGTTTATATTTGCTTGTGTATGCTTTGCTTTATCTTCAGGTTATATAAGTAGAACAATTGCCTTTTCCTTCGTTACATTCTATAACACCTAAAGTAGTACATAATATTGAATTATTATCTTCTTGAAACTGGTGCTACTCAAATTTTTATCAATTTCTTGGATTGTTATGTCGCCTCTCTTAAAGGCTACATGTCCAGTTTCTTTGAGTTTCATTCCTTCGAAATACTTTTTTATTTCAAGTCTCAAGTAATACTTTGTCTTGAATTAATCGCTCCCTCCGCATTTTGTGATACACTGAATCAATGTTATCTCCGCAATTTGTTGGTCAATCCACCCATTAGTTTTTATAAATAGTATTGTCGCTTGCAATTGTACCATTTACCACACTGTACATAAATGATATAAGTGTGGGTGTTTATTATAAATGTGCCTATATCAAACGCCCACTCATTATTGTGAGGCTGGATAAACGGTTAATATGGCCATTTATATCAGCAGGTAATCTATTGTTACGGAGTTTATTAAATAAAATTATTGTAAGTATGTGATAATGATCATTTGCCACTGCCATAACTAAAATGGCAAACAAATTATCACTTTTAGGGTTCCGTCCGTACCTCAAGAGGAAGAAAGGAACCCTAGGATCACTTTTTTGTCCGTCCGTTCGTTCGTCCGGCGTCCGTCTGTCGGTCTGTCAAGGCCTTTTTCTCAGATACACGCGTATCATGTTGAAATTAATACCAAATACTCAGATCTGCAACCTCACGCAGCCGTGAAAAAATCAACCTTCTACGTCAATGCACGCAAGAAACTGAAAACAAACCTATAGGGCACTTCCCGTTGACCTAGAATCATGAAATTTGGCAAGAAGCTAGGCAGGCTATAGCACAAATACTTAAAGGAAAAAAATCTAAAAACTAAATTTGACATTACTCTCTAAATCTGAAATATTATTCGCGAAACATAAATGGTCGACATAGCTCAATGACTATTCATGACTTTGCTAAGCTAGCGGAATTCCATATCTTCGACATTCATTTAAATGTAGGTATCTACTATTCATTTTATCCTATTATTCCTTTTTAAGCCTTTTAAACTTTATCAATAAGTGAGCAATTAAGAGGATGTTCATCTCCGAATTTATGATAGAAAATATTAGCGCGATCGCGAATAATGTTAACACATTTATTAATCCGAACTCTCACTCGCGAAGCAAAAATGGTCGGCTTAGCTGGACTAGCGGAATTCCATAAAATCATTATTAATTTATTAATGTATACGGCGCATCGTGAGCTCTCTCCTCTTTATGGAGCTAACGCTTCGATGCGCAGGCGCAGGCGTGTGCCGTATCCTCATACACTGAAATGATAACGTCTGCTTGAGCGGTTAACGGTGTTTTAGTTAGCTAGTTTGGTTCTTTAGCTAATTAAAGCTGCGTTACCTACACACGGAGTTAGTAATTAATTATGGGTAGCTGAATATGATTATTATTTGAATATGATTTATTTATAAATAATTAAGTGCCTATAATAATATTAATAAAATTTTCATAACTTCGAGACAATGTGATCATGGCAGGTGTCCGACGTCTCGCTCTATAGACCAGACTGACTGACTCACCAACACCCCAAACCAATAGTCCCAATTAAGTTGTAATTTCCAATCACTGCAATAGTTTATGCACCTGACGGGGTCTGTCATTGAGTGCAGTAGGGATGCGCTCAGAGACGGGTCCCGCTAGGTGCATCACATATCCCTTCAAATTAAAGTTCTCTAAAGGGCCTCTACGCGTTGGACCTATGTCTCCGTGCAAGCCTTTCAAAGTACCGGGTTTTCTTAAACCCGTGAAACCTAGAGAGATTAATAATCAAAGATATAATATGTAATCTTTATATCGCATATCCATAAACGTTATTTAAAGTTATTCTACCGTTTAGACCACCTGTCCCGTTTTTTAACGAAGTGTGAATGGGATAACAACAGGTTTATGAATAACAGAATTTGTTTATAATATTATAAATAGGTATTTCAAAAGTCGCATGGTTCTCGAATTTCTGTGAATGTTACAATACCTACAACCTAGGGCGCGTATTCATAAATGTGATTTAAAGTTTAGGCCCACTGTCCCTTTTTATTTTACCCTTTTTTTAACGAAGTATGAAAGAGATAGCAACACGATTTAAGGGAAGTGAGGTTTAACTAGGTTTAGGAATAACAGCAGAGGTGTTTTTAATGGATCCCATGGATTAATAAATACACCATAGTATTTAATTTTTGATGGATCCCTAACTCTTAATTTGTACAACCGATGTTTCATTTCTTTCATGGAAATTACATACCTAATTAAGTAATTTTGATAATCAATGTAGATCGTGCTTTACGAATGTCGATCACTAATATTTAAATAAGAAAAAATAAACAAACCGATGTCGCCAAAGCAAATTGTTTCCTATTTTCGATAGTGTTGTGGCGGAAAATGAATTTCGTGCGAGAGAGTGCGATCTCTTGCCCGTACGATACACGCAAGGTGCGCGCGCGCCGAACAAATGTACCGTAAGATGTGGCACCTTGAGAATGTTTAGAGCTGACAATTGTGACGATTCCAGAATGCGCATGCTAAAAAACCTCCCTAATCGAGGCGTCCTGCTCACTCTTACGCGATGTCATATATGAGTGACACAGGTTAGGTTAGGTTTTGACTTGGCGGCCATTGTATCACATTTACGTAGGTACTTATATTAACAGCCATTATTCTTACATACTCCGCTGTCCTCATCATTTCTATCAATTATCAGCTCTTTGAATGAAATGAAATGATATTTCACTTACAGTCTGGAGATTGTTTTCAGCCATAAGACCGCCAATTTTAATAAAAAATGTATGCGCATATTTTCAGTGTAGATATTTGCAATAAATCTAGAAATAAAGATGTTATTACATTTGTAAAATTTACGAAAATAATTTAGGTTTCAATACCAAATAACTATAGTACATAACAAAATACAATTTTTTTAATTTATTTTATCTTTATCTAACTTCTTTGTGATTTCAACGACTCGCCTATTTCAAACATTGCCGTGTCTGAATTAACCATGTGCACAACAGTCCAGCAGAGCGCGACATTTGAAATTAAAAATATAACGGCTGCGCGATCTCTTATAAACAATTGTTCCGATTTTCCTCAGAAATTAATGCAACATCGCTCTCATTATCAAGCACACACACTTCTTGATTAATACTACGATGTGCTGTCAATTCACGGAGTTGTGAAAAATTGTGGTCGGGCTACGTTGTAACGAATATATTCCATTTGTTCTCATTTACTTGTGCGAAAGATTAATTGTATTAACTATAATGTAATAATAGTATTATGAGCTCACTGATTGCTAATTTAATTAAAATACTATGAAAACGTAATATATTATTTGATAATAATAAACTATTAAGTACCAGGGACGCAACTAACATAACAAATAACAATTTAAAAATAAAGTCAAAATCTCTACCAGCCAGTCACTAACTACTCACTCACGAAATGTAGATAGATCGATGAACACTTTGTATTAGGAAAAAATATATAGGTATACAAAGAAGCACAAGATTAGTATAAATACAGACAAAAAAACCGAATGAGAAAAGAAGCCACTTATAAGAACAAAACGTTTTTTGGGAAATAAAGAAAAAAACATATTTCAACACAAAAATAATTCGAATATGTTCCCACATCGCGTTTATAAGAGACAAGACAAACGCTACCGCTTTTTGGGGACACATGAATTATTTATCTGTTTGACTTAACTGTAAAGAAACGACAATGCGAGGTCCAACACGGTGACTACTGTCAAAACGAGTATTCTTTTGAGTTGATTGATTGTTGAATGCGAGTTATGTAAGTGTATATTCATTTTTATATCAACCAGTAGCAATGACCGACTGATGTCTTCAGTGTGTCGAGAAAAGGCTCAAAGGGCATACAATATTGCTATTTCTACCCAAATGAATTATAATATTCAAGGCACGCTGGTTTGGGCTTTTAGAGCGAATGAATGAAAGAAAAGGCAAGTAATAAATATACAGGGTGAATATTGTTGGAGGAGTCAATCGTGTGAAGGACACGACGACCAAATTGGTAATGTTTTGATATTTTCTTGCATATGCGCTATGCGAAACGAAAATCTAAATGATAAATTTCGGGATTCGAAGCATGGACCATTCCGTAGCGCACTCTATTCCAACATAATTTTTTCTCCATTTATCATTCAAATTAATAATATTAAAAATAGCAGTACTAACTACAAACCGACGACTAACTTACACGAAGACAGGAATGTGGAGGAATCAATAGCCATTTCTCAGGACCACAAAATTCCATCGTCTCTACCTAGTTCATCAACTTATTAAATCAAGCAACTCCCGAATAACTACCCCTAACTAGAGTGAGTTTATGTAAGTATGTATATTAGGTATCTATGTATAGTTTGTGTAATATATTAGTCTTACACCCTCTACGTTAAGAACCTACACAAGTACGTATTTTACCTTACATTTTATGGCTTCTAACAGATTAAGTTATATTAGCCCTTAAATCATACTACTTTATGTCCTTTAGTAAAAGCTTAGTAGAGTGCATGGGATATGTTATCATTCTTTCATACACAATCGGTCATTATTTTCATTAATGCCATCATCATTCTTAAAGTTGACATGTCTATTCTATTTGTGTTACATATATGGTATAGTTGTATTGAAAGCAATTCAATTGGTAGCATTACATTTTCATTTACTGCTTAATTTACTCTCAGTATCTTCTTGTCCTTCAGATTGTCCTATTTTATGCGATTGGGCACTATTTTAAAGGCTATTCTAGTCTACGTAGTTTTATGGTTATTGATCAACTTCCATCGATCCGAAGTTGCCGTACCAGTTTTTGACATCTATTCTCCGTGAAAATTTACGAGTTAATAATTTTGACTGACATCAAAAGTAGCGACTGGTTTAAGAAGGCTATAAAAAGATATGACATCACCATTCTGATGTTCAGAATCTTTTGAACTCTACAATAGGTAGGAGTGACCACTGCCATGGGCAAAATTATTATCATTATATCTATATACCCATTAACTTATCTATTACAAAGCATTAGTTCTTAAACAGACAAGATCTTGTCGAACGTGTATCGCCATTAAACTTGGCCTAAGGTGTTCAAATATGGCGCCCATTACAACTAGAACTATGGACTTCCAAACTATTCCTTTCTCGACACTAAAAAGTTGTTGTCGAGCGAAGCGGCAAGGGTCATGTAAACTGGTTATTGTTGATGATTATACGTTGAAAGACAAGAGTTCTAAAGTACGCAACACACCTACGCACAGAAGCGAATGAAAAGGTGATCAAAATTCCTACATCGCTTTATTGTACAGCAGTTATAGGTTCATTTCCATTTATTCCTGCTTTTAGATTAAACGAGGACTAGACAAAAGCTATTCCATCGGGCTCAGGATAAAGGAAGATATGCGGAGAAGTACATAAGAAGATAATATTATAAGAAGAAGACTAATCCTATGAGCGAATGAATCTCGTGTTTATTTATATGTTCAATTTAAAAAAAAATCTATTATAATCGTGAAGTTTCAAAATTATAATGTACCTATTTTCTATATTCATCCATAGTTTGTCAGTCATCTATCGTTTTAAATAGTAGCAAGACGTGGTATTCTGTCAGATTAAAGTTCGACTTTACACCAAACTTGCCGTTGCTACCATTATTTGGAAGCATCTCTTGCCTAGAGGCACACTATAATATTGTTGAGCATCTGGGCATCGAATTAATTCGTAAAGCCAGCCAGACTATGTAATTATTGAGTGTAACATCACATTCAATGGACGTTTTATGTGCTACTATGTCTAAAAATTACTATAGTTGGTACTTGGAAAAGAAGCATGCAGGAGATGTGGATAGAAATGTAGGCACGAATTTTATCGACGATGAATAAGAAATATAGGTTTATTTAGTCGCTAAATAATGAATGCTTGATAGTTGGAATTCATAGCTTTAAAGTAATTCAATCATGCCAGTTACATAATAAAATGTTGACGGAATTAATATGGTGATAGAAACATAAGAAATATTCATACAATAATGATGTAACTAAAAATAATTAATAAAGAGATACTAATTTACATGACAGTAAACATACAGTTTTTTACTTTGAGGAAAAGTCATTGTAACTATTGAAATTGCCTGTCTACACAGAAAAAAACGCAATGTTTCAATCCGACACGTCTGTGCATATTAGATTCAAGATCTATCTCGATAGTATGCAGCTTAGTTGCCAGTCATCTCCAATTACAACCAGTATTGACAGGCACTTGGTCTAATAACAAGCTCAGATCATCTGCTAGCTTAACGAGGTGTAAGTCTTGCCCTATTAATGGCTTCTGATGGGAAGCAATTTAAGTAAACTCAAGTAGATTTTTTATTTAGGGTAAAATAGCTAAAAGGAAACAGTATCTATTCAAATAGTAGCTAATGTAAATATTTTTAAATAGGTACAAATGTAACATCGGGAGCAAAAACATTAAAAAGTGCAGTATGAGATACTAAAAGGCTTTAAACTTTATTTTATAGATAGAAAAACAGCATGTGGAAAGATAATATCATCGAGGATTCCCTGGCTAGGCTTAAAGAACCGGAAACCGTGTCCAATTAAGTGTTAGTACGACGCTAAAACTTTGCATCAGACGTCCAAGATTCTTAGATTATTGATAGGGTACATTTGAATCGGCTCTTTTGAAATCGCCATGTTTAAGTAATATCTGCCCATCTTTGAGTTAGGATTCAAATTGATGCTTTTTAACTGGTAATTGTTGACACGTGATGGTATTTGATTAGAGTGAGAGTCGAAACCAGTTTTATCGACCAGTTGGGTTTTCGTCGAGTCTTTAGTTATCTCGTATGTTCGGTTTGGGTAGGCAGGGTGTGGTAAACCAGCCAGTCTGACGTGAATACCGTTGGCATGGCATAGCAACGAGCTTTTGACAATTACGTCATCGGTGTCTAGACGCGCATTTTGACATAGTTCGTTCAAGTGTGTTTAATTTGTTAGGTCTCCTTACCTTCCCTTTAATTCAATGTCGTCGGATTCAGTACTTTTGTTTCTGATACTACCAGTTGAACTAGTTTTATTTGCTTGTATATTTTTATCAGATTATTTGATATTTTCAAAATCAACATTTTTAGCTTCCTCTGCTGCTTGTATTTACATTTCAACATCGTTAAGTTCGTGACTAAGTTTCTTTACAATAAAATTAACTATTAAGTACACAATGGATTTTTGAACAAAAGTAGGTAAATTAACTCAATTGTGTAGTTCGCGGATGCCTTGTGTGTGGCCACGATTGTCGCAAGCGTTGATCCCATCATTGTCAACAACACAATATTAAATAAGTAACCGCATCATTCCAAACAATGACTATTAGATACGGTGCTGACACTATGGGTGAAAGCAGGTGTTGTCATGTTTTACATTTAATCTCCTCTTCTAATATATTAACTACTGGTTTTTAATCTGCCTGTGTTCCTTTATAATGCATTCTCGGTTTTAGTTCATAATTTAGGTACTCAATTTGTGGAGGTTGTAGTACAGAGTATCCATTTTAGGTAGTTCTTTTTGTTATACCTCGAAGAGGCGAAGAAGAATACAGTGCTGAAAGAATATGTTGAGTCATTTTTGTTCTACTAAGAAACCAAGTAAGTAGCACAGAAGGGACTTTTACAGTTCTTTTTGTTCTACTAGTACAACTTATAAGTAATTAATTACTTAGTATCTACAGAGTGGACTAACCCCAAAGCTTAGAGCTTTATGTCTTTTCCTTCCAAATCGGGCAACTTTTATTCAAGTTTGTGATTTATAAACCCTTCTTTTAAAATTGTTGGCAACACTGCAAGCTTAATCTTCACAACAAGTGCCATTGAAATTATCCTGATAGGCAATATTCTTAGTTGGACAATATTTAACTTATTTCATAGCATTTCAAGTGGTTTCTTGGCCACTCCGTTTGCTAAGTAAACAGTGGGTAAGTAGTGAACCACTCACTGACAGACTGGACGCCTACTTTGCGTAATGCGGTACAAATATAGAGTCAGCTAAACGGAACTGTCCGGTTGAGTATCTAGTTTGTCGGAGTTAATGGTGATGTAAACAAAGTTCTGTATACCTATCAATAGAGTTTTACAGTTGATGATGGGGGTTTTAAATAATGCAATAATAACTAATATATCTCGGCCATAAATGTGATACCTACTAACAAAGTGCACATAATCAATTCATATGATTAATACATAAAATTAAAATTCCTGTTTTTAGTACAAATACAGTTTGAAAAACAGATACTTAATAATTGTTAAAATCAATAATTAAGTTGTGATTAGGATTGACATCAAATTGTAATTGAAGAAAGAGGTTAATAAAAACAAAATCCTTTCGTCAATATCGCGGTTTTAAGATTAGATTGTCAATTGTCAACCTAATATTATTTGAGCATAGTTTGGGTAGCAATATGCACATGTACGGTGGAACACAGAGAAAGGTGTACAGGAGAGTTTTTAAGGTTGAGATTTTCTCAAAAACAACTTGACCTATTGCAAATATTCATTCACTGTTTCGATAGATAAAAGTTAAAACTATGTAAGTGTAAAATAATTATTAAATGCGGCCCAGTAGTTTTTGAGAAAGTCTTAACCTTATTGAGGCCCCTTGTATACTTATCTCTGTCTTCGACTGTACTATAAATGAT
The DNA here is from genome assembly GCA_963506565.1 of Tachystola acroxantha. NCBI lineage: Eukaryota > Metazoa > Arthropoda > Insecta > Lepidoptera > Oecophoridae > Tachystola > Tachystola acroxantha. Next base: position 4,446,664 of record OY735879.1, on the reverse strand, counting down.
GGGTAGTATATACGAATAAAGACCTATTTGCTTTCTCATTCACACCTAAGTTCTGTTAGCCATATACCTAGTTAAACTTCACTTCCCTCGATCGTGTTGTTGTCCCTTTCACACTTCGTTAAAAAACGTCAAGTTAGAATGAGACCGAAGGTTTAAATAAGAACTAACTAAATCACGTTTTTAGCTAACAGTCAATGCAAGTATCCATAAGCGCGGGGTGCTTAGTTTAAACAAGAGTATTAAAGTAAAAAGTTGCCACTACGCATCGGACGGCTCGTCCACCGTCACACGTGGATACCGTTAAGGCAGTACGGTCCATCCTACGGTCGCGTGGTCCGACTACTTGCATCCACAATATAAGCTACATTGCACAGCTACTTACTTTACCGAAACCCAAATCAAGTGTCTATTTTGTAAACAAATATGATCGTCTAATTACCTGTTATGATGTATCACTGATTGATTGATTGAAACTGTTCATCATTGTGAAAATAAAGTGATTAAATCTAAGTAATAATGTGAAAATAACTATGCAATAATCAAAGAAAAGCTTAAAATGTTAGTTTTGTTTACAAAATAAGACACTTAATTTGATTATTTATCTATTTAATAAAGGATACTTATGATGATTCAATTTGTTCAATACAAACCTAGTTGATATCTTGTGAGATACGACCGCGTTCTTATAGTACCTACTGTGCTTCATTGTACTGCATTACGGTGTTCCACACTTCTGAGTAACTACTTGCCGTATTTTTCACTGTTCCGTACAGTGAAAACGGGTCTTAATACTCTTTATCTTTGCTCGAGTTTGTATGAAACAAGTTCAATTAAATGGCTTGTAATTATAAAAAAAGTAAAAGGGAACTTGTGCCAATATATTTAATTTTAAATGTGTGCCAAATGAGGGCTGCAAAAGCGATGAGATTTATGACTCTTTCCCATGGCTGTCTGTTTATAAAAAAGGTATTATTCGTCAAATTCGTTATAAAAATGTTATTTAGCTGTCAGTACAGTTGTCCTTTCTAAATTCGAAACAAAAGCTGTGATATCATAATCTACGATATTTAGCATAATTTCACGGTACGAAACGTGATACATTTTGTTTCGATACTATTGATTGACGGGCGTCGCACGCGTTTAACGACATAATTTATTATTTCACATTTTAATCTTATAAAATGAATACCTATTAAAAAAAATAAGTAAATGTAGTTTCAAAATATATTTAAGGTCCAAATTGTACTTCAATCGGTAAGAGATATATCGATCTCTAATTTTGTGCACGGAGGTACCTAAACCTCCTACAATTGTCACAATATCGAAATTAAAAATTCTAAGTTAAAGTCAGTACATTGAAAGACAATTGTGGAAGTTTATTAATTAGCCCATAAGCTGTTATTCATAAACCTAGTTAAACCTCACTTCCTTTAAATCGTGTTGCTATCCCTTTCACACTTCGTTAAAAAGGTTAAGATAGAAAGGGACAGGGTGACTATGCTAAACAATGGCGTAACTTTATATCACGTTTATAGAATAAGAGCCATAGTTATTATGTATAAATTACATAGTAAGTATACCTAATAGAATAGAATAGAAAATATGTTTATTGCCATACACCAATTACATAAGCTTACAAAAAATCAATCAAGTAGTAAGTTATAATCTAATATAGTTATGCTAAGTGGTGTGGCAAAAGGTGCATGTTTCAGCTGAGCTGACACCGAAGTGTGCGGCGCTGTAATAGCTATAACCTACCGGAATACCTAGAATAAAATGTAAAATATATTTAGTTTTCGCGTTCTGTACTTATAAGTAAATATATCTGATATGGTATCTGTGCGGGTACAATGTAGGTACAACTTTACATCACCCTGGCCCTTATCGTCGAAGAAAATTACGTTCATGCTAGTGCACCTGCAGTGCAGATATTTGTGATTACTTTGTAAGAATTTCTAGCACTTACATTATACACTCAAATATGTGTGAATAGTCCATTGTTAAGGTCTCTACTCTAACAGCCGGTAGGCAATGTTTATTGTCCACTATGTTCCACACTATTTGCCGTTTTAATTTGTTGTTACTTAGTTTCCAGCTTCCTACAAAGTTTGAGTTAAACACTGTAGTTTATATACCTGTCTTCCTTTGCTTAGGTTCAGTTTTGATTGACTTGACCTAAAATATAAATACCTAGGTACTTATCTCATTTCTTGTTCACACAGTCTTTTCCCATATCTAGACATAACTCGCGGAATGTTGTCAAAAATTAGCACCGGACGGCGACGTACAATACCTACCTACCTTTTATCTCAGAGGCAACTACACGTCACAAATATTAATGTAAACACTAAAATACTGATCAAACAGTTCAAAGCTAGATAGCAAAGAACAAGTTATTTGTCAAAATCGTAGTGAGACGACCAATCGTAAAATTGCTAGAGGTTTGTTCATGCCTTGCAATGTTTCAAATATGTAATGCTGTGAAGTGGTCATATGGCTATTCGTATTGGCTATTGGACGTATTTTTCAAAATATTTGACGTAGATACAAATATGCAAATACAGACAAATACGACCATACACATGAGAGCCCTTATTATTCCTTTCTTATCTCTGTACACCGTGATCCGTTTCCACAATTAATATAATTTATTTCTTGTAGCCACTGATACCGGGATCGGTGGATACAAACATTAATTGTTTTTTGTGTTGGAAACCGATCCCGGTATCGGTGGAGACAAACTGCCGGGATCCGTTTCCAATCCAAACGGATCCCGGGATCGGTGGAGACAACCCCCTGTATTTGTCGAATAGGCAAATAAGACGAATATTTTGTCACACATACCAACTACACATGGCAATTATTTATCAAATATAACAAATACGCAAATACATGTGAAGTACCACCATAAAATCGTACATTGAATATTTATACATTCTTGGCAATTCCGTCACCGCGAGTCCATTGTCCTGAGAATTAGGCTTCCAACTGCGATTGAAACATAATTATTTACATTTAAACCTGCTATTAAAAAGTTTTAATTACTAGTTATTGTCATAAAACTGTCAAAAAGAACAATGGTGATAAAATAACGACATAACTTACACATATAATTACGCCATAAACTCAATGATTGTGGTAAAATTCTTACTCCTTTGCGATTTTTTTATTGTGTTGAAAAATTATATTGTACTATTTTAAAGTTTTCGAAATCACAAAAGGAAAAATAAAATTAGATTATAATTTTATATGAATTTCTTTGATAAGAACAAAGTCAGCATTTTCTTACCGGTTGCCCTTAAATACAATACAAAGTACAACCTTACAATCACACACTTTCTAAATCCCAATCGTAGATATAGGTAAACAAACACAAATCGATTATAGATCGGCCTGACCGAAATCGTGAGCGAATCTTGTTTTGTTTGTTGAAAGATGCGATTGTAGAGAAGCTAAAATGTGAGAACTGCCACACAACCTGTAAGTTTTTAGGTCACTACATTAACTACTCAGTGGAATTACTCGGCAATATAACAATATTGCTTATTTTCTATGAAAACTAAAAACCCTCAAAGGACAGCGACAGACTATGCTAATGTCATGAGATATGATCATAGCACAAAGTATACGACAGCCCAAATCAAGTGTCTTATTTTGTAAACAAATATGATCCTAATTGCCTATTGTGGTGTAACACTGAAGGAACTGATTGATTGAATCTAGTCATCATTGTGAAAATAAAGTGATCCGATCTAATAATGTGAAAATAACTTGGTATGCAATAAAATAATTATACTTATTATAAATTAGAACTCCCCATCGGCATACAAACCATACGTGGTTTCGCCTAAGTGTGAAATCACATGTATTATTAAAAATGTTATTAAACAATATTTAAAAAAAAAGACACTTGATTTGGGCTGCGATATAGTTCCAATTAGATTCATATCTTATAGTATCTCTAAACTAATCCTGCAAAGATTAAATAATTGTCATAAGTAAATCTTACCGTACTTATAGGTATCACGGTAAAATATTCTGACAGTGACAGTGGTCGACAAACATCACTCTACACCTCGCCTCGGTGTCAGCTTAGCTGAAACATGCACCTTTTGCTATACCACTCATCGTAAAATTTTGTTATTTATTTTATTTTTATAAACTTGTATGTGGTGTTGGACAATCAGCGAGGTCGTAAATGGCAATAAACTTATTATCTATTATTCTATTTCTCCATAATGCATCATATACATGGTGATTGGAAATGCGATACATTCCTTGAAAGGGCTGATACTAGAGGTGGTTTGCAACAAATTAGGCCCTATTAACGAGGGGTCGAAAATGAGTGATTTCTGAGTTACGGTAGTTTTAATTTTATTTACTTGTTCACAATAAAAAAATGATGTTTAAAAACTGCGCCACTCTGAGCATTGAAATAATACTTTTCTGAAAGCTGATAAAGTAGAGATTACCTTAACAAAATGCATGCATAAAATTCCCCTTAACTCAAAAATAAGAGGTCATAAATCACGATTTTTTTTTCTCATTTTCGAATGTCGTTAATAGGGCCTAATTTTCATGGAATCGAATTTGTGAAAAACCATAATAATTTATTAATTTACACATTTATTTTATTTCCAGACTGAACCGTGGACATCACTATCTTCAAACCCAGTGCAGTGAAGTGACACGAGTTAAATAGGATTATTATGTTCAGTGACAATTTATCCGTTGAGACCAAGGACCGAAGGTGACAATTGTGTTGGTACCTACATGTCAGTTTTGTGTTTTGGATAATGATTGTTTGGCGAACGAAGAACACTAGCCGGCGGAAAATCAGTGACTGGTAAGTGTTCATTGATTCTTAGGCCGAGATTCATAGACGGTTTTGAGCGGGCTAAGTCTGCAGGGTTAGCATCAACGATTTTTATAGCACTAAAATCCTGTAAAAGTCAGCTTTGTGTCGACAAATATAGCAAAAAGGTCGGTGGCGCAGACTTTGACAGGATTTGAGCGCTAATAAAAATATTTATTTATTTATTTGTTCTTTATACACGATTTTTATGTAGGTACAGGCAAACTTATTGCCATGCGGCATTCTCTACCAGTCCACCAGTTATACAGATAGGACTAGGCGGTGCATTGTTGTGGAATTTTTATCTACAAACAATACTAATAATAATAGTATGAATAATTATATAAATAAGATGATACACATATTACACACGATACTTACATTAAAAAAAAGTTGATGTTCTGAGCTCGCTCTTAAGACGATTAAATTTCGTACTTTTTTGACAGCTGTAAGAGCGAGCTCAAGCTAAGCTTTTGCTCAAAATATTCCTAATGTATGTGTGTCTGTAACGTAGGTATATATTTCTATGCCCAGCCAATAAATATCATCACTGGTTATTCTTTGCAACCGAATCAATGTCCAATGAATGGTTTACTTCCATACTGTCCAGTCCGTTTTATTATTTAGATAGGTACTCTTATTCATTACTTATAATATGGTAAACAAGTTGCACTTTGAGTATTTCAAAATTTCCAATGTCCAATTTTCCATGTGAATGAAGCAATTTTGGCTGGTTCACGTATTTCTTCTGAACAAAAATATATGTCAATATTAGGATGTTGATATTATTTTCAATTTTGAGTTGATGGTTTATAGTATAACTTAATTAAGGTTAAGCCGTGGTTAGAGAATATATTATTTCCATCGAGCTCATGATCATAAAGTTAAATCTACACTGATGTAAGATTGGTATCTATCTTGTTGAAATTATTTCATAACTTGCTCATAAGTAGGTACGGACAACAGCAGATCAATGGTAACACTTGCAGTACAATTTTAACTCTTACGACGCAGATAATAAGAACGGTGTTACACATGATCAGCTGTTAGCTGTACTACAGTTATCAAAAGTTTCTTAAACGATTAAACATCTTCCTACAATTATGATCAAAGTAAAGTATATTCGTTCAAATCTAGCTGTATGTAATAGTAGTTGTATTATGTTATGACAGACAGTTTCTGTTGATTATTTCACATAACTTCTTCATTTCTACTCTACTGCAATTGAATAAGTAGAAGTAGAAGAATACACACAAATGGCGTCTAACCTATGGTAAATGTGATGTAGGTACTTATTCAGTTTTCATATATAATCATTTTATTTCAAGTAGTTTTATAAAGGCGTATTAGCCTGAACCAAAAAATTTACGTCACTACTTTTTGTTTAGCTTTTAAGTACTATACCTATAGCTTTGCGAATGTTGTCTGACCCATTTTAATATGTTTGTTAATGAATAAAGATTTTTTTTAAATCAAAAAGTACTTAAGGCTTTAAACAAATAACTGGGGTTCTTGATAACTATTGTATTCCAAGCTTAAGTTACTCGCCGCGGGGCATCATCATGGTTAGTAAGTCTTGCCTTGCCTCATGTGATGCGTTATTGCATTTTGCGTCCGCGGGAGGGCCCGCAGGCTAACTTATATGCAAAGTAAGATTCGTAATCACAAGTATATGTCGTAGCCAGGTGCAGCATCATACAACACGAAGTGTTCGGACTGAAGTTGCATCTGTAGCTGGCGGTGTTCCAAGATTTTTTGGGCATACTCTGAAGTACGTCTGGCTTATTCTTTATATGCGAGTATTACGGTTAACTGCAACGATATTTATAAGCGCTCAAGTGCTGTCAAAGTCTGCGCCAACCAATTTTTTGTTATAATGTTTGGTAAAAATCAGACATTGACAGAAGTTGCGCGCTAGAAAAATCGTTGCCGCTCACCCCCCCTGTCGGGGTGATGTGTTCGGATGTTTCGTGAAGTGCAAGTTAACACCGTTTAGCTGCACCATACAAATCCCTATGGTACTTGCATTTTGTAGTCTCATATTGATATTTTGAGATTTTTGGCCTGTGTTTTCTACAATCTGATAGGCTCTTGATTTCAAATATCCGTAACTCGTCTTTTACGACAACATGTTTTTTAGTGATTTTAATTATTCGGGTATTATTTACTAACAGTTTCGTAATTGTTTTATTTTGTTGTAAGTACTTTCTACCTATGACTCTATTGAACATTGCAACGAGTTAAGCTCAAATCGTACAAATTAGCACCGAATTTTTTACCTCACAACATATCATGAAGATCATTAATATGATTTTCGCACGCATTGTGGCGTCGGCGAAGTCTAACGGGGTAGGGAGCTCAAATTGTGCCGGTTACCACGAACTGTACGACACTTCATCAAAGACCTACCTCCCGTTCTTCGCCAGAAGCATTTCAACAGCTCCGAGGTGGAAGCAAAGGCTCAATTTAGAATGGGCGAGTAGTAAATTTGATTGATGAAAACGACCCACATACCTCCGTTCGCATTAATAATTCAAGGGAGTAAAAAAACTGATTGTTGGTAGGGAATTTTGTATAGGGTTCTCTGAGGAAAGCAATAAAAAAATTAAGAAATGCTTTGATAAGTGCCGTACCTCATTATCCTCCTCAAGGGATACTCAGAGTCTTTGGAATGTAATAGTGATTTGTTTTATTAGGACGAGCTTGAAAGCCCATTATTAACTTTCATAACGTGATGCGTTTACCGCGAGATCTTAGCTAGGTGTGTTTATGGGTTCGTTAGAGTTGAGAATGTTACTTATTATGTAAAGCATTTCTGAATTTCTTAAATCATACCGAAAAACGCAAAAATCCTGAAAATTGCAATGTAGGGGTTTCAAGTTCTGTTAATTCTTAGTACCTAATAACACAAAGACTTTATTAAAAAGTTATACATGAATACAAGTTTCAAATATCCCGCTGGTACCTACTTACCTAAATTTCGGGTAAATAGCAGATTTGTGTTTACATGGTCTTATAAGGTCGTTGACCGCTTAACGTAATAATAATAAAGCCTCTTCAGAACTTATGTGTACATTTTAGTCACATATCAGTTGGCAGAGGTCTCCAACTTTCTCCATTCTTGCCTCTCTCTGTCCACTCTACACGATTTTAGAATTAAAACTATAGTGAGCCATTACTACAAATTATTATACATAAACGGATATCACTCACTTATATTGTTGAAGTCGGCAATTAGACCGACAGTTTCAATATAAGTGAGTGATATCCGTTTATATATAATACTCTACACAATGGTGTCCCAGCAACTTGTCTGGATTACATTCCAAATTCGTCTTAAGGACCACATCAGAGATAAATGGCAGAAAATCTTATAAAAATCATCAGAAGCAATTTTAATAAAAACCAAACATCTGTTACGTACGATAAAATACTATTAAGTATCTAATTTACAATATATTTCATAATTGCAACTAGCTAAGTTAATGTTCTCAAAAATGCGAAAACCTGCCGTTTTTCGCAATTATGCTAACTACAACTTACCGAAATTGAGTCACTGTTAATGTTTCATTTTCAGTTCAGTTCATTAAAAAATTGCATTTATCGTACCAATAGAGATTTGATAATTTTCTTAATAAAATTGATTGTGTTAAATTATATATTTTTTTTGAAGATTGGGGGCACCACTTACATAACGTGGCTCTTAATGTAACTTCCTTAAATAACTTGGCTTAAAGCACGTTATTTCCCATCGAACCCTAAGCTGTCAGTGGGCGCTTCGGCTCGGCTGTTCAAAGGAGCACCTCAACTGCGATAGGGCTTGGCTCTCTGCCCTCGAAACCTTTTGATAAATATAAATTATCAGAAACCTGCCACAGCCTTAAATAATTTTTAAGTACAAGGTGCAACAAATTATGTGCTAACATTCACTTACAGGATTCTACTTTGCTTCGTTAGTTGAGTCACCAATTCGTTATAATACTTTTATGCAAAACAAATTCTAACGCATAATATGATTCCCAGGTTCCAATTAAGTTTTTTATATATATATTTCAAATTAATGTATTCATACCTAATATAAAAACTTAAAATAATACAAATAATAAAAGTAATATTTACATAATAAGCATATCGCCTACGTCGCCCCCATGCGGCAGGGTTCCCAGGATTCATTAAGTTTATGTAAATGTGTAAGTACATATTTGAAATTTTCACATAAGACAAAAAAATGTACTTCCACAGATCCTCTGTATTAAGAAGTCAATTTCAAATACCTACTTTATATTTAAATTTTGTATAGTAAAATTGTGCGCGCAATTAATATTAACATTAGAGTAAGAGTTCAATGAACGTCAACTATTTTTTGTTCACTTAGCCCTTAATTTTCATCCCCCCTTCATCCCCAAGCATCCAGAGTTAGGTAGGTTATAGCAAGAAATTTTTATGCGCGCCTAAAATCTCTTTCATTTTCATTAAATTTTCCCGTACTTACTTTGTTACAACTTGTAAACGAACACACATTTTATTATATCGAGACCGGTTATTACCGCGCGTTATTACTTATTACGGAGGATAAATTTATCGACTTATGTTTAATATAAGGTGTTATGCAGTTCGTCCATCCGTGTGTGGTCCATATAGTACTTTCCGAAGTTATCACCGAAAATATTAGTTTAAAGCATTCGTAATATGAGTAGCTACACATCAAAGTTCATCAAGTGTACCACTTTGGACCGTTCTTATTACCTGCGTCGTAAGTGTTGAAATCGTATTGACTGCGAGTGTTACCATTGATTTGCCGTTGTCAGTACAATTAATATTTATTATTGCAATTCCAATTTCATCCTGTAATTAGAGGCCCGTAGGTATTAATAAATCACTCTCAGCTCAAAAGTCAATCTTGAGAACGACCTCAAGATGGCGTTTATATTAATAAACGTAATTTAGGTGCGCGTTTAGGAATCGGGTATCACGTGAGTAACGCCATATTAATAAACAAACAGTTCTCAAGATAACTGTCAAATTCACACTTGAGAACGTATTTGCTTATTGCAGGCGAACCGCGACTTGAGAAAGACATCACGTGATACGCCCTCAAGATTGGTTTATAAATGAATGACCTACTTGAGATGGTGATCACGTCTTGAGAGTGTATCAGCTGAATACGCTCTTGAGGGTTTGAGCTCAGACTATTAATACGGGCCTTAGACATCACGCTAATGAAGTCATGACCCTGTGATCATGACCAAGAGCAAAATACGTCTTGGCATTGTATTAAATGGCGACAGAAGACCGCTCTTGTGTTTTTCTCACATATTCTTCAGAGGGAATGCCGGGTCAATAGCGATTCCACCCGTCGCGTTTCGACCCGAAAAATTATCTGGCTTTTATTTATTTATTTTATTAATGGACTCGACAGTTCGTCATTTGCCAATACAGAAAATTCAATATATTCAATAGTCTTCTATCTTCCTCTAGGGTAGTCGCAGTAGCGTCTTCACCCTGGGTAGCCACGTCTTCATGTCTTCATCCAGAGGAGTCGCCGTAGCGTCATCACTCTGGACGAAGCAGCTCGACAGTCACGTTCACTCCCGAGCTTGTAGCGGGAACTCTTGATAAAAGCTTGAAACTTCAGATCTTGCATAAATAATCCAATAACTTCACCGTACTGTCTGTAATAATACTTTATTAGTCGGTACAGTCAGAGACAAAAATATTACTATAGGTAGCATTTATTGTTTAAGAAATGTTTATTTGAGTTATAAGAATAGAATAGAAGAATAGAAATATCTTTATTAGGCAACAAAATCCGGTCTTAAATAAATACAAACACATGTGAGTAATTAACTGTACAGATATGTTAGTATACGTAAGTATATACTCCACCTATGTGAGTAGGTAGGTATATACATTGTGGTTTTTGATGCTAAAAGGCCCCACGCTCAGCATAATGCTGACGGAGCTGACTCCGCCGAGCGCTGATTTTCAGCGTGGCCCTTTTTCTTAAACTAAACCCACCCCGTGTCCCTTTATTGTGTCTGTCTACAAACTACAACACCGATAGACTCATCGCCGACCACACCACTTATTCCTACCACGACCTGTGCCGCACCACACCCTACTTGCGATGACGATTTCTTTAGAAATTTAGATTTAGTACCGCAGAAAGTATTTTTTAACTCTGTTTCCTGGTCTTGTAGAACTACTTTTTATACAAAGTTTTAAATGATTTTATGTTTGAATGTAAAATCTCTTACATTATAAAAATCACAACTAGGAAAACAGTCACACTTTTGGAAAATTATGTTTGGTTCGTTAAAGATCGATGGGTTTACCTACAGTATCAGTCCAACGGTAGAGTACGTACTTAAGTACTTAATCTCGGCGACGGCCTAACCAACACTGTTAGCTTAACGACAGGTGAAAATGTCACTATAAATGTATACTAAAACGATAAGTGTCACTCCAAAATGTCGTTTAGTAATACACTCACCGACCATGTAATGGCTAGGTGAATGTTTTATCATCACCTATAGGTATTTTACTTAAAATAATAAAAGATTTTGTGGATTTGAAGTCATGCTAGCAAATAATTTTTTTTGGAGTTCTTCGGTCCTCTCGAAGAATATACTGGCTAAAACAGGAACGACATGAAAACTGTCATGACTATCAGAATAAAATTAATCTCAGACATGTGTAATTCGTTTTTACACCTGTGTGGCGTATTACATCCCGAGTCGGAGAGAGCTGTCGCCCAAACTATGTTGATCTATCATAACATCGTGATGAAACCTACATGCCGTAGAAGAAGAAAAAAAATCTAAGGTATGTGAAATCCGCCAATCCGCAATGGTGGATCATGGCCCCAGCTCCCTTGATGTAAGGGAAGGTCTGTGCCCGAGCAGTGGGACAATATAAATAGACTGATGATGATGATGTTGATCTATCGTGTCGCTAATTGTGAGTCTGCCGTCACCAATTCGAGTCTCAGCGTCATTAATTTCCAGGATATCATTCGAGGGGTATCACTGAGGCCAAGCGGTCCTGATGCTGATCAAACCGTTACTCGGAATCGTTCTGATTTATGGGCCGAGATAGTGGTTATCGAAATAAGAACATCACTCGTACTTATTCCGCCGGTAAACACAGCTAATATATTAGAACATGATGAAAAAATTCTTACCGTGGGCAGGACTTGAACCTGCGACCTTGTCATTCCGTGACAGCTAATATATATGTATTTTTTTTCATTTCATTTAAAAATGCCAGAAATAAACATGGTTCAGCAAATTAAAGTAGCGACTTTAATTTGCTGAACCATGTTTATGGATACGAATCCCCACTTAACTTTTAAATCGCGTTTATTAATACTAGCTCTCGAGTTAGAATGTACGTTTACCCAGATAGCGACCTAACCGACATTAATGAAGAGAAATATGCGTTGTAATAAAATCCCCTAAAGCCGCAAGCGTTCGTGCGAAAAAATGCGGTTTTTGCTCGGAACGAAAGTACGTTATTACGGCGCATGCGTGTCGCCGAGTCGAGAGTCGCACGCGTCAGCTCGCTCGATTAGTTCGCGTCGCATCGCATCGCGATATAGATCGATTTCCCCTAATAGCTCGTTAAAAATATAGACTTTCCCAGGGTGTGAAATACGGTGAAGTATTTTTTCTCATTACTAATTTTCTCCTCAACAAATTCCACTAAGCTAAAACCTTGTGCTACGGGCGACTGAGTCCCAGAGTGATGGGGATCGAACCTGCAACGTTTGCAGTCTCACGCATTGGCCATTCGGTTTCTGTGGCTTCAATTTTAATTCTGTGTCGTGAAACAAAAAAAGTATTCCCCAGATTTAAAGCTTATTTCGGGAATTCAAATGAGCAAGTTACAGATTGCGAGACACAAAAGCGAGTAAATGAAAGAAACAACTCAAATATACCATAGCCCAAATCAAGTGTCTTATTTTGTAAACAAATATGATGATATAATTTACTGAAGAAACTGATTGATCGAATCTGTTCATCATTGTGAAAATAAAGTAATCCGATCTAATAATGTGAAAATAAGTCTATGCAATAATCACAGAACAGCTTAAAATGTTAAAAGAGGAGGGTAGTTTTTGTTGAATGAGTGTGTAGTAGTAATAATTTTATTGTTGTTTAATTTTATGTTTGTACTAATGTAGGCAAATGGCTAGTAGCTGTTAAGATGCAATTTTTTTTGGTAACCTATAAATTTTCCCACTGCTGGGCAAAGGTCTCCCCCTCCTCTTCCATCCATCCCTGCCCTGAGCCTCTTCCAGTCACCCATCCCTGTATCTAACGATATTGTCTCTCCACCTACGCCGAGGTCTGCCCCGACGCCGGCAACCGTCCGATGGCACCCATTCTGTGACAGTCCGGGCCCACTACAAGATGCAAATTATATATAAATAAATAAATAACTTTATCAGTACTTTGTCGCAGTTGATGTTATAGGTTGCAAACTATGATGGACTAAAAGCCTGCATAATTGATGTGCTCCAAACATTGATCTCTTATAAACAACTAGATACACAAAGGTGTAAGACCTTTGTGTATAAGACAATTTAAAAAAACGTCCAAATAAGGGTCCATTGTTGACGTCCAAATAATGTCCAATAAAGCAAATGAGTATCCATTCATCCGTTTGGACCTTCTTTGCGCTCGGACATTTTTAGAAGGCAGACTGTGTGTAGTTGTTTATAGGCGAACAGTGGCTCCAAAGCTTGGTTTGCTTAGTAACAACGCTGAGTAAATCGAGGAGCCGGCTAATATATTTGAGCTAAACCAATATCCTCTTAAGCCATTCGAAACCGGTACACCATCGCGTGCGCAAACGACACAAATACCTATTATTTACCTACCTACCTATCTAGTATACACACCTATTATTTGCATTCATAGTATGCGAAATTTGATACATCCGGCACTACAGGTAACGGAATTTGCTTCTTATTGCCAAGGAAACACCTGGGATATATTTATGAACTCCTGTCACACAGAAGTGCAATAAGGATCTTTATTTAAGAAATTTATAACGTGATTTTTATCTTCGGCATTTACTGACGCACACCAACCGTGGCGAAATTTAAAATATTTGAAGAAAATTCGCTAAATATTCCCACCAATGTTATAAATGCGAAAGTTGGGATGTTTGATGGTTATTAAGAGGTTTAGGTGGTTGCTACTCAAAAACGCTGTAAAGGTATTATAAATCTACACCATATTTTTCACACATTACATTATTAATTAAATAGGATAGATAGATTGTTTAGAGTATTGTAAAGAATTTTCAAAAATCAGTCAAGAAAATCTCAATCTTAAAAACTATCCTATACACTGTTCTCTGCTGTTTTAGACTATATACATTTGGTTGTTATGCGTAGATCCTGATTGTTATTAAAGGTGATTATGGTCATCCGCCATCATTTTCGAATGGCGGATTGATTTTTTATTCGTATAATTTTCAATTTACATGAATACTCTAAATAACTCGACATTGGCGAAATTATCTCTTAAATAAGAGTAGACGCCATTTAAATAAAAAATAGCATAGAATAGAAGGTGATTATTCTGTTTTAGTCACACTAACTTATGTTCCGGGGTTCTCTTGAAAATGGCGGGAAACGACGGTTGCGAAATTATTTCATAATTTTCCTTTTAATGCCTACAGGGACTATTTTGTGTTTAATATCACGTTAAATTAATCAGAAAATGTTCGCGAATGACAGTACGGTGAAGTTATTGGATTATTTATGCAAGATCTGAAGTTTCAAACTTTTATCCCGCTACACGCTCGGGAGTGAGCGTGACTGTCGAGCTGCTTTGTCCAGAGTAATGACGCTACGGCGTCTCCTCTGGATGAAGACATGAAGACACGGCTACCCAGGGTGAAGACGCTACTGCGACTCCCCTGGAGGAAGACAGAAGACTATTGAATATATTGAATTTTCTGTAACATGACATTGGCAAATGACGAATAGTCGAGTCCATTAATAAAATAATAAATAACTTATGTTCCAGTAGCGGGTTGTTGTGTCATTGTTCTATCGACAGTCGTCCATACAAAACATGGTCAATATTTTACACGTGCGACAACTGACACATAATTTATTTAAGCCGGAAAAGCTCCGGACCGATAATTAGTCAAATCATTAAAAATGTCTCGAGCAGATTCTTTTTAACCGGTTCGCTTCGAGGTAGAAAGTGTTTTATTTTAGGTGTATGTTAATTGGTAAGTTCCTAGGAAGTGGCGATTTTTTGTTGTCGCAATTTGATCAACTAAGTAGGTAAATCTTGGACGAATTAATCAAAGGACGCGAAATGATCGAAGAATGTAGGTAGGAGAACCAACCATTTTCTTTATTACGTCACCATTGGTTGATGGTAATAAAGAATGAATACCCGATCAAAACGCCAAATGTTTTTGCGGAAAACTACAAATGCGTACCATTGATCTCCTATAAACAACTAGATACACAGTCTGCTTTCTAAAAATGTCCGAGCGCAAAGAAGGTCCAAACGGATGAATGGATGCTCATTTGCTTTATTGGACATTATTTGGACGTTAACAATGGACCCCTATTTGGACGGTTTTAAAATTGTTTTAGTAAAACCTTTGTGTATCTAGTTGTTTATAGGAGATCAATGATGCCTACTTACTCCTACCTTCTGACATTTCCGTGTTTTTCACGTGTCATGCGCACGCGCAGTGCAGCCCCGTAGTTGTCAGTGCCAATGGCACTCTTGCCATTTAGCATGGCATTGCTAAATTACTATGATCAGTGGGGGCTATTACGGTTCTCAAAACGATCAAATTTATTTATTTATTTATTTATTTATAAAAATATTACACAGCATTACAGTAACACCAATGCGCTGTGTAATTCATAATAATAACTTAGTCTACTTATAGATAATAATAATATAAATTCAGTCACATTAAAATATTACAAATCATACAATCATACCATGTCATATCGTGTGTGACAGGGACGGTGCTGTTGCGTTGGTATTGCGGCGTCGGCGCGCCATGCATGACATTGTATGATTTCATCATTTTGAGAACGGTAATAGGGGGAGTTCTGATCTGAGTATGTGTCAAAGGGTTAATTCGTCCAAGAGGTAAAGGTATAAACTATAAATGTATCTATCTATTCACAGGTTTAACCTATATTACATCTAACCTTCAAACTGATATTATAACGACCATATGAATGAACAGTATTCCGAATACTTACATAGCGGAATCAATAATTTCATACTATGCATAGTACGGTGGAACACAGAGAAAGGTGTACAGGAGAGTTTTTAAGGTTGAGATTTTCTCAAAATCTCCTTGACCTATTGCAAAAATTCTTTCACTGTTTGATAGATAAAAGTGAAAACTATGTAACTGTTAAAGAATTATTAAATTCGGACCAGTAGTTGTTGAGAAAATCTCAACCGTATTGAAACCCCCCGTATACATATCTCTGTCCTGTGTTCGACTGTACTATTTACAAGTAAATCTTTCGTACTTATTATAACATTCCTCCATAAGTGAGTATATGTATAAAGTATCACTGGCATGAGTCACGATGATTTACCTAGTGTTGGAAACCCATACTTTCTTCAGCGTCACGGCCGACTGAGGAAATTCCTCAGTAATGAGTACAGAATGAAGACATTATTGACAACCGTTCATTTTACCAGTTTCTTCATTTGTTCGTACACAGTTTCTAGTTATATTCTCATTAGAAAACTAGGTAGGTATATTTCAAATTTTAAAATATTATCTAATTTATTATTAGCAATAATTAAGTAAGGAGAAAAGTGAACAGGAGAGTGAACTGTATTACGTGAGACTAATGCCTTTATTATCTAAGGCCGATATTCATAGCTGGTTTGCTGGTAGAGAACTCTAATCTAGAGTTAAGCACACCTTTTGTCTTACATCTTATTCCATGTCTTGTATTGTAATCAACTTTATGTACATTAAAGAATTAAAGGACGGTTTAGAGCGCGAGCTGAGTTTGAGTTCGGTTTTACAAATGTCCGATTTCATACAATTTTGACAGTCGTAAGAGTGAGCATTGTGCTTGTGATTAAAATTGTCTATGAATATCGGTAGGTATATGGCTCCCTTCAAAGAAAGCAGTGAGCCGCAACGATTTTTATTAGCGCTCCGTGGGGTGACCGCGATCCAATCGTTATCGTAATCGCACACATGGACACTATACATTGCTGCTCTGTTTTTGCAAGTTTTAACAAACGACAACGAAACGCAGCAATGTATATAATTCAAGTGTCAAAATGAAAACGATTGAGGTCACGGTCACCGCCCGGGTCCTGTCATTGTCTGATTTTTGTCGAAATATTGTACAAAAACTTCGTTCGCGCAGACTTTGACAGGACTTGAGCGCCTAAAAAATACCTTGCTGCTAGCTCTGCTCATGTTATCGCTCTATCAAAGAAAAAAAAATCATAACCTTACCATCACATAATATAAGAATACAGATCCGAGCACAACTAATGACAGTAACATTGACCGTGATAGGTTTCGCCCGTGCGGCGCGCGCGCAGCCGAGAAAGCAAATTGTCGCCCAGGCGCCTCCGGAACTAGTTTACTCCGGTTATTTATACGGATATTTTCACTTATGTAAATTGCAATAAATTCTCTGGCTCCTGTGAACTATGTCCGGTTAGAAAATGAATTTTAATATTTTAAGAATGAAAATTATAAGCCGCTAAGTGACGTGCGAAAAGTAAAATCAACACCCATGGAATCTTGTGCCTAGTTCATTCCATGGGTGTTATATATAGAAGGTAGAGCGGGGATCCCCTTAGGGTTAGCGCAGACCAACGGAGTGACGGAGAAGCGACTAATTTAGCAGAATTTGAATTCAACTTTATTTACTTCAACATACGATATAATTAAGATCCTCCGCGCGACTCCGAGCGCCCCGTCACGCGCAGTTGAATTTCGCGTAGGTTCAGTCGACAGCAGATCAATGGTAACACTTGCAGTACGATTTCAAGTCTTACGACGCAAATAATAAGAACTGTCAAAAGTAAAAAGTGTTACCATTGATCTGCTGTCGACTGTACTAGACACCTAGTAATCTCTCGATATATGGGATAAAATTGGTCGTGCATACTCTTGATCTTGGTGTTTTAATTGATTTCCATTTCTTTGGTTTCAGGTGCACAATGGCATCGGATGTCGCATCCTGTATACCAAGGACGACATTCGTATGGCTAATTTTGGCTTTGGTCAATGTAAGTAATACCGTTTACAACTGAAATAAAAATACTTATAAGTACTTATGTTTCTTCTTGTGTTTCCATTTGATATGGATCCGGAAAAGTTCTGAAGATTTAAAAACAGTCGAAAACAAAGAGACAAGTATATAGGAGGCCTCATAAGGTTGGGATTTTCTTTAGAACTACTTGACCTATTGTAATTTTTTACTAGTAGATAGTTAAGAGTACCTCCTCCTCCCTAATCGTTGCCTCAGTGCTGAGGATCGTGACCATCAACAGCAGGTGCCGTCTTGGCATGTATGAACTGGCGCCAGGAGACACGGTTTTGTGCTCTTCTCACAGCCTCTTCAAAGGGCACGCCGAGGATTCTGCCCACCACATCAGTCCAGCGGGCTGGTCTCCGGCCACGTGGTCGTGGTAGTTAAGAGTACCTACACTAAACTAATTGTAAACAAAAATCAGAAATCAGTCAATACTTTTTGAGAAAATTTCAACTTTATTAACTCTTCTGTCCACCTTTCTCTGGTGTAGGACAGTATAGATCACATAGGTATATTTCAAACTGACAAGTGCATGAAGATATTAATAAAGTGGTAGAATCGAAATTGGCGAACCTGGATCCATCAGATGGGAGTCCATCTCCAGGTGTATATGAACTTATGGAGACAGAGGTGAATTTATGGATGTATCTTTATGAGAATCTAACTAGTAATATAAACTTAACCTTCTGCTATAGCGAATTTATCTTAGTAAATTTACCTTTCTTTACCTTCGTCTCTAGACAAGTTTTTTACCCTCTAAATGGAGATTTCAAGTTTGCTCATTGACCTCTATAGATTTACCGTGAGAATCCACTTCAATAGCAAAAACGATCCTATTGAGATTAAATGGTGCTTAATGAGATAAGTTAACATTTGCTTAAACTTTGGTCTCTTTTGTTTTGACCCCGTTCTAATGTGCAGTATACTCATTAGCATTTTGTCAGCATTCAACATACACATTAATATTGACTTAGCTCTGACAAATTGTAGAGTCATTCAACTTTCGTTTAGCCTGTCTCTTTCCTGTTTAGGTCATAAGATTAAGACTTTACTAAGATTTATTGCACTTATTTATTATCGCTTAGTGAGTATTATGTTATTTTTATATTTTGTGATAGTTGTTGCTTTCGTCTCAGTAGATATTTTGATCTAATCAACTAAGGCACGGAAGGCTTATTGTCATTGGACCTTAAATTCTTAACAAATTAATACCAAAAATCAGCTACTGGTAAAAATACTTGCATCGATAGGCAGTTAAAAAAAAATGAATTCCTAAAACGCATTCCACCCAGCTCCGCCTATAACAAAAACCTGCCCTAGAACAACGTTGAGTAAGCAGAAACGAAACTCCGTCCTTGGTGAGGTCGTGTACAACCTGACCGATTAACGATACCACCTACCATCTCCCGAGCACTTAGCGTTGAAAGGCTTTCTCATCTAGTCGGTTGTGACACCGCAGTGTCCGCTCCATTTGAGCCCGTCGTTCCACGCATGCGCGTCCGGTGGCATACATAGCTAACATATCGCACACTCGCAACTGGACCACGTTTGCAAAAACATACGGATAGAAGTGCAGATCGCAGAAGCAACGGTTGTTGGGGTGGGAATTCGCTCAGGCTTAGATAAATAGCAGTCTTCAATCGATCTTTGCTGGCGTTTCATTTGCAACAACAACAAAGTAGATAGTTCTGTAAGATACGACAACCTCAAGATTCCAGATCCTAGAAGCGCTGTTAATCTGATTGCTAGATTTTAACCTGTGGTAATCAAAACACAAACATTGAGTTCTTGATCCAGAATATTAGGGTACGAACACAAATGGATATGAACAAATATAAACTCCATCATATATACCGGCAAACCTGGTAAACAAAAGATCATAAGGTTATTGGAACCACATAAAAATCTGTTTCAGAGATAGATGGAAAACATATACAAACTAGGTAGTAGCCGTGGGTAAATACCTGATGATCGCTACTTCCATACGCCCACAACGAAGAGCATGCACATTAGCACAATATGATGAACGATAAGCAAACGAGGCGAAAGATAGTAATAGAAGCGATTTATTAGAATGTTACGTGGTGTGGTATCCATTGATTCACATACTGATTAAAACCTCGAGGGAACAGTTATTGCAAGACTTTGCAGGTGCGAAATTGTTAAAGTATCGATGAAACACCTACTAGAATTTTATTATTCACTAGGCGTCAGTAATGTTTTAACTTGTAGTAATGAGTGTGGACTAAAAGCAAACTAAGTTCTTGTCGATGGATGTTACCAAACTAAATTATACAATCTACACGAAATTTTACAAGCAGATAGGTAGTAAGGTACTATTTAAATATAAGGTTTCTACAGGAAACTTGGAAAATTTCGGACGTGACAGACTGACAGTGAGCAATGATAAGTACCTGAGTACCATTACCTGAATGATAAATACGAAATGTAAGTACTAGCTGATAGAATTAGCACACCTAATAGTAAGAAATCCAGTGGACAAATTACTAAAGGCAGGAAGGACATTAGTGGTCCAGCTAACGAAACACATATTGATGTAAGTACAAACTGGATGTCCGACACTATACCTACACCTATGTGAACAGATACGAATAATAAATTACTTAACTACATGGTACTAATAAGTAATAACTTTGCTAGCTTCGTTCGAACACTTGAAAATTTATCGTGTTGCAAAATCATTAATCATTAGAATTTCATCTTCGAAATTTTATACGTACGTGCGCAGTATGTTATTATTACTTCCTAATAGTCAATAAACTTTGGTAAAAGCAACTAATTTTGGTTCGACTATTACTGTTTTACAGGTTGTAAACTTCGTTTATAAACGGAACTCGCTCATTTGTAAAACTGAATTTAACTACCATCTGATTGGCTTTCTCGCAGATAGCAAATTTCATAATCTTAATAACCATAGATCGACGGTATATGAGTACTACAAAGTGAATGTATAGACATTTTTGTGAATGGATTGATAACAGTAAAAGCAATATCGTTAATACGGACAATGGTTTATTGTATCCAACGATATGATAGAAGCTACCACATCTCACTAGACTTTTTACTCTGCATGCTTGCTTATTTTTTTATAGTTTTTAGGTCAATTGAGCAAATAAATAACTTCATCTATTGTAGTAATTTGAAATAACCTAGAGCAGCTTACCGTAGGTCGTGTAGCGATAGCAATTTTGCGGTTATTTCATATCTTGCTGACCGTGGAGGTGTATTACAAGGCATTATGTATTCGTATCTATGACGGAAATCACTTTTGTGCTGCCATTGTTGCATGGGATCGTGAGTATGTAATATTGGATCACGTTTGGAGTCATACCAAATTGAAAATAGCGGATGCTTTCGTTGGAATAACGTCGTGTCAAAACAAAGTAATTTGCTGTGTTGGTATAGGGTTGATTATTTCTTTATCTAAAGCTCGTAGACTATAAGCAGCCTTTTCTTATTGCATGATTTTCTTGAATTTAAACATGTTTGTAACAGTTCGAAATGAATAAATTATATCTTCACTCATTTCTTTTTCTCATTCAAAGTCTAATACAAGTAGGTTCACTTTGTAAAATCAATTTGCTAACAGGTACCACTTACCTGTCTTATATCGTCATCATTATCATAATACCATTCGGCATCCGCCCACTACGTGGCCTTTTGTGACCTTTCATGCCTCTCTTTGTGGTCGCGTGCTATTCTCATCTACTACCTGCATTATTATCTTCAAGATATCAAAACATGATGACAGTGACACGGTTAACCTATTGCAAGTTGTCCCTTGTTATTTCAAATTGATTTCACCTATCACATTAATCTATTTTTACTATATCATTCAGAGGTAGGTTTACTTTAATCTAAGAAATGCCTCTAAATCTATTATTCTTTTTCGTCATGTGTTGGTGATCTACATCAGCAGTCTATTTAGTTTTCGACTGGAATATATATCGTCTCCTTTTAGTTACTTTATTGCCACTATCACTTCTCTATTGCGCTTTATTTCTGGGGTTACTCGTAAAGCTGTAAAAATGGAACAAAGTTCCTATTTTGATTTTTAAAAGGCCGTGCATGTTAAATTTAACAATTCCTTAGAAAACTGCCAAAGCGGCATCGGCAGCCCTATTCCATCATGTCTACGTCCGTCCATACATGTCCTACCCGACATGTAATGAGTTGTGAAAGCCGTGTGAACCCGCCAACATAGCTTGCAACCCATTGTGTGTGTCACGTACGATCGGCTCAATTACTATGGCTAATTACCACCAGGCCGACCGCGTTTAGAACGCCAGCAGTTTCCACTTAATTGTGGTAAATGATGGGTCGATCGGAGATTTGTTGATCTTGTTGAATGGGAAAATTATGGTTTGCTTTCGTTTGATGAGGCTGATTGATAAGCTTTAACTGTTGCTTAGTAAGTACGTGATTTCCTTTCCATAACAGGACCATTAGTTTCCCTCTACATCTACAGAATGCAATAGCTGTTTCTCTGATGTAGTTTTATTGGTTGATGGGGTTTAAAGAATGTTTAAAAGCATCAAGGTAAAATAATAGACCTCCTGGTCCAGTCAATAATATGCCTGCCTTATAACCTGCCTTCTAAACTATAGATCCTGAGTTCGTAAAAGTGCTCATTTACGTTTATATTTAAAGTGTTATAATTTTAATGCCCTGATAATTGCTTTTGTGTAAAGTGATGTTTCATCGAATTCGCGGGTTGCTCGTATAATCCTACCTACTCTGCGATACTTAATATGCCTGGCGCTTCTTGTATTCTCGTTTGCTTTCATTGTATCTCTTCAAGCTATTCTGCATTAGTGGAATGTTTTATTGAAGCATCGTTACTCGTTGTTAAATATGCAAACCTTGAAAACGATTTGCATTTCAGGATCTCAACAACTTCCGTCCAATCTTCACAACCTCTTGTTAGCGCCAAGGTCACTAGTTTATTGGTTCTAAATGCAACCAGGCCTTGCAGTTAACTGCATTGTTCCCATGAATAATGCAAGTTAGCCGACAATGGAATCTTACGTGAGGCGAATCATAGATTCGTAACGGTCACAAATTCGCCTATCCGCGGAATCTGATGAATATGTAAGATCTGATGACACCTTGTCGTGGAATGCTAACGGTCGGTACACTTCGATAATATGTTGGGATCCAACTATTGAAAGTAACAGCGGTCCGGTTTGAGAAGATCTTATTTGCATCAGACCACCTTAGGTTTAATTGATCGTAAAGACGTAAACGTATGATATGTGCGAACTGTGTATAGTAATACAAATTCGAGTTTATAACGACGAAAGCTTGTAAGTATCTCTCTATTCCTGTGGTACGATTGTTGGTCCAAATAAAGAGCAATTCACAGTCAGTTTTGAGTACGAGTGTGAGCTCGGTCTTACGAGTGGCAGAGTTGTAATACCGAACTCAAATTCACCTCGCCCTAAACTTGTTTATAAATATCTGGTTTAAAATTGTTCATTGCATATTTTCATTTACCCATATTTGTTCTTTGGTTTGTATTTTACACTAGAGCTTATATAGATAAGTGTATTTGTTTCATAGATACGTGCTTCTGAAAGGTTTATTGCTGTTAAATGTTAAATTCCAAGGCTCGTAGCCATATATGTGATTTAAAGTTATTCCACCGTTAAGGCCTTAAACGACGTGTGAAAGGGATAACAATACGGTTTAAGGGAATTTTACGGTTACGGTTTAACTAGGTTTATGGCTAACAGTCTAAAATAATAATGTTTACGTGCAAAAATATACACCATGCATTCACTTGCAATAAACAATATGAATTCTAGAGTATATCTGTGTATAGCCCGTAGCGTAAACCACATTTCCTGCTTTCCTCTTTTACTATCACCATCAGACGACTTGCAATTTAATTGTTAATGTTAACTGTCTTGTTTATGCTTTCCTAGCTGAGATTTTATCCGGCTGTGGTTTGTCCACACGCCATTAAATTTATCGGCCATCTAGATCTCGGCTGGTATTAGCTTTCATTTGTAAGCTTCGCGAAAACATAGAAATGCATGTTATTTTACGTGTAATCAATTATTCAAACATGTGTTAAGGTAATTTATCTGATACAGTCGAAGACAGAGATAAGTATACAGAGGGCCTCAATAAGGTACATGCACATGCTAAATGCTATTACAGAGTAGATCAATTTCTAAATGAGAAAATATAATAAACAATCGCTACCTACTACTTCTTTGTTACTGCAAATTACATTATATTTGAACAAAAAATGTCGTCTCTCTCTTATATTGCTGTGCCTAAACAAGGTCCATAAAGAACATTGTAACATTTTAATGTTAAGTATGTGAACATCTGTATTATAACTTATGGAATGCAATAAATGTATTGAGTATTGAAAGGTTTTGATTTTCTCAAAAACTACTAGACCCAATTTAATAATTCTTTTACAGTTATAGTTTTAACTTTTATCTATCAAACAGTGAAAGCATTTTTGTAATAGGACAAGTAGTTTTTAAGAAAATCTCAACCTTAAAAACCCTCCTGTACACCTTTCTCTGTGTTCCACCGTACATATCAAAACAGATCAAGCGTAACAACTTTGAACTTTGGATCGTTCTTATTGTATGTGTCGTAAGAGTTGAAATCGTATTGCAAGTGTTACCATTGATCTGCTGTTGTCCATATACTTACAGCTTATTTTGTATGAGGCGGTTTTAGTGGGTAATCAATTAACCAATCCCACATCCCCTCCCAAGCTGGATAAACTTTAGAAGATTTTCCTCCGTTAAAAAAAGAGGAGGAGGAGGTTTTGTTTGTTTTTTAGTATGTCTGTATCTATAGATTTATTTAATAGGGGCCATCCATAAAGTACGTCACACTTAAAGGGGGTGGGAGGGGGTCGACAAAGTGTGACATTGTGTGACAAGGGGTGGGAGGGGTCCTAAGTTTCGTGACATCACATTTCAAAATATAATATATCTAGAGACTGAAGATGATTGAGTTTCTTTCTTCTTCTTTTTCTTTATATTCAATGGTTTATTGCTTTGTTATTGTTTCAAATATTTGATATAATGTTGATTTCATAAAAAAAGTACTTAATTTAAATGGAAATAAAACTAATTTCGGAACTGCTGTTTTAATTTAATAATTTTTCGATGTGAAATTGCAAAACATGTGACGTCACACTAGGGAGGGGGGGGGGTCTCAGAAATGTGACGACCTGTGACAAGGACGGGGGGGGGGGGGGGGGGGGGCTCAAAAAATCATGAAATTCGTGTGACGTACTTTATGGATGGCCCCTAACTGAGGACAATTTTATTAGAAAAATGAACGTCGTTATTATTATTAACAGTTTTACTAAAATGGGTTTAATTTACATCATCAAACCTTTGTTTATTGAATATATAGGACAAAGTATAATGTTTACAATATAGAATAGAATAGCATACTAATATAAAAACTTAAAATAATACAAATAATAAAAGTAATATTTACCTTTATTTGTTTGTCAATTTGTTTATAAATCAGGTGTAAACAGAAAAATATTGTTGGTTAGGTTTTTCCTGAGTATTTAGAAACTGATGTGTTAATAAAGTTACACTTAACTGAACTAGATTGCATAAAGATTAATCGTTTGTAATTCCGTGGTTAATTATTCAACTACTCGTTTCCCGCGACCGCCTGTGGTTCTCTACGAATGCAAAGTATCACATAACCTTTAACATGTATCGTCTTAATTACTGTTATAATTTAAGGTTAGTAAATGAAGTTGTTTACGAAGTAAGCGACAAACCTCCTCAAAGTCAACTCAAAGTCAAATTTCTTTATTGCAAGTAAGCACGCTGAGTACATTTTTGCACGTCAATATATTTTTTGAATTTACATATAATTATATTATATGTAAATTCAATAAATTCATATAAATATAATAAATTGGCATATAATAAACATTATGCAGGTACTTATTTCATATCATATCGAATTTATAGGTACAAAATACGAAAATTAATTTTAACCTTATTCCCATCGCGAAATCACTCAGAATCATGATTTCAAAATACATTGTGAATATGCACGTCCATTTCTTTTTTAAATTTTAATTTGCACCGCTTTGAAAGGAAAAGGTGCCAACGCTGAGGAGTTACACAATACAGCTAGGAACACTATTATATATACACACATATTATAGTTTTCTAATTTTCACAAATAAATAAACTAAAATCATACACATACACGGTATACTATAGAGTATAGGTAAACATAGACAGGTGGCAACACGTGTGTCGGCATGAGGCATCGTTAACTTCAATCAAACAGCCTCAATCGAACCACCCTTACAATGTAACAGCATTTGACTAAGCACCACTCGTTAAACGAAACACTCAAACAAGTTTACTAGTTCATTCCACGGCTCTAGTGCTTGTTTATATGGTAGTGTAATCAGATTGATAACTTACGACTCAACTTTGTCGTTATCTTTATCTGAAGCAATCAGAACTTGGATTATAAAGAGGATTATGAGTCGGTTTAGTTGATTCTTCTTGGCCGCTTCTTGGGCCGTTAAGGGAGAGTAGGAAGGCGCCATAGTATCAGAAATCCCATGGTCTTCGCCAGACATATGTACCTCGTTCATGGATAAGTCTTTATCTAAGGAGCGAACTATTGTGAGCCAGAAGCAATAGCGGCAGAACTATTTTCATTCTCTGTCCGACTTTTAGAGTAATTGTCGCACGAGAAGAAGATTATTTTTGGCTGTACAGCTCCTAAGTCAACACTAGTTCGTTCCAAATAAAAATATGTAATTTTAGGTGAAATCTATCGAATAACCTGGGTCTGGGTGCTGGCGAAGGTCCATTCGCCTATTCCTGTTTTCTTCACGCAGATCAATAATTCTTTTTTGGTCATCTGTAATCTCATAAATACTTGTCGTATTATCTGCAGCTAGTTTTTCTTTGTTTTGGGAATCATTGTTATTAGGGACTAGACTAGGTGCGATTTTTAAAGGTAGGTAATATGCACTAATGAGCGTTTGCCCAGTATCAAAACATTCATCTGCATCTTCATTATTAACAGGCAGCGAAAACATTTTCCTCTCTACGAGTCTTCTCGCCTTGTCACGACCGTATTAAACTGATGATACTGACTGTTGTAAACCCAGATATTTGTTCCTTTGTCGTGACTCTCTATCATTGCTTTACCTATGTTTTCCGCTCATCAAAAAGATGCCCAACCCTTTAAATGGTGTATAATTCGCTCAACCCAGATGTTTTCCAAAAGGCGCAGTTGATATAAGTAGGTACCTACCTATACAAGAATTCCATTAGAGAAAATCGTCGTAAGACTTTCGATTCGACTTCTGATTTCGTCATAAGTTCGTTGACTCTCTGTATATTATATTAGGCAGTGATATATTGTTTTTATGGTGGTTTATTAGGAACTATGATTTAAGTTTCTATTTTGATTTGGATTGCGTGTATTCACTTTCGTTTTTAATAAAAAAATATGGCATGTGCCACAGAATGGTGACCTTCAAAGTGACTATAACTTCTTATATATTGCTGTGGTAGTTTTTGAATATTATACAACCTTCGACAAAGCATCAAAATTAACTCTTGCGCTAATTTGAAAGATATTTATTAACAAAGTTTCTACCTACTTATAAGTAGATTTAGGTATGAAAACGCAGAGTATTATTTTATTGAATTATTAAAAAATCTATCAGAATTCCAAAATATTTATTATAAATTGAAATTGAAAAATAATTTATATTATTTGATGGTTGGCTAAATATTGCCATACATTTACGTAAACCCATACCATATTAGATTCGTTCATGATAAGTTCATTCCACACAGGAAACGATATTATCGTTTATTAAAACATAACTTAGTGCGATAAAGCAATCGAATGGTGGATTATAATGCATTTGCCGTCAAATGACTGCTGTTAGAGCCTCTTGGGATTACCAATGTCCAGTAAACAACTTTTCGTTTCGAGTAGCTGAAATAGTTTAAGGAGCAACTTTAGTCCAGTTCAAATTATATTTTTATATTCCTACTCTGTGCCCGTGTGACGAACTTTGATGACGCAATGAACATTGGGTGACAAATCTCCGTCCCCATATTGATTCACGTTGTGTCAAGCAACTTTCATGAATTAGGTGGTATATTCTTTCTCTTTTCTCACTGGTGTTGTGAGGCTGTCTATTCACCCATCTGTCTTGTGTTTTAATACTTCAGTGCAAAGCAGATTCTTATATATATTTTCTGACCAGCTTTAGCTAGTTTTGAAGTCTATTTGGTAGTTATTATTGACTATCATCTATGTAAAGTCATAATGCACGAGGACTATTATGCGGCCTGCAAGTTTCTCCTGAAATCAAGTCATAGTGTTAATCTGTCTCCTTTAGTTGCAATGTAATTTCTTTCGTCCACATTTAATTAAAATGCACATCGTACATTACTATTAAATCTTTATCACGTTTCCGTATTTGCTCACCAACTAATTACCACTTCTTACGTACATTTAAAACGCCCCGTGGGGAATTTATTTTACATGTAGCTTTTAACTTGGATTGTATTTTTAATGAAATCTGTATTAGTATGTAATCATTTTAAATGACTGCGTGTGGGCAGCTAAAATTATACGTCGCTACGGTATTAATTGATTTTTTGGTATTTCTAACAGTTCTACAGCTTTATGTTTCTGATTAATTTTTTGCAAATCCTATATTACCTAAGGTAGAAAAATGTAAACCAATGCAATATTTATAAATATTTACGTATATAACGGGAATGGGGCACAATTGGGGATTAACGGAATTATTTCGTCAATTTGTTTACAACCATGTAAATTAAATATATATATATATATTTTATTTAGATACCCGTAGATCAATAAATGCGTACTCGACAGCCACATCACTGGCAACACTAGTAATACGGCTTTCCAACTCTTAAGGCGCACACAATAAGAACGCTACACAATCCGAAGTGTTACATTGGATGTGCTTTCGACTGTACTAACCTGATCCGATCTCAATTTGTTGGTGATCATGAAACCAATACAGCGATTAGACAGATGCTCATACACTAACGTATAATTTATTCTCCATGATCATAACACGGTAGATACTAGTGATGGGCAAATATCGATACCAAAATCCATCATCAGTCTATTTTATATCTCTACTGTTGGGGCACTAGACCTTCCATTACATAGAAGTATCTGGGGGTCATGATCCACCACGTGGGTCTAGTGGTTATTGATGGACAACACACGCTTTGTTCTCTTGCATGCAAAACCATCTATCTCCTTTCCTGTAGGCCCGGAAGAGATTACGTGCAATGGTTTTGCCAATTAGACTTAGACTTGGATACATCCTCTATAGCTTTGCCAAGGGACTAACTAACTCCTAGTTCCGTCTCGGAGCTGGCGAGCGGTATACAGGAACTACTTTCATCTGACTCCGTATAAGAATGACCTTAACTTTAATGATGTCTTATGGGTGTTTTGTGTAATATACTTACCTAATTAATCTTGGCCGAATTCTCTACCCAAAGGTTGTCTGGAAGAGATCGCTTTGAGCGATAAGACCGCCAATTGTAATACTAACTGTATTAGCCTATTTCTTTTGTGTAATACTTTTTATTTTTTTGCAATAAAGAATATTTATCTTATCTTATCTTATCTTATCTTGGTCCTGGTTTTTCGGTATTTACAGAACCACCCTAATTTGGTCATGTCTGCAAGAGAATACGCGCGGCGCGATAAATATAAGAAATATAATGATAATCATCAAATTACATGGTCAAAGCCTGCGTTTAGGGCACAAATTATGATTGTAAAAAATATTCATACTTGTATCACCAAGATTAAGAAGGCCAATTGCTAGAAAGGCAGGTAATAATTCACAGGTATCTCTTTATGGCTTCAAAACATTGATCTCCTATAAACAACTAGATACACAAAGGTCTTACTAAAACAATTTTAAAAACGTCCAAATAAGGGCCCATTGTTGACGTCCAAATAATGTCCAATAAATTAATAAATAAAGCAAATGAGGGTTCATTCGTTTGGACCTTCTTTGCGCTCGGACATTTTTAGAAGGCAGACTGTGTATCTAGTTGTTTATATGAGATCAATGCTTCATAACTATTTTTTAATTCTATTAGTTACGAATGGAATTTCAATGTGACAATGTATAAGATAATTAATATTATTTATTGCAAAAAAAGAATTATACAAATGAAATAAGCTAATACAGTTAATATTACAATATCAATTATGTAATTTTGTATCTATAAAAGTTTTACTTTTAATCTATAAAAATATTTGCACGTCGTCCTTATGGCAGAATATGCTGGTTGATTATATTTAAGATCTATTGTATGTACCATATTCTAGCAAATAAATATTTTGACTTACTATCCAATTAATAATTTAAATGAATTACTTATATTGAATTGCTTATTTAGAATGAATTAAAGATGTTTTGGCAGACGCCGATGTTAACTATCAAAGATCTGATGTGTTGATTTTGCACAAAAACTACGGTCGATGGCGATTTATATCTTCGAGAAAAAAGCTCTGGCCTCTATTGCGTCATCTGTTAACCAGCTTTTTATAAAGTAATGTAGTGCAGTATCGGTCACTGTCCTCAATATTTTTATCTTTGTTATATTTGGCATCAGTTTTGAAGTTACCTATAATTTTCTACGTATCTTCTAATTTTACATTCTTTGGTACAAAATAATTACCAGTCTGTAAACGGTCAAACCACACATCATACATAAACTCAGGGCTGTTTCCCGTAAGGGTAAAGTTATCATCTGTTGCGATCCTGCCACACAACTCTCCTTCCTCAACATTCATCAATGTCTTTGTGCACACGTCGGTTTATGTTAGATTATACGTAGCTTTTTTAAACATCACCAATTGGTTCGTACGTATCTCCTCCTCGTTTACATTTTTTTTAGTTACCCAGGAGAAATACATTATGTATACCGCCCGTCCGGGGGAACGGGCGATTATGTTGGACTCGCACCAACTAAAACTCCTGGGGTGTTCCGCCTCCGCCACCATAGACAGGACCACGGGTACTCTTTCGAAAACTACCGTGGCCCTGTCGGCAACCATTCCACCAACAGTCGCTCTATATATTTCTTTTGTTTTTCTCTTTTTCTTTCATTAGTTCTAAATGCCTCATCCATACTTTTATCAATCGTGCTTACTACATATTCATTTAGTCCACACTTTTACCTGATTTCTTCATTATATACTTATATCCTATCACACCATTTCACTCTACTCATACTACACATATTTTAATCGTCTATTACGGTATGGACAACAGCAGATCAATGGTAACACTTGCAGTACGAATTCAACTCTTATGACGCAGATAATAAGAACAGTCCAAAGCCTATCAGACAGACGTGACATTCAAGGCGCACTTAATCCTTTTCTTCTAATAAGTTTTGGCATCTAATATTTTAACAATAGCTCACTGACACAAATAGCCAGTGTTAACGTCAGTTTGGACGTGCGATTTTTTGTTGTTTAACAGTAAAATAATTATCCATCTTGTATTCAATTAGTGCGGTGAGAAAATGACATGTCTATCGGTTGAGGCCGTCGGCGGTACTAAGCTATCATTATCATTATCCCAGCGACGGAACTAGAGTGTAACTAGATGTGGTATTATCGAACGGATGATAATATTATACTTATATCTAACAACTTACAACAGCGATGCATGGTGTTAATGTTTCACCGGCCCCGCATGATCTCGTAAGTAATGGCAATGTACTCAGACTCATTTTTTTAAAAGATGCTGCTGTTATTTTGATTGGATTTTGGATTGGATTTTCTACTTGACGATAAAAAGGTACATTACTAAGCTGTGTGAAAATGATAAATATGAATCTGAGGCCAGTATTAATAGTCTGAGCTCAAACCCTCAAGAGCGAATTCAGCTGATACACTCGCGTGATCACCATCTCGAGTGTCATTTATTAATAAACCAATGTTGAGGGCGTATCACGTCTTTCTCAAGTCGCGGTTCGCCTGCAATCAGCAAATATGTTCTCAAGTGTGAGTTTGACAGTTCTCTTGAGAACTGAGTTTCGTTTATTAATACGGCGTTAGGTACTGACATGATACCCGATTCCTAAACGCGCACCTAAGTTACGTTTATTAATAGGAACGCCATCTTGAGGTTGACTTTTGAGCTGAGAGTGATTTTTAATACGGGCCTGATTCTTTATCAACGTCTAAAAGGAAAATTTCATTCACAACTTCACAAGCAACATTTGATGAGAATCGACACTTTTTGTCACGCGAGCGTACGTAATACAAATCGATTTCTTAGTGATGATTCGTTCAGTCTAATAGCTTTTTGTTACTTTTACTTTCGTCTCGCGTACTCTCGTTGTTATTTGATTCCCACTTTCTAGGTTGTTTAATGATTCTGTGTTCAGCTTTAATGGTCAGTCGTTCAAAATCATCTAGCTAACTACTAGGTTTTGTCTGATCATCGTCAGTTTATTATGTTACCTTTTTCTATCTAAATTGTCACAAGGTTAACTAAAGTTTATTTACTTTTTACTGTCATTGATGGTTTTTTTATGAGTCAATTTACAATGATTATGTTGTTCTTTTAAACACTTTTACCTACTATGTTTCTAGTAGGTACATTGTTCTCCTATAAACAACTAGATACACAAAGGTCTTACTAAAACAATTTAAAAAACGTCCATAGTTAAGTCCAAATAATGTCCAATAAAGAAAATCCATTCATCCGTTTGGACCTTCTTCGCGGTCGGACATTTTTAGAAGGCAGATTGTGTATATAGTTGTTTATAGGAGATCAATGTTCTGTACCATGAATTGACCCTAAAATTAGATGCAGCAATGATTAAGTACGGACAACAGCAGATCAATGGTAACACTTACAGTACGATTTCAACTCTTACGACTCAGATAATCAACAATAAAGAAGGGTCTTAAGTCCAAAGTTTTACACTTGATCTGCTTTGATATGTACACTAGAGATGAGATTTGTATACAAACTTCAATATTTAATTTTTAGTTCCTCTTCCATTCTATCTACATCCTCGTGCCCACCACCTGGCGTAGTGGCATTGAACCTCGCGTACAAGTCGGTTAGTGTAGTTACGTGGTGGGCCGACGACATAGTGCCAAAAAACTTGAAATACATATGTAAGCAGGCGGGCCGGGCGTGGTTACAGCCCACTAGTGGCGAAGTAAATTGGTTTCGGTCTTAAGATGTAATAACAAGATAAGTGCACGTTATAAAAACAAGACCAAACCTACAAGAATTGAGCAAGACCGTCCCGATATGCATGATGCTTAACTAGGTACCGTATCTAAATTGATCGGGTGGGAATAATAATATTTGTTTGTTGTATTACCTGTCTACAGTTTCTCTTGGGAACACGATACTTTGCCAAGGTAAGAGGCAGGTAAACTCTAGCTTTGGTAATAGTTAGTGGGATGAGTTTTACAAAAATCACGACCTTTATTTAATAAGCTCGCTATTACAAAAGCTACGTATTTTGACAGTTTCAAGAGCGAGCTCGCACTTGACTCGCTTAAACTGTTTGAGATCTATATAGACTTCTGAGAGCCACATTTACATTGAATGTTGTAACTACCAATTTTATAATGACCATAATTAACCTACCTACTATCAAGTTTGGTCTGAACAAAGCAAAGTATTTGCCCATCACTAAAACTACACTACAACCAATCCGCGATGGGTGTCTTGAGAAAATTTTTGATTGAGTCGATTAAACATGTATTTGAGTCACTAAATTGAATTTATTTTGTGAGATTAGGATCTAAACTGACCAAATGAAGGGCAATAAAACAAAACGTTCCTTTCACACCAGTAGCCATTTGTTGGTTCGTATATCATTCTTATCTGTGACATCAGCCACGCCTCACATAAGTAACTTCTCCGATGAAGACTATTAATTTTCAGAATGGAATCTTAATTTAGTGAGATCCTTCAGTTATCAATCAGATGCACAATTATAAACTCGAATGTTTTAATTTTTTTTCTTGCCGCAATCTTGCACATGGACATTCAGCTACACTTTGTTGCTGTTATTCATAAACCTAGTTAAACCTCACTTCCCTTAAATGGTGTTGCTATCCCTTTCACACTTCGGTAAAAAAGGTTAAGATAGAAAGGGACAGGGGGCCTAAACGGCGGCGTAACTATATTGGCGGCGCGGTACGAGT
This sequence comes from Tachystola acroxantha, assembly GCA_963506565.1. Lineage (NCBI taxonomy): Eukaryota > Metazoa > Arthropoda > Insecta > Lepidoptera > Oecophoridae > Tachystola > Tachystola acroxantha. Next base: position 4,412,225 of record OY735879.1, on the reverse strand, counting down.
CCAGTGTTGTCAGTCTGCTGTTGTTTTCATATTTGGAAAAAAATCAATTAAACAACTTGGGCAAGAGTATTCGATTCATAGACCACTTAGCGCATAGACACGAAATCGGTACAGCAAGCGAAAAATTCTGTCACACGATTAGTGCAATATGCGAAGCGGGGGGCAGGGGCGCCATATTAAATCCGTGTCGATATCTCAAGGTTACGCGTGTCGCGAAGCAATTTTGCGCTCATGTGCGGGCAGAAACGGGCGCCCTCCTGTTATGGGGTAAGTGGTCTGTGATTGGATGCATAAAGCCGAGAATCGGTTGGGCCCTTGGGAGAAGCCTACGATCAGCAGTGAAGGGATATGGGCTGATGATGTAAGAGTAACTTGACTGATGTACAGATGTGCATAGGGTCACAGAGTAACATTACTAAGAGAAAATATCCAGAAGAAATAGTTACCTTCGTAGATATACTGGTCATATGTAATTTAACCTATTTCAACATTTAAAAAAATAGTTTTTAAAATCTAATGACATAAATTGATAACCAGTTCGTAATCACTTCGAAATAGTTACATTTATTGAAGTTATCAGTGACATCAGAAGTATTGACCTTCATATGCCTATTTATCCCCACTCTCCTCTGATCTTCCCTTACGTTAATTGTGACCTAATAATTGTGCCTTCTACGCTTACATCGTTTTTTACATGAACGACCGTGTCAAACGCCTTTCTTTATTCACTATCTGACGACTTCAATCCAGTTCCTGTCTGTTCCGACTATGACTTTGATAGTCTAAACATAAATCATTAAATAATGAATCGGGTTCAACGATCCAAAGCCAGATTGTTTGGTGACATCGATCGTTACTTTGATCTGCCTCGCGACAAGTGTCACAGGTGGCGACACACAGAATAGTTACAATCCAGTATGCTTACTCTAAATGTTTAATCTTTGCCTTTGTGTCTTAATTACTGTCGCTAATATTATTGTACGGCTACTGCTTATTAACATCATCTACTTAATGTCTTTATTGCCTTATTTTATTGCTGGGTTGTATTACTCTTCATAACTTACACGCTTATAATTATGAACTATTTATTACTTATACATATATAGTTACACTTCTCGGTCAGACGTTGTTTTCTGTTCTTACTCGTATTCCACAGGGAGAGTATTTTTCTACATTGTTATATAAAACAAGAATGATACAAAGCTACATGAATTCAGGGCGACCTTAAAAGTGTGAAATGCAAACACCTAATTATATTTACGGCTTTACATTTAAAAGTCAGTAATATTACAATATATTAGTAACAAACCAGACAAATGAAGTGTGACACAATTAGGTAAGTACTTACCTATTTTTAATTAGGGCAATTACATTTTGCAAGTTGTCATTATTATCTTTGAACAACTTGATAGCTCTCTGGCGCATTGTTATTCTACTGTTATTGTTTATGCTATGTAATGAATCTGATAAATCGCGATAATATAAACGCTTTTTTATGACTCATGCGGACAAGCACGAGCGACGAAAGTTTCGCGAACGACATTCGGATGGTATACAACCATTCGGCTGGTTACTACGGAAGTTTTGAACATTTTATAGCCGCCGTTAACGTTATACGTTTAAGACAGGTTTCGGCGGTACACTTGAATTATTGGACCTATTTATTTTGGACGTCGCTAATGTCAGTGGAAATAAGGAAATCAATTTGAGAGGTCTTGCGAATTTGAAAGGAATTTAATATAGAATTTTACCTACACATGTGACAAATGGTTCGTATTATTATTTTATAGTATCAGAATCGTTTATTGATACTGTAGGCTGTAATAAAGTAGCAGTTACACTTGACTAAGTGCTATTGAAACACTTATAGGGTACCATCGGACATTAACTAGATAGAAGTAAAGAAATTACAATTATTAGAGACACCAACGGAGAAGTGGTTTTTTTAATATGTAATGTTAGTATTTCCGTTAAGTTAGAAATAATACTAGTACAGACACAATATAACGACAAAAGTCATGCTATGTAGTACATACTCATTGACCGTTATATACATTATTTATGTTGATGGGAATTAAGTAAATTAATAAAACATACGCAAGTAATAATTATCAAGGTGGCATAAATTAATGGTGTGGGTTTGCCATCACCTTCCAAGATCACCATAAAGAAACAGTTTTATCATCTGTCAAATTCACGAACTTTTAATTATATCACTGTTATAATATTAATTGTCTTTATGCCGCTATTAAACTCAATAACAATAATAATGTCCAATAATTTATTCAGGAACATTAATATTGTGTCACAAGGTAGTCCATTAATGCCACAAGAAAATTTATTTTGTTTGTACTCGTGCCTTTAGAATGAAATCTCAATTTTATAAATATTTATGATGTGACTCTTATCTCGAAATTTAGATAATGCATTATCGATGTTTCTAGTTTTATGCAATCATACGTTTCCTGTTGAGAGAATTAGGTGTCTAGATTCGATACTCAATATTGTCCAAGGGTATTAGAATAACTAGGCATTTTGCGTTCTATTTTTTATTCTTCTTCATAATCTTTACTGAGTTAGAGCTTGGCTTGATCTTATTGATCTTGTTACGCTGAACCTCCTTTGCCCATCATTCCATGTGACTACTGAGCTCATCTCTCCACCTTCGTCTGGTCTGGGTCTGCCTTGACGCCAGTCCCCTTACCATGAAGTCTTATAGCAGGATTACTTCAATAATACTTTGTTATTTCGTACTATGACGACCTTAAGCTTATTAGGGACGGCATGGTACGAAATAACAAAGTATTATTGAAGTAATCCTGCTATAAGACTTCATGGTAAGGGGGCAGGGGCATTTCTGTTCACGCTCAATATGCTGTGTTCCATTACTTCAGTATTTTATGTACTGAGCTATTGACGCTGTGTAGGACAGAATAGGTATATCTAATAGAATATACATTATAAGTACATACCTTTTTGATGCATGAGCATCAATATCTGCTTATAGTAGGTATAAGTAACTTTCGAAGTATATATATTGCACTTTACCTATATAACCATCTTTTGTACTTATCATATTCGCATATCTCATACATAATATACGTACTAATCATTGGAATTGCAAGATCCGGAAGAAATTCCACATTCCTTTCGCATTCTTGAATGACGGTAAAAGTCAAGAAGTTAATAATATAAATCATGAGTCAGTGTGTAAAAACGGCTTTGAAAGCCGCCGGGTGGTGACCTGTCCTTTCTTTTATGTGCGATGTCTTTGCGAGAATCGGCATTTGCATGGGTATTAAGTACCTACCTACTACAAATTTAGGATGTTTGCTCGTAGACCAACCTGATCTAGTACAGCCACGAACAAACAGCCTTAATTATTTAAAACATTACTTTATCTGCTGTTTGTATAGAATAGGTTACTTTCGATCTAAAATAGTTTACAATCAGGCTTGATATTTACATAATGTTTAAATTAGACGTTCGCGCTCAGTGAATGATCCTTTTTTGGGATTTCCACGAATGTTCAATTGATGATAGAAAAATGAAATATAAATTGGAAATCTAAAGTAAGTAGGCGCAATATTAGTATTACTTACTATTTATCCCACAAAGAGCAGTAAAAAGAAACAATAGACAACATATTATTAGTACAAAGTAGATCCTATTAGGATTGTAATAGATCCCTACTCAGTAAATGATAAATGCAGCGAGTCCATATACGCTTACATAATAATGATTCACTATGGTTACTAACTATGGTTCGGTAGTATCAGATAGTTTCCTTGATCGGAACTCAATAACGACTATGCTAATAACTGCTATGAGTAACGCTAACATGAATGGAGGTGAAAGTGTTTGCTCAGCAAATATTTCGCGTTGAAATGAAATGTACCAACTGACGATGTAGTTGTTTGTCCCAATTGACTGGATATCATCATCAGTCCGGTTTCATCCAAATGGTAGGTATTGACTTGGTGTCACAACCACAATTAGGAGCTGTAGTTTCGAACTTAAACTTCACATTAGGTATTCCATACTGATTATTTGTGTTGTTATTTTTTTCGACGTAAAAACTTACGTACATTTACCGAGTGCTCTCAAAACGGTGAAGGAAAAACATCGTGATGAAACCTGTATGCCGTAGAAGAATATAAAATCTAAGACATGTGAAATCCGCCAATCCGAAGTGGGCCCGCGTGGTGGATCATGGCCCGAGCTCCCTCGATGTAAGGGAAGGTCTGTGCCCGAGCAGAGGGGCAATATAAATAGACTGATGCTGATGCTGCTGATTATTTGTATCCAAATCTAAGTATTCCTTGAATCAATCCATATTTGGAAATTCCCAAATCTTCTATTCTGTCTCGACGAAATCATCAATACCCTTTCGTCCGTCATTTATCATCCTTTTGATCAAAGAAAATACCCGGAGCAAAATTTGTTTGCCTATCATGTTCGATGGTTTGGGTAGATCCTCAAAATTTCTTCTATTTCCCTACTATATGATGTTTCGCAAGAGCTACGTAGACCTTATTTTAAAATATAAACATTGTCAGCATCTCAGATCAGTGAATTCAGCGTCATGTCACATTAGATGGATTTTAGTTTATTAAAATTTTAAATTTAGGTTCACGATGTAGAACCGTTTCTTAAATAGGTAAGTAATTTAGTTTTTTTAAATTATATATTTGTATATTTATTTCAAAAAGGTACTATTTAAATTATACATATAGTAATTTAGTTATATCTTACCTAAACCCAGTACACATGACGTTGAAATTAAAATGAAAAGTCTACCGGGAAATCATACATTTGTCTTAACATAACCTTTTGAACTGCAAAAGTAATAAGAATCCAGGAAATACAAACCAAGATGCATTCATTTGCATAAGGTTAATAAACAAGCTGTCAGGAGATACTGCTAGATGCAGTCAGATTATTAATGTGCAATAGATTGTACCACTTACCAGGTACTTACCTAGATTCCTATGTACCTACGGGAAGTTTAGGAAATCGAAGGATTTTAGGCTTGAAGTTAAGAACTCGGCTTTTAAAAATATTTCATGTGTTGTCAGTTCATGTTCAAGTTTGTCGTAGAACCGATGGGGTAGACGAGTTCTCGAAAGTAGGCCACGAACGGGTAAACGTAGTGTGGGACGCCCCCCGACCAGATGGAAGGATGACTTTCGCAAGATGGCTGGCAGGGACTGGATGCAGGGGTCCGAGAGTAGGCGGGAGTGGCGTGCTTTGGGAGAGGCCTACGTCGAGCAGTGGACTGATACGGGCTGATGATGATGATCAAAGTTTTGCCTACATGTAGCGTGGAAAAAGTGACCATAAAATCGGCAGCTATCACTCTAGTTGTGCTACGTAAACATTTGTTAAATTCTGTTAGCTCCAAAGTAGCCAAAGTAGTTTTGTCATCCTTTCTTCAGTGTGGAGTATTACTTTACTCACTCTTACTTCATGCTCTTAAAGTTGTATTGAAATATTATTATTATGGATTGAGATAACTTTATCGAGTACCTCTTTATCGTCAACACAAAACGGGAATGACCTAGCTAATTAATAAAAAGTGGTGGCTAATTTGACAGTTGCTGAACCACCGCCGATTTGGTATGGCGAAAATCCTTAAACTATGGCTTACATAATTAAACCATCGCTTAACTTTAAGTCGCATTTATTTATCGTTACAAGCTTAAGGATAGAGCTCCCTATGTTTTTGATTTGAGGCCTCTATTGTCACATAAATAATACGATTTCGACAGAGGAAGAACGGAACACCATATCTCAATCTTGGTACTGTCCTTGTCTTTTATGCTTGCCTTTGTAATGCATTAATGTTCAGAATGTTTAATTCAAAACACTACTTATCGTTCAACCGTTGACATGCTGATGGTATCTATACAGTGAGCAATAAGTGAAATGATTATCTCCACAACAAATGTCATGACACTCATTACCGCTCTCTACTCTATCTAGAGTCTTGTAGATACTATGTAATTATTATTCTCAGGCACAATTGTATCAACTCTATCTTTTCTACAATCATCTTGTACTATAATCCAAGATAGGGCTGTCGTCCTATACTTGTTAATGAAGAATTTAATCTCACATGGAATTGTGATTAATTAAGAAAATAGATAGGAAATAGAAGGCTCGAAAGGTAACCTTGTCACCTCTTAATTATACAAACAATTTTACTCTTTTTACTGAAACTATTACATTTTGTTTTAAACTGCAATAACTTTTAAATCTATATCGGTCAGGTTTATTCCGCCAATGTTTGTGACTGCATGGAAACTATACTTAAAACTATTCTCCGACTAGCTAGGAACCCGATAGTTTTCATGATAAAGGGAGTCTCAGGTTTTCCAGGACTATGTGTGATTTTAATAATTGATTAAGAAACAAATCTTCACATTATTAATATTAATGGAAGCAAGGGCCACATAACTACAATCATCAAACACTAATTAGATAGGTACTTACCTCTTCTTAATAAAATTAACAAGGCCAAGGAGCGACTTTCGTTTGACTAACATTCGGGTGGGCGGCACCGCTACGTTTTATACCTACGTCCATTTTGACCATTCATGACCACAGACCATGATTCACCGCGGCCATTTCTCAAGTTCAAGCGACAAGTGAAACTTAGAAATCACGTGCAATAAATGACACAGTCAGTATCTCCACTCCACGCTTTGAGGTAATAACCGTCGATATAGAAACACAGCTGTTCTGATTACTGTACTGTGCGTCGTAATTGTAAGAGATTCTCCCCCTCCCCCTATTGAAGGCCATCAAGATCCCCTCGGGGAAGGATTTGTTCAGTCACAGAGATCAGGAAATTGTGGTGGAAATAGTATATTTTCTATACGAGCACGTCATTAGAGTAATGGTGCGGCGCACGCGCGCGCGCAGATAGATGATTCGTTAGTGTACAGAGTGGTATTAAGGATGCCGAGGGGACCTGGGTCGGCCGTGAAATCTCATCGTTTTCATTTTAACACATGGATGATTACTGTGTTTCTTTATCGTTTATTAAAACTTGCGAAATTGTTGCAGTAAACGTCCACTGTCAAAATGAAACGATAACGGAAACCCTCTTATGGCTGATACTCAATACGTCACGCACAACGTTGACAGAGAAAAGATTTTAAAATCGATCAATTAGATTAATTGGCAATTCGCACGTGATGCGATGAGATTTTGGGGCCCCTTATCCTCCTTAATTCGTTACTGGTTGTTGTACTTGTAATGTAACTAAATAAGTAACTGTTTTGTTGGTTGTTACATTTCTAGCGGTCTCGTCGTGGTCGTGTAGGTGTGATGTTTGATCATTACGACTAATTGCTATTTTTTCTGGCCATTTCTTTTTTACGCTTTCGTGGATTCGTTTCGGACAACGTAAATATTGGATTTTATTGAATCGTAACTTTTCGCAGCTGCTTAGCCAAGTATTTCCAAAATATCTTTGATATTCAGCAGAAATTAAACCTTCCAGAGTTTTAGCTCAATACTAAGTAGGTACGTGTCTATTCTCAATGATAATAAGAAATGTAAAGTTTATGTTTATTGTGGTTAGTCATATTTACTCTATTACTGGGAGTCATTGCTGTAAGGACGGGGTCAAGAAGACCTGCGTGAGTCCATGACCCCCACTGACATTATTCGGGTCTATAGCTGAGTACATACCTGTATCTGTTTAATCTAATTTACACACGTTCAAACGTGATCGACTGATCTCTGAAAATATGTTTAGGTACTGAAACAGGGTGAAAACAATAAGGCCGTGATTCCTATACAGTTTTGAGTCTGAGCTGTCAAAAGTCTAAGGAATATGACGTTTGTAAGAGTGACTTTACGCTAAGGTTGCGCTCAAGACTGTCTATGAATCTCGACCTAAGTAATATTTACTATTTTTGGATATTAGATAGGTATGTTATAGTAGTTCATACGAAAGACATAGATAAGCAAACAAGGGGTATCAGTAAGGTTGAGATTTTCGCAGGAACTAGTTGACCGATTGTAAAAAAATATTTTACTAGTCGATAGCTTAGAGAACACACTATATAATTGTAAAGAATTTACAAAAATCATTCAAGTACTTTTTGAGAAAATCTCAACCTTTTAAACTCTCCTGAATACCTTTCTGTGTGTTAGACCGTACATAAACAAATATTCTACTGTATTTTATAAATAAAATACTTAGAGACGTTGGCACGCGGCTTTTCTTTTTCTTCTCTCCACTACCATTACTCCTACATTATTAACAAGTTACATGATTATCGTTTTAACGACTGGTTGAACCTGCAATTATCTTTTTACCGACCGACATTCTGACCCATCAACTACGCACTGAACCCGCTAGTGTAGTCATTTGTAAGTCGCATGTGCGTATGCGCAACTAACAAGCTCCTAATTACTAAGCGGGTACTTGTAGTAGGAGATTTAAAGTCACAAGTAAATACTCTCACTTAAAACCTCCCTGTCTATAAATTCTTCGCGTGTTTCATCTTCGATCTCATCTTATCTGTCTCTTCCTTGTTGCCTTGCCAAGTCCCTTATGTGCGAATAGGTACTTTCCTTATATTTATTTATAAACCAGATTCCCGTAGCAGTAGGCAGAAGACGATGGACTTTCATTGCGATCCTGGAACATAAGGCAATTGTCCCACCGCCGGCGAGTAAGCGAGTAACTCTCGGCTATTTTCAAAGCCTAAGAAACGTACAAAAGATAGTCATTACGTGAAAACAAAAGTCGTCGCCGACTGTTCACACCGCCTAACTATAAAAATTATGTCGCCGTGCGAGTATCACTGCGTCTCTTTTGTTTACACGGAATATACGGTCTATTGTACGTTTCTTAAAAAATAGTCATGGTTATAATATAATTTATTTCTTGTAGCCACGGATACCGGGATCGGTGGGTAAAAACATTAATTGTTTTTTGTGTTGGAAACCGATCCCGGTATCGTTGGAGACAAACTGCCGGGATCCGTTTCCAATCCAAACGGATCCCGGGTTCGGTGGAGTCAACCCCTACTCGCTTACTCGCCGGCGGCCTTTAGCCGAGCTACAAAACTATACTCGCCACTCGCTGCTCGCCCACTCGTTTTATAGTTGATAGCTTTACTCGCTCATCGCCGGCGGTGGAACAACTGCCATCGTGCTTCCTCCACATTCATCAATCTCTTCAATACTTTGTCTATTCTTATCTATTTTTATTTAACATCAAATTATGAAGTTTCTTGTCAGTTTCTTGAAATTAATAACTTGGTAGAATTCCACTTAATACGTTGTTATTTTTTGTAAGGTTGTCGTTCTTTAAGTTTCATGGAAAAGTGACTCAGATAAGTTTACAAGTCTAAGTAACGTATCAACACCGAAAAAGTTCTTGTGCCATATACAAAAGATTTCCTTTTTTGAAGACAGTTAAAAGCGAGACAATCGCGGTTTCACTTATTTCCGTAGAGAGCTTATTTCCATCATTCGACGCCATCAAACGTAAACGGATCGTAAACGTAAGTCATAATAAGGACGCAGATTACAGAGCGGCTTCAACGTACCATTATCACATGCACTTTACCCTCTGGCAATACAGCGTAAATTGCAATGCGTTTGGTATTAGCGTCATGTGCCCTCGACCATACCGTCGGCATACTTCCCTTCATCGAGATACCGATGCAATTAAGACCTATAATTTCATTATTATCTGGTCGAAGGCTTGATGGGTGTTTGCCTGTAATCATATTGTGTAATCTGTACCAACAGAATCTGTGTATGGATGTATTTAAGACTCTCCCATACAGGTGTGAAATTCAGGCCGCATAGTACCGGTGATTCTGCCGGGAAATGACAAGACAAGGCAGGCGGCGCATGTGCATGTTCTATTTGATATTGTGTTGGGATAATGTGATTTTGCAATATTGTTTCCATTATTGCACTCAACTCAAATTAAATGCTGATTATGGAGACTGAGAACTGTCATTCAAGATTAATGCCCAGGAAGGCTAGATAATGTTTGGTGGCTTGCGCTACCTGGCTATAATCCTTTATGTGGTTTTACCCGACTGCCGTATGGAGGAGAGTAATGTTTTTCTAGTGTATGTACGTAGGGGACTCCTGCAGACTAAACGATTTCATGAATTTCGATTGAGGTGTCAATTAGATTGCTGATCGTGAAACTGACAAGGATACATTTTATGCTCAAAAAGCTTGCTTTTTAGTAATAATTAGCTTGTTTGTCTGATCATACATTCGTGGACCAATATGAGATATTCTGTCAATCACTTAAAAGTATCATATCACGTAATCACCGCCATAAATATTATGCGGTAAATGAAACGTTTTCTTGACAGACTGCCCAGAATTTTTCAAGACTTTCTTACACAAAAATGTAAATTGCAGGGGACTGTCGAAAAATCGCGATCGTGCTATCTCGCTCGGACACTGTGCATGTGACGTAAGGCTGTCTTGCTCCGCGAATACCTTGTAGGCGCGTGGGAACGAAATGCGCCCGCGTCTGTTCCAGGAACGTGCGCTTGCGATTCATCAAATCTCTTTTTGGGACACAGATGAGTTTACGGAGACTGGTATTTAGGTAGGCAGTAATGTGAGTCTATCGTGGCTGCGAAGTGTAATCCTAAACGTGAACACTACTGTTACACCACACTATGAAATTGTTAGAATTGATATTTATTAAATAATCATTGTATTATCATTGTTTTAAAAGATGTGTTGCTGAGAGTTTTTTGCCACTTTTTCTTCTCGGCGTTGGCACCTTTTCCTTGCAAAGTGGTGTAAATGTAAATTCAAAAAATATATTGACGTGCAAAAATGTACTCAACGTGCTTACTTGCAATAAAGAAATTTGACTTTGACTTTATTGCAATTTTAGGAAGATAGACAACGTAAGTCCGTACAGCCCGCCTAATAAACTTCAATCAACACCTTTGACTTTCGTTAATGCTAGTAGAATAGAAAGAATAATGAATAAGATTTACATTTGTATATTTTGCAGTCCCAGTCTTATTTTACACACGTAACTTACCTACACAACAATAATCTAATTTGTGTAAGTATAGAAATTTAAACGTCTCTTTACATTTTAACTTTAAACTTTTTTCGAATTCTTTATTGAATGCCTTTGTTTCTACCTACTTGTCTGACTTGTCTCTAAACTAGTGAAATCTTCAGTAATTAGGTCGCGTTACATTACATTACAAGCAGAGAGCATACAAAATAGTTGCGTCTCATAAAGGTCGAGTTAGGAATACGAATTGTCTCTTCTGCGTTATTCAAATTACTCTTTGCTTCATAAGCGTGAAACCTTTGCCAATCATCCAATTTTGGTATAAACGTTCCTTTCAAAAGTTATTCGTTACCGGTTTATTATGTTTACACTGTCTTTTCGCGGAACCCTATCGTTACATTGTCCACAGCTCGTTGGCGCGAAATACCAATTTGTGTTTCAACAAGGAACCCTAAAAGGGTTGAGATTGAAATTGAAAGTTATGTTTGTAATTGAAAGATATTTGGTTGGATTAATTTCGTTTTTATTAAGTCTCGGATCTAATCAGACATTTGATTTGATTGTCAATAATAAAACCTCTAGGTATACATCAATAGAGAGGTGATCGTTGTCCACTAAAACCACAATAAACAATTGAAAGATTAACCGCCATTTTTGTTTTGCCCAGTGCCGTAATCAGTGCGCTAATTTTAGAACCAGGGGCGCTAATTTCTTCACTTTGTCCACAGACGCGGGCGCGTGCCGGCGACCTATGGCCCGTGGACCGGCCCGACGGCATGCCAGTCATCCAGTCACTAGAAGTCATGTGCGGGAAGGATCACATGGACGTACATTTAACGTTCTCGCATCCTTTCGAGGGTATCGTGTCGTCAAAAGGTAAAAAGTGTATTATTTTATTATAATATGTAATATCATTCTTAAATCGAACTTCCTTGGTTTGAGGCTGCATGGAACTAAATTCATAATGTACAATCTTGAACACAAGCTTAGCGTGAAATCATTCTCACGATTGTCAAAATTGTATGAAATCTCAGAACTCAAACTCAAAATTCGCACTGAATATCGGTGTAACGTCCTTTGCCTATAAACTGAGAAACATTTAACCCTTATATACTATACAGAAGAAGACTAAGATTGTTTTGATGTGAGAAGGTTTTTCATGGGAGGTCCGTCCTACTACACTAACCTACCAATGTAAATAAATAAACGTCAAACAGAGCGACTCTACTATTAATAGGTAGGCACACACTGCGGCGGAGTATGTAGAGCGTCTCTAATTGTGACTTCTAATTGCCAAGGTTTCACTAACAATTATGACGGAAACATAGTGAATTATTAATAATGTGTGGTATCTGCAAAGGTATGTCCTACTTACAGGCTACACCTTACGCTCCATTCAAACGGACCACTCGACAGCGACACGACAGAGACAAACAGGGCCGTCTTAAGGCTGGGGCCCTTGCACACTTGTTTGGGGCCCCGTTTACAACAGACAATAAAAAGTCGTCAAAATCATTTTTTTTCTTTATGCATTATAGATTTTGAGAGCTTTGAATTATGGTTTCAGAAATCTGACAGACATACTTTGAATTACAGATCTTTAAATTGATGAAAAATTCAATGCATAAGAAATTTTTCAAGCTCTATACGTACTTTATTTAATCACCTATAAGTCGTTCCACGCTGGGCAACGGTTTCATTCTTCTTTCTCCACCACTCTCTGTTCTGCGATTCTTCCAACCATCCATCTCTGTATCTAGTGAGATCGTCTCTTCATCTTATTAATTCTTCTACTTCTTAATTGCAGGAACTAAAGGCCTTCTTATTTTACAATAACTTTTAGTTGTCATTATCGATCAGGTTCGTCTGTGGCAATAATACTTATTTGAAATGTACCTCTACTTCTCCGTTAACCGAAATACAACAGTTTTTATTTTATTTCACTCCAGTCCATAGACATGGAAACTTCAATAAAACGCATTAAAATTTTCTCTATTCATCCCATAGAAACAGTTGCTTCACACTTTCGTGACAAAATGTTTGGACAAAGGCATTAACATAAAGTCTATTGCCATGGTATACCTACGTGTGAGTTTCTAAAAATATCAATATTTATGTGTTAAAAATTCACACCCTGCCTGTCGTAGATTAACATTTTATGATAGACTTAGAGTGGGCATTATTACCTAATGTAAAAGTAAACTCGACAGTACATCGCGATTGAAGTACTATTTCAACTCTTATTGTGCAGACAATAAGAACGATAGGTACATAATATAGCTTAGAAGACCCCAAAATACTTGAAGGGGTTTACATAGTAAAACCTTTCTTCAGCGAACCTTTCCGTCCAGCTGTGATTGAGTTATAATCGTACAGACAGGCAGGTATTCAGTTTTATAAATATAGAGGTGACGTTTCGACAGGTTACTGTAAATTTTACACGATTCGAGTAGTAAACTTGCATTATTATGCCGTCATATTCGTGCGGCGTACATATACCACTGTAGGTAATATCTCTTAGTATAAATTAACCATGTATGTGGTAAAACGTATGGTTTACAACTCCATTCATATTATGTTTATAACTAATGAAAAGTGTATATTGTTGCTTGGCCTCAATTCGTTACTGTGCCGATGTATGTATGACACGGAGCCATCTAATGATCACATCATCATCATCAGTATATTTATATTGCCCCACTGCTCGGGCACAGACCTTCCCTTACATCAAGGGAGCTGGGGCCATCAACCACGCGAACCCTGTGCGGATTTCACGAGCCTTAGATTTTTTCTTCTTCTACGGCATGCAGGTTTCATCACGATGTTTTCCTTCACCGTTTTGAGAGAGCACTCGGTAAAAGTATGTAGGTTTTTCCTTCGAAAAAACCGAGGATAACTCATTGGTACATGGCTGCCCTGGCTGGGAATCGAACCTGGGACCTCCGTTTCGCAAGTCCATCGACCCAACCCATGAGCCACCGAGCTGCTCTCTTAAATCTTTGGATACCAGAGTATTTTTCATTTTTATGAATGCTTCTTTAATCTGCAGGTCAACACGGGGATCCTCGGTGTGTCTACGTGCCTCCGTCCACGGGCCAATCCTACTTCTCATTTCGGATCGCATACGCCAAATGTGGCACAAAACCAGGTAAGACTCTACATTATACTCGCAATAATTCAAAAAGAGTGGCCTGGCCGTTGGATTCTAGTACAAAATGTTTTACTTACCTATACATATTTCAATTAGTTACCAAGGGTCGACCGCGACGTTTAAGGTGAAACACAAAAAGCAGCGGGAAGGCAACGGCACCTGAACAGTAGCGGTGGCAGAGGTAGTGGTTGTACTTTAAGAAACTCTATGTAAGATGACAGACTGAACGCAGCAACGGAGCATAAGCGGCAAAGCAAGGGAGCGGCAACCAGTAATTTTTCATAGAGTTTCATATATTACATTACAAGTATCACTACCCCTGCCGTTCCGCTGCAGCCTTTCCTCTGTTTTAAATGTGTCTCATCGATAGGTCGTTATCATTTTCATTTTGACGCATAGACGTGATACACTAATTACAATATTTTCGCAAGTTTTAATAAAAGATAAAGAAAAGCAGTAGTCATCCAAACCTCAGCTATCGGTACCCGGATAGGTCACGCTGTAATACAAATTACCTAATAAGTTTGTACTGATTTCATTTTGTATTCTAATTTAAGTAGACCGAGCTTCGTTCAATTCGTTTTAACCCAACAAATCAAACACGTGTTACGCCCACACACAAATGGGCCGCGAAGAATAGTGTGAAATCAATAAATACATTTCCAATGCCTAATGATGCGAACTTCCACTATTAACTCTGGCAATAAATCGCTTAGAATAAATCGATCTCGAACGATAAATCAATGGGCGCGTAGTTGTATACGCTTCAAGCTTGGACGAGGATAATAGATATGGACTTCAAGCGTACACTCGACATCAACCTGTAAACCTCATGACATGAAAACTGTCGCAATATCGGCCGTATTACTGCCACGTAGAGTGCTCGTGTGTTCTTGATGTTATGTCGTTTGTACAGAAAAATATGCACATGTAAAGTGGGAGGCTGTCTTTGATCCTTGAATTTCATTAGGAAGGCTCAGGTTTGATACCCAAGTCGACTATTAGTCTATTACTAATGAATGATAATTTAACTTCATTTTAAGTGACACATCTATTTTCTTGTTATGTCATAAAAACAAATGAAAGTGAAACTTTTTTTAGTAAAAGCATGCGTTACTTCATAATCTAATGTTTTTATACCAAATAAAGAAAGTCTCTACATAATGAGAGTCATTAACGCTATCTTGTTAAGTTTTATTTGTGTTAATGATAATTTTAAAATAATTATTATAGAATGATGGAAGTAAAACTTAATTTGGTAAAATTTGGCGAAAGTGATATTCGAAATTACGACTCCAGAATTAGATTCTCTTTCTATTAGATTTCTATGTGCGATGGAACTTTTTCAAGAGTTAATTAAGGGGTCACTAACCATAGAAAAAGGTGTACAGGAGAGTTTTTAATGTAGAGATTTTCTCAACTGTAAAGAATTATTAAATTCGGTCCAATAGTTCTTGACAAAATCTCAACCTTTTGAGGCCTCCAATATACTTAACTCTGTCTTAGTGTGTACCGAAGAGGGCTAGCGTTTAACTCGTAGTTTAAATAAGACAATGTGCAAAATAGCACAAGATAAGTTAAGTTAAGTTAAATAAGCATTTTCATGGGTCATCAAGACTCTCTTATATTATCTTTTTTGCAAATGTTGGTTATCTTTTGATGTAAGTGACTGAAATCCTAGCCATTATGCTGTTGTGGTGTTTAAGTTGTACCCACATACTAACTGAAGCACCATGCAAACGACCCATGAAGGTACTTCGTTACACCTTATAATTTACTACGTAGGTACTAAACTTAAGTACAGGTACAACACACTAGCATGCTGCTGGATAAAGCGTTTAGGGGACTATTCACACTAGCGACACGACGCGACGACGCCGTATAAGATACAATTTAGCCAACCACCCCACCAAAACCAGAAGTCCGACCGCGACTTCCATCGTTTTCGTTTTCTATTTGACACATGGACTATAGTCACTACCGTGTTTCGTTGTCGTTTTTTAAAACTTGCAAGGAAATTGCAGTAATGTATATCTATGTCAAATTGAAAGCGATCACGAAAACGATGGAAGTCGCGGTCCAGGTCCATTGGAAATATAAAAATTCCTTATCACAAACACTTATATTACAATTGATTCTCTGCTCTCGATAAAGGACAGTACAGAACGAACCACTGTGTAAAGCACAGACGTAAAGATACCGGTTCGACCGGTGTCGGTTGTTTTCTACATGGCCGTTATTGAACCGGACATCACTATAGAGTCCCAGCTTAAACGCTTGTGTCCCAAGTCTCAAAGTTTATTTCGGGACTATATTTGTAACTATAGTAGGAACTTTATCAAGTTACAACATCCACATGTAACTGGTTAAAATTTACAAAATCATGACTTTATTATGACCGCTATATAGCGCTGCCGTTATCTTAGCTAGAGCATCCAGAATTTCGCGTCACGTCACGCCATCGCCAGTGTGAATGGACGTTATGTCTGCGAGCCAGCGCCGACGTTTGTTGGAGTGCCTCGTATAATTTATGTGACAAATGAATAGGATAGTCCGCGGCGACACGCCGCATTCACTGGACTGGCGTTTCCGTCATTGACGTAGAGTGTGGTGGTTCTTTATTGAATAAGAAAGGTCAGGGACTGACTGGGTAGTAAAATGCTAGATAATTTTTAAATATTCGAAAGTAATGTCTATTTGGGCGGTCGAATACAAAGAAGAGGTGTACACTGTGTACAGAAGGATTTTTAACGTTGAGATTATAACAAAACCTACTTGACTATTGCAATAATTATGTCACTGTTAGATAAATAAAAGTGAAAACTATGTAAATGTAAAATAATTACTAAATTCTGTCTAGTAGTTTATAAGAAAATCTCAACCTTATTTAAGCCCGATGTAGAGGTACATTTCTCAGTAGATATGAGTATCATCTTATCATAAAAGAATGCACTTTTGGGACAGTTTAGGATTCAATCAGAATCCAATTCCCGAAAAGATCAATCATAAATTTTCTTTTTAAACTTTCTAAGTTCAGTATTACTTTGTAATCAAGAAATATTGTTATTTAGAAACAAAATTGTATTGGATTGACATTTGCTTTTTCGTTAGCAAATGTAAATCCCAACACTTTTCTTTCTACCAGCGTTAACGAAAGTTAAAACCACTTGGCTAGTGCCTTGCTAGGCCTTAACTCGTCTATTCCACTGACAGTACGCCTCGAGGGCTCTTGAGAGAAATAAAGGCGTTTAAGTACACTTTGTTATATTCCTCTGTCACGCCAAAAGATGTTTACGGGCCGTGAGATATGCAAATTGCTGTGGTGATCCCGTCACTGACGTTTATACGAAATGCGAATTCTTGGAGATGATTTGTAGGTTATACGTTTAGGAAATGTAGTTCATAGTGCACAAAAATTTTGCGCCTACGATTTTCTTAAATTTTCCTACATTTTACTTCAATTCCCAGTAATTAAGTTAATTTGTTACGTCGCAATAAATCTGCCAGTAGCACTGCCTCGTTCGCCGTTCAGTTTTTCTCGTGGCGATTCCTGGTTCTATCCGCTGGCACCGCGGCTGCGCATAACGGACGGCCCGCGCCTTCTCCGAACGCTGCGCGCGCGCATTGTTTCTCGGAATCGCCACCCGACAGACTGCATAGCGAAGCGCATAGAGCCCTTACACATTGCAGAATAAAATAATAACGAGATTAAATAATGTCTTTTTTCGAGGACTTCTGTGACCGAATCGTTACCACGCCTGTATAGAATATAATCATTATTGCATTCATGTAAGTATATTCGGTCGTGGTTCACGGGTAGTTAGGATCGTTTAAGGGCCATTATTCTAAGGTCAGCAAGGCTTCAGCGATCGCTTCAATATGAGAAGTAAATGCACTCGTATGTAGCAGTTTAGTAATAAAATACAATTGCATACTTATGCAAAACTAGCTCACCCCGCGACTTCGTCCTCGAATTTTGAGTTTCTTGTTCATCCTAACATTATCTCATAGTAATAATTGAAAATACGAAATGCAGACTCGACGAACTTAATTCGGGAAGTCCATTTAAAAGTAGCAATTCAGCATTCATCATCAGTCATAATACTGTATTTCTTCACAATTAGAAAATAAATCAGATTTTCGCGAATAAGTTTAGATGCATAAGCGGGGTGCTAACCATAGTGTCCTAGAATCGACCCTGGATATTTCTAGTTCAATCCGCGTTCTTCGTAGCATTTCAACTTTTTGCGCAAGTTCATCACAGTGAGCCCTAGCAATAATAATTATTTGAAAATTAAATGAATTCTGTGAGAATATTTGCGGGTAGACGAACTGAGAATGTGATTTTTGAGTTGATGTCAAAAGATTTGATAAGTATATAGACGGAGAGCTATTGCGTGAACTTATATAAAAGCCGTTATTGGCTTTGATATGCTATTCCAGTGCACGGTTGACGGTCTGGTCTTCTTAGGGCATCCAAGCAACCTCATTTGCAAATGATTTAAATCTCGATTGATACTTCTTCTGTCAAGTATCTTTCACCACTTGTGGATAACAAGTGGTGAAAGATCCTTTTTGGCCCAAAGGTCTAAGTTTGTTAATCACAAATGACTGGAGAGTTGATTTTATTTTTTATTTGTTACCTATGTCCGACACATCCAAGCCAGCCTCTATTGGAAATGAGCATGCCACGGAATGGCTTTAAGTCTCAAAGTCTAAACCCTATTCGTTGAAAAAAATTATCCGCATTTATTTAATATTTGGAATAGTTTCTTTTCTAAAAGCTCACTTTCATGTTCCAGATCTCCACGGGCAGTTCTACGAGAACACAGTGGTAGTCCAGTACGATAAGGACCTACTGGAAGTGTGGGACGAGGCGAAGAGATTACGCTGCGAGTGGTTCAACGACTATGAGAAGACTGCTTCCAAACCGCCCATGGTCATCGCTGATTTGGACGTCGTTCAGTTGGATTTCAGAGGTAGGTCCTGTTGTCGAAATTGACGGCACCAGTACTCGCGGTATCCATTGGAGATGGACGGATCAGTAGGGTTATCCGTTGTTAATACGATGAAACGTGATGGCATGCGTCTGCGTATAGCGGCGTCTCTGTTCAACCATCTCCTCGTTTTGAGAACGGTAATAATAAAGGCAGATTAAAAGAAATGCAGAAGGAAGGGCAGATTAAGCAGTCGTGACCAATCTCTTGCATGTCTGCATCAGAATTCAGGAGGACAGTTAGAGACAGGTGATGATGATTTGTTAGACGGGTCGATGTGGTTGAGTTAAGGACTACAACCAATCGGCGGAGTCGCGGAAGTAATTCACAAGTCTCCCCGTGACTCCGCCATAGGGAGGCGAGACGGAACACCGAGGGGATTTTAGTCGGTTAGAGTCCGACATAACCATCCTCGCCTCCCCGTGGCAAGGAGGTATCATATTAAGGATGATTTCCCCCCCGAAAAAAAAGGACTACAACCAATGCTAAGAGTGTAGCGACAGAGAATAATGATATTTCTTGATGTAACAATCAAAGATTCATGTCAGAAGGAGGTCAAAGAACTTACCGACTCGGCTATAAGTTTATATGAGTCAACCAGATGGTTTTGCTAATGAAGGAAAAGTTTGTCTTCTTTCGAATACCTAAAAAGTCTCTGTATATATGGAATAAAATACAATTGTCTTGAAAAGTTTGAAGCTTTTGAAAGTAATATGCTAACATTCCAAATATTTTTGTAATTGACACAAAATGTATGTCTGAGAGAAGCCAAATCTCTGTGTATAGGTTTTAGCTAAGTAAGATACCTAGTAACATGTAAAATGGAACACGCAGGTTTTTAAAATAGAACGCTTTTTCTAAGAATTTATGCATCTTGTCAACCCACTCTTGCTACTGAGAAGTTATCGATGTCAGTAACCCTTTATAGCTACTAATTGTACTACTTTTACATAAATTATATAAAATATAATGCAAAAAAAACCCACATAATTTATCAAAAATAATAGGAACGGTGCTGACTTCTGTTTCTGAACTAGAGTGAATTTGACAAATTTAAATATACTAGCATTCTTTTCTTTAGCTAAAGTTAACCCAGTAAACATTTTTTAAAGTCATAAAAGTTTAGTGTAAAATAAAATAAAATCGAAAACTAGAAACACACATTAAAGAATTATAGAGCAAGAAACGGTTTTTTGTATAATTTTTTTGTAAGTATTTTTACGGTAGAAATGCCGATAGAATTTCGTTATGTAAGATAAAATTTGCATATATTTCACAGATCGAGTTACCTTGTTAATTGCACGCCATAATGGGCCGTAATGTATGAACCGTGTTACTAAATTAGTTACGCGTTTCTGTTAGATTCAAGTTTAAGATTAAATCAGAGATTTTGATCTACACGCCCGCGCCATATGCGTAGCTTTTATAGGGGTGTAAATCATCTGAGGGAAATAAGGCAGTTGTCTCACCGACGGCGAGTAAGCGAGTAACTATCTGCTATTTTCTCGCCCAAGAAATGTACAAATATAGTAGGTACATTCCGTGTAAACAAAAGAGATGCATATATTAATTGTTCATCGTCGACTGTTCAGTTCACACCGCCGCCGGCGAGTACTCGCTCGACTAGTTTGTCGCCGAGCGATGGGATCTAATCGCTCAGCGACACTCGCCCGGCGATGAACTATAAATATTATGTCGCCGCCCGAGTATCGTTGCGTCTCTTTTGTTTACACGGAATGTACTATCTATTGTACGTTTCTTGCTCAAAAAAAGCACATGGTTACTCGCCGGCGGCCTATAGCCGAGCTACAAAACTATTGTCATTGTGTGACTTGTGACGTAATTAGTTCAATATTTTGGTATTTTGATTTACTAAAAAACCTTACCAATTTAATATTTATCATGAGTACAACCCCCAGGTTCAATTTGTCGAATGAATTCAAGGACACCCTGTATAAATAGACTGATGTTGATGATTGTTTCCATTAGTTCACCTGTTATATTTGTTCACCAGGAGACAACGTGGACTGCTGGATGGAGATACAGGCCGGGAAAGGACCCTGGGCGCCGCCTGTATCAGGGATCGTGCCTCTGGGCTCCACTCTCACGCTAGTCGTAGCAATTAATGACTACAGAGGTAAATCTTACACTTTATAGGGCTTTTAAACATTTAGTTATCTAGTTTTGATATTCAAAGTATCTTTCTTCATCGTTACGCTTATCTTTTTGTGATATAAAAGATAGCACTGTGAAGCGATCTTATTGATCATGGACTTTGAAGTAGCGTAGAAGTAAACTGATCGATTTTTGATAGGGCCGAAAATATACTTAAACGCTGTCTTTCAGATTATACTTACAGTCTTGTAAGTTATTTATTGAAGCAACAATGCCAGAGTGTGCTACGTAAATTTTAATTGTCGCTAAGCTAGTCTTTCATTTGCGCGATGTAGCCTAGTGACTGACAGTTGCGTTTAGGCTTAGGATTATTAGTCCGTCAACGTCGTGCTTGCCGCTTCCACGGGGTACAGGGGTTGGCGGGGCGAGGGAATGTGGTCTCGGAGGGGCTGTGGGCGATAATATTCATCTGTAAATAAAGTGTAAATTGTGAAAGTGGAGTGGTTTATTACGATTAAAATGGTAGACACTTGCAAATCCTGAAATAATACATAGCCTACTTTTTACATGACGAATAAGTTCATCACGTAAAATCACGAAAAAGTTGCGAGCCGGAAAATATATCATTATTCATAACATAATAAATGACAGTAATTGGAACTTTTAAAATACCAATAACTCACGTGCTAATTCACGAATATATGCTAAGAGTATTATAATTTATTAATCCTAGCAACATCGTAAAACCGGCAATGTTTTCTGCTGAATATTATTAATGTAACTTAAAATTTTATTGCCTAATGGTTGGTGAAAAAATTGAATCTATGTATCAGCTTTAGATTTGATCTATAACTACTGAGATGATGAGAAATGATGTAAATTACAAGACTTTTTTATTTTCGAAGTTACGTCAAAAATGATACCTAACTTGTATAAAGATTTAAGATTGATAATTTATTTGATTGCCAACTAAATGACCCCTTAATTTCTTTGATTAATTACATTTAATCTAATGTAGCTTTAATAATCTTCCAGGTGCACAATATAATTATCAATATTAATGAGAAATAATTATACATATTACCTAAGTAATCTCTTAAACAAACACAAAACTTTGCTCTCAAAACTGTTATTCAAATGAATGAACAAAGTCGATTTTAAAATATTCATTGAATTTATGTATTGGTAATCGTACGATGATAAATATTATTATAATAGGCCAGCGACCGTTAGCCATTTTCCATTGGCGTCGATGAAACGATAATAAAATTCGCTAATGTTAAAGTCATGAATCGCTTTTCGATCGCCCGATAAAGTTTTATTAGGTTTTTGGGGTATTTCTTTCAAATTAGTAGTCTGGTTTATTGGCAATATTATTGTTGTATTTTAGATACGACTCAGGTCAAATAAATGCCTACTAGAAAATTGGTAACGTTTAAAATTATTTATATCTACATTGTTTTTATTTAGCACATAACGGGGTCTAGTACTGTCTAACACAGAGAAAAAACAGGAGAGTCTTTAAGTTTGAGATTTCCTCGAAAACTGCTAGACTATTCCGTAGTAAAATAAATTTTACAATCGGTTAAGTAGTTCTTTTGAGAAAATCTCAACCCTAATGAGACACCTGTTTTGGACTGTACACTAATAGTTGAAACACCACTTGCAAAAAGGACACAGGTGCAAATAGAAAAAAGGTACGATTAACAACAGATGCTTAAGAAGATGATAATAGGATCGTGATTATAACGATTTTCAGTATCGATGTGCTGTCGACTTTAACTATCTATATCACAGACCAAATCAAGTGTCTTATTTTGTAAACAAATATGATCGTCTAATTACTTGTTGTGACGGAACTGATTGATCGAACCTGTTTAACATTGTGAATATGAAGTGATCCGATCTAATAATGTGAAAATAACTATGCAATAATCACAGAACAGCTTAAAATGTTAGTAGGGTAGGGTAGTTTTTGTTTTTAAAATAAGACACTTGATTTAGGTTTCGGATTACATGGTAATAAATCTTACACAAATATAATAAAACTAAACTACTTAAAAATACATTAAAAACTAAACTAAAAATCTACCTAACTAAAAATATTCTAAAAAACTTGGCCCTCTTGGGAGGGTGCCCATCACGCTGGCGGCATTCCCGCGCTGGATGGCTAGGCTCAGCCTCTGCGCGAGAAAGCCGCCAGCACGAGGGTCACCCGTCGCCTCCCTCAGGCGCTTGCTGAGCTCCTTGTGGAGCGCGTGTGCTCTCGGGCCCCACGGACCAAGTGTCTCGACGCCAAAGGGGACAAAGTCGTATTGGGCGCCGAGACACCTGTATTTGCCCCTCTTAGCACGCTCACGAGCCTCGGCCGCCGCGCCCGCGCGACTGGCGGTCGCCGGAAGATAGGTCGCAGCCAGAGTGTCGGAGCACGTAGCGTCCCACACCAGGGCGCGACCCATCCTCCAGGGTATCAACGACATCCCGTCGGGCCGCTTGCCGTTTACATGGTTGTATCTTGGGTGGCCCTTTACCTCAAGATGATTTGGCATTTATGGTGATAGATACATCTAACTACTTAATGTGCTTCGACTCAATCGAATAAAGCTGTAAAACAGATGTGATTATAGCACATAAATTTGATTTATACAGTTTTCTCCGCAGTCAGTCGCGCGGAAAATGTTCATAGTTGAATGGCAATGAGGATCGTTTGAATTTCATGCTTTATTTATTCATTGATTCAATCATCATATTTGCGTACATCTGAAAAGAAAACTGCTTAATTTTTATTTTTGTATTTTTTGTTGAGTTTTTGGAGAAATAAAGATTTCTACAGTTTATTTCTTTAAGTACCTAGTTACTTACGAGTAGATACGTACACGCAATTTAGAAATCTTTATTGAACATTTTATTAAACCAGAACAAAAAGTATGTAAACCAAAGCCCAAATCAAGTGTCTTATTTTGTAAACAAAAACTACCTTACCCTACTAACATTTTAAGCTGTTCTGTGATTATTGTATAGCCATTTACACATTATTAGATCGGATTACTTTATTTTCACAATCAGTTCCTTCTGTGTTACATCACAACCAGGTAATTAGACGATCATATTTGTTTACAAAATAAGACACTTGTTTTGGGCTGTGGTATACATACTTATTTCTAATCAGAGAAAATCTCATTGGTTCTTCGGCAACTCTCAAGCTTATTGAAGCCCCTATATATTTTACTGTACTTTCGACAATACATGACCGATCTTGGGATCGAACCTGATAATCCTCAATATCGGTAGCCTAGTGACCTAAACCGATTTTTAGTTTGAAAAAATATTGTAATGCAAACAAAAGGCAAAAAATTCGTATTCTTAATTTTTATCGATAAAAGTACTAGATAAGAGTAGTAGGGCCGGCAATATTCGGGGGGGGGGGGGGGGGGGGGTGTAGATGCCCCTATCTGGGTACGCATATCTTATTTATTAATACTTATACACACCTTGATTCGTCTACCAATTCTTTTACTGACTCTACTTTTGACAGTATCTTGAAAGTTGGGCGAAACGAGAAAAACGTACAATGTTGGTCGAAACAAGAATCTTGGGCGAACCAGTTGGTCGAAACAAGAACAAATCCCTAAACCACTAAGCCGCCGCAAAAAAATGTCCGTCAGTCAAGAAAAAACAATTCAGTAACAAATAAAGGTCATTTCACCATCAAAATGCTTAACTGTCCATATAATTACTGTACAAGCGGTTATAATTACACACATTTACAATTTAAAAGTTCTTTCGGCCCCGAAATTAGCCATTGTGTTCTCTCAAACTCATGAAAAGTCGAGGTTTCGTTGAAATTTTTTATTACTGCCATTTTCGAGATAAACCTTTACGAATACAGGCTGTGAATAATATTAAAAACTCACACAAGTTTTAAGAAATCAGTTTTTACTATTTTGAATAATTTTTTTGTTATATAATTGAATACTATTGCTGTTATTCATAAACCTAGTTAAACCTCACTTCAGTTAAATAGTAAAAGTAAGTAAGTAATCCGTTTATTTCGCAACAGCAAGACACAGGTAAATCGTGTTGCTATCCCTTTCACACTTCGTTAAAAAAGGTTAAGATAGAAAGGAACAGACCGTTTAGGCCCCCGCCTAAACGGTGGCGTAACTTTAAAACACGTTTATGAATAACAGTCCATAAGTTAGGTGTTAGGTATCATATTTACTAAATGATAATGCCAGTAAATCATAATAACTTTTACAAAAACGCAAATATTCGCAAAGAGATGAAATACAATCATTTTTTGTTCAAATATCTTTTCGTTTTAAATTACATTTTGTTAATTATGACAAAAATGTAATGTTCATTATTGACCACGTCCTGTATAATAGCAAAGTTACGCGGAAGTTGGTTTATGTACTTACGAAGAAAAGTTATCTTTTATTAAGATTAACTCATTGGCACTTAATGGTTTATATTAACCTTAATTCTGGCTACTCAGCACAGGTGTTAATTCATATGTTTATTGCATTAAACAACACAATCCCACACAAAACCATTGCAATCTAAGCTTTATTACCGCCGTCGTTTAGACCGCCTCGAATAGTCTGGTTTGGTCAAAAAAAAGATAGCTACCTAATGCAGGGCCTAAGGTTGAGATTTTCTCAAGAAGCTCTAGAGAGATTGTAAAAAATTATTTTGCCAGTAGACAGTTTATGAATATTATACACTATGTAATTGCTGTAAGTGAAGTACCTATCTGTGTCCTTAGTCTTAGCTAACATTCAGCGAAGAAGGATATTAAGATCCTACATATCCGATAGGTTGACTTCTTCGAATGTCTACTAGGTCTATTTCCATGTTTAAGGAATTAATGGACTTCTTCGAATGTCTACTAGGTCTATTTCCATGTTTAACGAATTAGTAGACTTCTTCGAATGTCTACTAGGTATATTTCCATGTTTAAGGAATTAATAGAGACTTCGCAGCAAATTGGGCCCAACTCGTTTCCTATTAGTATACTGGCAGGGAAGAGGCATAGAAGAAATAATAGTGGTAAGAGGTGCATGTCGAAAAACAGCACAGGATGGACCCTCATTTGCTTTATTGGACATTATTTGGACGTTAACAATATACCCTTATTTGGACGTTTTATAAAATGTTTTAGTAAGACCTTTGTGTATCTAGTTGTTTATAGGAGGTCAATGATGGCAATGAACTTATTTTCTATTCTATTCTTACCCTAAAGTGGTAAACAAAGATTTCTCAACTCTCTTTCCAGGTATGAGATTAACGTGACATCCTAAAACCTATAAATATTTGTGTAAAGCCTTCGTGCGTGTGCGCACTTACTTCTTAACACTACCTATTTATCACTTAGCAAAATATATTTCGTGTCACTTAGCAAGTAACTCTTTATGAATGGAGTGAGAATGTCCGACGAAATGTAGCTGAATGCGACGACACGAGTCTACGCCTACGTGCTTAGTTGGATCACGTAAGTTTAGTAAAATTTGTACGTGTAGGCTAATGTTTTGGTATACAGACGACAGCGGTAGCGTTTTCATATATATATATATATATATTACACTCTCATATAAACATATGAGACGTGATTCTGAACGTTTACGTGCTAAGCAATAGAGTGACATTTTTATGATTTAGGATGTGATTTGGATGCCATGCTAGAATTACACCTACTGTTTCAATTAAACTAATAACAATAAATTATAACAATATTAAATTAAACTAATTAAATTGTGACACAGCGATAGATAATTTTTAATAGGCTTTGGAATATCTAAACAAGTATTTGTGGTAAAGTGTAATAATAATTTAATAATCTCTAATCGAAGCGCGTCACTCTTGCGTGATTTACGAGTAGCATATGAGTGACAGTGGTGATAAGGTTTAGATTTTGCGGTCACTACAGAATCACGCCTATTAAGGTGCTAAATCTAAACCTTAATAAAACTGTCACGATCACTACTGTATTATAAATTGTGTAAGAAGGAGCGATGGTTAAAATCATGCTCACTCTTCTGGAAGGGTTACCTACACCATTGCGAATTACGTTTGGTCGAAACACTTTTGATCGACAACTTTTCATCGAAACTACTTTTTATCGATGCTACATTTGGTTGATGGTATGTTTGATCGAAACCAGAGGAATCTCCACAAATATGTATTTAGAATTTTTAATTTTTAATCGAAGTATTTATTCATAAAACAATAAAAATTAAAAATAACTATTATAATATTAACCTAGAAAATATAAAAAATAGATTATATATTGTATTTAGATATTTCAAAAGCCATCAAAACTATTGACAAACCTTCAAACTGTTTCCGCTCCCGCTCAACCCACCAAAAGCCATGCGAGTCCAAAACTCGTAAAGCCTCTAACTGGGCAATAATAGTGTGCAAACAGCCGTTAACGGTAAACGCAATGGTAAAAAGTAAACTGGGCAAATACCAGCGAATGGGTTTGCTTAACGGCACACCAACTATGGCCACATAGGGAAGGACGAGATATACTTACTTATCTGTGACACGGACAGACGGACGGCGGGTTTTTGTAATAATATGAGGCGACTGTTTCATTACAATGTTGATGATATGCTTGCAACGGAGGTGTTGAATTATTGGGATTGTGTCGAGAGGAAATTATTGGATGGCAACACGAGTTCCAATAATGATAGCTCTAATAGCAATGGCGAGTTTGGCTAGTGAAAATTGAAATTGGTTTCCGAGATTGACAAAATTTTATAGCAAATACTTTGGGAGGATGTGGCCAGTGATCTGTGATGTCACAATAATACATTTTGAAACCGGATCGATATTGATATTGTTAAAAAAGAAGTCATCCAATTCGGCAATAAACAAAAAAGAGATAATTAAAGAACCAAACTCATTACAATCCTCGTAAACCGGAAAAAATATGTATGAATATAGGCCAGGCTTCATCGAAACACACACAATGACATATTTTAGCTACACTGCGTGAAAAAATAACATAGGTACGAGTATATGTAACGTAATGTACCTACGTAAGTTTTAACCCACTAGGTACTACGTTAGTTTGTTGAAAAAAAACTGTGGATTCTTTTATTTTTTGAACCCTGCCTTTGTTTTCTCCGCATACCCAAAGGCTTAGTAGAAAATGCCGCTTGACATTAAGCTAGCCGTTTGTTCGCTAATGTGTAAAATCTTAAATAAACAAAAAATATATTATTTTTGTGAAGATTCAGGTATTTCCTTTAAATAACAACTTTAAACAATACTTGCTTCATTTACGACTATTTCGAATTCTAGAGCAGACCATGATATTTGTAGTGTACTTGTGTATTACAATGGCATACCGTAACATCGATACAGAAAGTAATTTAATTGACTCCAAAGTATACTCGATGTGAACTCGTGCGTCGACCGCTTGCGTAGTTGTGCACGATTGGCGATGAAATGATAAGGAGTACATAGTATCTACAGATGTGTAGGTACCTATATAGGTCAAGAATGCTTATAGATTTAAACCTTTATCTTATTTCGTACAGATCCCAAGTAGCACATAAGCAATATGAGAAGCGATATAAGAGCGCCATAGAAGAAATATTTGTGACTATGAGTTCTTGAAGAGCACTACAATTGACAGTTATAGCGTGCTACGTTATAACTCTGATTTAGGCACAAATTAGGACGCCTTCAGCTGTATCTAACTCTCTTAAATTGCCTCTCTATTACTATGGACATCAGTGATATAGAAGTTGTTGAAAAGAGTAATTAGTAGCTGGAAGTACCACAATTAAACCCACATACTCCCTTACCTTCTGTAAATCTGATTTACAGCACAAGGCTGTAGGTACAATAGGAGGTTTATATAGCCTGTGTGCTAGTTGGGATGTTATTGGGCGGCTACCAATAATATCAACCCATAGCTTCAACCCTATATATCAGCCACTTGTTGTGCGGATGTGACTCCTGGCTTTAAAAGCGAACTTCTGGGGTCGGCTTATCCGGAACCAGAAGACTACAGACTATGAATGAGTAATGAATTACCACATCTGACTCTACATCACAGTTACCCAAACATTATTGTCTTGTAGACCCCTTTCGAAACCCCTAAAACCTATTCAAACAAAGTCTACATACAATTTAGTACAAATCGTTCTGTTTGTTGGAAAGTCAAAATTCAAGTAAATCGATCAAACTATCGTGGACCCAAAAAAAATTTCACGCTTACATGAACCCCTTCTAGGTAGACCCCTGGGGATTGTTATATACCACTTTGGGTATCACTGCTCTACATCTACTCTACATCGGAGTATAAAATAAAGGAATGGAGAGAGCACAATAGATCCTAATGAATCGCAGTGCCACCACACTAGCATCGTTTAAGGCTGAAAAAAGGAACGACCTAAACCAGATTTTTTTTGCTTCATGGGATAAGATAAAATACATTACTTTTCAGTTTAAGCTACCATTTTATTTAAATTGAAATATCGATATATTATGGGTAATATCAATTTCCCACACTGCACCACGCCATACCTACTTGGTAAAAAAATGTTTATGTCAAAAGTTTAGCGGCAACTTTAGCTTATAGCCAATTTTTGTAAATGCCACTGGAGTTTTGTTTCAAAATTGCATATTCACATGTAATAAATAAAAAAGAACTGTCAGGAGTTTCGCATTGAAATAAATTCAAAATTGAATGGTCTTCGAAAAACCATACTTGCCAATTTGACATCGATACCGACTAAAGGTCTGCATCCTTAAACTTTCGCTATACGCTTTGCATTTTGGAACTTTTTTTTATAACATCGGAAGGGTAGACAAATCATTTTAGTTAGACTCACTTTAGTTAGACAGTGGTCACTCACAGTCGCGTAGGTATATCTAAATCCAGAAGTGCAGTTGCGTTGTCGCTTTGCGGTGTATGTCCAGAGTTCCAGACATATCTATGTAATCATAAATCAATTCTTCTTCGATGTTGAACTTTCTTACTCTTAGGCCCGTATTAATAGTCTGAGCTCAAACCCGCCCTCAAGAGCGAATTCAGCTGATATACTCTCAAGACGTGATCACCATCTCAAGTAGGTATGTCATTAATAAACCAATCTTGAGGACGTATCACGTGATGTCTTTCTCAAGTCGCGGTTCGCCTGCAATCAGCAAATACTTTCTCAAGTTTGAGTTTGTCAGTTCTCTTGAGAACTATGGCGTTACTCACGTGATACCTGATTCCTAAATGCGCACCTAAGTTACGTTTATTAATAGGAACACCATCTTGAGGTCGTTCTCAAGATTGACTTTTGAGGTGCGAGTGATTTATTATTACGGGCCTTAGTTACCTGAGTACCATTAGCTCATAGGGATATCAGCAGGGTGTTACCCTCTTTCCATTCTCACACAATTCCGTTACGGCCTTTGTCCATCATCATTCGTCTCCCTATTCCCAGTCAGAATAATATTATGTACTTATCTGAACTAGGCCCACATTGTAGAGCCTACAGTATCCTCAATGGCAGTTACTGCGCAGGAATGTACAGTCGCGATATTTAATTCAGGACCCATGTAAGGTCGAATATTGTAAAGCAAACGTATGAGCAAATGACTCAGTTATGAGATTTCATTCAGGCATAAGTAGTCTAATGTCACCATTATATTGCCTTATAATGACTGCCAACATGATTGATTAAATTAACTAACCTTCTGTGACACTAACACATTTTGTTTGAACATAAAGTCTAGTATCTAGCTTGATTATGAGAATCTTTGCGAAGATATGTTATTTAATTAATGAAAACATATTTATTTACTTTCAATTAAGTTTTCATCTGGATCTAACGGAGATTTTCAAAGTCCAAATGGGAAATAAAAAGGTCATCCGAACACTTAACTTTTTTAAATATCGCTTCTACCGTGGCTGGCACAATAGATATTGATCATCGGATCATAGCGAGCGGTAGAAACAGGAACGTACCTATACTGTCAATAATGAAATTAGATTTGACGATTAGGAACATAATATCTAATGGCAAATGCATATTTTACTGAAGTTTATCTGAAATGCACAAAACTCCCACCTTCATGTAGTCTGTGCTCCCCTAAGAATAAGAATGTGAAATTGATTCTAAGCTAAAGTTCTCGACTGTACGTAGTCAAGTGTTTTACTGCAATCACCATTATTTAGAGCCCACTTTAAACTGACACCGCGCGTTGAGGAGTGGTTACCGCATTTTATAGTCGGACGGACGGATGTGAGCTCAACTTTGTCTGCTTAGTGCTGGCTTAGTGTACATAACTGCGTTGTCCGCTAGAATTGTTCACTTTTATAACTAAAAACTATTAACTAAATTATTAAGAACATAGACTAATGTCACATTTGTTCAAGTAAAAATTCAATTTACAAATCTCGTTAGAATATCTTCTTCTTCTTCTTAGCCATTATCTACCAGTCTGGTGTAGGCCTCCTTTAAAATTCTCCACTCTCGTCTATTTTGCGCCACTTGCATCCACTTCGAACCGGCTGCTCTTCGGATGTCATCACTCCGTACATCACGTATTTACAATAAAATATGCAAATACATTTGTATAGCGTTCTATTCTCTCTTTATTTGAAAGTGATGAGGTCGATTATAATGAGGACAGAATCGCTCATAGTACATCGGTATACCTACATTTAGAAATAATCAGTATAGCATTGTAGTATAGAAAGATAATCAGACGAGACATTACTTGTATGTTACTTACTTGTATGTTATCTACTTTGTTTCTTGAAATGTTTGTTTTCTCTACAAGTTTAGTTAGCATTGTTTAATTACTTTACACGTAAGTTTAAACTAAAGGGAAAACTTGAAAGCTCCCAAAGCACTCTTAGCTTTGTCAACAACATTCTATCATTATCAAATAGTGTACTTAGGTCGTACATTAAGTGGTAGTACTTGCAGGTAGTCTTTCATTACTTCACTTCAATGGGTCTCAAGTGGAACCTTAGCTGCTTGGACAATGAATATTAAAACAGCCTAATATTTTCTATTACGGTTAGAAAATGCATGCGAAATATTCTGAGTTGTGATGGTGTGAGTTTAGTTTACTGAATAAGTGGTTTGTTTATGTAATTTTTGTTTTGGACTTGAAATACATTGGACATGTTTTACGGTCACTTTTAAAATTAAAATAGAAGAATAAAATATGATAATTTGCCCTTCGCTGACTCCATCCCATTTTCAACAGTCCCGTTGTGTACTTTTCAGGTGAATTCGACATGCGAGTGAAGTCGTGCGCCGCGTCAGATGGCTCCGGGCATCTCATACAGCTGTCAGACGAGTACGGCTGTGTGCTGCGGCCCAAAATGATATCCAGGTAAATAATGTTCCAATATTACTTACGATCTATCGGTTTAGAATTCACCGGAAAGGGTTTTGATATTCCAATAGATACCATAAGATCCTTCTGTATGTATGTAGCTTAGGGGACAACTCCTGCTTGCCTAAAACTGGAAAATTTATTGATTTATACGAGGCTGCAGTCGTATAGACAATCTACGCGAAGTTTTTGAAACTGAAATTCGTATTGTGTCCGTCCACGAAGGGACTGTGCAAATTCAAAATACAAATATTTGTTCATGTTGGGCTTGAAATTAGTACAATTACCTACACACTTGTGACGATTCCAGACTGTGGCGCGCTAATTTCAATAGTCGCTAGGCGTCTCGCTCATTACACCATGTAACTTTTGATTGACAGTGACAGTTGCGTTTAGGTTAAAGATTAGACTTGGCTGCCACAACTAGTATCCTGCCTATATCAGAGTGGCCTATGATCTATGATGTTTTTGCCACTTTTTCTCCTCTCCTCAACCCCTGCAAACATGATTAGAGTTGTTCTATTACTGTCAACAAACACAACTTTTGCTTAAAATAAATCAATTCGCTTTTCCAGATTCCTGAAAGCAAAAGCAGCTGACGAGCGAGCGACAGTCATTACGTACGCCTTCTTCCACGCCTTCAAGTTCCCTGATGCTCTGAGCGTTCACATTCGGTGCAAAGTGGAGATCTGTCGCCATGGGTGCCTGGACCACTGCCAGCTGGCCGGCGTGACCTCTCAGAGACATGGAGCACTGGATAGGAAGGATGATAGGACGCATCATGATCATAATGAAATCAAGTGAGCATTTTTATAACAATTTAGGTTATTCAGCTTGTGTGACGGTATAGAAACTTGCAGAATTTTATGACTTTTGTTAAACGAAGGTTAGCTTTGTTTTACGCGATGCATGGCTCTAACTTTGTTCGAAAGTCCAAACGTCATTGTTTTACACAAGAACTTGGTGAAATTGTGGTGTTATAGTAAACATTGTTTGTTTAGAAATTATCATGTAGAACTTTAGATGAACCGTGTTTGCTTACTCTACAAAATGTAGCTTTTTTTATAAGTACTACCTAAAATTTCAAAATACTGCGATCAGAGTTTGAACCGTACAACTGGATACTTCTCAACATTTTGCAATAAATAAATAAATAAGCGTGATCCATCCATATTCAAAATACTCGAATACCTACCATCTTATGGTGAGACTTCACTTGGCTATTCGTATTCGCTATTGAATGTTGTCGTATTTGTCAAATACTTGACGTACGGTGGAACACAGATAAAGGTGTACAGTAGAGTTTTTAAGGTTGTGATTTTCTCAAAAACTACTTGACCTATTGCAATAATTCTTTCACTGTTAGATAGCTAAAAGTTAAAACTATGTACTGCAAAAGTATTATTAAAATCGGTCCAGTAGTTCTTGAGAAAATCTCAACCTTATTGAGGCCCCCTGTATACTTATCTCTGTCTTCGTGTGTGCATACAAATAAGACGAATATTTGGTCAAGCACACATGGCAATTATGACAAATACGCAAATACGAATACCCAAGTGAATTGCCACCATAAAAAGTTATAGCGACATCATGAAACAAATCGAACTATCGCACATTCAAAACATATGAACTTGTTATTAATTCCTAATCAATGTTTTCAATTTCTAGTGACTCATCAGCCGAAGACGGCGACCTGACTCTCGCCGAGGAATCCCAACACCTGCCGCTAGAGGAAGTCTTTGGAGACGAAGTGTCTGGTGATGCAGTACCGGCGCCAGCCCCTCTACCGCAGAGGGCGCCACCACCTTCGCAGAGGTCACCGGCACCTTCGCAGAGATCACCAGCACCTGTCGTGGAACCAGACTCTGATCATATGTCTACCGTTGAAGAGCTGGTTGAAGCGTTCGCTAGACCGTTTACAGTAAGTTAAAGGCGTGGTCGAATTAGTCCGATGTAGGTAGGTATGATGCCTTCATGACGACGCCTAATTAGCAATATAGGTAAAATACAATACACCCAATTCAAAACACAAGATAATCACGTCAAAATGGATAGCAAAAGGTGTACTAGGATGACAGGATTTTTAAAGGTGTCAAAAAAAATTAAAACCAAACTAATGTATGACGAAACAATCTTGAAAATATGTTCATATTTTATTCCACACATAATAGATAATCGTTTCATAACATATGCATGTGTTTTTGAAAAATTGCTTACTCTCCGGCTTATACAGTCTAGGTATTTTTCAAATCTGGCAAATTCGTTCGTTTGTTTAGATAAATTAATTTTTATTTAAGTACATTTGATTTTATACATTTTTCATTTTAGAGATTATGTTCAGAAGGTCGGCTACGACTTTCATTGTTTTCATTTTCATTTGCCAAAGGACACGAATGCACTATTTTCGCAAGTTTAAGCGATAAAGAAACAGTATTGTATATCGTCCATGGCAAAGTTAAAACGATTCAATTTGCCAGTTTAGATAAAACCGTTTTGTTTATTAAACAGGAGCGTCCCTCCGACCTCGGCGAGCGTGATCGTTTCCCGCACGGTCCTCGTAATCTCGGCTCCAACGTGCAGCCCGAGCCCTCGGGCGACGGGGTCGTCGCCGCCAAGCCGCCGGGGCCTGCTGTCGCCGGACCTAGGTATGAGATACTATTTATCTGATGACTTAAGTCTCGTATCCATTACGCAACAATAGGGTATTTGACTTGATTTTTCATTAAATACAATTGCAAAATAGGCACAAGTTCATGATCAATCTGTGAAATCAAAATTGAAATTAGTTGAAAAATTAAGTAACTACAGGTATTTAGAAAAGGGACAGAAACAGTACACGATGTATTGTGACTGTGACGTCATAATGCGGTAGCGTCATACAAACTTCATACTAAATACTGTTTTGCTAGAAAGAGACGGAACATTCCTCCACCACTTGACTTAACCGCGTAATATCTTCGGTATTAATTGAGATATCGAAAAACTGATTTCACAGTTCTCTTCAGCAGGAATATGAGAGTTCATAGATGCAATAAAAAGTTTATGAATTCTTTGGATCGCACTGGCGTCCCGGTGAGGGTTCTAACACATGCCTTATATTCCAGCTGTTTCATTTATCTTAACTTGCAGGTCTCTCCGCAAGCGGCGTACTGTGCGCGACGCAAGGTCCGCTGACGTCGGCGTGTCTGGTATTTACGACGTGGTCTCCGAGGCGGACCTCGCCTTCGGGCCCTCGAGGGAGTCAGTCACAGTGTTCAGTGGAAGGATTCGAGAAGAGGTAATATTTACGTTCTCCTCGAGCATTGACACCTTTTCATTGCATAGTGGTGTAAATGTAACTTCAAACAACGAAATTTTGACATGCAAAAAGCGAGTGTGTCTACTAAAACAGTCAAGTTTCAGAGAACCCACTAGTGTAGTATGGAAACATACTACTATTCAGAGGTCTGCTTGGTGGGGTCTTGAAGCGGTAGTTACTTACAATATAGAGATTCTGATTCTTTATTCTCAAGTTACTGCCTTTACTAGAATTGTCACTTATCATTGTAATACCAAGGCTTGACTTTTAGATTGACTATTAACGCTGGTAGAATATAAAAAAAAATGTACAGAAATGAAAAAGCAAATGTCAATTCCTCACATTATTCTTTCTATGCTGCTAGCTTTAAAAACAGCTCATTGCCACTTGCCTAGGGGACAGTTTCGTCGTATAAGCAAGTAACGATGCCCCTACATCAAAATCTATCAAGGATGCAGGAAGCCAACGTCAATTAGGTAAAAACTATTCATATTTCATAACCCAATTATCTCCTTTCAGGTTGTCTACGGTGTCTGTATGGGAGCCATCAGTTTCGGCGCTCTCTTCGCGTCAGCAGCTGGCGCGGCGGCCGGCGCAGCGCTCGCTGCCGCCGTCATGCTGCAGCGGCTCCGCTCCCGCATGGCAGTGGTCCCACCCCCGCCCGTCTCACCCGCAACGGCATCGCATTCACTAGCAGCATGGATGGCACTCAGGCTACTGGGGTCGCCGCCGCATCCGCATCATTCGCGTGACGGCTGACTGTGAATGCTTATAAGACTGTTAGTTAATGCCGTGTCTATATACTTTAAGGCCGTGTTCATAAAATTGTCCTACGCGTTTCCACCTATAAGAAAACTTCTGCGAGTAATGTTTGATAGTCGACAGCAGCTTGCACTTGCAAGCGTTACTTGCGGAAGTTTTCTTGCAGGTGGAAACGCGACCCTAAGGGCCGAGATTCATAGACATTTTTGAGCGCAAGTAAAAGCGCTTACACTTGTCATCACATAATTCTGTTAACGGTGTGAATTCGGTCAACTTAGACCGAATTCCCACTAAACTGCTCACACTGTCTATGGATCTCGGCATCGTATTTCCGGAAGATATCCTTTAATGTCGCTCAATCAAACATTCTTCACTAGTTCTCATTTTAGGGTTTTGTACCACAAGAGGAAAAAGGAACCCTTATGAGATCACATCGTTGTCAGTCTGTTGGTGTATTTTAAGCCCGCTCGTGTTCTTAAGCAAATATTCACATTTCCAGAAGAAGAGTTTATAATGTTGTTAGTTATATTCACACACGCGATAGTTCAGTATCCTGGATGACTTTCAGGATACTGGGGCGCCATTGGCGTGAGGGATGACTGTGAATGCTATTGAGACTTATATTTTGTTTGGCGTGTCTGTGTCTTTCCAAGTTCATATTTATCACAAAGTATGTACATTTCTGGAAGAAAAGTTTATGTTCTTGTACTTATGTTAACTCTAGATGCTATAAATGGCTATGAAAATAACAAAATAAAATTAAAGTATATCGTTTTTTGAATGTAGCCTTCTAACACTTTTTGTAGATGATTTTATTATTAATTAGACACAGATACGCCATGGATACTCCGGACATACTTCAAACGAGGATTTCCCACTGTTTTGTTATAGCGAATTCAGTATTCTGACTTCTTGCATTTTTACTTGACTTAGAAACTAACTATACTTAAAGCTTTCAGCTTTAGTAGATCCGATAGCATGTCAAATGCAACATACGACCACGATGTCTTTACGAGACTGGAATATGGCTTAGATTGCAATAGCATTATTTACGTTGATTTGCTGTCGACTATACGACAATAGCATTGATAATATAACTTTATTATACTTTTTCCAAACTCCAAATACAACCTATCGTCGTATATTTCAGTCGACAGCACGTCATTTGTAATAAATGGACACTCTATGCAACGGAAATAAGGCATAGAGTGCGATGGTTTTGTGTAGGTTGATATGTTATCGACTGTACAGGATCAATATATTACATGTTCGAATGAAAATACGCATTAAAAATATTTAAGTAAAAACTGAAAATATACGAAATGGTCAGTCGATATCAAGAAATAGAATAGCGTTGTAAGTTTTATATATGTTTCTGCGAATATTTTAATTATCTACATTGTTTTAGCATCTTAGGTGTAGACAATAATATAAAGGTTGTATAGAATGTCTTCAAACCGATGGTGCTAGGTCGTGCTACGGACAAAGTCCCATGAAACCTGATTATGCATTTTTTTCACTTTTGTGAATATTTTTACATGTTACTTTATACAAATAAGATTTTATACAGAATTTTGTACAGATTTTGCATTTTTATATTATATTACCTTTATGTTTGCATTCTATGAAGTTTAAATGAGTCAGATATTATGCAACGAAAATGTATTTATCACATTCTACTCAAAATGATTATGAATTTTCATAGAATGCAATTAACATTATATTTTTAGAGGATAAGTATAAACGTCGAGTCATGCCATTAGGATAAGTTTAGTTAAATTATATTTCAGAATATTCTATTTAATAAATCCTACAACACGAAATGTTCAAAACTTTGTGCTCAGTCGAGCACATTTGTTTATATATTTACCGAGGGACCGAGTTTATATAGTGACCAACTTAAAATAAGTTTTCAGCCTCTAGATCCCAGTATTATGTCACATTCAAATTCAATTC
This sequence comes from Tachystola acroxantha, assembly GCA_963506565.1. NCBI lineage: Eukaryota > Metazoa > Arthropoda > Insecta > Lepidoptera > Oecophoridae > Tachystola > Tachystola acroxantha. Next base: position 4,373,541 of record OY735879.1, on the reverse strand, counting down.
AAATTCAAATGTTTTTTATTTCCTTCCACATTAGGGTACATTTTCATGTTATTAGACACAGATTGGTGGAAGACTGGTGCTCAAGCTAGGACTAATCCTGTGTTTTGAGTCACCAGGCCTCCCCCTTACAGACATAATGGACATTAAAAAGAAAAATAGGGTGAAGAAACACATTACATTTTGGCAAGTAATTATTATTTACAATACATTTTGATTAGCAATATTGATCGAGTTCCAAAGTTTGTTGCGAAATTTTTTGACAGCATACATAAAAGTTTTGCAACAGTAAAAATATGAGCGTTGCAAAACTTTTTTTGAGTAGTGTATTATTTACTTACTATCAAAATTCGGTCTCCGCACTTTATTACGTTTATATTAATATACCTAGCTGTGAGGCTTTTAAAATATTTTTTAAAGATTGTTCTCATAATTATTGCCTTTCATAGTTTATTTTTACCATGATTTGTTCATGTTTTGAGCAAAGGTTTTGTTTCCGAGTTCTGTGTTTTTGTTATTATAGTACAGAAATTTATTAAATTAAATTTAATAAATTAAATCAACTCACTTAGTATTAATATTAAATAACCCTGTTTATTAAAATATGTTTGTGAAATTCTGAATTCAATAAGACGTTTTGAAGTAGAGTTCTTTTAGAGGTTAGCGTTACGTCTTTGGAAAAGTGCTTTATTTTTGTTCATATATTTAATTAGTCTTAAATTTTATACTTTTTAATCCGCTTTAGTACTTACGACATTATTTAGACGTTTTAGTTAAGTTTATGTAACATTTTGTAACATATATCGTCGGTTTAGTACCTATATGCATAGTATCATACAATAAAACACCAATGATTGCTACAATAGTTAACTATAGATCCCGTTTTTCTGTAGTTTTCACATAAATTGCATTTAATTTGCATTTATCCTTAATTGTAATGGTATCCTAATATTGCTCAAAGTTAACTTTACTTATATAAATTATTTTATATCGATCATTATTTAATTAATTAGCAGCTATGATTAGATTAATTTAGTTAGTTAAGTCTTACTTAATTTAAATTCAGAAAATGGTTTGAGAGACCGATAACAAAGTTCTAATCTTGAATATGTGAACACTTGACTTATATATCCTTACAAGATTAAATCGAGATATAATATCGAATCAGATCTTAGAACATTCAGAAGGGAGTAGCTTTCCCCTGCTCTCTGACAAAAAGTGTTCTTACAGTAATAGCAAAAAGGGACAGCGATTTTGGCTGAAAATAATCGAAATAATTATCAAGGTCTCCGTTCTGACTGCTCTAAGATTCTGTGTAAACCTTATGGCGTCACTGACATTCGTACATATGATTGGTCGAAAATATGGAATAGTTAATGCTTCACGCTCTTTAACCAATCAACGTTCGCTGACGTCATTATATGGTTTACTAATTTCCCGCTTAGCTCGGATTGTACCAAGGGTTATAGCGCTTAATCCGGTGTTAAATAAAAGAAATGTATGGCGTTTACATGAATTATCGGTTATCTTTTGGTGCAAGATGTCAACTAACTTATATTTTGTATCAATCTCTCAACCATTGTTAAAATAATATATGCCACCCAAAAATCTTGCATTTATAGCAGAGTTATTTCATAAGTTACTGTGAGAGATCATTCCCAAGTGCAATTTTATTTATGAATGCTCAATTATATTCGTTTCAAATAGATTTTTCTTATATGGGCATGGTTCTTCTCTCATCGGGTGTAAGAGGGTCATCTTTTTATTTACGTGTCAATGTCTATGGTTTATTTATTTAAGAAACTCTTGTGTGTTTTGTTTAGTATAGTGTAAGTCATATAAATGTATGTTATACATACCTACATACTTTCTCTTTGTGTTTATCTAAAACTTTCGTTACTTATTGAAATGATTTAAATATGTTTTCTTGAGACATGGAGGAATTCACTTTTACTATTTCATTACTACTCTAGTATCTACGTAATATTGAAATGTTTAAAAATACTCGTAGTAAAGATATGCCTTGAAGATCGAATAAAGCGCCGTTTCCATGACCATTTTTTAAAGTAACTTAGCAGTGTTTCATATTATATTATCTGTATTTGTAAACTTTAAAAAAATAAATAAATAAATATTATTACTATCCAATCTCCTCACGTGGCCGCAAACGATTGCGAGACGAACTTGACGTTTTTATGAGAGGGTGGACTGAGTCTGCGCTGAAGAGAGATGAGTGGACGGGTTGGGGGAAGGCCTTTGCCCAACAGTGGAACATTGCAGGCTATTAAATAAATAAATAATAATCTCCTCAACCGTTTTAAGCTAAAAGTTTTGTAAGGCATATCCTATTGTATAAATTAAAAGGAAAAAAATACCGCTCATATCAGTATCATCGGGAATTACGAGTATCGAATCATCCAAGAGAATTTATTTTTAAGTTTTTCAATTTTGTATAACTCCTCTGTCTATATGGATGCGACGATGAAGAGTGTTTTACACATAAGCACCTGTTAATTTGTTTAATGGAATAAAAATTATGTTGAAAGAGACTGAATATTTTTTAATTCCTTCATTACCAACCAGAATCAGTCCATTGCTGGACTTATGCCTCTTCGAAGCGGATTACTCAACCCAATTCCTGACTTTGTGCATCCAGTCTCTGACTGCCATCTCGCGTTAATCATTCAGCCCCTTACCATGAACTCATAGCAGTTAAATTATTAACTTTTATAGCAGTCTAGTAACCATATTAAGGACGTCATGGTGCGAAATAATTAAGTATTATTGAAGTAATCCTGCTATAAGAGTTCGTGGTAATGGGGCTGGTCATGTCATGACGTCTTACTAAGTCCATACAAAGGGGTTCACTGCAGTTGCGAGTACACGTTGAAAAGATCGTACAAGTTAAGCAACATTGGGCTAGATCTCTATACCGCAGCCCAAATCAAGTGTCTTATTTTTACGAATATGATCGTCTTATTACCTGCTGTGATGTAAAGCTGAAGGAACTGATTGATTGAATATGTTCATCATTGTGCAAATAAAGTAATCCGATCTAATAATATGAAAATGACTATGCAATAATGACAGAACAGCTTAAAATGTTGTTTACAAAATAAGACACTTGATTTGGGATGTATTTGCTAGCGATATTTTCACCGGAGCCCCCTCGTGTATCGGAAAGCAAGCGGGACCAAATGTCCTGGTTGCCGTTTTTTGGCAGCAACTGTCGTTAGATCATATCAGAGGCCTACATACTAATCTGAACAACTCTGTTAATTATTTTTACTAATTCTATAGGTACAAAATCCATATTCTAAGCCAAAAAGGAATGAAGCACAACTTTAGCCATTATCATAATGATGTTACTCATAAACCTAGTTAAACCTCACTTCATTTCTAGTTGCTATCCCTTTCACACTAAACGGTGGCGTAACTTTAAATGACGTTTATGAATACACGCCAAAGTGTGTAATATCAAAAACTAAATTTCAAATGTATCCTCTGTATAATCACATGCGTCAACACGCAATTTACTTTTTTGGCAACTTACCCTATTTTAGAATTAAAACTATAGTCAATTATAGATGTATGAACGACATATGAACAACAGTGACACTTGCGTTTAGGTTTAGAATTCGACTGTCGCTAGAGAAAGCTAAATTACTTTGTTGCAGAGCGAGCGGTTTATTAAAAAATAGGTATAAAACAATAGTAATGGGTATATTTTATTTTAGTTCAGATTATTTTTAAATCCTTATCAATAAAAGTAAAAGTAGTAAAATCCACAATTTTTCATCTCTTTTTTATTATTATTAATGGACTCGACAGTTCGTTATTTGCCAATATCATGTTACAGAAAATTCAACATATTCAATAGTCTTCTATCTTCCTCCAGAAGAGTCGCAGTAGCGTCTTCACCCTGGGTAGCCGCGTCTTCATGTCTTCATCCAGAGGAGACGCCGTAGCGTCCTCACTCTGGACGAAGCAGCTCGACAGTCACGTTCACTCCCGAGCTTGTAGCGGGAACTCTTGATAAAAGCTTGAAACCCCAGATCTTGCTCAAATTATCCAACAAATTCACTATACTGCCACTCGCGAACATTTTCTGATTAATTTAACGTGATATTAATCTCAAAATAACCACTGTAGACAATAAAACAAAAATTATCAAATAATTTTGCAACCGTCATTTCCCGCCATTTTCAAGAGAACCAATTTTTCATCTCAATCCGTAATATAACTCAAGTGACAGCTTTTCTTTTTTAAAACATTCTTACCATTTTTAAAGTTAGGCGGCCAACCACAAGATGCGGTCTCTTTTGGCCACAACTTTACTACTGAACTGTCGCTCTAAACACCAGCTTCAACCAAACAAGTGAGTTTAATCAGTGTACTTATAATAATTTGAACTACCCTATTGTTTTATGTCGATTGACGTGCTGTCGACCATATACGGTGACGTGTAACTCATTAGTATGCCTAGGAGGAGATTCATCTCGTTAGCTTTGTTAGATTTCAACCCCTTGTGAAGGGGAAGCCGTAAATACGTTGATGACTTGCAAATATGTCGTAATTAAGGGTTCTTGGGGTTTTTACCACCGTATCGTATTTATGCTGCTATGTAACGCATAAAAAAATCATTCGGATATCATGTTTTTTTAATTCTAAAAAAATCGGAGGAATTTTAGTATCTGCTGCTTTTTTTCTATGACTTTTTCATTTTTGTTCAAAGATACTTAGTCTTTATGTAGGTTATTGAAATATCCTTTCAATTTGTTCAAGAATTTTGTTAACCTACCTAAATTTATATTACGCAAAATGAAAATACTCGTTTGTTTTCGTTATAGTTTATTTTTTCGGAAATAGTTGTTTGTTACAGATTTCTTGTCGTGACACATCTTTAAACATTTTTTTGTAATAAATACAATTATTCTATATTAAAATCACGTCTTTCCACAGATTGAAATGCAAATAACATGTATCTACTTAATTTAAAACAGACAAATAAATTATATTATAAAATTAACATGACATTTTCTGTAACATTCGATAAACTTTTATAATTACTACGAAGAAGATCAACTAATACAATAAAAACAGAAGAAGAGGTACTGAGGTGGTTTATAAATAAATAAATTACACGTAGCAATGACTACAACGACGGGCTTAACTAAAAAATAAATAATATTAATACTAATGACAAGTTATTTTAAATTATATCTAGCGGTTCACCTAAATATTGATATACCACGTATTTTATATTTTCCGTTGCCCCTGTGCCGAAACTCGAACACGATTCGGAGAGAGGTAACAGAAGATTGTACTTATTTTATTAATTTTAATACTACGTTTTGTGTTTTGTGACAATTTCTACTTTCCATTTTGTTTGAAATTTGACTCAACTTCACAGTTTAATTAATATAATATGAAAGGAAACAAATTCAACAGAAATATAGGAAACAAAAACAACATTGTACAACAGAAGCTTCTTAAAGGCTTTTTTTCTAATCTATCCTACGAATATTCGTAGGCATCTTAAATTTAAACGCCATTTAACTGGCTTACACTCTATAGTTCAGTTTAGGGCAATTTCGACTCTATAACATAACAACTTTTATGGCGTTGATAGGACATGGTTAATAAATATATTCTGAAATATTTTAATTAAGAGTCGGGATAGCCCTCTCTACTGAACTCTATTCGACGACGTTACACCATTCTTTCCTAAACTGGGCAAACTGAAGAAACGTCTTTTTTAATTGAAAAACGATAACAAACGGAAAAAATTGTAAAATACCTATTCCGTTGTACCATGGATCTTCTCTCAATTAAAAATTTAATAATAACTGGGTCAATCGTCGATAAGGATAAACATTTCTGGTTTCCCGTAATTTGTAGCTAAACTTGAGCACTCAATAACACACAAATAAATAAATTGGCATGGTCTACATACTTCAGTCTCATCACACTAATATGTACAAAATTATGTTATTCATTCGCCGTTACGAGTAGAACTGACTCTTTGAAATTACATGAGCAGTCGTTGGCGGGTGCGGCCGAGCTATCGTAGTCACAGCGGCCGCTTTCTTCTTCAACGTCGTTATAGGACGTAGCTTTAGGAATAGAACAGCTGAGACAGCGCAGGAGCATATTAAAGTGGCAAGTAAGGCACCAAGAGTAGCGGCAAAGCCAGGAGTAGTCATACACACTAGACCAGGAGTTGGAACCATTTTAGTAGGAGCACTCTCTTCATCAGTATCCATATTTAAGTCTCCAGCGGACACGACCCGAATGACACGGTTAACTCCAACTTCCTTTTCAGGAGAAGTGGCTCGTCGCTGCCTTCTCACTCTCCGCTCGTCTCGTCGCGCTTCCGCGCCAACCGGATACGAATCGATCTGAGGAGGTCCGTATTCGGCATGAGGGGCAATCACATTATGACCACCATCCGAGCACTGTTCAGGACATCTGTATCGGCAAATCTGAATGGTACACTGGAAGTGGACCTCCATAGAATCGGGGAATTTGAACGCTTGGAAGTGGGCGTACGAGAGGACAGAAGCACTAGCTCCGAAATTCTTGATCTTCGTGAATCTCGACATGAGTTTCGGTCGTGTAACACAGCCTCGCCTATCGACTAATTGTATAGGTGCGCGTTGACCGTCATGAGCTACGCAGTCTCTGACTAACATATCGAACTTCGCGTCATCGTCTTTGATCGCTAAAACCATAGTCATCGTCTGTCCAATCTTAACGAGTCCAGATACTTCGGATGCCCAAGGTCCTTTGCCGACTTGAATCTGCATCCAGCAACCAACGTTGTCACCAGCAAAATCGGCTCGCACCACGTCCAACATATCAACTGGGAATGGTCTGAATGTCACAGCTTTTTCGTACTGATCGTGCCACGTGCATCTCAATTTTCTAGCCTGATCCCAAACTTCCTGGACTTGTGGATCATATTGTACTACAATAACATTTTCGAAGTACGTTCCAGCGGCTGCAACGTCTCCTCTGTACCTCGGATCTCCGCTACCTGCGGTTCCACAAGCGTGAGCACCAATTTCGAAGGAAGCTGACGCTCTTCCTAGGTTAGGTGGAAGATGGACGCATTGATGATTGGAGTAGTGTCCTTTCGAGAACACGATGCCGAAGAATGGTTTGTCAAAGCTTAGAAAAACACGCATGGCATTCTTTTCGCACTTCACATCTAGAGATACAATCTTAGGCATATCAGGAGCAGGTGCAGGCCAGACGTCACCAGCGGTGCTGAAGACCTTGTCGCTAGCAGATGATTGGGTGTCGGCAGGTGGCGCAGGTGGTGGCGGTGGTCCTCGGAAACCAGGTCCGATATCATTCTTGTGGTGGCTAACTGGAGGACCAAGAGCGAAAGGCTTGGAGTGGACCGGGTGATGATTTGGAATCCTTGGCATACCTGAAACCGATAACAGATTTTTAAGTCAAATTTTTATTTTATTTTATGCAAAGGTCGCAGTAATTTGGCAGAGGTAGACCTAGGTTACATAATAATGAGTAATTATATTTCGACTAATTTGAGGATACTTAAGGTACGTGATCCTAAAAAGGGACATGAAGTACGACAAACTGCATACGACTAGAACTGGAAGTGATATTTAAAGAGATTGATGAATGTGAAAAGGCCAAAGTGGTGTGTTTAACCTTATTATAATTTTTAAGATAATGTGAATCCAAAATGATGTGATCTCCAAAGACTGTGTCTTTAATTAGACGCTACTTTGGAATAGGGAGAGGAAATTACTAAAGATGTTACCTAAAGGATGGTGCGGCTGATGATGAGGTGGATTCTGTCTCCTGTTATGCGGAGGCGGCACCGGTGGAGGAGGTCCATTATACGCATGGCTTGGCGTCTCCCGTTCCGAGGACTCCATGGCGAGCTGGTCTGCGGATGGCTCGGCAGCACTGTTGGTGTCGCCGCCAGCATTGCCGCCGCCACCGCCTCCGCTCTCGTTCGAAGACTGGTCGCTGAGGGTTCCGCTCTGAAAAGTAAAGAAATCCAAGTTTTAATGTCGAGTTTTTATGCTCTTACGATTTTGCGTTTCTATTTAGTGTATGTTTTGTTTGATTTCTGATGGATTTCTATGTGTGTTGAAGTGCTCAGACAACATTTTTACGTAAGTACTTCGACTTGTATAGAGATTAAAATAATATGCGGGACGTACGAGGAAATCAAAACATTTTGTATAGGGACTGTGAACGTGTTAATTGGAGTTTTCATATCAACAACTTTGTATGTAACATCACTAATAGTCGGTGGTGTCATATGGACTAGAGGTTCCATACGACACCACCGGTGGTGTCGTTTTGGTGGTGTCAAGTGGAAGGAACGGCTATTTCTCACAAGATTTCTTACGTCATTTCCTATGAGTATGCGTAAGGTACACTTCTCCATAGAGTACAAATACATATATTGTTGCAGGTTGATGAACTTGTATCATTAAAGTTAGAGCCATAGAAACTGGAATCGTAAAAAGTGTTACCATTGATGAGACGGACTGTTCTAAAGACTACAGAAAAACTTAATTAACAACAAATAAGTTTCGGTAATAAACATCGAGCGCTTTTAAATCTCTCGTTTATTCAATACGAAAAAATTGCCCTTTTGTTCCACCACAGCTTTCTCTGCGCGTAGGCAATATTTAAAGTGTTATTTAATACGGCACACTGACCGTTTTAAATACTACGTTTCTTACCGACCTAACACCTGTTTTAGAAGTTATGCGACATTGAATTCGGATGCAACATTCTTGCTCGGTGAAGTGGATTCAGGAAGGTACGGCATGATCAATCGCCCCCGAGGCGCATGAAAGTCAATCTTTTTGACGAGGGCGGATGCGATGCCAACAAATTTCAGAGGGACATTTAGTAGAGAGCTCTTGTTTTATGGACTTTTTATATTGCAACAAGTTGAAATGATATCTAATTCGGTATAATAGTAGGTAATATACAACAACTCTGTCAATAATTTCTTACAGTTGTAGAATTTGAAATTAATCAATAATATTTTTTAAACCTACCGGTAATATTTTCATAGCGCTACCATGACTAGTTTTTTTCTCGAAAGGACCTTTCATCAAAATACTTCTTGCCGATGGTTTTGTTTATCAAAAGTACTAGGTTTGCTTACCCAATAGGTACATTAGGTTTGTGAAAATAAATATTTTTTAAACATCTACTACGTACCACCGGGTGCCTAAGTAAATCTTCGGTGCTTTTAAAAATATTTTTTATGCTTAAAGTAGATTATCGGGGCATTCAATGAATGTATTCTGTGATAGGGCGCTTTAATTTCATACTCCGGCCCTGTCAATTGCAGGCAGATGACATATTCCAATTTCCTGTGGAGCATGAATAGACTGATCACGTGAAAGTTGTCGGTGTCTGGTCCTCACTTGATTTAAACAGTCTCATTTGACCGTCTCGGTCCGGTTTCCGAATATTTTCCATAGATCCGGTTCTGAAGTGGCACGTTTATTTTAGGTATTTTTTTTATTTTAATATTCCAAATTAGTGCAAGAATTCTAAGTATTCTAAGTAGTATTGAGTTTTGTTATGGTTCGTGATTGGTGGGGTTTTAGTTTCACTACTGGCCGATAACATAATTTAGATTATATTTTAAATTAATTATATTCGATAGCAAGCGGACTTACTGTGGCTACCCATGGTACCTATAGAGATAATACGTGCCCACTACATTGATCGCCTATAAACAACTAGATACACAGTCTGCCTTCTAAAAATGTCCGAACGCAAAGAAGGTCCAAACGGAGGAATCATTTGCTTCATTGGACATCATTTGCTTCATTGGACATTATTACGTTAACAATGGACCCTTATTTGGACGTGTTTTAAATTGTTTTAGTAAGACCTTTGTGTATCTAGTTGTTTATAGGTGATCACTGTGCCCACTATGACAAATTAGAATCAGTAAAATGTGTATAGTTCTTTTTACAAGTAATCAGATGTTCGATACGTTACGATCCCTCAAATTATTGGTCCACGGCTACCAATTACCGAGATCGTGGGTGTCGCTCCCACCTTCCGTGAATCTAGCATTAACGAATCGTCAAGGCTTTTATAACTCTCATTTGATTCGCCTCGAGGCATCAAATTAGAAAGTATTGGCCCCACAACAGATGTGTGGAGACTTTTATAGATTTTTTTTTGATGTATCTAGTATTATAGTAACCTCATAGTTTTATAGTAACTTGCGAGTGTTGGTACAGGACCAATACGATAGCCAATGTACTACGGATTTTATAAATAGCCGGATTAATAAACTCGACTGAAATTTTTTTACATAATGATATAGTTGTGTAAATGCATAGTTTTAAAAATGTTGACGCGCAAAATTATTGAATTTACTTGTACACACAAAGGCAGAGAAATGTATATAGGAGCCTCAATAAGTTTGAGATTTTCTCAAAAACTACTGGACCTAATTTAGTAATTACTAATCGGTCAAGTAGTTTTTGAGATAATCCTAACCTTAAAAACTCTCCTGTACCTTTCTTTGTCTTCGACCGTACTTACCGTCATTCAATCAATCAGAACAATACCTTCATATTGTTCTGATTGATGGGATTATCACCGATTGTAAAAAAAATATTTTACTAGTAAATAGTTTAGAGTAGTACGCATTATGTAATTAATTGTAAAGAAATTTAAAAAATAGCCGGATAAGTACGCAATGTAAGACCAGGATGTATGCCCTAGTTGGCCTTGCCTTTCCGTCTGGGAAGAATTTAAAAACAACAACAAGTACGCACTATGTAATTGAAAATAATTTTCAAAAATCAGTCTAATACTTTTTGAGAAAATTTCAACATTAATAACTCTTCTGTACAATATAATATAATATAACTCTTCTTCTTCACCTTTCTCTTGTTAGACCGTACCATTCATTATGAGCGATGGTCTATCTACTCCACACATCCCATGGGTTAACCTCGTTGAACCCATGGATCTTTTTCAATAAAGATTTATTGTAGGCTTACGAGTTCCCTTCACGTCTTGTTGAGCGAATCCAACGATTATTTTAGATTGGGATACGATGGGTATCCAGGGAGACGGATATCTTAGAAGTTATGTAATAGAAAGAGAAAGTTTTGGGCCACACATCAATTTCGGATGGTTATCTCGTGGGTATTTTGTATGGAATGCTTTACTAAATGTACGCCTTAATTGAGTCGATCAGATAGAGCGGTTAAGGAAAGCGTAATTGTTGAAGTTAATGATTCCATTTATAAGTTTCATTGAGTTGTTAGACGTGGTTAAGTGATTTTGGATTCGTTTTTTTGATCACTTGACCAAGGTTTATTAATTTATCTCAATCATCCATGGCATTTATATACTATATCTTATTACCATTATTACGTCACACATTAAGGGGGACGTAGGGTATGGTCCACAAAGTATAACATGATGTAACAGGGTTAAACGCATTGATCTCCTATAAACAACTAGATACACAGTCTGCCTTCTAAAAATGTCCGAGCGCAAAGAAGGTCCAAACGGATGAATGCTTTATTGGACATTATTTGGACGTTAACAATGGACCTTTTTTAAATTGTTTTAGTAAGACCTTTGTGTATCTAGTTGTTTATAGGAGATCAATGTCTGGGACACATATTATTATGCTGGAATGACAGATACGAACTGCTGCAATTATGTGGGAAGACTTGAGGTAGAAGGTGCCCACAAAATTAAATTGGGGGCCGACAAAATACTGACACCGAAACATTAGTGAATAGATGGGCATAGCGAGCGTTGAATAGCTAATGGCTCAAGACGGGGACAATTAATTGTGGATATAACAATGACAGCAAGTCCATTCCCATTTCTATCATCGATTGCTCGGTTGCTATGACAATGTTTTTTATGTTACTAATGAAAGCCAACAATGAACTATAGAAATAAGACCGCTGATAGCAAACCCCCGGTTGCGGAAAGTACCTACTACAAGAAGAAGATTTTTTTGAGCAATTTACAACTATAATTAAAGTTAAAACTATAAGATAAGATAGGATAAGATAAATATTCTTTATTGCAAAAAGAAAAGAATTACACAAAAGAAATAGGCTAATATCGTTAATATTACAATTGGCGGTCTTATCGCTCAAAGCGATCTCTTCCAGACAACCTTTGGGTAGAGAATTCAGCGTATGAATAGGTAGCTTGTTGAGCAATAATAAATATATATCACTAACGGTACTTACATTAAGTACCTACCTACATAAATAAAAATAAAAGTAACAATCTTTCATATTACAAATATTACATACTACTACTAATAATAATAATACCAGTAATAATAATATATTATATAATTAATACATTACATACTAATAAGTACTTATCATAAATATAAATATATACATACATATATAAAATAGACTACTTAGGTACAATACAAATACTGATCATGAAGTAAGATAGTAACAAATTAATAATTAAAGATCGAGAAAGTGAGACTTGACCTGACCCTTAAAATAACAAATACAAAATAATATTAAAAAAAAAACAAATAAATATATACTTATAAATAAAAATTGGGGCCAAATCGCTGCCCTGCGGAAGAGTGCCCAAAAGGCTGGCGACGTTACCTCGTTGTAGAAGGTTTGTTTACAAAACAAGCTGTCTGCTCAAGTATAAGTAACTAAATCCGCAATGCAATCGACGCAGGCGCAATGCAACATCCGCAATACTATAGCTGCATAGCTAAAGGCAGAACCGAGGTGCGGCCCGCGGAGTCGCGACTCAAGAGCAGTGTGTCAGCAGTACTGGGTCGTTGATCTTAGCGGGCTAATTTTACTTTCATTAAATCGCTTGCGATGTACCACTACACCGTACTCTGGGCAGGTAAACAAGCTTAGGGGGAGGCTATAAGACACGTGATACGGAACGAAAGGAAGCTGATGAAACTGAAATTTTGACGAAAAAGTTGGTTCTAAAATTTTTATATTTCCGTGAAGAAAGAACGCAGATTAGAGTAATAATGGCAGAAAGTATCTCACAATCAGCATGTAACAAAATAATAATTAAACCTTAGAGGAACCATTGTTAATACGAGTATACTTATAATCATATCACTCATATTGTTGAAGCCAGCAATTAGACCGACAGTTTCGACCTAATCAATAAAAATACATCAATTAGAAATATAAAGATAAATACAAAAGTACAGAGTGCAACAAAATGTACGCAAATCGGGTACCAACTGTGAATGCAAAGAATAAATCGAAAATGGTCACTGCGAACCTAATGATGTTGGCTTCTCAGGATTTAGTAGTTTTGTCGAATTAGGTGAGGGTTTATTATTGTTAGAAATATTTAATTTTTGAGTTTATTTATATGTTTTTTATTATTATTTATATTTTATTTATATAGAGGGTCTTACACCCCCAAGGTGATAATAAAAGTTTCATCCCTATCTATCCCTAAGTGACATTAGAATTGAAATAAAAATGTATGGGACTGCCATTTACGAAAAAGCCATACATTTTCCTTTCTATTCTACTAGCGTTAACGAAAGTCAATGCCGCTTACTGGCCCATGTTTGTCATATTTCATGGATATCCCCTTATGAGAGATCGGGGTAAGCTATGCGCTTAAGATGGCCATAAAAACGTTATGTTTTAATGACTGAGAAATGAGGTAGTGTCGAGAGATATTGATACTTATTGAGTCAATTTTCTCGATAGCTAATGGCCGAAGAATAATAGGTTTATTAATGACAATTTACTTGCCGCAACTTAATTATAGGAAGATATTTTTATTCTGTAAGTTGCTACTCTGTAACGCCATGAATGTCTAAGTTTATGCACGGTCCCTTAAATTTAAGGAGAGAAGATATATCTATAGAGAAGGAATAGGCATATTAAAATATCGCCACTGCATGACCTAAGAATACCGCAGATAGAAATGATCTATCTACAGCAAGATTTAAGGAAGTCCAATGAACTGATTTGTTCCATACATACCTATTACATATCTATGTAAGTAGGTACTTGGTTATATTCAGTTATTATATAATTTAAAAATACTGAAATATTACTGAATAATCAAAACGTAGGTAATAAATTCAGAAAATCATGACTTTTACAGGTTTGGATATTAAAGAATAATTACAAGAAAAAGGGTAAACTGACCGGTGATAGGCTACAATGCTGAGCAGGATTTCCAACAATGCGGCGTTGAGACAACGCGATATTTAAGAATAATTAACAGAAAAAAGGGTAACCTGACCGGTGATAGGCTACAAAGCTGAGCAGGATTTCCAGTTGGATGTGTGTCGTCGCTGTAGGTCGCCATGTGGCCGACCGGCGGGAAAGCAGGCTTTTACTCTTTCCTCGGCACTCGTCTATTGTCGTAAATTCCCGTAGTGATGTACAATTCCATATTCGTCTTATGAATGAAATCAGAATTCAGAATCATGTTTCTTTATTGCAAGTAAATACGTGATTGTGTATATTTTTACACTTATTTTTTTTTAAATTTAGGTACATGTCAGGTATATCGTACACAGGTTACCTGACATTCAGCACATCTGATAAAAGTCCATAAGGACTGATGGCAGATAAGCAAGGAAACAAAAAAATAAATAGGTACATATCTGTCCCCCTATTGCCGACGGGGGGACAGACGGAACTTTTTATTCCTGTCTGTCCCCGAGGGGACAGAATAGGGGGACAGAGCGGAATGATCCCATTTACTCCACTTTGCAAAGAATATTGAATTTAGTCAACTAGATAATAATAACGGCTTTATATGAAAAGAGCGTATCAATAAACGGAATTGATTCTTTATCGTAACATACTTTTTTCCCCTTTCGCTGTAGAGTAATTCGTGGTTTTGATATTTCGTTACGTTTTTCGGTGCTGTATAATTTCGGAGTCATATTATTCGATATTTTGAATTTCGCAATCACTTAGCGCACTCATAATACTTACGCGCCCAATCTTTATGGCATATCTGAATATCTATCTCACTTCGAAAGACCTACTCCCTCCCTCTCTGCCGTTGACACCTTTACGACAAGACTTGAGACTATATTCAGATAAGTCAAAAGATTGGCGCATACCTACCTGTAATATCTAATATTCTAAGGGTATTATGCAAGAGCTGTATCTGCGATGTAAAATGGCTTATTCAATACCTAAGGGTGTTCCTTGCTTCATGATAAAAATAAATATATATTTGCAGTAGCCAACATAAAAATTTACAAAACATTACATTTATAGCTTAGAAGGCTATGGTGATGAGCACACAGAATGAAACGCTGAACTCTCAAACTAGGTTAAAAACCTGTAACTTGGGATAAAAGCCTACTTGTCCTATTTCATTTCCGATTCGCAGATCAACAACCGCAGGGCGTGTCAGTATAGAGAAACGTAACTAGATAGAATCTAATACGGCCATCGGGTAGACTGGCCGAATATGGGCAATGTCGACCCACTCCGCTGACGGACGCGGCGAGTTCCGTCTGTGGCCACTATTTACCTGTTTACCCTACTGTGGAAAGTAAGAAGGCTACTGAACCCATTGAGGGAGCTGAATTGAATGGAAACAAGCTTTGTTTGTAGTAAACTAGTTTATTTTCACACTGAACAAGAAAGGCGTAAGGTAAGTAAAGGTCTCCAAAAAGTTTAAAAATTCGGTTTGAAGGACTTAATTGTGTCGATTTTCCAGATTCACGCATTTTTAATTTAATCGTCGCTAAACGATGTGCGCATACTTTTACGCTATATGATACGAGTGACCGTAGCGTACCTATACTATACCGAAGCTCAAATAAAGTGTATTATTTTGTAAACAAAAGCTACCCTACCTATGCTAATCTATGATTATTGCATAGTTATTTTCACATTATTAGTACGGATCACTTCATTTTCACAATTTATGAATAGGTTCAATCAATTAGTTCCTTCAGTGTTACATCACAACAGGTAATTAGACGATCATATTTGTTTACAAAATAAGACACTTGATTTGGGCTGCGGACTAAATAAGGTCATTAAGCAGCAGCGAAATTAAGTGATATGTATTCATTGGGGACCATTTAAAATTAGGTGCGCTTGGTGATAAGTATTCAAAGAAAATTTACAACTATATCACTCAAAAGAACACGGGGTATCTACACCTATTATTTGTACGTTGCAAACTATCCTCTATCAATCAATACCTCAGAAAGACAGGTAGTACTCAATAAGACATGATTTTACGGTCAGCACCCGCACTATGACAAGAACTAAGTGAAAAACTAATATCGCGCCACTGATAGGTAGAAAAGCTTAGCCAATAAAATCGATTGCGATCGTTATGTGTAGCAATTTTGTGAAAACATTACGACAAACGACACGGCGATTTCTTGGCGGCGACTAGTGATGTGCCGTAAACGGCCAGACTGTGTCGATTATAACCCATTAACTTTCATACGCGAGTCGCTCTACTTCGCGCGATACGCTTTGGGTTTTTGGTTTAATTATAATATAGAAGATGTTTAATTGTAATGCGGCGAAATAAATGGACATTTTGACGTCTTAACTTCGTAGGGAATGCAGGCTGAATTTTTGATGCTGTAATTTTGCCATTAATCACCGTAAGTTAAGAAGCTAGAATGGTCGGTTTCGTAATGCATGCCTTTTAAATAAAATAAAAAAACCTACATAACACACACCGACCTATCGATTAAAATCTTCCACTAGTTAATAGACTTACAAGGAACTCCAAACTTACAATTTAAGAACCATTGAGCTCATACATTTTTGTCTGGGTTTGCCCTACCGAATAAACCTTAGGACACGATCATTTTAGTTTTAAATGTTATTATAGGGTAGACTTAATACCTCCATACGACTAGATATATCCCGTAATAACAGGCTGAACAAAAAATAGATACAAACATTGAACGATCAAAGTATCCTCATTACGACAACACATAAATCAGATAATTATCAATTTTTTTCTCGCCATTTTGATACGTGTTTTGCACGCTCGGATGAAGTATGCAACATAATAAGCGGTCATTCTTTCTGGTCTGATAAATTATGCTCGATCATCGTTAAAATAACAATCGCTAATCGTTAACGCAGTGTAACATCACTAATTATTAGATTATTGTTAATGTCTCTATTTGACAGATGTTCGACTGATTATGGTGGGAAGTACAGTGGACATGGTCATGTAGGTAAAACAAAACCAATTCAATCTAGGCCTTATTATGTTCGCGTAAAAAGCAAGTGTCGATACATTCTATGTTCCAATATAGGTAAGTGTGGAATGAATTCCATTTGTGAAGATTTGCGCACACACACAAGAATATTTTATTTTTAAATGAATTTCGATTCGGTATTTACTCAATGAATGGTAGTTAATTTAGCGGTTTTCTCGATTCTAAATATCGATATACTTCATACTTGTCACCTATATAATACCTATTGCCATTTTAATGTTGTGCATGTAAGCTAGCGTAGAAATAGCTGTTAGCCCCTTAATAGAATATTCTAGTATACCTGGCTTGACGTTCCCGAAGCCTGCTTAGCCGTATGATTTAGTTAGATGCCTGGATTGAGTTTAGGGTCAAGGTTAGATTCCTAGGGGACTATTGTGTTAAGTTCAATGTATAGTACACACTGTACACATCAAAGCACATCAAGTGTAACACTTTGGACCGTTCTTATTATCTGCATTGTAAGAGTTGAAATCCTGTTGTCCGTACATACCTACATAACATTATAGAGTTCAGGAAAAATAAATGGAGGTAGGTATTACAATAAATGGTGCCAGCTTTTAATTTTCGGAATGATTAAGGTGTTGAATCGGTATAATTTCGCAAAATATATCTACATGATTGTTATGCTAATGAAGAGCGGAGCCTCCTGGCACAGGCATAAAAGCCTAAAAGGAGACTACGATTACAGAAAAATGTAAACAATTTTAATGATGTTAAATATTATTTTTTTTTAAATTATTTTTTGTAAAATCTAGGTATTAACTTATCTATGCAAAATACTAATTCAAGATTTTGATGGAAATATACGTAAGTAAGTAATATAATTTTTCTCGAAATTCCTATTTTTAGGTATCTAAGTATCTCCAAAATCTATTTATTGTAGGCTACAGTCTAACTATCCTAAGCTAAGAGTGGAATTACATAAAGTTTCTATTTTGTGTATTTTATAGTCTGTCTTATAAAGGGACTATATATATCAAAGTAGGTATATAACCCGATTATCAAGAGGTTGACTAACTCCAATAGAAAAGTTTGGGTTAGAGGAAGTCACAAACTCAAAGAACGCAGAAAACCAGGAAAATAATTGGGAGACATGACGCCAGTTTAAACCAATATTACTCTAGTTGAGGGATTTGCCCTACATTTAAGGGCCTTCATAAAGCCAACTAGCGCCGCCAATTTAAAAAAATAATATCTTCCAATATCATCAATTTGATTAAAAAAGCTATTTACGAAATGTTTATTACGAGAGGTAAATACTATTTTTTTAATTCTTTATTAATACGTGATTCAATGTGGGTAAGTCGCAATTATGTCATGTATTGTATGTTGAAAAATAATATTTATCATTTTGTAAATAGTTTTTTTTAATAAATTTTATTATATTGGAATATATTATTTTTGAAGATTGGCGGCGCTAGTTGGCTCGATGAAGGCTCTTAATAAAAAGTTCCCAAACGGATGTAAAACGCAATGAGCACATAACAAGTGGATTATAGAAACCGCGGCACTCGACGAATACAAATATTCGTATATTTGAGCCACTCGTGCGCAAACCGGGCAGGGTAACGAGCGCATTAGATTTTACGCTTCATTGAGGAATTATTGGGTCCTCATGACCTGGATGAAAGGCTAAAGAAATACTTTGATTCGTAAACGGAAATGGGAAAATTTGGAGCAAGTTATTACTATTATGTTTTGGGATAATGAAATAAACTCAGAAATATTTACGTGGATATGGGTTTAATTTTTCAATGAGTTTGAATACTAGCTTATTGGTTAGTAGTTTTTTATTATTGGTAAAATTTATTTTTACAAACTATATTTGACATAATGATTATTATTGTATAGTATGTTATTATATAAAATTGAAATAAAGGAATCTAAGTTCAATACCCGGTAGTGCCACGGGATATCAAATTCCCTTTGACACTTATACTGGCATTAGAAGTTGTGTTTCGGGAAATACTACTTTGTTCTATACCAGCCCCCTACCATGAACTCTTATAGCAGGATTACTTCAATAATACTTTGTTATTTCATACCATGACGTTAATAAGCTTACTTTAAGGTTTTCATGGTACGAAATAACCGAAATAATAAAGTATTATTGAAGTAATCCTGCTATAAGACTTCATTGTAAAGCTACCAATAGGTAGTGTTATGGGAAAGAAAATCTCCTATGTACCTACTACTAATAAACGTGCATTACGTAGGCCATCGACGGGGTACAAACAGATATAGAGAATGTATACGATAACCCCATTAAGGTTGAGAAAGACCGAAACTAAAGAAAACATTTCATAGGAAACACGTAGATATAACAACGGATATTGTGTACGTGAGTGAACCTGCGTGAAAGTAACGTATAAACACATATTTAACATGTCATCTTACCATGTGTAATATGAGTAGAACGCCTATAGCCAATCCCCGTCTCAGCCGCATCCTCAACTGTGAACAAAAACATAAAAAGCATGAGTTGTCTAGTTTTACCATCCGGCTGGCTCGGGCTGCGAGGAAAGTTCAAATGTTTGGGTTGTAACTTTATGCCATTGGCGGAAGGGAAAGTACTGTAAGGTGAATAGATTACAAAATAAATGATTCCTTTTACGACAAAAAATGCATTGTGTAAAAGGATATTGCCCATTTTTACATAAAGCGCAGTTTCAATTCAATGGATTTTCATGAAGTACTTACAAAGGCAATAAATATGAACCTATAATGTAACAGCGGTTATATCGATGACCGCCGGCTCGGCTCGAAAATTCGTGGGCTCTCTATACACGTAGAGTCGACTTTTCGTTCAGTCGAAATTTGTAGGTAAAACTCTCAGCAGCACATCTTTTAAACTTTTGTCAAGTTTAAAAGATGTGCTGCTGAGAGTTTTTTTCCACTTTTTCTCCTCAGCCTTGGCACCTTTTCCTTGCAAAGTGGTGTAAATGTAAATTCAAAATAAATGTTGACGTGCAAAAATGTACACAACGTGCTTACTTGCAATAAAGAGATTTGATTTTGACTTTGGACCTACTCGAATATTTACAGGGTAAGTAGTTCTGACAGTGTCGGATTTTTGGAGGCTCATGTTATCGTAGAAGAGGTATAATCTACAATCTTCAAGATATGGTGCCAAAAAAAAAAAAAACAAATAAGACTCTTTATCACCCTTCATAAAAAACAATCGCATCATAACTCTATCCATCTCATTTATACATTACAATGGTGTAAATGAAAAGAAGCCGTCTTTGTCTCCCATAGAGTTACCCAGTTTCCCATAACATCGGGGGCAGATTCCGTCGCTTTGTCGGTTTGTAGTTTACCCACAAGACGAGGCAATAATATGAATTCCGACTACAATACAATTCTAAATGTTTTGAACTAATTTTCATATGGTTGTAAACATGAGGAAAAAAATTAATAGCTCTCTATGGAGAGAGCCTAAAGTATATTTTTGTATGGGGGCAAGTCTCCGCTCTTGTCGTCACTGATATGAGACATGTACATTCTCAACCGCTTCGACCGCCTACGTCACCGGAGTTTCGTAAGCAGTTACGAACGAGTAAAAAATGATCCTCGTACGTAACAAGTACAGTTTTTCTGATAATCTTTAATATGGAAAGATTGTCGATTGTCACTCTCATACATCAGAAAGAGACATCTGTTTTTATGTGTTCAACTGTATTAAAAATGCAAATAATTGAAGAAGAAAATGTGTCATGCAAGAGTCTGTAATGTAAAATTATGACTTACTCCATGCGCCGTTCCTTGCTTCATGGTTGTCAATATACAGTGGCGTACAAGGAATGTTGACACTCGCCACTATTCGTAATTTGTTCGTGTTTATTACAAATTGCATGCATACTTAAATTTTCCCCGGCAGATTTTGACAATTTTTATCCTCATCGAGTGATGTAAAAGTAGATTCAAAATAAATGTAAATATGCAATAATAAATAGAGATATAGAGAATGACCAAAGTACCTTGCTATGACATTTATTAAATAGAGAATAAACAAACAAAAAAACATGCAAAAATATATGAAACACATTACGTAATATATTACATGCAATATACGATAATTATGAATCTTGAATTTAATGATGTTCGAGAAATAGAGCAAAAATGTTATTTGTATAAAAAGTTAGACTAGATTGACATTTTGCTTTTTCGTTAGCTTTTAGCTCAAATATTTTTCTTCTGTTCTACGAGCGTAAACTTTCAAAACCAACATTTCTGGGAATTGGTTCTAACAATGTTCAGTACATTTTCATACCTACTTTCAATAACCTTCTACAAATCAAATATGCAAATAGACCATAAATAATAAAGCCTTCAGCATTAGAAATCAAAGGGCAGGGGTGAGTGGGTCAGACCGTCTCTCAGATAAAGTCTGGAATCCCTTCAACTCGCTAGAGAAAGGAAAAGTTGTGTTTCTGCTAACTAGATAACTCACAAGTCACAAGTTATCTTAATTATAGCTAAGTTATTTAGCTTAATCTGTGTAAGAGGTGCCTCTAGAGATCGTTTGAGAACTTTAGCTATAGTTACGTAATAAGGCTAGCAGCTAAATTGACCCAACATGTCGGCAGTTCCGTAAATTTTTTGATTTTGTTTACAATGTCGCCGCAATATGGGTCTATTTATTAGCTACTGTGGTCTGTATGTAATTCTAATTACCCACTGTTACCGACCCATACCATTATTTAACCTATACCTATTTAAACTTGTATATAACTACTTACTTAGTTACTTGCCACAAATTACATTATATTTGAACAAAAATGTCGTCTCTCTCTTATATTGCTGGGCCTAAACAAGGCACAATAGTCCATAAAGAACATTGTAACATTTTAATGTTAAATATATAAAAATCTGTATTACTTACGTAGGTATAACTTATGGAATGCAACAAATATATTGAGTATATACAATAAATAGGAATACTTAACAAGTAATCTGGTTATTTTAGAAATAACTAGGTAAGTATTAGGTTGTAATCAAAATACATTTAAATATGGTTAGTGTAATATTTTTTTGATAAGATTGATAAGATAAATATTCTTTATTATTGCTAAAAAGAACTACACAAGAGAAATGGGCTAATACAGTTAGTATTACAGTATGTGTCTAAAAACCAATTACACCAGGTGTGACCCCAAGCATCCATCCCCTCCCCCAAATTATGCAAGGATGGTTTTTATCATTTTAATTTGTAATTCTGCTACATCGTTTTAAATATCAGCAACCGTCTCGTCGTCTCCACGACAAAGGCAATTATATCACTCTAAATAGGTTGCTAAGAGAATTCGTTTGTACTTCATTAATTTTCGGCAATGACGTTGCTGACAGGCAAATGCTTACGTAGCATTTCCTCCGAGATAACAAACGCTTTTAATTAACGCGCCTGACCCCAACTGTTTATTTAATCGCAATCAACCTCGCAATTTAACACAAAGCAACCAAAACAGAAACGGTAACCACTCCATTCAGTCTGCAAATGGCGCCTTAATTGGCTCGAAAAGTCGAAAGTAAAGACCTGGACACACCGATCGACTTTAATCACCAGAAATATTTTGGGCGTTCCCGCCGGACGAGTCGGGCATTCGGGGCAAGTGTGCCGTGGGACCACCGAGCGGGTGAAAGTGAACCTACCTGAAAGTGGTGAAGTCGGAACTCTTTGTCCAACGCTCTTAGCGTTTTTGCGGTTCGTTTCGGTAAAATATGCGGTCGACTACATTGTATAATTGCAGGGTGCGGTGTGCCCCCACCTGTATTTATCGCATTCCGTTCCGATGCACCATACAAAAATATTTTGCGAGATGAGAGTTGAGATAATATTAAAAATTGTATATTTCCGAATATACGTGATTACATTCGCGGATTGTGAAGCCTACTTTATCGAAATTACAGGGTTTGGATCGCAAATGCGAAGTGTGAAACTGCCACGCTTAATTTATACTCAACCGCAAAATTGTATCTCTTTACGATCCGATGTGTAATTTTGAGACAATGTTTTAAACTGTTTCGGGCTTTTATTGGCGATGTAAAGGAAATTGAATTCAATAAAGCTAATGGAAGTTAATTGAATTAATGAGTTATCAATTGGTGTAATCTGTCGTACATTATGTTGTATTTTGAGATCATGTTGGATACTTGACTCATATTTATAACTGCATCAATCTATTCGCACAAATAATGCTGAAGTTAGATCAGAAATTGTGTTTAATTGCTTATAATTTTTCAACTAATTTCGACTGCGCTTACATTAATAATTTGACGTTCATTTAAAATTTTGTGAACATAAAGCATTTACTTTTCTATACATGTTAAAATGTGCTCTATTATTATAATACATTAGATACATATTAATTGATAAATAGTTGATATTAAATGGAGTTCCTACCCTGTAACACCTAAGTACCTACAAATAGGTAACAACATTCACTTAAAGTTATTGTTATGTTGCGTAATAGAGATTCCTATCGAAAACTTTCATTGGAACTTACAGCACTGAGGCCTATTTTATGAGTACAACCACCTTCAAAGCATTCGGAGAAATTCATGATCTCTAATCATAAAGTATCATCTCGTAAAATATTACAAGTTACTAACTATAACTGGCTAATAAAAAAAAGTAATTACTAGTGTCGGTCTGTTACAAAGTTCTTTAGAAATTTTTGTGCCTAATAGCTTTTATTTAAGGACGGAGATGTGTTGCCCCATAGAAATTATCACTTTTTAAACTTACACGGTTTCTATAAATATTAATTATATAAAACGGGAATTACCGTGCTAAACATATATTTATCGATGTCTCTATATTTCAATAGCATTGCAGCCATCATTAGCATCATTATGCAGACTGTAACCGATACGGGTCGGAAAGAATAATAAAATTACGCCATCTAGGACCCCATAGAAATTGTTGTAATCCACCAATCCGCACTGGACCCGCGGTGTAGATCATGGCCCGAGTTCCTTCTATGTAAGGGAAGGTCTGTGCCCGAGCAGTGGGAAAATAGACTGACGATGATATTGAAATTGTTATCGCAAATGGCATTTCGACCATATAAGTACATATTTGAATAATTAAAAGATAAGATTCTGCAAAAAAAATTGCTACGAGTCTAGAATGGATAATTATTAACAAATGAATAGTTGTTCTAAAGGTGTGCTGCTGTTTTGTTCCACTTTTTATGCACCATGGCTGGCATTTCAGTAAAATTAAAAAATATTCACGCTGTTGTTATTTGCAATAAACGATGTGAATCAAAATTTTTAAATGAGAATGAAAAAAGTTTGTCCTGAAATCGGGTTGGCCGGTAACATATACATTTTGTTTTACGATAGCTTTTGATTTTACTAATATATTTCATCCACCGGTACGTACGTATGTTGCGATACAAATTCTTTGACAGGAGCCCACCGCCCAACAGCCTCAACTGAGATATACTTAATAGCGATATAACAATTTGAATCCACTTTCGACGGATTTTGATAACAGTGATTTAAGAAATTACGTGATCCATTGGTTTGAATTATTTGGGAGTGAATGACTCATTATGTCATTCATTAATGGTTATTGGAATACGATTGCTTTTAAAGTAAGCACAGCTGTTTTACACGGCTGTTTTTACTCGTTATTCTGTAGGAGCAATGATTTTCTAGTTTGTGTATTTATTTTAGAATTAAAACTATAGTGAACCATTACTACAAATTATTATATATAATCACCTTGAAAAAGACCGTCGAAATCGGTCGAAACTGTCGGTCTAATTGCCGACTTCAACAATATAAGTGAGTGATATCCGTTTATATATACCTAATAATTTGTGTATTTATGTTTGTTCATTAGTCATTTTAGCAATTTATATTGGACAAACATTACACTGCGTGTTTTGTCAGTTGGTTAATTAAGAGTAGGTACCTATTATATTCTCGAGGTATGTCATATTCATTGATTTCCCCTGATTTTACTAAAGGGTATTCAGATTAATATAATCAAACACCAATATAAAAAGTAAAAATAAACTCACTTTCCATAAATTTTATATCGATCAGCTGATCGTTATGTATGAGACTTTAATTTATTTTTATTTTTTAAATTACATTTTTAATAACGGGTTTAAATTCTATTCATGATATCTACTGATTACCCTGTTTCAATGTTAACGGTGATCACACTGCCAACCTGTATAAATATGTTTAGGTACTGACTATAAAATCTAGAATAATTTAAAACTAACTCGCCTAACAATCTTCACTAAGACTGACGGGGCTTATTTTTAGTGCCCAACTTATACAACAAATTATAAAAGCTTCTCGACTTGACAGCTGTCATAAACTTGTTAGGCTGTACAATAAATTACTACACGTACAAATGGATAAGATTAGCCTGTTTCGTAACATTATAAATTGTTTGTTTGGTCGTCTATTGTTTTGAATTTTACGAGGTCTCTGGGTTCGATACTCAACTATAAGTAAGATTATGTTTCCATACTTAAAATTGTTAGTTGTATGTGAGAGACATGCAGAGCATTAAGTGAATCTTATTACAATAATCGTTAATCGTTGTTATACTAGAACCTCTGGTTAGCTGTACCTATATGTGTCCACTGTGACATTTATACTTACAATCCCATGTCTTTTTTTAGTTTACTTTAGTTTTAGTTTATTTATTTTATTTTTAAGTATTATTGGTGTTTTATAATGTTTTTAAATGTTCCTAAATAAATATTTAGTAGGTAAGTAGATATTAGAAAATATAGTTACAAGGTACTTATCTAAATATGAATATTAATTTGAATTTAATTTATGTAGGTACTGAATTAGGTACCTATAGTATTGATTTATTTTATTTATTTTAATGTAATATTGACTTACAATTAAGATTATTTTTATTCACAAGTGAAAATTGGTCTGAATGTTCAATATTTCTGATAGTATTATGTACAAAATAAGATTACGATGCTGAATCACTCCAAGAATGATAAATACAAGTCACCTACTCCGGTATTCAAATGTGAGTGAAAATATTCTACTCTACTTGCTTACTTAAAAATGATCATTATTCAAGCCGAAGCTGACGTTTCTAGTTCTCATAGGAACAGAAAGATCCTACTTTTAATATGAGTGTGAATCCTGAGAATAAACTACGTTATACGGTCAATGACTCATTCAATTTGATAAGCTACAGACTACAGAAATTAGACGACAGAAACAATGAGATATGAGTTGCTTATCTGCTGGTGATCGGATTAAACTACTATTGGACTACACGGGACATCCAAAACAGCATCTGTGGCTAGAAAAAAAAATAGCCGGCCGGATTTTCTTACAACAATAGACTGGTATCACCACACCAGGCCATCATCAGCAAAGACTGTTGGTCATTGTAAAACTCAAAGCGGGTTTTACACCAATTGAATCATCAGTTGGTTTAAAATCATATTTCTTGTTAGAACTGTTTTAAATCAAAAATATAAGATTGATTAACCTAAGGATAAGTTGAGACATTTGCAAATTTGTCAGAATGAATATGAAAAAAACTGGTTTAAACTGTATTTCTTTTCTAATTTGCCACCCATTTTCATCAAATGAGAAGAAATGGGCAGCAAATTTTTCTGTAATTATTCGCCGTCTTTTTATTGCATTTAATAAAAAAGTGTGACCTATCAAACTCAATTCAATGTTATATCAATACCAAAGTGTACGCAGTACCAATTTGCCGTAATAAAGTTAAGCGATGAAAGCTGCAAAAACTACACGCTATTTAACACCGCAGTATTAAACGATTTTCGTGTGGCTTATACTCGCCACATCTGTTTCTTTCTGTGGCGGGCGGTCACTACAAAAGCACCGAAGTCTCACGAATCACGAATCAACTCTCACTTTCACTGCAAACATTGCTCGGCCTAATTATAGTAACCCTTCAATGAAAATAAATTTTACTGCCGAAGTTATGATGATTAATTTGCGAATAAGAGTTATGGCGAATTATTCGGTTATTAATTTAAATTGAAGACGTGTCGAATTCGAAATGAATGATGATTAATTGAATTATTTTTTAAGAAATTGTAGTGCATTCTTCATGTCTCATGGGTGCGATCCCTTGAAATGTTTTCTGTGACATGGGTCCCTTCATTTTAAC
This sequence comes from Tachystola acroxantha, assembly GCA_963506565.1. Lineage (NCBI taxonomy): Eukaryota > Metazoa > Arthropoda > Insecta > Lepidoptera > Oecophoridae > Tachystola > Tachystola acroxantha. The sequence goes on along the minus strand of OY735879.1, from coordinate 4,346,119 downwards.
AGAGCTTTAATATTTCACAAATAAGGTAAGAACTTACGTATGCGATGCATCTAGCTAGTGGGACCCTATCAAATAAACACTCTGACATATTGGGATATGGGATGCTGTTAGGGACCTGTCTGGTCCATTGAACACTAAAAAAAATTAAACTCAAGCGAAAACTAAACTGGGGTGACCACCACCTAACTTTAAGTCGCGTTTATCGCTACCAGTCTGTCTTTTCATATTGAAGTCTTATTGTCACTTAACTTAACATTTTATCAAAAAGACAGGAGACACTATCCGTTATATTCCTAGTCGTGACTACGCAATATAAGATAAAACTTGGTTATTAATATAAGTAAAGATAGTCCTGTCATCGAGTCTAGCCAGACTAGAGCAAACAATGAGTTGCGCGCGCGCAGCAATCTGCACTAGATCTCAGGCGAGTGCGTTGGCCTGCGCGGCTGCGCGGGCGCACGCGGAAACCGAAAGTGAATCGCGACAATGCGGGGTGCCGTTTTGTAAACATGGTTGTAGTTGTAAGTGTAACCGTAACGCAACGTGAAGTGGTTCATTTTTCGGACGTCACAGTACTCTTGGGTACGTTATTTGTTGGATACATTATAGTTAATAGATAATAAATAGGTCAGTTGAAAGGTATCGAGGATTAAATAAATGTTTGCTTTACTTATTTACCACCACTTATCCTGAAGCCATAAAATTCCTACAAAATATAATTCAAAAACAAACATCCGATATTATAACTATTAGTTTAGACGAATCCGGTATTTAGATAGTCAATTTCGACCGATTTCGACGGCAACCGACGACGGTCTAAAATTAAATGAAAACTTTGATATTTTAATAAGATTAATTTGCTTATTGTTGAAGAATAAGTACCTACGTAATACTATCAATATATGGACTACATTGCACTGTTGTTCGATACAAATAAACAATTAATAATTTATTTATTCACTAAACTAGGATCACTTCACACCACAGTGAGTGATGACCACACACGATGGAAGTCAAACAGGTTCATAAACTTGGTAAGTAAATATAATGTATTTTCAGATCGTATGCACCGATAAGAGAACCCTATAAAAGAGTTCCTCATACTCTCACGAAAGATTTATGAGGACAGGATTTAATTCAAGTAATAATTTCAACAGCTTGTAGGCGATCCATCACAGGCTTTTGGTGGTCCTCCCACGACCAGTCGTAAGGCAATCTTTTCAAGTTCGTAATCATTTTTTATTGATAATTGTATGTTTTATCTCTCTTCAACATTGATAGAACCCTTTGACACATATTGATCTTGTGGTCGATTAATTATGCACCGACTTCCGACTGAAATTCGTTAGCTTAAATTCTGAAACTTGGTAATCTGGAAGTTCGACATATTAAGCTCTAAATCTAGGCACAGGAGTGAAAAGTTTTCTAGACTTTGTCTTTGTTTTCTACCGACTTCAATTATTATAGGAGGGTCGTCAATTGGTTGTTGAATATTGTAATTTTTTCCAATGTGGTTTTGTTTCGGGAAATTGTCTCGTAGTTTTAGATTTTTGAATGGAGTAATTTTTATACTTTTTCACGAACCATAATAGCTACCGCTTGTGATCGATTAATAAAGAGAGCAAGTATATTACCTATGATGCTATATAGCCGTAAAAAATATGAAAAATGTCATTCGTTATCCATAGACGATAGATCATCCTCTGGTTGATGTGGTCATTCATCATCTACGAGTTAACAGCATTATTTTGATCTCATAAGTTAGCAGCATTTTTTTGAGATCAAAATAATGCTGCTAACTCACAGATAACGAATGACCACATCAACCAGAGGTTGAATTTACCTACATTTGCTTCCAAGGTACAAAACATAGACAAACAAAACGAAAGACAAACGAAAGCCATAATATGCGTATTTCCACTTTCACCAGAAACGTGACAATTCCAATAGCTACCTCTAGGATCTATCTCTGACAAGTGTCACTGCCATACATCATGTGACACGCTAATAAGACGCTAATGAGAAAGAGACAGGCATACGCAATTTCGTTGTCACCGAGCGAGAGACATAATGTCACGATTCGTGCCAGTCTCAGGTCATTTTGACCGTCAAATGATAGTATCGTGACAGCAAGGTCAATGACATGTTTGTTTAACTTTTGCTTTCGCTGAAACTTTTACTATTTGAAGTCTGAAAACCATCCGAGTTACAGAGTAGCAGTGCTGAAATAGAGTATGGCAAATCCCTTGTTCAAATCCCGATTGTGACGAATTGTCTCCACTTAGTGGGCCAAAAGACATTGCCACATTTCAATGGAGCTTTGCCCCACCTACAAAACTACGTGACCATTTAAGCTGTACCTATCATTTTGTTGGGAACTTATTACAGGTTTCATATTGCATAATCATAATCAGTATCATTTTCTACTACTCTCGCAACTCCTATAGAAGAATAACAAAAACAATGAATAAATCGCTTCGATTTCTTACTATTTTCTGAATTCTTAATTAAGCTGTTTTTTCGAATCGCAACTTGTACAAAACTTTATTTGAAAACCAATAATTTTAATAAAAAACGGAGATATTTTTACATTTATTCGTTATCTTGTACAACTTGCGGTTGATGGTAGGGCAGAATCTGGCATTGTCATTTTTGAACATGTAAAATAAAATAAAATATTACGATTTGTTCATAAATATTTTACCTGTGCAATTTGTACAAATTACTTACACCTTTGTTCTTTTAAGGCGCCATTAGAATTTAGAACATTAATTCAAATTTTCATAATACAATAAAATAAAATTTTCGGCAACAAGCTTTTCATTTCTTATAAGTAAACACATAATTTTTTGGTCCTTCGAAGCGGATTTAAACCAGCAGATTCAGACAATTCAGTACATAATACCTTTATGTAGGGTACATACATATATCTATAAGTAGGTTGGCTCAGATCTGAGACAAAACAATTGATAGGATAAAATTAACTTTTAATTTCTTTATTACCAATGGCGATAAGGTTACAAATTACGATAGCAAGTTGTATCGGGTGACAGCTCTGCACTTAACCGAGTCATACAAGTACAAACAATCGTCACTGCGCGATGTCATTCACATGGTCTCCTAGGAAACGGTCGCAGTTAGCGCTAATTGCGGCAGACAATGCGCAGACGCACGCCTTGGGAAGGGAACGCGCGAGGTTGCATCGTAAACCCACATACTAGACCTGCTGGCACACTTGGTGCTAGGAAAGCTGGTGGGAGGAGAGCTTTGAAACAGTGTTTACGAAGTGGGGATCTGCACGAATACTTAAAACTTAAAATATTAATTTAAAAATTAAAATGAATTATGGACCTGCATTCCGTAGAAAAAAAGTTCTAATGCATGTGGATCATGGCCCCAGCTCCCTCGATGTAAGGGAAGGTCTGTGCCCGAGCAGTGGGGCAATATAAATAGACTGATGATGATGATGTACCTTTAAGCTTGATTTACATCTACAGACATTGACCGTGTCCGGCACGTGCCCACGACAAAATATGACTCTTCTATACAATGAGTATGAACGTAGGTACCTACTTATTTATATCTACCGTACCGGGCCTCGCAGACGCGGACAAACACATTGTATAGAATAATATGAGATATGTAGATGTAAACGAAGCTTATTGAGTTTCTCAACAAGCTAAATTCATCAGCGTCATCAGCTAAACGTCATCAGCTAAATTCTCTACCCAAAGGTTTTCTCGAAGCATTAAGCGATTGTCCCAGGTTCGATTCCCACCTAGGGCAGCCATGTACCAATGAGTTATCCTCGGTTTTTTCGACGGAGAAACTTATGTACATTCACCGAGTGCTCTCAAAACGGTGAAGGAAAACATCGTGATGAAACCTGCATGCCCTAGAAGAAGAAAAAAATCTAAGGCATGTGAAATCCGCCAATCCGCACAGTGGGCCCGCGTGGTGGGTCATGGCCCGAGCTCCCTCGATGTAAGGGAAGGTCTGTGCCCGAGCAGTGGGGCAATATAAATAGACTGATGATGATGATGATGATGAAGCGATAAGACCGCCTATTGTGATACTATTGCAGTAACCTATTTCGTTTGCGTAATTCTTTGCAATAAAATATATTTAACTTATCTAAAATCACTCGTATTAGGTACCTATGTATGTTTACGGCGAGTTTGGCGCTTTTTCGGGGCGACTCTTTTTTGTTCCAATATACTGATCTATGTATTCTCCTCAGTTTTGGCACCTTTTCCTTGCAAAGTGGTGTAAATGTAAATTCAAAAAATATATTGACGTGCAAAAATGTAGGTACTCAATGTGCTTATTACACTTACAATAAGGAAATTTGACTTTGACTTCAGTATGTGGTTTTTGTCTTATGAAAACAAACCTCTGGATAGCCAAGATTAAAATCCGCGAGTCCAATACAATAATTACACTAAAGAAATTCAATGGCAGTAGGTACCCAACGATTTAAAATCTCTAGTTGCCCAACGATGTAACGACCGAAAATAAATCACGTTCAATCGTCACTAGTGAAGTGAGCGGTAAGTAAGAGTAGTCAAAAACGAAAGTAGTATCGATCTAAAATCGACACCGCCGAAACACCGCGGGTTGGGAGCGTGGTCAGTCGGTCAGTGACTTTCACCCGACAACTAATTAGCGATCCGAGTATCGATGTTTACATGGCGAGTCTCGATATCGATACTTATGCTTAACTGTTTATCGTGGAGACGTTTGAATAGTAAAGATGTGACGAAATGAGATGAAACGTCAATGAATATTATGTACCTATACGAATTGTGCTATATTGCAAGAATGATCTAGAGAAGGATTTTAATATCGTTCTTTTTAGTTTTTCAACAATGTTTAATACTAATATAAAAATAAACTTAATCAAATAAATAAGCCTCCTCTGATCGTTTCCGATGCAAAGGTGCCCATAATAGTAGTACAAAGCTCATTTTATGTTTGAATGTTGCTGTATTTTTTATTCAGAGTTTTAGTTTTAAAAGTTCTTTATTTGCATAAATGATACAATTACATGTAAGTACTTATACCAAAACAATTTTTATTCGGAATGACAAACCATATAGCTTCGCATTGAAAATCTAATTTGAATTGAGATTTAAAAGTACTTATGCCTAAACCAGTATTGCCCTACATAAATATACTCGTACCTAATAATTAGGTTGTAACAAAATGTTTAATTAAATTATGAAAAACGTCACTGAACACCACTTTTACATCTCAAGTTACCTAAGTCTTTACAAACTAAAAGTAAGTTTGCCTTTTTAAAAAAATTGGGGCGTAAGTACCTAGGCTAAGTAATATTTATAATAAATCATTATAAAACAACTTCAGATAAGACATATCGAACATTTTATTTATCTCACAACATTACATTTGACATTAGCTAATTATGCAGATCAATGTTAATTTATTATCATTACTTCAGAGTCATTAATCATTGCGTCGCTGATTGTCGATACTGATACAAGGGGTAATTAAAATGAAACAGATTAAAAGGGTGAAAGTGAATACGAAAAGAAACAAGTTTTACAAACTTAAAATGTAAGAAGTGTTAGGTAAGGTAACAACTTATTTCATCATCATTTCATCAGTCATTAAAAGGGAACTGTAACATATTTGTATACTCTACAGCAAATGAATGGTAACACTTGAAGTAGGAATTCAAATTTTGTGGCAAGGAGAAAAGAGCAAAGTCGTTGTGCATTGAATAAAGCCGCCGAAATACGAATCTCTTTCATTACGTAAATAACTTCCATTTTTTTGCGTGAAGTAATAAGTTCTTGTAATCGTATAAAATAACTTGTTACATAACAAATTAAATTATGATTTTTTGCCACTATTTTGGGAGGTTCGATTAATACAAAATGAGCAAGATTTTGTTATATGAAATAGAACGCAAACCCGATATAGCGGAAGTTGTTATATAACAGGAACATGTAATGTATGTATAGGTTTTTCAGGGGTCGTACTGTATTAGTAATCTCTAGTACAATGCTGTTATCTTGTGCCCTAGCTCACTTACCATTCACATCGAAATACAACTGCAATTCTAATCTATTGCTAATTAACAGCAAAATAGTTAAGATGGTATTTACCCAAACGGATTCATCACGTAAGACTACCCATAAATGCATTATCGGAAGTATCTCACTAAAACACAAACTGAAAAAGAAATCCTTTAATTAATGTTATCGATTAATCAGACATTGAGTCACATCACTATCAAAAGCTCGCCGCCTGATCGGTCGGGTGCGCGGGCGCACGCATTTCCTTCGCTAATCGATTGGGCGGGCGGTATGATATGACGTATTCAGTCAGACGTGAGTGCTGTTATTACAGTATTGAATTTATTATTACAGTCGCTATGGACGAATGTAATTATCGTCCGCAGCAGTGATCATTATTTTTTTTAAAAGTTGCAAAATTATCGTGATAGTCTTAGAATAATACAAATCAAATATGTTTATATATATTTTATCATTAGTTATTTGTTTTTAATAACACCCCATTGTACTTACTTATTATTCAATCAAATTCTCTCTTTATTCAATAACATTATAAATAGTGTGTGAATATTAGGTAAAAGTTAAAATATTGCAAATATTAGATAATATTACCCATAGGTATGGGTGAATGGTGATTGATTTTATCGTGGCCGCCAAGTCAAATCCTATAAACCTAAACCTGCAACTATCACTGTCTGTGTATTAGAATTACACTTGATTTAAAAAGTTAATAGGTGCGCATGTCCATAAAAGCTGGAACAAACCATCGCTTAACTTTTAAATCACGTATTTCAAGAACCATCCGCTCTGAGGCTGACACTACCAAATTACCAATTAAATAAACATTTTCAGGTTAACGAAATGTCACAATGACCCAATATTAAAGTGAAACAGGCGGGCGTGAGTTCACTGATAATTTTTAGAGCCCATAAAACGTGTGAATGAATACCCATAGTAACACCACAGATCAAACAAAAGATCGTTTGTAAATGTCAATTAGAGCCTCCGTGAATAGTTCTCGAACTTGGAACTAGCTTTCCCTTCGTCTATGCAAGCAATGGGCTCTTCTCACAGTTCTGTAAAAAGAAATATTTGTATTTCGTATTTTTTATTTACAAATATGTCAATGACTTTGAGTGTTGTCACGATTTGTCACTTGAAATGACTTTTTTTCGTAAATTGATTTAAATTCTAGAAACGAGACATGATATGTAATTGTTTCGCCTATTGCATATGTATTAGTTTACAATGTAGGTAAGAAAAGTGGTTTTATTTTACTGTTTAGAAATTATTATATTATATTGCGTATTTTAGGTTTAGCTATAAAAGTAAACATTAAAAAACGAAAATATCTGCACATGTAGTAATCGACAGCACATCACTGCCTATACAAACACATTGCAATCTAAACAGTATAGCAATACACAGAGTTCCCAATTATTACACTTGCTGTGCTGGTCACTGTACATGAAAATTAAAACACTTTCGCCATCAAGCGTGAGTCGTGACTATTGAATGTTGAACCTGTTTCGGATTTAACAGATAAAGAGTATCGTATTGCATTTAACGAGTACGTAATAATAATATTATGTAGGTACTTACCTACCACGAGTATTTGCATAAAACCTCCTTAGTAACCTTAGCAATTAGCTACAAACTGGCCGAAAATAAAAAAAGCGCGTTTGGAAAATGGCGGACAATAAGTTTATTCTTGACATACAGTATTTATTTACCTATTACTTAACTGTGAGTAGTTTTAATGAAATAATTATTATAAGTTTCTGAATTTCGGTGGAATTAAATCGAGGAGATATATGTACTTACATTTTAAAAATAAAGGACTTTTTTTAAAAAAAATAAGGCCAAGTACTTTATAAAACCGACACCCGTGCGTGCATATGAAGAGATTGATGTATGTGGACGAAACCAAGTTGGTGTACCAGGATCGCAGCAGATGGAATTCAAACATCTATGCTTACGCCTACAGTGAGCTTGAGTTTAGGCGTGTACTTAGTACTTAGTTTGGCTTTAGCAACGGAAATTACTTATTCAAATATGATGATTGTTTGTTATCTCTACACAAATATCTGATTAACAGTCCTATTCCAGTCCAATTAGCATGACTGACACCAATAACTATTACCATTGATGCTGACCGCGTGACAGGCGACAGACTAAAATGTTTTTATGACTGGCCACATTTTTCATTCAAGAGTCTTGGATCGCCGCAGGGCATGAATGTCAGAAAAAAATACACAAAGAGAACGCAATCGGTTTTGAAGAAAGAACCTTTTTTTTTTATCTCTTTTGACTTTGTCTACCTTTTGTTGTCACATCACTATTTTTGCGATATGTAAGTATGTATTAATGGTGTGAAGTAGGTAGGTTTTCAATAGAAAACTTATATCTTTAATCTGTGGTAGGTAGGTACTAGATATACACTTCTCACATAGGTATGTATACCGCAGCTCAAACCAAGAATCTTATTTTGTAAACAAATATGATCGTCTAATTACCTGTTGTGATGTAACACTGAAGGAACTGATTGGTTTAACCTGTTCATCATTGTGAAAATATAGTGATCCGATCTAATCATGTGAAAATAACTATGCCATAATCACAGAACAGCTTAAAATGTTAGTAAGGTATGGTAGTTTTTGTTTACAAAATAAGACACTTGATTTGGGCTTCGGTTTAGGTACCACCATATTATGTACTCGCTACAATACAAATAATATTGCAAAATTGTAATTAAATGCTCATAGAATAATTCGAAATAAGACGAAATTAAGTTACTTCATAGCAATTTTCTATGAAGTAACTTTTCGGCTCCCAATTTTCATACTATCTTCAAACATTTTCCTTTCGAAGCTACCCGTTGTTTTACTCCGAAACTCTGTCCCAATTGTGAGCAGCGGTATTTTACGTAAGTTGTCCTTTGCAAATCCGAGGAAATCTCATTGGTAAATGGCTGACGTAAGATCGAACCTGGATACTCAACGAACTCTTCTTGATTAAAGAGGAAATATTATAACCCCCACTTGGAATAAAAGATAACCCATGGAGTTTTCACGGGTTAAGTGCTTAACCCAATAATTATCTCGATATTTCAAGCGGCCTTAAAGTTTTCGTCTTAGATTTTTTTATCTAATCCTCGAAAAGTGGATATTTTTAAATAAATTATAATACGCGATATAATATATATCTAGTCACCTATAAACATAATCTATTAACACGGATATTTCGCTAGCCGCCGACGTTCGTCTGCCTGACCCGATGTATGAACTTTCTCTAGAGGTACAGGTTCTCAAGGCATGCAAACTTGTTTTAAGGTTGACTTTACATTGTTTAGTTATTGCTGAAAATGTATGTGTAATTGTTTACTATAAGCATGTGAAAAGGACGTGAAAAGAACTTTCGCGTCTATGAAACTTGTTTTGTAAACTTTGAAGGTGATTTCGATAACTACTTTATATTTAAGTACCAATACGATTTAAGGCTAAATTCATACATTATACAATCCTTCTAAAATATTATATTGAAACACTAAATACATAAGTTGGAATTGTTATGATAAGTTATAGTAATAAGTATGTATAGTAGCTGTAATCAGCTGGTAACTAATTTCCAATTACGGCCATATTACAGAATCCTAATTGCGATCAATGATGAGGTGACGTAGGTGTCTTATATATAATACTTATACCGAAACTGCTCATATTTGCCCATACGTTATCAGAATGTCCGATTCAAATAGAATCAAAGGTCGAGTTTAACCGACTTTCGGAAAAGGAGGAAGTTCCCAATTCGTCTAGTTTGAATTTCTCAATGCTGGGATCGTCATCTTTACTAGACTCGCTACTAGACATTATTAAGTAAAGTAAACTTAGAAACAGTACAAGTTTATAATGATAAATTTACTCTCCATTTTACAACTTCAAAGAATTCTCCTAACAAAGAAAATTCTCAACATTTAATAGGTAAATTAATGACACCATAATTTTCCCACGTGAAGTAAAAAGTATAACATTTTCTGGCTCTATTTACAATGGGTTCAAATGAGACTTTCTCTTGGTGTAATCTTAATTACATATGTATCAGGATTAGACCATCTTAGGGATAAGTTTTTGTCTTTAAAACAGCCAATGACTGATCAGAAAAAACTATCTATTGTTTTACATAAGATACCTACCTAAAATTTCTCATGATTTTTTTCATGTTCTCTGCATTTATAAAACTGTCTGGTTGGAATACGAGTATACCGAATAAAAGATTCTAGTAGAATCTCGGGCTATCCCAATGCCACAAAAATACAAATTGTAATTTCGATTCAAACTTTTTTTAAATAGTTTTTTAGGTAGTTCTGTAAGTAAAGGATGATGATATTAGCTAATCTTAAGTAAACTATCAATTAAACTACGGCATAAGCTACATTCACACGACTTGAGACAAACACTCGGTAAACAGGAAACGTACGCACGTCGGCATTCGGTTAATCGCAGTTTAAACGTTTAATCGTTGTTAATAGGTGAAACTATCTCCGGTCTACCGTACCTTCGATATCAAAGACTGACCCATCTTTTTGTGCTTTCTCTAGTTAGGGAGATTGATGGGACTAATTATATTGGGTTTTATAGGCTTCTTCCTGATGTACTTAAGTTTTTATTATTTTATCTTAGTCAGTTTATTTCTCAAATAACTAAGTTAAGAATTCTATTCGTTTACATTTTATGGTTAAACTTAGGGGTTTTCTTTTTATTATGTCGTATTTGATTTGTATTTATTTTACGTTTTAGTATTTGAGATTCTTGTTTCGTATTTTTTATTTCCTCTTTTATGTAGAGATTGGTGTAAGTACATTTGTCTTCCACTGCGTTGTACATTAACTCAGTCATGACAAAAAGCTTCACCTACAATAAATTTTTTTTTCTAACAGTTAGTCGCGAAATATGCATTTTATATTATTCGTACCTATCAAATTCTGAAACAAAAAGAAAATGAAGTGCTTTGTACTTCTAGGTGGGCTCTTTGGAACATCAAAGTTCCGTCAATTCAAGCAATGGGAACTAATGATTTGATCTTGATGGACATAAGGCTAGGTCGGTGTCATGCAAGACTCACGCATGAGTGTTCATGAAAGTAATTTATATACAACTTGATATTTAATAATGAAAGGTAAAGCCCAACCAAACTCCCTCTCACCTATCAACACCTTTGATTATAAGTAATTTCTTTAAAAACCTTTCTGTTCTGACGTTTTGGGACCACATGCGACACTCACAACAACTTTCACCGCTCACAATTAACTCGATATAAAAAAACTCAATCAATCTGTTAAGTCTCATTAGTGTTAATTAATGAAATCGATGTTAAAAATCGTTCATAAAAATTGTAATTACATTATCTATTCCGTCTTTATAGCCGTAGAAATGTAGTCAATTGAGTAGAAAACTCGAGTGTAAACGATTCGACTACGGTTTAAATCGATGGTTGGACGTAAAATTGACCGTGAAATTCAATGGAGGAGTTGAAAGGTTTAATTCAGTAACAGAAATTAGGTAAGTTACGCTGCCAGTGACCGCAGACGTTTGACATAACAATAATGATCCGTTTATGGAGTCTACTTCTTTTGTCAAAACTGGAGCAAATGTTATGTATTCATACGCAATCGAGGACGTGAATGTTTAGTAAAGAAGATTATAAATATGTTTGTAATTTCGTACATGCAAAAGTACGCTTTTAATATACTATGTGATTTAGTGACAAAGTCTTATTAATTTAATTGCGAATTGGACGAATTGTGATCGTGTCTAAAAGCCCAATCCATTTGTTTCTCCATCTACAAATTCTTCTTTTCCAATAGCACGTTTTACTTGTGTGAGTTTTCATCCTACAGTACTACCGAAAAGGTTGTTGCTCTTTTTATCGAGCGAGAAATAACTACTTATGATCGGTAAATAGAGAGAGGGGCATGCAATTTTGACGGTATTTGAACGTTGTTCATGGCTTGTCAACATGTTTGACTATATTTTATTGCAGTAATCTGAAATCCCTTTTATTAATTGTTAGAGTTAAATGGTGTGGCCTTAGTTTATTTCGGTATGTTGGATCTCTGCAGTCTTTTAACGTCATAATTCAAATGTTGCGATATATTTTCAAAAAGGGCTTCAAAAGTCAGGCATATCATTTCTGTAATGTTAATGAATAGTCTTTAATTTATAATACTGGTCAACTGTTAAATAGTAGTCTTCCCGTGCTCTACCTGTATGCTCTATCTGAAGATATTATGAACATTGTTAATTGAACTTGTAATGTCAATGTCTCGGGCGCAGTTTGTTTACGCAACGCGCGTGCTCACACCGGAACGCGGAGAGTCGTTTATGTAGAGTCGACTCACCTTGTTGATAAATGGTTTTAGTAAACACATCTTATTTTCTTTTTCATTAATATTGTGACACTTTCTAGCACCCAACTACTGAGACGGAAACGTATCATTTTACAACTAATACCAGGCGATTAAATACTAAATTACAAGGGTTGAATATCCGTAATTGTTTAAGAAACTTTAAATTAAATTTTAAAGTATAATATTTCATCCACAAATGCTTAGTTTAAATTAAATATCATTTAAGGATTATTAATAATAACATGTATTACATTAAAACAGAATTGGAAAACTATTGTTCAAAATTATTTGTAAGTTCATCTTTCGAATTATTTATCACTTCATATTTTATAAATGAAATAGTTTCATTGTTTTACGAAACTAGTTACAGTCGCCACGACGACCGATGGTAATATAATATCATAGGGTATATCACAATGACTTTGTATCAGATGATGTGCTGTCGACTGTAGTTATGAAGAATATCTTACCCTAAATAGGTATACCTATTATACCTATTTAGGGTAAGATAAGGGGTTTTACACAGGAAACAAAAACTTGAAAGTGAAATATTGTAATATTTAGGGGTCATTATTTGACCGGAGTAGTACACAATAAGGTATAAAAATGTACTAAACGTATTTGTAATGTGAATTCAAAGACATTTTAGCCGATGGCATTTGGGCATGCCATAATAAATTAAAAAAAATTCAATAGCATTGTTTTGACACATCGAAAGAATTTGGTGTTAGCTGTAGCTATTGTATTATTATATGTTATATATATTGTACTCCAAAAAGCTTGACATTTTTTATATTAAATAAAGTCTCATTAAAGTATCTCGCGTCAGGGCGGGCGGGCTGCGCGTGCGCTGACCCACATAGGCGGGCGATCCGCTCTACATGCACAGGCGCACACTGCCGCATTTCCCTGCACTTGTGCAAATGTGCAATTTATCTGTTATTGTTACGGAAGTTGATTTCGATTAAAAAGCAGCAGTTAGAAAAGCGTGCAATTGTGAAATCTGTTATTATTAAAAGGTGATTCTGGTTTTTGTTTTCTAATTTATACATATAATAGATCCAAAAATCTGTATTTTCATTACTAAAGTTACGAAATCGAAGATGTTTTAATAAGAGTCTAATTTAGTTTAAAATAATAATAAGTATAAACCAGCTGAAGCGTGTGTTACTTATGGTACTTAGAAGTTATGTATAGTCGACATAACATTGAATGTAACACTTACGCTCTACATGATAGAAATATGGCTTCTGTTGCATTGATTTTACGTAGGTTGATGTGCAGTAAACTGTACTATCGTCAAAATAAATGACTAGTTAAAATATAGGTAATTAAAGTGTTTAAAATAATGATAATACAATTCAGTCGTACAATATTTTGGAACTTAGTTACATTACACCTTAATTGCTACACTTAAAAGCTAAATTACTAAATAATTAAAAACAATCCTTACCGTTTAATTCTCCAAACGAAAACAGAAAAGCACAGCAACACTGTCCAGTGGTACACACAAGCTCACAGTTCGCACAAGTCCACAAATTTTCTTTAATTAAAAAAAAGGAAAAAAGAAAATGGCGACCACGTGCGCGGTTACGTTTGGAAATCGAACGCGACGGTGCGCGCGCGCCGGGCGGAGAGTGACAAGTGGATAGTGGGTACTGCGCAGGTGCCAGCCTCCCTCTAACAAGGTCGCGCCCCTCCCTCCTCACACCCGTTTCACCCAGAGAAAGTCTACCTACATACATACCAAATTTCCGTGCTTGAATTAAAGTCCGTATGCCTATAAGATGATGAATGAAACCTGTGTAAGTTCTTGAGCTGAAGACATCCGTCTCTATCTCGTGTCATAGGTCAGAGGAGATGAGAGATAACGTTTGAGGAGTATGTGATATGAACGATGGTACGATTATGATCTATCAATTTTCAGTTTTGAAATCAATGAGGATTTAAAACGTACAGCTTGATCATTATTATGCATTTCATCAGCTTCTTTATTACAATTACTGATCGGTAAATTGCAAAATTTAATAAGAATTAGGAAGTTATAGAGGTTGAAATTTATGAAAAATCTAGGTATGTCTATGAAAGTTTTGAAGGTAGGTTATATCCTCTTAATAGGTAAGTAAACATCTATAAGGTTTTTTTTGTGTACAAGAGTGTGACTCTACTTATGACAATCGCTCTCTTTGTAAATGTAGTCTTATCATCACAAAGCACTGAAAATACCAACTGTTAACTTATACATTTTAAAAATAAATTTATTGAAGATTAAGCATTTCATTTACTTTTGATTACCAATACTAGGCTCCAACATGTATGTTGGAGCCTAGTATTGGTAATCTAAATTGATAGCCTGTAGACTGTCCTTGAATTCATTCGATAAATTGAAATTGGGAGTTGTACTTATGATAAATATTAAACTGGTAGGGTTTTTAGTAAATCAAAATTGCAAAAAAATTAACTAAGTACGTCACATCTTTAGAAATGATAATAATTACCGTTAGTGACCCAGCGGCAATTATTATCATTTGAATTTATTGTAAATATTTTCCCCCAAATAGTTTAGTTTACTTAAACGCTGTGTAGAATTAATGTATGTCACAAGCCTAACCATCCACTTAATTTTGTCGAACGAATACAGGGCCATTTTTTTGACAATTAGTCTATCTTCAACTAATGATGATATATGAATCCAACCGCTATGCAGCCGAGATATACTGATAGATTAGATGCTAATGCTAAAAGTTTAGTCTGAATTAGAAAGCTAACAGGGTGGTGATTTTGTTTAATGTCAGTCATGACGAGCAGGACGGAATGTAATCTAGGTCGGGGCGGACCACCCGCTGCATAAAATATGTCTATACGAGAACGCCATTACGTTTGAAGAACATACCTACTCATAGATAGCATTTTACTTAAAGCACTCACAATTGGAACACAATTTTTTATATACATACGGTGTAACGGAAAGCTGAAAGAGGGGTGTCGTGTATCGCTCTGAACAACTTTTATTCTACGAGTTTTCAAATAAAAAAATAAAATAGTGTCTCATAGAAATCGATGGTGATAACATGTATAAAAGTCAGATTTATTGCGGAAATCGGAAAGTCGTTGAACAAAAGTTGTTCAGTCAGCGATACTAAACACCCTCCGTTCGGCTTATATCCTATATATTGAGGGACAACACGTAAGTAGACCATCTAAATACTTTGGTTATGTCTCCTGTAGTCGTATGTGCGATAACTTGCAACTCCAAGATTGGTACGTGGCGTAAACAACCTCGATGATCTTGAATCATTATAATCAGAAAGCCTAAAAAGCAAAATGATAGCCTAGGTTAGGGCGTGAGCCCGTGGCGTTATTTTCTCAAGTTCGATCTTCAGCTCTAGTGTGGTGACCGCACCCAGCACAGTTTTTTGTCCGTAAAAGCTGCTACGAAGTCAGAAATAGGTAAAGGTACTTACATAAGACACTACAGCGGCCTATGAGCCACCTGAATAACTCTGATAATAGGTTTTAACTGTTACCAAACAAGAATAAGAAGGGTAGTTATCTAAATCAAATATACTCGAAGTACCTATACTATTTGTCTAAAGACATTTCCGTTAGAAACATCTTACGAACTATAAGATAGGAAAAGAAATTTTTGTCAGTATCCGGTGAAACTATGTAGGTCCTCGAAGTTAGAGGACGTGGGAAAATATAGCCTTAAATCAATATCGAAAAATACTTGTTCTTTCACCTTTGACTTTCCAAGTTATCGAAGTTAAACTAATTGCCTTCTACGTACGTACACTCTTGCCGACATCATTAATTAACTTTTGAAATAGTTACGTGGAGCGCGCAATGATCTAATTGATCTAATTATACTCAAGTAGGTAGATGTTCACTATACTTACGTTAGCTCTTAGTTTGGACTGAAGAATAATCCTGATCTAGGTATTTCATCTCTTGTGGTTTAGTGACCAAACCTATTGTCCGAGTAATTCAGGCCTCCCTAAGGCCTCTGATGTGGCCTAGCGACTTCCGAGCGACATCAACCGGGACCAACAGCTCCTTAACGTGTTCCGAGGCACGGAGGGGCTCAGGTGAAAATGTCACTAACGGTCACCCAACCACAGGAACCTGGTCCAACGTTGCTTAACAATAATAATAATTAATGAACGGTTTAATAGCGAAGAGTCTCGACCAACATATATCTCAAGAGACTCTCGCTAGACAGTTGGGTCAAGAGTCGGATACAGAAGGCAGTGCTGCTGGACACGGCACGCATTGTGAGGAGGTTCCTCTCTCTGGGATCCTAACCTCCGGCAGCTTGGATGCTGATGCATCCCGCCGCCGGCGGGTGGCTATTTTTTACATTTATATATTTAATAATTTTATTTTTGAAATGTATAAATATATTAAGTAAGAATATGTGTAAATAAAGAGATAACAATTATAATTCAAAGCTTATTACATCCACTAGAACCCTGTAAACCCGAAAAAACTGTTTCAAATGCAGCAAGAGGAAGTGAAACCTCTGGGCGCATGTGTGTCGGCAAGGTCGCGAGTAGGATGCGCGCGCGCAAGTGGGCTGTTGTCACCGCGCCGCGCAGACACCGCCACGCCATCGCCAGCCAGTACTCGTACGCATACATGATACACTCATACAAATATAGTGCTCACTTCTAAAACGCAATGACCGTTAATATGCGTTTTAAAAAAAATTGGGCATCGTTTGTTCTTTTTGTTCTTTCAGTGTAACACAAATTGGAAATAAGTACAGTCGAAAGCAGATCAATGTTAACACTTGCAGTACGATTTCAAGTCTTACGACGCAAATAATAAGAACTGTCAAAAGTAAAAAGTGTTACCATTGATCTGCTGTCGACTGTACCTATTTTTTTAAGGCGGAGATGCAGAGATAATTTTGAGTATGAGCTTAGTGTGAGCTTGCTCTTACGACCCTCAAAATTCTACAAAGGATAGATAGGTATAAGCCTAGCTCAGACATGCGGTTTATTTATTCATACATTGTTGATCGATACGTAGTCTAGAATTCGTTCAGTCGACATTCGTAGGTTCGAATTTTTGTGTGGATCGAAAATCATTTTTCAATAGTATTTGACCTATTACAAAAAATAGTTTACTGTTAGATACCTACATAAAAGTTCTTCTTCTTCCTAGCCATCCTCTACCCAAATTCTTGGTGTAGCTTCTACCGCATCCATTACCATCTGTTTTGGGCAGTGAGAATCCAGTTGCTGCCTGAAATCTTCTTCATATTATCTTTCCATCTCATCTGTCTTTTCTGTTCCCAGGGTCTCCAGTCAAGAACGGCTCTACACCAAGAATCGGTTTTTCAAATTATGTATCCTGCCCATTGCCATTTAAGCTTCGCCACCCGTTTCCCAATGTCTGCGACACCTGCTGTGTTTCCTGAGCCATATATGGCTCAGGAAACATGAAAGTTAAAACTATGTAACTGCAATTAATTATTAAAATCGGTTCAGTAGTTTTTGAGAGAATCTTAACCTCAAAGAGGATCCCTGTATACTTTTCCACAGAACAAATAATAGTACAAGGTACATAGATCGATTATGAGACTGCACCTTGATCGAGTGCACGAATAGCTAAAGGAACGTGCGCGGACGCATGTCGCGTGCCCGCCGCCCGCCCCGGATGCAACACATACGTTTCTAGGAGATTCTACTATTTATCCTAACGTGTTGTCGTCCACTAGAGTACTCTCCACAGTCTACAGTGCTAGTTTACTCGTTCATACTTTCCATATCAATATCGAGAGGCTTATTGAAAGTACTCGATATACAATTTACATCCTAATATTGTTATCTTCTCTTTAGCAGTTATCTTGAAGAAACTATACGGAGCCTCTGTACTTGCAACTATTCTACATGAGCTAAAGTAACTTCTGAACCTTTGAAACAAATTTAAATACGTAATAGGTATTTTACAATTATACTTTCTTTATGGAGATATTTCAGAAATAAGTACATTTAAAGATTTCACGGATTTTTCAAAGATTTTTCAGATATTTCAAAATGGCAGCCTGGTCTTCTTTTTGCCTATATCTGTTAAATTCTACATAATGACTTCAAAACTTCCAAGAAGTATTGAAAGGAATTAAAGTTACGACATAAAGACACTATGAATATATTCTAGACATTTGTATACTTACTTAAGGCTTCGTATGCGCGTATTTTCAGATTTTCTACGAAGGCTACGGCACTAACTACTAAAATTAAATGTCTGAAAAATATATATAGCAATCTTGGGCTCATTTAGAGACTGATGAATACCGATACATGATTGGACAAACTTCGCTCGATAGAAAAAAATCAGAGACATACCCCTTCCATGTCTTTTAAAATGAAAATTATATCTAAACCGAAATAATTATTCATACAATATATATATCAAAATGTAGGGTACTATAAATACGAGAGCTTGTTTAAAAAAAAACTGATTTCCCTGCCAAAATTCATAAAAAGACGAATATTGAGGCACTGCGCCGTGCTCTTCACTCCGCCGCTGCGGTGCATCTTCTGTCTCACTCTTGCTTTTGACAACCATATAGTGCTATAAAGCAAATTTAAAAAGTGTCTTGTCGCTTTTTAGTCATATCAATGATAGTTATTAGAGAATTTAATTGTTTCTGTTTTGGGCTGTTGTACCTACTTACGTATGTTTGCCCTTGTTAATGTACAAAAATACATGTACTTATAACAGTTAAGGTCCAATTATCGTTCCAGTAATCGGTTCCACTGCTCTCCTTCGGTTCAGAGCAATATGTAAGCGAATGTTGAGCTAGATTGGTTCCTTAACAGGTAAATGGAAGCGTGTTCAATTTGTAGCCGGTCAAGTAAGAGGCTACTCAACTACCAATATAAATAAGTACTTAACTCATAGGTATTTTAGATAAATGGTGGTAATGGAGATAACTTATTCTGTAAAACTTGAAGTAGAATATCCATTTTTTTAAGTAGAAGTTAGTGCCTTGAAGGTTCTCTTGAAAATGGCGGAAAACGACGGTTGCAAAATTATTTGATAATTATTATTTTATTGTCTACAGTGGTTATTTTGAGATTAATATCACGTTAAATTAATCAAAAAATATTCGCGAGTGACAGTATGGCGAATTTGTTGGATAATTTGAGCAAGATCTGGGGTTTCAAGCTTTTATCAAGAGTTCCCGCTACAAGCTCGGGAGTGAACGTGACTGTCGAGTCCAGAGTGATGACGCTACGGCGTCTCCTCTGGATGAAGACTAGAAGACTCGGCTACCCAGGGTGAAGACGCTACTGCGACTCCCCTGGAGGAAGATAGAAGACTATTATATATTGAATTTTCTGTAACATGACATTGGCAAATGACGAACTGTCGAGTCCATTAATTAAATAAATAAATATTGACTTGAATTTTTTGTTTTGTTTTTGTTTTGAAATGAAATGTTTTATTTACCATACAGTATTTTACATTAACTTAGTAATCAGTGAAGCCCACACTATAGGCTAAGCCTGTCCCGCGGGATTCTAAAGGAATTACAAATACAGAACGACGGGATTGTATAGTTGAAGTTACAGGTTGTTAGGTATAGGTACCTACAGTTTAAACTTTATTTTCTTAAAGATTGCAGAATTATCTTCTAATCACAAGGCACTTCAATAACTTTATATAATATCCTATTATCATCAGCTTAATTCTATGTCCTGAAGAGATCTTTCCTTACATCAATAGTGATATGGCCATGATTCACCACGCGGGTCCAGTGTGGATATGTGGATTACACATTAATGTTTGATTGATGATGAATTGTTTCATTTTGTTCTCTGTGTACCTAAAACCCAACTTGCATATGTAAAACATAACAACTAATAGGTCAATGGCATTTAAAGATATTGAAAAATCATGTGATTTTCAAACATGCACCAATGATCGAAAGCCTTTGAGGGAACTAACCTGATAATTCTTTATTGATGGATTTAGATACATAACTTATACAAAGAAATACATACGAAACGCAATGGGCAAATTTCTATGTAGCGTGGCACCTTTTGGTACAAAAACACCATAATATATTAATTTGAGGCCAACGTTTGATTTCCATCGCTTTGCAAACTAAAATTGCTAGTAGATTTCATGTGTTATTCATAAACCTAGTTAAACCTCAATTCCTTTAAATCGTGTTGCTATCCCTTTCACACTTCGTTAAAAAAGTTTAATATAGAAAGGGACAGTGTGGCTAAACGGTGGCGTTACTTTAAATCACATGAATGCCTTAGAGTATAAAGTTATCTAAAAATAAAAATCTAATTATAGAAAACGATAATGATACCCCTTAAGCCCATAACATGAGTGTTAAGGATCAATTAACTCATCAACCGTCTTTCACTCATGCAACTAAAGTTAGAGATAGACCACAATTTAGTTATCTTAAACCTAGGCTCGAGTAAGAATAAAATAATATTTATGGATTTTCTATCGGCAAATATTTTTATAAATCAAATTTTAATGAAATCTTTAATAACTAGTAAAAATCTGTCATTTTTTCAATAAATCGTAAATCTGTATTTAACTTTTATCTCAACCTGTGGTAATAAGCAAAAATTATTGAATAATTTATGAACAATTCAAATATTCCTAAAATACTTTATTGAATGAAGTAGTTTCAATGTGGAATTGTCAAATAATATAACGTATACCGCAGCCCAAATCAACTGTCTTATTTTGTTAATAAACATGATCGTCTAATTACCTGTTGTGATGTAACACTGAAGGAACTGAGTGATTAAACCTGTTCAACATTGTGAAAATAAAGTAATCCGATCTAATAATGTGAAAATAACTACGCAATAATCACAGAACAGCTTAAAATGTTAGTAGGGCAGGGTAGTTTTTGTTTACAAAATAAGACACTTGATTTGGGCTTCGGTTTACGTACGTTACTCACAAGCGCTCACTTACCTTTCCTTTAAATATCAAAATGTTATCAAAGCTCAAATAAAACCAAGACTTATCTTGTACGAGTACGTGCTTCACTAGTTCTGATATAATCCGTCATATTAGGTACAGTCTCATGTACATTTTACATTGCTTTAGGCAAATATCAGGACTGTCGTTTTACATGCCATACTTCCTAGGTAGGTACTTTATTGCACAAATGTATTTGTGCAATAAAGTGTATATCTGTTTTCTTCCAGCTGTCCGGACTTAATTCAAAAATACATTAACTCGTTGAGATTTTGAGAAATTCCTAATCTTAAGGGGCTGCCAGCTGTCAAACTCGAGCGCGAGACAGAAGATGTCCCGCAGCGGCGGAGTGAAGAGCACGGCATAGTGACTCCATATTTGTATTTTGGCCTGATGAATTTGGGCCTGAAATAAAAATACGCCAATAAAAATCAGATTTTTTTAAAACAAGCTCTCGTATTGACAGTTACCCTACATTTTGATATATATTTTGTGTGTATAACTATTTCGATTTTGAGGTAATTTTCATTTTAAAAGACATGGAACATGGTTTGCGATTATTTTCTATCGAGCGAACTTTGTCCAATCGTGTATCGGCATTCATCAGTCCCTAAGGTCTAAATATACACCCCAAGATTGCTATACTATATTTTTTCAGACGTTTAATTTTAGTAGTTAGAAAAACTGTTAATCGGTGATCGGCGCATACGAAGCCTCAGGTAATTATGCCCCCTTGCATATACTTGTGTGCGCATCTGACTGTACGTCCGCCCGCCGCCGGTTTGTAATGAATCACGATACCATGCGTGCGCGCAGCGAAGTGTGTCTATCAAAGTAATTGCAATGGAGAGGCGCGACTTTTGATCAGTTGTCTCAAAAATAGCCGAGAATTTGATAAGGATCTGTATCTGCATATACCTACCTAAAGCTCATTTGAAAACTTGTTGCGTTAACTCATCGCCACCGTTATTGGCCGAACAATCTACTAAGTAACCAAGTATTTTAACGTCTATGCAAAAATAACTTGTCCAGTTAAAAAATATTAGCGCAAATTCATGTGCAAGTTATTTTAATCTGTAGGTATACATACAATAATTTGAACTCATGCGCTTAATATTTTATTATTTCCACCACCGCCGTTAGCTACCAAATCTTAATATGAAATGGGTAGGTACCTATAAGTAACCTGAAGCTAGGTCCGAAAATATTTCTACATTTTTTTTTATCAAACATGAAAATTACGTTTTTCCGTGATACACTAATAGCAAGAATATTTTTGTTGAATACTTACATAATTACAGTTTAATTGCATACTTACCTTCTTCTCATAATAATTAAAATGTGTAGAGAATTTTAATAACAAAAGTTCTGATTGAAAGAAGTAGAGACGAAAGAGATGAATTTATAGATAAATCCTGAACTGGCATAGGCCTGGAACTCACTTCCATACGACGTTGTCTCTGTCATCTCAGTTAACGCATTCAAAAACAAATTGGACAGTTATTTTAAAACTATTAACAAGAATAATACCACTAAGTGATAGACTTTACAAACACTGTGAAGTAGACATATCAGCGATGAGCTGCCTGTCCATAATTAAATAATAATAAAATCCTCATACCTATCTAATCGTATTTTAGGCACCACATGGTATAATAATTCATTAATTAGATAGTCCGTCTGATGTTGATAAAAGAAAATAAAGGGGCAGAGAATTCCAAGTTAGATGGTCACGTTAGGTATAGTCGACAGCGCATAATTCTACAAAATACCATCGCAATCTAGGCTGTATCACTGTCACATAAAGTACTCGTGTGGTACACTTGATGTGCTGTCGACTCCGTACTAGTGCAAAAAGAAACGCTCTGCTGAGGCTATGCATATCGAGGATTGTTCAGATACTACGGTCTTTAAATAATTTAAACATGTGAATATTCTTAATGTTATACCTGCCTCTCTAAATGCTGTTCCAGAATTGAAGTCATCGATTTTGGTATGGTAGATAAATTGTAAATTTGTACAATTCACATTTAGATTTTTTTAATTGGTAATAATCACAATCGTCTTTTGATGCACGGTTTCTGCATTTAATTACAATTAGGCCATATAATTGCTAATTTTTTTTTAAATAGAGATCAAGAAGACTTATCTACATTACCCTTAACGCAGTTTGGACAACATTATGACATTTTTCACCATTTGAACGTATGTCTGGAACAATGAGCCGATGCTGCAGCTAACTGCTGAACCAATCACGGAAGTTCTTCAGAGTTCCAAGCTAGAGTGTCTCCTCCTGCTAACACTCCTCTTCTCCCCCAAATCAGTGCTAATATCGTTCAGTTACAGGATATCATCACCTATGCGTTTATCCAACGTGCAAAAAGGGTTTTAGTCAAAACCCCAATGACGGTCATTTGTCCCAATTTTTATAAAAAATTTGGTCAAAAGCAAAACCCCAATCACGGTCACAATGTAAACGTAGTATGTGTACGACCCACCTACGTCTTAGGATCCGGTTTGTTAACGATGCCACAGCGGCCAACTTTTGTTTTAGAACGAACCTTCGGCCGATATTATGAGTATCGAACGACGCTCTGTCTGACGCTACACGTCTGTACAGTCAGCACCAGCAGCAAACATATAACCTAACCAAACCACATAACGTTTACATAAAGCACAATATAAGTACATAAGTTATGTCGATACCACAAGCACATTTGAACAGTCAAAAGCACGACTGTATGTCAAATTACCGACGTGTAAATATCCTAGTGTTACACTTGATGTGTGGTCGACTGTACTAAGGACAAAGTTAAAAGTACGAAAGTGTATAAATTAAATAAGTATACTAATTATGCGGTCTAGCCAGAGAGTCTACCATTCTCATAAGATTAATTCCATTACACAACTAATTCAGTAGTAAATTACTATAATATCAAGTAAAAATTTTGTTGCCTTATCTCTAAAAGATAGAAGGTTGGAGATTATAAAGTGGAACACTTTGTTGCAGGTATCCCATCCCACTGCCCATCCCATCCCACTAAATATATAAACGCGAAAGTTTGTATGGATTGAAGGATGTTTGTTGCTCTTTCACGCAAACAATAATGAATGGATTTTAATGAAACTTTACAGTAATATAGCTCATAAATCAAAATAACACATAGGCTATAATTTATAAAGAGCCTGCGCAGACGAAGTCGCGGGCAGAAGCTAGTATAAAATAACGTCATCAATAAAATAATTCAAATCAAACTTCAAACCTTACCAACGCCAAAATAAATCTATAAAAATAAAATTTCCACTCCCAAAGGTCGTTTCCATCGTAAATGAAAATTCTGTGTGTGTGACAAACCAGTTGTCGGAATGTCATATCCGATGAAGTACGATGCACCTAAAGAAGAATATATTTTACCAAGAATGTTACCGACACTCAACCTAAATCTGTCCAATAGCTGATAAGGTCCGCCTACGTTTTGATGTTACGAGCTACCAAATTAAAATTTTCATTTATATGAACCTTAACATCAGCGACAAAGGTGCCAGATTCGATTTGTTTGAAGGTAGCCTCGAGATATTACAGCGACTACTTTCCAACGTGTCAATAAGAGCTTTCGCTATCTGTGACCGAAACGTTTGTTTGTTTTACTTGTTTGAACACTCTTTTTTATTTAAACCTCTTGGGATGTGTCCATTGATGTGAGATCGACGCGTTATGTACGAGCATGTGTGTTAATTTATTATGACTTATTGATTAACGATTAGCGATCTTGCGATTTTTATTGATGTATAGCTTTCTAAGCTGCTGGAGTTTAATTGTTCGAAAGAAATTGTATTTAAGACAGCTAGATCTGAATTGATTAAATAAAGTTCTCAGAAAGTTTAATCGGTCCTAAATTGAATCATCTAGTTTTCTTTGTTAGGTAATCTATCATCTTTATTATACAGTTTCTATTTTGACTGTAATCTGCATTATTCAAGATTGGTAACGAGATATTAACTCTGTGGAAATTGACGTCAGTTGTATAAAGGTTGCCAGTGTTTAAGATCATACAAAAATCTAAAGTGAAAGCGTTACTGATGATTTAAAGAAGTATGTTCGAAATGTGGTGCTGGAGAAGAATTTTGAAAATCAACTGCAAAGAGAGAAGGATCAATATGGAGGTGCTCTCGTGTAGATGGCGTGTAGATCCAATAGTCGTATGTTAAAGTATCCATTTGATTGCAAAGGCGCTATTATTTTAAGGTAAAATATGCACAACTTAGGTTAAAAGTGCCGACTATTAATTTTGATGTTCATTAAAATACCTGTCGCTCTTAAAAACGCAAAGGTAATCTGAAATTAAATCAGAAATCACTGTACAAGTCCAGAAGATAAAATTTTAAGATGATAATTGACATTTAAAATGGAGAGTTAAAAGTTCAAGACACAAATGTGTTCGAAGAAAGGACCACCACTCCGGTCCAGTGTAGTTGCTTGAACTAAGTGCCACTTTAATTTCGTTTTCTAGTGAGATGTGCCTTAAGTGACATATGAAAAGTTATAAATAACATACTGACAATGACTTTCGCCGTGCGATTTTTAATGATGCCTATAGTGGCTCGATAAAGAGGCTGTATATAAGAAAGGTTTTCGTCGATGTTACTAGAGTCATCCAGTAGAAATAGTAAAATAGTCAAGCGATGATAGTGAAACACTTTATTAGGTCCAAAAATAAAATGAAAAAGTAAACACAACAAATGAACGTTGGTTTACGAAGTAATACGTTTTTGAATTTACAATCCCATCCTATGCAAATGACTGGTCAAAAATGGTCTGCAATTTCTGCAAACCATGATTTCTACTGCTTCAGCTTAAATATAATTTAGCATTTTCAATAGCTAATGCTATATTGTCGTAATCTTTTACAAAGATATAATATAGGTACTTTTAAGTAGGCCTACTGTGTTTCTTGGTAGAGTTTTGCTTACATATTTCCTCTCCGCTATTCTTCTCTATTGTAGGGTGCTATCACTTCTATTTGTCCCCATCCATCTCATTTCGAAACGGCTTCGCAGTGCCAGCCCTAACACATCCGAACCGGACGACGTACGCACTCAACACACTGACCCACATTTTTCTACCTCATCGCAGTTTTATTTATTTATCCGTATTTAAGCATTCGCACCGCGTCTAATGCCGATTAACAGACTTCGTGATGAATTAGAATCTGTCAATCGTTTGAATTTGGAACAGAGTTAGGCAAACATGATGTGATTGTTCTTTAGTTTTAAGTAAAAAAAAAGATGTCCTATAATTTCTCATTACCTACTAAATGGCTGCTTTGCCTTGATTGTGAACAATTAGAATTGTGCCGAATTACGAATGAAAAATGAAAAGGACTAAATAAAAATATGACGATTGTATCACAGATCCAGAGACCTTTCTAGAAACCAAGTTTCCTGGACATTGCCCTCATGGATGAAGGGTCCTAACTTCGATGTTTAATTTCTGGAACTTTTAAATGTTAGTCACTTTTCGGATATTATTCTGGTTTTGAAAGGAACCCTTCATGTCCACAAAATGTTATTTTGTCAAGGCGCTACCTATTTATACAGTACCAAGGTACTTGATAGAACCATGTCCCTCTCTCACAAACTGGATCCGCGCCTGAACGAGTAACCTAAACCACAAAAAAAGAACAACAATGTTACATAAAGCTTACTCCAATACCTAAACTCCATTAATGACCTAAGCTTGCCAAACTTTTAAGGCTCGAACAAACCATTCACTTTCATCATTATCAGCATCGTTTTAAACTGAGTTCAAGGTCTTTATAACAGCAAACACTTTCTTCCGTCTGAGGTTCCGTTACGCAGCCGCAAGGTGAAGAATGCCTATATATTTTGAGTCACAGTCACACCCAGTTCTGCTATTTGTCACAAAATGTTAATCATTGGACTAGCTTTCGTCCCAGAAGTTATCTGTTGATTTTTGATAATTTCCTATTTATTTTCGAGGCAGCTTCCTATCACGTTGTGAATTAGAGGCTAGAAGTGGCCCTAGAAGTCAAACCACGTCGGTGACCGACCTCTCAGTGCCTCTGAAAGTTGGGCCCGCTTTCTGTAGGACGGAAGTTGTTAGATCATGTTAAATACCTTATATGCAACCAAAACAACGACAATACTTTAGGCCACGACAAGGAAAAGAAGAAGTAACATTTTTGAGGTCCGAAATGTACCTACATAATTTCACACATGTGGGTCGATAGTGTCCACCTATCCATCTAGCATAGATACAAGAATCTCTTATAATTATGTATCTAGAAGTAGGTGGACATTTGTTTTCAAATTTGGGATTCAAATCTCTAGAATTTTAGGTACATAAAATAAAAATTTGCATCGAGCTAGACGAACGGTCTGCCTTACGTCGTTTGCATAATTTTGCAATAGGCTTTACAATTTAAAGTTAATTTAGTTAATGAAAACCTTTACATTAAGTACCTAGATCCTATTTTAACCTAATTCACGTTATTAAGTACCTATCTGTTTTAGTGATGATATTTAAAGTAGATAGTTGAGTCCACCATAATATTGAAAAGAGTTTTTTTTTATATCCTACGTCAAAAATTACACCTAGTTTCCAAAAATCCACCGACGAAGTTGTATATACCAACCAGGTGTGATACGAATGGGACGTTTATTCAAACTTAAATTCTAGCTGAACCTTTAATTGAATTTTTCATGTCAGTCATTAGAAAAGATAATAATCTAAAGATGTTTATCGACGGAGCGAGTTGAACAGTAGATTTCGATAATAACTAAACATAGAGGATGTACATGAAGATATTAATCATAATTCCAAAGATATACATCATGCTATTACTCCTATACAACATGTTATAGTATAATTTTCTAACGCAGCAATTAAGGCTCTTATTGTAAAAGTGTTAAAAGCAATAATCGATCGTATAGAGTATACTAATCAAGTAGGAACGCAAATTATAAAGTATAGCGACCAATAAATCGATGAAATGTAGCCGCCATAAAAATTGCAAAGCTATTATACGGATGGAACCAGTTTATTATATTCGCAATAAAATCATTTACTTTCTCTTAGAAAATCTCACCTAAATTTGGACCGCATTACTATGAAATTGGGTGCAAATAGTTATTAAGATTTATTGATAGGACCTACCTACAAACTTTTTCACGCTTAAGGTCTATTGCGATTCTAATTTTACAATGTTGGTAAATTATAGGCCGGCGGAGACCATAGCTAATTAAAGCGTAATTAATTCATAAACTGGTCGGCACAAAGTGTTTCCAGAGTTAAGGTTTCATTTATCTCGGGTGACATCGTTCCCTAGAACTAGAACACAGAGAGATAATAGCAGTTTTATTAACGTTCAGGGAACTTTTGAAAAGTGATCCAGTCTGCCATTAACAAATCAATAATATACTTTATGAAATGAAATAGTTCATATTTTGCAAGTACACAGTCGATAAAGACAGATGTTGAACAAGAACATATAGTATCATATATACTGCCGAAACGGCATTCCAAAATCTTTTTGTGAACAAATAGCCAAAATTTAGAAGACCAACTTTTAGCTTTTTCTGTGATTAATATATCATTGAAATTTTGGGGCCGAGCTTCATAGATCATTTTCAGTGTAATTTTAGCGTAAGCTCACTCTTATAACGGCCAAAATTGTATGAAATTTGATAGTCATAAGAGCTAGATCAGAAATGCTCGTGCTCAAAAATGTCTCTGGATCTCGGCCTAAGAGTGGACTCTCTTCTAATAATATCCCAAGGCACAATTAGGTATTGTTTTAAATGCAGCGATAATCGATTCACATGCCATCACTACCAAAAATCAAGACGATGATAAATTAGTTCTTTAAATTCAAATGTGAGTTAAGTAAAATCTATACGTAATTTGCACCTAAGTATGACGCCAATTAAAATAGTTCCATACCAAACACTTTCTACAAACCACACACAGTTCTCTCGTTTGTTTTAATTTCTAACAACAAATATGGTGGGTAATCAAGTAGGTTGCCACTCTCCCAAAACAGTGTTTGCTGACATAACGAAGATAATTACTGAATACTGATCTTTGAAGGCCAGTAGAACAGTGCTTGGTGCACGGTATTGTGACATCTCACTTTGCGGAGATAGCCCATGGGCTAGTGACAATAGTCTAATTGCTAATGGCATAGACCAATGGCTAATGACAATAACCCAAAGGCTAATGACAATAACCCAATGACTAGTGACAATAGCCCAATGGCTAATGACAATAGCCCAATGGCTAATGACAATAGCCCAATGGCTAATGACAATAGCCCAATGGCTAGTGACATTGCTCAATTGCTAGTGACAATAGCCCAATGGCTATATGACATTAGCTCAATTGCTAGTGACAATAGTTCAATTGCTAGTGACAATAGTTCAATTGCTAGTGACAATAGCCCAATGGCTAGATGAGATGGTGGCACAAACATAGCAGTTCTGTCACCGCATATGGAAATTGTAGTGGTGAACCGCTCTTATTAGCTTTTAACGAGTGGAGCTTTGGGAGTGGCCGATGAAGTAATTTTAGTAATGCGAAAACATTCCCTTTTTTAAAATAAATATATAATAAGTATATTACACGAATAAAAACTTTATTTGAATGAAATGTTCAATCTTAAAATCTTAAGTCAGTCCCATGTGCAAAACTATCTCAATGATATATCATACATCAAAGTTCATCAATCCCTCCTCTCGATAGTCGGGTAATAATAAAATTAGAGCTGGGTATTTTATAGAAAGCGGAGTATTTGTTTTACAATGATTCGACAAATAGAATATGTTACCACAAATAATAAGTAAAGAAAGCTGAACTCACAATAGCTTCAGGCTTCAGTTTATCCGTGACTGTTATATCGTCGTAGCCTTTGGTTTAGTTACTTATTAACATAACTCTGTCCAAAGGAAATCTATCATCAGTATGACATATTTTATCGTTACCCGGAGGCCGTACAGGCCATCGTTCACTCAATCTTTCTCCTTAAAAGCACATCAATGAGCCAACTTTTTAAGGGAAAGTCTTGTAAACCCACAAAGAAACAAGGGCCCGCCCACGCTGCGCGCGCGCCGGTCTTAATTGCCAATGCGCAACCCGCGTGAAGAATGTAAATGAAGCTCTCGTACGGATGCCAACCTTGCCCTAGTGTCATTCGAGTTTTTCGTTTGTACACTTGGGGACATAGTCTTGATTTCTTTTGTAATTTCTAGGGGGCAGCAGATTTTATTATTATTATTCAACTTTATACACAATATGCTTTGCGGAATTTTATACCAGTTAACCTTTGGTGATGCGGAGAATGCTTATCATGTGATTTAAATGGAAAATAAAGATATTAGAGATATAAGAATTTAATAGGATCAAAAGGTGACGACATAGTAACATACTAATAATACTTTTAAATGTGACTTGTAGCTAAATGTTACGTTTAATTTTAAAATTTTGGTTGTACTTAATAAAAATATATGGTAACACCTACAACTCCATAAAAGTTGGATCTGCCGTTCGCTGCTTTGAGAATTGAAATGTAATGCTTCGTGTAGGTACCAATTATTACCCTTTGTTTTGTACGTGAGTTCATTTATGCATTAAATAAAATTTGGACTACTCTAGTTTGAGACTATATTCACTCATTTGTTTTTGCAGGTACAGCTAACAGCAGATCAAGTGTAATACTTTGACTGTTCTCATTATCTGCGTCGTAAGATTTAAAATCGTACTGCAAGCGTTACCATTAATTTGCTGTTGTTCGACCTATACAACCAGACTTGATTCACTCAATTACTTTTGATTTTGCGACAAATAAATTGTGTCCGTTTTTTTTGGTCGCCACTGTATAAAATATGGTTTATGTAGGCACTGGCAGGGGCATGTTCATCTGTGGCCCATTGACATGGTTAATTAAATTTAAAAAAAGTCTCACGTTACACTCCAGTTCTCCATTGAAGACGTAGGTATATAATGTAAGTTAATGCCCCTCACTTCCTCTGTGTATTAGATGCTTTATTAGTATTATATTCTCATTATATTTAGGTAGTTGCCTGTTCGAAAAATATTTTCGTTATATCGGAATTATTAGTCGACTCAACAAATATTCGAGTCATGAATATTCGGCCCAGTAGCGCTCATAGATAGAATAAATTTCGATTTCATTGGGTATAATCGTTAAAACCTAATTGATATTGGATATCGGTATAGGTAGGTAAGATTCAGATTTCATTCAATTTGTAATTAACACACGTAATTTGATTAAATTTATATTTACACCTTACGAAAATTTATATATTTTGCAAGGAAAACGTTCCTTCATTGAGGATAAAAAAAATAGAATCCTAAATAAAAATGAAAATCAATTCGAAAATGTGTTTGATTCTTTGTTTGCATGCTACAAACGAATTTATAAACTACAGCTAAAGTTGTATCAATGCCCTTTTACCACGGGAAAACATCAAGTTCCCACGGGATACTTGAAAACAGTATTCAACGTCGCCGAACGGAAACTCAAATGTAAAAGTCATATTCTTAAAAAGTATAGAAAAATCTTCCATAGCGTACAATTTCTACAAATCTTGTACGTACATAGTCGTAAACATTAAACTGTTGACACTATCCAGCTGTCAAAGATCCCTTTATTAGTATTTTAACTCTAGTATGAAGGGATCTAGTGAGTCTGGTCGATTCCTTAACCTGGATAATGTTCTAGGAGACAGGCCGGATGCGTTCTTCCACTTGGATGGCCCACGTGTCGTTTAGAGTTTTTATCTGATACCTAATTGATAGAAAGTGACTTCTTAAGTAAGATCGATAGCTCAGTGGTGCTATGGTTAGAAATAAACTCACAATACCCTAGGTTCGATTCCCGGTCAGCGTCTTGTTTTATCAATGGGAAACTTTAGTAAATTTACCGATTCTCTTAAAGTACATAGGTACCTAAGTCTGAACGGACCTGAACTCAATTAAAGATAATACTATAGGACTAGTAGATATCGACTTCATATTTGGAATCACTTTTGTCCTCTAAACTATGCAAGAACTTATAAACCTCTGATGTAGTCATTGAAAGTGTCACAAAAGCTTTTACATAGCTAAATAAATAAATAATTTGATTTAAACATGATGAAAATTTTCTTGCCGTGGGCAGGACTTGAACCTGTGATCTTGTCATTTGACCGTGACACGCTCTTATTAACTGAGCCACCACAGGCCACGCCACGCCCACCGAAAATCTTCATACTTAAAGGGTATGTTACGGAAATTATTCATCATGTTTTTTGTTCACCGAGCATGGATAATGCGTAATACAAATTCGAAATAATTCAAGTTTCTGGCTTAGACTGATGTTGTTAAGTTAATATCAACGCACCAACATCCCAAACCAATTAGCCAGATGTGAAAGACCAAAAAGACTAAAGCGAATACCAAACAATCAATCATTATTTCTTTAGGCTCCTATCCAAATAGAGGGAATACCTAAAAGGCTTTATCCAAATGCGTTCGTAACCGCTGAAACCCTGTCCCACGTACTGTGAGGTATGCCTGGAAAGTGCGCGCGCGCAGGTACGTGCGCCGTTTACTGGGTTTGTCACAAAAACGCGACAATTGTAAGTCCCAACGCGCGCTGATTGTAATTCGCGGAGACTGACGTGACGCATGTGCTTGGATATGAGAAAAGCTAGAATAGACAAAATTAAGGTACTAAGTAGTAAGATTTAATATATTTTTAGATGACAGTTGTTAGCCGTAAACCTATAGTTTAACCTCTGTTCGCAGTGTATAAACCCTTCGGTATGTAAAAGCCAAAATATGAATCGGGTCACAAACGACGCCCTGAAGTTAATAAAAAACTTACACTGGAAGTAAGAACCTTTTCTTTATCGATACTATTTAATCAAATGTGTTAATACTATTTATATTCTCAGGCTAATTTGTATAAAGTCAAGAGGTGCTTTGCCTGCATTAACTCTTATGTTCCACGATATACAAATCTCAATGTGTACACATATTTTTGGATTACTGTCTAGGCCATACACATAAGACTAATATTTCAAAAGATTGTAGTCTGTTTTGTGTACCAAATAAAATAAATAAATAAACTATACAGTTTTATTCTAACTAGAACTCAAATCAAAAAGGAAAAAGCTATTTTATATATGATAACGTTTGAGAATATGTCGTGCCACTTCTAAGACTATTGTTAGACGACTGCACTTCCGTGCAAGCAAATCTACGAACCCGGCATGCATAGTAAAGCACAAGCATGAATAATAAAATCACCGCTCTCCTGACCGCTCGGAGATAAGGAGAGAATAATCGGTGAAAACCTGCGTTCACACTGAAAAAAACAGGTTTCCCTGAAGCAGCTAAATTCACTTAACAAGTATTCTGTCATTTTGCTACTTGGTTGATTTGCCTACTTGGTCGTTTTGCTTTGTGCTTCTTGCGAGGACGGCGATAGAATATTTGTCGATAGAATCTGGTTTTTTTTTGGCCACGTGTATAGGTATTTAAGTGGGTGTTTGTAATGTTAATTTTTATGTTTGCAATGTCCGTTTATATTGATTAATTGATTGAAATGAAATTTGATTTGTGAATATTATAATGACATGCAGTGAATATATCAGAGATAATATCTCTGTAATCTAAATTGTATGTGAATAAATAAATAATAAATTACGTAGCTAAAAGAACTACGGCCTTATCAGTGAGAGCAAATAATTGTATAACAATAACTAATCGCACTAGCTAGGAAGACAAATACTTAGTACACCGAAATAAAAGATTATCAATGTTTGTTAGGTATTCGGAACTGCAGCTCTGCAAACTAGGGACAGCCAAGTGTTTTCCTGTTTTTACTATTTGTTATCCTAACTAGTTTGATTGGTAATTGGTTTACAATTATTTACTCTCTGACAAGACCCTAGTTCTTTTAGCCAGAAATCAACAGCTAAGTCAATTTAACTGCTACAGGCAACCCTATTTTTTCAGTGCATAGTTTGTAACGGTTGCGATGCAGTTGCGGTTACTACACAACCACAGCTAATATTTTCTTTCCGTGCTCTGGCCGGCAAAAGTAAAAACACTTTCTGTTACATTGTTAGAGATTGACCGATAAAGCCGGATTCCTACGCCGGAATTCGTTCGAGTTTTTAGAAGAATGTAAGAGGAAATCATCGAATATAAAAGTTTCATCAAATTGTGGATTGTATAACTTGTTTTTATCGATGTTTTAGGTTTAATCAGATCACTAATTCGGTCATACTCGTATATCTGTCGAGTTAGATGAGCATTTAAATGTAGGTAGGCATTTTTACTATTATTGTACTGGTTTAAATGGATTAGAAACCATTTTTATTCGAGATAACGCTTAATTTTACTTTCACTGCCTGCCAAAGTGATTAATCTAAGTAAATTTAATGTTGGATCCACGGTATACACTCAGCACTTGTAATTTTCGAAATAGCTAACATATGTTCCATCATCATCTAATCCGATGCCTTGATCGTAATCTAAATTTAATCGTAAAGAGCATTAATCATCATACCCTTATTATTATAATAGAATTTACTAACAAACACCTCATACTATCAAATATGTTGTTCATCGAGAGCTACCTAGATTTTTAAAGCCTTTTAATGTGTCTAGAACATTGATCTTCCAATAAAAAGACTTCGAGTTCCAACCAACAGAGTTTGAATTCGAAAAAAGAGCTCAAATCCCGCAACAATCTTCAATTGGTCAACTCGTCAGCAATTCCGTAATATAAAATCGTGTAAAATCTACATAAGATTTACAAATTTTCTTCACGATATTTTCTTTCGCCATATTGAGGTGAACAAGAAATACACTTGGGATACTAATATCCTGTATTTAGCAATGATTTTAAAAGAAATATTTTTCTTAAAAGAGTCCAAAGGCAAGTGCTAAGTAATTTCTCTCTTTTCTTCTTTTCTCGTGTTATTTAGTGACCAAACCTATTTGTCCAAGTTATTTAGGCCGCCTGTAGGCCCTTGACGTGGCCTAACGACTGCTGTCAAGCGACAACACCTGGGACCAACTGCTTAACGTGCTTTCCGAGGCACGAAGGGGCTCAGATGAAAGTGTCACTAGCGGTCACCCCCCATCCAGGTCCTGACCTCTCCCAACGTTGCTTAACTAGTAACTAGACTATGTGTCCAATGAAGTGTACTTATCTTATCCAAAAGATATCTCTACTTTTCCAATACATTTAATAGTAAAAGCTCCAACTATTTAGTCCATACACATTAAAGTAGGTTATCAAAACTAGTTGTAACGGCACGAATTTTGCTAATACCTACAAATCGAAACCTGTCTGCCATCACACCTGTTGAGGCAGGGCTACTCAATTATATTCACCCTAGGCATTGATCTCCTATAAAAAACTAGATACACAAAGGTCCATTGTTAACGTCCAAATAATGTTCAATAAAGCAAATGAGGGTCCCATTCATCCGTTTGGACCTTCTTTGCGCTCGGACATTTTTAGAAGGCAGACTGTGTATCTGGTTGTTTATAGGAGATCAATAACCCTAAGGTTGAATTGCATATAAATGCTTCGATTTGCTCTCTTCTATTATATTTTTACCAGACTACCGAAAGATTAAAAATGCCTCTAATTAAAGAGGTAGCTTTGCCATTGTCAAGTTACTTAGAAGAGGTAATCACGTAAATTGAAAATTAAGCATATAGTACAATATCAAGCCGACATTCTGTGGGACATCCTGGACCAATTTTTCGGGACCGCGGACCATGACTGCTGTTTTTCAAGACCGACTCCCAAAGCTACCTATTTAATTAAGCCAATCGGCTAAGTTAAATATTACGCTAGTTGTGAAAATGGCCGCATTTATAGTAATGAAGACCAAGGTTCTCAAAGGCTAGACACGTCTTCAATTCTTCTAAATTAGCATAAATGAAGAGCGGCTCTTCACTTGGAACTATTTTATAGGATCCATTGAATCGAAGGAATCCATACAATCATTTTCTGCGAACCGTAGTTTGAGAATGTCTGTCCTAGAGTATGTGGTTCGAATAAATAATTAAAACAAGTTTATTGAGCATCATATTTCATTCTTGAAGCTAATATAAGTATGAAATGGTTTTAATTGAGGTATCGGGCTTGACGATGACAGAGATGTGGGTAATTGTGTCAATTTGTTGAATTTCAATCGGAAACTTAAATTGGATTCCGGGTGTTTATGTTTCCATGTATGAGTTAAACTTGAAGAACGAAAGCCTATCTAACTTACGTCGATTCTACGTGCCCATGCTACATTTATACGTCGCTAATCGAAGCATCACAGTTACTCTTACGCGATGTAGCATATGAGTGACAGTGACAGTTGCGTTTAGGTTTAGATAGAATCGTTCCTAATTAATGTTTACATGTTAATAGCGCACATCGTCATCAGTCTATTTATATTGCCCCACTGCTCGGGCCAAGACCTTCCCTTACATCAAGGGAGGGGGGGGGGGGGGGGGGGGGGCATTATCCACCACGCGGGCCCATTGTGCGGATTGTAAATAGTGCACTCTCTAGTACAAAACACGGTTAAAATTGTATTTCACGGGAACATTTTATGACATCATATGACAATAAAAATATTTAGAACAGACGCAAAATATTTTTGACAATATAGTTTAATAAATATGTATTACAAGAAGACATATAGATAGAATTGTAATATCAAAAAGAAATAATTGCATACTATAATTACTTGAAGCACTCGTGTTTGCGAAACCCCGTTTTATTTTTATCCACGTGCTCGCGACAACTTCGTTAAAACTTTATTAATTGCGAGATATAAAGTTTCGACACATCGTTACTGAGAATTTGTGTCGGTTTAAAGAGATTTGGATATAAATTAAGCATTCTAAAAATGCGTGTGGGCCTGAAGTACGGATTCATGTGTGAAGGAAAAAGTTTTTAACCGAATGTCATAAGACGCGGCCCCGGGGGGCTAGCCGGCTGGTCTTTTTTGTCCTGTCAAAGCCTGCGCGAACGAAATTTTTGTACTAATTTTCGCCAAACATCTGACATTGACGGCTAGTGAAAATCGACGCGGCTCAGCCCCCTGTAGCCACCTAAGTCGTAGTGTAGCCCTTTCTCTGTGACCGTACATTCAAGTCTACATAAGATGCCGGAGATAATGCGAATAGCAGAAACTTATCTTTATCTTAATTAAATCCATAGTTCTTCCGAGCAAATATTTCCGCCATTCAACTTATAGAAAGTCGAAGCTTTTTCGGAGTTAA
The DNA here is from genome assembly GCA_963506565.1 of Tachystola acroxantha. Lineage (NCBI taxonomy): Eukaryota > Metazoa > Arthropoda > Insecta > Lepidoptera > Oecophoridae > Tachystola > Tachystola acroxantha. Next base: position 4,308,369 of record OY735879.1, on the reverse strand, counting down.
CCTGTATAGTTGAGTTAAAAAAGTTGGCTTCGTAGATGCTATAGTAATGAGTTGCTGGTTTTCAGGAATGTTGGCCATTACGCAGGGCCATGTATGGGCAAATATAGTGACAGTGGCCAATTTAAGGCATTCGCTTTGAAGATCCGGATTCGAGGTAGCGAGAGTGGACTTCGGACCAACAGTTACCAAAATGCTTTAAATCTTACTCTAATTATCCATCATTTTGGAATGGAGGATTGATTTTTTACTATTTGTTTAATTTTCTATTTACATTGAATACTCCAAATAACTTGACATTGGCGAAAATATAACTTTAACCAGAGTTGAAGCTATTGAATAAAAATAAAATAGAAAATCTTACTCCAAATTTGAAAAACTACCCGTTTTATATTTGTAATACATTTAACAAAGAACCGCCGACGATTTTTTTCCTTCGTTGTAAAAATGAATTATAGTTTTTAGCTTTGATAACATACATTTTAATCAGACAGGGAGTTTAACACTGTTTATTGATAACGATTAATGAGTGTGTTTAATATTCGTCTGTTTCGAACACAACGAATGTTTCTTTCGAGATTAAACTTGCTGTTAATCATAAACCTAGTTAAACCTCACTTCCTTTAAATCGTATTGCTATTCCTTTCACACTTCGGTAAAAAAGTTTAAGATAGAAAGAGACAGGGTGGCTAAATGGTGGCGTAACTTTAAATCACGTTTATGAATAACAACCTGTATTAGAAAGATGGCCGTAGCCCGTAGTACATAAGGTACTTATATATTTCATGCAATTAAGTACTTTTTTTCCAAGCTGGTGGATATTGGGGAAAGGATGGCTTTCCTGAAGTGGAGATGGGCAGGGCACGTTGCACGAAGAGACGACGACCGCTGGACGTACAAAGCTACAGTTTGGAGGCCACGCACGGGACATCGCAGTGTGGGAAGACCACCGACGAGATGGTCTGACGACATCTCTCGCACATGTGGGAAGAAATGGATGCGTACGGCCACAAATAGAAGACAATGGAAGGATTGCGAGAAGGCATACGTCCAGCAGTGGACGGATACAGGCTGACGACGACGACGACGACGAAGTACTTTTTGAGAAAATCTCAACTTTAATAACTCTACTATACATTTTTCTCTGTGTTAGATTGTACCTAACTAGACCTAAAATAGTATTTTACCAAAAACTTACACAAGGCAACACATACAAACAATATAGAAATAAAAAAATCAACCAGGATCGGTTCTACGAGTATGTATAAACTATGACAAAACAAAAATATGAGTCACGCTACCTGATAATGGAATTCTGAATGCGTTCCGGACAACACATTAACAAATGTCCCGTACAAAATGATAACAATTCCCTTTTGTTAGTTCAACTTTGTCACTCGAATCACTTATACGTTACTGAGAATAACTCTGTATTAACTTTGAATTAAATTTAAAAAAAGAATACTAGTTATTTTTAAAGTTTGATACTGGCAATTGAATAACGAACAGCTTTGTTTATTTTTTGGTTTGTTTGTGGTGTTTTGTGAAGAAAATAAATATGGCAAAGTTGTTATGTTTGACCGTGATATTTATTATGGCAAATATGGTGTCAGGGAAAATAGTGAACAAAAGAAAATGTCCTGAAGTTAGAGCGGCGCCGCATTTCGATTTGCTTCAGGTTGGTTGATCAATTTCTTTCTTTTATGTTTACTATACAGAATGTGCCGAAAAGGCGTAAGCCGAAGGAAGAGTGTTCAGTATCAATAACTGTACAACTTTTGTTGTAAGATTTTACGAATAAAAAATAAATTAATGTATCATACAAAACAGCTGATCGGTACAAAAACACGTTTTTAAAAAGTTTCCGAAATTCACCATCAACACCACCATATTGTATGAACTTGAATAATTATCATCATCAGCCCGTATCAGTCCACTGCTGGACGTAGGCCTCTCCCAAAGCGCGCCACTCAACCCTACTCTCGGCCCTCTGCATCCAGTCCCTGCCAGCCATCTTGCGAAGGTCATCCCTCCATCTAGTCATCTCTCCATTCGAGAACTCGTCTACCCCGTCGGTTATCGGACTTATCGGTTCTACGACAGGTGACCAGCCCACTGCCACTTCAGTTTACTAATTATATTTATTATGAGCAATGTCAACTACTTTTGTCTTCTGGCGGATATATTCGTTTCTTATTCTATCTAACAGGCAGACAGAATAATTATATCAATTTTTTAATTTTTGTTTATACTAAGTATTAAGATTCCTGAAAGATTCTTGAATAACTTTTAACTAAGCTTAGATATTAAGTTACGTACCTTATAACTTCTCTTCTTCTTCTTCTTCTTCAGCATACAGCAGCCCACTCCTGGGCATATGCCTCTCCATGAATCTTCCATGTGGCCCGATCCCAAGGTTGTCTGGTCCACACCGAGCCAGCAACCTTCTTTATGTCGTCGGACCATCTGGCCGGTGGTCTGCCCACGCTTCTTCTACCCGTCCGGGGTCTCCACATTAGAACGAACTTACTCCATCGACCATCGTTTCGGCGACAGAGGTGCCCCGCCCAGACCCATTTCAGTTTTGCCACTCGTTTGCCGATGTCGGTGACACGAGTCCGTAGGCGGATGGTCTCATTTCTCACTCTGTCGCGTAGGGATATACCGAGCATCGTGCGTTCCATGCTTCTTTGTGCTACCTTCAATCTGTGCACCATTCCGGAGGTTAGAGTCCACGTTTCGCACGCATACGTCATTGCCGGGAGTACACACTGGTCAAAGACTTTACTCTTTAGTGATATCGGGATCTTTGCCTTGATTACGCTTTTAAGCCTTCCAAACGCCGCCCATCCCAGCTGTATTCGTCTGTTTATTTCCGCTTCTAAGGAATCCCGCCCGAGTCTCACACGCTGCCCCAAATAAACATACTCGTCCACTTGCTCTAGATTTTGGCCTCCTAATGAAATTGGTACTGTTTTCAGGTCTGCATTGGCCATCACCTTTGTTTTGTCCATATTCATTTTTAGACCTACTGCTATAGATGCGTGGAATAGGTCTTGGAGCATGTTCTGCAGGTCTTGCGCAGACCCAGCGATGATTACTATGTCATCGGCGAAGCGGAGATGGTTTAGGTACACTCCGTTGACGTTTATGCCGCTATTTTCCCAATCCAGGGTTTTGAATATGTCCTCCAATGCGTTCGTGAATAATTTTGGCGATATCACATCTCCCTGCCTGACACCTTTCTTTACCGGGATGGGGTTTGTGTATTCGCTCAACTGTACCTTCATCGTCGCAGATTTATACAGGTTCCTCAGGATTTGAATGTAGCGGTAGTCTATGTGGCACCGTTTCAACGCTTTTGTCACCGCCCAATGCTCTACGGAGTCAAACGCTTTTTCGTAGTCGACGAAGGCCAAGTATAGGGGCATGTTATATTCTTCGGTCTTTTGTATCACCTTATAACTGCCACTACTGTATCACTGGAAGTCTGTTATTCGCGTAGGATGCGGAAGCACACTTGATAACAGTCTGTCATGCAATTTATATGAACTCGAACCTATAATTCCTAACTACCCGTAATATTTGTGTAATTAATTTGTAAGTATACAATTTTAAGTAGATAGAGTAGGGTTATTCGTGAAAATTTATTATTACATTATAAGTACTTCAACTTAATAAATTTTAATTAAGTAGGTACGGTCGAAGACAAAGGTGTGCAGTAGAGTTTTAATGGTTGAAATTTTCTCAAAAACCACTTGACCTATTGCAATAATTATTTTACTGTTAGATAGATAAGAGTTAAACAATGTACTGTAAAAGAATTATTAAAATCAGTCCAGTAGTTATTGAAAAAACACATCAATCTGTATACTTATCTCTGTCTTCGTGTATACCTAAATGAGGAAAAAGTTGTTTATTTACCTAGATATAGAATTTGTAATTGTATCTGTATAATAAATTACAGGGTAGGTATTTGTGTTTAGGGCATACCTTGTACTATATTATATATTCTGAGGCACGACTGGTATGTCGTGAATATTAAAAATACTAATTTTATAACAACAGAAAGGAATGATACATCCAATTAACAATCCATTTACTTGTATCAGTGCCTGATTATAAGTTGCAAGCAAAGCCTCCAATATAGGTAGTAAAGAGAAGGAACTCTAATATTTACTCTTGGCTCTACCGCTGCAACTCTACACTAACAAAGTGTAAACAATGAACGCTGGCAAGCTACGCTGCGTCAGATTTGTACTGAAAACTAAAGCCCTGAAAATACTGATTTATGCCAGATTGCATTTCGTCCGTTGTTGAATGGTTTTGCAGATTAATAAATAGTTTTGAATTTGATTGTAGCAAGTTGTGTATACGTGGGGCTGTAAACTCTACAATGTAAAGTTTTAAATTAACTACGTTGATTTGAGTCAGAAATGAGTCACAAATTTGGGCATTCCCACTTGGCCACTCTACATTGTAATGGTACCGCAGATTTACTTGTAAAGTCAGATAGTACATTTTTTATATAATTATTAGTATTGTACATTATTAGCCCTAAGATTAGTAAGTACTTAATTACCTAGTTATTAAAAAATGTAACTATTATTATTTTAAAAGATGTGCTGCTGAGAGTTTTTTTTAACACTTTTTCTACTTTTTCTTGCAAAGTAGTGTATTTATAAAAAAAAGGGAATATTTACACAATGTATTTATTTGCACTAAAGATATATGACGATTCAGATATCCTTTAAGAATCCTTTTACTTCCAGATGTTAGGGGACTGGTATGTGGTAGAGTACTACGCGAGTGCTGAAGAGGCTCTATCGTACAGCTGCATGAGAGCTGTGTTCACGCAAGATGACCATGTGCCTGCGGCTGGTATGTTGGGTTAATTACTGATCTTGTTGGTTTGCTTTTAAGATTCTCGAAGGCGTATTGGAAAAGAGAAACTGAAGAAATCTTTGAAAATATTTTCATCAGCCGAATTCGCTCTAAATTAATAAATTCTTTATTTGTAACAAATCAATAACATATTTACATAAACAAAAAAAAATGATTTATTGATTGATTCGCTCTTGAGTTTGAGCGCAGACTATCCGTATTACTTACCTAATAGTCTGAGCTCAAACTCAAGATATATGTGACCCGAAGTGGATCTTGGCTTCCACAATAAATAGTCATGAGTGTGTCTGCAGTCGGTGCAGATCCTATTCGACCCTCGCCTCGTCGTTCCAGCAATAATTAGGACATCATTTGGATACACAAAACTAGTATTATAATATATCAATCCTACATGTTTAAATATCCTGTCAAATCCTCTTCCAGATGGCTCAGTAGAATGGACCCCAGGAGTAACAATGAACTTCACCTACCGTTTCGCCGATGACCCAATCGGCGAGACCCTACTTGGCAACATCACTTGGCGAGTGGACTTGAACGAGCCAGCGCACTGGACTCACGCTGAGAGCACTTGTAAGTAAGTCGGTGCCAGACATTTGACCATCTTTGCAAAGTTTTACTTACCGTTGAAAGCTTTGTATAGAATGTATAACTACGAAGTCATAAAAAGACGTCGATGAACATTTGCAAAGTTTTGCGCACATGTCTGGCGCGCCGCGGGGACAGAATGTACGGTGGAACACAGAGAAAGGTGTACAGGAGAGTTTTTAAGGTTGAGATTAAAAAACTACTTGACCTAATGCAAAAATTCTTTCATTGTTTGATAGATAAAAAATAAAATTACATAACTGTAACATAATTTTTAAATACGTGCCAGTAGTTTAAAAAAAAATCGCAACCTTATTGAGGCTACCTGTATATACTTATCCCTGTCTTCGACTGTACACCTTGAAATGAATTTGATAAGTAATTACATTTTTGGATTTGCGACGAATTTCACTGTTTTTTTTTGGTTTGAATAAATATTTCAACTTATTTTATATTTCCTTGTGTTGTAATTTATTACCAAGGAAATGTAAATTATTCATGAAATGTATCATCTAAATCCTTGTAAGACCGTGGCTAAGACGATTGAGTCGAGAAATATTCAGAAACCTGGCACTTACAGGGAAGATCGAAAGACGGCCAGAATACTCGTGCATTCAAAACGATGACGTGATGACTTCGCATAATTTCAACCATATTATCTCAGCGCTGAATTGCAATGAATCGCACCATATAAACCGAAGCCCAAATCAAGTGTCTTATTTTGTAAACAAAGACTACCCTACCCAACTAACATTTTAAGCTGTTCTGTGATTATTGCATAGTTATTTTCACATTATTCGATCGGATTACTTTATTTACGCAATGATGAACAGGTTCAATCAATCAGTTCCTTCACCACAATCATATTTCTATTCATCGATCATATTTGTTTACAAAATAAGACACTTGATTTGGGCTGCGGTATACAAGTTTGTAAGTACGGTGTCACATAACAAAGAAAAGTATACACAAAACTCAATAAGGTTGGAATGACATTGCCACATTTCAATGGAGCTTTGCCCCACCTACAAAACTACGAGACCATTGAAGCTTACCTATCATTTTGTTAGGGACTTATTACAGGTTTTATATAGCATAATCATTACCAAAAGGAGTTGCGAGAGTAGTAGAAAATGATAACAAAAACAATGAATAATTCGCTTCGATTTCATACTATTTTCTGAATTCTTAATTAAGCTGTTTTTTCGACTTGTACAAAACTTTATTTTAAACCAATAATTTTAATAAAAAGAACGGATATATTTTTACATTTATTCGTTATCTTGGTCATCGTGCGGTTTATGGTGAGGCAGTATCTGACATTGTCATTTTCTTGAACGCTATCTACTAAGTAGTGAAATAATATTTACAATAGGTCCAGTAGATCTTAAGAAAATCTCAACCTTAATGAGAGCCCCTGTATACCTTTCTGTTTTCGACTATACCTATGTTTTCCCCAGACGACGGGATATACAACACCTATGTCCTGGACACGGAGTACAAAACATGGGCACTGCTGCTTCACTGCGCCGAGCAGAGGGAAGGCGCCCGCTACCTGAGCGCCTTCGTACTCTCCAGGAACACTACCTTGCCCAAGAACGTCATGGCGTATTTGAGGGATAAACTGCCTAGGTATGTTCAGCAAAATTGATTTTAAAGATGTAGTTCTCAAAGTTTTATGCCACTTTTCATCCTTAGCGTTGGCACCTTTTCGTTACAAAATGATGAAAATGTAAATACTAAAATTGAATCTGAAATCTTGGGCATAGATTTAATGATTTTGATCGCGACATTATTTTGAGATAGCTCTTACAAATGTTATGATTTTGACAGGACAGTTGTAGGTTAGTACTAGCTCACACTAAGCTAAGCTCAAAATTGCCTCTGAATTACGGCCTAAATACACTACTTACTGGATTCGAAATTTAACACGCATACCTACAAAAAATCCACGCATGTCTTTTCATATGGAACTCCCACCACCCTAACCTCACAATACTATTTATATTTTGATTTGACTACTAATCTCGAACCACTGAAAATGCAAAATGGTATGAAAATACAAAAATAAGTACCTAGGTACAGTCGACAGCAGATCAATTGTAACACTTGCAGTAGGACAAGTCTTACGACGCAAATAATAATAACTGTCAAAAGTAAAAAGTGTTACCATTGATCTGCTGTCGACTGTACCTATAGAAATTAAATGTTTCCGAGAACTTTAGACGAGGAGAATGTAACCATATTATACTTTTGATTTGGTACAAAGAAATAAACTAGCGAATGACGTCAATGAAAGAAAATGATTCTTACTACTTACCTACTATAATTACATATAGTCAACAGCACGTCAATTTTAAAACACTGACATTATAATATGTGCTTGTAATACAGTCTAAATTACGAAATATTTTTTGTAGTGATATAGTTACCCTACCTACCGTTCAATCGCTACATTTGACAATAGCAATTAAAGTTATTAAACGTTAACGATTCACGGCGTAGTGAACAAACTTTCAGAACACGAAATGCATTAGGTAACAGCTTACTAGGTATGCTGAGAAACCTAGATTCGTATCAGCAATGGCAAACGGCCAGACGATCTTAGATTGGAAGCGTTTGTAGCCAATTTCATTAACTAAACTTCAATATTTCTTGGAATAGGCACTGTACCTATGACGATACTGGGTTAAGTTTATATTGGCATAAAGAATTGTTGCAAAACAAACTACTCATTAAGTTCACTATTCATCGTTAAGTTTACTAGTCATCGTTAAGTTTACTAGTCATCGTTAAGTCGACTATTCATAGTTAAGTTTACTATTCATAGTTAAGTTTACTATTCATCGTTAAGTTTACTATTCATCGTTTTGTTACAGGTACGATGTTGATGTGCAATACGTGTTCCCGATTCCCCACAAAGACTGCTCCTCGAAGCCAGTGCGGCCTGACTACGGTCCTGTCATGATAGAAGTCGGCAGCAACATTCCGAAACGACCCGAAGTCAGCTACAATGTCGCTGTGGAACCAGTAGAAGAATAATTTATGTGAAAAGTGTATTTTGTGATGCAAAGATGAAAACTTATATCTTTAATCTGTGGATAGCTCTTATAATATACAAGATAGCCAATGAATGATTGCTTAATCATTCTTTCGTATCCCGTCAAATTCGATGTCGAATCTAAGGCCGCGTTTCCATCCTTAACCCGGCGCCGATGACGCTGGGTCATAATGACCCGAGTCGATTTGAAACCGCTATATTTTTATTTTCACGCGAGCCGAAGATTTGAGCGTTTGTGTAGCTGGAGCTATAGCCCTTCTCTCCCCGTAGCAGTGTAGTACTCAGTGCAACGCCGGTCTGCTCAGCGAGAAACACATGGGTCGCACCAAAACGGGTCAATATGACCCAACGTCATTGGTGGCGCGTTGTTTTCGTAGCAGTGTATAATGTCAGTATTTAATGTTTATTGATAATGGTTTTTATTTATTTTTAGGTTTTTAACAAAAATGGTATTGTAGAATAATCAAAAAGAATTTTGCCTATTTTGGAAGAGTCAGACACCGATGAAAATGATCCAAACCCGGATTCAGACGTTGAAATTGAAAATCATGTTCAGTTTCGCTGCTTTGGCTGTATTCAGACACACAGCCAAAGTAGCGAAACTGAACAAGATGGAATTAATACGGATGCAGGTTCAGATTCATCGGATGATGTCAATCTTTTGACAATCTTACAAAATCCTTACAAAAAAACCATACAAAAAATGATTTCGTACTGCGAAAATTGCAGCAGTTCCATGTCAGTGAATGAGGTATCGGAAAACTAATTTTATAGTCCTATTTAGATAAATAAAGTATTTTAATCTCTATACTAGAATTTGAAACGGTTGATTATGTTAAATTTTTAAGTTTAGTTATTGAAAAAAGAAAACAATACGGAAGTTATCACTTTAAGTGGATTTTTCAGGTGTTTTTTAGAAAGCTGTTAATAAAAGTTTAGTTGATGGAATATATTGTTACTTTTTTTAAATTTGTCTTATATATAAAACCCTCAAATCCTAAAATATATACTAACATTAATCATTTCATATCAAGATACTCAATATTTACAGTCTAAAGTTCGGGTAAAAATGACCCGACGTCATCGGCCGCGTAATTATTTGAACGTCATTGGCGCCGGGTTAAGAGAACTTCTCCAAGAAATGTCCAACAGTCTACCAGACAGCATCTTGCAGATGTGATCTTCGTAGCAAGTTCGGAGTTTACACTGGCAAGCTGCAGTCGGACACTTCTTGTCCAATTCGCAATTCGTCATAATATAATTTTATTTGTCACTAACCGACCTAATTGATGTTGGGAGTTAATTAAATACACTATTTGTATAAAATGTCGACTTGTTTTATTTTCTGTCACTCCCAATTCGGGAACTCAAACCCCAACTCCCAATGTCAAAACTTGTTCTTGAGAAATTATCTACCTACTAGGTACATCTGTAATAAGTAGGTATAAAATAACACAAACATCTATTTGTACCAAATAACTAGGTTTCGCCGTGGTCCAAAAAATACACAAATAGGCATACAAAATAAACCTAGATTCGAAAAAAACGTACCCCAAATTAAAGTGTACAGAAAAATCATTAAAATTGAGATTTTCTCAAAATTACTTGACTGATATGTAAAAAATCTTTATTGTTAACATGCTAGAAATGTTTCTAGCATGTTAACAATAAAGATTTTTTAAAAAAACTGTAAAAAAATATTTTACTAGTAGAGTATGTACTCTACTAGTAAAATATTTTTTTACAGTCGGTCAAGTTGTACTCAACCTAAGGCACCTTGTATACTTTTGATTGTCAATCCTTTTTATGACCAACCTCGATAACAGTTTGTAGGATAACTTGACCCCCATCGTCAGACTGATAGAACACGAACATTTACGGGGTACCAACTATATAAATTAGTATGCCTGAGTCCTTGTATCTGAGACAATAGCACACACGATTGTTAATATTGTTATGACATTCAAACTTGACCGTGCAAAATTGTACCGACAATACCCGAAGCAAATTAAAACGATCGTTCATGTAGAACGAGTGCTCTACGTTGTTGATGTTAGGATTTTCACAATTTTCTGAAGGCGATACCTTACCATAGAATATAAAATGAAGAGTATATTACGGATACCGACAAAATTGATAATTAGAAGAACAAAAAACTTGACTATTTTGCATGAAGGTTGCCTGGAAGAAATCACGCCGCCTGTCTGTACACTAGCTAACTTTGGTTTTATATGTAACTGATGTATTTTCATTTGTGTGCAAATAAAGTATATTTGAATTGAATTAACGTCCTATATCAATCTCGTGATCAAGACGAATCTAACGATAATTTCTAATCAAAATACATTACTTAAGCCATTTTGGCTACAAGCGGTACAATTAAAGGAACCGATACACACATGCACGTACACTCGAAAAACATTACCCTCCTCCTTTCGGCAGTCGGGTAAAAAGATAGCTGTCTTCCAGACAAACTTTCGACAGAGAATATGATTGGCAGCCCAATCTAATCCTAAACGGAAACTCAACTGTCACTGTCGCTTATATGCTAAATAGCGCAAGAGTAAACGGGACGCCTGGCATAGCGACGATTGAAGTTAGCTTACCATACTCTATAATAGCTACAAATTTATCAAGCGATAAAATTACTCCGTTAACAATCTTGAAACATAGGTATTAAGATAAAGCCTTTTGTGTGCAAATAAAGCATATTTGATTTGTTTATCGTCAGTTTGTGTCAATCCACTACTGGACTTATAGAATAGAGCTTCGTATCTTCCAAGGTGCTTCACTCGAACCGATTTTAGGGTCCTCTAGATAAAATAACTAAACTAGTTACCTACTGCTACAAAATATCTTACCTGGCGCATCGTCCGCTTGGCTATTCTTTGCCGCTGTATTAGTAATTCAGGCTTCTTACGCAAAAGGCTCGGTTATAAAGTATGTAAGGAGTTAGCGGCGGGTTTCTTCATGAAAACAACAAACATGGGTGGCGGGTACAGGACGTGCGTGTTCCTTTTGGTGTTATGTGTGAAGTTCCAACTTATCTCTGCGAAGGTTTGTTCTTGATTATTATTTACAATAACATTCTTAATAATAATAGGTACACAACAAATTACAAGAGTGAATAGACATTTACTGGGCTCGCGTGCTTCATCATCGGCCTCATCGGCACTTACCATCAGGTGAGATTGGAGCCAAAATTTTTGTGGATATGAATAAGATAGGTCCATATGTATATTCAAATGGTTTCTATCAAAATGGAGTAGGTATTTGTCAAAAATCCTGATTGAACACTGAAATACTTATTTTGCTGGCTAAGCGAGACGATGCGGCCTACCCAAGTGGATAGAAGAATGAGGTTGAAAACATTAAAGCCTTATTGAAATATTTTTAATAAACGCTAGACCTGTTTAAAAGGAATTACTATGTGGTAAGCAGCAAGGTTGTAAATGTCACAGGATTATGACCTAACCAAATCAAGACTAACCAAGTTCTGCCCCCTTACCATGAAGTCTTATAGCATGATTACTTCTATAATACTTTGTTATTTCGTACCATACTTATTAAGGACGTACATGCGAAATAATAAAATATTATTGAAGTAATCCTGCTATAAGAGTTCATGGTAAAGGTCTAGGTTTATGGTCAAAAACCGGATTTTTTTCATGTTTATGATTACAATAAGTCATAATTTTGTCATCATCCGGTTTTTGATCTAGGTGATCTAGGTTTTTGACAAAACCTAACTTTATCGTAAACCTACTGACTCTTGAAACATCATTCTTAAACAATATAATTTCATGTTTCCTATTACTTTTAAAGAAAACTACTCGTTTTTACCTAGGTATGTCTTGTAACATTTCTCAGCTTAACATATTCTGCCCGTTTCTACTCCCCAACTTAACATTCCATTCTAGCCCTTCTTTGGCTTAATGTGGTGCGATCTCTGGTGCGACGATGACGACTACGATGATATATCGACCACCAGTACCAGCACCACGACAACTCTAGACGACTTGCTGGATCTCTTTGACCCATGCTCTGGTTGTCCCACGAGAAGGCCTACAACGCGCATACCACCTACTCCAATCCCAGGAATGATGCCTTTTAACTTCTGGCTACGTAAGTTTTATCACTCATCTGCTTTTTACCTGACTGCCCCAGAAGTAGGGTAATCTTTTTATGCCCATTCCTTCCTGCCATCTTGTAGCCTAAATGGCTTGATGGATTTTGGTGTATGAGGTATCGTTAGATTCGTGTTGATTACGAGAGTGACATAGGGTATAAAAAATTAATCAGAAGGGGATAGTTTTTTTGCATTTTGGTTTTTTGTTTTATGAAAATATTTGTGCTTGTTTATTACATGACTATTATTTCATCTAGTTTTCTACAACAGCTTCCACAGTCTCTCTGCCAGTCCAGTCATGAATTAAAACAGTAGTATTTTGTGACATGCGATCCATTTTAGAGTCTTTATTCCTAGTTTCTTATATTTGTTTGAGTCGATAATTACGTCGGGAATATTGATTGGTAGATAGGTACTATAATTTCAGAACCTAAGTTTTGATGTCACTCGTTTGTTGAATGAAATTCGATTTATGCCTCCGAAAGGAATTCCTCTATTTGTACCTGTACCAACTACATACCATTTAAGTTTTCATCTCGTCATCAGTCCGTACGAAAAGTATGTAGGTATATACTCGTATCAATCTCTAAAAATGTGATTTGAACCCTAGTATATCTTGTAGGTACATATGAACTGCGTACCTTCTAATTATACGCTGACTACTAAACAGAAGTAATTTGAAGCAAATAGCAGCCTTAGTACTCTCATATTACAATGCTCGTTTTTCTTTAACGCAAAATTTATCGTTCTTTCCAGCACCAAACGGCATGAACATGACAATGTCAAATGTAGGCGGGTCCTATGTAATGCAAATGTTCCCCACCGGCGGTATGCCAGCTACCCCTGCTCCGGCTGCAACCCCGGCTCCCACGACTGCTGGCACGACAGCAGCTACTACTGCTGCTGCGGATGCTAATGCTACGACAGCTGCTCCTTCTTCTGCGGCTCCATAGATCTTTCTAGCTAATAATGTTAGGTTCTAAGGTATTGTACTTATTTAATAATGCAAGTGTGGCTCTAGGTCAGCCACATCCAGCTCCAGTCGCCGATTCCTTCTGATAGCATGATATCAGACTATTGCTAATGCTACGATGGCTGCTCCTTCTGCGGCTCCTTAAATCTTCCTAGAAGCTATTAATGATCATACCTAAGGTATTGTATATGCCAGTGTGGCCCTAAATCAGCCAAATTCAATTCCAGTCGCCGATTTCCTCTGCTAGCATGACAGTACACTATTTCTGCTGCTGCTACGATAGATTTAAGCGGCAGCAATAGAAGATCCTTCTACTGCGGCTGCTCTTTCTAGAAGCTATTAATGTTTAATGTATCGTATATGATACCAGTGTTTCCCTAGATCCGGCCTCTATCCCAACTCATTATGCTGTCATGCCAGCAGACTCTGCTGATTATGAAGGTAATTACAGAGTGTTGTTTGTCATGTAGATACGCTAATAGCAGATCAAGTGTAACACTTTGGACTTTGAACCGTTCTTATTATCTGCATCGTAAGATTTAAAATCGTACTACAAGTGTTACCATTGATACGCTATTGTCCGTACCTACGTCAGAAAAGGAGATAACTATTTTTCGCTATTGCCAATATTTACCTACTTTAACTTCAGAAATATTTTTAAAGTGTGTGTGTGTGTGTTTTTGTGATATGTTTTTATTTTTTGGACTTGTTTTTTTCTCACTCTGGTTGTTTCATAATTTAAAATGAAATAAGTATTTTACTTCATTAAGTTCAGACAACATTTATAGCTGAAGGATTTTTATGCTATTTTTTACAGTATTGATTAATAATGAAAATATTTATATTTCTGAGAGCCTTGGAGGCCCGTTCTTATCATATTATACATGCACAGCAGGTTTAATTTTTTACTACAAACTAGTCCTTTAAATGTAAGTATGAAAATGCTGAGTTAATGTTTAAACTGTATTGTCTTCTTTTTCAACATTAGGTAGGTAGGTACTTTGTTTTATTTGTAACTCAAATTTTTCCTTTATTCTGTGTAATACAGGAAATATTTGTGTGACTAACATGAAAGTTTAAAAGTAAATTATTTATGTGTACAATTTAATGGTATTCCTAAGAAACGATTAACAAAATAAAAAAGATTGATAAATTGTAAATGTCTTGTAACTCGCTAACTTCATTGAAGCGTAATACCTTGTCCTGAATAAATTGTAGTTCTGAAAAAACAAGTAGTAAAGGAAATCGTTCATCAGCCTAGTTACAAGATCCTTGAACGCAATATATAAGTATTGTTCAGGCGTTCGCCGTAAATTAATATCTCATCGAGTACCACCACATTACTACACGCTGATCTGCCAGCCCAAGCAGATATTGTCTCATTCGCACTCCCCAAGCAGATATTGCATACCATACCAGCAAACCCGCTAAAGAGAGAACAGTTAATAAGTTAGAAAGGGAACGAAGTCTTAAACCGTGGACTAACTTTAAATCACAGTTACGGCTAACCGTGTTAGGCTTTACCTGCACCATTTGCTGTGCTGACGCACTCTGTGTCAGCATCAGCTGAAGCCTAAACCTTTTGCCTAAGTTATATGATTGTTAATTGTCATTGTAATTTTTATTTCTTATATGTATATACTTAATAGACAATAAATGTTATTCTATTCTATTCTATTTACAATACATCATAGCGAGTATCTATTAAACGTGATTTAAGGTTATTCCACCTTTTAGACCATCTGTTCCTTTCAACCTTAACGTTTTAACCAAGTGTGAATAGGACACAATATGGTTTAAGAGAAGTAGGTATGATGTTTAACTAAGTTTATGAATAACAGCATAAGTATGTATACCGTGACCGAAATCAAGTATCTTATTTTGTAAACAAAATATGATCGTCTAATTACCTGTTGTGATGTAACACTGAAGGAACTGTGGGGCTATTACGGTTCTCAAAACGATCAAATCATACCATGTCATAGCGACCGTGAAAGGGACAGTGCTATTGCATTGGTGTAGCGGCGTCTCTGTTCGATGCGCCATGACATGGTATAATTTCATCGTTTTGAGAACGGTGCCCCTAGGCAGATTGGTTGCAGGTTCAACCAATTCGTCATTGTGAAAATAAAGTCATCGGATCTAATAATGTGTAGGTACCTACATAACTATGCAATAATCACAGAAAAGCTTAAAATGTTAGTAGTTTTTCTTTACAAAATAAGACACTTTATTTGGGCTTCGGTATATACATTGTACCTACAACTACAAGCAATGTCTAAGTGTCGGCGCACCTAGGTGCATATAGCAGCAAGTAATATGAGCGTTTGGTCACGCCCAGTGGAAGGCGAACTAGTTATGTTACAACTGTATCAAGTAAGTACCTACATACATACATGGTATCCTTATACTGTCATAACCTTATTTAAAAACTTATACACGGTGTCACGTATAAAAAATAAAAATAAATTAATGTCTCATACAAATCGATCAGCTGACCAGCACGAAATGTATAAAAAGTCCAAAAATAAATTCGCGAAAATCGAAAAGTCGCAGAACAAAAGTTGTTCAGTTACCGATACTAAACCTCCCTTCGACTTCATCTACCCTTTACGTTACACCCTGTATAATAATGCACCTCTACTAAGGGATAGCCAATAGTTAGGTATAGTCTGAGCGTTCAATGTAAGTTCGTTATCTCAATGAGAACTGTCCACCTTTTCATTCAATATTATCCCTTGAGAGTTAAGCAGAGATGACGGATTCCGAGAGAAGGTATTCCCAACTTAATGAATTCATTCTTTTCATAGTTTAAATGAGTTTTTTGCCACTTTTTCTCCTCAGCGTTGGCACCTTTTCCTTGCAAAGTGGTGTAAATGTAAATTCAAAAAATATATTGACGTACAAAAATGTACTTAACGTGCTTACTTGCAATCGTAGCTTGCAATAAAGAAATTTGACCTTTTTGACTTTAACTTTGTAATTTTTTTTCTTCCACTTGTCTATAACTGAAGAAAAACTAATACTTTTGGAAATAAAATGTAGAGTGCCGACTCTACATTTTATTTTCAATAATAGTGTTTTCTTGTATTGATTTGCAGCTGACTAAAAATTAAATTGTTTTTCTTCACTTATAGGCAAGTGGAAGAAGAAAATATTCGGCAAACATAAAAAAAATACATAACATTAATCTAACTGGCTCCAACGTTGAACGTGACCTAAAAGTTGGTTTTCTTGGCATTATTTTAGAGCTAAGACTCGGTAGTTTACCAAACACACATCAAAATCGGCTCCATTACCAGCTCAAATCGATTACAGTAGGATAAAAATTGTGGTCACAGATTCATCCATCAGCCTGTCTCGGAGATAAGCTCCTTAAAAGGCCTTTCCACACTAAGCCAACAAAAAAATGCCACCCAGTCGGCACGACGCCGAAATCAAAAAGTTACTCGACCAATGTTTTGTCTACCTTAATGGCTATTTTTAGAAGACTGAGACCCATTGTGTAACGTAAATTGTTGATGTTCTTTGGCCACAATTCTAAATTAAAATTACTATAAATATAGTATCAATGCGCTGAAAATGGCTTAAAAATAGCACTACAATTATGCCTCGCTCAAGCCTAAGAGTTGCTTTGAAGCTCAGTGGCTGGAACTGGATTTACAATACAGAGGTCCCAGATTCGATTACCAGGTCAGTTATGTTTTTTCGAAGGAAAAACTTACGTACCATTTACCAAATGCTCTCAAAACGATGTAGAAAAACATCGTGATGAAGTCTGAATGCTGTTTAAAAAATCTATGTAATCCGCAGTGTGATTTTGCAACGGCAGCAAACAGAGAAGGCGCAAGGTAGAGCTGCGGAAGAAAAATACCTAATTAGCAGATAAGTATAAAAATATTGAATAAGAATTCGCAATATTAATTTGTTTGGTGCTTATTTAAGTTATTTTAGGATAAACATCTGGTATTTATCATAAATCAATCATCAATCTCAGTTTATTGCTAGATAACACAGATAAATTGACAAAACACCGGGATGTTACGATAATGTCGTCAGAATAGAAGTTAAAGACGACTATGAAAAATATGATAAAAATGAAATGGAATAGAAGCTAAACGTATTGATAATGCCATTAATAATGGGAATGAAGATGAAAGGACGATAAATGTAGAGTGATGACGATATCATTACAATTTAATCTGTATGAATCAAGCTGTTTATGAGAGTCCATTTCACCGAATCGAACAGAAATAATTCTCATTAAGTGGTTGTTCTTTTGTGAAGAGCAAAATGGCGTTGATAAATCGCTCACAAAGAAGCTGAGGATGCAACGACCGGTTGATTACTGTTAGTGATGGGAATACATTGTTTTGACAGGTCCAAGAAATCGAACCTGAAAAACCAACCATAATATTTTCTGTCTAACAGCAGATCAAGTGTAACACTTTGCACTTTGGACCGTTTTTATTATCTGCGTCGTAAGATTTAAAATCGTACTGCATGTGTTATCATTGATCTGCTGTTGTCCGTACTAACAATAAGATTAGGAGTTATTGTTCTGGAAATCAAAAATTTGCAACCGCATTTCTGTTAGCTAAAGAAAAACGGAAATTTTTTAGGACTTGCTTGTTGGTGTTTTTGAACACCATAAAATAAGTCCTATTTAAAATCTAGAAATAGCATTATAAATGCGATACACTCTCAGTAAATAGAGATGCCTATTTACTGTATCGGGAATGGGCAAATTTTACAAAAACCGAAATGTTTACGACGACGCGAAAATACGGGAATTAATCCCGTACCAGATGCTATTTCGGAATGATGAGACTATCAGTCATATCTCCGGTGGATATAATAAGAAAACAAAAGTGGTGACATTGCTCAACGAATCAGCAAACTGAAGTAGCAGTGCGCTGGCCACATCTGTCGTAGAACCGATAACCTATGGGGTAGACGGGTTCTCGAATGGTGGCCACGAACGAGTAAACGTAGCGTGGGACGCCCCCGACCAGCCCACATACCATGACCTCTTATAGCAGGATTACTTCAATAAAGTAAGCTTATTAAGGTCGTCATTGTACGAAGTAACAAAGTATTATTGAAGTAATACTGCTATAAGAGTTCATGGTAAGGGGGCAGCTGACCTGCGCAAGGTGGCAGAGAATGGATGCAATAGGCCGAGAATCGGTTTAAGTGGCGAGTATTGGGAGAGGCCTATGTCCAGCAATGGACCGATACGGACTGAAGATGATGAAGACGAAACTATCAGAATAAATTCTTGGTGTTGGTTTAACTTTATATGCACTCTTAGCATCACTAAACGTGCGTATGCGCCGGATGCGAGGGCTTAATTAGTGCTCCTGGTGCACTCTACATGAAAACAGCTTGTGTACGTCGATTGTAGATAAATTGGTTAGATAATTGCGATGCGGAATGCTTGTCAGACATGTCGTATAAGGGTAAGTATATCGCCCCGTTTTATGCACTTTCTTCTAGCTTCTAGTTACATGGTCAATCAATCAATACTTATTCTAGTCCACCTCTATATTGGATTCATTTCATTTATTCGTAATAAATTGTAGGTTACAAATTGATGGTATCACAATAAAATAAGTTCCATACCCGTCGGGTGTAGCGAGCGAGAGAAACACATAAAAATATCATTCGACTACATATTATATCATGTCATCTTAAACATTCCACGCATCAAAAATTCAGCTGTTTGATAACTTTTAGGGTTATGTTAACTGCTCTGTATGCAAAAATATATAAGATTGTAAGAAGAGCTTGTAGAATAAATTATAATTTTTAACAAAACTAAAATGCTGGTATATTGTAAAAGGGCTATACAATAATATTTTGTCGAGAATTAAAATAAAAGAAATAGCCGATTCCATTTAAAAACCTTTGTTGTGAATGTCTGGAATCAATCGCGTCTGTCGCAGCAGGGGTCTGTGGTGAATCTAAAGGTCAAACAATGTTAAGAGCTCTTCATAAGCTATGGTGAATTTAACTTAGGTAAGTTAAGCGGATTTATTAAAATCTCTACTGTCTGTAATATCTGATTAGGACAGTATTATGGTGGCACTTCACTTGGCTATTCGTATTCGCTATTGTATGTGTGTCGTATTTGTCAAATACTTGACGTACATACAATTAAGACGAATATTTTGACAAGCATACCAACCACACATGGCAATTATGATAAATACGCAATTACGAATAGCCTAATGAAGTGCCACCATTATAAGTTCCTTTTGCAAAGACCGGACGGACGTCTTTGCGAAAGGAATTTCTAAAGAAAATACAGGTCCGTTGTCTCTTATTTTGCCTCCAATTACTGTATCTATAACTAGATCGGGCTCACCAACTAAATAGGTACACATACATGTTATTTTCAAAGTGCTCCATTTTCCGATATCAATCTAGATAGCTATCAAAACATTTATGATAAATCTCAAAGTTACATGAACTTGACCTTCCAGTCCCTTTTCTACTGCATTTATTTGGTTCACACAAATGTACAGGGTGTTGTTTTGATCAATGACGAGCGACTCAGGTGTGGCTGTCTAAATAATCTTAGTTCCTAAAATTCATTATTTAAATAATGAAACCTTACGCCGCCAGCCTTTTGGGCATGCTGCCTATAGTGGGCAGTTTTCTTTATTAAAAAAAATTATATATATTAAGTTCGCTTTTTAGACAGGTTTAGTTTTAGTTAGTTATTAGTTTGTTTAGTTTAATTTTATTATACATATTTGTTCCTAAAATTATTTTTATTATTTTTAACATCTTATTATTTGTGGATTTTTACATGATAAATTAAAGTATACTTACTTTTAATATTTTTTTGGCATCAGTCTCGTGTATATTATCACCCTTAGTCGCCCTGTATAACGCGGAGGCTTTTTGATAGTCGGATCCGTCAATTCAAAGCCTTATTTTCAAAACAATACTAGCTTACTATCTCCAACGTGCTTCTTTAGCCAACCGCATCATAAATACAATCAATTTGATTGGACACAACAATTAATTAATTGTTTTGTGGATACCTAGTCTCATAAACATCAATACATCCACAAACAAACTCGAGCCGCTAACAACTGTATTTAACCAATAGCAATCTCGTGCTGTTAAACACATGTTAAACTATGACAGCCAAACAGAAGAGTTAATGACTGCAATCGTAAACAGAACTAAACGTTAGAACGGTTACAGGAAGACGCCGTTTCATTTTTTAATTAGGAAACCGGCCTGGTAAAAGCAACCTTCCGTCATCGGTATTCCGACAGGAAAGCATCATTGATGTGTATTAATGAAGCTGAGACACGAATCGCATCGGCAACGCGGCGCACGCGCATGCTACGACGCCAGTCTTGCCGCGCATTTCATACCAATCGCTCGTTACCTTGTCACAGTAACTCCTGTCAAAACTTTGAGGTCAATGACACGCGATCGTGATCTGAAAGAGATGTTATAGTTTTAATTGGAGACGAAAATAATTTCAGGAAGTCGGTTGCACTGAGGTGAATTTATGATAGTTTTTTGGTTGTTTTGAATAAACGTTAAAAAAGTTAAAGTTTCAATTCGTTTTATAGTTGACAGATTCCTAATTACTTATATTAAAACTACCAAATAAAAATTTAATAAAATAAAATTATACTTAGGTGCTAAATATATTCTGCTGTTTTAAAAAAATGCACTGAACTTGAATTAAATAAATAATAGTGCTCTGGATCCAGTTATCCCGCTTACTCTACGCGTAAGCTAACAACAGATCAAGTGTAACACTTTGGACTTTCTTATTATCTAAGTCGTAAGAGTTAAAATCGCACTGCCAGCGTTACCATTGATCTGCTGTGGTCCGTACTACGTACAGTTCCTTTAAGTTTTGTTACCGGTACAGTCGAAAACAGAGAAAACTATGCTTCAATAAGATTGAGATGTCTTGACAGATTGTAAAAAATCTTTTATTAGTAGAGTTTAGAGTACACAATACATTTTGTTATTTTAAAAGTACTTTTTGAAAAAATCTCAATCTTAACTCTCCTGTACAACTTTGTTATACCGTGCCTTTCGACGTTCTATAGCATGTCACTCATACTTTTTAGTAATATTAATATATCCAGTACTTTAGTATGGTAACCTATTAGGTAACTCATAGTTCTCTGCTCTACGTTTACCTACCTCCTTGACATCGTGTTACATCATTTTTCCCCAATTGAATAATGAATGGTAACAAATATTTTATTACGTGATACAGAAAAAAATTGTCGATAATTGGGACACTATCGATCGATTAATGTAATTATCATTGTATTTATCTCTGACTAGGGAAGTCCCAGCTAGAAACTTAAAACCCCTTTTATTACATTTGATTAAATAACCAGTTTGATCTGAATATTTAGGTGTTATTTAAGTCATTGATAAATATAATTTCTTATTTTATTAGATAATTTATAAGTTATATTGCCTACGTCATGTCTTAATTTGCAATTAATAAACCCATCCCATTCATATCATTTTTTGATAACCTTATGAATCTTCGTTATAAGTTTTAACCAGATAAACTAAACATAGGTAACAATTATCTGAGGCATAAAAAAAAGTTTTTTGTTTGTTTTGTTTTTATGTTTCCTGTGATTTGTTTAATTTTATCTTTATAAGTACAATGTAAAGTGTTTTTTATGTAAAAATAGGTAAAATTTTGTTTACAATCTAATTAGGGGTAACCTGTATTTGTAAACTTTAAATAAATAAATAAAAATAAATAAATAAATAAACAACTAAGTAACAGTTAAAAGAAATGATATGCATATATCATTTCACTCGTACCTAATTGGATATCGCAATTACGACCAAATAAGACATTAAAAATAAGAGAATAATAAATTCAGTAGGTACCTAATAACTAACAACTAAAATAAGCAACAAACCCTTCAATGAGACAAAAGTGAAACTATGAAATATCCCTTTAATATTTAAAATTAATTAATCATACAAAACACTAATATCAATCAATCATTTACCTACTTATTTGCATGAATATATGCATGAATATGGATACAATATACTTTTTTTCTCATTGATTAAATACACAATCTGTGAACAAAAAAACTAAACAACGTACCGTTTAACTTACTTAATTACAGAAGAAATGAGCAACGTAAAAGAATAAATTAACATTACTGATAAAAATGACAGCAAAAATGGAAGTTACGATTTTGATAGTGTTAGTGATGGTCCTGACGCCAACAACCCTGGCCAAGCCAAGGAAACTGTCGAGGCTACAGACAGACCCTCTGTCAAAGACTAGATGTGACTTGATGTGTTTTGACGTGGATAAGGAGAGCAGAGTACAGGTAAGTTGAAACATAATGACTTAAGAAAAAAAGATTTCACACTCATGTCCCAAACTAGGATTCCCTGTAGGTACTATCGGTCCAGAGACATGCAAATACGATCACAAGGTAACACCCAGACTTGGTCCCAACCGGGAATCGAACGCAGGAACCCTTGCAAACAAGGAAGGCATACACCGACTAGACTAGCAGGTCTGCTAACGGAAGAGTTATTCAAACAGATTCATATTAAGCAATAGTTTAAGCTATTACTACGAACCAAGGCAATGTAAAATTATATTTTAATTTTAATTTATCATATCAATACACAAATAAAGAAAATAATAAATACCTACCTGAGCTACAGAGATCTGGCTTGCTCCGAAACTTATTAATGAAAAAGATTATTACCTACGTAATCAGATTTGAAAGTACGATAAACATTAAATAGGAAAGAAACAGTCAGTGCACAATCGGTCATACCAGAATTTACATAAGTAACAAGCAATAGATGCACCGCATGTAACAGTACCTAATAGTTGCATGGAAGCCGATTTGAATCTTTACGTAATGGTAGATACTGCATTCTTTTCTAGTTTCTTAGACTATGTCATTGACCTAACTAATACTTTAATAAGGTAAGTATCTGTAATCTATAATACAATTTTCACTAGTTACAGAGTAAACAATGTCGACGTCAAATGTTACATAGGTGATTAACGTGACGTTCGTTTTCTATGATGCTAGTAACACGTAAGCTTTAGTAAACATCAAACAATTTCTTCGCTGAAATTATCAAGATAATACTGTCATATTTGGTGAAATACCTGTGGAAAGGAGATGTACTTGTTCATATTTACCTATTACGATTTTTGAAATAACTGAACCAAGACTAAAGGATGGTGGAATAGAAGAAAGGGTATCTGAAAAAAATCGTAGGTCTGAAATCTGGAAGACCCATTACCGTCGGTCAGATGAAATCCAAAAAGTTTGCGAAACATTAGAATAACACAGTAGAAGCAGACAGAAACCGATCGTGTAGATGACGATGATGTTTAGATTTGATGAGAGCATTCTGGGCATTTTGAGGAGACTTCTAGGATTCACACTTGGTCTCCACTAGATATTCAACAAGTAACAGATTGTTGCCACTGATCTTATATTACTGTTACATGTTTGAAACTCCTAAAATAACCGAACCACTTATTACAGCTACCAAAATAGAACAACGAGAGTTCGTTATGATTCATTCGAAATTCAAAAGCAACCATTATGATACTAATGCAGGGCTGCTAATTATGTTACTCTAATGAAACTGCAGCAAAATGAATGCTTCCCTTTCATAGCTTTCTTTGAAATGTCTGACCGCATTGAACTTATTCTCCAGAAACATTGTTAGTAGTTTAAGAGGCTGATGCACAAACAAACAACATTATTATTATTTTATACAAATGCGGCCTTATCGCTTAAAGCGATCCCCTCCAGATTCCAGGCGACAGAACGTTTAAGCAGAAGTATATACCTTACAGGATTTTAATAGTAAATGGGCAGGTGTAGCCAAAGACCTATGAGATCACCGACAAATCGTTTGATCCCTAAGTCATCGAGGAATGTTTTAATGGAATTAATTGTAATGCTGCGTGTTTTATACTAAGCTTTTTTTACATGTTTATAACTCTTGGTTTAATTTCATTAGTATCTCACTAATGAAATTAAACCAAGAGTTATAAACATGTAAAAAAGCTTAGTACAAAACACGCAGCATGCTTATCATCTCAATCTAGGTAATACCAACATCCGCAAACGAGCACAAAAAGAAACAATTGGTGGTACTAATAAAAGCTAGATTTGACAATGGTCTGACAGCTTGAAGAGCTTTCAAGAGTCATTCCAAATGACTTGAGTGTTTGGCTAGAAAGGTCATTGGTGACCGAATGTTGACCCCGCGTGATTCCCCATTGCAAACATTGACACTTTTAGCACGTGTACCTATTGGTGTACGAGTATGATGGTGTTATTGATACAGAATATTGATTTTAATCTGCGATTTGGTCATATCCGCTTCTAGAAAAAAGTTATACAACAGTTTATGAGTAAGCCTCCAGAGCTTACATTACACCTTGTGACCTCATTCAGTGTTGATTTAAGCACAAATAAATAGAGTGTTTGACTCATTTT
This sequence comes from Tachystola acroxantha, assembly GCA_963506565.1. Classification (NCBI taxonomy): domain Eukaryota; kingdom Metazoa; phylum Arthropoda; class Insecta; order Lepidoptera; family Oecophoridae; genus Tachystola; species Tachystola acroxantha. The sequence continues at coordinate 4,283,197 of OY735879.1, read as the reverse complement.
TTATTGTGTCAATAAATATAGTGCTGCTGAAGATACCTATACTAATTATCTTCGGCGATATCTAAAATTTTCATTATCACCGGTTCAAATAAAATCAGATGGTAGGTGGTTGCTTCACATTTATTTTTGATATTTTCTTGCATATGCGCTATGCGAAACATGGCTCTGTTGGAATAGTGCGTGCCACGGAATGGCGAGGTCCCTGGTTGGAATCCCGGTCGTGATGAAAGTTTTGCTGCTGAAATCTTCAATGCTGTTATTCATAAACCTAGTTAAACCTCACTTCCCTTAAATCGTGTTGCTATCCCTAAACGGTGGTTTATGAATACGCGCCCAAGTGTAGTCACTTGGGCGCGTATTCATAAACCACCGTTTGTAATCTGACGTCACAATATATCAACCCACCACATATCACATATCACCACATGTCGCTAAACAATGCTCCAGACCTCAGTTTACTTTATGGTATTTTCTGTATTTCCGGGCTTTCGATACCCTTCGACGGATGTCATAAAAATTACTAGCTCTATATTATTCTAATTCAAAATTCCAACAGTGTCGATCGCAATGCCGCCAACAGCAACACAAACCCGGGACCTGCCCGCTCTCAGACAGTCCGCAGTGGGCGGCAGCGTGCGTAGAAGCCTGCAACTCTGACTCACAGTGCGATGGGACCCAGCGATGCTGCCACCATGGCTGTGGGTCTACCTGCAGCGAGCCTGTTGATCTATTGACATTACCTGGTGAGTAATATTAATCAATTGATGGATATTTAACATAGGATACAACATACACACACCCACCCACACACACACCCACACACACAAAACTCACGCCCGTCTTCCATGGGGGTAGGCAGAGATAACAGAATTCTATAGGATACAACATTTATATAAAGTAAAATGAAAGCCCATAACATTCTGCTCTGCCGTCACTATCTTGGTAGAAAGTCAAGTTCTCAATCGCAGTGCCTCACAAAAGACAATATAAAATTAGGATGTGAGGCAGTGTCAAATAGGCCTCACCTTAGCATAGCTGTAAAACACTTGCTGTAGGCGAAATCGGCCTGAAGAACAACATTGTCATCTTCATACACGAGGTCTAGGAATAGCGCTGGTCTTTTGATGAGACCTTGATTGTGATAGAAAGCGGAACCAAGCTACAGCATGGCTAATGTAAGTTGAGCTGAATTTATGATGAAAACTAAAACTATACTTAAATTACATGCAGGTCTTCCAGCTGTACCAGTATTAGAAGAACCGAAAGAGAAACGTCGCTCGGTTCTCGTCCGCTGGTCGGACGGTGTTGGAGACGCAGCCAGGGCTGTTCCAGGTCGAATCCTGTACATTCTGGAAGAGCAACATCACCTGGGGCCCAAATACGAAGAAGCGAGACTTGGAGATTGGAATCTGCTGATGAGGACCAATAAGTTAGTAGAATTTATAAACATATTCACCCTGAAAGGAGTCTTGTTCATCAAGAGTGCCTGATTATATCTACACCTGCAGGACATATTCTGTTGATCTGTTCTTAATCTTGGTCCGGACAAATTAAGTGACCTAATCTTTTTTGCCAATATTTTCAAGTTTTGGTGAGATCATAGTGTCAAATATTTTTATAAATCTTTCGACGATAACCTTTCGACTTCCCTTACATTTGCTTGAGCAATCCCTTTGTACTTCATAGCAGTCTCCTACTTTAAGGGTTACACGTCACAGTTCGGTGTCGGGCTGACCTTTTGTTTAATTCAGCTAGTATAGTCTCAAATGTGCTTTTGGTGTAGTCAGTAGAATTTTACCTTCATACCGTCAACGTCTTTTCAGAACAAAAGTATCCCTCCGTAACTTGCTGAAGCCTGGGCGTTGGTACCGATTCCGAGTGGCATCTGTCAGCTTAGCCGGTACTCGAGGGTTCTCCTTGCCAAGTGTTCCCTTCACGCCTCGCCGAGGACCTAGACCACCTCCACCACCGAAGAAGCTGAAGGTGCGACCGCTGCGGTCGGACAATGGTGAGAATTTAAATGATATCATCTAAAAACTGTTAGGAATGATTATACGATAGCTTATTCTTACTGAGTATTGACTATTATGATTGAGTAGCAGACTTGGATGATGATGGATAGTTACGATATACACATTTTTAATCAGGTTGCTCACCTCTGATGAAAATTGGTCCTTCTTCTTAAGATATTTGCAATTATTTGCTTCTTAAGATAGTTGCGTTGTTATTGTTGCGTTGAACATGATCATAGGAAGATAAATCATGTCTATGCAAGGGGCGTAACGTTACTTATCAGAGATGTGTCCAATAAACCCCATGAAACAAGAGTTTTAAGGATTTATCGCTCATTTGTCTCTAATAGATCATCATAATGTACATCTCTTCTCAGGTACAGTGACAGTGCGTCTTGAATGGAGGGAGCCCCGTTCAGACTTGCCAGTGATGCGATACAAAATATTCTGGAGCCGACGGGTTCGAGGACTGGGAGGTGAACTGGACTCTGTGTTGGTCAATCATCAAACGGTATCCAAGGTAGGATCTATTATACGTACGTCCTTGAGGAGTAGGCAAAGAAGACGCAAACGCTGAACAACATTGCCCTAGATACTTCTGTTACTTCGTCCACTATCATCCCGTTATTTTGAACGTTGTCAATTGGAGTACTCTGATAGGAAATCTACCTAATTCAATTGTTGTAGCTGAGACAGTAAGTAGTGTACAATACAATAAATACCTAATTTATCAGCCTGTGACATCACACTGCTGGACAAAGGCCCTTCAACCTACCGACGAATGGGTAGTTTTCATTTTTTGCCAACTTTCTACAAAGGTTCATACATTCTGTTTGGTATTATAAATACATTATACTCACTTCATTGCCAAGTTGTATTGAATTTATGTTACACATCACTTAATCGTCAATCTGTATACCTACTTACTTACCTACAAGTTAATAAAGACGTTGTTATACACTTAAATGGAAAGCTGTTAATAGTTTGGCTGGACTTGTTGTATTGTTTGCTACGAGTAGGTACATAATAAAGGCAGATATTCGGCTTTTCATGTAAGTACCTAGTATAAAAGTGGATAATGAAATAGAGCGGAGCAACGGAACGTTGTTACATCATATCGAATTATCTTTTCTCTCTATTTTTTGTTATGGCGTAACGTGTGCTCTAGCTAGAGCGCGAGCGGGCGACGCTACATTTCACTTTGCTGAAAATTGTATGTGAATGGAAAAAGACAAACTGTTCCAAGTTACAACGTTAAAATATAATTGTAGTCTTGTAATTGTTTCCGCTGTTGTTAAGCAAGATCTAAAAGTGTTAAACTTAAAAGTTACTGGCGTTTTTTGTTGTTTAAATAATTCATTTACATTATGTATTTAATGTTTATATTATTGTTCTTGGCTTTCGATGTCTAGAACTTAAATGCCGTGACTCGGAAGATGCACTCAATATTTGATCGTGGCTCATTTCCCGACTGCAATAACTTCACTTCTACAGTGTTGGTATAACGAAGACTAACTGTAGCGATTCCAGATGGCATACGGTATCTTAGTCGCCGGCGTCCCGCTCGCTCTTAGCATATGAACGACGACGGTGTCAGTTGCGTTTAGGTTTAGGATTCGACTTAGTGGCCGCTGCAGAATTAGCTACAATATTCACTTTCATGACAATTCTAGGTTGCATACACTAATATCAGTCGAAGCTAAGCGAGGCGTCCCGCTCGATCTTACGCGACACGTCGACAGCACATCAAGTGTAACACTTTAGACTTTGGACCGTTCTTATTATCTGCGTCGTAAGACTTGAAGTCGTACTTCAAGTGTTACCATTGATTTGCTGTCGACTGTACTTACATATTATGAACGACAGTAACAGTTTATTTATTTATTTTAAAGGAGTACCAACATCACAGTCACAAAGCGTTGCGTTTAGGTTTAGGATTCTACTTAATGGCCACTGCAGAATTAGATACAATGTTTACTTTGTAATTGACAAACTTCACTAGGGTTTAGTAATTCACTTGTTAAATACATCAAGAGGTTAAATTAAAGGTCTTTCGAGGTATAGGCATAGTACCTACCTATACCTAAGTATACTCGCATGCGATGTGACTCTCCGCTCTAGTGACTCACAAAGGGCACCTCTGTTAGTTTTATCGAAACAATGCAACAGCCAATTATTATTTTGTTCGCGAACTCTCTCTCGAATCGGTACTTTTAAGAGTTACTCATTGGGTTTTTTGCTCACAAATGTGTTCTTTGTGTAGGTACCTATTCAGCCTATTAGACTATGATTTTGTTCCTTGATCCGCTTAGATAACAAAATTATATAATGTAGTTTATTTCCCACTCGTTCCGCTATAGATAGAGAGTCAAAATGCAATGATGGGTATTTCAATAAGAGATTACACGGATTGTTAAAATGCTTTAATTACGACTTTCTGAGCAAGAGTGAACAATGTTTTTGATTAAAATAATTTAAAAAAAACTGCGTTAGACGTTTTACGCCCTCCACACACAGCCGCGACCTAGCCGCGGCTTGCGTCCTGCGATCAGTTGAAACGTATGCCTCGCCTCATTTTCTGGGCATTTTAATGTCCAGTAGGTAGCGATATGAGGCCTGCGATTTACGTGCAGTAGGTAACGACGGCAGAAAATGAGGAATATACGTTTCAACTGATCGCTGAACGCAGGCCGCGGTTGTGTGTGTCAAGCATTACTGTTAATGTATTTACGTGGAGGGATGTGAGATACGATGAGTTTGAAGAAGTTCTCAGTCTCAGAATTACAACAGACAGAATTCCATCGTCCCTCTGTACTTTTAAAGGAGAAAGGCAAATTTATTAAATAAGTACCTACCTATATGTTTATATTTGTATCTTATAGCTTTTCGTACTTTCCCCAGGAACAAAACTTCGTGGACATAAAAAACCTGCAGCCAAACTCGATGTACTTTCTACAAGTTCAGACAATCAGCCAATTCGGACTGGGAAAATTGCGCAGCGACAAGGCAGCCATCTTTTACAATACCACTAGCTCTAATAATGGTAAGGAAATTACAAGATTGCCGACTTTCACTGCGACAGGGAAATAATTCCACGGAAAAACCACTTCAATGGAAAAGTAATAAGCTCAACATGCATTTTGCTGATATAGGTAGTAGTACACACGAAGACAAGTATCCTATACAGGGGGCCTCATTAACTCAGATTTTCTCAAGAACTACTGGACCGATTTTAATAATTATTTTACAGTACATAGTTTTAACATTTATCTATCTAACAGTGAAAGAATTATTGCAATAGGTCAAGTAATTTTTGAAAAAACTCTACTGTACACCTTTCTCTGTCTTCGACCGTACCTAAGTAGGGATGTAGGTACTAATACTATTCTTTAAGATAAAAGTAAGTCAATAAATTATAAAAGTTTTAGAAATAAATTAATGATTATATTATAATAAGTACTATTCGGAACCTCCTTTTATAAAGTCAGTTAAAAATATTTCACTTGCCTTGTGATACCTATAGGTTGGTTTAACGCGAAATGGTCGAAATTCGTAGGTGCCTACCTATTTTTACAGCCGACAGCACATCAACATAATTAAAATTATGCACTTTACACCGCGGTAATAGAGCGTAGATTGCAAGCTTTTGTGTAGGTCGATGTGCTGTCGACGCTACATAATACTCGTGTAATATTAGCTATTACAGAGTACGGTCTATAATTTAAATTTAAGGGAAACCCCATCAAGTACGTACCTATCCTATACAAATCGATTGCCCATATAAATTCAAATTAACTGTTTGGATAGGCTATAGTTTTTATGGTTTTATTTCTTATCGGTATTTTGAACTCTTGAAGGGATTTAAATTGTGGAATTTACACGAATGATGTATTATATCCGGTTTAAGTAGGTCGGTACTGAGATGAGAAATTGATTACTTTAGATATTTACCATGAATAATTAAATTATCTATCTACAAGGGAGATAGGGAGTGAGGTAGGTATCTAAGTAGCGAAATAATCTTCATTTCAGAGGAATTGCTCCCCAATTCTGCTAAAATATTTGGATCGAACGATTACGTTACCAGTATAAAGCTGGCCTGGCTCTAGTAAAGTTCGTCAGGCTAGCTTATACTGGTTACGGAATCGTTCGAATTTGTTCGATTCAAATATCTTAGCAGAATAGCGAGAATATGTTTTCTAACATTAGAAACATAAGATAAAATATGTACATAGTTGAAGACAAGCTTAATATCCTAATCATTTCATTTCATTTTTTCATTTCATTTATTTAATTCCATGTACAATCTCTTATACACTTTTCTTTGTGTTCGACCGTAAATACTTATTATCATGTTATATATTTAGATGTAGGTAAGAGTCAAAATCCTATTTTATTATTTGCCAGATCATTCCCCGGCGCCGCTGCAAAGACGGGAGCGCAAAATATCCGGCTTAAAACTACATAAAATCGTCTGGTACAACCACAAACTGAAGGCGAAAATCTCCTGGGACCCTTTCCGAGGCGCCGACAAGGAGCCGAGAAGGTAAATAAAACAAGAAGTCTCTAACAGAAGCTTTATTTAATTTAAAATTCCGGAATCCTTTCACACGTCGACCCTATAAGAGGGACAATTTTCTCAAGATTCAACTAACACTCACGTAAGAGGAAAGTACTTAGTAGTAACTAGGTTCTAACTTAAGATAATATTGTTAGGAGTAAACTAAAGTTTCAAGAAACTTGGGCTATTTAATCCTACGGCGGTAGAGATAGGTTGCCCTCAAATAAATTGTTATAATAATCCACACTATAAGAGTTGAAATGGTACTTCAATTGTTACCATTGATGTACAGTTATGCTGACTGTACCTGAGCTGCTGTAAATTAAGAATAATGTTAGGTACATACCGTAGGGGATGTTCAAGATATAATTTATTGATTTTAGAATTATCTAATTACAAAATGTTTGGAAATCTTATTTCCAAATATTTACATTCGTTTTCACCAATCTTACTACTTATTATCTAAGTAGGTACATCTATACAGCTGGGGAAATCCTATTTAGGTACCCGACAGAATAGCTATGTAGATATTTCAGATTATACGGAACGGTTAGGCTTATTACAAAGTTTACACCAACCGACAGCACCTCACTTACACAAACCCATTGCAATCTAGATCGTATTGCCTTCACGTAAAGTTACACCTGCTGTGCTGACTGCCTTCGATTGTACAAGCTTGCACGTGAAGGGTTAGAAATTATGCAAAAGGCTTACCTGCATAAGAGCCAAGAGCACCTATTAAAAATTAAACGGACAACCCACATAGGTAGAAAACGTATGTTTTGATTATGATTCTTCGTCTCGACAAAATATAATAAGTACTTATGGAATATTGTTGCGTGTAATAAAAAAATGTACTTACTAATTAGGAACTATTCTATTTTTCAGATATTATGTCCATTGGAAGACTGTTAAATGCGAAAATAACCAAAATAAGGAATTGTCGGCCATTACAGAGGTAAATCAATAAAATAATGATGAATAATAATATTTCGTTCACCTTTGACCGTCGTCGTCGTCACGTCGTCGTCGCTCGATTCCAAAAGTTTTTCGAATTTGCCGCGCACTCCTGTTATTGGTTTGTAGTAAAGTGAACTTCGCACAAAGGTGCAGCAATATTGTGTGTTGCCAGGAAATAAAATCATTGTAACGCACTCATTGATTGATTAGTTTCGAAATGCTTTCCGGAACAAACCGGACCAAAGAATAATTTATTAATTATTTTGACGGATGAATATTTTTTTATAATAATAATAGTGGAGAGATTTTTCAAATTTAATGGACCTAGTTGTCGGACACAAATTAAATAAATATCATTTATTTATTTTATTTATTTACAAAATTGGAGTAGTTATATAAAAACCAATAATAATCTTAATAATAAATTATCTTTTTTTCAGCAACTTTCCTTCGAGATCTACGAGCTCGATTACCACTGCAGTTATAAAGTGAACGTCAACAGATCATGGAAATCGAGTCATCCAGATTCTGAACTTACCGTTAACGTTCCGGATTGTGCATATTTCCAACGAAAACTTAATAACGGTACAGTTTTAAGTTGTGACTCTTGAAAAAAGTTTTAAATGACTAGTTATTAATAATTAGTATACCTATAAATAAATAATAGAACGAACGGCACGAATACTAGTTAGATATATTAGACTCATCGTGTGTTTTCAATTTATTTCAAATTATCAAATAAAATAATACCCACTTATGTACTTTGAAAAGAAAAACTTAAGAAGTGACTAAATATTTAGGTGTCTTAGGAGATCGTTGACGACAATTATTAATCTTAATTTTGGTTTTGTTATAAAAATCTGAATCTCTACGATTGTTGAAGTAAAATATTGATGTTATGAGTTAAATACCTAATAAAAAAGACAAGATCACAGTGATGAACATTTTCTAACTTAATTCTGGTTCGTGGATATTACTACTGGTTTATCGTGTAGTTATTTTAGTGTAGGTAATACAAAATAATTAAATTTTCAGTATAGTTCCTCGTAAGATTTAGCTCTATTATTTTGAATGTAAAACAGTGATTAAATAACTTAGATAAGTAAGTCTAACGCTAATGTAATTTATTTAACAACAATCAATTATTAAACCCAGTAAGATTTGACATCGTTTTATTTCTTTAGAGTAAAAAATATTACCACTGTCTTCTTTTCCCCGCCTCGTTGCCATGACCTAGACTACTCCTTGGCCCCCAGAAATCATAGTACAAATTGATAGGTCTCACGTAATGCTAAACTATTCTCACATAAATTGAATAAGTATTTACGTAGGTACCTACTTCATTTATTGACTTCTTATTTAGAAGATAAATCATTCATTGTAAACCACACATTCTACGGGGTGGCAGACTGATGGCAGTGTGATCGCCGTTGACCTTGAAACTGGATAATCAGTCAGTTAAATTAAAATTCGATTTACTTAAGTAAAAAAAAAAATTCACTGTTCATGCATGTTGTGCCGATCGGTGATCGTTTTGTATGAGATATTAATTTGTTAATCGCATATTTTTATATCGGTTTTTATAATTAAGATACCGTGTTTCAAGGACAACGGTGATCCCTCTACCATCAGTGTATAAGTATGTCTAAATACTAACCTATATATGGTCAAGGTACGTCTTTCAATCAAAATAATTATATCAAAAACAGTGCAATGTGTTTATAGAATAAAACGGTTGGATAACAGGGTGTTAAACGGTTAAATAACCAGAGAAACAATATATCAATAGAGAAACAGTAAAAGAAAAACAGGCTGTCGGTCGAGTACGAATCCGGTTCACCAGAATACGTGTATCCGATTTCGGGTAATATTTACAATGGCAACCCCGTACTATATGTTCGATACGTGACTAACTTCGTTGCGAACATTTGCAACCCTTGAAATGTCAAAAGTAAATAGGAAAAATATTGCAAAATGAATTAATTATTTTACGATAATCACAGTTTTTGCTAATATTTAGTGAACTGCACGTAATTTTAAATATATTAATAATCTTTTACCTTTCAATTCTAATATTTAAATAGTGGAATCTCTTTACAAATTGCGTTTTTAAAAATGCGCGAATAATTTTCGATTTTTACATTTCTAATGCACAAATACAGTTTTATTACACATTTTTAGTGTTAAATTTGTGAAAAATAAACAAGACTACGTAACAAGATATCCTTCGGTGTTCATTCAATATTTAATGTCCTTGTAAGTTGCGATTTTGATCCTTGGGCGTAACCTTCCCATCCCAAAATCGTATTGAGGCTGTGCAAACGAAAATGATATTTTTTACCTTTTTCTGAAACGTAGTGAATTGTGTTAGTGTGAAAAATGGCTGAGGACGAGGTGCTCTTCGACGACGTCTACGAATTGTGCGAAATTATCGGCAAGTAAGTGATAATTGATTTCTTATTGGAATCTTTTCCCATTACAACTAGCAAAAAATCTAGAATTTTAATTCTAGGACCTAATAATAAAATATATTGGTATTTTGGTCAGTATCGCTAAGGGGGCACAATTATTTTTTATTTCGCTCAGTGCCCCCTTAGACCAATGGAAATTTTCCAATAGATTATCCAAAGTACTAAAAAGATGTCACTGCCCTGTAGCTTAACTTAGACTACAATGTCCTTCAATAAATTACAGAAGATAACCAAAATGTTCCACAAGCAAACATTGAGTCATGCTGTCGATGAGGGAGCACTGAGGGAAAAATACCTACTATAAAATTCAAAATTGCTAAAACTTTACTGTTGCACAGAAAGAGCATGGAACCAGTTAATTTCTTTCCCGGAATTTAGGCCAGGATATTTTATAATAAGATGACAATTTTAATTGAACCATAGAATAAAGATGTAACTCCATAAAACAAGTCTTCAATATGTCGCCATTTCTCTATTTGCCTCTTATCAATATTAGAAATTGGAAAATAGATAGGTATGTAGAATCTCGAATTGCAATGAATAAATGCCAGGAGTATATTGTAGTTTATCTTCGGTGAGTGACAATCATTTTTTTAAATACCTATTCAAATTAATAGATGAATTTATATTAAAATTATGTAATTCCACACTTTTGGCTAAACTTGTGTTTGATGTAACCTAAAATGTCATATTTTCATGCCTTTTTCTAGATTTAGTTACCTACTTAATTTAATTTCATCACTTGCACACCAAATTAGTCTTATGTTGTTATGCTCTCTCCCAGTCCAGTCTTAAGTGCAATACTCCAAGCAACCTTTCTGTGCATATTGATGAAAAGTTCGGGCCATGATCCCAGTTGGCAGATTGCACCAGGCATATTGGTGTTACACATGCCTTAGATTTTTTTGATGCAGGTTTCATCACGATGTTTTCCTACACCATTTTTAGAGCATTAAGTAAATGTAAGTTAACATATAATATTAATTCTTAAAATTGGATACTAATGTATGAATTGTTCAAAGGGGCCCATTCAGCCTTGTCCGTCGCTGTGTGCACCGTCAGACTGGCCAGCAGTTTGCTGTGAAGATTGTGGACGTTGCTCGGTTCACTGCGAGTCCAGGGCTTAGCACTGCAGGTGAGAATTGTTCTGACAGTATGCCATTATGGTTTCAATAAGATACCTGAATTACAGGATTTACTAGGCTATTGTGTTGTCTCAAATAGAAATATTCAGGGTTACACTTTTTCTACAAACAGTTCATAAGTTAGAATTTATATTATGCATTATGCCATGCTCGGCGAACAAATGACAAGGAATGTCAAGGTTGCAGGTTCAAGTCTGACCACGGCTAGACATTTTTCATCGTTTGATGCATAAATGAACAAATTCTTGTTATTCTAGTTAGTAATGTTAGGTACATAGTTAATAATGAGTTCCAGTCATACAATATAACACACAAACATAAACATACTCCTACATTTACATAGGTAATTGATAGTTTTATGGTACTGATAATTAAGTATAATTATGTACTAATATGAGTAAAATAAGCAAGCCCAAATCAAGTGTTGTAAACAAAGATACTAACATTTTAAGCTTTTCTGTGATTATTGCATAGTTATTTTCACATTATTGGATCGGATCACTTTATTTTCACAATGATGAACAGGTTCAATCAATCAGTTCCTTCAATATTACATCACAATAGGTAATTAGACAATCATATTTTTTTACAAAATAATACACTCGATTTGGGCTTCGGTATACTCATATATTATAATCTTCATGTGAAACCGTGGGGCTGATATCATATATCTCCTGCTTCAGATCTGAAACGCGAAGCAACAATATGCCACATGTTAAAGCATCCCCACATTGTGGAGCTACTGGAAACGTACAGCTCCGAGGGAATGCTGTACATGGTGTTTGAGTAGTAAGTTTGCACTGACATATCACATTCTGTAAGTTAGTATTGTTAATGGGCGGCTTTATGAAATGTCACCTAGCTCCAGCTAGACCACATACTGAATAGAGGAAAAATTAAGTTAACTTCGGGGATATGTTATATTTTTATTTATGATAAAGTATTTATTTTATTGGATAGGTTACTAACATAATATATATCTAATACATTTCCAAGTTAAACCGTCGATCAATTTGTATATGAGACGTAGGTTTATTTTTATGTTTTAAAATTGGAAAGCTAATTATAAAAGTTTTCAGTTAGTATACTTATATATATTATATAGTATATATTGTATATATAATATACTGGCTTTAGACAAGTCTACCGATATGATACGATTTGTATACATATTAGTTATATGAAAACGGGAATTACCGTGTTAAACATTTATTTATTGATGTCTCGATATTTCGACAGTAGACTGTCGTGTAAGTTAAAACTACTGATACTAGAGAATTCTTTCGGCTTACAATCTGTATATTTATATCACAAACACAAGGAAATGTTTTATCAAATTTTTAATTACTATCTACAATGTCACAATGAAAACTTTCCTTATAAATAATAATACTTGAAAATAATAGGGATATCTCTATTTCCAGTATGGATGGCTCTGACCTCTGCTTTGAAGTGGTTCGTCGAGCCACGGCTGGATTTGTCTACAGTGAGGCTGTTGCATGGTGAGTATACTTATATTTATTAAGTATACTATTCATGATCTACAAATGTCTTGTGCAAGATAGTAAGGAATATTAATAATACAAGGTGTACGGTAAAACCAGATAAAGGTGTATAGGAGAGTTTTTAAGGTTGAGATTATTTCAAAAACTACTTGACCTATCGCAAAAATTCTTTCACTGTTTGATAGATAAAAGTTAAAACTATGTACTGTAAAAGAATTATTAAACTCGGTCGAGTAGTTTTTGAGAAAATCTCAACCTTATTGAGGCCCCCTGTATACCTATCTATGTCTTCGACTGTACAATTCAGTCATGGTAGGTGCTACAATTGAGTTCTGTTGTCAGTGAATAATTTACAATTACACTACTTTGGAAGGATTACGAGTAGGCGCCAACGCTGGGGAGAAAAATTGGCAAAAAAACACTCAGCAGAAAATCTTCGGAAAGATCAAGAGTTGCCTACATTCATTTTAAATAATTAGGCACACACGAAGACAGAGGAAAGTATAAAGAGGGCCTCAATAAGGTTGCGATTTTCTCAAAAACTACTTGACCTAATTTAATATTTTTTTACAGTCACAGTTTTAACTATCATCTATCTAACAGTGAAAGAATGATTGAAATAGGTCAAGTAGTTTTTGATAAAATCTCACCCTCTCGATAAAAACTCTGTACACTTTTCTCGGTGTTAGACCGTACATACAATCTCCAATTTCTTCAATTCACAGCCACTACATGCGACAGATCCTCGAAGCTCTCCGCTACTGCCATGAGAATGACATCGTCCATCGAGACGTAAGACCTCATTGCGTGCTTCTGGCTGGAAGAGACAACTGCGCCCCGGTGAAGCTCGGAGGCTTTGGAGTCGCTGCTCAGCTGCCGACACCGACTGCGCACAGGGCTCCACCAGGTATGTTGCCTGTCTCTTCTATATTCTTTATCTCCTTCCCAGATCAGTGGACAAAGAGAGGGAGATTCTTGAATACTAAATCTTATACATAACTCCATACACCGACTGATCCAGTCTTCATTTACCAGGCCAGATTCTTCTAGATAATTACCTATTTACTAGCCTGGTATCATGTTATATGCTAGATAGATACTTCAGCACAGAAACACTTAGAGGAAGACTTTGGGAATCTTTATGCAGCTACAGCCAAGTCATCTGGATAACACGGACTGTGCACCGAGTTCCACAAGGTTTGTTGCCCTTGTAGCTTACTGATTTCATTATTTCTTTCGGTGTTTCCCGTTCGTCCGATCGGTCCAAAGTTTTTTTCTCGATGAGGTTCTCATTAGAAAAATAACTTGGTAAGTACTTTATGCATCTGTAGGTACTCGTATAGCCAGAACACTCGTTCGCCAACATTGTCGACTGCGAATCTGGCACCACCAGGTTTGTTGCTAGCCCCTTCTAGATTATTTACCTTACAGCCTTATGCCACTAATTGGCATTGGCACGCTACATGTTATTTCTACGAGTGTTACTATTCTACGATGGTAAGGTGACGTTCATAATACGTAATATGTTTGTAATTACCTATCATTAATTCTTTTGATATTTTTTACAATTGCAATAGATGCTCTTTAAAGGTAGACTTCCGAGGGTCGCGGCCGCGGCGCCGCAAGTCAGCCGCGCACGATCGAATGAATGCGGCTGCAATCGGCCGCGATGCACGGAAGTGTACCTTAATATTATTTGCAAACAATGGACGATCCGTTAAAATACGTACCGAAGTAGTCTTAAACCGCTGTTAGGCCTAATTGCGCCAAGGGGCCATCCATAAAGTACGTCACACGTAAAGGAGGGGGGAGGGGGTCGACAAAGTGTGACATGGTGTGACAAGGGGTGGGAGGGGTCCTAAGTTTCGTGACATCACATTTCAAAATATAATATATCTAGAGGTACTAATCGCGTAATTTGAAATATTAATTAAACTAAAAAATATTTTTTGTTTAATGCTTTGTTATTGTTTCAAATATTTGATATAATGTTGATTTCATAAAAAAAGTACTTAATTTAAATGGAAATAAAACTAATTTCGGAACTGCTGTTTTAATTTAATAATTTTTCGATGTGAAATTGCAAAACATGTGACGTCACACTAGGGAGGAGGGGGGTCTCAGAAATGTGACCACCTGTGACAAGGACGGGGGGAGGCTCAAAAAATCATGAAATTCGTGTGACGTACTTTATGGATGACCCCCAAGAGATAACGGCTCGTAACCATTAATCCCGTGTTTAAACATAAAAATTCATACATGTATACTACCTGTTACCTACCATAACACATGGTTGGCGCAATTGAGCCTAAGGCGTTTTACGCGCGAGTCGAGTGGCGCGTAGCCAATCACGTTATTGGCGCTTGCAAAACGCACGACGTGATTGGCTGGAATGTGATTGACGCTGCCCGAATCGCGCGTAAAACGCCTCATCTGGACATGGTCTAAGACTTTTTCAAACTGTGCATTCGACGTCGCATCAATGATATTGATAATACCTAAATTCGGATATTGAAATTGAGAGCATCTATTGCACTTAGGTGTTTGCGATATTTCTATCCAATTAGTGACATCAGGGTTGTCTTGTACAGAACTGGTGATGGACAATCGGCCACTAGTGGGCCCTATGGGCCAAGCGTATCTCAAATCTGACGAGTACGGTAAGACTTCCGTAGCGAAGCAAATTGTGCCCTAACTGCATGGACATTATGTGCAATACCCGTCGGCACATCGTGTCGAATGGAACCCGTGATTGAGGGGTTGAGGCAATTTGTGAAATCTGTAGGAAAATCTAGAATTGGAATCCTAGTTTGGGCTGTAGATGTGATATCTTGTTTTGTTAGGTGATTCGACAATTTACTCTCTTCCATACTTTCTTCAGAACTTTTTTATTAGGTAGGAGTTGAACTTTTACGGATACAATTTGACTAATAAATCAAATTAGTAACTTTTCAATTCAGTACGTAAGTGTTGAAAGTTATACTGTAACGAATGTAAGGAAGAGTGTAATAATGCATCGCTTTTATGACATCGAAGCTATTCAATTTAGGTAATAATTACTACTACCTACTTATCTTAATTTATCAAGGGTCATTTTGACATATGCGGTACATCACTAGGTACTCTTTGTTTCATTGCAAGTTTTAATAAACGATGAAGGAAAACACAATGTATGTCGAAATGAAAACGATTTCGAATATGATGGAATTTCGCGGTCTAAGATCTAATCTATCTACATTTATGTTTTTTTGTAAAACTCTTTGTTTTATTAAAATGAGGTTATTCCATATAATTTATTCCTGTTGCTTTGACAAATTGCTTCAACGATTCCTACTTTGTTATACACTCACACATCACCAATTAAACACATTATAATGTCTTCTACAGCAGGCATTAACGCAAATTCGCTTGATTGGTGCACTTATTTAATTAACAAATTAATTCATTTGCACCTTTCACGGTAACATTCTAACCTAATGTATTCCCTAAGGAATAATGCTTCGTAACACTGTGAAGCATATCAATGATAACTATTCAAGTACGATTTCAACTCTTATGAAGAAGATAATACTACACAAAGTCGAAAGTCCATGTACTTTCGATTGTTCATGTGCTCTCAAGTTTTTCTCAATGAGTTCTTGACTGATTTTTGAAAATTCTTTACAAGTACATAGTGTGTACTTACTCTAAACTAAGGTACTATCTACTGGTAATAAAAAAAATTATAATCGGCAAGCATTTGTTCAGAAAATCTCAACCTTATTTAGCATCGATTTTAGCAGCCATGAGAAATACTACACTTAAATTGTTGCGAAGCATTCTTTTCCTTGTATATATAAGCAGGCTTAATTCACTCTTGTTCCATTTAACCCCAATGTATTTGTTTAGTACGTATTTAACATATTTATATTTCACACATTTTGCGTTATAAATAGCTTTTTTTTAAATGCGTAAACTATAATACTAAAAAGTATTGATATTGGTAGGTATTGATTTTTCTAAATATTTTCTTAATAATGTTTTTTGAAACAAGGGCAGCTAACAGCTACTAAGCTAATACTGTATGACTTGCAATTAATAAAAATCATTCTCACTTTTTAAAGAAAATTATTTACGTGGTTTTCTGTTTTAAATTGCGATAACAATGCCAAATTTGAAATAACCGCATCGCGTTTCAACCCTACAAAATTAAGAGAATTCGTACTTTAGACCCCGCTTGTATTTAATCTTTGATTAGTTATAATCTTAATAAGAAAAATACAATATTTGGGCAGAAGTCAGAACATTCAGGTATAGGAAGATACTTTTCTAACTACTATGATACTAATTCCAATCGGCAATTAGTGTTGATTGTGCAAATTATTGTCATTACCGCGTTGCCTCTGACATCTATTGGGTCTCCACAGAGCGAGAAAGTATTAGCAAAAGCAGCGAGAGGAAGCGAAAGGCTCTACTAAAATGCATATGCTGTTGTACTTGTTACGTCACCAAACATAACCTTTCCTTACAAACCAAGCAATTAAAGTCAATTATCCCTTGCATGCCGCCGTCGTCGTGTGGTCAAATTCATTTACAAATCAAACTGAATTACAATCTGCCTACAATATGTTTTATTTTTACAACGCCAGCTTGGACATACGAGTATGACCGTTATAGCCCGGACCGGTTGACATACAGCGTCATGTTGAAGCCCATCGAAGCAGGAATGTCGCATCTGATCGGTAGTTATTTACTAACCCCATTGGCACGTTAACTGTAGCATTGACCTCCCAAATCCATGTTAAGATCAATTCAGGTTCCGGTTTTCAATCGGTACCAACCTTGTTATACATACAATAATTTCTAATCTGCACCTCTTTACAAGGAAAAGGTGCTAGCTAACGCTGAGGAGAAAAAGTAACAAAAACTTTCAGCAGCACATCTTTATATGAAAAAATTGTTAGAAAAATAAAATGAAAAGAAAAACGTCTAACCTAATCAAGCCCTAACCTAGAATACTGTTTCCTAGTTGTTGTATAAAGGAACGGTCTGAAAAATCTATGGCACCAATTCGCTATAGTCCCAAGAATCTTGAAGGAAAATATTAATATCGCTGAATCATTTCTGAGAAAATAATCTACATAAATTAGGGCTATATCTCATTAGGAAACCGGAGTGGTAGCGCAACCAGTTGCTCCACCAAAAAAATGTTAACAGCTGTATAGAGGGCACCTAACCTGGTGTCCTCTTGGTTGCTCAACCAATATGGGGGACTACCCATACAGCTGGTATTGCAACCCTGGTACCCTAGTGAAATAGTGTCCTTAAAACACAAACGCGACGAATTGAGAACCTCATCCTTTGTGAAAGTCGGTCATAACCTTAGGGTCAATTCATGCTACAGAAGAGTCGAAGCGCATAGAAGCGTCAATTTAAAAGTTGACACTTATCTCCGCAACGTAATGCACATACCTATATTTGCGCTGGTCTTTCGAAAACGTGCGTATTCCGTCGAATTCGGGGATTTTTTTTACGTTGTACTGATATAACTGTCATAAATTTTCATTTTACAATCAACCACTTATCTACAGTGGTTATTTTGTGTTTAAATCACGTTAAATTAATCAGAAAATGTTCGCGAATAACAGTATGGTGAATTTATTAGATGACTCGTACAAGATCTGGAATTTCGAGCTATTATCAAGAGTCCCACTACGAGCACGGGAGTGAACGTGACTGTCGAGCTGCTTCATCCAGAGTGACGACGCTACGGCGACTCCTCTGGAGGAAGAGATAAGACTATGATATCTTGAATATTCTGTAACATGACATTGGCAAATGAACTGTCGACTCCATTAATAAAATAAATAACTGTCAACTTTTAAATTGACGCTTCGATGAGCTTCTACTCTGCTCTAACGTGAATTGACCTTTAAAATCACCATCAAAATTATCATACCCCAACCTATTCCGTACTCTCATCGCATATACCCCATCTAACCCCAATAACTTTGCAGGTCGCATCGGTACTCCTCACTACATGGCCCCCGAAGTCGTCTCCAGCCAGCTGTATGGCAAGCCAGTGGACGTGTGGGCAGCTGGGATACTGCTGCATGTGCTGCTGGTCGGATATCTGCCTTTTACTGGCACCAGGGAGAGGCTCTTTGAGGCTATCTGCCGCGGAAGATTGAGGGTGAGAATTGTTATAGACAACGACACAGGCTCGTAGCGATAAAAATTGATAAATTTTAAATTTAATTTGACAATTGCTACACCGATTTTGTATGGCCAACAGCCCTAATGTTAAAATGTAATTTTATACGAATTACTATGATAATATTCAACTCTTTATAAATATAATCCTACTAATATTATAAACGCGAAAGTTTGTATGTATGTATGGATGGATGGATCTTTCACGCATGAACTACTGAATGGATTTTAATGAAACTTTACAATAATATAGCTCATACTTCAAAATAACATATAGGCTATAATTTAAAATTCTGCGCAGACGAAGTCGCGGGCAGCAGCTAGTAAAATAATAATAAGAGATCTGCTCACTCATGGCCTAGCTAGACTATCGTCTCTACTAACGATTTACGAACTTTCGTGTTCGCTGATTGCGTTGAGAAAAGTTGTTGATATATGCAGGTTGGCATTTTGCAAAAACAACTGATTATGTCCTCTCGTTTGTGCCTCCAAATATCGAGACCTCCTTAATGTTTACACGATAATTCCAGTGTTATCTAATTAGATATACCTTATGTTATATTCCAGTTCGACGCCCCGATGTGGGACGACATCAGCGACTCTGCCAAAGACCTCGTCCAGCGCATGCTCACAGTGGACCACACGCAGAGAATAAACATTCAGGAAGTGCTCAACCATCGGTGGATAAGGGTACGATGTCTGATTGTAACAGGTTTAATAACTACGCACAACAGCCGATTAATGGTAACACTTGCAGTGCGATTTGAACTTTTATGACGCAGATAATAAAAACGGTCCAAAGTCCAAGTCAAGTGTAAACGTAGCGTGGGACACCCCTAGTAGATGGACCGATGAACTGTGCAAGGCAAGGTAGAGATTGAATGCAAAAGGGCCGAGAATCAGATTTCGGCGTGTTTTGGTAGAGGCCTATGTCCATCAGTGGACTGATACGGGAGACTTATAAGAGTGAGCTTACACTAAACTTTTCACATTTGGTTAAAATCGTCTCGGAATACCGGCCTTAGGGCGGACGCACAACGCTACGGCGCGGCGTCCGCCGACGCATGTCAGCGCCGTGTACCGCGCCTGTGGACAGCGCCGCTGTGACCGGCGGCCGCGCCATGTGACGGCACGGCGCCGCGCCGTGGCGTTGTACGCTAGCCCTTAGATCTTCAACAGTTTTTCATCACACACCACAGGACCGCGACAAGCAGAACCGTATCCACCTCGCCGCCACAGTGGAGGAGCTGAAGAAGTTCAACAGCCGCCGTCGCCTGCGCGCCGCCACACTGGCCGCCGCCGCCGCGGACGACGAGGAGGACGAGGAGCAGCCGGCGAGGCGGCAGGCGCTGCTGGAAGAGGCCAATGCTGCGGGTTAGTATTTTCTCGTGTGATTTAGTGTCTAAACCTATTGTCAAAGTTATTCAAGCCGTCCGGTCGGCCTCTCACGTGGCTTAACGACTGCAGCCGTGACAACAACCGGGACCAACAGCTTAACGTCCTTTATGAGGCATAGGGAGGAGCTCAAATGAAATTGTCACTAGCGGTCACCCAACCAGGTACTGACTGCGCCCAATGTTGCTTAACTGGTACGATCGTTTTCAACGTGTACTCGCAACTGTGCTACTAGCCCCTCACTACTACTACTAGGTACTTTTCATACTAATTATTTTATTAATGGACTCGACAGTTCGTCATTTGCAAATGTCATGTTACAGAATATTCAAGATATCGATATAGTCTTCTCTCTCCAGAAGAGTCGCCGTAGCGTCGTCACTCTGGACGAAGCAGCTCGACAGTCACGTGGACTCGCGAGCTCGTAATGGGACTCTTGATAATAACTCGAAACTTCAGATCTTGCATGAATCAATCATCCAATAATTTCCACCATACCTACTGTCATTCGTGACTATTTTCCGATTAATTTAACGTGATATTAAACACAAAATAACCAGTGTAGACATTAAAATGAAAATTATCAAGTAATTTTGCAACCGTCGTCGTTTCCCTCCGTTTCCGCTAGATGTCGGTGTGACTAGAACTTTTGCTACCTTGCTTTGACTGATAATAATGGAGATGTACTCTTCTTGCAGCCGTCAACCTGGTGGTGGAGTCCCTGGACGACGTTTCAGTCCTGCAGGACGGCCCGTCCTTCATCGACCCGGACCTGTTCCACAGTGTGCTAGACGATTTGCAGCTCAGAGCGCTGTTGGAGGTACACACATATATCTAATTTTACCATTGATCTCTCATAAACAACTAAATACACAAAGGTCTTACTAAAACAATTTAAAAAAGGGTTCATTGTTAACGTCCAATTAATGTCCAATAAAGCAAATGAGGGTCCATTCATCCGTTTGGATCTTCTTTGCGCTCGGACATTTTTAGAAGGCAGACTGTATCATCATCATCATCATCAGTCTATTTATATTGCCCCACTGCTCGGGCACAGACCTTCCCTTACATCGAGGGAGCTCGGGCCATAATCCACCACGCGGGCCCAGTGCTGCAGACTGTATATCTAGTTGTTTATAGGAGATCAATTAATTTTACACATAATTAGCAAAATCTGGGTTAATTTATTAATATTTTTTAAACGCAATTTAACTTCCAACACAAATTCCATCTTCTGAGATGAAATAACACCTAAGAATAATCATCACTACTTGCAAGATTTAATCTACATATCGGTAGACTGGAAGATCGGTGAGAAATGTCAAATGATCTTACTCCATGAAGCTTCTATTCGTAGAAAGTTCCTATTAACTCAGTTCCCTAATTTAAAATTAGAGAACACGACATAACTACTTTATAATACACTTTACGTAGTTTCTGTGATATTGGAACTTTAACAAAATATGCAAACACGATTTATAATTGTTAATGAATTTAATTTTATTTGTCGCGAGTTTTCTAATTTTATTTGAGTTAACTTTGACAGTTCAAAAATGCCATCCCGTTTACAACTTTGGTGTAAATAGAGGCACCATTTTTAAACCTGTCAGAATTAGGTTAGATCAGTGTTTTTCAACCTTTTTCATGACGCGACCCCCTTAGTACTTAAAAATTTTTCGCGACCCCGACCTTTCGGTTCTCGACTCACACGTTGTAAAACACCGGGTAAGATAAAAACGCATATATTTAAATCCCTTCTTAAATTCGCAGGTCTACGACCGCATAGCCTGCACAGTGGTTGTGACGAGTGGCCGAGCCCCCGCCGCTGAAGGCAGGCAGCGCTGTCGCCAGGCGCTGGAGGCCGCGACCAGACTGCGCCACACCGGCCCGGGGCCCGCGGCCGCATCGCCGGCCACCGCATCGGCGATACACGAGATGCGGCGGATGCTGGCACTGCCTCATATCAAGGTACGTCACTGTGATAATGGTTTGCCTGTCTCATACTACGTGATAGGAAGATTGCTTAAATTGCGTCAAATATTACACTGGCACCGGTCTCGTCGCTGCTTCACCTGTTTGTCTCTGCTATACGCGAGATGCGGTGGATGCTCGCACAGCCTCATATCGGTTACGCATCATAAGGCCGAAAGTTCATAAGACCGAATTTCATAAGGCCGACGTATAAAACATCGAAAATCATAACACCGAAAGTTCAAAATGCCGATACCCGAAATACCGAAGTTTGAAACATCGAAAATTAAATGACCGAAAGCTCATAAGGCCGAAAATTAAATGACCGAAAGTTCATATGGCCGAAAGTACATAAGACATGCAGTTCATAATCCCGAATATAAAAATGTTGGTGTTGACACTTACTTTTTACTATGCAAACATTTACGTTGTACAGTCAACAGCAGATCAATGGTAACACTTGCAATACGATTTCAAGTCTTAAGACGCAAATAATAATAACTGTCAAAAGTAAAAAGTGTTACCATTGATCTGCTGTCGACTGTACCTACTCATAGATACAATATTAGCTGTACCTACTTGTTAATTCAAAAGTAAATAGTGAAGTAAGTCTTCAGATGCAGGTATATTAATCGTCAGGATTTTTGTCTTCGGGATTCTAAACTTTCGGCCAAATGAACATTCGGGATTTTAACCTTCGGCATTTAAACCTTCGGCGTTTCAAGCTTTCGGTCAAACGTACATTCGGGATTTTAAACTTTCGGCCAAATGAACATTCGGCGTTTTGATATTCGGCCTTTCGTGCGTAGGTCTTATGAAATTCGGTCTTATGAACTTCGGCCTTATGATGCGTAACCCTCATATCAAAATACGTCATTGTGAAAAGGGTTTGCCAAAATTACGTCATTACGTTATTGAAAAAGGCAATGACACAGAATGCGTTGGATGTTGAGTATTGACACTCACCTGTTACTGCCTCGGCTAAACACGACATGAGGCGGATTCTGGCTCTGCCACATATCAAGGTACTTCACTGGTACGTCTAGGTAGATATTACACCGGTACCGGTGTCGCCGCTGCTTCACCTGTTACTGCCTCAGTTAACAGACTGTTGGCACTGTCTCATATGGTACGTCACTATGAGAAGAGTTACATTTGTAGCTTATGTACGTCATATTATATGCACTCGAAGTGACGAAAAGTTCTCTCGGCTGCGGCTGTACCACTGCTATACACGGGTAGAGGCGAATGTTAGCACTGCCTCATATTCTAGATATGTTACTATGAGACATGAAGAATATGGCGCGTTGGCATAAAATATGCTCTAATAATGCATTATACTTCTATTTCACAATATGTAGGAAGCAACAAACAAAAAAAACCACAGTTTAACTTTTACCGGTTTAAGTTTATACTTAACGTTATCGTTTATTTATTTTTTCCTTTCAGTCACATCCTTCAAGACCTGAATACCGCAATCCAAACCTTCCCCGCTTCAAACCTACGAACCCTGTTCAATCCTGTTCCTGTTCCCCAGCTTTTATTTATCCGATTTTGTTGCCATTGGAGTTTTATGAATTATTTGTTAGAAATAATATAATACACGCGAACACATTATTTTTTGTTTTGTTTCAATTTGGTATTTAGCCCGATTACGACGACGATTTCACTATTAAAGAAATAAAAATGTATTTTGCAATTGTGAATTTGCCTTGTATTTGTGATTCATGTTTTTAGGGGTTCGTACAAACTGTGCTTTATACAAAGCGTTATCTTTGAGATGACGATTCCCCTTAAAAGGGGAAAAGCTAAGGGAATTTAGCCCGTAGAGCCATATCTGAGGCCGCGGTTCCACCTGCGAGTAAACTCGTGAAAGTCTTGCATCAGTTACTTGCTAGTTACTGCAATTTTCTACAACTACTCGCTGGAATTCTAAATAAGCTGTCGCGACAACACTTGCAACGGAGTTTACACTTGCAGACTGCTGTCGGACAGTACTTGCAGAAGTTTTCTTGTAAGAAACGCGGCCTTACGTAGTATTTTTATTAGGTCTAAAGCTGCGTATCCACTAGGCAACATTTGCACAACATGTCGCTCATCATATTGAACGGCAACGATGAACTTTTGTTTAGTATGTAACGTTGGTAACATAACGCGTTGTTATGCAACGTTGTCTATGTTGAGCGTCACGTCTCGCGCCTCAATTGTTGGCTAATGGATACGAGGCTCTATTCACCGTTCATTTTACCATTTCTAATCACATCACTTTGTGCCCTAACTATGAAAAAATCTGAATAATAAAGTCATTTTAATGTGATATAAAAGTAGCAATGGCTCCTATTCGGCGCACTCGAGTCCGATCGTTTCGGAGCGAAAGTCGACCGAGTTGAGTGGATCATAAAAACTTTATTGCCATACTAACTTTAGCACTATCAGAATATTATAATTTTCTACCGGAGGACCTCTCTTGATGATATTGTAGTAGATGTCATTTACCGTTTAAAATTATGTATCGACAATTGAACAACTTGGACAACTTTATTCGACTATTGTTCAAAATAGCGTTGTCGCCAAGTATCTAGAGAAATTGATAGTCAACTTTGAAAACGACAATTTACAATTTTAAACATACATACACCTTTCGGCAGAGCTAGGATAGGTGTAAATGCTTCAGGAAGTGGAATGAAGAGAAGGAGGAGTGTTATCAGCAAGCCAGTGGGAACTCTGGTGTAGTTCAACAGAGAGCTCTCCACAATACCCGGAGGAATATAGTTCTCTCAAGAATATTAGTGCTCGCTCGCTGCAAGATCGTAAGCAAACCAGCATTGCAGTATCTCTAGGCGAGAGGGACCGCATCAGGACTCTGTTAGTCTCATAAAAATAAACAATTAAAGTAGCTTTTTAAACTGTAGTGAGATTACTTATTTAAACACTGATGAAGCCGGCAATTATGACAGTAGTCACAAGTGGCACTTTCACCTTGATAAATACCGTCGTAGTCGGTCAAAATGGCGATCTTACATATACATCGCACTCGGACGTCATCTATGACTGCCAGACTATTAAATAAGTTCGCTACAACAAATTAGTCGGCCCTAGAACAGGCTACGGTCTATTTGGGCCGCTATACTTTCCACGCTAACGCATACTTAGTCGTGTATTCGAGTCTATATAAATGGTGTGTAACATACATATATTGCTTACTTAATAAATAAATAAATATTGTCGGCTTTAACCATATAAATGAGTGTTATTCATAGTAATTTGAGGTAAGTACAGTAGCCTCGTACTACTGGCGGAGACTGCAGGCAATAAATTGTAGGTAACGGCTTTATGTAATACGAAAACGCCACTTCGCGGATTTTAGACGATTTATTGATCCCACGCTGTTTTTACTAGAAGCTCTTGACCTAGAAAACTTTAGCGGCTTAGATGCCTGAAATATGGCGCCTGAATATGGGGATTTATCTTGCGACAAGAGTTCAGGACTTGCTTATTGTTTCTTTTTCTTTATTAAAAGATGTGATACATTGTACATAGCCGTCTACATTCTGGGCATAGATTCACTGAAAATAAACATCGATTTTAGAGTTTTGGAATTCCCTTGCAAAGTAGTGTTAAAAAAATTTAACCATTTACCGGGCCGATTTTGTTTAAGGTTAGTACTATACAGGGTGTAACGTAAAGGGTATATGAAGCCGAAGGGAGAGTGTTCAGTATCGGTAACTGAACATCTATTGTTCCACGACTTTTCGAATAAAAAATAGAAATAAATTAATGTCTCATACAAATCGATCAGCTGACCGGTACGAAATGTATGAAAAGTCAAAAAATAAATTCGCGAAAATCGAAAAGTCGTAGAACAAAAGTTGTTCAGTTACCGATACTGAACACCCTCCCTTCGGCTTCATATACCCTTTACGTTACACCTTACAACTTCGCTGGCAAATATATGCACAAAGTATTTAGGTACCTACTTACTTGCAATAACCGATATGAATTTGAATCCGAGATCACGTATGCCTTATTTCAAGATCACAAGGTAGCTGACTTTATAGGCACCCTTATTCGATTTTCCCTCGCATATCGCTCGCTCGTGACATCGAATCTGTGTACACTTCGCCTCCATACAAAACTTTTATTCAACCGCACGTGTTGCGAATACTAAATTAGGAGTTGGCGGCTATACTCAAACAAAATTCAATATCCATAACTTTGCGGCATAATAAACAAGGAAGATTTGTAACGAAATATTCGTAACCTCGTAAAATGTTTAAATATGGTGGCAGGATTCCGCGCAGTCTGTGTTATGTAAGCCATACATGCTACAATCTACCGGAGAGGTTACCTGTGCAGGTTTGCCTGCGCATCCGGTGTAGCGGAGCGGTCTTCAGCTCTTGTAGCACGAGTCAGCGTTAGCGATCGACGTAACGCCGCGGAGCTGTCAAAGTGACATTATTACAAGGCGTTTGACATTAGTTTGACAGCTCCGCGGCGTTGCGTCAATCGCTAACGCGGCTCGTGCTGGCCCCGCAGTTCTTTTACAGGTACACCGTACGGTGTCACTCGAAAGAATTGATTTTCGATCTTGTGCCGGTCGCCTGCGCAGGTTCAAAAAACTGCACAGGTCTATTCCCAGTACCAATTTTGCATGTTTGCTTTTGAGTGTTTGCTTGCTATGATTAAATTTAGAAAGTTGTATTAATGGGATCAATTTTGTCCAGAAAGTTCAACTTTCAGAATAAATTACAAAGTTGAATTAATTGGAATATATTTGTCCAATTAGTTCCAAATAGTTGAATTTCAAGTTGAACTTTGTGGAATAGACGCCACTCTCTTACCTATGATGACATAAATAACTTTCTGGACAAAATTGATCCCATTAATTCAACTTTCTAATTTTAATCATAGCAATGCAACACTCCGGAGAGTAAAAGACCCAGTGTAAAAATGTTTCTACTGCATCACCAAGTTACAAAGAAAACATAATACTTACCAGTAGATATTTGTAGCGATTTCAGGTTGCGTACGGTAAATTAGTCGCCGCAAAACGTCCCGCTCGCTCTTACGCGATATAGCACATGAATGACAGTGACAGTGGCGTTTAGGATTAGGATTCGGTGGCCGCTACATTGGCTTAAAGTATTCTTTAAACGACCTACGTTCACAATATTTCGTAATACCTATAACAAAGGTTGAAAAAAACACAAATACACGTAAAATAAGTATGCAGGGAAAGCTTGTTATTCATCCGGGCTTATTTCCTTCGAAGGAAATCGGCTCTTTTACGAAAGCTATTGTCGGAGATTCGTGGATGTATGATTTGTTGCGAAACACGTATTCGTTTCGTATATTCGCCTCATATGAATGTGATACTAACATAATCTAAAGACTATTTATTAGAGTATCTACAGTAACAAATATGTCTATGGGCTGAGGCGGGAAGCGAAGTGCTGCATCTTCGGACCAACACAAATGACGCAGAAATCTAGGTCATTCATAGACTTAGTACCTACGTGTATCCAAATATTATTCAAAAACTCAAAGTATGGCACCTGCAACTTTTTTGGAGTCAGACATTTAAACATGATGAAAAATTTCTTGCTGTGGACAGGTCTTGAATCTGCGACCTTGTCATTCCGTCACACGCTCTTACCAACTGAGCCACCACAGGCCCCGCCCCGCCCCCCGAATAATAATTTGTTCGCCGAGCATGGCATAAAAAAGAAATGACAAGTAAATGAATAATAAATGCATAAAAAACAAATTCTGAGTCATAGACATATCTTTAAGCGACTGTGATGATTGTTTCCAATCGTATTATGAGTTTGCTAATTATTTCTGTATCTCTTTGGGAACACAAAAGACATTGCCACATTTCAATGGAGCTTTGCCCACCTACAAAACTACGTGACCATTGTCATTTTGTTGGGGACTTATTACAGGTTTCATATTGCATAATCATAATCAGTAACATTTTCTACTACTCTCGCAACTCCTATAGAAGAATAACAAAAACAATGAATAAATCGCTTCGATTTCTTACTATTTTCTGAATTCTTAATTAAGCTGTTTTTTTCGAATCGCAACTTGTACAAAACTTTATTTTAAACCAATAATTTTAATAAAAAACGGAGATATTTTTACATTTATTCGTTATCTTGTACAACTTGCGGTTGATGGTGGGGCAAAATCTGGCATTGTCATTTTGTTATTCATAAACCTAGTTAAACCTCACTTCCCTTAAATCGTGTTGCTATCCCTTTCACACTTCGTTAAAAAAGGTGAAGATAGAAAGGGACAGGGGGCCTAAACTGTGGCGTAACTTTAAATCACGTATATGAATACGCACCCAAGTAGTAAATAACAGGAAATAGTCTTCACAAATATCCGATTTTGTGTACTACAAAAGAAGTCTATTCTACCAAAACATCTGATGGGCAAATGAAGGGCTATATGTTTAGAATTAATTTACTCGTAAATGGCGAAATTACCGTTATTGTTTTTATTACACGACTAGTGAATGCGTGCTTGTTAACGATAACATAACTCAACCCGAAAACTTCGCGAAGTGTCAACCCTCTTTAATGTAATGATTCTAAGTTCGGGTTCAGACGGCCATGTTACGATCATTTCTCTTGTGTATTTATTTTGAGTCGTGCTATCAGTATAAAGAAACTTACTACATACAGTATGATAACGATTACGTTGCCTTGACTCGCGAAATGTGCTACAGATGCAGAGGGACGGATTTTATTATGTCTGGTCCGATATTTAGCTGTTTAGAATATTTTAAATTGATGGTAAATACACTGGCTGAATAGTCAAGTGGTTATGATAAGTTTTGACTTTTGTCTCGCTGACACAATTTTTTTTTAAATTACTTCCCAGAGTAAAAGGCAAAGCCAACTAGGGCATACAACAGCCTGGTATATTTAGCTGTTTAGAATATTTTAAATTGATGGTAAATACACTGGCTGAATAGTCAAGTGGTTATGATAAGTTTTGACTTTTGTCTCGCTGACACAATTTTTTTTTGGAAATTACTTCCCAGAGTAAAAGGCAAAGCCAACTAGGGCATACAACAGCCTGGTCTGATGTTAATAAAATGTCTGAATTCTTATAAATACATACATATATACGAAGATAACCTAACCTAAATCTACACACAACCTTCCCAAAACCCTAAACGAAATAACTCAACGATCCACGCAATCATCGAGTTATATACGGAATCCTTGCTAAGAGCACAAAACTTCACAAACACGACTTCTTTCGAGCACTCTAATAAATAGAAACGTTCGCGGACATCTTCCGTGATCATTAATCACTGAACACCACGGAAACTATTTAATTAGAATTTTCACAAAAAAGTAGTTACTGTCGTTTCGCGCGCTTTTCAAGGAATCCAGAAATAAACTAGGTTTTTTTTCTATTTGTTTCCTTCAACACTGAGGCAAACTTGAGGCAAAGGTGCTTTCTGCCAAAAAATCCTTCAATCTCTTTATGGAAATTAAAATTATATATCAGTTTGTTTCCAATTGTAATATTTAGTTTCGTAAGCTTTAGAAGTCCTGTTTAAAAGCAGAAGTTGATATACATGTGAATAAATAAGGCTTTGGTGTAGCAGCAGAATTGGAATGGTATTTCATTAATTTAATGCTCCCTGATTTCGGTCACATGAGATTGCCGACATACGGCGGCACGAGTATGAATGAAGCGCAGTTCAAAATTCTCATTTCAATCTGTGAAAGCAAAATGAATGGATGTTGGAAAATTATACTTCGCTCTAATTTATTTTTGGTAAAGGCTAGGGTTCCTTACGGCTAGGTATTTAATACCTACACATCATGAAGGAAGGAATGACCGCGGCGATTTTTTTTTCCTTCATGCTTACACATAGGTATACTTACTCTTGCATAAAGAGTTGACCACTTTTCAAGTAGATAAGTAAGTACATATGTTTACGTTTTACAAATTTTATAAGTAAGCACATACATAAACCGAAGCCCAAATGAAGTGTCTTATTTTGTAAACAAAAACTGCTCTACCCTACTAACATTTTAAGCTGTGATTATTGCATAGTTATTTTCACATTATTAGATCGGATCACTTTATTTTCACAACGATGAACAGGTTCGATCAATCAGTTCCTTTAGTTCAGTGTTACATCACAACAGGTAATTAGACAATCATATTTGTTTACTGATTAAGACACTAATTGATTTGGGCTGCGGTAGGTAGATCTTCGTAGGACTCCGTCCAGATTCCACCAGAGTATTACTTCTGTCCCACCCAGCACCCACCAATTACTTCTGTCGTCTAATATCGAAGCGAGCGAGAAGTACCTACTTATATTGATTAATTATTTAGGTTGTATGTTAAAACAGCGGGAATGATCGTAAACATTGCTGGATTTTACTATACTGTTGAAAAATTTGTTATAGGTACATACTTACCTCAGAATAAGCAAATGACACTGAAATACACTTTGCAATCCTAGTCTAAGGCCCCAGGGTACAAACTCTGCAATGTAAAATTCACCGAATGCAGAAAAATTGCAAAACCCTTTCGTCGCAACTTGTAATAAGAAATGTTCGGAATAAGTATTCTGTATTTCTCATGTGCCATTTGACTGAAGTAGAAGATTATTTTTAGACATTTTGCTGAAGGAAACTTACATTCTGTGGGAATTTAATTTTAAAGCCAGAACACTGTTTAACTTGGACTTAGCAGTTTCCTGTTTTAATTAAATGTTAGGTTAAACTTGTACTGTCGAAAACACTACACTTTGAGCGTTGTGCTGTTCTTAGTGTCGGAGCCATAAGGGTTGAAATCGTAGGTACCTAACCTACTGTAAGTTACCCTGGATGACTTGTCGGGTGTTCTATAAAACTCATTATTAAACGAGTATATCCGTTTAATAACGTTTCGCATAACCCTAATTAACTCGGTTACCTAACTATACCTATTTTTATTAGTTAAGTAATTAAGATGTTCCTACTGTCTGCACAAATTGCATTATAAATTCGTAAGCTCAAACCTACGTCGTTACCTAATCTTCAGTGATCTAAATCCAAGCCAAACTATTAAATATTTCACAAACACTCCCGTCTAAATTAAAGCACCGACCCAGAACTTTCTGGTATTAAATTTAAAAGTTCGCGAAAAATATGACGGCGCGGCGGTGTTGGGTACAATTTTCCGGAATCCGATATGGGTAGGGGGTCCTCCCATCTTTAAAATAAAATACTATAGATACCATGTCAATGAGTTGGAAATGACACAACTAAATTGCACTAGAACAGCGGATTGTGCAATCTTGCTCTTAGTTATCACCATTTCTTCTTACTGGTTAAAGTATTGGGTTGTAGGTTTGGCATTCGCTAACTTACCA
The DNA here is from genome assembly GCA_963506565.1 of Tachystola acroxantha. Taxonomy (NCBI): domain Eukaryota; kingdom Metazoa; phylum Arthropoda; class Insecta; order Lepidoptera; family Oecophoridae; genus Tachystola; species Tachystola acroxantha. The sequence goes on along the minus strand of OY735879.1, from coordinate 4,251,588 downwards.
AATTGTTAAAGAGCGGAGCTCGCTGATCACCAATAATGAAACTGTTAAATATGTAGTAAAAGCATAATGTAATAATAGAAAAAGATAACCAGGAAATCGACGCGACTTACATAAGGGAGAGAACAAAACCAGAAGTTATTTATTTAATAATCAGAAATTCTAGCGAGTCACTAATACCAATTATTACAAGTTTTCAACACTCATTTCTCGGGACGAGATAAGACTACGAGAGACTACGATTCTAGAATCTAGAACATCGGATAGTAATCTAGATCATCTAGATCGATTCCAGATGCATGGCTTCAAAAGTGGAGTAAAAAACCTACTAGATCCATTATTGGATCTGGGGAATGGATCTAGTCAGAATGATCCGTTTTCAATGACTTTGCGTCTATAGTATTTTTAATCTATCCTCCCTCCGGTTGGGGGATTTTTTCGCCGGATTAGCGCATAATCCAGGCCGGTGGGTCGTCTATCAAACGTTAATGACCTGCCCGTGGTTTCCAGGTGACGTGTGATCGGAGATAGTGGGGCTGTTTGTGGGAATGCTCGTTAGTTTTTATTTTATAGTAGGGGCAAGTAGACAGGAGACAGGTATGCCGTCTCCTATAGACATCGAGGATCGACACATCGAGGATGGAAACTAAAGGGTATTTGGATAAAATCTTGTTTTGGTCATTTTCATGAGCTGTATCGATATTTTATTGCCACAGACCATGTACTTGATACATCGGTTTATTCACTTTGTTCACCTGGGTGAATAAAGTGGAGTTTTTAGTGTAGTGTACTCTATGACATTAGACATGTAAATACATGTCTGATCTAACTTATGTTGCTGTGTGTACAAATAGGCAGATTTTATTATTATTTAATGGTCACGAATAATGTTGTAATATTCAAACATCATTTTCATGATCATTACGGAATCCTAAAAAAAGTGTTACATTTTTTCGAAATAAATTAGCATATTATTTTTATTACTAAGTACTTATCTGGAAACTTATACACTTGATGTTGTGTGTAGCTCTGTATTCTACGCTACCACCATATTTATGTATAAATAGTAGATTGATAAATTGCTTTTATTTCATTCTCTACAATCTCGAGAGTTTTCAACATGGCAGAGAGCTTGCACAAAGCAATTTCTTTTTACTCTTATGAGCTTTATTCTGACACAGCATTTGTATGCGACATTCAAATTAGGGCTTTGTTAAATCTTAAAGTTATTTTTAATTTTATTTTCGTTTCGTTTTTCGTGGATTCTTTAAAAAAATATTATATCAGTAGTAAGTACTTACTTAGTTACTCATTAATATTTATTTTTAAAATAAGTACCTATACTTATATAAAAATGTAGGGTATTATAAATACAAGAGCTTGTTTAAAAAAATCTGATTTCTGTTGGTGTATTTTTATATCTAAACAATATCTAACAAAATATATGGAGTCACTATGCCGTGCTCTTCACTCCGCCGCTGCTGGACATCTTCTGTCTCGCGCTTGAGTTTGACAACTGGCAGCCCGTCACTTTTCGTAATCAGGATGCGCGCGAATTGAATTTTCCAAAAGTCGAAAACTAAAGTTTTACGTTGAGTCAGCTAGTAATGGATGCGATTGTTACGACTACAAAACAAAAGACTTTGCAATGTCGATTCAAAGAGGACACTATCTCTCATTTGATTGTGCTCCGTTGAAATTTAACTTTAATTGGATCACAGCTTGCTTTGTTCTCGGTTTGAATGGAAACGTAGAGAATTCTATTTGTTAGTTTCTATTCTATTCTGCTGTTACCGTACTATATTATGAAATGTAACTGGTATAGAAGTATTTTGTGATATTAAAGGGCATCTCCACTTTCATTCATCTATTAGACTAGGATCGCGAAAAGCATTTACTTACTTATTTGTTTGTATTTTTCTATTTTCATTTTTCAAATTCAAAATTATTTCAGTCACCAAAGACCATAAATGTTATGAAGTAGGTACCAACTTAAAACTATGTTAGTAATTACTAATTATAATTACATTAAAGTGTATTAATAATAACTCAAATTTCAATAATTAGGGCTGTTTCGACTAGAATAAGGGGTACAAGACGAAGAGGGCGAGGGATTGAATGTGAAGATGAAGCTGGTATGTCTGTGTGATTTCAATGTGTGCATTAGGGTTTATTATTATTAGAGTTTATATTGTATTTAAGTACTTAAGTACTTAATTAGTTTTTATGTCTATTATTTTATAAGTTTCTGTTACAGTCAGGTTATTTGTATTTAGTAGGTACATATTATATTAATAAAATATTGGTTAAGTATATTATTAATTAAAGTGTATTACGCGCTTTTACATGCGACTTAGATCCCACTCTAAGGCCTCTGGGGTCTATGGTTTTTAAATCCTCGAAATTACCCTTATTTTGATTTGGCGGTAGACGCTACAAAAATTGACTGCCTGTGTGATCCTGTTAGCTCACTTCACTCAAAAAACGTTAAGTTAAGAGACGGAAGGCTTAAACTGTGGCTAATCATGTTTATAGCTAACCGCGTAATCTATTCTGATGAACGAATTAAATCTAATTTCAAAAACGAGCAATCCCACGACACAGGACCTTCGTGTCATTTGTAAAATCCAACTTCTGAATTTCCCGGAAACAGGGCTGCCACAACCGCACCCGTCCCTGACAAGTGTCTCCGCTTTCAAAAGCCCTTGTTTCTGCATTTCGTGGGCTGACATTTAATCATTACTAACCAGACGGGAAGATGTACATTATTTATGCTGTCAGCTATTGTATTAAACTATTTACGGGACTGGATAGAGAAAGCAAGAGAAAGCCTTTTTGTATGTGAAACGTGTTAACGTGAAAAATTTGGAAATATGGATCGAAATTGGTAGCAAAAAAATCAGATGAATAGGGCTAACTAAACAGTTATAAAATTGTACAAAAAAGTATTCAACTCTTATTAGTAGATTATTGGTGTGTAGGAGTGTAGGTACCTAATTACTTATCGTCCTTAGAAGATTTTTAAAATATTGGTTGCTTGACAACGGAAATAAACCATTACTTATCGTGTATAGAAGATTTTAAAAATATTAGTGACGAGTCTTCATATTAGTATACACATACAATTCGGCATTTGATAACCCTATTACGTTCGGCGGTTCATCTATCTCTCTTCCATACAAATTTCTTTTTACATAACATAAAATTCCGAATTTCGAAGAAAAATCTCTACCATAGGCCATGTCAGAGGCGTAGGTAACAAGTCTATAAACCACACAATAACCTATCACGTTTACCAAATATGTCCCAGATGATGACATCATAATGACGTTAGACTGACGTCAGTGATGTTACGTCGACGAACTCCATCATGCCAGGGATATTATATCCAGGTGAGGCCCCGGCGTGAATCCATGGTCGGATATTGTCTCTGAAATACAGGATGAAAATTAAGTCATTCGCAATTGAACCTATTGTTGTCATATTGACTGTCTTTAAAGTAATTCATTTATTCATTGCTGCATGTGGTAACATGGTTGTTAGATAGTACAGGAAGTGCTCACATAAACCCTGTAAGGGTACCGCAACATTAGATAAACAATTAAAATTCAATGCAAACTAAAATGATAGTGATCCGGTAATAAAAGTTAAAACCGATCGACCGATGAGTGTTTTGGTTTTTCTTATATTTCGGGATGTTTTGAGACTTGAAGATTAATTTGTATGTTGCATTTATTTTATTTATTGTTTATTAGGAATTTCAATCTATTAAAATTGGTAATTAGAATACATAATATTGCCACTGAATACATTTCATGATGAATAAAAATATATTAGTTAATCTAGAAACATTTGCGATACTAAAACCGAAATTCATATTTAAGCAACTGCTTAGCATGAGCTCGCTCTTACTACTGTCAAGCGTCTATGGAATATTGTCAATGATTTCAATATCACCCTGTATTATACGGATGTAGTATTCCATTATCTATGTGCAGAGCTAACTCGATTGCCGTGATAAATGTTCCGCACACGACAGCCGTCGACTACAAACTTGATTAACGCTGATTAACTGAACAATACTGACTGGGACATGGGAAATTCAATTTTTAACTTAAACGTATGGAACTCATATACCTTAACCAATTATGGTAGGCACATATACAGGGTTGTTAAATTCAGATAAAAGTCTATGGAGAGAGACAAAAGTTATTGTATATTTAGAACATTTATTACTTAGGTATATTTATAGTGTTTTATGACATTTTTGCACCCGCCACGTTGTTCGATATAATATCTCCATCACACGAAGGTGTGCCTGAAAGAAATCGCTTAAAGCGATAAGGCCGCCTGTCTGTGCATTAGCTAATTTTGGTTTTATATGTAACTTATGTAATTTCATTTCTGTGCAAATAAAGTATATTTGATTGATAGATTGAACATAGTTTAGTTTCCACAAAATGTATAAAAAATTTGCAGTGCTTGAAATCGGTGTCCATTTCTCAATTTGTAGTACAGGCACTCTACGCGACGGTAATTTGACCTAAATTGCATTGATTTTGTGTCGGCCTACGTGCCGTCGACTGTACCTACTAGCGTAATCTGAAATGTTAGAGTTGAAAGTTCGGAGCTTGTTAGCAAGCCCTTGTTTGTTGTTTTTCAGATTATGTAGAGCGGATTGAGAGGCATTAGGTACGTTGCGATGCATTGCATATTGCATGTATACCGAAACCCAAATCAAGTGTCTTACTTTGTAAACAAATATGATCTTCTAATTATCTGTTGTGATGTAACACTGAAGGAACTGATTGAACCTGTTCATCATTGTGAAAATAAAGTGATCCGATCTAATAATGTGACTAACTATGCAATAATCACAGAAAAGCTTAAAATGTTAGTGTAGGGTAGTTTTTGTTTACAAAATAAGACACTTGATTTGGGCTTCGGTTTACATACATACACTCGAAAACATTACCTTCTTACTGAGGCAGTCGGGTAAAAACGCCTCATGCCGTTTAGACTACACGAGAGTACAAAAGTAACTGTCAGACAATACATGTCGAAAAACATATCCTTCCTCTTTTCGGCAATCTGGTAATATATCTAACTAAAATGTCTGAAACATTTCTGTTTCTTATCTCTTTAACAGTCCGCAGTCGTTTGAAAATGTCATCCTACAAACATGAGGACTTAACTGGATTACCGCACGTGGAAGTAACTCCAGGTGCTTTGCCAGACACCTGACAAAATATAACCTTTTTAATCGCTTTCGAATGCTCGAGGAGAAAATAGAGATGAGATGGTCCCTTTCTAACTCAAGTTATTTAAGTAAGTGCGAAAGTGACAAAACTACGAGAAGTGAGGTTATAGTTATACCTACTATGTTCGTGGCTACCTATGCTTAACAGGGAAGAATGATCATTTTATACAGGGTGTAACGTAAAGGGTATATGAAGCCGATGGGAGGGTGTGTTCAGTATGAACAACTTTTGTTCTACGACTTTTCGAATAAAAAATAATAATAAATTAACGTCTATACAAATCGATCAGCTGACCGGTACGAAATGTATGAAATATCAAAAAATAAATTCGCGCAAATCGAAAAGTCGTAGAACAAAAGTTGTTCAGTTACCGATACTGAACACCCTCCCTTCGGCTTCATATACCTACCTTTTACGTTACACCCTGTATAGGTATCCATAAAGTAGGTAGTACTATATCTAGTAGTCACACATTATTCAATGATAATTACGTCAATATTTGATTACAAAATCTTGTTCTCATAAGTTTAGTGTAACTAGTACAAAAACCCATAGTCTGATTTATATTCGGTTGATTAAACAACCAGATAAGTTTACAGAACATGTATCTGTCTCTTGAAATCGTCCCTTAGTAATAAAACTGTATTCGTACGAGTCCAGTATTAAAAGTTATGACGCGAATAAAGTATATGGAAGGAAATTTGATGAACCACCTTAAGTAGCAGTATATTTTTTATTAGTTTGTATCACGAGGGCTTTTGAAAATGGCGGGAAACTACGGTTACGAAATTATTTGATAATTATAACGTCTGCAGTGGTTATTTTGTGTTTAAATCACGTTAAATTAATCAGAAAATGTTCGCGAAATACAGTTAGGTGAATTTATTGGATAATTCATGCAAGTTTTAAACAATTATCAAGAGTACTACGAGCTCGGAAGTGAACGTGACTGTCGAGCTGCTTCGTCCAGATTGACAACGCTACGGGGACTCCCCTGGAGGAAGAGAAGACTATGATATTTTGAATATTCTGTAACATGACATTGGCAAATGACGAACTGTCGAGTCCATTAATAAAATAAATAAATAGTATGTATTACGAACAAAGTCAAACTCAAATTTCTTTAGTGCAAGTAAGCACGTTGTGTTCATTTTTGCACGTTAACATATGTTTTGAATTTACATTTGCACTTTGCAAGGAAAAGGTGCCAACGCTGAGGAGAAAAAGTGGCAAAATAACATAGTTAAAGATCGTTGAGATATAAAAAGGGTTTTCATACTCCACAACGTTCAAATTCTTTGTAACATTTTCTGCACAAAGAATTGACTGGCATATTTTAAAAGCGCTCTGTAACCCATTTTTCCCATCTGGCCTTTTATTCTTGACATTGATCTATTTTCGGCATGATAGATTATGATTTAGCGTTTTGGCTAAACTACCATAATTCTTCTACTTTTCATGAGCCAACCAAATATATTTAAAAGTGTAAAAGACATTGCCACATTTCAATGGAGCTTTGCCCCACCTACAAAACTACGTGACCATTTCAGCTGTACCTATCATTTTGTTGGGGATTTATTACAGGTTTCATATTACATAATCATAATCAGTATCTTTTTCTACTACTTTTGCAACTCCTATAGAAGAATAACAAAGACAATGAATAAATCGCTTCGATTTCTTACTATTTTCTGAATTCTTAATAAGGCTGGGTTTTTTTTCGAATCGCAACTTGTACAAAACTTTATTTTAAACCAATAATTTTAATAAAAAACGGAGACATTTTTACATTTATTCGTTATCTTGTACAACTTGCGGTTGATGGTGGGGCAGAATCTGGCATGGTCATTTATGTATTGGACTCGAAGCATTACTAGAGTTCCAGTTAGGATATAAGACGTTCCTAAAAGATCTACTTATGGGCAAACAATAATTTCAATTAGGTATATACAGTTATAGAATCCTTAATACCCAAGTTGGATCTTAGCCTCAAATACCAATGAGAGTCACTGTGTCTTGCGCTGTTTGCCCGGTTATTAAAACTCCCTGAAGAGTACAATTTTCTGTTGAAATATCGTCGACCCTGTGGCATTAAACTTTACCTAGAGTTTACGGTAACGATTTATATAGATATAACATATGACCCATCTCTACGCAAATCTGCCGACCGTGAAGATAGGCCGTGAACGCTTAAAGCCCGGGAAACTAAATTGAATGGAAAACATTTGGGACTTTTGCCCTTCCTGAGTTCTACTATGAACTATTCCGTTTATTTGTTGATTGCGAGTTGGAAACTGAACTTTCTGTGGGAAGTTGTAGTCTCCCGGGCAAGTTTTCTATGCAATTTATTTTATTCATGCGGGACTAAAATCTGTTACATCGTCGTGCTAGTACTCTAGATTTTTCTGCAAAAAATGAACAAAAAAGCGAGGTCTCGCATTCTGAGTCTCGATTCCGTAGAAACTTAATTAAAAATCGTAATTATATTTACGAAGCACAGCAGATATGGAAACACTTGCAGTACGATTTCAATTCTTACGACGCAGATAATAAGAACTTCACAAGGTCCAAAGTGTTACACTCTGATCCGAGTCACGGTAGCTCTATCTATTGGAAAAGAGTGCCACGGAATGCCGAGGTTCATGGTTCGAATCCATATCGACACGAAAATTTTCTACATTTCATATTTAACAAAAAACAGTCGGTTTTGTTTAATAGTCTAAATTTCAAATATTTTAATGTAGCTAATTCTAAACGCAACTGTCACTGTCTTTTATATGCTACATCGCGTAAGAGCGAGCGCAATGCCTCGATTAGCGGCGACATACTAGGTCCAATTAAAAATGATGAAAAATTTTAAATTTTTCGCTGAGCGCTTTGCTCGTAATGCGTAAAAAATTAATCTGATTAATATCAATGTTGGTTCGCTTTTATACTCGTACCTATATCTTAATTTTAAACTTTGTCTACCACCGAAAACTAAAGACCCTAACAGTACTAGTGACCTAATACCCTTTAGCTGTAACCACGCTGTTCTTACTCCTAGAAACCATTTACATTGAAGTTAAAGCTGCATAATCACGTCTAAATTCGGTCTGTACACCTGGAAGCGTCTGTCCGGAGGCAATCACAGGTGTTTGCCGGCATTACGGGCAGTGTTCGGTTTAATTGATAACGATCAATTAGCCGCAGCTCTGCTGAATCAATTAACATATAAGGGTAGGTGGCATAGTGGAACTGTGATTGTGATTGAGGGCCTCTTACACGTTTATTTGGGAGGACACGATGAAAACAAAAGGCTCTTAACCTCATTTCTTTACATACTAAGGAAAAAATCCGTTTTATACACAAACTTAATACTTCAGAGCCTTCCATGAGCCAACTAGCGCCGCCAATCTTAAAAAATATCTTCCAATATAAGTAATCAATTTTATTAAAAAATCTATTTATTTATTTATAAACTCACGCTTGATTCCCGTAGGGGTAGGCAGAGACGATGGACTTCCATCTGCTGCGATCCTGGCACACAACCCTTGCTTCCTCCACATTCATCAATCTCTTCATGCATGCTCGTCGGTTATTTACGGAATGTTTATTACGATAAATACTATTTTTTAAATGCTTATTTATAACGTGATTCAATGTCGGTAAGTTGTAGTTCGCATAGTTGCGAAAAACGGCCGTTTTTTGCACATTTGTGAACTACTACTTGTCGCAATTATGCCATGTATTGTATATTGAAAAATAGTATTCATCCTAATAAACATTTTGTAGATAGCTTTTTTAATAAAATTGATTAAATTGGAAGATAATATTTTTTCAAGATTGGCGGCGCTAGTTGGCTCATGGAAGGCTCATAATGTAAATAATAATATATTTATTGTACAATAAAGTGCATTGAATTTATTTTGTTTATTTATTTCATTAAATATCACAATCCCAACGCCTTTACAGGTTTTCACCCAAGTCGACGATGGTAACTTAAGTAAGTAATACATTATAATTCATCCATTGACCATTAAATTATATAAAGTGCATTGAATTGAAACAGTCATGTGCTTTGTACAAAATTGTCTCGTTGAAAAGTTACCTACAAACGGTGACACAAGCTTTTCATTGTGAAGCGATTATTTTTCACTAAAAGAACCGACTTTGTCAACTTGTTTTCTCCAACAAAGTGTAAAATGTCGCTGCCTCGCCTTTGTGGCTGGGCTAAAATCTAGGCAAAGTATGAATAAATTGCTCTGCCATCCTACTGGAATAAAGATACCCTACTTATTGTGCCGTCAGGCTTTTTAGCTGTTGAAATGAGCGATCCGCTATGATTTATAATAGCAAATCGAAGTCTACAAGGAGTTATATCGTGTCAATATGGCTAGTATTGTATTGGTTTTGTTAGTTGATATGCTGTAGATCAGAGGTTCTCAAACTTGTTTCTTGTCATCGCCCCCTAAAACACTTCATAACCCCCCCCCCCCCCCCCCCATTTTCCTGGAGCCCATACCGCCCTCTACGCCTACAGCGCCCACAAGTGGGCCTTATAGCCCACTTTGAGAAACACTGCTGTAGATTATAAGATAGAGAAAAGTACTTCCAGAAGAGTACTAAGGTAAACTGGTCTCAAAAAGTATTTGCCTGATTTTTCAATATTCTTTACAATTACATAGTGTGTATACTATTATTAACTATCTACTAGTAATTGATGTTTTACGATCGGTCAAGTAGGTCTTGTGAAAATCTGAACCATATCGAGGTCCCCTCTATATACTTATTTCTGTTTTTGTAATCCCGACAAAGATATTTTTCGTGTACGTCGATAACAGAGAAAAGTAAAAGAACCTACAGAAGATTTACTTAAGAACTAAGTACTTGATCGATTTTTAAAATTATTTTACTAGTAGATTGTTTCGAATACTTATATAATTGTAAATTATTTTAATCAATCTAATATTTTTTTTGTGAAAATCTCAACCTTAACAACTCATCTTTATATTTTTCTCTGTGTACGTACAAAACTTTTCCTACATACTCGTATTTCTAGTAAGTTGTATACTTTTACAGACTTTTCATGATGTTTTTTTCACTGCGATTGCAGGCCAGCCTTTCTTTGCCGCGTGAAAAGCTCCAAGCTTTATGTAAAAGCTCTGAAGTACCCAGAAAAGCGTTCAGTTCCCGTTGCGACTATAAAATATTGCACCAGTGTGAAGAGACGTGGGAAAAATGTAAAAAAATGTAGCATTCCCTCCATTTGTTGCTTTCTCTAGTAAATATACTGATTCTCTACAGACTGAAATCATTATACAGGGTGCTACCCGCGGCTTCATTACTTTTACCCACTGGTGTGTCCATGAGTAATTTCGTTTTAGTCCCACTGCACTAATAATTCAATTTCTCTTATACCTATTTAATTGACAAGGTCTAAAAATTACTAACATCCTAAAAGAAAAATATAAAATTTCAAGATTGTTTCTGACTGAATAGGTAGAATTTTTTTCAGAATTTTTTCGTAGATTAAATCCGAGAAAAGAAATGTTTTCTTTCAAATTAGGCATTCCGGAAGTACTGTGGCTCTGACATAGTAAGGAAATCTAACCCACACAGCCAAGTAATACATTGTATTTTTGTTTGTAACACTTTTTCAATGCTTTCTAGGTAGTCGGAATCATATTTGGCTAATTCACAAGAAAAATGGCAATGAACACACTCTTACAAATACCGAAAACGTCCGAAACATGGGTATTCATCGATTTGGAACGACACTATTTCAGTCATTTTAATTTTACCTGTATTTTCGTAAAAAAAAATATAATAAAGGGGGGTTACAAAATTTAGACCTTGTCAAAACCGCGGATTTCATCCGTGGATTCAAACTTTTACTTACCATAACATAGACAGTACTTTTAAAAGCTCGTTCTTACAATTGTCTAGACTATGGAATTTGACATTTGTAAGAGCGAGCTCACTCGGAGCTTGCGCTCAAAACTGTCTATGAATCTCGACCATAGACTCAGTATCGTTCTATCTTCTAACATTTATTGTATCCTTTTCAGGTAAGACATTGATCATTCCAGTCATCATTTTGCTGGCGCAAAGGTAAGTCAATCATCATCATCAGTTTATTTATATTGCCCCACTGCTCGGGCACAGACCTTCCCTTACATCGAGGGAGCTGGGGCCATGATCAACCACGCGGGCCAAGTGCGGATTGGCGGATTTCACATGCCTTAGATTTTTTTTTCATCTATGCCAAGCAGATTTCATCACGAAGTTTACCTTCACCGTTTTGAGAGCACTCGGTAAATGTAAGTTTTTCCGTCGAAAAAACTGAGGATAACTCATTGGTACATGGCTGCCCTGGCTGGGAATCGAACCTGGGGCCTCCGTATCGCAAGTCCGTTGACCCAACCACTGAGCCACCGAGCGAAGTAAGCCAATAGTCCGAACCTATCGAAACCATTTGACTCGGAACGTGGACCTTCAAATATTGAAATGTTAAAAGCGTCGCCGCTACTCCATTACGGTAATTCGTCCCAAACCGCGGCCGAAATCAATTTAATAAGCCATTAAGGGGACGGGGAGATGTCGCCCTATTCAAATTGATATACCCCACATATTCAAACCTGTGGTCATTTATACACACGAATACAGAGAAAAGTATAGATGGCACAATAATATTGAGATTTTCTCAAAAACTACTGGAACGAATTTAATAATTCTTATACAGTTACGCGTTTTAGCTGTTATCTATCTTACAGTGAAAAATTCTTGTAATAGGTCAAGTAGTTTTTGAGTAAATCTCAATCTTAAAAAACTCTCCTGTACACTTTTCTCTGTGTTAGACCGTACGAACAACATCAGTTATAATGTAGTCATTAATGGTAGTTGCTGTACGATTTCAACTCTTGCGACGCAGATAATAAGAACGATCCAAAGTCTAAGGTGTAGGTAACACTTAAATGTGCTTTGGACTGTTATAACACAAACAGGCACCTAAAAACTTAGATCAAAAGACAAAAAAAATAGCAGCTCCAAATTCTTACGTTTTTCTGTCTATTCTAACTTTCCTCTAAATGACAATGCCAGATTCTGCCCCACCATCATCCGCAAGTTGTACAAGATAACGAATAAATGTAAAAATAACTCCATTTTTTATTAAAATTATTGGTTTAAAATAAAGTTTTGTACAAGTTGCGATTCGAAAAAAACAGCTTAATTAAGAATTCAGAAAATAGTACGAAATCGAAGCGATTTATTCATTGTTTTTGTTATTCTTCTATAGGAGTTGTGAGAGTAGTAGAAAATGATACTGATTATGATTATGCAATATGAAACCTGTAATAAGTCGCCAACAAAATGATAGGTACAGCTTAAATGGTCACGTAGTTTTGTAGGTGGGGCAAAGCTCCATTGAAATGTGGCAATGTCATTTATTTTATTTTTGTAGAAACACCGTACCGGTTACTTAGGTACCGTTTAATTACCAATATCTATGCAAAAGCTAAAACATTTTTTTTGCAGGTGACCCCTCACCTCCTTGCCTTAATGAAACAACACTGTCAATTACCTTTTTCAGTTTAATGAGCTTTAATAATTGAATAACGGTCGTTTGAGGTTAACCAGTTTTCAGTATACCAGTAAAATACATGCTTTATTTTTGGCGTCTGTAAATATTGGGATTTTACGATAGATCCGTAAACAGGAACGAATGTAGTCAATCAATTTAATCTTTACACATTGGCATAACCATAGACAAAACATAACTGCCATTTTATTAGCAACTAGCTGTACCCAAACTTCGTTTACGTAGAGGAGGAGGGTGGAGAGGATGGTGGAGATCAGGAGGCAGATCTTCCCCTCTGGATCCTTGTTTCCACATCACATACCGCCATGTACATACCGCTTGTAGCCTATGAGCTGTCCGGATATTTCAGCTATCTCCTAGTGAAACTCCCATCAAAATCCCTTCAGTAGTTATAGCGTGATACTTGCACAAAGCCACAGACAAACACAAAAATTCTAAAAATTAGTGTTTTGGCATCAGTATCGATCCTAAAACACATTACAGTTATTCTTTTCAAAAAATATCCAATGTACAGACACAACTTTTTTACAGTCTTATTATGTGTAGGTATATAGATTACATATACACTCAAAGTGTCTCGTGTATTCCTAATTTCCGACGTGAGGCGCACAAACTTTTTTAAACAAGTACAGTAACAAACAAGTATTATTTTATTAATATTATACCTATTATTTACTTTGCAATTGAAAGCTATGATCATAAAATATAACAAAATGGATAGTCAAATCCTCTGCACAGGTACTGCAGGATCCATTTACCTTGTAAATGGTAATTGGACCTGTGGTCATTGAATATTACATTATCACCTACAACACTATGGTCAATAATCTAACCACATCTGATTGAGCGACTGGTTTGGGACCGGCCCAGCCGCAAGCCAGCGCACTGTGCAAAGACGGACTACCCAATGTGGAACGGGAGTAAATCGTATTTATACTTCCAGCGGTGAAAATTTCAATAGCGCGATGCAGGATTTCATTGATTCTGTACTGAACAGCTAAGACGACAAGTTTGCAACATTATTATAATTTATCCCTTCGTACTAGCAAAATGTTTGTTTGCCTATGGACTGTCCATAATTGATTGCACTGTAGTTTCCTTTAGAGATAGATTAGACATACGACACAGGAATCGCTTGCTACTTTGCAAAGAAAGTAAATTTTTAATATACCGAAGTGATTGCAAATATCGAGTAGGTTTTTATACATGGTCCTACCTATTGCCTATAGGAACCTGTAATGTAAGTAAGAGTAGCCCCGGATCGATTTTTTCGACCCGGCGCAGAACTTGGTAGCCTTTTCACACAAAAATACACAAATAATAAACGGTATGGACTACCGTTTTTTATATAATCTAGTATCAAACTATTAACAAACTAGTATTATTATATTTAAAAAAAAGTTTGTACGCCTTAGCGTACAAACTTTTTTTTAAACAAGTACAGTAACAAACAAGTATTATTTTATTAATATTATAACTATTATTTACTTTGGAAAGCTATAATCATAAAATATAACAAAATGGATAGTCAAATCCTCTGCACAGGTACTGCAGGATCCATTTACCTTGTAAATGGTAATTGGACCTGTGGTCTAAATATTACATTAACACCTACAACACTATGGTCAATAATCTAACCACATCTGATTGAGCGACTGGTTTGGGACCGGCCCAGCCGCAAGCCAGCACACTGTGCAAAGACGGACTACCCAATGTGGAACGGGAGTAAATCGTATTTATACTTCCAGCGGTGAAAATTTCAATAGCGCGATGCAGGATTTCATTGATTCTGCACTAAACAGCCAAGACGACAAGTTTGCAACATTATTATAATTTATCCCTTTGTACTAGCAAAATGTTTGTTTGCCTATGGACTGTCCATAATTGATTGCACTGTAGTTTCCTTTAGAGATAGATTAGACATAGATTAGACATACGACACAGGAATCGCTTGCTACTTTGCAAAGAAAGTAAATTTTTAATATAGGTACCGAAGTGATTGCAAATATCGAGTAGGTTTTTATACATGGTCCTACCTATTGCCTATAGGAACCTGTAATGTAAGTAAGAGTAGCCCCGGATCGATTTTTTCGACCCGGCGCAGAACTTGGTAGCCTTTTCACACAAAAATACACAAATAATAAACGGTATGGACTACCGTTTTTTATATAATCTAGTATCAAACTATTAACAAACTAGTATTATTATATTTTAAAAAAAGTACAGTAACAAACAAGTATTATTTTATTAATATTATAACTATTATTTACTTTGCAATTGAAAGCTATAATCATAAAATATAACAAAATGGATAGTCAAATCCTCTGCACAGGTACTGCAGGACCCAATTACCTTGTAAATGGTAATCGGACCTAACGGTGACAACTCCTTCAGCACTATGGTCAATAATCTAACGTCATCTGATTGAGCGACTGGTTTTAGACCGGCCCAGCCGCAAACCAGCGCACTGTGCAAAGACGGACTACCCAATGTGGAACGGGAGTAAATCGTATTTATACTTCCAGCGGTGAAAATTTCAATAGCGCGATGCAGGATTTCGTTGGTGCTTTAGAAGAAGAGATGTCACTTAATTTACAAATATCGAGTAGGTTTTTACATGGTGTTGCCGATAGGCACTTGTAATATCATGCCAAAAATACATAAATAATAAAATTCGTTGTTTGCTACACTTGTCTACAGTCGGCCGGGCCACTGACAGCGTGATCGGGCGTATTTTGTACCGCACAATATTTTGTACAGCGTCATTGCGCTGCGATAATTTCAAGAGAACTTGAATGTAGATTTTTTTTAAATAATAATTATGTTATAAATATTAAAAACACAATTTTAGGAACTGAGATTATTTAGACTACTGTACCACCTCTGAGTTGGGCATTGCTGAGTGGTCACCAAAACTAAAAATGTTTGCGCGCTTCATAGCAGGGAAATACGGCCGGTTAATTGCCTTCCATGAGCCAACTAGCGCCGCCAATCTTGAAAAAATAATATCTTCCAATTTAATCAATTTTATTAAAAAAGCTATTTACAAAATGTTTATTAGGATGAATACTATTTTTCAATATAAAATACATGGCATAATTGCGACAAGCTAAGTTGTAGTTCACAAATGTGCCAAAAACGGCCGTTTTTCGCAATTATGCGAACTACAACTTACCGAAATTGAATCACGTTATAAATAAGCATTTAAAAAATAGTATTTATCGTAATAAACATTTTGTAAATAGCTTTTTTAATAAAATTGATTATATTGGATGATATTATTTTTTTAAGATTGACGCTTCAAACGCGTCACGCCCGCCTCGCGGCGTTTGCCGCACCTTTAAAAAGCCTGACACACTAGGGCGCGATCTGTACGCGGCTTGCAGTTGAAACGCATGCCCGGCCCCTTTTCTCCCGTCGTTAACGTCAAGTAGGTAGCGGATTGCGGCCAAGACCTCAGATCGCTACTGGACGTTAACGGCGGGAGAAAAGGGGCCAGGGCATGCGTTTCAACTGGCCGCAAGCCGCGTGCAGATCGCGCCTGTGTGTGTAGGCTTAATAAGGGTAAATTAACCTGCGACGGTGCTTCCTCGCTCGTTATAATAGAATTATTTAGCTCGTAGCACCTTCCTAATGGCGTTGGGAGATTGAATATCTTAATACAACTGCGTCAGATGGTCTAGATTTTTTGACTTCTACCGATGAAAATTCAAAAGTACACAGGGCGCTTCGAAAAGGTTGAGATTTTCTCAATAACTACTTGACAAAAAATAAATTATGTTACTTTAAGAGGGGCAGAACCACTTTTCGTAAAATCTGAAATCAAAATTGCAATTGTCATGATTGCAAGTTTCACTTCACATTATATGTTTATGAATACTTAGATGAATACTACTACAGCGGGCACACATCCTGGTGTACAACATTGCTTAATTTTTGCGATCACTATGGACCCTCTAGTCTAATAAGTTTTTTTATTATATTGCGAATATCCATCTAAGTACATCATGTCGACGTTATTTGATGTTGACGACGTTGGCACCTTTTCCTTGCAAAGTGGTGTAAATGTTGACGTGCAAAAATGTACTCAACGTGCTTACTTGCAATAAAGAAATTTGACTTTGACTTTATTATGGCATTATTTAGTTGCTCTAAAATGTAGTTAGACGTTATATTTGAGCAATAAATGTGTGCATGTAAAGAGTTGCCAAGTTACACAGACGACCTGTAGCCTGGGGCGGTCGCAATTCAGGCTGTACAAACAGCGCTGTAGTGATGTGCCGCTAACGTTGAAATATATCGATATTTTATATTTAGTAATGATTTGGGGATAAGTAAAACAATTGCTTAGATCAATGTATACTTCTACTTGTTTAGTAAACAGCGATTGTTCTGATGTAAGTAGGTAATTGTGGCACTTCACTTGTCTATTCGTATTTGCCTATTTGTCATAATTGCCATGTGTGGTTGGTATGCTTGATAAAATATTCGTCTTATTTGTATGTACGTCAAGTATTTGATGCTCACACTTCAATTGGCTATTCGTATTTGTGTATTTGTCATAATTGCCATGTGTGAAACCATGCTTGACAAAAATTCGTCTTATTTGTATGTACGTGAAGTATGACAATTACGACAAACATCCAATAGCGACTACGAATAGCCAAGTGAAGTGCCCCCATAACAAATACGACAAACATCCAATAGCGAATACGAATAGCCAAGTGAAGTGGGAGCAAAACTTCGCAAAACTTCGCAAAACTTCTGCTAATGCTTATGTTTCATCGACTAGCCTCCCCTGTCGTTCCCATCTCCATTAGTAAACACCCCCTCAATTCTCTGAACACGGTAACGCTCATGAAGCAAGGAACCACCGATTGAGATAACCATATTTACACCACAGACTCCGCTCTTGCATGACTTTTTATTGTGTGAGTTTTCGATAGACATAAAACAGATGTCTCTTTCTGACAATAAGGGGCGGAGACATGTCCTCGTACAAAATATACTTTAGTGTAGCTAAGGTAATAAAATGAGCAGACTGTATTTTATAGAAAACTGGTTTATTGAAGCTATTGAACAAATATTTTTTTATACTCCTATTTAAAATCACGTAAATGCGTTGCAAGACGAAATTATATTATTATTGTCTTTATTTCTTTTCTTTCTTATTTAATATTTTTACACATTTTAATAATAAAAAAACAAATAGTAAAATATATACGAGTAAATATAAAAAATAGCCACCCGCCAGCAGCGGGATGCATGCGCATCCAAGCTGCCGGAGGTTTAGGATCCCAGAATGAGATCCCATATTATTATTATTATATTTGTAGAATTCTGCCAATGTCGAGTCGGATATGGGAGAGACGAAGTTTTAGTCATTGCTGATGACAGTGACAGTTGTCTTGACATTAACTTGACGATGTTCCGCCGTCAAAGCAACTTACAAACATAAGGCTCTCTCAGGTTCTCTTGAAAATGGCGGGAAACGACGGTTGTGAAATTGTTTGATAATTTTCCTTTTAACGTCTACAGGGACTATTTTGTGTTCAATATCACGTTAAATTAATCAGAAAATGTTCGCGAATGACAGTACGGTGAAGTTATTGGATTATTTAAGCATGATCTGAAATTTCAAGCTTTTATCAAGAGTTCCCGCTACAAGCTCGGGAGTGAACGTGACTGTCGAGCTGCTTCGTCCAGAGTGATGACGCTACGGCGTCTCCTCTGGATGAAGACGCTACTGCGACTCCCCTGGAGGAAGATAGAAGACTATTGAATATATTAAATTTTCTGTAACATGACATTGGCAAATGACGAACTGTCGAGTCCAATAATAAAATAAATAAATAAGGCTCTCTCAATGTAGCGCGGTGTTTATTCCTTCATGGTAGCGCCCGTTGCCCCATTTCTGCTGTGTACACAGGAAAGCGAAAGTCATTGCAGCTAAACGGCGCGATCCTGCCACGAGTCATGCAGCTGTTATTTATTAGAAAGAGTTATTGCTATTATTATGATTTGGCGAAACATTGTGACCACCCACAGTCTCTCAGAGAAATTGCCTAGGGCCTTATTTGTATCGAGATTATCTCAAAAAGTACTTGACCGATTTTTGCAAATTAATTTACAATTACATATGCACTCTAAAACATGAAAAATGAAAATGAAAAATTGTATATTTCATAAAATTACAGAGACTACATTCAATGTGAACCCTGACTCTTACACTAGGATAGCCTGTGCTGTAAGATACAGTGTCTTCCAATGGTCTTACTTACCTTACTTTTAAATTAAATAACATAATGTACTTATAAAAGGTATACAATTTTTTAATAATACGCATGCATGGTGTGTGAGAGGGTGCGTGAGAGTATGTGAGAGGGTGTGTGAGGGTGTGTTAGGGACATACCTACACACCCTCTAAGCATCGAAAATGGCGAGAATCGACGCGACGATGACGGCTGCATAATTATTTGATAGTTCTGGTACAACCAGACCTTGTGTTTGTTTTGTGTTTAAAATCATGTATTTAATACTACACAGTAAATTAATCAGAAATTGTTCGCGAATGTCAGTATGTTAGATTTTTCGGATAATTTATGCAACATCTGCAGTTTCGAGCTACAGTCAAGAGTCCCACTACGAGCTCGAGAGTGAACGTTACTGCTGAGCTGCTTTGTCCAGAGTGACGACGCTACGGCGAAAAGAGAAGACTGATATCTTAAGAATATTCTGTAACATGACATTGGCAAATGACGAAGTGTCGAGTCCATTATTAAACTAAATAAATAAGGAGTAAACTACTACTATACAGCTTGATGGATAGAGTACGTATTTTAAATTTTATGCTAAAAATCAGTCGCGTTTTGGTTTTTGTATTAAATCACTTGTTTGTCAAAGTTCTGCTGCTCTCCAAAAGATTTTATTATGCCAAAATATACTGTGGTAATCTTATTACCAACGTGGTTCCTACTGCACTTGACGGAGACATGTATGTGGGTGGAATTGCCGATGTGTTTAACTTATGATTCGTTCTGGAGCGGAGTTACCCGAACGGGTTTGTTTGTATTCCATTGTTTGTTTCTATTTATTTTATTGAAACTATTGTGTGTATTTCAAAAAATTTAGTAGCAGGAAGAGTACCTAAGACACTGGCAGCGTTACCTCGCTGGATCGCGATGCTAATCCGTTGCGCGAGGTAGCTGCCAGCTCTTGGGTCACCAGTGACATATTTTTTTTTAAAATAGTTTAGATTAGGTTTTTAATATTGAATGTTTCTTTTTTATTTTATATTGTACCTTTTTGAAATAAACAAGTAAAAATTGTGTGTATTTCTGTAATTGTGATGAGCCCGAATAGGTACGATATTAAAAATCTCTTTCTAGTCTATGAAATTATACTGGTCATAGATAGAAGTAATTTCAATGGGGTACAATCGATTTTTGGATAATTTTTAAAAGGGAAGGAATACTATATTAATATTAAAGCAAATATAAGTCAAGAAGCAAACAAGTGATTTATTACAACAAAACTGATGGCATATAAATATATTCAATATCAGTCTCTTAAATATAGAGATTACGGTTGAAGACAGAGATAAGTATACATACAGCCTCAATAAGATTGAGATTTTTTCAAAAAACTATTTTACAGTTACATAGTTTTAACTTTTATCTATCAAACAGTGAAATAATTTTTGCAATAGGTCAAGCAGTTTTTGAGAAAATCTCAACCTTAAAAACTCTCCGGTACACCTTTCTCTGTTTTACACCGTACATAAGTATACAAAAATCCATAAAGCCGTTCAGGCTACAAGAGGCCACAATGGAACCGACATACAAACATACACTCGAAAACCATTACTCTCTTCCTTTCGACAGTAGGGTGAATATAATAAATATTTTCACTGCTCATAATCTGAATACCTAATGATTTTGTAGGTAGGTAATGTAAATGACAATTTATGCAATATAAATGAAAAGTGTTTTTGTATATTATGCGTTTACACATAATATGAGCTTTAGCTGAATTAACGCCTAACTCGGGTCAAGCCGGTGATTAAAGCGGCTGTTAAGCGGGCGTTAACACCCTATCGGCAGATAAATGGCCTCAATATGTTGAAGCTTTGCCTTGGATCCCTTCACATTACCAAACTTATCGCCATGGTTATTTATTCAGTGTTGTTTCAAATACATGAAGATTGGTAACCGTTGAAAGTCGTGTAGGCTTATCTGCGAACTAATGATAACTAGAAGAGTTCAGTCATGTTATTTGGACGATTAGAGAGAGAGAGAGAGAGATCTTGTATGTACAGTGTCACTATTTGGAGAGAGAGTCTCTTATCTAGTGATTTGAGTCAATTAAAGAGAGTCCGTCCCACTATTTGGGGCGGTCAGAGATATATTCTTAGTAGATATTTGGGGCAGAGAATTTGAATCAAAAACTAGGTACATATTACTTATACATAGTTTTTATACGTACCTACAGTCATACATACCTATTTGTACAGTACCTAAGTTCCTAATGCTTTTGTAATGCTTACGACTCTTTTACTTTTTCCAGTAATGACTGAGATACATTGTGTTTCCTACTTCATATACGAGTATTGTGCTCGGTTAGTAAGTGGGGCCTGACCTTAATTTACTTACTGAACTATCTTCTACTCTCATACACCTACCCTACAAATGTGAAGGAGAAATTATTTCATTTGTGTGTCTTATTGTGATCATGATAGCGGCAATGCAGTCGAAATATCGGGACCTGTATCATTAAGTTTAAGATTTGTGATTACCGTTTTATTTCGTTAATGAATAACGGACTGCTTTTTGTGAAAGAGAATTATTTTATTTGTTTCTTTGTCTTATTGTGATCATGATAGCAGCATTGCAGTCGAAATATGACTGGTCAGGTGACCAAAAGGCTGGCAGCTACTTCGCACAATGCATTAGCCTCGCGATACAGCGGGGCAACGCTGCCAGCCTTTTGGGCACCTGGGGGCAGGTTTTTTTATCTTTAATTTTATTTTATTTTTTTATATTAAGTTTGCTTTTTAGACAGTTTTAGTTTAGATATAATTATTAGTTTGTTTACTTTAGTTTTATTTGTTTTTAAGGTTTTGTTCCTTAAATAAAAAATATATGTCAAAAATATAAATTGAATTGCAACATCTCTTCGAATGAGCTTTCTTTGAACAAATGTAGACAAAGTCTATATTATTTACGAATCTTTATTTAGATTTACAATAGGTGCGATAGATAGCTATACCTAATGCTCCTTGACCCCAGAAATTGATAGCGCTTAAAAGGGCAAATCGTTATCGATTCATCTCAATTAATTCGGGCTCTGTATCTTATTAGGTGGGAGGGAATTTCTGGGAAACAATATTCCGACTTCGTCGAGCGAACGTTTCTAATTCAACTTAGAGTAGGTTGTAGGGTGGGTACTCACTGCCCACGAGTCTACCCACTTGGTTTTTAAACGTATTTTTGTTGAAAACATTACAAAAAATACAGCGTTACTTTTGGCAATTATCAACTTTTGGAAGTTGTATAATTTCAGTAACTTTTACCTGTTTCCACCTGCAAGTAAAGTCAGGCAAGTCTTGAACGAGTTACTTGCATGCAATTTTCCTGAATATGAAGTGCTAAGGAAGATGTCGCGACAGCACTTGCTACGGTCTTGCAAGCTGCTTTGAGCAGATTGTCGGACATTTCTTGCAGGTGAAAACACGTCCTAAACCCGACTGTTTTTCGGTATTCCCTTGATTCTATATTTATATTTATTTTATGGAAAATTTCTTAGGTAGAAAGTCTCCGATAAGTATTCATGTGCTATCATCATAGCCCCACATCCTCCGCTACAAACATGAGCATACAAACTCATTGTATAATATTTATGACGTCATAAAACGCTGATATCTTCCTAAAAAGCGCTTTCGTAAGTACAGAGAATCCTGTTCAGATCGTAAGTATAGAATACGTTTTGCTAAATCTGTCTCAAGAGCTTAAAGGTCATACAGAACACGTAAAATATACAAATGTACTAGTTTTGTGCCCCGAGACCTGTCCTATCTCACCAGAATATTCCAGTCCACTCCTGAGCATATGCCTCTCGGTTCATTCTCCATGTAGTCCGATCCTAGGGACCATATACCTTTCCTATAGAAACCTAATAATTTAAAGCCTATGTTAGATGCCTCTTCAAGTCTCCATGCCTTATCCATGTGGCTCGATCCCAGGGCTATCGGGACTTCCACATCTATGGGAGTCCGAGATATTACTTGTGTAATGGTGCTTCTCGACGCAATCTCAATGTGGCCCAATCCCAGGACTTTCGGGACCTATATACTTTTCCTATAGGAACCTGATATATTGCCTGTGTAAGGTGCATCTCCATGCATTCTCCATGTGACCCGGTCCTAATGTTTTCGGGACTACCTTTCCTATACAAGCCTGATATTTAGCCTGTATAAAGTGCCTCTTCGTGCGTTCTCCAGGGCTTTCGAGAATCTTTATTAATAGCCCGATATTTTGCAGGTGTAAAGTACCTCTCCATGCATTCTCCATGTGGTCCGATCCCAGGCCTTCGGGACATATACCTTTCCTATACAAGCCCGATATTTTGCCTGTGTGAGGTGCTATCGGACTATACCTGCTCAAATGAATCGAACCAATAAGCGTTTGCATTCGAATAGGACTGGACCCGGAGTTGACCCGAACTTATAATCCCCATCTTACCCGAAGATCTATCTATTCATGTACATGTACATGTACATGGATACAGCAGATCGAGCATTATTGAGTGACAAACAGCCGCCCAAATATTGTGCCCAAACTTTTGTAGTTATAATATTAGTGGAATTTTAACGTTCATTTGTCTGTCTCACTGGAAATAGATTCAGCTTTTATTCAATTTATGACTGAATATTTTATTTATTCCCGAAGGTTTCCATCTGTATTGAATAGCTCCGTGTCTATTTCGATTCGCCATTTGGAATAGGTATTTTGTATCTGAAAACAAAGCATATAATATTATTATCTATGCACGGTCTGAAAACTAAGGCAGGCTACAAAATAACGAATGATGTACTACATACAGAAGGTAGGCTCCGTAACGCGCTTCTTTTTTTTCGAGCATTTCATCATAAGGGCGCAGTCTTATTTTAATTTGGAAATGCGGCAGCCCTAGCGCTAGCGCAGATACGTAGCTAACAGCAGAATCTGAGACACTGCACTGATCAGATCAAGTGTAACATTTTGGACTTTGGATCGTTCTTATTATCTGCGACGTAAGAGCTAAAATCATACTGCAAGTTTTACCATTGATCTGCCATTGTCCGTAAGAATCATTTAAATCAAGACCACCATGTACCTTCTGTCGCTTCCTTATTTTATAGGCAGGTGCTGTATAAACCTGACCTTCAACACTAATTCAACGCCACACTATAAATCGGCCTTAACTTTGGTCCCTAAATAGAGACGCGATAAAGTGTTCGGTTTGTGTTCACTGAATTAAACCGGAACCTTAATTCGGATTTCGCAAGCCGCTTGCGTTCATAAACATCAATGCTGATAGCCATAAACCAGGTTTAACTCCCTTCCCTTAAACCGTGTTTTGTCACTTCCATACTTTGTTAAAAAGCGAAGTTAGAAAGCTTAGCTTAGTAAGATAGCTTTACACCGTGGAATAACCTTAAGTCATGTTTGTGACTAATGGTAAATAATTAATTATAATTCCAAACTGTGTTTTCGATACTTTACATCGTCTATCGCTATCGTAAGAGAATTAGTAATCGACGCGTTTTTTCAATGCTATGATTATATTAAGATTTTCTGATTTTCGGAAGTACTTTAGGTATTCGACCAAATCGCAGCACCTACCCCACGCCCGTATCGTCTACTACAATTGAAATTATCTAGCACGTAATCTGGGGCTATCATGTTGAGGCAATGCATGTGGAAAAACGATTCTCAACTCTAATTTTCCGCTTTGTGCATCGAGAAGGATTCACCTGTACCCCTATATAAATGTACTGAGTCCGTTTATCCCGGGATTCAGTTGAGTTATCGTCATCGCTTCGCCCCGGATTAGACAGTTACTAACGCAGATAAGGGTCACTATTTATTTTTAGCCACCTGAACGTGAATGTCGCTTAGTATCCGACACCTGAATAAGAATATGATTCATACCTAAATCGAGCTTAAAATTCTTCGTCATTCGGTGTACAGTACATACATAAACGTTAAGTTGGTAGGGTTAGTCGAATCCAATGGACTTCCACCTGCTCCGATACTGACACTGTGGTTGATCGCTTCATCGTTCATCAATCTCTTCGTGCACCTTCTTCTTGCAGTGCCTCTCCACTAATGAAGGCTGGCCGATCTCCCTCTGTCGAGCCAGTCGGTAAAGCTCTTCGACGCTGGCTATCGCTGTCCACTCCCTTATATTGCGAAGCCACTATTTCTTCCTTCTGCCAACCCGCCTCTTCTCCTCAATCTTGCCCATCATCATGAGTTGGAGGAGTTGGTACCTCTCGTGTCTGAGCACGTGTCCGAGATAGCCCACTTCTCTCCTCTTGATGGTGGTCATGAGTTCCCGGGATTTACCGGGGTTCTTCATGCACCGCCGGTAGATCAGTCCTTGCCCTTTTTCAGAGTATCACTAATCTTGGCGACAATACTTCTGCCGACTCTTCCATTACCATTCGTGATTAAGTATGTTAAAGCGTAAGTTTTTAACCTACTAAAGCTACGAAGAATAGTTTCCTTGGAAGACTTTCCAAAGAAACTTTTCAAATGTAAGTAATTCTTCCAGAACTTGGTGAGAACCCTCTGTTTACAACAAAGAATAAAGTGATATAAAAATTTTAATAGTCACAATTTTAGGGAAACTAGATTTGACTGGTTTCCCTAAAATCGTGACTGCTCGACTCCTGTTCATCTTAGTTTGATGACTAATAGACTAAAGCCTTCCTGGAACTAATGTTTGATGCTAGCGAAAACCGCATCTAGCTTCGTCCAATGGCTTACAAATTAAGAACGAACATACTCGAAGATAATTAATTTACGTACACACATTGAGGCAATGCGCTGTGCTTAGAGTAACTTGTGTGATTCTCAGAAGATTTAGAAACACTCCAACTAAGATTCATCGTTAGCTTAGAGCTGTCTAAGCTATTAGTCGAAAACTAACTCGAGTTTGCTACTCTAAATTCGGTAATAAACTAATTTATTCTAGAACGGTGTTGCTCACAGTATTAGTGTGTTTATTCATTTATTACCCAAAATATATATATATGAATATGCCAAAATTGTCGACCGAGTTCTTTTTGTTTATATGTATAATGATGGGTAACGCAAATTAGAACGACACAGGTAGAACCTAGTGCGGAGTTCATTAGCAAAAGTATACTGTACGTAAATGGAAATTTCTGTTAAATAAAATATTTCGTATTCTGTATTTTTTGTGTATATTGTATTGATTAACACCGAATTTCAGAACAAGTGCCTTTTTTGTAAACAAAAACGACTACTACTACTTTGCCACGCTTTGCTATGACTATTGCATTTTATTTTCACATTTTAAGATCGGGTTACTTTATTTTTACAATGATCAACATACTCATTCAGTCCGTTCTTTAAATATTACACCAAAATTACAAAATAAATTGATTTGACATTAGATATAGTCGCAGATTTCCGATACGACTCACGAGTAGGTATTCTTGGTTTTCTGTACCATTACCTGGAGTGACTATAGTAAAATCGCGCGATAACCTAAAAAATCTTATGTCCATGAACAATACTCGTTATAAGTAATTACATTATGCCTTTTCTTTCAGCATCTGTCGGGTAAAAACGATGTGCACCATTTTAGATACTAACTTACCTCATAATTCTGGGTTATCTATGAATGCTCTCCCGAAATTCGGAAACTGATTATTGAATCTCGCAAAGTGCTGAGCTAAGCGCGTTCTCTAATAAGACCGATGGGTTTGGCAATGAGATCCAATATCGGGAATGGGATTCGATTACCAGAAGTGGCAGTTAAACAGGTAGAGGAACTTTCCAGAAATTTTATGATCAACTTTATCCTTCTTACACTTTCGCACGGTAACTAGCGAGCCACATTTTTAACGGAAATGAGGTCATAATCGTAATAAAAATATAAAATCGTAGTACATTGGATTGGTATGCCTGGATTATACTACTCTATATCACAATGATATATCTTTATTGCAAGTTAAGTACGTTGTGTAATTTTTTGCAAGTCAATATTTTTTGAAATTACATTTAGGTACACCACTCTGCACAATTTTCTTATTTGCAATTATCTTAGGCTGTTATTCATAATAAATGCCAAAACGGTGGAATAAGCCATGGTTTTGTTAAACCCAGTTTAACTACATAAACCACCGTTTATCGTATTCGTATGTTTTACGGCGTTAAACTAGGGGGCGAGGTAGTTTAACTAAGCGGCCGCTAAATGCTACTTTTAAGCGACCGTTTAACGCTGAATCGGGTTTTTGAATACGAACATCCTTAAACCGTGACTTAAGCCACTGCTTAACTTTGAAATTACGATTATGAATAACAGCCTTATACATTTTGTGACCTTAACACACACAAACCCCTAAAAACTCCAACAGAAATCCATACCTAGTTGTCTCTGTATTTTAATTATTTGCATAATTAAATTACATACATGTCAGCACAAGGCTTTCTAAGCCTTGGTTAGGATGCCTCGGAGGCAAATTAAATTGTATATTGAACTATTGCTTCATGACTCTTAAACTTAGGAAAATAATTCTTAGAATCGGTCTAGTAATTCTTGAGAATATTTCAACCTTGTTGAGGCCTCCTGTTTTTTCTCTATTTTCGACTTTACCTAAAATGTCTACACAAGAATGGAAAAAAACATAAGGAATTCCCATTCTACAATTTGATTAATTAATCTGTATTAATAAAATCTGCCCGTCCATTAAAAGCTTCATTCAGCCTGAATTGATTTCGGCTGTCAAATTACTTTATATCCAGTTATTTGAGCGTTGAGCGTCTTCAATCTCTGCCTTGTTGAGTTTATGGAAAATCCCGTGATTACGTTTAATTTATACTTAGATAGATTGTCCAATTCTAGTCCAATTTAGGATTTGATGCTTAATAATTTTATTTATTTGGAGATTATGATTAAATATCTATTATTATTAATACTTATTTGTATCCATAATGACTTCTATTAACGTTATTATCTCATGATAATTACACACATACACTCACACATTGTTTTCCACATCTCCTTTGCCTCCGTATTCACAAATATCGTCATTTGCGCTCGTTATACCTACACCATATTTGGCCCTTTTATCTCACTTCTTATTCGGTTTCGACTATTGTCATTCATTATGCATGACATCACCACCGCTTCGTTTTATAACTACTATACGTCTAACAATAAAACGTCACCTTCGTCACTCTTCCACTTTCAATTATTCATATTCCTAATATCTCCTTCACATGTTCGTTCACCTTAATCAAACGGGACATAAATTATTTCATCTCATTAATGAATCACCTACAATCTTCACTCAATAAATTCCGTCTATCTCTTCGACGTCTCATTACCACTCAAATATTCCGTAGTCACAATTCAGTATAAATTGACCGGAGAGTTCCACAAACGTGTATACCTTCAATTTAGGTCTAGATTTGGACCTAGATTAGCGCAGCCCGAGTCGGCATGAATAATTTAGTCCCAGTTTGTTCGCCAGTTCACCTAAATCTAATTAATGCCGGTCGAGGTTGCGGTCATCTGACTAGTAATTGGGTCATTTTATATCAGTCTTCATTTACATTTTAAAATCTTGTTGGAATGCGAATTTAACGAGTTTTTAAAATGGGTTAGGGTTTAGGCAGATTGTCCCTTTATTACATAAAGAGAACCACATTGCAGATATTGTTTAACAAAAACAGTTTATAACAAAGGCTGCAAAAGATCTATTGCAATAATCATTAAGAATACGGGCGGCGGCCCTGAGACGGCCCTTACTGGGAGACTAGACAGGGCGTAATGACCAAGTAAACATTATAATGAGTGACCTAACTTCGGAGATACGTGTAGCAAGAGGACTGTACGCACTCGGTAAGCGCTGTCTCAAGACAGCAAGCTGAGCGCGCACGGCTGTGATGAGGCTGGCATGGGACATAACATACCTCAACAAAAAATTAATTTAAAAAAAATACAACAGTAAGTAGATAGGTAAGTAAAATTCGGTACTGACATAAAACGTAGGTTCTCGACTCGGAAGTGCGACTAACTGAAATTGACACCATGTAAGTGGGACACTATGCCATGCCTGCATACCTTACATTGAACTCAAAATGACCGTTAATTTGACTATGGTTATGGCTTAGTCTCTAGATTGTGTTCAACAAAGTTGTAGCGACTCTTTTAATCCCTTGAGACAAGCAAGTAACTCTACAGTCAGCGATTATTTTACATAGCGCCCAACACTTAGTTTCCTAAGCTGAAGGCTCTTAGGCCTGTGACAAAAGCTTGTCCCCAGAAGCTTGTCAATATGTCATGCTTCTACGGAAAGTCAACAGCCAATACGTTTCAAAACTTCCATGTTTTGCAACATGTTGGCATAAAATCAAATCCGCCATTTTGTAGAGATATCAAGAGCCGGGAGAGATAAAAAGCCGGGTGCTTTTTCAAACAATATTTGATGCGGTTGAGTTATAGGTTTTATGGAGGTTTTAAACCGCTGGCAATTGCTCGTTATTAATATATTGAATAAGTATGCATGTTGGCTCCTCGCGAAGCCAGAATTGGTTACTGATAATGAATTGGATTGATAAAAGCTGGATCTTTATGGATATTTGGAAAAATCCACGCCCTTTGCTTGGTGAAGAGTTCAACTGTGAATAAAAAAATGGTTTTGTGTCTTTACTAGACAGTAAAGACAAGCAGCCAGTATGGTACGTACAACAGCAGATCGGTAACACTGGCAGGGCAGTACGATTTTAAATCTTACGACGCAGATAATAAGAACAGTCCAAAGTGTTACCCTTGATCTGTTAGCTGTACCTAAACAATGCATCTAAGTATTAATTTCTGAAGTATTCCCGAAATAGACATTTCATTCTCCAGACATCTGATGTCCGCTGACTTAAATCCAATTCTGTCGAAGTATCGACATCCTTGACATCGTGTAAATGATGAGGGTACCGAGTATCTACCTATACCGACGCGCCACAAGTCGTAATATCTTGCTATGTCAAGATATACGCTGGAAATACAGGATGCTATAAGATGTTTGTACCTATTGATCGTTAATAGGTCGTTCGACGCCCTCTTGGAATAGCGGTATCACCCTGTAGGCAAGTTATTATAGAAATACATGTCGAAAAATTAGTAATAAGTAGTTAATGTAAGTGCGTACGTTAATTAAGGAATAAAAATAGTGTTCGCGATATTAAAAGAGCCTTGAGGAAGCCACTAAAAATGATTGGAAAATTTCCAAACTCATATCGACCTTTTTTTTTGCGAAATATAGATATATACATTTAATTATCAATATTTTACCATTAGTTACATGAATCGTTTAATAGTGTAATTTTTTTTGTAAATTATTATTTAAGTATTTCAACATACTTATTAATGTAGAGACATTTTTTTTGTGACATCATCGGCCACTCCAAGCCCTAAGGGTTTGGTCAAAGGTGAATTTCGTCAACACATATTTTTCATATAAGCAATTGCTTTTCGTCAAGTAGGTACCTACTTATCATAAGACCAAAGGTGATTAGGTATTAAACTCTACATTTACTCTCAATAAAGTTCCGAAGCAACCTCACGTACATTTCGTTTAGAGATCGCGAAAGCAAGTTTATTTCTTTAAAATAGAAATGTTATTTCGAAATGGCTTAGATTTTCTCTACTATCGGTGAAAATAAGAAATCTGTAATATGCTGTCCTTTCAGTAGGTACACCTGTTGGCAGCAAAGCAAGTTATATTTTTCTCTTTCTCGTATTACAGGTACAAATTATTTGTACCCAGATCGCATTGTGGTTTCAGCTCAGATATATGGCCCGTTTTTTATGTTTTGCAATTTGTAGCTTGTACAGTAGATTATAGTCTGCTGTTACTATTAGTAGTATGTAAAGTTATGTTAGTAAGTTAAGTTATATTATGGTAACTACTTTAGATCTTGGGTTACATTAAATTGACAATTACTACATATTAGGTAGGTGATGTTAAAATACACTATTTAATGTTTCAAAATATCAAATATCAGGTGTGATTCTGCTGTGGCCGGCAGAATCACATCTAATCCTAAACCTAAACGCGACTGTCACTGTTACTCATAATAATCTACTTCACCTAGAGGGACTACTCGTTTAGCGACAGTTATATTCAGCATGCGACAACAAAATCGGCCACAATTGAGTTGCAAATAAAAGTTTCTTAAAAAATCTAATGTGGGCTGATGAGGCTGTATACCTAAAACACTTAAGAATATTTAAACACGTATCCGCGTCCCTTAGAAGAAAATGTATAAGGTTTTACCTGACAGCCATTAATCTTGCCTCTCGAGTGTGATATAAGGTAGCAACATTTAATATATTAAGGCACCTGGCCTTAGTCAACTTAACGTGACGCAAGTCGAGATTCGCCGAGATTTATGCCTCTAAAAACCCTCACCTTCTAGGTACATGGTTACCCTAAATTCGCGTAAAAGTCACGTCACGATTTCCTGGTTGTTTAATTTTTGTGAGGCTTGATCTTTAATTGAATTTTCTTTAAAAAAATTTAAAGATCTACTTATTGGGGACCTACAAAGTCATACGGTTGACAATAACCGTATAACTTTGTAGAGCTCGGTGGCGCAGTGGTTGGGTCACTGGACTTGCGATACGGAGTTCCCAGGTTCGATCCCCAGTCAGGTCAGCCATGTACTAATGAGTTATCCTCTCAAAACGGTGAAGGAAAACATCTTCACGAAACCTGTAAACCGTAGAAAAAAATCTAAGGCTAATCCGCAGTGTGGCCGCGTGGTCGATCTAGGCCTATGCTCCCTCGATGTAAGGACAGGTCCTGTGCCCGAGCAGCTGGGACATAAAAATAGACTGATGATGTGTAACGTAATCGCGTTTATTTATACATGTAATTATGAATACCTACTTGAAAATCATAAAACGAAATATCAAAAGTGCTCCCAGCATTGGTTGGTTTGCCCCAACCTTAATCAGGCGGGCAAACGGAAAGAAAATTTCATTTGATACGCAATTTTTATGACCACCTCGGTGGTTGTCCTGCAAATGTCGCAGTTGGGGTATGGTCCGTCTAAAAGCGAAATTTTGGAATGATATTGTAACGATCACGTCTTTAAATCAATTTCAAGACATGGTAAAATTTTGCTAAAATAACTTAATTATAACACAATCTTCTTAACTAATAAAAATTAATAAAAACTCTACGTAATTTAATTACAAACCAAAAATTATGACAATGACCAAAAAATCAAAATCTGACAGAGAAGAAAAATTGCAGAAATCTGGCAGACGTAAATAAATGTGAAAATATTTAAAAATTCAATAAATAATAATTATTCAAGAAGAAATGATATTGAAATAGATTTGCAAGTTTACATTTACTAGATTAGGTATTCCTGTAGTTTAGTTTACAGGTTTTCAGGTATTTGGTTCCTCTTTACTATCTCAATAGAAACATCAAGTTACTATGGGAGGAGACGCCATTACTATCGTAGCAGATTAGAAAGGAAAGTTTTACAAGATTATAACAGAGTCTGGAGTAGATCCTTAAAGGTAAAGAGAAACTGAAGAGAACCGTGAGTGTTTAAACAGATAATTTATAGGACTGTTTTAATGATCAGACTATTATTTTAGGAGATATTTAAATAAAACCAGATAGGGTGACAACTTTCTACTGTCTGACAAGATCAGTTATTTTGAGAGGATCCTTTGACGTTCAAAATATGTAAACAAAGATTATATTTACGAATTATTATTTTAATATTTTATCGAACATTTCGCGAGTGAGTTCTTGAGTTTGTGACTTAGTGAGTTGGTGTTTGATGCTGAATAGTTTCCTTGTTGTGTTTCAAGTGAATTATACATTGAATTATAGAACTATTTAAATGTGTGGTGATTCTAGTTGGAACTACAATCTTACAAGAGCTTGGTGTTGCATTAAGGACTTCTTCTAGACTTCATCCTTCATTGTTCCTGGTTTCTACATGAAGCTGCTGTATCCTGACTCTTATTTACAATTGTTAATTACTCTAAGGAAGACTCTAATAAAGAAATACTTTACGAAACTCTTCTTTGATTCATCTCTCTGATTAAATGAACTACATCCAACTTCCTGATAGTCTAATTGTACTTTTAGAATCTTCCAATACTAACCAAGTTCCTTTCCAGACTAATAATAATGTTTTGTGAGTAAACCAATCTTTATTAATTAGTAGAGAGAGATATAAATAGAAGGAACCTTAGTTTCTAAATTGAGAAGACTATCTATTACATGGATCTGAATATCTGTACTTAAATACATTAAACCTA
Source organism: Tachystola acroxantha (assembly GCA_963506565.1). Classification (NCBI taxonomy): domain Eukaryota; kingdom Metazoa; phylum Arthropoda; class Insecta; order Lepidoptera; family Oecophoridae; genus Tachystola; species Tachystola acroxantha. The sequence goes on along the minus strand of OY735879.1, from coordinate 4,218,162 downwards.
ACGTTCGTCGTGTGTGTACATTGACTGTACAACATATTTATCTTCATTTTACTAATCATAATCGATTAACCAATAAAACAATTATTATCATTAACAAATTATAATCATACTAATACGGCTAGACTAAGATTCTTTTCTAGGATAGAACATATAGGTTCATGGTTTATTAATGATGTTAGAGAACACTATTATCACATACATTATTCTAGTTAGGTCAGAAATCATGAGAAATCCGTTTCGTAGGAAAAGGTTCTATTTTATTTTATTAGGAAACCCGAGTCGTAGTGATGGGTTCTAATTTATATTACTAGACGGTCATCTAGTGAGGCTTCTCTGCCATTTTATTTTAGGTTTATTTAGGTTCTAAATTCATTGGTGAAATATTGTGTCAGTGTCTTTGCACATAATTCTGACATATTCTGAGATTCGAATTCTGAACTTGGTATACCGTTTCGGAATACATCCAAACAGAATATCGATCTACTTTTGTTTATCGGGGGAGTTGGTTCAAGATTGTGAAGGGAGTCAGATGTGTCTTTTCAATATAATACAAACAGGAATCCAAGATCCAAGGAAAGAGGAGAAGGATTCTACTATTATGATTCCAACTACCTATGACGTCCACTGGAATCTGGTGATATTCTTCTAATTACTTTAACCATTATTTTATAGATTCATCCATTGGATTCTTTGATTACAAATTACACGTACGATTCTCTAAACTATTAAATATTACTTATTCACGGGGTTTACTACGTTATTACAATTTATTCGTGAGCTACCACTATTGCTAATATTTACTAAATCCAACGAATGTTTTACGAATACCACGTTATGACTTCAATGTGGAATTTATGTTATTATAGAAATAGGATTGTATTTCTAAAACAGAAGTACGCAGTACCTTTTCGGCAACTAACTTCTAAATTATATTCTTCTTAAAATTCATTTATCAAAGGAACTATTTCTTTGTCTTTTCTTCTGTGATCTATTATATTCGGCCAAACATTTTAATAATACGAGATGTATTGACACAACTGTAATCCCAACATTCTGGATTACTCTAATTATTAATTAAATTGGGATTCACTCCTAGTCACAAATAGAAGTAAATCTTATCAGGTTTAATAATAATTTTGGGGTCGTTCTGCGAGCATCTACACTTACCCGTGCAACTTACAGACTCTACTTAGATTATCAAGTGTCACTATTTGGATTTAACAATACAAAATTAACATTATTACAATGTTGTCATACTCCTTGCAATAGAGCGGTCTTTGGGGTGCATTTCACCTCTTTCCTCCTAATCGGTCATGGGCGAAGGTCTATTCCGGTGGCTTGACTCCATGGTACTCTAGACGAGGCCTGGCCAAGTCCATGTGCAACAAAGCCGAGGATCGGACGATATGTGGTATGTTCAAGCCTAAGGAGTTCTGTAAATTGTTAGGAGTGATTATTTCGGAAGTTGTACGAGTGTATCATTTGGTAGTCGCCCCCTCACAACAACCTGCGCGACCTACAATTATGTCAATATCAACATCTCAATCTAAATTAGTAAATAACGCTTAAAGCGACAATTATGGATCCAGGATGATGAGATAGAGTTTGGTTTCCTTAATATCCAACCTGCAGACGATGTCTTGCAAAGGTTGTTCTCCACGTTTCATTCAAGCTTTGCTTGTGATGAGATTATAAAGGTCTCCCGAGTAACACTCAATCTGAGATCTAGATCCCTAATACTTCTAGTTCGTGTTTACGAACTTAGGGGGTTCGTTAGGTCGTTCTTGGTTGCAGGGCCGTGAGATCGGGACTGTTGTGGTGTCTATAACGATCTGCGGTAGGCTCCGAGGTTTTGGGCGTAGGGAGCTCGGAGGTGAAAACCATTTTAATAAAAATACTAATATATTAAATTATCCCCACTTTTGGAATCTTCACCGAGTTTACCACAACAACTACAAAAACTCTCAAAATTATCCTTTTCTCTTCTTCATAAAATTTATCTAATTATAAGAACTTGTTTTACGTCATTTAGTCAGATTGCCGTTTTCCGGCTTTACTCCTTAGACAGAATTACCTCGGAAAGAACAAGGGTTATAAACACAACGTAAGTAGGGTCCGCCACTAGACGAATTGCCAATATAATCACGTGCCAAAACTCATTAAGTATACTTAATGTTTTAAGTAGAATTTTAATAATATAATAATAAGGTCAGCCAAAAGGGTCGATCGTTACAATATGTTTTACTTTTGGCGGCACTTCACTTAGCTATTCGTATTCGCTATTGGAAGTTTGTTGTATTTGTCAAATACTTGACGTACATACAAATAAGACGAATATTTTGTCAAGAATACCAACCACACATGGCAATTATGTCAAATACGCAATTACGAATAGCCATGTAAAGTGTCACCATTATAAAATTGTTATAAGTCATCATGTGATGACAAAGCCTAAGAACCAGATCCAGCTAATACCTAAGTCATAATACCTACTTACTCCTAATTAGTTTCGAAGAAGCTTTATTTTATATGTAATTGCCAGCACGCAAGTTTCCTCATGATGTTGTTCTATAGACCTTTGAGAACATTCGGGTTTTTTTCTCATGTGGTTTAGTGACGAACCCTATAAATTGTCAGAGTTATGCTTAGCGGACGCCTCTGACGTGGCCTCGACTGCAGCCTAATGACAACAACCGGGACCAACTGCTTAACATGCTTTCCGAGGCACTGAGGGGCTCAGTTGAACATGTCACTAGCGGTCAGTTCACCCATCCAGCAGGTACTGACCTCGTCAAACGTTGCTTAACTTGTACGATCGTTTTCAAAGTGTACTCACTGGTCTACGAGCCCCTCTTCCTTGAATATTCGGTTAATGGTCATGAACCAAAGATTCAGTAACATAACTCCAGTATCCTAACCGCAGGCGCCGCCGAGCATTCTTTTTACGCTACTAGTTTTATCTCCTGTGGTTTAGTTTTCTCTCACAAATGAGATTGAGAGCCCGGAAAGTGCTATAATTTTTGTAGCCTTTTTTTCACTGAAATAAACAGTTTAAATTTTAAATTTTTGTTTTAGTTATATCTCCCCAAACGCTTGCGCTCTCACCAAGACCACAACCTTACGGTACCGAGGCGCTGTTGTAAAGATTCCGCTAATGTAACCACATTTCTACATACCCTCGCACATGTTACCGTATAGAATACTACAGACTACGGAAGACTTGAGAACAAAGAACTAGTGTGGTCTAACACACAGAAAGGCGTACAGGAGCACCAAGTTTATAAGGTTGAGATTTTCTAAAAAAACTACTTGACCTATATTGCAAGAATTATGTCACTGTTAGATAGATAACAGTTAAAACTATGTAACTGTAAAAGAATTATTAAAATCGGTCCAGTAGTTTTTGAGAAAATATAACTTAACCTAACTAAAGCTACTAGCTTTGTCATCGTGTGTCAGTTCAGTTTTAAATGCATATTAACAAAGTGACTCATTTTCGGTAAGTTGCAGTTCGTATAATTGCGAAAAAGGACCGTTGTTCGCATTTGTAGTTCGCAAAACTTAGCTTGTCGTAATTATGATATCTATTGTATATTAGAAAATAGTATTTATCGTAACTGAGATTTGTCAACTACCTTTTTATTAAAAAAATGTTTCTATTAGAAGACCTGATTTTTTTTACAGATTTGGGGTGCTGGTTAGTTATGTTAGGCACAGACTTAAGACCTCTGAGAAAATCCCAGAATAATTGGCGTAAAACAGTCTCCCGGTGTATATACAAACCGAAATGAACTTCAATGCAATTAATCTTCACTAACGAAGCATTTATTATAAAGAACACTGTATTCAGTGAAGGAGTTTTTCGACGAACCATTATGAGTACTTAACATTTCATACTGGTATAAATTGTAATAATCTTTTTGCAAATACATTGTATGGCAGCAATATTAATACTCAACTTTTAACATCGGATTTTAAATTGGTATTCATACACATAACATTAAGAGCCTTCCATGAGCCAACTAACGCCGCCAATCTTAAAAAAATAATATCTTCCAATATAATTTGATTTAAAAAGCTATTTACAAAATGTTTATTAGGATGAATACTATTTTTCAATATACAATATATGGCATAATTGCGACAAGCTAAGTTGTAGTTCACAAATGTGCCAAAAACGGCCGTTTTTCGCAATTATGCTGACTACAACTTACCGAAATTGAATCACGTTATAAATAAGCATTTAAAAAATAGTATTTATCGCAATAAACATTATGTAAATAGCTTTTTTAATAAAATTGATTATATTGGAAAATATTATTTTTTTAAGATTGGCGGCGCTAGTTGGCTCATGGAAGGCATAGAAGAAGGCATAGGAATGAATAGAGATTCAAGAAACCTTATTCGAAGACCCATCTGTACAAATAGTTAGATAACAACGAGAACTCTATATGAAACTCTATACTATTGGCCACGGAGAGCAGTAATGAACAATTGATATGAAATATAAACGCGGATAGCGTTAGATAAGGGATAATAATGGGACCTATGTCAAGATTGAAACATATTGCGCCTCACAAAAGGAACACATTCCGAATCCAAACGTATGTATGCTCATAATGAAGATCTGTCAGGGGTATTTGGATTTATAGATATAGTTTTGCCTTCACGTCGAATATTACGGTAATAATTTTAGGATAGATAGTAGGTCATTGAATGGGCCATGATCACATAGTTGGCATGGCATCCCAGGGTTATAGTGTGGGGGCAGTGCCAGGTAAAGATGGAGAGTTGAGCTCAAGCCTCGCTTGGAATAACAGTCAGAGGGGAAACCCAGCAGCTGGCCAAAATATAACTTCTTCAACTACTCAAGCTACCTATTCATACGCTGAATTCTCTATCCAAAGGTTGTCTAGAAGAGCGATAAGACCGCCAATAGTGATACTAACTGTATTAGCCTATTTCTTTTGTGTAATTCTTTTTTGCAATAAAGAATATTTATCTTATCTTAATCTTTCTTAGACATCCTTACAAGCCAATCCAGTGTTAAATCATAAGCAGTATTGAGTCATACCTAGATGACATGAAGGGTTTTTAAAAAAAGAGAAAAGTGTTAAAAATTATTTTTCACAATTGCGAAAACGAACTAACACTATCACACTAACCTCGTGCTAACATAGTCTTTGAATATTGACCACTCAAGGCCCTTAGCTGAGTTCAGGACCCTTTCATAAAACAGTGACCTATCTTATATACTCCTTTATCTATGTTCTAACTTTAAGTGGCTTCCTTTAAAAGTTAGACCGGTTTTATCGTGCTGCATTTGGCAGCACCACTGCTTTCAGTAGTGCGGTAATCCAGGCTCAATTCGCACTACCACCGTTCGGTTCACACCAAATTCCTCCACTAAACTGCGGCGAAGCCTCCGTGCAAGGGCACCCGACCGCGTTGTTTTATTTATGAATAAATTAGGGGCGGTTAGCGGGAACCCGCCCGTACGATCGGCCCCGAAATTGAATTATTTCCGACTCGCCTCGCCCCCTTTCGGTGTATGGTCGGCGAACTGGAACGCTGGTATTCGTAATTTGCATGGTTCTAACGATGTGCCAATACATGGGTTGACCTGTACCATTACAAGAGACATTACAACGAGAAGTAATTATACCATTTATAATAACAATGATAAAAAAGCCAAAATAAAGGCCGATACAAATATGGGGGGATTAAGTAAGTAAGATGTATCAGTCACGTGTTTCCCAGCCTTACTGTAATAGAACAAGCTCGATAATAAAAAGACCGTTTTCAGCTGCAAAAAATGTCCGATTCAAATGCCGGAAGAAAATAGCGCAAAATACAAAAATAAAGTACCATTACCATGAGTTGCTATAGGAAAATCGCTCGCTAGCAACTCCGTAATAACGTAGCTCGAGGGATTTAGTTCCGATACTGGCCGTTTGAAGTGGAACAAAAAACTCACGAACCTTAAGAGCTACGTTATTACGCAGGCACTAGCGAGTGAACATACATAACAATGAAACTCTACGTACACATCACACTTTGTACCCTACTTATTATCTGCGTCGTAAGAGTTGAAATCCTAGTGGCAGTCACATCCATTTGCATTGAAGGTACCGTAGATACAATGGTTTTCCATCTGTTGCAAGCACAATAATTTTACTTCCACAAAATTAGTCACTTTCTTCAAGTACGCTCGTAGAATTCTACGCTGTTTTTAATATCGTCAATTTTTGCGTAGACTCTTCATCATATTTTTTTTTTTTCAATTTATTTAGTTGGAACAAAAAACAGGTTACAGTAAGGATTACTTAATTACTTAAACTTAAGATATTTAAGGTAACTGTATCCCCAACAACATTGTTCACGGATAAGTTTAGATGTTACATGATGCTGCGACAGCTCGAACCACACAAAACAGGTATGTATATGTCCCCGTTGTGATTGAATATTATCATAACCTATTTTGCCCGACTCTAAAATTGCAAACCTTCTCAAATACTGGTACTTGCTTAATTTTCTTTACATTGTCAGCTGTCTCATTTCATCCTGTCCTCCATTCCTTTTCCACTGTTTCGAGAGCGGCCTGTACAAGCGTCAGGTAATTTTTCATGTTGTTTAGCCAGCAGTTAGCAGCTGTTCTGTTTCTTTTATTATTTTTTGCTAACTCGCAACTCTCAAGGGTAGGCAGGCAAATTGATTTTCTGAACGTACAGCTGAAGACATATTACAAATTCTTCAAACAATATTCTTTGTTCATGAAAATAATATTCACTTTACAAGTAACGGCACTGTTACTAGTAAAACAGTATTGTAATACTTATTGTATTTTATTAGGTTTAAAGGTATGAAGGTTTCGGGGTTTATTTAGTTAAGCTTTTACACATTTGTACAAAAGGCGTGCTTAATGATATAGAATCAGCGACTGCAAGTTCAGGCATATTTTGTACCTCCTCCATTTCATCATTGATACTGTTAGTCATAAACTCAATGTAGCATAACCAAAGTCAAAGTCAAATTTCTTTATTGCAAGTAAGCACGTTGAGTACATTTTTGCACGTCAATATATTTTTTGAATTTACATTTACACCACTTTGCAAGGAAAGGTGCCAGCGCTGAGGAGAAAAAGTGACAAAAAACTCTCAGCAGCACATCTTTTAAAACAATGATAATATAATACAATTACTTAAAAACTATATAGGTACAGTCGACGACAGAGATAAGTATACAGGGGGCCTCAATAAGGTTGAGATTTTCTCAAAAACTACTGGACCGAATTTAATGATTCTTTTACAGTTCCATAGTTTTCACTTTTATCTATCAAACAGTGAAAGAATTTTTGCAATAGGTCAAGTAGTTTTTGAGATAATCTCAACCTTAAAAACTCTCCTGTACACCTTTCTCTGTGTTCCACCGTACATAACTATTGTTAGTAAGTTTATCCCTCATGCGGAACCGGCGACACACACCATGTATGTTCATCGTTTAAATAGTCATCTATTCTGTAATACGCCTTCTTAACGAGTGTTCTTTTATGAAATTTTTGGAATTTCCTCTCTGACCTTACTTAGGCTTAAACTGAGTTTTGTTATTTTCACTCTTCGTTAAAAACTTTAAGTCAGTAAGTGCATTGTGGTTCCGTTGTACTAGTTTGCTGACAGATTGTCACAGCGTTGTGTTTGTGAGGTGGGCAGCCGATGTCATTGGTAATTGTGTTGTGGTTGCCATGTTGTCGATATCGCCCACACGAATTGAATTTAGCGGCAAAATGTGGTCCGCGTGAATTAAAATATTCATTTTCATACAAATTAGCGGTTGCACGTATAGTTTCGCGTGATTGCGGTTATGATGTGGTCTTGGTACGTGTGAAACAAGCCTTAATAGTACAACATTTTTCTTTTGTTTTCTTACTTCTACTTGTGATTGAGTGGTAGTTCAAAGAAAATAAACTGAAAAACAATATTGATTGAAACTTTCCAAAGCGTAGGAGCACTCACAAATCATTTCAAGATGTTTATCAAAGAAAAATAAAGAGAAGCATACCTACAATACTTGTGAAAGTAAAACAAAGGAAAAGCCTACGTAGTTAAGAAAATAAACGAAACGGGTAAACGATACTATTATTGCCGGGTCAGTGTTTGTAAATTCCCACCTGAAAAAGTAAAGGTCTGATCAAGACGAACAAATATGGGACCAATTTGCAATACTGAGTGTTAGTACAAACGCGTAAAAGAAAATTTGAATTTTGTTATATCATCTCGGAGATTTTTTTACATAGGTGTACTTACCTACATTATAAGTACAACGCGACTAATTAAGAATCAACTTCTTTTTTTCTTTCTTTCTTTCTTTCTTTCTTTCTTTCTTTCTTTCTTTCTTTCTTTCTTTCTTTCTTTCTTTCTTAGTTATGTACGTCTTTACCCTACCTCCTACGTCGTGTTGATGTACTTAATACAATAAGAGAAGAAAGAACGTGCCGTATCCTTTTAAGCTGCTAAATTGGGTCAGTACAACTAACTAAATAAACCCTTTAAAAATTGAATTGAGTTACCTAAACGTTGTTTATTTTGTTGTATTCCCCTATTTAATACGCTATTTACATTACTAAAAGAATCTTTGTTAGTTTCCGTTCCTTTTTGCTCTCTGGATTCAGAGTGTTGTACTTGTAAATGATTCAATGGTAACGTTAATTCGGTTGATAATACTGTTTCGATTGTATATAGATGTAGACTGTTATCCATAAAGTTTTAGCACATTTGAACAAGTGTGTGAGGAATTGTTTGAATGGACCTTTTTCTATTTGAGGTATAAGGTAGCAATCAATTATGTCTCTAACAATGGCTGTTGCCCTAGAAATGACATTGCCACATTTCAATCGAGCTTTGCCCCACCTTCAAAACTACGTGACCATTGAAGCTACCTATCATTTTGTTGGGGACTTATTAGTTAGATATTGCATAATCATAATCAGTAGGAGTTGCGAGAGTAATAGAAAATGATAACAAAGACAGACAATGAATAATTCCCTGCGATTTCTTACAATTTTCTGAATTCTTAATTAAGCTGTTTTTTGACTCGCTTGATGTACAAAACTTTAAACCAATAATTTTAATGAAAATCGTATACTTTCGCTGTAACGTACGTCGCGGTCACAAACTTTCGCTTTGGTAATATTCGCTGTAATGAACATCGAAGTCATGAAATACAGTCAAAACAGAGATATTTTTACATTTATTCATTATCTTGTTCATCATGCGGTTGATGGTGGGGCAGAATCTGGCATTGTCATTTATTTCTATATATTTTTATCTTTTTTCTCGACAACACAGATCTGCTAGATTTCTAATAGAAGTGGCCAAAATGAACTTGCTAATATCATTACGAAAATTCTACCTTAAACAAAATTCAATTCGAAGTTGATTAGCTCATATCGATACCAGGAAAGTAAATATTGTGATCTGATCTTCATTGACGTTCCCCGTGTTTACTTTACCGTCACAAATGCTCAGGGGTAAATTGGCGATATCAGTATTATTGTTTTTGTTGGCAACTTTCAAACTCAAATTTCTTGTTGTGTACATTTTTGCACGTCAATATATTTTTTTAATTTACATTTACACCACTTTGCAAGGAAACGATGCCAACGCGGAGGAGAAAAAGTGGCATAAAACTCTTAGCAGCACATCTTTTCAAATAATGATAACACAATTACTTACTAACTAGGTATTACACAACTGTTACCTACTGTTAGTAGTAATCTAAACTTTATCCTTCATGCGGAACCAGCGCTTTCTTTGCATGCTATCTAATTTACTTCTATCTGGTAAACAAATACTGATAACAGAGATGGTTTATTTTGTTTCTTTTAAAATTAGGTTCCTTGGTGAAAAATTCACATTGTGTCTTGTGAAAATGTGTCAAACCAACAAAATACTCTGATATTTGTTCTACATAGTTGCAAGATCTGGATATTTTTTGATTTCAACAACATAAAACGGGAATTACCATTTTTAACATAGTTTATTTATAGGTAGTTTTAGTTTTTCGTTATTTAATGTTAGTTTTTACTCATTTTATTATTTGTTTGTATTTCTAATTAATTCTTCTAATTGATCTTTCAATAAAAAAAAAATAACATCGATGATTGAGGTCCCAATATTTTGATGACAGTAAAAAGTGACTACAACAGTCACGAGAAGAGTAAAGTCGGTGAGTGTAGAACTTGAGAGCGGTGAAGCTAATCGCAACTACATTTACTAGCTCACAATGAAATCTAAAAAGAGGGAGGGAGAAGATGCCTCGGATTTTTTTCGGTTGTATGTTGCGCTATGCCAACATAACCTACACCAATGGCATATTTGTGGCACAGATTGTGGTTACTTTAAAGCTGACTTGCGTCAAACTAAATGATTAATCCTTTTTCAGCTAAACCTCAAATCGCTAATGCTTGCGCGACTTCGGGTCTTATTTTGTGCGAAAATCGCACATGCCGCATTAAAGGTCCAGCAGTTTCGGCTAGGCCTTGATGGTCCCATAGAGTAACGAAAACAACGGTATCTTAACTCTGTTTGAATGAATGAAAATTCAAAAAGTTTGTAAAATTGTTGCTGCGTTGAATAAAATGGTCGATAAGGATGGAACAGGGAAACACGAACCAATGTCTAATAAAAATCAGTGTTGGCTAACCTAACATTAGGTAAAAAAGCTTTTTGGGAAATCAGAAGAAATACTTACAGATACTATTGCAATTCTCGTCATATTACTGTCTTATGGGAGTATGAAGTAATCATTGTACACATACTTAATCCAACTATCGATTGGTAAATGTTATTAGTTATTTTGTTACCTACGTTTGCTATTATTTGACATGAGACCTTTGTGTAGAATTTTTATTAATGAAATAACAAAGTAAGATGCCGTAAACATAAATCATTGGCTATGATCCATTTTTGTTTAAGCATAGAAACAAACTTGCGAGTTTAAAAGCAATTATTAAAACTGTCAATGACTGAGTTCGAACTGCTGTAAATATTGTTGTGCGTATTGGAAATCTGTCCGTACTTATCGGAAAACTGATATTGCTGGTGTACCTAGTCTGCGACGGTGGTGTGTGAATGAAGGCGGGGGCGGCTGGTTCGCGCAGCCTCCGAAGAGTCCCGGCTGCCTCACTGCTTGCCAGTTGTCGCCGCGCCGAGCGATTGCCTCCACGCACCTCCCGTACCACGCTCGAATAACCAAACCTAGTGACAGTACCCAGTGAAAACTTCTCTGTTGTTGTAAGTAATAAACTCAATAACGTCCAACGAAAACGTTCAATCAATACGACCTTTTCGAAAACACGACAATTAAAATCGTCTTAATACTATCAGCTAAATCCTTGCATCGTTTTTGCGTCGTTAAACGGCAATTACAGCCTTGTTGCCAGGGTGGTACGTCTGTCCAAATCTGTCTGTCACCTGCGTTGTCTGGAGGTCGTACGTCGACGATAACGTTCTGTAAGTTTGCGTGACAATGACATGTCTTCCAACGCACCTTGAAAAGATTTTAGATGTCAGAAGTGTTCTTGTTTTTTTATTTCTGTATTTTCTATGAATACAATTATTATAAGGCGTTTCTTCAAGATTTGTTTTCCTAATACGACTGTTGTAGAACATTTTATTTCATTCGTAATCTGTGATAAATTTCTTAATACCATTTGGTGCAAGAAACAATCATTTATTCTGTGATCATATCTCTACTTTAACGGACATTATCACGGCTCACTGTGCTATTAACCAAAGATATGCAGCTCACAGTGTCGAATCCAAGCCAAAATTTATTTGGACCCATTGCGATAACTCTGCCAGTTGGCAAGCCTTTGACAATTCCCTGTGCACTGTCTAGTACGCGTATTTAATCCTGTCTAAGACCTAGTTAACTGTCGTAATCCTTCTGTAAAGCTTTGATGCACTCAGAGCCTAGATTACTAACTCGAACATGCAGGCATTTCGGAAATGGTCTTCTGCAAAGTAATTAGTCATTTCAAAGCAACTCTAAGGGAGAGTCGAGTTTACCTACTTTAACCTGGAATTAAGTTCTTAACACAGAGTTTTCGCATTCAGTTAAGCTTAAGAAGCACTGTCTGGAGGCGATTAGGTTACGACTCAATTCCAAACTTGCGCAAACAAGCGCTAACTTCTTTCGAAAGTCGGATATTTAAGTAGATAACGATTTGACATTGTAATAGGTAATTATAACCTTTGAAATGATAATGTATTTCTTGCGAATTTTAATCCCATCTCCTTTTTTCTCCGTATCGCTGGATAACACACGACCAACAATGGAATCTAATTTGATAAAGTAGGTCCTCGTATTTCCATATATTAAAATCTTCCGACGTCACTTAATTCGACTTGAAAATGTATAACCTCATTACGCTACCCTCTTCATGAGAGCTTTCGGTGATACGTTTCTGAGGCAAACCTAATCTAATGCCGACCCTTGTAGGACTCCCAAGTTTTTGAATTTCAATGCTAAGTGGGTTCGTGTCTAGCAACATAAACCAACCCAAATCATTAAAGGAATTTCTGACACCGAGGATGTCGGAAAATATTGTTATTTACTTCGTAAATGTAGTAAAATGTAGGTTTATACTCGTATATGTGTCTTATATATCTATATTATTTGGTCCTTTGTTTTCATAAAGCGAAAATCCCATTCTATGAAAACTAAAAATTAATATTCAGATTACGTGTTGACCTATATCCGCTGTAGGTACTATCTACTAAAATATGAATGTCCAAACCAAATTGACTAACAATATTTTTTAATCTCTCTGTGTCTGTTGTTTCGGAATAACTGAATAAATAAATAAAATGATTATACTGTAATTATCCGCGTCCCAAAACCAATAGTCGCATGTACTTTATGGATTATATTTTGTTTTGAAACTGACCTCGCAAACGTTGAACTTGATCCCTAATACAAAGCTTTGATCATTAATCAACCTACTCGTTATTATGTAAATATGAGGATAGATTAAATAATAGATTGTCTGGGATAAGACAATCTATTATTTAATCTATCCTCATATTTACATAATAACCTTTAGGCACTCAGACAGAGAATTCATTTCGGAGTAAACGACAAACATGACTTGTCATTCGATTTAGTATTCAGTAAAATCTGTGAAGTGAAGACGCATTTTTATTTTTTAAACAACTGCCAACCTAATTGAAGTAGAGCATGCGACCATAACATCTTTGTCTCTTCATTTGCACAAGTCGTTAGTGAAACAACTGTTGTTACTAGACTACATCCTAAATGATCCAACTCGGTAGATACATCGTTTAGTTCCAATCTTCGTGATGTCAAACGTAGTATTGAATTTTGAAGAGACGTACCTACCGGATATTGGAAATTTTATTGCTGGTAAAATTGGAATTTCTGCGTTTGATACATGCAGCTGTTTTGTACTCTCGCTTCCTAGTTCTTCTGTGCTACACCCATGCGATAAGCGCTCGACAAATTGAAAAGGACTTAGCATGCTCTAGTGAGCCCGTTTGCCGGATTATATTGCCTTAGTTTGCCATGCAGGATTTACCGGAAATTGTCTTTGTCCGCAACATTATTTCTTCGTAATTTTTAACACTAACGATGTTGTATGAAGTTGTTCACAATGTAAACCGATTTCCAATCTTTATCCTCTACAGCTCTCCTTGAAATATTTTCTGTATTTATAACCTTCTTTCTTTGTTTCTTTAACTGCTATATCCAGACCGTTCTGAACTGCCTTCCTTTGTGTATTTGCACACATGATTATATCTAAGTGGTAGGAGTAGTACTCTTTTCACATTATTCCATTACCTCCTTTCGTTCCTGTTAAGTTCTTAGGTTACTACGAGATTTTTCCTTTTAGCTATAAGTGGGTGCTTCGGTAAACGGTAATTATTTGCTTTGTTGTTACTAATGTGTATCGTATTGTACGCCGTTTCAATTGACAATATATTTAGTTAGAAACACAAAGTAAACATTATTAAAGGTTTAGGTATGACTAGTGTGTCAGTATACATATATTTCGTAACTACAATCCTTTGCCAAACATGATTGTGTTTCGTTTGTGTATTTTTTACGGTCTTTCATTTACTTCTTCGTGTATTTTATTGTTGGAATCGATCTCATATTGGTTTCAATACAGGAGTAATCAAATTCTGTTGGGTCTCTGTGAGGCAGTCGGAATCATTCCTTTTGTTTTCCATTTTCAGTTTTATTGTTACTTCTTTCTTGTGTTTGACCTTTCATTACATTTACGTCCAAACTGCTGTTTCTTTAGCTACTGCTTTTATCACAGTAAAGTGTAAAAATCTTTGTTACCTTATCTAAGGTTATCTTCAACATTCGCTCTCATTCTTCCCCTATTACAATAAATCCCTATTACAACAAGGTTCGTGAAAGCACTGCGATTTACATTCGCTAGAGCCTGCGGTCGGAAGGAAAGTGTGAACATTTACCTAACTCGACCATGACCTATTTTACTACTTCGCCCGCGGTGACACCCCGTTTCAATACACCGGGCTAAAGTGACTTTTACTGGGTAGTAAAAATAAAAGTTTTACCGTCAACGTGCTTGCCTAGTAAAGGTGTTTTTATTATTTGCGCACCTATTAACGTACGATGATTCTAATTTATGTGTTTCAAGCGCTTCGTTTCAAATCGGTTTTCATTTATGATTACGTTTTGCATAGTTGGAAGCTTTTGTGGTACGATTCTTGTTCTGTTCTTTGTATTGTAGCGCTACTACTACGGTTTTCGATTTTAGCTTAGTTTGAGTTGTTGAAGAGAAAATTATTTTTCCACAGCATAATTTAGCGCACTCCTATGCCTATATGTCTCTCCATGCCATCTTCATCTGGTTCGATCCCAGAGCTTCTTGGTCCACATCGACGAGAACCATAGATGGAAAAATATTGTTAAGTATAATACTTATTTAAAAAAAAGGTCTGTTATTAGCTCTCAGTTTTATAATTCGCCAAAAAATAACAACAACGAGATTGAATTTAAATAGTTTGAGTTTCAACTCGTGAATTTGAATACCTATTTGTCTTTCTAAACAAGGAAGCTTCTAAATTAAATTGTGAAACAAATATGGGACGAGCAAACTCTCCAAACATCGTAGTTTCGTTTCGGCGCTCTGAAATATTCTGAACAGGCGCGGTTACAGGATTTGGCTGGGGAGGAAATTTTTGTGCGATTTTACTTATCTGCAGAAAATCCGTCCTGAACAAGAAAATTGATTTTATTTTTGGTTCTTAGGCATAATGAGGCTTCACGAATATCGCAAATTTACGCTGAAACCTAATCAGTGATTCAGGTTTAGATTAGTAATCACTATTACCAATCTAAAGTTTATTCTAAACTGAGGAAACTTCCGTAAAAATGAGCCATAAAAATAATGTTTCTGGTGAAATTCAGATTTTACCGAGCTGAAATTTTTTCCCTTGCATTGATTGACGTTTTCACAAATTCAAAGCCCTTCTTCTTAATTACATATAACAATACTAAATCCTATTGATAGGTTAGGTACAGCAATTTGATTAGATTTGCGGAATCAAGAATTTTTGTCCGACGTTAAGGACTTAGAACGTGGTTGATATTTGGTAATTTAGGTCCTCGTCTACCTTAAAACACTGTATTTGTCTGACTAATAGAAATTGGGCACAAAAATACATCTGTTTGGATCGTATTAGTCGTGGAGTATTTGTTCTCATTGCCATTCCCTATGTCCGCGCCTGATTCTGAAAGCCGTATTATGTTTCTATTACAGCTTGTTGGCTTAACCTTTGAATAGAACACTGACTGGGGCTCTGTCGGACTTCCAGAGTATTGTAAAGGTGCATTTAGGGACGAGTCGAACACGAACCGAGCGAGTAACAATGTCTACTAGCTTTTAAAGCTGACCACGGCCAGTTCATTGCGGTATGCGGGTTTCATGAATTCTCTGCTTTGTTCTGTTAGGTTGGCATCAAGTAATTTGGTTGGATTTTTAGAATTTCGCAATAATCTAAATATAGTTTGGATCTGTTTCTGTTACATTTCGCTGTTACTGCATAGTTGCTCTAAATCCCAAATTGAACCTGAAATTTTGTTACAGTATATCATTTTTCATAAAGATTCGGTATGAGCTTTATTCGGTTTCGGTTCTGCTTAGCTCTTCAGGCCTGCTGGTAAAAAGAAATACACAACAACCAATGGTTATAAAAAACTGAATTACTTACTTTAAATGTAAAGTACCTACTTAATTCATTTTGTATAACCATTGCTGGGTTGTTGTGTATTTCTTTTTAATTTGTCTGTGAAACCCAGAAATGACCGTAAAAAGGAACTTCATTCTCATTGCGTTCTGTCATTTGTCAGTTACATAATACGGAGGCAGATCTGGTAACACCAGCACGCGTCACGGTTTTACAATGCAAAAGCACGCAGCGTCGCGCTGATTTATTTCCATTATCGCGCTCAGCTGTGCCTCTGGCGATATTTTTCGCCAACCCAGATTGGGAGGGAGCACCGCCTAAAATTAATAAAGCGATGTAGTGCCCGCCGTCGGGCGAAAATATTCGTGAAAGAAAAATTCATCGTTCCGGAAACTGCCCAACTTTTTAGAGGTCTACGCTTTATGTAATAAAATAGCAGTCGAGACTGGAGTCAACCGTCTTTAGATTTTTGCATTCGTTTGTTTGTTTACGATTATTTAAATCGTGGAGATGTAAAAGTTACCTGTCATGATAATCTTGAAATATGTTATACTAGTTTCTGCCCGCGACTTCGTCTGTGCAGGATCTTTGTAAATTATAGCCTATGTGTTATTCTGATTTATGACCTATATTAGTTTTTGCGCGAAAGACCAACAAACATCCATCCATTCAAACTTTCGCGTTTATAATATTAGTGGGATGCTGTGTTACGTTTTATAATACACGGACCTACCAGTAATACAGCGAATCTAGTGCAGTAGTTACCATCAGGTATTCTCCTTATCAATTGATTAGCTTACATGACATATCCTTATTATCCAAGTATAATAATGTTTGTACACATATGCGTGTCATTGTTGTGAGCTTTAGGCTTTTACTATATCCATTGCACACAGTTGTTAATGCTCTTTGTAGAGATCATTATGAGCAATTGGTTCGCCTTTATACAACTTGTACTAAGTGATTACATCTTATCTGTATACTACAATGAAGAATTTCACCTGTCTATCAATCAAATTATAGATGCACATATTTGTGAGTGATATCCATAACACCGGACAAGGATGCTAATTTGTGCCATTGAGTGTCGCGTTTTTGGCTTCGGATCTATTCAATACAATTCGCGGAACAATATGCTTGAATATTGGTTCGAAACCCTCACTGTTATTTATTATAGGTGTGAATATTCCATATTTGGTCGGTTTTTCTCAATTTGCCGGAGCGAGGTCACTCGGGAATTTGGTAACGGATGCTTGATGCAAAGGCCGGGCCTGCAGAGATATCTCATTGTATGACAGCCTACGAACTGACCCACTAACCTATTTCTGGACTGCAGCAGTCAGTCGGTACCTCTGTATTTGTTTCGCGTTCTGGCACTGATTCCTGGCCAAGTTATCCATATTCATATTATGCAACCTTCGAGGCAAATTTTGGGGATTTTTCCGAATTTACGTTCAATTTTTTTGTGAATAAAAATATCAAGTGACCCGTTGACCTTGCCGTCAACGGGGCACTTGATAAATTAGTGGTCACTCCTCCTTTATCGTAGCCTCAGTTCTGAGGATCGGTATCTACAGCAGCAGGTGTCGTCTTAGCATATATGTAATGATCTATATAGTTGTGGTCACGATTGCCCTACAAATTCAAAGGAGTTACAGTTGCAGTCCTGAGGACCGTAATGTAATGCCTCCTTATGCTCGTAAACAAGGTCGCCTGCGAAACAACACCTCATGTTGCAAGTTCCAAGTGTCTTTAGGCGACGATCACATTTACCATAAAGTGATTCGTCTGTTCTCTCGTGAAAAATGTACAGCGTTTTTACAACAAACAAAATATGTAAGTTTTCACTCGAGTTTAAGGCCGAGATAGAGATTAATTTTAAGCGAGAGCTGAAATCTCGCTCCTATAACTTGCATGAAATTTTCCTTCAAAATTATGAATTTCGGCCTAAATGTTGTACCAACTACCTATGTCCTTCGCAGTCCTTCATATTATGTCAACAACGTAACATAATGGAAGTAAGTTATTAATGTGGTCCTGTGGTAATATGACAACTTCCTTTATTTGGGGCTAGTGTTACTGAAGTTTAGTTGTAACATACTTAGTTACCTAGATATATTCCAGGTACTACTTTGTATTAGCTTATGAGTTATGAGTATCATAGCCGTCTCCATTGTGTTCTCTCTTAGCCTCAATGATATTACCTGTGCGTTGCGTACAAACCTATCCACCGCGTTATAGGTCTGCTGGGAAATCAATAATAACAGGAGGGACCCCAAATTTCGTTTCATCTGAGTCAACGCCGCACTATTGTCTTCATGAATGTCGATTTCTCTTTCTATTAGGGAGTTTCCTTGTGGTTTTGCTTGTCAGGAAACCTTGATACATTTATTATTACTCATATTTTCTATACGAAATACTTACTATTATGTATGTTTATAATATTTTTATTGTAAATTATGTAATGAATGTGCATCAGAGGCGTTTTGTTTTACTAAATCGACAAATAATTTACTTAGAAGCGAATATGTAAACATTAGACAGTTTGTTTCGTTACAAACAAGATTCGTCTCCAGGACCTAATGACTAAAAAAATAATTTATTTCATATTGAAAGTCTTCTGTAAACTAAGCACGTACTTCCTTAACCATTTCAATATTGTAGGGCCTGTTACTGAAATCCCCTAAGGCAAAATTAATCGTGCGATTTACCGCTGACTAAGGAAGCAAAAGTGGTTACGCTGTTTTGCCATTGACCACAAAATTAATCAGAATTACTGATGCGTTCAAATCCCTAAGCGGCAACTAAGGTAAACGGTCCCATAGACGATTGTGAGATACAACAATTCGGCCGATGAGAATTGGGCATACAACAACGCAAAAAGTAAGACGCTGTTATGTAGAGAAGCCGTTTAATTTCCATTCATGTCTAATACACAATGATTATGAGTGCTTCAGATTCATACCGATAAAGATCAAAACTATAGGTACAGAGATATCTAGGTAGACCTAGGTGAAGTAGAAATAGGTACAAGTTTGATGCTCCCGTGAAAGTTGGATACAGAAAGCTTGAAAAGGAAGAGCTATTTGCGACCGAATACTGCTCCGGAAAATGTGCAATTGGTAATGCACCTTTGCTATCAGACAAGGAATGCATTATGATGACTTATTAAGGAACATTGGTAAATATTCATAAAAAATATTTAATTTTATGTGCAATGTGCATTCCAGCTCGCAAGCAAATGATGCTCCAATCCCCCATTTAGTAAGTACCTAATGACCGGTTCCGAAAGAAACCGGGTCAGTATAATGATAATGGTGTTGGAATTGGTTTTTTACCAACATAACTAACGATATTTTTGTTGTCGATCACATTGTCATCTGCAAACCTCATAAACGAGAGTATGAAGATAATAAAGGCAAAAAATACTGATGCCATTTCCCCGTTACGCCCAAGGTTCACTTTAATTGTCATTCAGCAATCGGCATAACCGAGGCAGTGAAATTTAATGAGCCACATTCAGGTCAAGGCTTTTTACTGCTGCTGCGACGTTATTTTTGAGCGAGTAATATTGCTAATTTGTCACAAACTGTCTAGCTAAAGGGAAACAAGCTTGAGAAACACAGATTTAGAAGGTAATTTACACTGGAATGTTAATGAAACAAACTCAATGAACCGTTGCTTGATAAATTAAGGAAATAAAACTCTTCGGCTTCCAGATTAGAATCATTAGAATCATCAACTGAGCATCAAATCCATCATTTAAATCTCCGACGCTCAATCTATCAAATCCTCTGCCTTAAATTGCTAGCTAGATCTCTTGACAGATGCTCAGTTGAGTGTCGGCATGAAAAGACAATTTAGCTTGAGAATTCAGAACCCTTTAATCAATCAATGGTATGGCCTACTGAATTTCTCCTTTCGCCAATTAAAAACGTGCCCCTAGCCAACGAAATTCTTTCAGTGCACGACTTGAATATTTTATGGCTGCAGTCCTCCGGGAAATTATTGCTGGGTGCAGTGGTTCATTGTGCTTCATTTCTGCCGGGCTCGTTAATATTTTTAAGAGTGTGATTTTAGTATTTGCACTGCAGAAATCATTGACAAGTTTTGACATTTCACACACTCGCACCCACACACACACACACACACACACACACACTCACCTACACACCCTCAGTCTCCGCATGTCAAGATTGCATGGTTTCCTTTAACATGTATATATATATATATATATTATTATTATTATTTTTGCGCCTATGTTTTGTTCACAATCCCAATCAAATATATATAAATACAACCAGGAAGAGACTAGCTCCCACAACACAGGGAATCCTAGTGTGGGAGCTAGAGCTCACATAGTCTCAAATTTATTTAGCTTAATTAATTAATTGTAATGTTCAATAATTTATAAGAGATAATTTTGTAATTAATAATGGTACCTAAATAAATTTATTATTATTATTATTATTATTACATATACTTTGTGACTACATGCATCAATACTCTCATCCTTTCGATTACTAAATTGTCTTATTATTTTATAGTAGACCTGTAATTACTGTAATTTGTTGTACTACAATACTTGTAGCAAGCAGTTACATGATTAACAGGTAATTACAAACGTCTAGAGAAACAACGCCTTGTATTGGATTAATTAGATTCTTAGTTAGTGTTCTTGTCGTGACTGTTCCTTCAGTCTTCTTAATTAAATTAAATACCCTCTTTAATTTGGTCGTGCTTAATATTTTTGTTCTCTCCCACATTAATTTAATTGGAATCGAGCGAGATTGTGTGTGCGAGGCTGTAAGGGTTTTGTAGTGGTTCCTTAGGGAGTACATCAAACAGAATTGAATTTGTCGGCTCACCATTCACCGGCAAGTCCTAAACTGCGGTTGCCCGTATCCTAGTCAAGTGCCAGAGGGACTTTCGTAATTCTGTGCCCCATTATTCCACTATCTTACTTTCAGTATACGTGATACCTTTATTTATTGACGTAACCTGATGTACGAAAGCTTTTTGTGCGAGATCTACGTGCAATGCATTCTTTCTCTTTCGTTGATAAATTCTTAAGGGTAACGTAAGTTGTTGCATTTTTGAGTGTATTTCTAAAGCATTGGGATTTCAGAGCTCACGTGTCTGCGATTTTGTTTAATATTTTAGCGGTTTTCTTACGAAATTTTCTTTTTATGCTGGCATTGCTGGGTTTGTCATGAATATCGTAGGACCTTTCTGTGCCGCAGCTATCGACTGCTTTTCATATGGAATAAGTACTTGAGAAAACTATGTTTGTAAGTTTTATTTAGGGCTACAAGTTGGTGGTGTTAGTTGCCATACAACCATCAGCAAAATGGTGATACAATTCTAGGGCCTCAACTAATTCCATTTCTAAATATTGTATTGTTTAATCATGATCCTTATGCTTAAACAATAAACGCCCTTTTAATTAAAATTTAGCCTTGAGTTCAAATTTACAGTCCTTTCCTGTATATCATTAGGTACTACACTTCTGGAGGTGGTATCATCCACCTTATTAACATCACTACATTGTTCAGCTTTGAACTTTTAGCCCTACTAAGCTTCCGACCTACCTGTTTGTTCAGTACATGCGTAGTCTACTTCACGTCGAGAGCTAGATCTAGATGCAAATCTATGACCTACTTCCGCAGGGACGTGACTTATACACTCTGTATAATAACATAACTAACTCGTTGAAGCTCATATGTCGCGTTTTATACCCCAGATTTATGCCGTGACCGTTTCTTAAGTTTATTTGTTTCCCATTTTGTTGTATTGATTTTATTTATTGTTCGAGTCGTATGTCTTATAATGTTTTATGTTCATACATAAAATATACCTTACCTACGCGTCACCGTATTAACATGTTTAGTCTGTCTAGAATACCCTTTCTGTGAATGTACTTTTCCTTTATTTAGCTATTATATTCCTTTATGGTATTTGATTATAGCCTCGTTTTCTTTAATTAACCTTTCAGACAATATTCTGAATCTAAATTCATAGTCATTTATCGTTATGCTGTTAAAATCTATAATACTCTAACCCTGAAATACTTTTTTTTCTGTTTTGAGTGTAGATACAACTAAAACTTTAAAAACAGTCATTTGTCAAGCTTTTACAGTTTTACCACTTCTATTTCCGTAAAAGCTAATATCGCTTGACCAAAGCTAACCGAGGCGCTCAAGCAAACTGGACCAAGAACAACCCCATTGTTCAATGTCAGAATAAGATTTTCTAGGAGTTGAACGCAGTAATAACTTACAGAGTTAAAAGTTTGTGCTTATTGGCTTCAGAGATTTCTTTCACAAGGAACCAGTTAAGGCAAGCTTTGGGGCCCAAGATAGTTAAAATGAGACCTGATGTTTTGTGGATTTTGTCTGCAGCTTCGGTCGTTGCAATTTTTGCCCGAATATAATGTGAACAAGTTTAAGCATGACCTAACCCAAGCTTATTTCTGATGAATTACTAAACCAACTCTCCGCTACAATTTCCCTTAACACTCGCTTGCCGGATAAATGTTTTATGATCCGACTTGATTTAAAAATAAGTCGTCCGTTACTCCGAGTTTAGGGGCTTACTGCTCCCTTAAGTCAGCGATAATGAAACGAGGAAATTACTAAACCTTTTTTACTGAGTTCATTAGCAGCTTTAGTTCTTGATTAGTTAAATCAGTGGCTAAGATATGCCAAACTTACATCCAAGTTTACATTGTCAGATCGTAACTTACAATTTAGGTTGAAACGGTCTGACTAGTCAAACATCGGCAATCGAATTGGAATGCGGTTGCAGCGAATTGTCGTGGAGAACTTAGCTTCAATTGTGTTTGCGTCGGAATCGGGGCATGTTCCCAGTATTACTTCGCAGGCAAACTTCGGCCATTACGGAGTACCTATATGGATTTAACCATTGTCTTTCCGATGCAATTTGCAATCTGCATAGTTTACTCCTTGTGCAGTTTAAAGCAAATGGCTATACCGTCTTCGGTGCGGCGGCGTCCGCGATGTTAGCATTTTCATTATCGAGTTGCTATCCTATTTTTATCCACTCAGAATGTAATGCCCTATTCCGCCGATCTCTATTCATAGCAAAACTTTGATCACTATTCTGATAGAGCATATTTAAAATCTCTTCATTTTGTTCGAGTCGTGTTTCGAAAAGGTCAAACAAATTTGCGTAGGTCGAGTGATGGAGTCTGAGTGCCTGTGTGAGCTCGAAAGCGGAGCTAGTGACAGGACTCGTAACTAACGGGTCAACTGTTTAAATAGCGAGTGTTACAACCGATGAGTTAAAGTTCAATGTGGATGGAAACGCAGTGTTTTTGCAATTGGTTCGAATGAGAGGATGCGCGGGTTGGCGTCCGCTAAGCGGAGACGCTAGCGTAGGCGGTAGCCGGGAGCGGAAAGGGTGTCGGGGCGCGAGCGCGACGATTGGTGCCCGCACGAGCGGCGGCATGCGCTGACGTGCGGCCGGCGCTGCGCGTGCTGCGGCGCGCCGCAATGCGCCCCGCAGCCTGACATGGAGGAGGGCGGCTACTGGCGGCCGTCTTGCTCGACGCTGTCGCTGGCGGAGCACCATGGCAGCGCGACGCACCTGTGCGCGCGCCACGCGGCGGCGCCCCCAACGCGCATGCCGCACAGACACACCGCGCATGCGCCGCACGCGCACGCGCATACGCACGCTCACACGCACGCGCACCACCTGCAGCATGCTCAGCACGCCTCCTGTCCAGTGCACAGTCCGTTCAGACAACCCACGCCGGAATACTGCGCAGCGCACTCACAGGTATGCTACTACTACTTTATGGGACCATTTGAAAATAACTAGGCATCTTTACAGAGGATATTAATAACTGCAACTTGCAATCATGACATTTTCATGTTTAATTCCTGTACTAGCTATATGAACAGTGTTACTCTTGCTCTCCCATCACCCAGCCATGTGATATGAAATATGCTTCATGTAAAAATGATCATTTAGATCGAAGTAAGGGTAAGCTTGTCCCAACAGTGGGGGCATATAAATTGACTACTGCTGTCTTGCTAGTTGATACGATGGCAAATCACCTGCGTTGGCACATATGAAGTTATTAGGTACTCTCCACTTCTGTGGAGCTCATATTAGAGAGCTTATTACCGTAGATTCGTGAAGCGAAAGTGACCTACTTTCATACTGATTGTATTGTCTCTATTGTTTTACTGATCGTCTAATTAGGGATATGATATAGTTAACTAAGATAATTACTTTAATTATTAATTATGATATAGTTAATTAAGATAATATACTAAGATAATTTCTCCTGAAAGACATACTGTTCGAAACAATTACTACGTTCACGGGTAAGCAATCAGTTAATTGGTTGATTGTGACAGCGATAGCCGGTGTAGCTGCAATCGAGGCTTCATTGATTACCGGCTTTGTTGGGAAGTTGCTATCTAGTTCGTATTTGGTAACCCTAATCACCTGAGTTTTGGCATTCTGTCGCTATCTTACCTTCAATTAGATAATTAGATCTTTGGGTTAGGCAACTAACATAGCTAAGAAACGAGTACCTACTATTTGTAGACATTACAGTGTCCAAATACGTTTACAGGACTATACACTTCTGTTAATATTTATTTTAAATGGTGCTATGTCGTTTAAAATAAATATTTTTACAGTTCATGTGTATGAGAGGAGGCAATATTTATTGACCTGTACGATTTAGTTCAGTTTTTAAAAATAGCGGCTTGAATTCATTCGACAAAATATAAATGGATGGTTAGGCTTGTGACATACATTAATTCCTGCACAGCGTTTAAGTAAATTAAATAATTTGGGGAAAAATAAAAATAACATTTTTACTTACAATAAATTCAACTTAGATTTTTTAATTTGATGTGCATCGTTACTGTGCTTTGGAGTTTTTCACATTTTAGGGTATTTTTAACTTTTTGCAACGATTTCTTTCAATGGAAATTGTCCTAATGGTTACTTCTAAGGTCATTGTGTGACTTGTGACGTACTTAGGTAATTTTTTTAAGTTTTGATTTATTAAAAAAACCTTACCAATTTAATATTTATCATGAGTACAACCCCCATATTCAATTTGTTTAATGTATTCAAAGACATCCTGTAGCATATTTAATATACTCTTTACATCTAGACTATTTCAATAACTTACCATTTGACAAATTGTTCGAAAGTCAGTAAAAATGCAGTAAGTTTGCGACCAATTTCCGGAGCGGCTTGCATGAATTGATGTGGTATCGTCGCGTCGTGGAATGCACGTGTGGCCGGTTTTAGCAGTGGAGTCACGGGCTCACGACTTGGCGGCATCTGCACCTAATTTATTACAAGCAGCCCGATACGACGCCAAACTTGCGGAAACACATTTTCAATATTAGACATTATTTACATAACGTCTTTGCCAGGACAGGATTGGGTACAATAACAAAAAATAAAGACATGGCCACATTTCAATGCTGTTCTTTGCCCCACTTACAAAACTACGTGATCATTTTGTTGGGGACTTATTACAGTTTTCATATTGCATAATCATAATCAGTATCATTTTCTACTACTCTCGCAACTCCTATAGAAGAATAACAAAAACAATGAATAAATCGCCTCGATTTCTTACTATTTTCTGAATTCTTAATTAAGCTGTTTTTTTCGAATCGCAACTTGTACAAAACTTTATTTTAAACCAATAATTTTAGTAAAAAACTGATATATTTTTACATTTATTCGTTATCTTGTACAACTTGCGGTTGATGGTGGGGCAGAATCTGGCATTGTCATTTCATTTTCATATTTATTTGTCCATATATAAGTATTACTAGTAATAACTATAACTATATATTCGTTTATTCATACTTTTTCAGTTTAAAATAAAACATCGGTAGGTAATTTTGCACCTGGTTTCTCTTAAATTAGATACCTACTCTAAATTGTTTGGTTAAATAGTTGTTTAGTGTGTTGGTTAAGTAGTTGCAAAATCGTATTATTATATCAGTATTTAATATCAGTATTATACTTATCCGCTATATTAATAAGCAAATTTATAATTTATTTTACACCTTTGACCATTCTTGTCGTTTAAATATACCTTCCTAAATAAGTTTTAAGTCAAACTTTGCTAGTAATGAGGCGTTTATTGATAGAACGTGCTAAAATCAATCACGATATGATACACAATATAAAGGATCAAATAGTAAAAATGAAAGAAAACACCCAAGGCACCGATTACGTATGCAAGTAGTTGGCGAAGGCGACAACCGACGATGTCACTAAACAGCTGCCCCTGATTGATGGGGATTGGGATAGTCGGATTTACGTAATGGGGTGATTGATGCATTATATAGGAAGTTGGGAAGCCATTATGTATAAGGATGGATGGCAATGGTGTTTTGTACGACTTGGGTTAGTTTGGGACCAAAAATGAGTTATACTTATAAGTAATGTTCTAATTTATCTCTAAAATGCCAAAATTAATGACATTTAAATAAAATTGTGAGTAAATTTTGATCATTATCTATTTTGTGAGATATAACCGTAGGTAAAAAAATATACATAGATATTATATTATTTGGACATACCTACGTTTACGTGACATGTGTTTGTCGCTGCTCTTTGAAGTAATAAAGGTTTATCCTATTTCACAAACTCAAGAAACCCGCCTGTACGATATTTTCCTTCACAATTATTATCGTTAAATAACGTATATGTAAGTTATCTCAAAATCAGAGAAAACTCATTGTTACATAGCTAAAAGGGATATAAACATGGGCCTTCTTATCGGTAACGTAGTGTCCTAACTACACAGCACCACCAAATCCTCCCTCCGACTATATTTATTATAAAATTTCGTAATCTTAATTTTATTTTACACCCAATTTTTGGGCACAAAATCTGCAACAGATTTTCGCAATTTATAATGGATACTTCAACTTCATTTGGTCTAAATTACAAGGGTAAAAAGGTGTACATGATTTTTTCGTTTTACGAGCGCCTTATGAACTTTCTGTTTTGTTATAAACCTTTTTCATAAGCCTGTGGCACGCTGAAGCTAAAACGCGGCTGAAAGTCATTGTGTAAGTTTACCGTCATTATTACTGGATGTCGTTTAGGGAATATTACTTCCTATCTTTGCTGCGTCATTGCCTGAATATGTTAATAAGTAGGTATTTACACATCGGGATCCCAAAGTATATCCATGATTATTTGATCATAATTATAGATAGAATTTATTATTTAGTACATTCTCAATACCATAAAAACTAAAATTGTGTTCAGCTTGGTACTCGTATTTTCGATATGCTGCTATCATTTGTCTATACTTAAAATAAAACAATACACCATTGGAATCCCATTGATGTCTCCCGGAGGCATATAAAAAGAGATAGATACGGTGCATTAACATTACCATGAAAGCCTTCTGTGCGACGTACAACGCCAATCGAGGAACCGAAATTGCTTTTCGGGTAAATTTTTTAGGGAAAGTCGTAAAGGGGTGAAAAGGTGAAATCTACGAGTCACATTCGCAAGGTAATAGAATCTTTAAAATATATAAAAGGAGATGTAAAGGTGTTTGATTGCGATGATGAGAAAGACGACGATGGATTTTTGTTATGTTGTTATAAAAGTTCCTATAAAATTATAATTAGAACAAGAGAAAATGGTCTGGTATACTTGTTGAAAGCCAAACAGAATATATAATGGTTACTGGTGTAAATTTACTGCAACCATTAGTGCTAGGTGAAAATTTAATGTTCACTAGTGTAGCCTAAAGAGCAATATTTAACGTAACATTTTGGACGAAAGTCCTAGCATTCGCGAATGTCTGAAATCCAACATTCGTTACATCACTAGTAGGTTTTATTTAGATTGACATGATCAATGTTTTCTACCGTAAATTCCTTTCCTATAGGTATGGATCACTTTCGCACACAATTGGCGAATCTGATATGCGAGTACATTGGATAATAGTTTTATGAAAATTCATATTTTCTGGTGTTTATATCAGAAGTATTCGGAATACTAAGGGAATATTTGCATATAAATGGAAAATTTCAATTTCGAGTTTAATAGATGTCTACATATTTTTAAGTTTTCAACCTAACAGTGGCATCACAAGTGTTCAGTGCTCCACATTTGCAGCATACGAATACAATATATTCTCTCGGGAAATTAAAATCTGGTCGACGGCGTACTAATGTATCTTTCCTTTTATTTTATACTAAAATCTATTCTCCAAATCGTGTTCTTTCATTTCCTATTTCAGTTTGCGTGACCATTTAGTAATCTTATACGAGTAGCATAGGCGTATTAGGTCTATCATTGTTTTTCTTTCTTTGTAGATTTGATCTTTGTTTCTGAAGTATTTATGAGATCCGTCAATTAGTAAATAATCTGTTTTGCTAATTACTGTTTTGTCTACTTCAGTTGTTTTTCGAATATAACGATCCCATTTTAGGAGATAATGGAAAATACTGAGAACGAATCGTTGACATCAAAACAGATTAATGAAATCCTTAAGTTTTCTGTAATTGCTTAGATCCTTTCCAGATTACTTGGAATCCTTTTAAATTCAGTCAAATCCGTCAAAATGGAGAGTCGTTTGAAACATCCAGCCAGAACTTTGCGTAATATTTGTTTACCAGCAACATTTGATCCTTTTAACAATTCAGTAGAATTTGAATGGATGGTTTCAATCAATTGTATGTTTGTTTATGAAAGCATAAATCATAAGCACAATATTGCACAATCAGTTAAATCAGTTCTATTTCCAAACATATTTTCATATCAGTAGTGGCAAAATACTTTAAAATTTAACTAATTTTAAAGTTAGGAGGACCATTTTGATAAAAGATACAGTTGGAATTGCATTTCCTTGAAATACGACATGGTTTTGGCAAAGCTATATCGAAATGACAAACTAGATAAAAACTGCCAAATACAATGAAAAACTTCTTCAGAATGGGAGCCAAGGCAGCTAAAATATTATGTCATTACCTTCCATCTCCTTTGTTGCAAAGTAGCTTGTTTTATTTCGAGATGTACCTACTGCCAACTGAATTGGAATATAATTGGCTTCAACTTTATTTATTTGCGGATTTAGAACTTCTGTTTGAGTAGACTTATCTAATTACAGAGTTGTAATAATTTATTATTCTCACTCGAACGGCAAACCTCCGTTAGGGGAAATCTGAGAGTATCATAAGAAAGGGTCTGATGTGGTGAAGGTTTAATTAAGTTTTATTCGCTGACCCTTGTCATGAGTTATTATTAGAGTGGCTTTATTACATAAAAGCTTATGCCTTTTATGTCATGTGTGGCGTAGTTGATATCCTAAGTAGGTTACTTATAAAGTGTATCATTCATCTTTCTGAAATATTTGTGCTTGTCTTGTTATCTCATAGCAACCGTAACGTTCTTAGAACTCTCGAAATAATTCTAATTATCTTCTTCACTTTAATTTCTTTGTGATTTTCATTGTTCTTAGATCTTTCTCATTTCGTGCAATGTTTCCTTTAGTTACCTACTTAATTTCTGACATAGGATTGTATGAGAATTTGTGTAGCTAAACTAAAGATAATGATATTGTAACAGCTTAACGTACATAGGTAAGTACATATACATTTTCTTTCCCATTCTATCACCTACTTTTAGATTCCCCACGAAGTACATAAAAAGAGGGATTATTTGTTTTCTTGCGTTCTGCTTGAATTCTAAAAAGTATTTATAAAAGTCTCAATATGAAAAAAAGCGTAATAGTTTTTGCTCGTACTCCTATATGTTTTGCCCAAACAATATAGGACGCGACGAAACGGGGCCTCTATATGCGTTTTTTTGTTCTCTCGTGTATGTAAATTCCCGTAGAGTACATACTGGACAACTCAACCGATTTCAACGCTGAAAACAACGCTCAAAATTGTAAAGCTATTGCAAAATGCTATATCTGTACAATTTTCCAGGACTTTATCTAACAGATAGGTGTTGGCAATCAATCAAAAGGAAGGTAAATACGATATTTATTACATAAGTAGGTAGGACTTAAAGCCTCACATCCCATTACTTACACCTTCGCTGAAATTAATGTCATTTTGTCGTTCCGTGCATGCTTGCCTTTGGTACCAAGTGTTCTGCAAGCATACACCAATCTGATCCTTGAAATCCATGTAGGTCGTACCTGTTTTCATCTGCCACTTCGTCAATCAATTTTACCGTTTAGTCATTCGCTTATCTAGCTGTCTGTGAATGTAATACATTCGATTCCTTTCCAACTTTACAAAGGCTATCTGTTGCTTCACTTCACATACATTGTCCGGAACATAAAGTTTCAGCTGGAAGACAAATTGCTGAAGTCTCGTTTCAGTAATTTGTATCGCGCTTCGTCGCCTCAGCCTTCGCGGTTGATGGTTTAAGACATTTTCAGGTTTAAATTTAGGTTTAAATAATATGGTGGAGCTGTTGGAATTCACAATTCCTGGAATAAGGTTATACGAGATTATGAAGATTACATGACAGGCGAGCTTTGTAATCCTGGGATAACGTTCGCAGTGTTTTTTTCGTTGTTGATTGTGGAAACCATTTCGTTTTCCAGATGAATTCGAAAATCTTGTTACTTCTGAATATTGTACGAACCTTTTTTATCTGAATTAGATTGTGAATTATATAGCCGTACTGTATTTATTGTATACAGGCAGAGATAGACGTATTGTTTTTGCCAAGATATTATGTTTTTTACATTTGGTTTTGTTTTTACTTAGACATAAGTAGGTACTATACTGAAATCAATGGGTACACCTGATTTGTGAGTTGTGCTCAATAACTCATCAAAATATCGAGTCGCTATTATAATGGCTTTATAATAAAGATAGCATCATCGATGGTTACCATGAATGTGGTCCATGCGCCAATATATTAAAGAAATACATCATATGTAAAAGCTAAAGAAATTTAGAATTTAGCGCCAGCAATCTTACTTCTTCTTCTTCTTTAAAATATTAAATAGACTTAACGCTTACGATAAGGTCTGTTATATAATACTCATAAGCTGTATTTAATTGCGTGCCTAACTATTGATTTACAAACTCGATTAAGGTATTGTTTACTTTGACATAGCCTTAACTAAATACTAAGTTCTGTTAGCTGATACATATTGTACGCAGTTCTAAACTTAATTAACTGACGGATACGTCTAGTTATCGGTTCCTCGCTTCACTTAATTCAAATGCAAGGGCTTTGTCTGAAAGGGCTCGAGTTGAGTTGCTCTGATGTGAACTGACATTTCGTGTAACTCCATTTAGCAATCTCCTATTACTGGTACACATTATTTATTACATATGTTATGAAAGTCAGATAATCATCATCATCATCAGCCCGTATCAGTCCACTGCTGGACGTAGGCCTCTCCCAAAGTACGCCACTCAACCCATCTTGCGAAGGTCATCCCTCCATCTTGTCAAAACTGGACAAATTATAAAAGCGCCCAATAGGTCTGTATGAATTTGTGATATTTTCAAGCTAGGTATGTTCGATTTTTTACGAACATGATTTATTTTGTTATGATTTCATTATCTTTTCATCTTTAACGTTTTACTTGTGTATTATTTCGTATCATGTGTTTAGTTATATAACAGACATTGTTTTGACTTCATGAATATTTTCACCAAAAATTTTACGTAGGTTTTTATTATTTTATGAGTCAGAAAGCTCGGCAAAACTTTCTACGTCATCAATTTAAAGCAAAACGAACAAAGTACCGTATTTTATGGTTAGCTTGGTTTTATGTACATATCCTTTATGGCTTCAAACTCTGCTGAGCACGGAAAGAGCGGTTTCCGACTCAACACCGCGAAACTTGTATCAGTAACCACTAACATAAGTACTTACCTTTATGGGGAACTTTATGTTTCACTCAACAATTAACAACTCTGATGTTTTGCTCTCAACTGCACATTATTCTGTCATATTTGGTTACTTTATCGTCTCTTTGAGCGCGATCTTAGTGTGAGCTCTCACAATTGTCAAAATTGTGTGAATGTTTGACAGTTATTTTATAAGAGCGATCTAACACTAAGTTAGCGCTCAAAACTGTGTCTGAACTGAATCTTGACCTGAAGTCTTTCCCACACAGGCGTGAGCACGCGGCTTGCGGCCAGTTGAAACGTATGCCCCGCCCTATTTTCTTCCAGGAGGTAGCGGTCTGAGGTCTAGGCCGCTATGCGATACCTACTGGACGATAAGGCTTCGTATGCGCGTATTTTCAGTTTTTCGATGAAGGCTACGGCACTAACTACTAAAATTAAACGTCTGAAAAAAATATATAACAATCTTGGGGTGTCTATTTAGGGACTGATGAATACCGATACACGATTGGACAAACTTCGCTCGATAGAAAAAAATCGCAAACATACCCCATCCATGTCATTTAAAATGAAAATTATGTCTAAACCGAAATAGTTATTCATACGAAATATATATCAAAATGTAGGGTATTATAATTACGAGAGCTTGTTTTAAAAAAAATCTGATTTTTATTGGCGTATTTTAATTTCCCTGCCAAAATTCATCAAAAATCAATAAAAATACAAATATGGAGTCACTGTGCCGTGCTCTTCACTCCGCCGCTGCGGGATATCTTCTGTCTCGCGCTCGAGTTTGATAGCTCGCCGCCCCTTATGCGTTTCAACTTAATTGTCCATTAGGTTGCGATGGCTATCTCTAGCGCCTTATCGTGGCCTGAGCTGAACTAGCCTGTGTCAGTCATCAATTTGTTATGTATGGGCCACCAGTGTTATCATTAAAATATAACTTTTGATGTATGTAATAAAACTTCTGGAATTTCGATTTTATTTTCCCGCTTTCATTACCTTTGATTGTCCTATAATCTGACGGCGCCACCCACACTCACGTTTAACTCCGCAATTTGTGTAACATTTATTTTTAGCTGTAACGTTGTCATGACGACGCCAAGGGCTTCGGATCCGCTGTCTTATTGATTAATTGCTCTGCCTGATAAACATTTTAGGGATAATTTCGTATCTCTACGTCGGGTGTGGGTTGTTGTGTACTGTTTTGTTTTGGGTTACGTCTTTAGCCGCAATTTCGTAGGGATTTCTTTTGGTAATTGGTTATTAGACTGGTCGCATTTAGGGTTGAATGTTAGCATTAGTAACATTAAGCTATCAGAAACATTTTTTTCGTCCTCTATCTTACGATCGACATGTGAATAGGACGCTCTGTTGTCGTAGATGTTTCGCGAAACAACTTTGAGGTATGTAATGTGATTGTTGGTCGCAATGGTGTCGATTTTTGGAACATTATTATAAATAATTCGGTAGATGTTACGATTTAAGAAGAGATTATCATAGCGACGACTAATGATGTAACAGAATGTATCGACTATTTGTGTTCACAAATTCTATTTGCAGAAGATTTTCGATTTTCTCCAAACAGCCAGTTATTTGCGAAGTCCGCGACTTCTCGAATGCGGTGGCGGAATGACCTAGTCAGGTTCCTCGTGATTTACCTGATGAAGCAGAGGATTAAGAGGTGTGGAGGGAATGTGGGGCAGGTGTTTGCCCAGCAGTGCGACAATAAAAGCTAATAAAGCAATTTGTTGCGAGATTAGCAGAGAACGAAATAACATGCATCCCGGTTCTTCCACGCCGGTCTTGTTTCTCATCCTTGTATTGCTTGCTCGATCGACTTTCGATGCCGTTTTTTTCGATATTAAGGTCTTTAAGCACTACTAAGTGCATATACAAGTGGTCAAAACTATTGACGGATTGGTATCCCAAAACTAGGTCCAGGGAAAGAGGAAGACATTAAAAGATGGCATGTTGGTTTGAGACAAACTGCTGGAAAATTGTGGATGCGAATAGCCAGAGACAGAGACACATGGAAAATGCTGAAAATGTCGAAAGACAGTGAAAAATAATATCAATTTTTTAAGTTAAAAAATCAAAATTTAATTCAATATAAA
Source organism: Tachystola acroxantha (assembly GCA_963506565.1). Classification (NCBI taxonomy): domain Eukaryota; kingdom Metazoa; phylum Arthropoda; class Insecta; order Lepidoptera; family Oecophoridae; genus Tachystola; species Tachystola acroxantha. The sequence goes on along the minus strand of OY735879.1, from coordinate 4,183,929 downwards.
TAATGTATAATTAGATAGGTAATAGAAGACAGGGACGCCCAACCATAAGATTGGAAGATGAAATTCGTCTGCCCCTGGCTGGGACCATACTGGACAAGGGTGGCAACAGAGAGTCCAATGGAATTAGTTGGAGGAGGCCTATGCCAAAAGGCAAACCGAACTCAGAGACATTTTGTAAACTAATTTTAAAAGTTCATAACGTTCAGAAATAAAATAGCTTTATTATTATCTCTTTATTTACACATATTCTTATTTCATATATTTATAGGTACATTTCAAAAACAAAATTTAAATAATTAAAAATATTAAGTATTATTATTAATAATTAAATTATAATTTATAATCTAATAATTTCAATTGTAAGTAATGCATGTAATTCACAATAAAGGCTTTATTTATTAATTAATTATTTTAAACACTACCTAGCATGTTCAAGTCTTGGTCGACCTTAGGATATTATGCAAATATTCAATTTTACATCGTAAATGCTGATGCTGAAAGTAAATTATCAAAATCTCTCTACTTAAGTACATAGTCAATATTTACAGATGAAAATTGGATTGTAATTTAATCAACTTGGGGCTATGAACCAAAGTTGATTAAATTAATTTACTCAACTATCTATATGTAGTTAAGTAAACACCTAAAATTTGTGCAGACAGTTATTTCAACACTAGGTATCCCTACAATAATTCAAGAACAATAGAAAAGGTTCTAGGCAAAGCTAGCACAAAATGGCAACATTTTAACCATAGTGGTGAAGACAATTATGATGGTATAACGTTAAAGTTTTTTTTGCACGATTTTTAGACTTTGCATTTACACCACCTTACATATAAAAGTTTGAGGAGGACCAGCCCTCTTACCATGAACTCTTATAGCAGGATTACTTCAAAGCCTATCTCCAACAAATTCAAATCTTCTAACCGATCAACGAATTAAACGTCTATCGCAGAGTTATCTTGCAATTTATACGCATAAAGCAATAAAAGAGCTAAGTCAATATAACGGTTGTTTGTTTCCGATTGCATCACAATTGATTGCTTTGCGGCCAGAATCATCTCTTTTATTCCACTATGCAAGGACTACTGTGCACGTTTTCTGTTATTGCTGTAGTTGGATCGGTTTATGTACCTTTAAGGAACCTGCATGATTATGTTAAAGATGGACGTGAGTACCTAATTATAAGTAAATCATCATCAATCTTCCACATTGTGACACTTTTTCCGGAGCGGATATTTCAATTCAGTCGCTACCTTCCGTAGATCGTCATCATTATTACCAGAATCAGTCCATTCCTGGGCATTGGCTTCTTCTAAAGCATGTCAATTTTCTGTTACTTATTTGCATGCATGCCTTGCGTATGTGTCTGGTCGATGTCTCTTATGGGATTGAAGATCCTAGTAGCGATGAACGCTGGTATGAGATGAGTGCCTATTGGTTGGCACGACATTTATTCGCCCGAAATCTCAACGAATTATGAACCTACTTTTAAAACTACTATCTTTTAAAACTATTAATGGAATGGACGACCGGTACCATAGTGCTGGTAATGACAGTGATAACTTGTACAGTTAACAGCAAGATGGATGACCGCTACTGTCATTTCGATCGGAGGCCCATGTGCCTCAGAAAGCACTTTAAAAAGCTAGTAAAATTGAAAAATTCCCCTACTATTTCCTTGTTAACCTGCTAAATATTCCAATAATACAGCCTAAAATTCAATATCAATCGCATCAATTAACAAAATCTGACTCTTCCGTCGGCCTATAAATCATTCACTTTCAATATTTCAGGTCCGAACGACGGTCCATTCCCATCCAGTTTGAAAAATGTCCCCTATTATTGCTACCAAGTGCCTTCTAAAGGACCATGTGCAGGCATGTATGTGACCTGGTTCTTTGATGTGGTGAGACGGGACTGTATGCCGATGTTCTACTCGGGTTGTGGGGGCAATGAGAACAGATTTGACAGCAAACACGAGTGTTTAATCCACTGTCAAAGCAAGAGAAGGATTTAATAAATGTATTTTTTTGTTTCGTTGTTTTTATAAACCAATGATAGGTGGAATATTTGCTGAGTCTTCATGAAGAGAAGATGTACGTGCATCTACTAGTATAATACAGGTCTATGATGTTACCCAAACCTTACTGTATATCCTTTTCCACTGATCCCTGTCAAGGTCCTCCTCATGGCCATTGTTCAGAGTGACTGTTGACCGCATCCTATACTGACAGTTTCGTCACCGTGTCAATATAGCACAAAGTAACTCGCGGCTCCGAAATCGGATGCATGCCGAAAAAGTGTCCCTTGTTATTATGATGATGTCTTCTTACGAAGGTTGGCCCATCATTGTGGTAATCTACACTCTCGGTACTCTTGCCGCACCATTGGGGTAAGTTCCTGAGCCATGATATTCTTCTTCTATCTGCACTTCATCTGCTCTGGCTCTTTCCTTGAAAAATCAGTTTTTGAAGATCGAACTTTTTATTCGTCATTATGTGACCTAGATACTGGAGATTCTTTGTTTTAATGGCCTGAACTGAACAATCTCCACATCCTCGCCCATTATCAGAAACACCAGGTCTGCCCAATACCACACTTTAATATTGACACATTCCTGGCCACATCAGCAATGCCAATCTTAAGTCGCAGTCTGGTATTACTGACTCGATCCATTCTCTTCATTCCCAATAATAATATATGCGGCGCCCCATATTTCGTTACAAATATTTATGTAAGAAGTATATACAAAGGAAACCAACCTGGCAACGGTGTATTTATGTAGTCTACGCCTTATATTTGAAACATAAATATGTACACAAAATAACTGTTTTAATTTTTAATTAGCATTGTTGAAGAATTTCACGGTAAAAAGTTCAACAAAGAGATGAATAAAGTGAGAAAAACACGAGCAAAGGAAAAATGTAATAATGAAATAACCGAGACGGTACTTGATCTTTTCAACTTAGCCTATATTCAGTTTCAAGACTTTCAAGTTACTGCAGATTTTAAGCAGCTTCGTAAGTAACATTTTAAAGCCATTTCCAGCTGAATTAACTGTCTTCAACACAAAACAGATTTTAGTAGAATATTACTTTCTCTAAACCGAACATTTAGCGAGAACTTTGGTTATCTAATAGTGGTGCGTAACATCACCGATGAAAAGATGAACCGTTGATAAAATGTGAAGGCATCGGGTGGATATTTTGAATAGATTTTGTGCTTTGCAACAATAGGCTGCTTACCAGAAAATAATTACCCGAAAAGACGCCTACACGCCTTAAAAATGCGATCAGGTTTACCAAACGATCAAAATCTGAAACAGAATATCGTTAAACGGTAAACACCGTAAATGTTATATTTTCCTTTGTATTTTCTAAAATTTAATTTACATCAAAGCCCAATTCTAACTTCAAACATTATGGCTACTTAACACGAAATTCCTCTGAAAATGACACGTAACTGATCGCTCTATTCTATTCAACAAACGACTTGGCTGATAAATTATTCGCATTAATTTTGATTGTTGTAATGAAAGTAAGCACATTAAGCAAAGTTCCCGGAACAGTCACTTGGGAGTTTCGGGGAATCGAGGAACGATGAGGTCGCGCCTTTTGCGCTGAAACCAACATTACTTATATGTAATTAGACGATTCATTTGAAGAATTAGGGGAAGAAAACGACAAAGCTGTCATCCATTTTGGATATAGTAGATCCTATATATTCTCAGAGACTCTAATGGCGGCCACACACGCTACGGTCTACCGGAGAGGTGTACCAGCACAGGTAGACCGGAACGTGTGTGGGAATAGACCTGTGCAGTTTTTGAACCTGCGCAGGCGACCGGCGCAAGATCGAAAATCAATTCTTCTTCTGTTTCGAGTGACACCGTACGGCGTATCCAAAGACCGATCCGGTACACCGGAACGTCCCCATACACGCGGTTGACCTGCGCAGGCAAACCCTGTGTAACCTGGTAGATAGACCGTAGCGTGTGTAAGTATAGTCGCAGCGGATAAATGCCATGATATCACATAAAGATTTAATTCTACTAAATTTACTAACCTAAATAAACATACTGATGTGAGCTTCCAAGGGGAAAAGACTGTAACTTCAATTGGATATAACTCGAGCTTGATAACATATCCATATGTACGAGTACTTGTCTGTTTTTTCATGTGACATACCCAACATATTCTTCATTGTACATTGGTCAATGTAAAATTTTGACAGGTCAATATAAGAAAATTCTTTTTATAACATGAATACTATAAAATCTATAGATAGATCGAGCAGTGGGCTTGTCAAATTCATTGGGGATGATGACAATCTTGCAGTAGGTATTCGAGCTGGAGCTACATGTCTCGTAGTTCTAACTCAGTCTACCTAACTACTCGTGTCTACGTGAAAATACAAAGTTAGCGGTTAAGTGTTGTCTTTTGCGGCTTGGAAAATAAGATGGTATTTACTCGTAAAAGGACGTGATCTCTCTGACTACGTGCGGTCGAACTACGTACCTACCTACCTACATGGTTTGATACATACACATCTATATGCACGCTACATACATTATTTCTGGTAAGTCTTTGGTGGTAGACGGTATATTCTAAACGGCTTTTAAATACTCTCGCGAACAGAACTTGTGATATACAATTAGGTGTCCATACATATAATTATATTATAATTATCAATCAATAATTATAGTGATTTCAATAAACCTTTCTATCATCGAACAGTTTCTATTCCATCACCATACCGTTCGGTGATCGGTGCAACGATCCGTTCCTTCCATGAATGGTAATTCGTGGAAACGTAGCCAGCCAGCGCATATTGGTTTTGATCAGCCAATCATGTGTCAAAAGTAGCTGAATATTGAGAGCATAAATTGCCTCGTAAAGCTATGGAAAATTCATGTACAGCCTTGACGTTGACGGGTTTTAAACCTTGTAGGGACGTATTCATCACGAGCGTTCGTTAGAGAACATTCGATAGCGTGCATACAAGAAAGATGATTGAAAGCTAAGCTAGAGCGGGTATGTCTTCAGAGAATCACCAAGCAGACCCACCGGTGGGTCTTTCAAGACAAGTATGTCTTCAGAGACCCACCGGTGGATCTCTGAAGACTAAGATGTCTTCGTAGACCAATCAGTGGGTCACAGGTGGATCGCTGAAGACATTCCCGCTCGATCAATGTATTTATCTCGAATTATCATTACTAGCCAACTTTCGCAACGAGTAACTAAATAATTACTTACAGCTCTTTAGAAATATATTGACGAAAATATATATTTAGCCATCCATCCAAATAAAAGCAGCTCTCCGCTCTGGAACGATGCTTCATTCGGAGTAATTACAAAAGCTTTGTGGATTTCGAGACGAATTTATTGTGTGAATTTCGCTTCCATTTCAAATGGTTGGATTTTTAATTCAGTTAGGGTTTATTTGAAATTCGACTTTTTACTTTGTTAACGAAGTGAGCAGTGATTAAAAAGAAAATATTGCAGATTGCATTACCTACCTTACCTATGGATTTATTTGTCTTGCGTTTTAATTTTACTATTTCAGTTAGATACCTGGTTACTTACTAAAATTAAACTTTTTCTAATTGACGATTCCAAAACTCGTAGGATAGATATTCTATACTTTTAGTACTCACCTACATTTACACGAAAATATTAGGTTTAGATTGCACACGACGAGAAAATATTACTTGAAATGAGAAAATAAAATACAGTCCCCTTACAGCGCAATCACAGTTTTCCCACTTGTTATGTATTACTGTTACAATGTAACATAAATATTCTTTACCTTGGCTTACTTCCAGACAGACCGAAGCCTCGGTTCCCTAAGCCTCCTCTTCGCTACAGTATTGTTCATCAGCTGCTAGGCCATTCGCAATCACCGAGCTTAGGTGCTGGCCTCGCTAAGCCAACTAGGTCAAAGTTCTTTGGAACATTTTACCGAGTCCTTGCATCTTCTGTTATTTTATTGTGACTACAATGTAGTTCAGTATAAAGAAAACTTAACGTTCTTTGTTTCTGTTGGCATTTTTCCAGACCATATTAAATTATCTTCACTTTGCCACGTATTTTGCATCTCACAAAGGTACTAATTGCAAAAAATATTCTTTACAACAACATAAATGTATGCTTTTGGGACTCGAACCCTAAGCTCCAGCTTCAGCCATTGTTACGGAAATAAAATTTCATTGTTCTTTACGCATTATTTTTGACGCAATTTTGATTGACGATATTCCATTTTCATCAGCCTTTACATTAGGCGATGATTTGAACAACGCTTGTGTATTAATTATTGATCTGTATCCATTTTTAGGCCTCCGTGCCTCAAAAAAAAAGGAACCCTTATAGGATCACTTTGTTGTCTGTCTGTCTGTCTGTCTGTCTGTCTGTCTGTCTGTCTGTCTGTCTGTCTGTCTGTCTGTCTGTCTGTCTGTCTGTCTGTCTGTCTGTCTGTCTGTCTGTATGTCTGTCTGTATGTCTGTCTGATATCTATATCTCAGAAACGCGTGGACGTATCAAAATGAAATTAATACCAAATACTCAGGTCTGCAACCTCATGCAGCTGTGATAAAATCAACCTTCTACGTTAACACATCCAAAAGATATGGCCGTATGTGTCGAATTTTGGCGCATATTTGTATGAAAACGCAAAAAACTCTGTAGGGTATTTCCCGTTGACCTAGAATCATGAAATTTGGCAAGAAGCTAGGCACAAGTAAGGAAAACGATTTGAAAAATGTAAATTTAAAATTACATCCCTCCAAAAATATTCTTTGTTATTACAAACTTATATTTGCAGATCTTTTCGGAAGCCTCGGTGCGCGAGTCTGACTCGCACTTAGCCGGTTTATACATACTCCTCTCACTTCGTTTGAATTTACTAAATCGATTACTTGTAGTCGAACGAAGGATTCAATAATAATACTGCTCTGTGTGTGTTACTCCGGATAAAGGATTAAACTAAGTGATGTCGGATTAAACTATGTTTCCTAAACATCCACTCCAACCAACATTTTATGTGTTCATTCGCTTCAACAATGTCGAACAAAGTTGTAGGAAAGCTACAAACGTAAACCTACATTAGTGATGCATCATGTTACAAGACCCAACCGTTATTGACTTAAATATTGGGTAAAAGTATATGATAACAAATTGTTTTGTTGTTATTTTACCACAATTTTGAGGTCGAGATAATCCAAAATATTTTCGTAAACCAATATTTTGTTGTTGATTTACCTTTGCAACTCGAAGTTGAAAAGTATGAATCCAGAAAGGTTTAAAATATTTAATGGGAATGTCTTTGTAGAAGTTTGGTAAATTTACGTTTTTGGAAAACATCGTCAGATAACGAAGCTCTAAATGTCTGTCCCATCGGATAAATTAAGATAAATGCCTGGGTTCAAAAAGATTGAAGGAAACACGTGCTTAATAGGGGTCCTAACGATAGGTTCGTCTCTGGGATTAGTTTTGTTTGAGGAAGCTGACAAGGCTATTTTTGAATTAGTTTTGGCTGTGGGGGTTTTCAAATAATAGGGTTAATATTAACATGATTAGACATGTCTACCACATAAACCGGAAAGAGCGAGTGAAATATATATAATACTATCTAAAACATAAAACCTACCTGTAAATCATATGTTTTTGGAGATGAAGTAAAATATGAACAGGCACTTAAGTTGATTAATCTGAGTACTACGAAGAGTCCTTGAGGGTTCTAGTTTATTATTTAAAATAAAAAAAATACGTAAATATGAATGGAAGTAAGTAAATTAACTTGAGACACAAATGGTCGACATTTTAAATTTTACTCGTCGAATAGAATTCAAATAGATACTCTACTAAGTAGAGTGTTATTGAAAATGAGTAGAGTCTACTCCCTTTCGATAACCCCTTGCATGTTACGCCTGAAATATTTATTAGACCAGAGAAATCTTCAAAATTTCGCTTGGAACTTAGTTTTTGGTTGTGACATAAATGTAATGTTTAAGTATCAATTGGAGCAACATTTATTATTGTTAACCGAAAATTCATGCTGGTTTTATTTCATGTCTTTCAATTGTAATGTTGCTGCAATAATATTTGAACCTTAGCTTCAAGACAATAAGTGAAAAATCGTATTACCCTTATTAGGCTATTACAATAAGCGACGGCGATATTATTGTTAATCGATAACTCAAAATCGAATATAAAATGAAGCAAAATCTAATAGTACTATTTTGTACAAAATACTCGTATGATGAAATGATCATAAGAAAATTGGATTATATTAAAATCGTCAAAGATCATAATATAATATATGATCCGGAAGCGATAATTGCCGTGAGTCATACATGAATAATTTCGATTTTGTACCAAGTATCAAAACACACAAAGTATAAAATGGCGACAATGTGAAAATTTGTGAGGTCATCAGCGTAGGACCTAAGTAAATAAATCACGCGCTCTCGGTCCCTTGTTACAACACCAAACAAAGAGAAATTTGTGTGGGTACTCATTTTAATATTCCACGGACGAAATTAACGTATGTGAAAGAATTCTGGCATGTAAATACCTAATAGTTTAAACATGGAGAAACTTGCTTAATCCGCTGGACTGAAATGGAACATGGCCTCAACGAGAATCCCATTGAGTAAATAATTACTACGTGAACTGCCTGGCCTGGCACCTAAAACGTATGACATGGGCGCAAATCCATCGCTATTTCATCTTACCGACATCCAACTCTTAGGCCTGTGTATCCTGGATAAAGTTAAATAGCTTTATCATAAATCTAATCTAAAATCCTAGTAGCCACTTACTTCACAGAAAGCACATCTCACTCAAAGATGGTTTTACGCATAATTCGCAAGTTTTTCTTGAATATCTCAGGCGATATTTCAACATTATTGGTATTTATCGCACGCAAATTGAGAAATGATATTCAGCGTTCTAAAACTGCTTATTGTAGGCTTTTAAGTTCACAACATCCCAGGCACTTACCAATATTTTGCTTACGTCATTTCATTACTTGGTCGTTACGTGAGACGCTTACGCTTTAGATGAGTAATGTTTTTTGTCGAAATACATGGAGAATTTAGGATTTCCTTGGTTTGAACAATTTTGTATGTAACAGTTTAGGTGATAAATGGTTGGAGTAAAAAAGTGTTACCGTACGTGGCTTAGGGATAGTCAGATGAATCTCGCCTCACGATTTAGCGGGATTTTGTGAATTTTACACACGATCTAACACGACGACGTCAGTTGGAGGTTTATCTGGTGACAGATGTATCTAATCGTCTGTATAAGGTATGCTTTCGTCTTATCCGTGTGTTGAAAAGGATGTACAGTTTCATTACAATATCAAGGAGGAATCTATTTTAGTTTACCACATTTACGTGGTGATTTCGGCGAACCGCTTTAGAGAAACGAGCTCTGTCCAATTACAGTAAAGAATATCTAATATCTTTAACACTAATTCGGAAATTGTTCCTACAATCCGTATTCTGATCTTGTAAATATATTTTAATACGTCTTTGCAGTCCTTTGTCTTGTGGTTCCATTGTTTTCACTAAGTATAATTGACACAATTGCAGGAATATCTTCTTTTTCCCGATATGCGCTTGCATAACCCATCGTAATCATCCTTTGTCTAACCATTTGGAAAACTGTACTTTGTCGTTCCTCATTACGTCTAAAATATTGGAGTTTACATTCTTTAACAGTTTTGAGGATTTCAATTTTCATTTTAATCCTTCACCGCAAATCGCTGTTTTCCGCCCTTCGTCAGATCCGTCAGACCGTATGTAAGCACAGTAATGAATCCGCAAGAGGCGGCTGACTCCGCTCTGACCCACATCCCGCTCATTAACGTGTGGCCACGCGGAGCCGCGGACACAGCGCAGCGCCGCAATGGCTTTACTTATTCACCGCTTTTGGCTTCACGATTTTTGGTCCGGGAAAATTTTCACGCTCTTCTACGAGTTCAGGAAATTTATCTGATCCTTTTATTACTACCTCAGTTGCCTCTCCTGTCGTGCCTCTCTTAAACCGACTCCTTTGACTTGTATATCTATAGTCAGATCAGTCCAATTCTAGTTATGCCTATTAGATAGTCTATTACTACTATTCTCTACACAGCCGGAGCCAGTTATAATAGATCATCCTTAATGTAGCCGATATTGTTAAGTTTGGACACTATAGTTCTTAATTTTTCCATCAAAGAGTATTGCTTATTCACTAACTATGATATCACCAAGTTGCGTACATTATTCCCGAGTTGATTTGATAACCAAACTACTACAGAAGTACTCGTAATTCAATGGACGGGTTAGCTAACCGAACAAATGAGACCATTTCATCAGTGTTTCGATCTACGGGATAAACAGGATAACCTATACGGTTACTTTTGGTGTACCATTTTTGTCAGTTTGAAATGTTGAACTGCTGTTGAATTCTTTTCATCACTTGCTAAACTCGTACAGTCGACAGAACAATGAGTGTAACACGTGTGCGCTTTGTGCGACCGTAATACGGTGAATATTGCAATGATTTTCTCTTGTTCACGTGCCATCGACTGTTCTTACTTTACAAGTTTCTGTCCGGAAACTTGCATATGACATCCGTGTTGAAATTTTAGTTCAAAAAGTTTCACTTGAGCAAGAGCAGGAACTGTCGCAGTAGGATTTCAATCTCATGAGTTTAGTTGGCACTGCGAACGGAAGTTGTTTATTTGTTATTCAATTACGAGTCTGTGCAAATGTGTCAACTAAAGAGGCATAATATTAAGAATTTATGGCTTTGAAACTTTCGAATAATACTTATGTCGCTTCTAGTTTCCATTCACTGTTCTCAGACACAATACTGTCGAAAGTTTTTGACACTTTTTCTCTTCAGCTTATCCTTGCAAAGTGGTATAAATATATTCAGATGCATACCATTTATTGTTTTGTATATTTTTGCGTCTAATTTTTATAAATTTACATTTACACCACTTTGCTTTACAGTTTCTAAAAAAGTGTCGGTGTGCGAAAATATACTCGGTGCATTTATTTATATGCAATAACCGGAATAAATCTAAATCATAATGGTGCAAGATATTATTAGATCGCCGAGCTTGTATCCACAATTTTATATCAGCATCTTTATGTAACGATATAAAGCCGTTAGTTTACATACATTCGAAAAATCATTGCAGTCCACCTTTCGACAGTAGGTTATAAAACGTAAAAGCAATTGATGAAAATGAAACACAACACAATGCATACATTTTTGTCGATGTAAATAAAGGTTCTAATTTATACGAATGCCTATTCGAGTGATACAGTGTGACCCGTTTTGATAATTACGACATGTCCCTCGTAGCCGCGAGGGGCATCACAAATGCAGATATTTTGTTTTTATTATTTTTCTGCTTTGTTTTATGGCTTTATTTGTTTGCTATTACTTTTTCGCTCGGTGGCTCTGTGGTTGGGATACTGGAATTCAATTACATAGGTATGGGTTCAAATCCAACCTCAGGTTTGCCATACCAATAAGTTATTATACCACTTTTTTTTCGAAGGTAAACTACATATTATGTCTGTTTTCCAAATGCTTTCAAAATTATTAAGGAAAACAACTGGCGAAAACCCTCATGTCTGTTCGAATAATCTGTAATCCATCAATATGTGCTCCGTACTGGAACCACGTGGTGAATCGTGGTCCCAGCTCCCTATATGTCAAGGAAGGTATATTTTGTTTCCTATAGTGGAGACATAATATAGGTTGATGAAAACGATTAATAATTTTAGATATAGTGTGATATTTTATTTTATCTTTATTGTTAAGTTTTTAATTACAAAATGGTTTTTTTTTGTGAAATATTGCAATTTATGTCGTATCTCCATCGCGTAGGTGGAGTCCTTGTGTGAAGTTGATATGCTGTCGACTGTACCTATGATGTAACGAATTTCAGGGGTAGTTCCTCGTAATTGAGTATAATGTGTTCCCTGGCCTAGAAATTTGATGTTTAACTTGTGTAAATGTTTAAGATAATGTTCACGGGTTTTAATTAAGGATAATACGTGGGCTGAAGGCTGGTTTCGGTAATGTAATACACACAACGCAACGCCCAGGCAATTTTGGTGATATTTTTGGAGTTAACGGAGATCCTCCGAATTTGGAGTTTCATATTTTAATAAAATTATTTTGTGCATAACTTTTAGTAGATATTTACCTATAGACATTTGAAAATGGCGGGAACTAGACTGTTGCAAAATTTTTTCGTAATTTCGATTTTATTGTGTATAGGTAAGGGAACTGTCCCAATAACCGTCACTTTTTGAACTTTTCACTTTTGATTTTGTAGCCACGGCCGTAGTATAAGACCCACAAGGAATGAAATGGTGCATAGATATAAACAATTTATTTAAATTTTATTTAATTAAATAATGTTTATTTAATTTTAAGATTAAATAAGTTATTTTTAGACTTATATGAAATAATACCCCTTTGCCCGGTATCCGGCATGTCCTTGTACAGATATCCGACATACCCATGTCCCAATAGCCGTCATATATATATATAGTTTTTGTGTAGGTAATGTATGACGTATATATATGATTGATCAAAGTGCTATAGTGTAAATGGAACACCTGATTGGACAAGCTTTATGTTTTCGACATTTCGACATTTCTCAAATATATAAACCAAAATAGTCAAAATATTCATTGTTGCTGTTCCAGCCAGTATATATAATTCAGGTCATTATGCCTATAATTACTAATGCACCCAAAGATGTTTTAAAAATCCCAAAGATGTTTTTTTTCTCTAACCTCAAAAAGTGAACAGTGTTAGAATTTGTGTATTGTATTAAATTAATTAAATAATTAGTTTATGTGTCTAAATTACGCCAAAAACACGTTATTTAGTGAAATTGTGCATTATAATAGTGGACAAGTGTTATCTCGCAAAAACTCCGACATTACATAGTGTAAAATCCAATTGACTTTTTTTTACGAAAAATTAACGACTTTTTGTGGCAAACTTGTTTCCAAAATGAAGTGCGATAATGATCATAGCGATGAAAATTTGATACAGTGCGATGGTTGTAAACGGAACGTATGTCTTAGTTGCAGCAACCTAACAAGCAGCGAGGCTCGTGTCATGGGGTTGAAATCCAAACGCACCCTCATATTTCTATGTTCGCCTTGCCGCGAGGCCTTATTTCAAGTGCCTAAACTGATCCAAGCATATGATTGTGTACGTGAGGAATTGGACGACGGATTTCTGCACCAGTGACTCATGCAGTTTCTACTGCTACTCCGGCCACTTCCTTAGACACTAACAATATATCGGAGGAGATGGCGGAGCGTGATCGCAGAGCAAATAACGTGATCCTTGTTGGTCTCCCTGTAATGGATACGGGTGACACAGCTATTTAAGGGCCCACTGATGAGGCCACTGTCAGAAGGATCCTGGTGGAGATTACGAGTGAACAGATATCTTCTGACAAACTGGTGAAAGTGTTGCGACTTGGTAAACGAGACAACAGTAAACCGCGCCACATGAAGTTGATGCTCAAGTCACGGCATGATGCAGTGAAGGTCCTTAAAAACAAGAATAGAGCCATGGAGGTAAGAGTGTATGATGACAATACACCGATGCAGCGGGACGAGCTAAAGGAGCTGATGTAACGTCTCCAGCTACGTACCGAGAGTGGTGAGTTAGATCTCACTATTAAGTATGTCAGGGGTGTGCCGAAGATAATCAAACAAAAAAACTATTTGACCCCAACAACCCCTACACTGACCTTACCTTCCTATACACCAACTTATGCTCGCTGTCATTAAAATTCGACTTATTTCTTTTATATGTAAACACCAACAAGCCATCCATTATAATTGTCACGGAGACCTGGCTGAACAGCAGGGACAGAAAACAGCACATTTGCCATACCTGATTATACTATATTTAGACAAGACCGGAAACATCGACCTAAGTCGCAGGGTGGCAAAACGCGTGGTGGCGGTGTTGCCATATATGTCAGAGACCGTGTCAACCCATTATTGCAAGAACTCATAAGAAGTATGACTGTATGTGATCTTACGGAAGCCTTGTTTTTGGATATTCAATATGACTCTCACCATTTCCTTGTTGTTTTGGTCTATCGACCCGATGATAGGGAACCAGATATATGGAAACGACGTGACTCTAAATTATTGGCTAAGCTGCTTCGGCGAACAATGTGATAGTTATCGCTGGTGACTTCAACTACTCCGACACCCTATGGCCTCAAGACATCGAACAGGACCTCAAGGGACCCGAGGAACTGTTTAAGAACATGTTTCTCAACAGTAATCTTCATCAATTGGTCTCCCAGCCGACACGTTTCCGCACAGGCAACACTCCATCCTTGCTCGATCTGATCATGACAAACGATGAAAACTTAATCACTGGAATATATTATAAACCACCTAAAGATTGATCATTGCGTACTAGAGTTCAGCATCCAATTTCTGATACAAAGAGTCCACAGTCAGCCTAAACTTAAAAGATATTACCATAACATTGACTTTGACAACTACATGGAGGAACTGGAGAAGGATCTCGAAATCTTGGAATCTACTACTGACGTGGAGCGTTTTTGGAGACAGCTAAAAACCATAGTGGATACAAACACAGACTGAGACGCTCCGCTTAAAAAAGTGAAGAAGAAGGAAGGTAATAATAAACCCTGAATCAATGACAATATATTGAAACTTGTATCTGAGAAGGGAATACTTTGGGATGTTTATATTGGCACAAAGGATGACGAGGACTACCAGCGCTATAGAACCGCCAGCAATCATTGTGTGGCAGAAAGCAGAAGGAGCAGAAGACTGTATGAAGCAAAACTACTGGATAACGGACAAAAACCCTTCTATTCCCATCTGCGAAGGTGCATGTCATCCAAAGTGAGCATTCCACCTGCAATGAGGAACCATAATGGCGACCTAGTTACAGACCCCAACGACATAGCGGAAATCTTCGCGCAGGAGTTTCAGAAAGCCTATTGTCGTGAACCAGATGTGACCATATGCTAACAAGTGACTACATTAGCCCGTGTGGAGCACTCGATCTGTGACATAAACTTTACACCCAAGGATGTTGAGAAAGTTTTAAAAGGACTCGACACAAGCTCTGCTCCTGGACCTCACAACATTCCCAGCATTATTCTAAAAAACTGCAGCAAAACACTTGTTCCTGTTCTCACTGAGCTTATGAGGGTGTCTTTTGAGGTCGGACATGTCCCACTTGACAGGAAACATGCTGTAGTTACACCTGTGTACAAATCCGGTGATAAAACAGACCCTGCCAAGTTTAGGCCAATCAGCTTGACAAGTATTGTGGGTAAGGTGATGGAGAGACTAATATGCAATAAACTGAAGAAATTCCACAACAGAGAAAATGTTACATCCAGCAGAATGGCTTTGTCGAGAAGGGATCCACAATAACGAACTTACTGTCATGTGTGCACCCGTGGACTATGGACGTGGACCGTGGCAACCCGGTTGACGTTATTTACCTCGATTTTGATTTTGCTTTCGACAAAGTCCCGCATCAGCGCCTGCTTATAAAATTGGAGCATTTTGGCATTCGAGGTCGGCCTTTAGACTGGGTAAAGAGTTACCTGTTGGGAAGAACCTTCCAGGCCAGGATCGGTTACTCCTTGTCCCAGAAGCGGGACGTCCTGAGTGGAGTTCCCTAAGGATCTGTTTTAGCCCCCACACTTTTTGGAATTTTCATCACGGACCTCATTGCGCTGATAGACTCACAATCTGCATTTTTTGCTGACGATGGGAAAATCTTTGGAAACCCACTCTTAGTGTCTGGACAACTACAGAGCGATCTAAACAAGCTCCAGAAATGGACGAAGCAGTGGCTAGTCAAGCTGAACATATCGAAATGTGCTGTGTTGCATCTAGGTAGTAGAAATCCTGGCGTGGTATACACCATTGATGACACTGATATAAACACTGTGGAATCCCAAAATGACCTTGGAGTTGTGGTTTCAAAAAATCTAAAATGGGGAGAACACATTAATGGCATTGTCAAGAAGGCTAATTCATTTATGTATGTTATAAGGAGATCCTTTCAATATATTACATCCGATGTTCTTGTCAAAATCTACAAAACATACATTAGGCCTCTTCTGGAATATGGATTTCAAATATGGAACCCATATTTTATAAAGGACATCCGATCTACCTACTACCTACTTGAGAGCGTGCAAAGAAAGGCAACAAAGATTCCATATATTAAACTGCCCAAAAAGTCCTATGAAGAAAGGCTTAAAATCCTAGGTATTCAAACCCTGGCAGAACGTCGACATAGAGGTGATCTAATTGAGACATATAAAATTCTCACGTACAAATATAACCTCCCAGATGTCCACCGTTTCTTTGAGACTAAAGACATACGTCCATTGCGAGGACACCATATGAAAATCTACCGTACTATCGCCAATACCAAAATCGCTCATCACTTCTTAAGTAACAGAGTTGTCCACGCACGGAACAAACTGTCTGATGATGTAGTATCTGCACCATCAGTGAACTCTTTTAAAAATCGCCTCGACATGTGGTTAAAATCAAACATTATATAAATAAGCAATATGTGTAGTGAATCATATGAACATTAGACAACATAGACTGAACTTACCAACACTGTGATATAGACACACCAGCATTGTGCTGCCTGTCTATCAAATGAATAATAAAATGCACAAAAACGTCCTAAACCATAAGAAAACACATCGTAATGTTTGGGACGTTTTTTGTGCATTTAGGGATGTTTTGTGTTTTGGGAAGTTAAAAAATATTATTTTACGGGTACTGGTGTGAAAAGTAAGCAATATCTCTATAGTTATCTATATATCATATAGATGACGGGTACTGGTACATTTTGCTGTTTGGTTGAACCAATAGCCGTCAACGAATTTAAAATGTTATTATTTAATTAATTAAAACAAATAGGCATCAAATCAAATTACAGAATGATATTAATATTAATAAAGTTTCATTTTAAACATCAACACTTACAAATAAGTAAATACATGAGCCAGCGTTGAAAAAAAACCGTAGTCAGTAAAAACAGCAGTTTAGTAATCGAACTTCGTAACTTTTTTACAAAAACGTGAACACAAACTATAAAGTGATATTATATTGTGTTATTTGATGTTTTATTGTATTTTTGCCAGTTAATTAGCAGCAAAACAGTATTTATTTTCATAATATTGCAGAGAAAACGAAATAAACTACCATTTTCGTGAGATATAGGCAATTTAAGTTGACTTGACGGGCATACGTACATTGACGGCTATATGTACACTTACCTTAGTTGTTATTTTGTGTATAATTTCACGATAAAAAAAATTCGGGAATGACAGTATGGTGAATTTATTGGATTATTTGTGCAAGATCTGAAGTTTGGTGCTATAGTCAAGAGTTCCACTACGAGCTCGGGAGTGAACGTGACTGTCGAGCTGCTTCGTCCAGAGAGACGACGCTACGGCGACTCCTCTGGAGGAAGAGAGACGACTATGATATCTTGAATATTCTGTAACATTGGGAAATGACGAACTGTCGAGTCCATTAATAAAATAAATAAATATGTTTCTTTTACGTTAGCGAAACTAAAAGCAACTTGCCTAGACCCTAGCGATGACGTCAACTATCCTATTGTAGGTACCAAAGGCAATGCCCCTGGGTGGCTGGGGGGTTCGAGATTGGGGATTAGAAAGTATTTAATTGCGCAATACAGGAAGTTGTCAAACTGAAACAAAACGCCTTTTGTTTTCACGAGGTGATTGAAATTTAACGCAACATTAAAGCTCCTGTGTTAAAATGGGGGAAAAAATACTTTGTGTTAACTGCAAGGCCTTTTTAGGCGCTCAAATCCTGTTAAAGTCTGCGCAAACGATATTCAGTTAACGTCAGAGTCAGATTTTTGCTGAAAAATAGATCTAAAAGATCATTGGCGCAATTTTATACAGGATTAAATAAATTTATGCTCCCCGGGGTAAAAAGCACAGAATAAATCCTAGTGTAGGTACGGATGCAGATCAATGATACTAACACTTGGAGTACGAATTCAACTCTTATGGCGCAGATAATAAGAACGGTCTAAATTCCAAAGTGTTACACTTGAGCTGCTGTTAGTGGTACCTACATATTTCATTAATCTGTATTATCTATGTCTAAATACGAAAGCGAAAAGGAAATAAGAGAAAACTTAACGATGTGTTTTTTTGTTTGTTGCAGGTAATGGCGCGTGAAAATTCTCACTTACGTGATTTGTGTACGTATTGTATCGGTTGCTTTATTTCCCGGAGGAAACCGACCCGATAAATAAATATTTTCTGTTTTGGCGGTATTTAAAAGGGGGTTGTCTATTTCGTACACCAGTGGTCTCAGATCGTCGTGATTTCGGCTCCGTTGAAAAAAGTTATTATTCACGATGAATAAGTAGCTTCGATCTAGCTGTTAGACTAATTCTAGACAGACAACAGAAATAGGTAGGTCGAACCACTGCGGGGCAATCTAGAATAAATGTTTGGTAACAGCAGTTTACAGGCTATTCGGATTGGGCGTATCTATAATTGAAATGAAATGAAATCTGAATGAATTGATATTTTAATGAAATGAAATTTTATTAATTGTACATTGGATACTTACATTCTAGCTACAAATTCTCTAGTCCCCACACTAGGATACCCTGTGTCGTGGGAGACTAGTTTCTTCCCTAAGTACATAGTAAAAAAATACACAAATTTCACAAGTACAATCGGTTACATAGAAAAGAAAATTTGGGTATTATTTAGCTCTTGGACATTTTTCTTTTTTACCCGACTGCGAAAATGGGATGTTTATGTATGTATGTCTGATTATTTGGCACGATATACAACCTATACGGATTGATGGATTTGTAACATATGAGGTGTCGTTAGATTCGTCTTGATTGTAGGAGTGACTTAGTCAAAGCGACCAAAATTTTTGGCAGTCGGTTTATTTGTTTTGTTTTTGATATTAGTCGTGACAATCTACTGCATTGATTATGATATCAAACAAAGCCGCCGATGTGCTGATGATCATTGTCACACCTTAAGCCTAGATTGAGAGAATTTTGTTCGAAAGCTTTATTTTAAATATATTATTTTTAAATTAAATATGTATCTGGTTATAAAATAGCAAATTGGAAGAGTATTTCGTATACCTTTTACTCATATTAATTGGTTTCATATAAATACGGACTTCTTTAAAACAAATATTATAAAATTACCTATCTATCATAACATTGTCTATCCACATAGATACTTCAAGTAATCAAGATGGAAGCATAGAACTATTCGTTTTACGTAATCTACATTGTTTTATTTCCCGAAGGCCCCGATAAACAACTTGTTCCTTTGTTCTGGCGGAATTAAAAAAGTTGGTGTAAGAGCTTATAAAATGGCAATATCGTGTCCCGCCGTATTAGGAGAATTCTTTAACGCAATGGTTATAAAACTGCTAAACGGTAACTTAATTTGACACTTGTATAACCCACCAATTTTTAATGGCGAAATCCATCAAAAATCCTTAAACTATGCCTTAAATCACCGAATAACTTTAGGTCATGGTTCTCGCTAAGAGCTTTGCTTGTAGCGATAAATGCAACTTATATGCAGTTAAGGACTTTCGCTGTATTTCGCCATACATAATCGGTTGATCGGCAACTTAAAATGAAACCTCCATTAGGGTAATTTTATTGCTAAGAGCTTAATGACATGAGAGCCCCGATGACTCTGTTGGCAAAGAGTGTGCCGCTGAAAGGCGATGACGTTTCGTTGGTTTGAATCCTGATCGCGACGAAAATCGACTTGTTCTCCTATGTTAATAATTTGCAAAATATATCCTATTTATGATTTCCAACCCGCTGCATGTGTAAACAGTAATTGAACCCGGTAGCCCAAATACATAATTCAGTATAATTTATGCATACCCAATAGATATTATATTACTCTACATATATATGGCCGAACGACTGCTGCCGAACGACAACAACCATTTAGGCTATTAGGCGACATTTTGACCCACAAGAAAACTTATGCGACTAAGGCAGTTGTCACACCGCCGACGAGTAAGCGAGTAAATCCCGGCTACTTTCTCGCCCAAGAAACGTACAAAACATAGTACAGTCCGTGTAAACAAAAGAGATGCATATATTAATAGTTCATCGCATACTAAACTACCATTTTCGTGAGATATTGGTAATTTAAATGCAGTTGACGGGCATTGGTACATTGACGGGTATATGTACAGTTTATATATTTCTAGGATTATTTATCACTGACTAGATTGACAAAGAAATGCAAAAAAAAAATACTACAATGAATGACAAGTAATAATATTATGCTATTAATGGCCTTAATAGCTACGATTAGCCTTCCTCTCTCCTAATTGTGTCCCCAGCAGGGTCCGTAATGTTATATATACTAACATCAATTCAATAACTTACGGAATGCAATAAAGATTTTGAATTTGATGTGTGAACACACCGCGGGCGAGTACTCGATCAGCTAATTTGTCGCCGAGCAAGTAGATACATCCCGATGAGGTTGGGTTCGGACAAGTCTTCAATTTCCCTGTTCTTCCTCATTCTCACACTGCCATCTGCCCTTCTTGTTGTGCCCAGTATTCTCCTAAATATTACCCTACTTTTCATTATTATACATTTATTACATTACACTAGTTTACATTATTTACATCATCCTTACGAGTATAATAAACTACGAGTACCATCGTTACAGTTAGTGCCGGCAAAATATCCCAATTCCTTATTCATAGCACCGCATGACGCTTTGCCCTCATTTGTTATATAGAACCTCGGATTTTATGCTTTAGTGTCATATGATGCCGTATTACCTATTTAGTGAGGGAGAAAATGGTTGGTCGTGCATAAAAAACGTTCATTGGTAAATACACTGGTATTTTTCGTCATAGGGGTCTTAAACTTATAGCGAAGGTTGACAATTCACCTCTTCATATTTGCGCCTACGAGTATCTCTCACGAGGTAGACGGCCTAACCAAGTGGCTGTGAAAATCATAAACGCTAGTAGAATGGAAAGAAACATGGAATTGACATTGTGAACGACTTGGCTAGGCCATGTTTAAGGCGTTCGCTATCGTCTTTCTGCTACATTATTTCCTACGAACTTTCCCATAATTATTAGTTTCAGTCTGTGAGAAGACAAAATCTTACGACGCAGATAATAAGATCAATCTAATGTCCAAATTGTCACACTTGATGTTGGTTTGAGCAGTACCTGAATGGTCCTAAGTACGCCACCTCATGCATAAATACACTGCCCTATACAGAATAAAAACATGTTTCCTTGACCTAATAATCAATTATAAAACAAGGAATGGAGGTTTTCGTATATAAATCGTGAATTTACATCAAAGTGGAGGCGAGAGTATTAAAAAATGACAAATTCTACTATAATAAAATTAAATCCGCCATTTTGTACAGCTGTCACAAGCGTTTTTGTTTTGTTTTCGGCCAGCATCCAGCCAATTCCTACGCAAAGTACCAAAGAGGTTTTATGCTAAAGTGTTACTCGCGTACTGCCAATAATAAGTAGATTGCAGTTACTATAAGAACCGTTGTAAGTACATATGTATAAAACCAAGAGTTCGACCTATACATAATAAGTGTACTTATTCCCATCACTAGGAGACAAATATTTAATTTTCTTGGAGGTCAGGTCCTGTGACAGAGTGATAAGTTTCTTCCCGCAGCGGATTAGGGAAATGTAGGGTGTTTATGTGAAATAACTTTTAGGTAAGCATATTTGTGAGGAATTACTGTGCAAATGAACTATGCTATCGCCGTCTTATTGTTTATTGCATTGCAAGTTTGGACGAATACTGGTTTATTTGCTAAAAGTTGCAAGTTCAGAAGAATTTGAGGAATCCGGTGTAGTTGGGTTACCACCGGCTCCTATTGAGGTCTAAACATAGAGATGTATAATTATCATTAGTGTTAGTTAAGATTTTGTCAAAAACTACTGGGCCGATTTGTAAAAATTATTCACAAATTATTGAAAAAGAAAAAATCATTCGGTCAAATAGTTTTTGAGAAATCTTGTCGCAACGTAAGTTAAAACTTGATCCGTATTTTACATTCAAATAATCTGCTACCTCCACTTAGATCGCTTGGTTGGATTCAACGTAAGTAGTTAGAGTAGGTACTTATATGTATACTTGTCCACAATAAAATATTTATTATTATATTTAGAATATTACATAGGTATACATACATTGCTTTGGTTAGAATATTGAGCTTTGAATAGGTCACGAATTTTTCGGCTGTATTCAGGACACACATGTGCATTTACACAATACTCAATAAAACTTGAAAAGACGAGAAAAAGATTAAAGTAAAGTAAATTCGACGATATACGTCGTACTGTGTAAATAAATCAAATTCCAGAATTGTCAACACAGAATTCGCATTGAAAATTTATCCCGGATTCGTGTTAAGACCCGATTTGTCTAGTCTGAATTGCATGCCATTTACTGCTGTTGTGCGATTCTGTGGTGCATTGGACCTCATTTATAATTCCCTTCGCACCGAGCGCGGCTGGCTGACGTTACGTTATGGAATGACCCAAAAAACTGACGTAAAAATAAAAACAACTCCCAACTAGAGTTTGACGGTTTTTGAAACTTTTGTGGTCTACTTCCATGTTGTCCTGTTGTCGTTGCTACAATGTGCATACGAAAGTACCTACATCAAGTGCCACGGGCCCTCTAAACGGTGGTAATACTGCCTAATTTGCAATAGTTTTGTGTAAGTTGATGTGACATTGACTGTACGTACTATACTACATACACACTACTTTACTATATACTACGTACAATATACTGAGTCGGTGTAGTAAGTTTTCTCGCTAGCGATTAGGTTACGTTACATGTCTACGAACGTTCGGAATTATTTAAATTTTAGTTCTGCTACTGACCGCTATCGCTATAGGTGTAATAAAAATCTAATTGCCAAATACAGCTTGATTTTTGGCAAATTGAATTTAGTGTGCAGTATTGATCTGATAGTAATTGTTTTATTTTTTAACTGTTTTCAATTATCTATACCTATTTCAATTTATATCTAATTTGTAAAATCAATGAAAATATGTTTTTGATATTTTCTTGCATATGCGCTATGCGAAACGAAATTCTAAATGATAAATGGAGAAAAAATTTCATTTTCGTCCCTAAGACGAGAATATGGAGACAAATTTCATGACCTGGGCACGATATCACGATGGCTCTGTTGGAATAGAGCGTGCCACGGAATGACAAGGTCCCTGGATCGAATCCCTGTAGTGATGAAAATTTGTCTCCATTTATCAATGAAAATAATTTAATGTAAATACTTTTTACTTAAATAAATACAAGGAGAAACGAGCAAAGAGAACAAAAACTACAATGAGTTTAAAATCTATCAAACAAGCAATGTCTCCACTTCGTTAATAAATATATAGTTAAAGAAACGGGCATCTTTATTAGAGGAAATCTCAATTTCCTCCCATAATACGAGTAAAATATGGCCAATTATTACGAACTATCGTTCCACGGGCCTTTGCCGTTTAATAAGCAAGTCGTGAGCGAGCGCAGGCGGGCCGTTCTCATTAATATTTCGTCCGTCCACCCCCCCCCCCCCCCCCCCCCCCCCTTAAGAAGCGGAACTTAAGGCTTTTATGTAACGATTAACATCAACAACCAATACGTTTTCAAAGTTAATTAAAAACTTCAATAAGCTTAGTGCCTTTGTCATTTATTGAATAGTGTTTCGCCGATGGCAGGTACGGGAAACAGCTGATCAGTGGTAACACTTGCAGTACGATTTTAAATCTTACGACGCAGATAATAAGAGCGGTCCAAAGTCCAAAGTGTTACACTTGATCTGATGTTAGCTATACCTGCGGTCTAACATAGAGATAAGTATACGACAGCCCAAATCAAGTGTCTTATTTTGTAAACAAATATGATCGTCTAATTACCTGTTGTGATGTAACGCTGAAGAAACTGATTGATCGAACCTGTTCATAATTGTGAAAATAAAGTAATCCGATCTAATAATGTGAAAATAAGTATGCAATAATCACAGAACAGCTTAAAATGTTAGTCGGGTAGGGTAGTTTTTGTTTACAAAATAAGACACTTGATTTGGGCTTCGGTATATACAGTAGCATTACCATTAGTTGCTAACGCTATCCGCTGAATAATTATCTACCCAAAGGTTGTCTGGAAGAGATTGCTTCAAGATAAGACCGCTAATTGTAATAGTAACTGTATTAGCGTATTTCTTTTGTGCAATTCTTTTTTCGCAATAAAGAATAATCATCTTATCTTAAGTAAGTATACTTTTAATTATTAATTTTAACTGTAATATAAGGGTAAAAATGTATGGAAATATTTCCGCTAGGTTGCACATCATTTTAAATGCATTTAAAACTCGGTGATTCTTAATTACGTTACAGCTTTTGCTGGAACTGAAAAATGCATTTGCAACTCTTAATTGCGGTGAAAATATAGCGAAACGCTATTATTTAGCATTTTGTTGTGAATAATTGAAGTACTTAGTACTATTATATTACTAGAGCTTGATATATATAACAAAACACTATCGATCGATATAATAATACAGGGATGGGATTTTTAAAATCTTGACAGTTAGCTTCTGATTTGGTTATCCAAATAAACAAAGAAAATATATTTATTTAACACAACAAAATACTACAATAAATAATAACATACAAATGTGACGACATAGAATATACAGATATACAATGAACAATATGCGTATTTTACTCAAGGTACAATATTTTTCTGATATCGATAACAATAATCATTTGAACCAATATCTATGTTATCAATTCAAAAGATAGAAACCCAATTTGATGGCTACCCTGTATACGTACGGTCGAAGACAGAGATACGTGTACAGTAGAGTTTTTAAGGTTGGGATTTTCTCAAAAACTACTTGATGTATTGCAATGATTCTTTCACTGTTAAATAGATCAAAGTTAATACTATGTAACTGTAAAAGAATAATTAAAATCGATACAGTAGTTCTTGAGAAAATCTCAACCTTATTGAAGCACTCTGTATACTTATCTCTGTCTTCGTGTGTACTTTGTTCTGCACCTTTAACGAGAGTACGAGACTTGTTTCGAGTTTTTAGCGCTTTTCTCAGTACTTTTAAAGGTATATGAAAAAGCTGTAAATTAACTTTGTAGTTAGAACTTTGTTTACATTGTGTACAAAAGCTTTGTTATATAACTTTAGGTTTTATTGTAGGATCATTAACCATTGAACGCGGTAATTATACTTACCTTGCTACGTCTAAGAACTTCTTATAGTTTGATTCTTCTTAGAGTTCTCGAATTCCTTCTTCATCATCATCAGTCTATTTATATTGCCCCACTGCTCGGGTACCTTCCCTTACATCGATGGCGCTGGGGTCATCAACCACGCGGACCCAGTGCGGATTAGCGGATTTCACATGCATTAGATTTTTTTCTTCTTCTACGCCATGCAGGATTCATCCTTCATCGTTTTGAGAGCACTCGGTAAGTGTACGTAAGTTTTTCCGTCGAAAAAAACGGAAGATAACTAATTGGTACATGGCTGCCCTGGCTGAGAATCGAACCTGGGACCTCCGTATCGCAAGTGCATTGACCCAACCACTGAGCCACCGAGCTCTTTTCACGAAATCCTTACTTGCTCCAAACTCCCTATTTCTCAAAGGTTTACTAATTAAGCTATCCTTGTGTTCTAATTTAACTATATTCTCAAAACCCTTTTGCAAAGGAAAACCCTTTCAGAAAGAGTATTCTAAATATGAACGAGTTTTTGCCATTGTACGATCCCTGCTAAGAAAGCCAGAATGCTTAAATGACATGTCTTTATACTAATAATTATCAATATATACTAGTTCGGCGATCGAATACAAGTTACGTAAAAAAATCGAAATAATTTCTACCGAGGTTATGGCTATAAATAAACTAAGCCATACTGCAGTTTACCACTGGTCATAAATGTTCAGTATATTGTTCTGGAAATTGTTGTTTAAAACATAACGTACAAACAATCCAGTAAAAGGAAAGAGATATCGTTTATCATAAAATGTAGAAACCCAATAAAATGTTTTAAAGCTTAGCTCACACTGGTACGGCAGTCTACAACTGAAGCGGAGCGATTTTGTAGCGGCAAATCATTAGTAGTTTTGTAGCTGGTAACTTTGAATCATGATGTGTGGTACCTTTATTGAAATTACAAGAAATATAAACAATGTCTAATATTGTGTATCTTACGTAGCGCATTGCTTAATTAAGCTGATGACTGCACTAATTATTTGAATGCGTTGGTAGATCCCAAGAGTTAAATACGTATAAATTCTGTATTATGAAACTGTAACAAAATTGCAACAAATGTCACAGAAGTTCCATATATCTACTTTTTTTTTGTTAACCTATAAATTGTCCCACTGCTGGGCAAAGGTCTCCCCCCTCCTCTTCCATCCATCCCTGTCCTGAGCCTCTTCCAGCCACCCATCCCTGTATCTAACGATATCGTCTCTCCACCTACGCCGAGGTCTGCCCCGACGCCGGCGACCAATAATAGGTACCACACATCATGATTCAAAGTTACCAACTACAATGATAAAAAAAAATACTTTCATCGTCATGTGCTACACTTTTGTTTTCATTCTGTAGCGTTTCGGCGTCGCTTATCGCTTCAATCTAAGGGAAGCTCTATATGAACCATGCACGGGCGAGCACTGAATTCAAATGGCCCCCAAAATCTCCACAGCCGGCAATTTTATACTGCACGCAAGGAACTAATAAAAATACCGCCATATGGAGTGTAGCCAATGTTTTCTCGGCCCACTGAGGCTGTATTTTGTTGTACAATAATATTATACATACACATAGGGTATTATTTTTATTTCTTTGTGTATTGTGTAGTACCTACATATGTAGGTACGGTCTAACACAAAAGATGTACGCGAGAGTTTTTACAGGTTGAAATGACAATGCCAGATTCTGCCCCACCATCAACCGCATGATGTAATTAACGAATAAATGTAAAAATATCTCAGTTTTTTAATAAAATTATTGGTTTAAAATAAAGTTTCGTACATCAAGCGAGTCGAAAAAATAGTAAGAAATCGAAGCGAATTATTTATTGTTTTTGTTATTCTTCTATAGGAGTTGCGAGAGTAGTAGAAAATGATACTGATTATGATTATGCAATATGAAACCTGTAATAAGTCCCCAACAAAATGATAGGTACAGCTTAAATGGTCACGTAGTTTTGTAGGTGGGGCAAAGCTCCATTGAAATGTGGCAATGTCATTTTCTCAAAAAGTACTGGACTGATTTTTGTAAATTCTTTACTGATACATGGTGTATACTCTAAACTATCTACTAAAGAATTTTCTTTTACAATAAGTCAAGTAGTTCTTAAGAAAATCTTAATCTTATTGAGGCTCCTGTATACTTCTCTCTGTTTTCGTTTGTTGCTTATTACACTGGTATTATTACACGTCAAGTACGATTCCAACTGAAGTTATTCATTAAAATGTCTGATGACCTGGCTTGTTATCGTGCTATCATCGAATTTGACTTCGAAATTGTGATAGTCAGAAAACTGATTTCGGGATTTCTTTCAATATACTTTGCGAACTCAATTCCTAAAATTCCCCGATTACTTGTAGAATAATCGTTATTGGATAAGTTCTATTGGTGTAATTTCTTGGCAACTTTAGTCCGATAGACTTTGTCAGTTTTCTTGTTGAATTGATCTTCAAACAATTAAATCTTGGGATTTATGTTAGTTCTTTGGCATTCAAAATAATGTTTAATACTCATTTATTACACCTTAAGTAATCTATGAGACACTTGGTTTATGTCAATATTATCACAATTTTTTTTGCTACATGTTACTAATGTATTTTCAAGATTCAAGAAACAAAGTCTGGCTAGATACAAAGAGGCATAGGAACAATAAAACAGTCCTTTCATCTTATACTTAATGATCACACTGTCAAACACTGTGAAGACAATTAGTAAGAGTTTTGAGACAGGTATTTGTACAAGCGTTGTTACTAGAATATGTGTAGTCCGTTAAGACTCTGAAGACGCACTGAACACCCGAGGAAGGACCCCAATGACTCTACAATCATGCTTAACACCCCTACGTAGAGTTATGATTATGACTGCAGTACTTAAAGCCTTTTTAATTAAAATTAGAGCGTGAATTATTATTCGCCATTAAACGAAGGTTCCTGCTTGAAATGCACATTTGACGCCTGCCCGCTTTGTTCAAGATTTAGGCCACCATGTTCGTCAAGAATTTAATTGATGTGATATTTGTTCAAATTAACATCTGTGGAGCAATGGTTATGACATTGTATACTTCAGTTGGACTGACAAAACAACGAACGTCGAAGTCCTGCGACGACTGAACAAAAAATGCAAACTTTTGCAGACCATCAAGACGCGTAAAGTAACGTACTCTGATGCACGAACGCTATGAGTTGCTTCAACTTATTATGATGGGAAAAGTCGCCGGAAACAGAAAAATCGGTCGCAGGAAAAAGTCGTGGCGTAACATTCGGGAATGGACTGGAAGACCTCTTCCGCCTCGCGAGAGATAGGCACAAATATGATGAGCTGATTGCAAACCTTCACTAGTTGGAGAGGCAACCCCCAAGAAGAAGATACTTCAGTCACTATAGAGCCCATTGTTCGATCCCCGGGTTATAGCCATGTAGAAAAATGACCATAAGATTTTTCTTGCTGACCCGCAAAAGAGACATGTATTTTACCTTACTATTGACAGCCACAACTAAATGCACTGCTTTTACAACAAATTGGCATTGTAAATAACGTATATAACCACAAACTTTAACTAGAAAAGTCTTGAGAATGTTTGACATGACAAACGGTTATTTACGATGTTTTCCCGCAGATCTTACAGCAAGATTTGGAAGTTCTAGTTATTTACCTGTAGTTTACATACTTATCTGACCTATATAAATATAGTTTCTAAGAAGATTCCTATTTAAATTCCTCATATCTACGTAATATTATATTCTTTCACTTTTAATACTGAACTCGTTTTCACCCAATTTTATTACCTACCAAATCAAAATTTTAAGTATGTATAATCGTGGAATACATTTCATTTTAATATTTTCATTTCAGTAAATTAACAACATGGAAAATTGTTTCTGCATTCCAATAGTACCGATATAACGATTCCGGGAGATATTGACTAACTTTATATATTGATTTTGTAGTAGAATTGTGTGTATTTCAATTCAATATTAAAAGTTTTACACGAAAGGATTTCGTATGACGGGAATCCCCGTTGACTGCGAAACGAACGCGCCATTCCGCGAATTCTTTTGAAGTCGGGGAGAGGCTTTGTTTGCCTCACGGTTTGTCTAATTAGCGTTATCAAGGCAACTCTTAGCCTTTTATTAAGGGGAGGGCTTTACTAACGTGCGTTATGCTGCCACAGCAAATTAGGCCCAACGTAGCCGGATTAATGGGCCAAGGTCGTCGCTTATTACTTGAACTCCATCCTACTCCCTTCATCATAAACCAGAAAGCAGAACATGATGCATGCAAGATGACTGAAGCGTAAAATGCCAATTGTAAAATAATAAAATTGACAAAGTATTTTGCACAATTTTAATTTTACTATATTTGGCGTAAACTGCTCGTTGACTACTCATTACACTTCTTTCTGAACCGCTTGCCACCCGTTGACTACTCGTTACCCTTCTTTCTGACCAGCTTGCCACTAGTTGACTCAGCGTTACCCTTCTTTCTGACTTGCTCCCCACTCGTTGACTACACGTTATCCTTCTTTCTGACCCGCTTGCCACTCGTTGACCACGTTCTATATCTGACCTGCTTGCCACCCGTTGACTACGCGTTACCCTTCTTTCTGTCCCACTTGCCACTAGATGACTACGCGTTACCCTTCTTTCTGACCCGCTTCCCACTCTTTGACCTTACCGCTTATTCGCTGGTAGCAGATTTAGGGGATAAAACGCCACCAAGTGCGGTTGTTCACAATTTGCAGAGGAACAACGAAGAAAAATCATGCAAATTCGGCAAGAAGCGCATAACTTTTGTTTCTGCCATTTTTTGCTTATCAACTGAACGAGTGTGCGTTTGATTTCATACCACAATTCTTTAATTTAGTATTGTATATTCGATGATGTAAGTATTTCTACAGTCTCTTTATCCTGGTCTATTTATAACGGCAAATGACTTAAAGTTGGAAGCTCTTTTGTTCGCGGAAGCTTCCGCGACCCACAAAATATTTCTAAACGTAATTGGAATTCGCAAACACTTTGGCGGTTGATAAATAAATTGAAATTAAAGCGGGATCGAGCCAGTGTTGCCACAAATTTATTTATTTTGCGCAGAATTTAAAGCCAAGAAATATTAATAATTTAGTAAACATCAAATCCAAGTTACACAATAATGAAACGAAACGTAAAATTGGGAGAAAGGAATTAATTTTAATATTTAATGTATTGTAATGAATGATTTTCCGCTTGCTAAGAATTTTATGGCTCCGAAATTTTTATTATTAACGTGGTAATGAGAATCTATTATATCATTGGGTGCGTTTTAATTGTAATTTGTTGTACCTTTTATAAAAGGGGCTTGAAAATATAAGCTTATGCTACTTTTTGAGCTGATTTCTGCCTCTTCCGTAGAAATTAATGTAAATAAATAAAGGGGAACTAAGAAATTACTACGTTAACGCTTACGAAAAGTGAATTTAGTAGCATAATGTGAACACAGACTAACTTCTACATTATTACATATTAGATTATTACGATAGGACTTCGGTAATTAGGTATTTCGAGAAAATATTGCTATAAAATATTTTCTTCCTTTTTTCCTCGAGACTCGACAAATTAACCACACTCAAGTATGACAGTCATAAAATAAGCATTAATAACCGAGGTGATATATTTTCACCATTACTTCGGTGCGTCTATGATAGGGTTGCCACTTTTGTGCCAAAATAAATACAATATTTTTTAGAAAGTAAAGTTTGATAAAAAATAAATATTAGTCGTCTCAGAGCGGCAACTCTCTTTCGCTTTGTCCCTTTTCATAAACGTAAAAAAACGTAATTTTCAACAAAAAAGAGGCTTATTACTTTCGCCAACGCTTGTAGAATGTAAATAATAATGTATGGGATTGACATTTTCTAACGAAAGCAAATGATAATCTCGTATAAGTATTTTTTTCTACCTATAATAATTCTTAAAATGGTTTCGTTTTCCATATAAAACTAAGATAATAAACGTCGGTATTATCTTTCACAAGCAGATAAATCCAGTCATTAATATAGCGAACACCGCAAGAGATTAATGCGGATTTTTGTAACAATAAAATACTCTATGCTCACACGCTACAGACCGCTTTATAAAGAATTTATCTGTGGGAAGCGTTCGTAGCCTGTATTTTTAGTTGCCTTGTACCAGAGGATTAAAACAACTTAGTAAGTGTTTGTGGCAGCCCTAGCATGTGCTTCTGTGCCAAATGTTATCCCCAGCAAATGAACCAGGAAACTGGCGGCCAGAATTGTGGCAAATATTTTGACGTTGAGAGTAAGACGGCAATTTATCATACCACTCAAGTTATTCAGTAATAACTACACTCGTTTGGTCTAAGACCTGGTATTTACAGAGTTCGGCGGAGAAGAGATACTAAAGAAACCTGTAGTGGCTACTTTAAATTTCAGTTGTTATATCATAATCATAAAAAAATGCCAGAATACATGAGTAGTTCGCAGTTAGAATATATAAAAACTGGTTTACCTACGTATATGAAGGCTACGTCATCATAATTATCACCACTTCTGGACGTAGACATCTACCATCGCGAACCACCCAAACCCTTTCTCATTTTTTTTGCATACATTCGCTGCCAGCAATCTTGCGTGGATTCCAATGGAGGGCCTCCATCTGGGCGGGGAGCGCCCAACACTTCGTTTGCCCGTTCGTGGCCTCCATTCAAGAACGCATCTACCCCAGAGGTTATCGCTTATACGACAGATGTGAACAGACCTTCAATATTTCACCTTGCTGATCCTATTGGGCCTATCACACGTACAGACTTCACCACAGTTCAGGCAAAACAGGCAGTATCATGCACCAATACGGTGTTCCGTGTACAAACTGCTGGCTTGCGCAGACAAAACTGTGGTGAAGCCTGTACGTGTAATATGCCCAATACGATCAGCAAGGTGAAATGTTTTTTTGTGTGTGTGAAATGGCGAAGGGCTGTTCACATCTGTCTTATAAGCGATAACCTCTGGGGTAGATGCGTTCTTGAATGGAGGCCACGAACGGGCAAACGAAGTATTGGTATTGGGCGCCCCCCGTATATAACTCATATAAGGTATAAGTAGGTATGTCAGCTACTTTTGTATAAACTCATTTCGGTTAACCTATTACGTACGTGATCCAACCGATATCAAATTGATACCTCAACCAAACTGCGGTTAATCTGCAGTTAAGTTAGCACATGGTGCACTGTAAGTTCCGGTAGTTAGTAATAAAGGTGTTTAAATTGAAATCTACTCTCGACTCGACTAACTTCGGCAATTCGTTGCTCGCGGAAACTTCGGACTGAGATTAAAATGGTTTGAATTTTTGTGTTTTGCTTTAATGAAATTTTCTGCTCGAGTTTGCTGGACGTTTAGCCATTGATAGGTTTTGTTGAAATTCTAGATTTTATTGTTAAGTACTGAATATTATCTTATTTCCGTAATTGTGTATCAATTTGTTAGGTTTAGCCATTGTTAGGTTTTGTTAAAATTGTAGATTTAATTGTTAAGTCTTCTTCTCAACGTTCCTCTTCTCATCGAAGGTTGGACAACATCATGGCAATTTCACCCTTTGAACGGCTGCCCGGAACAGCAGCCGAACCAGTCACGTAAATTCTTTAGCCAAGAGTGTCTTCTCCTGCCACTGCCACTATTGTTAAGTACTGAATATTATCATCTTATGTATTTGTGTATCAATTTTTAAAAAGGTTACATTAATTTAAGCTTGTAACACAACGTCCTTTAACCATGATGGTTTTGTAAGAGGTTGTGATAGGGCTCTCCCTTATTTCATACAGACAACGCATGTCTTCAAGATGTTACCAAATAAATAAACGTAATTCTTTTATAGCACATAACGGAAAGTAGGTCAAAGGTATAAGATGTATTATACCTTGAAAGACTCCCCTCGTTCTACAAATAAAATAAAGCCTTTTTTAAATGGCTGTTTTATTTGCTGTAAATTTGAAGAACTGTTGTTTGACTAAATTTTTCCTTGTTCACTTTATCGGCTTGATACACAAGCCGACTTTGTTTACGTTCTGTTGCTGCATTGTTATACTGTTGTATTAATTATTGTTCCCAATTAGTTATTCCATACAATTTAAGGCAATTGACATACCTTCCTTTTTTATACCGAACAATATATATTTTGCTTAAGTATATGTTATGTTTAACTAATTTCGAGGCAGGTGTCACATTAGAAAATATTTTACCGTCTTATTACCAAAATAAAACACGCACGCATTGAACACGTGTGTCTACAAAAATTATCTTATTTCAATACATCTATAGACATTTGTTTATTTTTGTGTGTTAAGTAAGACCCTGTTAGTCTATTTTTAATGACGATGAAATTGATTTAATTTTCATTAGGTATTTGTAAATACCTTTATAATTTCATCTACCTCTACATTTACCACACGAACTTACATCTGCATTGCAATTTATACTGTATCGCCATTGCATATAATTTAAATGTGTTACACTTGATGTGCTGTAGACTGTACTAGCAACGTGATCCGCGGGAATCTACTGAATCAACTTATAATTAAGAGCATTAACTTAATTAAAACTTAGCTACAACTTGTGAATCTCGATTATTCCACATGGAGTTAACTTTGTTAAGGAAACGGGTTTGTTCTTTGGTTTCAAGAGTTTTCGATTACATTAAGATAAGTATACCGCATCCCAAATCAAGTGTCTTATTTTTGTAAACAAATATGATAGTCTAATTACCTGTTGCGATGTAACAATGAAGGAACCGATTGATTGAACCTGTTTATCATTGTGAAAATAAAGTGATCCGATCTAATAATGTGAAAATAACTATGCAATAATCACAGCACAGCTTAAAATGTTAGTAGGGTAGGGTAGTTTTTGTTTACAAAATAAGATACTTGATTTGGGCTTCGGTTTATATATTTTTATGTCATAGTTAAATCATTGTGATTCGACTAGGCTCTGTATATTTTTATTGTGTTTACCTTAAATAATAATAAAAACTAGAACCCAGAAATAAAAGTTTTTATCACTATTAGTTCTGTTCACACGTGTGATTGTATAGTTGATGTATTTTAATAAACTTTTTTCCAATTTCTTCTATTGACCTTTTGTCATGCTGAAAAATTGACATAAGGCACAAACGACCATTTCTAACTCAACGTAAGTTGTAACTTAACTTATTTTGTATTGTGACTTTTTGTAACTTTACGACCACCTTTGTTGTTTGTTTTACACTTATAATTTATATATGTTCTGCTAACTTTGTTACTTCTAAGAAAACGTAAGAACAAAACGTTCATTCTGTCCTGCGCCTGTTTGTTATAACAACTTAGGTTCAAAAATGACTGGAATTTAAATTAAGTTTGCTATAAGGTTCACTGTCCTTATTTTAAGGGTCGCAGCCAATGGGTGCTTAAAGTTCATTGGCATTTACAAAATTAGATAGCGACTGACCTTTAGGGTCGATATACACCTGTTTGCATCGACTGGGTTATCGCTAGTGTACAAATAGATTCTCCTTATACAAAACTTTCCTTTGAAACTATCAGTTCAGAATAATTCAGTGGAACTTCTATGCATTCCATAGACTATCCCTTAAATAAATAACAAATAAATTAGACAGGTTATAAGTTACAACTTATAACGGAAAGGATATATATACAATACAAATACGAAAAGTACTACGTAACGGAATTAACGATACGTTAAGTACGTACCGTTAAGTATCGGTACTGAATGACTTTTCAATTTGCCCGATTTTTTTTAATTTTCACTTAGTTTGTACCAATCAGCTGACCGATTTGTATGAGACATTATTTTATTTTTGTTTGAAGTCATATAACAAGAGTTATTAAGTTATCAACACTGAATATTTTTTTAAACTTCTATTACAACCTGTATGTGTGAGTGCGAGGTGATTACCTACCAATATCGATTAGTTTTTAACGTACGGACAACAGCAGGTCAATGGTAACACTTGCAGTATAATTTTAACACTTACGACGCAGATAATAAGAACGGTCCAAAGTGTTACACTTGATCTGCTGTTAGCTGTACAATACGATAATAGTTTACGGTTCTCGGTCCCCCTTAATACGCAATATATTGCCTGCTACGTAGTCTACGCTACGTCGTAGCACTCGAGCTACGAGTCTGCAATGGTCGCTAATTCCATTGAAATAACTTTCATCCTAACTACTACGCTCGCGCTTGGACACACCGACATGCGTTCTACGAGACTTTACTCCTAATTAGATTCTGTGCAATTCCCTACTCACAACAATGCGTACAACATTACTTTTGGAACTGAACTGATGTAAGTAGAGCTGGCTGACAGCAGATCAAGTGTAACACTTTGGACCGTTCTTATTATCTGCGTAGTAAGAGTTGTTGTCCGTACCTAGTCCAGAGAATTTGATTTTTAAACCTGTAAGTTGTCCCGTTGTGGAGGTCAAAGGCAAAGAACATTATTATTACGCAACTGTATAAAAGAGGAAGGTATATTTTTCAATTGTATGTATGTCGGTTTTTTGTGGCCTTTTGTAGCGTAAACGGCTTTACAGATTATGATGTTGTTAGTTTGGACTTGATCACCGGAATACATTGATCTCCTATAAACAACTAGATACACAGTCTGCCTTCTAAATATGTCCGAGCGCAAAGAAGGTACAAACGGATGAATGGACCCTCATTTACTTTATTGGGCATTATTTAGACGTTAACAATGGACCCTTATTTGGACGTTTTTTTTAAATTGTTTTAGTAGGACCTTTGTGTGTATAGTTGTTTATAGGATCAGTGCAGGAATATCGCTTTTTCTCACCGACTTCCGTCTACTCGTGACCATGATGACTGCATCTTGACATCAATCCTAAATGTTTAACAGGGTAATTCCCGTTTTATCTCATTATCTTCACAGTATACATTATATACCGAAAAAGCAGTCGCCTTTTTTTTAATGTAATAATTCACTTATTTAAATTTCCGCTTCGCATGTCACCATGGCACATATGCGAGATATTAAATTCGTTTTCGTTTCATATTTCGGGTTCGTATAATGTAATTCGAATGGCATTGACATTCATGAATGAAAAAATTTCGCTGCGCTTCATGGAGAGACCCTAGTATTTTTTATAATAATAAATAATAATAAAAGAAGTCATTTATTCACATCACACATAATAAATACAATTACACAATATTTAGAATAATAATTAAACATACTACATTAAGATTACGTGTGGGTGAACGGGCGAGATCTCAGCACAGATGCTGTTTTTCAGTCTGGGGATGTTGATTTATATCAGGATAGTTGATCTTGTTGTCACTTTCATACGTCAAATAGAGACATCTGTTTTGTTCGACTTCTATTGAAAATTCAAACAAAAAAAAAGAGTGGAGAAATAACTCATAACTCATTTATTCAGATCTTAGGAACACTAGGTACACTTGATCACGTCAATCAACAATATTCTAAATTCTAAGCTTGTGTTTGACAATCTATTGGCAAAGAGCAGACCGGTGCATACAGTCAGATTACATTACAATAGATGTATTCACACTACCCGTTTCACCACAGCACTGCAGCTATTGATTATAATTATTAATTGTAGAATTTTATTGTATTAAATTGTCACTCAAGAGCGATATCTGAGATGTAAATATGGCTAACTCCAACGGGT
The DNA here is from genome assembly GCA_963506565.1 of Tachystola acroxantha. Lineage (NCBI taxonomy): Eukaryota > Metazoa > Arthropoda > Insecta > Lepidoptera > Oecophoridae > Tachystola > Tachystola acroxantha. The sequence continues at coordinate 4,146,800 of OY735879.1, read as the reverse complement.
TCCTTGCTTCATGTTGACAGTATACTGAAGGGTGGTCCAACGACTGCACTTTTATTATAGGCAATAATGATACCAGTAAAAATTCAAATCAACCAATGGCCGAATGCTGACCTATTTACGTAAGTACGACATTCGCTTCCACATTAAATATTGATAAATCGGAAAACGAGTTGTCGTAAAATGAGATATTAATGTTGACTGGGTGTCACAGATCGTTTTAATTTTATATCGTATTTATTTTCATAGTGAAAATGTCGAGAACAGTTATTATTATTTATTATTATGTATTTTTAATGTTAACTGAGGCTTTGAAGAATTTACATGTAGATCAAGTTTTTTTGTTCTATTTTTTACAGAACAATAATAGAGGTTAGAATTTTATAAGCAAGCAAATTTTGTGAGCATATAATTATAATTTGTATTTTGTGTTTTTGGTTCGATAAATAGGTTCACACAACGTCAGTCTCAATAGAATCGTAAAATATAGTAACATATTACTTATATTGAGACATAATGGATGAGTCATAGGTACAGCCGAATACAGAGATAAGTATACAGGGGGTCTCAATAAGGTTGAGATTTTCTTAAAAACTACTGGACCGAATTTAATAATTCTTTTACAGTTACATTGTTTTTACTTTTATCTATCAAACAGTAAAATAATTGGTGCAATAGGTCAAGTAGTTTATGATAAAATCTCAACCTTAAAAACTCGTCTGTACACCTTTATCTGTGTTTCACCTTACAGCATAGCACATGCATATTTAATTACCAATATCGATCAGATTTCAAAGTTCTATTCGTTACCACATTAGTTCCCTTTAAAGGGACTACAAATATTAATCTCTCGAAGCAGTGTAGTCAACGCAATCGCCTTGATAGTCATACATAGCTGTAGTCTGTTGACGTTTTAATGCGATTGTCGACCTGCGAGTGCCAATCGGGTTCAGGAAATAGGCGCTTCGCAACTCACTGCTAGTGACGTGCATGATCTGTTGCCTTGGTCAGTAGTGATGGATAAAATAACGTAACCAATAGCTGTACGAAAATAATAGATCAGCTGTGATTGTTAATATTCGCATCTGCTGTTACAACCGTTGCAAACTATGCGACAGCTCTTCTTCGGAATGTCTAAAGTGGTCAGTGTGATGATTCCAACTTTTGCAAGGAGTATTCTATAACATAAATTTTACCCTTCTCTTTTATAGGTAAACAGAGCCTGCTTGTTATAATTGAAATTAAATATTTAAGGTAGTATTATAGGTAAGGTATAGTTTACTAAGGTTTCTTCTCGCAGTCTTCGTCTGACTATGAATAACTACTTAAATTATGTACCTTTGGTTTGTCAAGCTAGCCACATTTGTTACGTATCTTTCATCTGCGTAAGAATAAACAGTTGTTGTTCAGCGTTAAATATTATAAATTGGTACATAAAACATATAAGTGCTCGTAGTAACTCTTCCAGTATACGCTGGTCTCGGTTTTACATTATTTATTTCGCTCATCCGTCACTATTTCGTTCGTTGTGTAGTTATTTCCCGAGGGGGTTGGGAGTCACTTAAATTAGTCTGGGAGAGGCTTTTTCTGGTTAGTACGGAGGAATATGTATTGCGTCTTTTCTTCGGACACAGGATAGGCGGGAAGATTATCCTAGGGACGTTGTTACCTTTCGGGAGCTTAGGTATAGTGAAACGTGTATAAATAATAGAACACGAGACCATTTGATAGTAAGCGGATTTAAACATAATCCGTTAGTCCGTTGAATGTGCCATCGACAACGTTACAGAGGGAGTAGAGGGACTCATAGTTGATAACGATCGTACAAGTTAAGCAACGTTGGATAAGTTCTTTGCCTGGATGGGTGACCCATAGATATATTTTCATCAGAGCCCCTCTGTGCCTCTGAAAGCACGGTAACAGTCTTCATGCCATGGCAGAGGCCTACGGCCGGCCTGTACAACTCTGACAATTGGTTCATTCGCTAAACCACAAGTTAAAATGAATATTATTTAAACTTTTCGATACCTACATTACATTTTCATCAACTACAAGTTTGCAACTTCTTATAGTTATGTTGTTATTTTTATTGTTTTTGTAGTCAGATTCATATTGTTTATTGTACGTAAATAGCTATGCTGAATGCTTTGACCGAACCTATCAGGTTTTAAACCGCTATCAGGGTAGGTATATGAGTAGGTATTACCCTTTTTTGTCCCAGGTAAAACACGGTCACGTGTACCACCACGCCCGGGGGAGCTTGTTGATTATGTCGGGCTCGCCGCCCTGAAGGGGCGGAATACCGACTAAACTTCCTCGGGTGTTCCACCTCGTTCCATTGTCGAGCCATACCCTGCAAAACATATATACCACAACAACGTTACGTAACCGCCTAACAATATTCCATTAATTTAATATTGTTGCGATAGAACCTGATAAAGGGAAGTGCAAATAAGCGTGAAGGCAGATAAGCGGCTTCTGCCATCACACGAAGCGACAGGCGGATTAGGGTACGTAATTACTTAGTAATACGATGCGTTTTTAATGAACTCTGTACCTACGTGATTCTTAAACGTAATCACGTAGTTACTCTTTTAACACGGTTACAAGTAAACTTGCTTTATTGCGGCGACCTTATCGTTAAGCGAGTCCAAAAAAAAACTTACTAACCCCGCAACTTTGCTGTAACGAAAAGATAAAAAAAAAATATTTTTGGAGGGATGGAATTTCAAATTTACAGTTTCCGGATTATTTCCTTTACTTGTGTTGTAAGATCTTCCTGCCAAATTTCATGATTCTAGGTCAACGGGAAGTACCCTATAGGTTTTGAGTTTTTTGCTTTTACATACAAATATGCACCAAAATTCGACGTAAACAGCCATATCTTTTGATTGCGTTAACGTAGAAGGTTGATTTTTTCACGGCTGCATGAGGTTGCCGATCTGAGTATTTGGTATTATTTTCAACTTTATCCGTCTACGCGTTTCTGAGATATAGGTCTTGACAGACAGACGGACAAAAAAATGATCCTAGGGTTCCTTTTTTCCTTTTGAGGCACGGAATTCTAATAATGTGATTATGAGCCTAGCCTTGTTTTTGTAGATTCAAAACAGAGCCGCGTAGCATTGTCTACGAATCTCTGTAGCAGGTCTACGCCATGAATAATGCATCTGTATACAAACGCACTGCAGTCAACATACATAGAGTATCTACTCGTATAGTCAACAACACATGAACAAAACTATTGCAAACTAGGCCGTATTGCTGCTACATAGAGTTCCCATGTGTTACACTTAATGTTTGACTGTACGTACGTAAAGACTTGTCACAGTGCGAAGTTTTGATCAATTCTACCTTCATCATACTGTAGGGTTGTGCACTTTGAAATTGCAAGATATATTATAACTAACGACGTTCACAATTTCCCGGTATATTGTCATGTATAGCTTTATGTGTCAAACATTACCTAGTAGAAATTAAGAACTATTGCATAACATACATGTTTGGGTAAACGCAAATAAATATTATATCAATATTATAACAATACAAAGGAAAGATTCGCCTTTCCGACGGAGAATCGAACTCCTGGCCTCTTGCATAGAAGGCAGGCATACTGTGGACTAGGCTAGAGGTGCGTCATTTCGCTTAAGTATCCGACTGCGCAAGACGGAGGGTTATGTTTTTCGAGTTCATGAATGGATGTAAGTATTTACCTATGTCTAATTCTTTGGCTAGCCCGCGCTGTCTTGACTGTAGGAGTGTAAATAAAGACTCTTGTTATGTTTACCATTTCGTGTGCGCCAACCCTGAATGCCGTGACGTCAGAGCTCATGCATCCCGCTTAACCGCACTTACGTGGTTTGCATTCCTCACGAACTGAGGTTTGCAATGTATTTACATATTGCATTCTGTAATATGCGAACTGGGTAATGATGCTGCGCGGATAAAATATATCTTAGAAAAAGACAATAAACATAGAGGTACCTAGCTACGAAAGGTATTTCATAGAAATACATAGAAATTGTTAAGTCCGACATGCCTCATGCCTCATACTTCCCCATGGACGCGGCTTGCGGCCTTCGGCCAAAATGGGGCGGGGCATGCGTTTCAACTGGCCGCAAGCCGCGTGCAGGTCGCGGCCGTGTCGTGTCTACGACACTACCTGTCAGTGCAATAAAGATTGTTGAATTTATAACAGTTGTTTTCCTAAATTCCTGGATTATCCCGATTATCAATTATCTAATTGGCGAGAGTATATTTTTGTGAATATTTACGTATTTGTCAGTAGTGTCGCGCGTCAGATGGTATCTATACGTCTGCCGCTAGCTACGGGCCTGGCGACAGACGACACGTAGCCGTACTTATGTCGCAGCGACACGTCGAGTTTCATAGTTCGTAGCAACAACAGCTACGAACTACGAAATGGTACCTTAAGTGGTCGTGAAACTTTAGTTTACTCTACGACTTTTCGATTAGTGCGTATTTTTTTTGACATTTCATACATTTTGTACCGATCCATCCGAGTTAGCCATATTTACATTGCAGACTGTTCCTTCATGCGATCAACAGATCGATTTGTATGAGATAACAATTTATTTTTTATACGAAAAGTCCTAAAACTGAAGTGGTTCAGTTATCGATATTGAACAACCCTTTCTGATACAGCCTTTATACCCTAATATTAAAATATAAGTACGGATACTAAAATCTCTTTAAAGTAGGTAGGTAATAAACTCTAACACGCACGGATTGAGCGAACTAATTTATTATGTAAAATACATGGGGAAATCGCGTATTTCGCGCGACATTCGCGGTTGGGTAATGCGAAAGTGCGGGCGCTAAACACGCGTGAAATTAAAGAAGGGTTGAAGCGACAGTGTAAAATTAACTCTCTTCCCTACAGTATTAGGACGAAAGCGTATAAAATATTAATGCCCTCCACACACAGCCGCGACCTAGCCGCGTCTTGCGATCAGTTGAAACGCATGCCCTGCGTCTTTTCTGCCGTCGTTACCTACTGAACGTAGATCAAAGGCCTCAGATCGCTACCTACTGGACATTGAAATGCAAACGAGGCGGGGCATGCGTTTCAACTGATCGCAGGACGCAAGCCGCGGCTAGGTCGCGGCTGTGTGTGTCGAGCTTAATTCTATTTTTTAGTTCTACTCAAAGGTTTAAAGGAGATTAATTAATTTCACCTGGTTTGGTCAAACCAGGTGAAATTAAAACCTACATAATAAATTCTCTTTGACACAGATTAGTGACTACTTTTTGATGTTAATGACAAGATGATGTTTGCCTAGTAAAATAACCTAAAACCTTCGAAATAAAATGCAAATTACATACTAGATAGATGTTTAGTGCCTTTGTAAGTACGATATCTCTTCCATTGGTTGCGTCTTATTTGCGCTATCATAAAAATCCAACTAAATTGAAACTGCGCTCCATTTAAAAGTGGGCTTTGTCCTTTAAATCTTTGGTTCTACTGGCATTTATCTATAAATCTGTTACTTCATATTCCTACGCTATGTCTGTCAAGTATATGACAGGCGTAAAGATGTAAATAATTAATATTCATGCCTAAAACAATAAAAAATTAAGACATATGTAATCTACCAATCCGAACTGGGTCTGAGTGGTGGATCGAGGTCTCAGATCCCTCGATATCAGCGAATGTCAGATACATAGTAAATTGTGCAATTAAAGCGTTTCCCCTACTCCAGTATACGAATACATTATACTAGCATGCCATTAGTTACAGAGACGCGGGTTTCGCATTCCGCGTGCAATCCGCTCGGCCCGCGGTCTCGAATTCGTGCGTAATGCGAAATAGTTGCGGTCGCCATTACGTATAGTTACTATCATTCACATGCTGAACTATGCAAATGTATACAAAACAGCAGACGCATAAGCCGAATGTTTTTGGAGTATGAAACGTAGGATACATTCATTAGTTCCATCATCATCATCAGTCTATTTATATTGCCCCACTGCTCGGGCACAGACCTTCCCTTACATCGAGGGAGCTGAGGCCATAATCCACCACGCGGGCCCACTGTGAATTGGCGGATTTCACATGGCTTAGAATTTTTTTCTTCTACGGTTTCATCACGATGTTTTCCTTCACCGTTTTGAGAGCACTCGGTAAATGTACGTAAGTTTTTCCGTCGAAAAAACCGAGGATAACTCATTGGTACATGGCTGCCCTGCTGGGAATCAAACCTGGGACCTCCATATCGCAAGTTCACTGCCCCAACCACTGAGCCATCGAGCTCTTAGTTCCAACATAAAAATTCATCAATCCGTTTATGATTGCTCGTAGCACTTTACAGCGTAGTGCGAGACGTAACTGCGACGCGGCCGTGGTGCATTCACTTTGATAAAGACCGTCGAAATACGGTCCAAACTGTCGGTCTAAATGTCGGCTTCAACTAAAAAAGTGAGAGTTTGGCCGGTGACAGACATGTGAGCATGTGGGTACTAATCGTTTTGTATTAAAAATATTCCATATATTACAAGATATCGGTATTTTACAGTGGTAGCCTGGCTCAGTTTTGCCCCGTAACGTTTAACCTCAAACACCGAATAACAAAATCCTAGCTAAAACTACCCTAATAGTCAAACATTCAAGGAATTAAAGCGTCCCCATAATAATGAGGGTTCTGTAGGCGCCGGGAATCAAAATTACAAAGGTGTTGCCTTGCACAACCTCGCATCGTGATGAAGCCGCAACGGAACATATGGTGATTACAAATGAGACGTTTTGTATGAATGTGGGTAGTCACAGTGCACAGTGATTTAGCTTGAATCTCGATATAAAAATTTGTAAAATTCGGCACTGGTCCTAAAAACTGCACGACGAGAAATACCTACGAGTAAACTATGAAATTATATCTTGAGATTACATGTTGTACACAGGCTGCGCGATAATAGTATCGCTATCACATAGGTACTTATATTTTCTTGATATCATTCCATCTTGAGGACAACATTATTTAAGACCAGACCAATTAATATATGCAAAGTGCAAACATTTAACAGCTGAGCTATTATTTATTGTAAATGGTGCATGACTGTGACAGCAATATCGTGTTAGTGGGTTTGATATGTAGTTTCGAATGACGTTCGTGCGACACACGCTGTTGCGAAAAAAATCTTGGGTGGTACTTACGCTAGTTGAAAACTCATTGGATCGAAAACCGCTGTAGCGAATAAAGTACCAGCAGCGTCGTCTCTAATCTCTATTCAACATCATCTCTTTTCAAGACATCTCATGATATCATATGCAGCGAATTGTCATTTTAAAAATTATGACCATGACACATGAAAACTGCAAGAAAAGAGAAACCTACAACGACGGGCAACCTTTACAACCATTATTGACATTCTCAAAACGATACATCTATTTTCTGTATCCGTTTATATGTGTCATGGTGACCAGTTTTAGAATAGCAATTTATTGGTAAGGGGGAGGTGTCTAAAGAACCCCTCGACAGCCGTGCGCATCGTTGCGATATTTGTTACTGGACTATGTTTACTCTGTGGCAAGGAAGCCAAAGCTCGGCCCTACGAGAAGCCAATGAATATTTCACAGCCGCACATCACTAATATTCATTAGAGCTTCGATCTATTTTAATTATTAGCGCTTTGTTTGGTGTTCGTGGAGCGCAAATTGTTCCGCGTTTTCGCGCTTTTATACAAAATGACAGCTCATTAAGCATAATATCGTCGTGTTTATTTAATTAAACATTTTATTTACTAACTGTATCGCTGTTCCACTTGTTACTGTATGCACGCTGTCCGCTACGAGACGGCTAATAGGCCAGTGTAATAGGATAGAACTTGTATAAGTAATACAAACTTATATTAGTGAATAGTGACAAAATAATTATATGTAATGTTATGTTCTTTGTTATATTGTGTATGCTGTCTTTAATAAATACTTTTTTGTCTTTGTATCAACACTGATAAAAAATTCTTCTGTACAACCTTTTCTAGAACTATTATTTCTTCCAAAGTTAAGTGTTACGTCAAAAACAAGTCTTTGAGGTTTTATAAGACGTGCCGATCGAGATCTAATAATCACATTAGAAGAAACTAACTTTACTATGTAAATAGGAGAATACTTAATTTAAGTACCACAAGTTATTTGATAAGTAATTTCGCTCGCTAGCGAGTATGTAGACACCGTAGCTTTTAGGTACTTTTAGAAACTCATGGTAATGGTACACACGAAGACAGAGAAAAGTATACGGGGGTATATAAAGTTGAGATTTTCTCAAAAACCACTTGAGAGATTTTAATAATTATTTTACTATTACATAGTTTTAACTTTTATCTATCTAATAATTCTTGCAATAGGTCAAGTAGTTTTTGAGATAATAAACTCTGTGTTAGACTTTACATAAACCAAAATCTTCGAAGACTCGGGTAATTCCAGTAAATATTTATAATTTATTTAATATTATATGTACTTACCTACAGGTAACTTATTTGACAATACTCTTATACTTAAGTTAGTTACACAGCACAATACTTGTTTACCGGGGATAGCTTCCTCATAATGGAGCGATCCGAGTGCCTGAATAAATAATTCTGTATTAGTCAAGATTCAGCTTCCTTCACACCGGCTGCGGGAGCGATGCGACGAACGCACAACGTTAGGATTAGAATTGTGAATCTTTTCACGAATTCGTAAGCTACTAACTAAACGCATATCGCCATACAATATCGGTGGTTCACCCGCCGTTAAGCAGTTTTGTCGCCTGATGATCCAAACGCATTTGTCGAAGAATGCTGTGTGTACTTACTAAACGCTACACTTCGTTCGGACTATTTTCATATGTTATAAACGTATGTAACCCGAAGTTACTCTAATCTAAACAGTGTATTAACTTGACAGTTCTTGAACCACTATATGAAATAGTCTTTGTATGTCTACGAATTTTCTTAAACCATGGAAACCATATTTATTAATATACTAGCCAGCATCTTTCCTTTCGCGCTAGCGCTACATTATCTCACTAATTTTGCCAACATCTGTCGTAAATTAGGGCTCATCGCCAAATACCTTATGCCTTTACTTTATATCAAAGTCTAATTTTAGTTGCATAGTTGTTTTAATTGTAATGCTATACTATTTTTAACGAATAAATTAATAATATAACCGCACATGTATTCCACGCCAGTATGAAGGAAGCTTCTGTGTAGGAGCGCACGTGTTTTGAATAATAGTAGTACGGCATTCGATTACTGAATTGTATACCGAACTGAAATATGTTTACTTCCCTATTGATATTGGGATTTAATGTAATTACTCGTATTGAGATCTTCTGGAATAATTCTGCTAAGGAAATTGATTTAACGAAGTTAGTTTAATCATAGCTTAAATAACTCGTTGCCTAAAAATCAATAACAGTCGAAAAGTCAAAACAGAGAACAATATACAGGTGCTTCACTAGGGTTGAGATATTCTTAAGAAAAACTAGAACGATTGTAATATACTTTTTGAGAAAATCTCTACTTTAATGACTCATAAGTCAAAATATTTATTTACTACAATATTGTACTCTCCTGTTTACTTTTATCTGTGTTATCGATATAGTAATGGTTATTGATTAATGTCATTCGATTTATAAAACTATCGCGATGAGAAATAATTTAACGTTCAGTCCAAAACATACAAAAACATCACGAATTCCATGGAATTTCACATCAATTTTATTAAAAGCCGTCAGTTCGGAAATGCCCCGATTCCCCGAACGTCATCAAATCAGCCTTCAAAGAGCAGCGCCAAGCTAACTATGCCACCTATCATGTATACTTGGTGCAGTGGATCACGTAATTAATAGCTCTATCCTATAATAAAGTCCCTACTACAATAATAATTCTGTGTAAATAGACTTAGCGATTCTTGGGCACCGCTACAAAGACACCACTGCCTGTAGATTCTGATGTGAAGCCAAGTAAACCCCAATGCTCATCCTCTGTGAGTGTGGAACAAAAGCCGAGCCTCAGATGGACACATAATGCCACCCGAGGATATTAAATCTCTCTCGCCCAAGTGCATCATACGATTCCTGAAAGACGTTGGCCTTGGGAGCAAAATATAAGAACTCGGTGCGCAACCACAGTAGACCTTTGAGGTCGCAGTAACCCTTGGGCTTGTACCAACACCCTGATATCAAATAATAATAATAACCGCTACAAAGAACTGTCGCATTTTTCGACTAACAATTTGTGTTTATAAAAGTTACTCTGTTCAGAACTACATCCAAACATCTTTATCCAGCAACACAATGCAATCCCGCGGAAACTCTTCTGACATCTAACAAATAGCGAACACAACATTCAGCAGTTTAAAATCTTGTTGAAAAATCTTAAAAGATTGTAAACCGGCAAAGTTGCGACGTCAACTCGATCTCTGCAAAGTTGCTGAGTGATAAATTTCATGAGAGGCTCTACGAAGGCGATGAGTGACTGCAACTTTGCCTTTCTCGTGCAGGCTAATGCATTAGACAACTTAGTGCATAGACTACGGCAATATTTTAGCTGAGATGCCTTCCTTTGTTTTACATAATACATAGTAGCATATTTATGACCTAGTATGATGAAATGAAGCTTTATACGTTCACAATTTTATGGAAATTGTTTATGTTTCAGTATTATTTCTATATCATGAGGTTACACAGGTTCGGAAACCCGGTAATTTGATAGGCTTGCTCGGGAGACATAGGTCCAACACATAAAGGCCCATATATTAAAGAGATCGTTATTGGGATATGTGATACATCCACCGGGACCTATCTATTATTATTATCTTCTCGTGGTGGTGCAACATCGCCGAAATGTCCGGAACTCAATCACTAACAAACACTGTAATCTTCGTAATACTATTCGTTCAAAACTGTTATACTCACTGTTGATCACTCTCTTGTATTTTCTTGATTTAATTTCTTTTTCATTCGTTGTTAAGTTTCTTTTGTTTTCTTCGTATCTTTAATTTTCTATCAACACTTTCTTTCATTTAAGTACTTATTATCATTTCAATTATTCCATATATAGGTATTATACTTTATTACTCACTATTGTTTCCGAGGAAAATAATATTTATTCAAACATTTCATCCAAACTTTATTAAATATGTGAGCGTTGTCTGAAAATTTATCGATATGTACAAAACGCAACTGTCGAGGCGGCTTCATTTCCGTACACGATAAATTCGTCAGCGCTACGTGTGAATTGACAAGCGACCGATATATCTTGATCTCTGTCACAGTGCGAATATATATGTAGTTACAAAAACTTATTGTAGGCACTATAAACGCATGAAGAATACATAAATAAACTCAGGTAGATAAACCTGCCGGGATCCGGACACCCCTTCAAACAATCGTCGACAGTCGTCTTATCTCGCATCCATTCACGTACATTACGTACCTACGAAGTTCAAGTAAATATAGTACATAATTAATAAATAATTGGGAACTTAGACAATCAAGCAATACTACATCAAGTGCCATAGCGATGTTGATAAGGCCTAGATTGCAATGTTTTTATTTCGATGTGCAGCTGGGGGACTAGCCGGCTGGCCTTTTTTGTGCTGTCACAGCCTGCGCGAACGAAATTTTTGTACTAATTTTCGCCAAAAATCTGACATTGGCGGCTAGTAAAAATCGACGCAGCGCACTCCCCTGTACCAAAGAGTATTATTTAAAAAAAGTTACATATAATCTGAAAGTGTCTCCAAAGTCTATCTACGTTGTCCTCAAATTAGAGTTGCGTTCGTTAGTCGTTCAAACATCGCCTTTATTTGTATTTGACCAAGAACACGAGGCAACGTGTTTCCATCAAAAACGTAGTATCCTTATCAAAGAATCTGAAAGCATTCGTTTCATCTAACGAGTTGAATTTCCGATTTCGGAAAAAATATCGCCATTTCTGGGGAAAAAAATTCGTTGAAGCGTGTCGATGTGAAATTACATTTCGTCATATTGTGGTCAATTTCGGAAAATCGATGGAAGTTTACTGATAGCAAAGGGCTCGGTTTAAATTGGAAAAGAAAAGTAAACGAACTGCCTATTCTAATTCATCCGTAAAATTAATACCTTAGAAATTGCGTGCCCTCTCTGTTTATCGATCACAGGTAGTCTTTTTTGATACAGTAAAAACTTATTTGTAGAAACTGGAATCGTGCTAATTTTATACCCTATTAAAAGATGCCTAAAACTAGTCCAAGGACCTAATCCTAGATACTTACGTACGGATATTTTATGTATGTTGGTTAACATTGAGTAGGTCCTTCAGGACCGTTAAAGATTATACCAAATAGAATATCTGGCTAGACCACCCCTAGCCAGAAAACTACACAAAAACCATCAGCCAGATTTTTACAAAATGCAAATCACGCGACCGAAGTTCGTCTGTGGAATAAAATAAAACAGTATAGAATATTTCCTCTGCAACGCATACTGCAGTAAAAAAGCCAAGTCTTGCATGAAATGTTTGATGCCATGCGCTATTGGGGGTCTAGACGTTTTGCTTTTTAATATTTCTGACTATGATGGGTTTGAATTATACTTTGATGTGATGATTTCAAGATTAATCCACATTCTTGAAACAAATGTTAGTATAATAATTGCTAAAAATGTATAAGTACCTATTTTCAAGAAGCACTGATCATTATTTTGTGTCAATAAAAATCTTTTTATCTTTTATCTTAAATCGAGATATACATATTAGAAAACTTTAGATCGAAAACGTCAACAAACATAGATGGACTGGTAAAACAAATGGACTGGTAAGCACCAGAGTTCGTAATGTGCGTGCATGGAGAGGACAAGAGATGTCTCTTAATTTGCCGACTCTCTTCCTTCTCTCATCTCCGCTTTGGATGATGCTTAACAGAGACCAAGGATACGTTTCGATAAAATTCTGACTAAATAATAATGTTATTCGAAGTTTTAAACACCAAATGAATCCCTAAAAAGCAAGCTGCATGGTTTTGCTTGTGTATTACGTGAAAAATGCAAATGGAATTTTCGTGTTCAAATAAAATAAAAGTCATTTGAATCAATCCCAAACTTTCAGTCAATCGCTTAACTCGAATTGATGCCAGTTGCAAGGGTTGAGGAGTTATTTGTTTTATTTGAGTAAACGGTTGTGCTAACATCACATGAGTTAACGTCTGAAGTGTTGTTTTATGTTTTGAAGATTGTTAAAAGTAGGAGGAGGATGTTTCATTTATGGCGCCTTTAGCTTAATGAAATGAAATGTCATTTATTTGTAAATATGGGTAAACAATACAGATATCATATTTGTGTCTTAGTACCACCGTATTCAGGCCGAAAGCGTACAAATTTTGTGAAAGTCTTTTGACTTGGAATTACATATACTTTCTGTCAATTATCGCAAAAATAGAATTAATTACAGTAGATTAAACGTCACAACATTCAAAATTATTAAACTTTGCAAAAATTTACACTTAACCTAAATCTTAACCTTAACCGCTATTAGCATTCGTATTAGGTGTCGTTAGCCGGGACTGGGTCATAGGATAAAATATTTAGTGCCAAAAACAAGAAGCGAAGCAAGAATGGGCAAGGATGTGGAGATTCTTAAGACCCTTAAAAAACGGAAACTCCAGTATCTAGGTCACATAATGAGAAATAAAAAGTACGGTCTTCTACGACTAACTCTTCAGGGAAAGATCCAGGGCAGAAGAATACCAGGTAGAAGGAGAATATCGTGGCTCAGGAACTTACGCCAATGGTACGGCAACAGTACCAGATCTCTATTCCGTGCGGCGTTGTCGAGAGTGCAGATTGCCATCATGATCGCCAACCTTCGTAAGAAGACGACACCATAAGAAGAAGAAGAAAACAAGAAGCAGTTAGGTTCAGTCTGTTGTCCCTATAGTTTGTAACGGTTGTAGCTGATTTCGCAAATATTTAACAACCACCTAATCTTTTCTTTCCGTGCATGCATGAGAGATGAGTTTAGCACAAAGTGTATTCTATTAGAACCATCAAATATCCTACTATAATGAGCAAGTATAAATGTCATGAGTCCATATTCAATACTCATGTTCGTTTCTAAGTTGTTTTACCTACGAAGCAAGCGTAGCAGAACCGAAGTAAGCGAAAAGTAAAGCACTGACAATTGACTTTGCTCCGAGAAGGCTTTTAAGGAACAATCGTGCACGGATTAGCCTCTCTCCGGCTGTTGTTGGTAGAATGTTAATGGGGTTGCTATTTGCGTCACTTATGCTTACGTATTATTCTGCCTTGTATGAGTGCGAGTAGTGTAGGATATGTGTTCCATATGAGGTCGGAACCTCTATCAATTCATCATCATCATCACCGTATCAGTCCGCTGCTGGATATATCATCATCAGCCCGTATCAGTCCACTGCTGGACGTAGGCCTCTCCCAAAGCGCGCCACACAACCCTACTCTCGGCCCTCTGCATCCAGTCCCTGTTTTTTTTCGTACAGGCTGTTTTTTTTTTCATGTATCGACCTTTGATGTTGACAACTTTTGCTTGTAATTAATTTATTGAGGGCATTTCAACTTTACAGTAACAAGCATTTCTTACCAAAATAAAGAAAAATATCCATGGTTGACGTCATTTTCCTGCTGAATTATTTCGTGTAGTCAGCGAAATGGATAATGATCAGGCTTCCTCCTTCGTTAAATGTGACACAATGTCTCGACGTTTATGAAACATCAGCTCGTTATCTAATAATGAAACTGTAAGGCTTTTAGGCTGGTAGCGATAAACGTGAATTAAGCCAGTTAAGGCTTCGTATCCGCGGATTTACAGTTTTTCTATGAAGGCTACGGCACTAACTACTAAAATTAAACGTCTGAAAAAATATATAGCAATCTTGGAGTGTCTATTTAGAGATTGATGAATACTGATACACGATTGGGCAAACTTCGTTCGATAGAAAAAAAATCGCAAACATACCCCTTCCATGTATTTTAAAATGAAAGTTATGTCTAAACCGAAATAGTTATTCATACAAAATATATATCAAAATGTAGGGTACTATAAATTCCAGAGCTTGTTTAAAAAAATCTGATTTTTGTTGGCGTATTTTTATTTCCCTGCCAAAATTCATAAACATATGAATATCGAGGCACTGCGCCGTGCTCTTCGCTCCGCCGCTGCGGGCCATCTTCTTTCTCACTCTTGCCTTTTGACAACCATATAGCGCCTTAAGGATTTTCGCTGGATTTCGTCATACAAACTCGGTGGTTTAGCAAAGTCATCAAATTAATGGTTTCCTTGAATAATAAAGAAACAAAACAGTGAGAATTGTTATTTAATTAAAAAATTCCACTGTTTGAAATCTGTGTAAAATCCAATGTACAGACTTTTTTCTCTAATCATATCAAGAAACTTGAAAGAACGACGTACGAACAATAGCAGATCAATGGTAACACTGCCGTACGATTTCAAATCTTACGACGCAGATAATAAGAAAGGTCCAAAGTGTTACACTAGATCTGCTGTTAGCTGTAGGTACCTATTTCATTACACTTTTTCAAAGTCATTTAATACACATTATGGCCACTGGCATACCCAACAATTCTACATATAAATGTTTTCCATTTCTTTGCTTAATTTAATTTAGTCTATAATTTAGATTTCCATTTGGAACGATTCTGTTTCATCAACACTCGAGACTGGTAAAAGGTTTCTTAAACAAACTCAATTTAAACAAGAAGGAACCGTTTTAGCAATTAGTCGTACTGCAAGTGTTACCATTGATCTGTTGTTGTCCGCTATACTGTCTGTTGTTGCTGCTATACAGTCAATGGTAGATCATGGTTTGATTCCAACTCTTATGGCTATAGATAATAAGTACTTACTTACTCAGAATTTGAATTACACATTATCCATGCTCGGTGAATAAATTAGAACATGATGAAATGACAAGGCAAAAAAATTTCATCATGTTCTAATTTATTCACCGTAATTAGAACATGATGAAATTTTTTTGCCGTGGGCAGGACTTGAACCTGCGACCTTGTCATTCCGTGACATAGATAGATGGAATTGCGTAACATACCCTTTAAGTATGTATAAAGCGATGAAGATTTTCGGTGGGTGTGGCGTGGCCTGTGGTGGCTCAGTTGGTAAGAGCGTGTCACGGAATGACAAGGTCGCAGGTTCAAGGCCACGGCAAGAATTTTTTCATCATGTTCTAATAATAAGTACCGTTATTAATATTAAAGAACCATAAAAGAAAACTTTAGAAACTCATACTTACGGGCCCCGCATCTTTTGAAAGACTTATGATATGTTTATGTAGAGTCTATCTACATTTTCTCAGGTCCATCTTTTCTTCTTTTATTTCCCTATTATATCTCCTATCTTTGCGAATAATAATAATCTGTAACTATCAACATCCTTCACCATTAGCGTACGGTCTAACACAAAGAGAAGTGTATAACAGAGTCATTAGGGTTGAGATTTACTCCAATAGAAATTGGCTTTTTAAAATTCTTTTACATTACATAGTCTACGTCTAAGCTATCTGCCTATTAGTAAAAGAATATTTACAATCTGTCAAGTAATTCTTCCGAAATCCTCGGTTTTCGGCTATACGTTTTAAAAACCAATCTACTCGTTACTCCTAATGACTTAAGGGTTCAGTAATATGATTATATACTCTATAGAAATACTTACTACGCTCTTTATGAAAATTATGTCATGTTCTTTTAAATTCGTTTCGAACTGGAAAGTCTATGATAAATAATTCATGAACCTTGTTTCCTCAATATCGACGCTGGAATAGATTTTGAAATATGTCAGAGCCTCAGACGCGTTCGGAACGAAAACTTCGTTCCTGGCAACTTAAATAAATATCGAATTTGTACAACATATTTGGTCTCACATCTTCGCTACAGTTAGTTGGCCTTACTTTCTCATTGGGTCTATTCAGTGGTCATGTTCAGTTCCAAAGATCTACTAGTGCTCATACTCGTTTATTAAGATCGTAGGAACACTTCGGTACATATGATCACGTCAATAAACTAACAATATACTTAAGTATATATATAAAAATCCTGTAACAGGTCAGGTATAAAACGAATAGATGCAAAACGTGGCCGGAGAATTATCCATGAGGCGATGTGGCAGGCTTTCACCAGGATAGACCAGATATTAGGCACATACACACTATATTCATATGGCAACTAGAATCCCTGTAGCGTAGCTATGTATTATAGGCGATTAGTTAAAGTTCCACGATTTAGGCCTTCCGTCCCTTTCTAACTTAACGTCTTTTAAGGAAATGTGACAGTGATAAAACACGGTTTAAAGAAGTGAGCGTCATCTACATAGGTACCTATATACAATATGGGTATAGCAATGAACTTGGAATAAATTATATATTTACAAAGGGCTATACGTTCCCCCTTATTTGAACTTGTTCCCTTTATCATTACTGTTTATTCGAACGTACATTTTTTTAGAAGATTTTATAAATGAGGATGATTTTGATGGTTACGAAACTTAGTCAAGATGGCGGCTGGTTTCGTGTACAGAAAACATGATCTTCCTTCTAAAACTTGTGACGAGGCATAAAATCTATCATCTATCCTCAGCAGAACAGAAGCTATCTAAAGTTACCCGAATGAATACACTAAACTAAATTTAGCAATAATTTGACGGGTGTGATAAGCGGAAAGTTTTATCGAAAGCGAAGGCGAAAACGAAAAACGCAAAAGAATTAAATATCCGCTCTGACGGGCAACTGACGGGCAAAGTTACACGCATGGGCGAATTTTCGATTTGGATTTATGCAGCTCGATGGAATAACGAAATGGATAAGATTAATACTTTTCGAATAGTTTATTCGGCAGACAATAAAAATATTGGTATGATGAAAATAATAGAAGCTAAATGTGTACAAAAGTTGCCTTTGGAACTGAGGCGGCTTGTCATGGCGTAAATAGCATCGAATTACAATACAATAGTTTATTCAAAAAATATTACATTTACAAGTGGAGTATATAAGTTTACATGTGGTACACTTTAATGAACCGTCGAAAAACTCTTCTCGCAACGGTATAAACGGTAACACGCCATGTCTATCAACATAATAAGTTTTTTTAAATGTGGTTTTGATGGGCACTTTTATTTTTATTTTATCAGGGATTGCGTTGTGGACTTTATAAGCCAGTATTTTTAGAGTCCTATGTAACTTTGTCAGTAGTGTGACATATTTCTTCGAATAGACTATAAGGCTCTTAGCCATGAACGTAACTTAAAGTTAGGCAGTAGTTGAAGCCACAATTTAAGGATTTTAGCTGGTATTCACCATACAAAATCGGTGGTTTAGGACTGTCAAAATAAACCACTGTTTAGCAATCTTTATTGCTACGAGCCTTATTAGTTTGTGATGTAAGTTATCACGTTGTCTTTATTCATCATACTCGCACTTAACTGCAACATCAACGTTAGTAACGTTATTACTTGTTGATGGTCTGCTCAGTATTTCTATTTCCATGTAGGATACTGTTTCAAAAATTTTGGCTTTCGCAATTGCCCTGTCTCTCGGTGAAAAAGATCGCAAGGTAGTAGTAATCCCAGCCATAAACTGTTCAATGTCATCCGGTTGTGTGTTTTTCTTACTCTCTGTTCCATACTCCATTAGCACTGTGTTAGGTTCTTCTTTAGTTAAATTTTTCTCTTGTTTAATACAGTTTGACCAAGGTGAGACTAGTGATGATGTAGACATTGAGACAGTCATTTGTTGCCCAAAGTCAGGTGACTGAGCCATTTCCTCAGCTTCTTCGTTAGCGCTGTCATCATGATCGCAAGCTGCTATTGTCAGAATTGGACGTATTATACCCGTAGGCGGTCTTTCCTTCATGTACGGCAACAAAAATGACATTTCATCTTCATATTTCCATTTTTTCTCAATAACACCAGGCTGACTTTTAGTCTTTTTCCTCTTTTTTACAGTACGTCTGAAGGCATCTCGCAGCAGTGCCCATGCTTTTTTACACTCCTGTCCTGAAACAAGATAAACTAGCATGGGTATATGTTTTTTCTATATTTTTGGGTACCGGAGACTCCTTCGTTCCATAGCATTTAGCTATATAGCTAAATGCTATGGAACGAAGGAGTCCTAGTATATACTAGGTCCAGATAATCAAAGAGCATATAAGAACATTTACAGATAATTCTTACCAAACTCATACAACGTGTATCTTACATAATAGTATTGTATGACAAAAATTTTAGATTAAATGGTTTAGTTAGTCGAATGCTCCATCTCTTTTTAGCAAAATGATCTTTAGTAGGTAAGTATGTAGTTTGTATGACGCTACTATTGTATTATTGTATTGTTTGCGTCAAGCCACAGTATATCGTGTAAGTACTGTTTCCGACTCTCTTCTTTTATAAATGCCTGTAACTATTTTATTTTACAACAAATCTCTGTTTTCCGTTCATCATCGATTTTGTAATGAGATTGAAAAACATTTTATTTTCGATACTAAACTTGTCAAGTAAGCACCTTATTCTGTATTCATTTATTTTTATTACCTAGGTTCATAATTAAACCATTCAATCATTTATTATAAAATCTGAATGTGCTCAGCCGGCGTTCGATTAATTGAAGACGATGCATAACATTATTTATCAAACTTTACCTAGACCACAAAAGAAATAATAGCAGATAAATAAATGTAAGTAAGTATAAAACTCACCATTCCTTTTCAGTTTCATTCCTATTACGTTCCACGCCTGGTCTTTTCTCTGATTATCACTATATTTTTTGTCACTTAAATCATAAAGTAATTTATATTGCTTTACAAGTTCTATTAAGTTTTCGTTATCCATTTCGTAAAAATACCTTTGGCACGTTTTTTAATGCACTCGACAGTTTGTGATTTGCCAACGTCAAGTTACGCCGATACTCGGTACATCATAATCTATAGTATAGTCCTTCTTTCAGAAGAGTTGCCGAAGTAACTATAAACAAAAACGAACACTGAATACACTGAAATTATCAATTAATTCAACCGTTACGTTCCCGTTGCGTTTAAAATATCCGTCTGCACGGTTCCGTTGCTCTCTCCCCACTGCCCGCGGCAGGCACCCACAGACACATACAGACATGAATAGAGCAACGGACGCGTACAGCTGCAGACGTTTTTTGTCCTCTTTTTACACAATGGATTAGCGGAGCGGCAACGTCCGACGCGAACGTGTCTGTCGATGTCTGACGCGGCGCAGCGTGGCAACGGCGCGGCGCACTGTACGTACGGTTCGCTTGAATGTTAATAAACGGTTCAATGTCTGCCACGGCCACTGCACGTGTTTGGCACGCTTATTATCATGGTGCCATGGTGCCACTTCACTTGGCTATTCGTATTTGCGTATTTGTCATAATTGCCATGTGTGGTTGGTATGCTTGACAAAATATTCGTCTTATTTGTATGTACGTCAAGTATTTGAAAAATACGACAAACATCCAATAGCGAATACGAATAGCCAAGTGAAGTGGGAGCATCAAAGAATACATTTGTTTTTTTATGAAAGTAATATCTTTGTAAAAGCCTAGAATATAATTTTATTCAAACCATGTGACAATGTATATCAGTTATGTAATTTTGTAATTTTTATAAGTAATTTTGTTTCTATAAAAGTTTCTACTTATAAAAATATTTGCACGGCGTCCTTATGGCCGATATGCTGGTTGATTATATTTAAGATCTCTTGATGGACAACAGCAGATCAATGGTAACACTTACAGTACGATTTTAAATCTTACGACGCCGATAATAAGAACGGCCAAAAGTCCAAAGTGTTACACTGGATCTGCGGTTAGCTGTACCATATTCTAGCAAATAAATATTTTAACTCTGACTATAATCGGAGGTAATAAATCAACCATAATCTTTTTTTTTAATACTTCCGTATCTCAATCGTGGTGGGAAATTAGACACAAAATGTTAGAATAGGCCAATACATTTATTAAAAAAATAAAATATGAGTTACGAATTATTTTAAAACCCATGCAAAATCAACTTATCTTTATCGGACTATAAAGCGATAAATCCCGTTTCGTGTTTTGACTTTGTCCGTGACATTGTGTCAGGTGACAATTCTCTCCCTAGGGTTATTAAATCCATCGTATCGGATGGTATCGGTAACAAGGAAATTGTAGTCAGCCAATAACATGACATTGTCCATGTATTCATTACAGCATGCAAACGACGTATAGCCCAAAGCACACACTTTAGACTTTATACCGTTCTTATTATCTGCGTCGGAAGAGTTGAAATCGTACCGCATATATATGATTTGCTGTCGTTATTAACATGTTCTTATACTACAGTAAGTATATTATCTAAATCACTAGGTCGAAGACAAAGAAAGGTGTACAGTAGAGTTTTTAAGGTTAAGATTATCTCAAAAATAACATGACCTATTGCAAGAATTCTTCCACTGCTAGATAGATAAAAGTTGAAACTATGTAACTGTAAAGAATTATTAAATTCGGGCCAGTAGTTTTTGAGAAAATCTCAACCTTATGAGGCCTCCTGTATACTTATCTCTGTCTTCGACTGTACTTATGCCTTGAGTAAATACCTAATGTAATTGCGATAATTAAAGCTTTAATAGTTCGAGTTTGAAATATTATTCCAATTAACTTTAATCCACTTTCGTCTTTCGCCAATAAGAAATGAACGAAAGCATTTCGATCAACTAGGTTGTTTACTCAAAAACACCGACGCACGAACCGCGACTATTCCAATATCAAGTACGTGAGGTATTCGACAGAATTATTACCCGCTTAAAGTACTTTTACACCAAATTATTTCAAAATATAGGTAAGTATTCGAAGTATCTCACCCTTATTTGCTTTATTGGACATTATTTGGACGTTACCAATGGACCCTAATTTGGACGTTTTTTAAATTGTTTTAGTAAGACCTTTGTGAATCTAGTTGTTTATAGGAGATCTATGTTAGACAGACATGTTTTTATTTAATATGCTAGATGCATTTAATGAATTTTTTTATCAATATTGTCGTACATATTATAGTACAGTTTAGCCTCGTCTTTTGAAAACAAATTGAATGAACTAACTGTCATCTAACAAGCACTATCGTTTTCCAATGCTATAAAACTTGTGCAAACTTGTGCCACGCCTCTGTCATTGAGCAATATCTTTTGTTCCATTGTTGGCTTTGGCTCTAACGTAGCGCAAAACTTAATTCTGGAACTACCAACTTCTAAATGGGCTTCTTTTTTCTTTTATAAATTGAATTAGAGTTGCCTATTGTGAAGTTGTGCGAAGAAACTTTTTGGTTATTGATTAGTTTGCAAGTGTAATCCAGTTAGCGATTTCTTTTTGAAACAGTAAAGCGATCCAAGATAAGCCTTTACGACTTTTCGGTGGAGTTATCGCGAATTAAGCCTGACACATTCAGGCGCGATCTACACGCGGTCTGCGGCCAGTTGAAACGCATATCCCGGCCCCTTTTCTCCCGTCGTTAACGTCCAGTAAGTAGCGGATTGCGGCATAGACCTCAGATCGCTACCTAGTTTAAATTTGGAATATTTTTCAGTTATCGGCAAACGAGTCTACTTCATGACAGCTTGTCTTTCGACAAAGGCCTCCTCTAAAGACTTCCATTTTGTCCTGTCCTAATTGTAGATTCTTAATCTGTATTTAATAGAGGAAATTTTTCGTCACAACAGGGTTTCGAACCAGACTTAATATTCCGATTTTCGTTTCGCAAAGAGGATATGCAAAAAAAACACAAATTGGAGTTTTTTTATTTCAAACATATAGCTTTTACTTCTTGTGGAGTTTTCTAAACCAGAGTTGTTGTACCCCCGGTTATACGCCTTTAACTTGGTCACCCATGATAAGAGATGAGCTTGGCTTGGCACGAAGTGAATCTGGGACATGGATACCTACGGCAGAATATATCTTTAACATATCTAGTTACACAGACCACTTACTCCGTAGACCTGTAAAAGGAGGGCACCTGTATCTGCCCGCATATGAGCGCAACATTGCTTCGCGACATGTGTAACCTACAGATATTATCGACATGGACGCATCTCTTTAATACGGTACCCCTGTCCCCCGATTCGTCTCTATGCGCTCATCGTTGACAGAATTTTTCGCTTGCTTTGTACCGATTTCATGTCTATGGTCTGTGCCTAGTACTTACTACTTAGTAGATATTTTATATTTGGACATTTGATTTACGCTGGTTTAGCCAGCCCACGGTGGATGTCCGCCTCCTAACCATTGTCACCCTAAAACGACCTACATTTTACCACCTCCGCAACGTCAGTATCATAAGGCCTTCTAAATTAATGTGAAATAGTTTCAATAATGAAATTCCGCCGGGTGTCCCCTTAGGGCCAATTTACACTGGCGATCCTACGCGCTGTTAAATTTAATATTCCAAGCATGACACAACAAACGCAGTGATTATTTTTCCTTTATTATCAAATGAAATACAGAGCATAGCGCAACTACATCTAAAACGTACACCTTGAATTGTGGGAAGGTCTATATTTGATGCATTAGTGAGAATTTTTGAGGCTACGCTAACTACAATATTTTCTTTACTTGATATGACTAATAAGTAGTCGCAACTGCAGCTTAAACTGTTATAAACTATTGGGACAGTCAAGTGATTTGCTGTTTTAGCTATTTGTTTTCCTAGCTAGTTTTTTTGGTTATTGTTTACAATTATTTACTCTGACAATGCCGTAGTTGTTTTAGCTAGAAATCAACAGCTAAGCAAAACCTGCTTCAGGCAACCCTATTCTTCAGTGTAAGCTGTCATGTAGTGTAGCCGTCTTTACATATCTGCCGGCCGCTTGTTGCCTCGCATCGGTCCTGGGCCGCCTCGCATTCTGTTATCGCCAGTGTGACTTGACCCTTGGCCATTTCGGCGCAAAAGGTAGCTATCTGGCTTGGTGCCACTTCCTCGGCGATGTCAGTTTTGGCTCTCAGCGCTGTAGGAAATTAAACTGGGGAAAAACTAACTGGTCTGAGATATATTGCTTGTAGAGTCTTCTGAAATTTCGGGAGTAGAAACTCTGGCTTTGGTTTCGTTTGTCTGGTGTAGGACTAAGTGTATAATACTAATGTCGGCGAATTAGATTACAAAATCAGTTAAAGCTCTATTATTATTTGATATTATTAAGAGTTAGAAATAGGCATATGTAGAAATTTCTAATTATTGACATCACTTTAAACTGAATATGTATATAGCATATTCATATTAATTATTATTATATATATAAGGATATCACTCACTTAGCGTTCATATTGTCAAGTAAGATAGGTATGTAGGTACTCCATATGTATGTACTTAGTCAGTTGCCATTTTTTCTTTGGATTACATTTTCCTTCAATTTGTATAAAGTCATCAATCATCTCATCGTTACCTATTCGAAATGATTCTACAAAATTAGAACATGATGAAAAAATTCTTGCAGTGGGCAGGATTTGTCACGGAATGACAAGGTCGCAGGTTCAAGTCCTGCCCACGGCAGGAATTTTTTCATCGTGTTCTAATTTGTTCACTGAGCATGGATAACGTAATACAATACAATTCTGAGATTCTACAAAACATTACCTAACATAACGTTGTCTTACTGATTCGCAGTTTCAATTCGCCTTCTGCTCGAGTTATATTTTCTGTGGATCGGATTTCGGCCCAAACATGCAGCATCTAAGACATAATCTGAGTCCTGTTTGATGACTATTGCCCAGACTTTGTTCGAAAGTCTCATTACAGTCTCTATCCTCTGTACCTAATAGCTCGTGTCAAACGTCGAGACCTTGCTGACCCAGCCAACTTTGCGACCTATTGTCTGGAATGTTTCCAGCTCTGTGCTGCAGTTGTGCATACATTTTCTTTTTTGAATTTTAAGCAATAAAGTTACCGCTACTTTATAGGACCCCTTTTCATTTAAGTGGACAATTTATCGTGTCTGGCTACTTAGCTCAACAACCGAAATGAAAATTGGTCTCCGCAAAATGACGTTAGTCGTGCCAGTATTGTGCCAACTTCCCCAACTTGAAGTCGTTGCAGATCTTTCCTTTCTTCCAGCAATAGACGTACGACTGATGGTTGCCGATTGGTCTGTATAATAAATGGGATGGGTGGAATGCTTGTCGCATTAAGGCTGGGTGTGCGTGGACTTTCGGTTTTTCTATGAAGGCAACGGCACTAACTACTAGAATTAAAGGTCTGAAAAAAATATATAGCAATCTTGGGGTGTCTATTTAGAGACTGATGAATACGGACAAACTTCGCTCGATAGAAAAAGATCGCAAACATACCCTTTCCATGTCTTTTAAAATGAAAATTATGTCTAAACCGAAATAGTTATTCATACAAAATATATACCAAAATGTATAAATACGACAGCTTGTTTAAAAAAAAGTCTGATCTTTGTTGGCGTATTTTTATTTCCCTGCCAAAATTCATCCAAAATTAGTAAAAATACAAATATGGAATCAGTGTGCCGTGCTCTTCCCTCCGCCGCTGCGGGACATCTTCTGTCTGGTGCTTGAGTTTGACAGCTGGCAGCTCCTTAAGAGTGTGTCACAAGAACGTTATTCGAAACTACATACCGAACCCCATGTCATAGTTACTGTGTTCGCTTAAGCTATAAGTATTTGCTATAAGTTTTGAACCTATTATAAGTAAGTTACTTTGGGTGACTGAGTATTAGGACAATCTAGACCGGCTACAAGGTTTTTTCTGACTTCGGCAACAATTATAGCAATTGCAAAAAACTTATATCGCGATGACTCGATAATGAAACTAAAATATTCAGTCATGCGTCAAATCAAGACGTCTGATTTCCTTTCATTCATGCTTTAAGAAATCCTAAAAATATTCGGGTTTGTGTCAAGAATTCTTGAATGGACATTGAGTAATCTTCTGTCACTACAGATCCCACTGAAATTAGAAAACTGTCGCACAGACGTGAAATATTGTAATCTTTCTTTTTCGTTTATGCTTTGGCCTAGGTATGTAAATTTTATTTCTCGCCTCTTTGACATTCTCATGCAGAGTTTATCCGTCGAGTGGTTTGTCTAGCTAAAATATTAAGTTATCTATTTTAAATGCGTCTTTGTCTTACATTTACCTACTAATAATAACAGTGATTCTAACGTGAGCATTTTAAAAGTAAACTAAATCTGACTAGTATAAAATGCTGCCTCCCTTTCCTGCACTAAAGTGATGACAAGGATTTTAGAACGTCAAAAACTTATAATTTAGAAAGCGAATGCCATAATTGCTACCATTAATTCCGGAAAAACCAATAATGAGATGCCGGATTCGAATCTTCGTCGCGACAAGAGCTTACATTATACTTACATAAAATATTTAAGTAAGTATATATAGGTACTTTGTTCAAATAACTAAGGTTTTTTTCTACCATAATATCTCCTCCTTGCTTAGAACTTCTCTGTATTTTAATCAAACTGCTCTAACAACGCTTAAAGGTGATTCAATATTGATCAATATAACATTGCACTCGACAGCGGTGACTTTGATAAATGGTTTGAAACTCTGAAAAGAAAACAAGGCGAAATTACAATATACTATATTCTTTAAACGAATTGAAATCTAAGTCGAATTGAAATGAATGGTTTGGCTAACTAATGAATTGAAAATGTTACATACGCATTTCATAAAAAAGATGAGAACGTGAATCCAGATGATGAAATAGGTAGTTGCATATTTATCATACGTTGTTTCTTGCACGCAAATACATCATCAGTCATCTGAAGTATGCCTAGCAATCCTAGGCGGTACCTACAGACTAACTTTTCTTTTAGTCTTTTATATTGTTTTAGTTAGGTACAGATTTTTCTGAAGTTGTTTCGTGCAAAGAATAATCTGTACCTAACTAAAACAATGTAAAAGATTTCACTAATTGCCTTCACTAACGTCGACATCAAAACATTTACAGACAAGACACATTCCGAGCTGGTTTTTTGCGGAATTAGTCGCTGACATCGGTTCTGTATTTTATTTGCGGCTGGCTCGGAAATCCTAAGTGGTTCTTGGTCTCTGACACCAAATAACGTCACAACTCCCTCTCTTGTCTGGCCTATTTCTTTTCTTTGCTGAAGATTAGTTTCTATTTTATTTATGTTGTATCTGTTTCTATATAGTTTGTTGTTTTGTATTGTTCTTCCAATATTCTTCAAAATATTAGTTTTCCATTTTTGTAATATATTGATGCAGGAAAAGCTCATTGCCTTTGTCAGTTCTGTTGAATAAAACCTACGACACAATCAACTGGCCATACGCAATAGTTGTTTTATGGGGTTTGGTAGTCTGTGGTTTTCTGTCCATGAAATGTAACGTAATGTTCATATTAATTAAATAAATGTGTTATTCGTTCTAGGCTCTGCGTTTAATCCTTTCTAACAGATTATGGGCCCAGCACGCTTCCACTGCGCTATATTAAAAAACTCCCTCTCTTGAGTTGGTTACATATGGTCGCCTTTGATGATTTGTGTTCTCTGCATTTTAAAATCTATGATATAGTTCCAATATTTTGCTACACGAACTATAGATGCCCGACGCCCGTATCTTACCAAGTATCGGACGCAATCTCCTTGCATCTCACCACTGGCACCAGTTCAACTATTGTCGTGCTCACCCGAGCGCTGAATTCACAAGTTCATTTTCTTGTAGCGCGTCTCCTGATAGTTTGTTTTGGTCCATTTATCTGTTTATTTGTACTGTAGAGTTCGAAGTTCGAACCAGTTTTGATGTATCAAGAAGTTTCGTAATTTTCTTTTCTCTGCCATAAATTGATTATTTAGTAGTAGCGTAGTATTAATAGTCATTTCATGCATCGTCATCAGAATCTTCACTGTTGCCATCATGTGAGATGTCTAACATAAAAAAGATTGTCATCTCTCGTTTTACGCAAAACCTAACGTTTAAAAGTAACCGTCTAAAAGTGAATTCACTCTTCGCACCGAGTTAGCATGTTAGGGCGCTATGTGGTTGTCAAAAGCAAGAGTGAGACACAAGATGCCCCGCAGCGGCGGAGTGAAGAGCACGGCGCAGTGCCTCGATATTCGTATTTTTTGATGAATAATGAATTTTGATATTGAATTTTGGCAGGGAAATAATAATACGACATGGAAGGCGTATGTTTGCGATTTTTTTCTATCGAGCGAAGTTTGTCCAATCGTGTATTGGTATTCATCATTATCTAAATAAACACCCCTCGATTGCTATATATTTTTTCAGACGTTCAATTTTAGTAGTTAATGCCATCATAGCCTTCGTAGAAAAACTGAAAATACGCGCATACGAAGCCTTAATCAGTTGGTCCCAGTTGCAGTCGCTAGGCAGCAGTGGTTAGGCCACGTCAGAGGCCTACGAACTACCTGGAATAACTCTGATAATTATGTTTGGTCACTAAACCACCCGAGAAAAGAACAAACGGAGTACGGTAACTTTAGATGCTCCGTGATACTTCGCCTATTATTGTTGACATATCGCTATTTCACTTCAATACACCTTCTTTGTAAACTGGTTTGCTCAGTCAACCGAAGGAATGGAATCGGAATCTCATTTCAGTGTTTCAGGATGGTGTACGTTTAGTCTATTTCAGGTTTCACGTCAGCGGTATTACTTTTGAATTTGTTATTTCGTGACGCAATACTTTCTGTATTGCGACACTTTTCTTCATTTGTTTGGCTATAAAGTGACGGTTATTTCAAATTATTGTTATAATATCTGGCTCAAAATTGTTTTCGTTTTTATCAGATTTTTACCCATCTACAGACAGCGGAGAAGGGTAGTATTCTATTATGCTATGATCAATACACATCACAGTATCAGATTCTATCATCTTTTCAAGCGGTTAGTTTTACTAAACTACAACACGTCTATTCTTTTTTACTATCTCAACCTTGATTTAATGATTTTATGTTTTACTGAAACCTTTGTTTCATGATCCTTTCCATAGTAAATTGGCTACTTCCTTAAACCATGATTTAAATTGCATTTTTATAATATACCGTGTAAACAATATTAATCTTCATAGTAAGACATGTAAAGTTTGATCTTTGGTACCAAAGATCAAACTTTACATGTCTCATTCAGCCCTCGGGAGCGGGAAGCACATACGAGTATGAACGCACGAACAACTTCGTGACATTTCCGCGTCTGGTCGTGGCGTGCCATTGGGCATTGTTTGCACTGCGATATTACAAATACAGTTGAAAGCATACACTATAAGACATTAGCCTTAGTACGGTTCTTATTGTTTACGCCATAAGACTTGAAGTCTTACTGCAAGTGTTACATTTTCGTGCTGTCGTGTGTACGATTGCGATTCTCCTCAAAATGTAATCTAAACTTGTCGAACTTCGATAAATGTTGCAGATCAGATGTCACAATAGGAGCTCGTTTCATGTTCCGGAAAGTTTGTTCGGCGATAGGCAAGGTCTTCCATCAACCAGAATATCAATTAATTTGATGTCTAACGAGTCATTTACAATATTTTTATAATAAGAGAACAGAAAACACACTAGCTGGCCACGTGATGATAAGAGGGTCACCGTCGCCTCTACATACGAGTATACAGTGGTACTTACATACAATAAGTCCGTATCATTGTATGAGTACATAATTAGGTACTTTCCTACTTTTAAATCAACAAGAAACCTTTATTATAATATATAAGCGAGGAAAACCTACGTTATTCAGATAGCTACTATTCTTCAAATGCAATAACAAATAAAATTTAGAAGGTTTTCTTTTTAAATTTTCATAAACTTCACAACAATATTAATTACTTAATCAACAAATACAACACTT
The DNA here is from genome assembly GCA_963506565.1 of Tachystola acroxantha. Classification (NCBI taxonomy): domain Eukaryota; kingdom Metazoa; phylum Arthropoda; class Insecta; order Lepidoptera; family Oecophoridae; genus Tachystola; species Tachystola acroxantha. Next base: position 4,116,927 of record OY735879.1, on the reverse strand, counting down.
AATACGCCACAAAAGAATTTCACCTGATTATAAAAACAAAATGGAAGGAAAACAAGTAATAAATGAGAACGCTAGTTCACAACACACTTACAAAACAAGAAACTGTATCTCATCTAAGTAAAGAGATTTCATCATTTTCAGAGTTTCATTTACCAAGTAGTCTGAGTCTCAATCATTACCGAGCACAGGAAGTAATAACCAGGCATCAGAACGATGGCTCGAAGTGTTTGGTCCGGAGTCCGGTCGAATCTGTTTGCGCTTCGTAAATACAGCACCGCTTAAATACCGCACCAGCCGAAGGCATTTCGTGAAAGGGCTTTATTTGTTTTAGCAGGTTGTGGGGTTTCGATGCACTATTGAATTTGCGTTTTTTTGATACGCACAATCAAGCCACTACACATCGCATCATCATCAGCCCGTATCAGTTCACTTCAGGCATGCAGAGTTTATCCGTCGAGTGGTTTGTCTAGCTAAAATATTAAGCTATCTATTTTAAATGTGTCTTTGTCTTACATTTACCTACTAATAATAACAAAGAAAGAAAGAAACATTTATTTGAGACCACAAAACATACACCATGAAAACATATCAACAAATAAAACAAAAAAGACAGTGGTAGGTACTTGGTGCGGCATGCAGCGCCAAAATAGACCAGCTCAGCATGTGCTGTGTCCACAGAGGGCCACAGCGCTGGTTTTCAGCTGGCCTCGGCAGTATAACAGTGATTCTAACGTGAGCATTTTAAAACTAAACTAAATCTGACTGGTATAAAATGCTGCCTCCCTTTCCTGCACTAAACTGATGACAAAACCCCACGGGTTTCGATGCACTATTGAATTTGCATTTTTTGATACGCACAATCAAGTCACTACACATCGCATCATCATCAGCCCGTATCAGTTCTCTGCTGGACATAGGCCTCTCCCAAAGCACGTCATTCAACCCGATTCTCGGCCTTTGGCATCCAGTCTCTGCCATCCAACCTGCGCTGGTTATCAATCCATCTGATATATCGCATATTTGTTCTTTGGTGGTGGTATATAGCAGAGTCTGTCTGAGTTGTTACGATGCGGTCTCTTTTAGCCGCATCTGGTAGTTGGCCGCCTAAATTTTAAAATTACTTAACAGATATATTTTTTTTTAAAGAAATGCTGTGACTTTTCACTTTTTGACTGAATTAGATTTGAAATGGTTGATTTTCTTATTTTACAATTTTAAATATTTTAAAATTATCTGTTCAAATATACCCATTACTTGTCCATATATTTCTATTATTTCAATTCTTCGCTTGCTCCGCAACAGAGTAAGCACTTCCAACCTCTTCATTACACTCCACTAGCGTTGTTGTTGGTATGAAGGATAAGAGACCAAAGTGTAATTACAGATACACCAGGCGTAATCCACAGGGCGGTAACGGTATCTGCCTCTTCTGGTGATGTAGGCGTCATCAAGTGGCCCGGTTGCCTATCTTTCCTCAGAGCTATGGTACTGAATGATACGAAAGGCGTCAACAGGGTTGTTCAAGATCGTCATCGGTATTGCAGGGGTCTCTCTAACAATGATAACCGATGCGATTCGTCTATCTGTCCGACCCTCATTGTAATAAGAAAAGTTTACACATCGTATTATATTTATGTGCCTCTAAAATAAATTGCCAACATATATTCTAATACTGTCAGCCAAAATTATGAAAATATTTAGAGGGCCAAAGATTCCTTGTGTTGTACAAAACTTCTTATGTTGTGCCCCACACACATTTGCTTTTTGCGCTCCAGAAAGACACAAAGAGGAAATCCTCAGATTCTCAGTGAGACGTGAGCACAATAAGAAATATTTTGTGTATGTGTATAGTCAAAGCTTTGAAGGTGTCATGTCAGCTTGTACTGTGTACGGGTGTGTGCCCATTGAACCATGGCCATATGTTGGGAATGGATATGAATTTAGACTGATAGTAATGGAAATAGGGCATATTTTTTGAAGATACCTGAGGTTTGAACCTGTAGAAGGATCTAGATGATTTAAAAAGTATGACCTTCTACAACTGTTTCTTCAATCCATCCAAAACCGACAAAGCTGTAAATTCTTGGTAGTCGGTAAATATTAAACATGACGTTGAGAAGTTAGCTCACAAACCCATCATAGAATTTTCCCACGTCTACCTAATTTCAAACCTACGCTTCTATTCCCACGCATACGTTTGATGTGTTTCCGAACTTAAAGGGAAATGTCATCCTCCCAGAGGAAAGTGAAATACGATGCCTGACTTTTCCTCGAGGAACAACTTCTGACAGGTGTTATATTGGCGGTGACTGTCGTACTTTTGTTTGGGGAGTGTAGGGTAAAGCTCAAATCACATTATTGGCACTGAAGCGACGAGGAACATCATATGTGCCTGGAAGCGTGAGAAAACACGAATTTGGGAGAACGATCGAGCATTCTGGCTACATATCACTCTACTGCGTTTTGTGGACGGGAAAGGTACAGTAGGTGCCTGATGCTCAATTGACGCTGCACTAGTGCTGATAGAACCCAAGCGACTCATCCAAACGAGGCACTAACCAACATGTTTTACTCTAAAACGACTTTTTTCACACTTAGATTGTCGATAAAAAATCCCTAGTTAAAAATCTAAAAAGGTTTCCGCCGCTGTAGTGTGAAATAAATTGCTCCTAGAATTTTGCACCTTGCTTTTATTTTAGGAATTGTGGAATTTAGACGCGAATATTTTACTAAGAATTTCTAGCAACGCTATTTAGAATGCGACGTGCACTGTTTGCAGTTTTATTTTATTAAAAATATCGTACTGTTTAAAATAACTAAACCGGAGAAAATTCTAAATGGATATCACAGTTAGAGTTTCGATGTTTTCTGTTATAGAACCTGGAATATTTAGTGTACAGCATTTTCATACATACCTACTTTGTCATAAATAAACGATAGATAGGTAAATACTTTATTGCACAAAGAAGCATACACATAGAAAACGGTAAACAATTTGTACAAAGGCGGCCTTATCGCTCAGAACGATTACTATTTACGATTAATCTTGCCGACATCAATACAAACAAACAAAAATCATTTTAACGGCTTGCTTCATACACCTTTTAAGAGAAGTCCTTAATCCCGTGTTATATCACACATATTTCTATTGATATAACAACAATTAACTTCCGCGCTTTGCAAAATTCAGCCTAAGTAAAGAAACTTATCGATCGGCCTCTTTCGGCCCCATTTCTTCTGCAAAATTGTCCTTAAATCCTGTGAAGGACACACTTGTACGTAATTAGTCCTTAACATCCGCGTTAAAACTTTCCCCTGTAATTTATTCGTAACAGCCCGTCGTCTGTTGACGATATTAAAGGGAAATTGCAGGAATGTCTCGGGGCTCCTTCAAAATAAACGGCTTCGTAATTACCATGAATATGAAAGAAGGGGCTGCTTTTACAGTCACAGCGTATTTGATCGCTGCGGTGCTTGTACAGTCGAGGGCACATCACGTGTAACACACTGGCACTCTGTGTGATGGTAACAGGGTCAAGTGTGCAATGGTTTTGTGTAGGGTGCTTTGCCTGTCGACTGTACGACTTTCGATGTCAAAATTTCATACACACTTACCGTGTTTTCGCTTTAAATGGTGATGAAGCGGTAAAACAAGTGAGTGGAAGATACGTCTGCGTTGTAAATATGGTTTACTCCATAGAGCGCTCCTTGCTTCATGGTCCGGTCGGTCTATTCGGATAATGAGAATGAACCGCAACTGCTGTGCAAAAATTTTAAAGTTACACGGAAAGTTCGGTGACTCAGTGGTTGGGTCAATCGACTTGCTATCGGAGGTCCCAGGTTCAATTCTCAGCCAGGGCAGCCATGTACCAATGAGTTATCCTCGGTTTTTACGGCGGAAAACTTTAGTACATTTACCGAGTTCTCTCAAAACGGTGAAGGAAAAACATCGTGATGAAACCTGCATGTCGTAGAAGAAGAAAAAAAATCTAATAGAAATAAAAAAGGCATGTGAAATCCGCCAATCCTCCCGCGTGGTTGTGGTGTATCAAAATCAACTTCATTACCATTACGACTGAAGGGCCTTGTGTCATCATTCTAAAAACTTATTAATTTGAAAGGTACCGAAGTCTACCTGAGTTATGGTTTCCATACTATTAATGGCCAGTTTATATTGCAACAGGTCTTTCTAATCGCCTAATTTAATACAGCCATTTGCACCAGGGGCAAAATTTTATTAAATTCAAAATTTGGACATTTTCATCCTCGTTATTAGCGACATTAATAAATTTGAAGTTTCGTGAGACGGAGAAGTGTCACTGCATATAAGTTGTTATTACACTAAATTGGAACCTGATCGATATTCGTGATCAAAAGGCGAGTATACTAAGGATATCTAATTGGCATTCGATGAAGCGAGTGTGAGGTGTGCAACATTAACGTCACACACCCATCCTTTTACATACTGTCTAGACACAAAGAGTTGCTGCAACGGAGTCACCGTGACGTCACTAGTGGCACTGACAGAATACCAGCGCTGCGCGCGCGCCGCCTCGTGCGAGTACGCGCGCAGCAATATGCTGAGTCAGCCGCGCCCATTCATTACTGCGACACACATAACCTAAAAAAATGTTTGATTAGTATTAATTATGTTTCACTTTCGTTATTGTATAATTGTATTCTTTCTATGTATATTGTAACCTTCTTTATTGTAGCTATCTATATTTATTTACCAATTGTTATTATATTTTTATTATTGATTATTACAAAATCCACAGCACTTAATCCTACTTAAAAAACACAAATGAGCTAAACCTACTGCCAATTACGGATTTACAATTTTTAAATAATACATAATAAAGCCTAAAACAACTACATAATAAAGCCTAAACAACTAAATACCTAAAACTTAGCAAGACCTGATGTGGTGATTATGCGGTGTAGTGTAGATGTGTAGTGTGTGGATAGTGTAAGTGTTGATGTGTATGTGTAGGTGTGCTTATGTGTCGTGCACGTACTACGCAGTGATGGTGTCCTCCAATACTGCCACGGCATCCCCCCTGAAGGCGTTCCTCCCAGTGTTGAAAAGGTCCAAGCCTGAAAATGTTTTATTGAAAGAACTCTGCAATCGGCCAATAATCGAATTTCGTGCATATTTTGTTTGTGCCAACTGTACATGAAACAATGGCGTATGCCTAGAGCGCCTGTTAGGAACACAGAGGCTCAACGCCAAGGACGTCAATTCCGGGCTGTCAATGGAACCGTCACAAATACCATGCAAGAACATTATATCTAGAAGGATCCGTCTTCTGTCCAGTGTCATTAAATTGTGTAACTTGCAAGATTCACCATACTCCAGACCTGCATTTAAGCGGTTGGTACGGAAGTTGAGGTGTCTGATGAATTTAGACTGTATCTGCTCAATATCTTGCCTATAGCAGACATAATGAGGATTCCAGATACTACTACAGTACTCGAGAACACTCCTCACATATGCAAAATAAAGAGCCTTAATACACGTCAAGTCCGAGAAAGGTCGTCCCACGCGTAATACAAAGCCCAAATTCTTATACGCTCTATTGACGATGTCGGTAATATGATTGCTGAAAGACAACTTTGAATCCAGAAGAACTCCCAGGTCTCTAACTGAATCGGATCGCCTCAGTGGTATATCATTAAGTTCATAATTAAACTTGGTAATGTTTGTTTTATGAGTGAACGTAATGATCACACATTTTCCGACATTGACTCCAATTCGATTAATACGATAGTAATTAGTGAGTCTATTCAAGTCCAGTTGTAAGTTGTGACAATCAGATATACTATTAATATTTGCATATATTTTAGTATCATCAGCATACATAAGGAACTTGGAATTCAAGAAACATTTTCCGACATCATACAAATACGATACATACAGAAGAGGACCCAAAATTGAGCCCTGAGGAACACCTGAAGTTATATTAATAAAGTTAGAGCAAAATCCTCCCACTATTACAGCTTGACTGCGATTACGTAGATAAGAGTCCGTCCACCTTAATAGGTTACCACGTATGCCAAGTTCATGCAGCTTTTGCAGCAGTATGACATGATCCACGCGATCAAACGCCTTTTCAAAATCAGTATAGATCACATCTACCTGCTTGCCTCCTCTTCCACGACCCATAGCACACAGAACGTCATGAGTAAAGATGGCTAAGTTAGTATTTGTGGATCTCCCTTTAATAAACCCATGTTGATTGTGCGGAATTGCACGACACAGAAATGGATACATGTGACGGTGAACCACTCGCTCGAATAATTTACTCAAGACGTTAAGTATAGAAATGGGACGATAGTTTTCTATGGATGATCTAAAACCCTTTTTATGAATTGGGACCACTAGAGCAGTTTTCCATATAGATGGAAAGTAACCACTATAGAGACAGCGATTGAAAATCAATGTGATGGGGAGAGCCAATGAGTGAGCGCACCTTGAGAAGAAAATCGGGGGAATCTGATCACTGCCTGCACCCTTTGATAAGTCTAGATGTTTCAGTAGCTTTTCGATGCAGTCGATTTTGATTATCAATTTTGATAGTATATCATTGCTTTGTGTATTGTCACTACAAGAACGGTATGGATAGTTATCAGCAGGTTTACTAAAATTTTTATAAAAGAACTCATTGAAAGCATTACAAATATCTTCTGGGTTGGCTAGTGTTTTATTCTCACATTTCATTAAATTGGGGTAGTTAGAAGGGCGCTTCCTTTTAGATTTGACAAACGACCAAAATAGTTTAGGGCAAGATTTAATGTTTTCCTGTGATCGCCGTATAAATGTATTATAACATTCCTCTTGTAGCTCTTTCTGTCTAGACCTTAGAAGAGAAAAGGAGTTGTAATCTAAGGGATTACCAAACCTCCTCCAGAACTTGTGATACTTCGTCTTCTCTTTAATGATATGGATTAAAGCCCTGTTGTACCAAACTGGGTAATGGTGGGAACCTGATACAGTGATATATGGGACATGTACATTGATTATTTTATTTAGGATTGAGTAAAATATGTCTGTCATAGCTGCAACGTCGCAACCCAGCAACAAGCTGTTCCAATCCATACCATCGAAGTCGTGATTAATAGCCTCAAAGTCCGCTTTGTAGTATTGTAACTTCTTACGTGGATGAGGTTTTAAAGGACGTATCGCAATATCAGAGGAATTTAAGATAATAGCCGGGTGAAATGTATCTTCCGGTACCAATGGAGCCGAGGATCGTTGAATGTCGAGAGTGAAGTTAGAAAATATTAGATCTAAGGTGTTATTACTAGAATTAGTTACTGTGTTATATTGTTTCAATCCCAGAAAGGAAGCCCTCTGCACGAGCTCCATTCCAGCGTTCTGTACTTCGACACTCCCCTTCTTAAGGAATACCGGTGATCCAGTCGCCCAACTAATACACGGCAAATTAAAGTCGCCCGTTAGCAAGACATAGTCGTCCGGACATTGCTCCAACACAGTACTGAGAAGTTCGAGTATAACTGGCATATGCCTAGGTATGACGGTACGGTCCGGCAAATAAATAACTGCAATATGCAAGTCCCGAGGCGAGCCGAACGCGCGCCCCGGCACCGACAGCCACAGGCACTCGACGCCCGGCCGCTGCCACTCGGTGCGCGCGCGCGCCCCCAGCCGCGAGCCGCACAGCGCCATCACTCCGCCGCCGTGGGAGCCGCGGTCCAAACGAAAAACATCATATTTGTCACTGGTTAATTCCGAGTCAAAGATACCATCGTGTAACCACGTTTCTGTGAGTAAAATTATGTCGCAATCAGAGAGCAGTGTATTGTTGAAGAATGTATTGGTTTTTGTTCGGAGTCCCCGTACGTTTTGATAGTGTACACTTAGTACACTATTTCTGTTATTCGAAGTCATTGATAAAAGAATGTGAGGTAAACAACTCAGTTAGACAATACATGTAGCAACAAAATATGATTAGGTTTCTGAACGTATGTGTACGAACATATTTATGAATTATAAAATCAAACACAGGGTCAGGGCGAGGCGTAACAATATTGACGGAGATATCCCGCGTAATACGTGCGTGTGTTGAGTGAGAGTGTATAATAAATAGATAAGTTACTATGTATGTATGTATAATAAATATTGAGTGTGTTGTTAGTTGGAGAGTATAGTATGTGTAGATGTGGAAAAATTGGTATGAATGAAGACTTGATACATTAATAATTAGAAATTTTGACGTACGTATAATTAGAAAATACGAGAAAATTAAACAATTTTTTTCAGGTCCGAATCCGACGTGATGGTGAAGAGCGGGGAAGTGCTCTCTTTCCGAACATAAATTCGGCAGTTTTTTGTCCAAACATATTTATAGTTGGACTCTTTAGCCTTTTGCTTGCAAAGATTGAGTAAAGACTTGTTTTCTTTGGTTAGATGTTCGTTTAAGTAAATTCTACTAACTTCCCCTCTCATACCTAAATCCTTTGAAGTTAGCCCCTTATTTTTACGCGCGGCCGCTATAACAGCATCCTTAGTGGCGCGCTGTCTAAACCGCGCGACGATAGTGCGGCCCTGCGCTGCGCTGGCGGCCCGGCGCGGTTGCACGCGGTGCGCGAACTCCAGCTCGCTCGAATTGATAGGAACGCCGATGTGTTCTGTGATTTTGGACACGATATCACTTGTTACCTCCTCCTTGTCTTCCGGTACTCCGACTATCTCCACATTCTGTAATCGCGCCCACTGCTGCTGTCGCACCGATTCGTCCTCGAGGCGCTTTATACGAGACTCACACAAGCTCAGATCATTCCGCAGGTTGTTGTTTTCGTTCTTAAGCGTTTTAATATCGTTGGAGCATGTGGACAATGTCTTGGTAACATCATCGTACTTGGCGCTGATGAATGCCAAGGACTCCTGCACACTTTTCATTTGCTCGTGAATAGGACGAAGTTCACTGGCCACGATGTTGCGAATCAGGGATGGCAGTTCCATCTTCACAAGGCTTATCAGAGCTGTACGTTGTTCCTGATTGAAACAATCGATCAACGGCTCGGCTGTGCCGGTTGCGGCACTATTCCCGCAGGCACTCGATGCGCCCGCGGCGCTGACCTTGACATTGCAGCAGTCTGCAGGCGAGCTCGGAGTGTGTGGACGGCTCGTGCTGCCCGCCGCCGCAGCCGCCGCCATGTCCAGTTTCAATGTGTCGCGACAAGTGGGACAGCTCCAACCTTGTTTGCCCGGGCCAGTCATTTTCCTAAATACAATCTCTCTGATCGCGGCGCATTTGAAGTGAAAAGTGTTTTTACACGTACAGCATTTTATATCTTCGTTGTCAAATATTTCCTCTGAGCATCTGTGGCAATTCATTGTGAGGATTTGTATTTATTGTGATATGGTGTTTAAAATAAGTGGTAAATACCGAACAGCTGACGTGGTCACCGACCGGCGGAGGCTAAACAGGCAGCTTGCAGCAGGTCAGTGCAGTTTAAATCACTAGTAACGTCAATATTTCACTGTAGTTATAACGAATACTTTACTATCAACGTATAAAAAATGATTTTTGAAAAGAATTATAATTAATATTAATTTTAAAAGGACGATAAATTTTTGACGTTGTTGGCTTTCCCAGAGGTGGGTAGTAATAGGTGTCTATTTAGAGACATTGTGTACTTCTTGTGTGTATATGTCTTGTGTGTTGTAGAAATGAATAAATGCTTTATCTATCTATCTTTATCTATTAATTGTAATCATGTACGTTGTTTAGCTAGCAGTGAAAACTTTATTGGCTAATGTATTAATTTTAGTCTCTAATTAAGTATAAGTATTATTAAAGCTGTATGTTTTCCATAATAAATAAATAAACAACCAGGTTGTGTGGCGTTCCGCCCTCTCTGCCACATCACAAGGGATTATTCCCTTGAAGGGATATAATGAAGCGTGAAAATAGATTATAAATAAGAACATAAATCTAGTTTTTAAAATAAATCTGATTGTTTCTTTATTTTTAGTGTAATATTAATTATAGTTTAATTCCTAATTAAAACTTTAAAAAAATTAAAACTGCTTAAATCTACTAGATATATTATATATCAAAGTTTATTGCATTCTGAGGTGGCAATTTGTTTTACAGGTGGCCCTCAACTGTCTTAAGCGATTTATAAAGGCATTACGGCAATATATTGTCTGAAATTAGGTTTGTATCTGCCCCCTAGATAGCGAGTGGTTGCAGATTGCTTCATTTGTCTCCCGCGACTTTGTAACTACTACAAGAATTATGTTTTAAATCTTTGTTTGTGTTGTTTCAGGTAAGAGAATCCTCCAGGGTTTGCGTTGCACTTTATCAGGTAATGTTTCTTTGCCAACCCAAGAAAGATGGGGTTGATATTTGATAACGAAAAAGCAAATGTCAATCCGATATGTTTAGGCAGATGTCCCACAGAAGGCGAGTAAGCGAGTAAATCTCGGCTATTTTCTCGCCCAAGTAACGTACAAAAGATAGTATATTTTCTGTGTAAACAAAAGAGACGCATATATATTAATAGTTCATCGCCGGCGCGGCTATGCGAACCTCGCTCGGTGACGTTCGCTCGGCGACGTTCGCTCGGCGACGTTCGCTCGGCGACCCTCGCCCGGCGATACTCGCCCACTCGCTGAGCTACACTAGCGAGTGGAGCCAGTAATCTCCCGTCGCTCAGCGACACTTACTGATAGCGAAGCTACAAAACTATACTCGACACTCACTGCTCGCCCACTCGTTTTATAGTTGATAGCTACTCGCTCATCGCCGGCGGTCGGCAACTGCCATATCTTTCTATTTTACTAGTTAGCTAACGAAAGGAAAATCCACTTAGCTAGAGGGGCAAACTACTAATGATAATTTAAATTGTCACTGTTCGTAATAACTTCGGTAGACCCTGATGTAATGAAATACAGGTTAAATTAAATCTATTCTAACAAAATATTTTGTTAGAATAGATAATAGAGTAGTCGCAATGTACAGCTAACAGCAGATCAAGTGTAACACTTTGGACCGTTCTTATTATCTGCGTCGTAAAATTTAAAATCGTACTGCAAGTGTTACCATTGATCTGCTGTTGTTCGTACCTACTTTATTGTGAGAGAATACAGATTATATTTATTATGTTATTTAGTCATCGAATTTTCCCATTTTTCCGTTCGTTTTCAATGTGGGGTGTAGATAAAACATAAACCTCTATTATTAATCCTGTTTTATTACGGCATACAGTCTTCTTATCTCGCCAAGCAGCGGCTAGGCATTAGTAACTCATCGTCGACATCCTCTGAACATCCAAGATTAGGGGTTCACACACAGGATTACCGGGCAAAGTAATTACTTGGACAATTTGCCCGCTTTAGGCGGACACGCGAGTTTGCCACGGAAATTAGGATGGAATTAGGACAGAGACATTTTACTAAATGATGCCACGTAGTTTATTTGAAGTATGCGCATAAGTAAATGAATGTACTTATGTGATTTTCATTTATATATAATACTAGCTGTACCCCGCAACTTCGTTTGCGTAGAGGAGGACGATGGAGGAGATCAGGAGGCAGATCTTCCTCTCTTGATCCTTGTTTCCACATCACATACCGCCATGGCTTAGTTCCTATGAGCTGTCCGGATATTTCAGCTATCTCCTAGTGAAACTCCCATCAAAATCCCTTTAGTAGTTACGGCGTGATACTTGCACAAAGTCACAGACAAACAGACAAAAATTCTAAAAATTAGTGTTTTGGCATCAGTATCGATCCTAAAACACATTGCAATTATTCTTTTCAAAAAATATCCAATGTACAGACACAACTTTTTTACAGTCTTATTATACTATGAATAGATAAACGCAAAACCATTGAGTATGTAATACAATTTAGCGTCTATTCACGAACCACAGGAGCACCACATCGCTACCGCAAAAAGTAGTCGAATGGTCTTGCGGATGTTTTTTGCGTTGCGGTATGTACAAAATGTAGACGTGGCTGCGTTGTCGCTAGAAGTCGCGTTGTGTTCGCGAGGGGCACAGCTAGTGCCGATGTTGGTTGCGTTGTCGCAGTGATGTAGCTGCAAAGCAGCCGGTATTAAACACCTTGTTGAGTTTGACGGCAAAATGCTGTCCACGTGAATTAATTATTATTTATCATACTAGATAGCTTATATAAGTCTACATATTGTAGTTGTCGCGTGGTTGTGGTGTGGTTGTGGTTAATCAAGCCTAAAACAGACGTGTATGTTGTTTAATAACTATTAATTACTGTCTTTTAAATTAAAGCCGGAGCTTTTATTTAAATTTTGACGTAATCAGATTCCCCCAAAGTCAACTTCCATGCAACACTTCCGAGTAAATTAGTGGTTTACCCTAATTGAAGTGAGTAGAGAAATTTCGAATTCAAATGCGTCCTAAATTCGTCTGGACCCTACAAACTTGATTAGGTGGACGGACTGTAACGGAATTCGATTAAGCGACGTGCTAACAAAATCGCAATAAATTCAAGCTGACGAATGATTCCTCGAAAATCTAATATCCATTACTGTTAAAGCTCCCGTGTCAATTAAACTGATACAGTTGCAAGCAGCAATGGTGACTGAATCGCAAAAAGGTATCGCAAGCTTCAAGAGGCTCGACGGAATTCGATTAGCTCAGGCCATGTCGTAAGTTTCGACCGCCATAAATCGACTAACCACAGAAACGTTTCGTTGGCAATGAGTCGGTAACCGAATATTCGCAAAAAGTTTTTCTCTTTGACCCCACGTTGGGCGCCAACTTACTCGTAACTCGTTTTTTTGCGAACGATCTCCATTAATTCACTGCGACTTTGTGACTAGTGTTCGCTGAGATCAAAAGTGACGGTAATGTTATAGAATAAAGGAATAGGTGCTATTGTGCCAATCGTTCATTCATTATTGGAACAAAACTTGGATCTTCTATTGTTCTCGTGATGGCCTTCTCAGAGACAGAGTCGTAGCTTTACTGGTGGCGTTTAATACTTCATTACTTCATTTATTCAACCTTAGGAGCTCTAGGGAATACTTGGTTATGACATACCTAATGTAATAATTTACAATAATATAAGGTACAGAATACAAACTAGGCTATGGGTGGATGCACGAACAGAGAAACAGGGCAAATAACCGACCCACGGAATATAACAAAATGATATAATACGTTTAGCGACTGTAAAGAGACCTTGTAATTTTTTTACAATTTAGTTTTTGCTGAAAATGTAGGGTTCTGGAAAATTAGAACATGGTGTAAACTGGCCGTTAAAGTTACAAAACTAATTAAACTTTCAATACTTGTCAACTTCCCTATTTAAATTCAAATATAGAAACCAACCAAACTATTTACCTATTCAGAAACGTACTCATCAATGTATATGCTACTGTAAAAGCCCGAACTACGGTAAATCCTAAGATTTGCCAACTTCTATTGGCAAAAGTCCGAACAGTTCTATGATTATCGTTCATTTCGAACTTTTACCCCAATTAATTTGGTAAATCTTAGGATTTACCTCATGCACACTGTAGATGTTATCAACATTTACCGTGTGCATGAGGTAAATCCTAAGATTTACCAAATTAATGATGGTACAAGTCCGAAATGAAGGATAATCATAGAGCTCAATGACGTTTGACGTTATTGTAGCAAATTGTCAGTTTAGAATCTAAACTGGATCGCTATAAGAGGTGAGAGTAACCCCACTATTCGGAGTTTTACCAATAGGAGTTGGTAAATCTTAGGTTTTACTAGTAAATCTTAGGATTTACCGTATTTCGGGCTTTTACAGTAACATATATTTTAGAAAGTTTGTACTTCTAGTTTGTTTGAGTCTGCAAATATGAAATAGTAAACCCTTTCCCTTTCGACGGGCGACTAAATCGATTGCGCGGGTATTCGGTGGGTGTTTCCATCAAAACTTTTCCGTGTGGCCGTTCGGAGGTCAAAACTTTTACGATCTAGTTACTAAGGGAAACTGTGTAATAAATTTTCGTAATATTTTCCAAGAAAAAGTGAGAGAGTAGACAAATTGTTAGTTTGTATCACGGTAAATGTTGGATTATGTCAACCTGGATCCTTCATTTGCTCCAAGTGCTCTCAGTTCAATATGATTTTATTGTGTTAGTAACATATTTGTCAAAAGATCCTCAAGAGATGTACTTGTAGGTGTCCTTATTATTACGATGCATTTTTATTTTCATCTGAAAGTAAAAATACATCTATAAAACAAGAATGTTTTGACACCCTTAGCATGTCTTCACTCTATGAATGCAATCGCTCAGAAGGCCAACGTTGATTCATTGCATTTCAATCGAACAATGTTCGTTCATGTTCTTTTCAACGGCCATTTATTCGAGATCCCTCACTATATTGCTTCGACTATATTTTTCATTATCTGTCGAAGGAATGAGGGACGCGAGACAGCTCATATTTCATCAGTCGATATTGTTTTTGCTTGTTGTTCGCAATTTACTTCGATAACAAAAAAGGAAAATCTGGTACGGAGCCAATCTCGCCACAGCTTTGTTGCGCTGCTATCAGAAATTCTATTAATACTCTGACCGCATCCGAGCCCTGCTTTTGACCTCTCGTGGCAAATGCCGGGGCTAAGGTCAATCGATACATTTTTTTTCTCATTTCCATTATAATACGTAATGCCGCCATATGGGGAATACCCTATTCATCTATGATATTTTTTTATCTCTCTAACCGATCTCTCCTCTCGATAAAGCGCTAAAGAAAATCATAATAAATAAATAAAAATCGGATATCTGGCTCTCGCGGTATTTCTTTTTAAATTTATTGTTTAATAACATTTTAAAAGTACATGTGATATCTACTTTTCCTATATATACATAATACTTACATATTATAATATTTTATAATATGTAAGTATTATGTATCCATTTATGAGCGCATTACAAGGAATCACCAACCCCCGCCAGAGGACGCGCGCGGCATCCTTTCACAGAGACGCGTGGCAACTCCTCGAGAGACACAGCTCCCCGACCCCCGGCACCAGCAGCGCGCTGCAGACACAGATTTAAGTCTACCTGTTCCCCTACTTATCACGGGTAATCTCGTTACTTTCCGTCAACCCTAGACGGAAATAGAGATCTTAACAACAACTTTATTTGATTCATCGGCACGGCACTTATTATCTTCACTATAATACCCTTAGTTCGTCTCTTGAAAATGGCGGGAAACGACGGTTGCAAAATTATTTGATAATTTTTATTTTAATGGCTACAGTGTTTATTTTGTGTTTAATATCACGTTAAATTAATCAGGAAATGTTCGCGATCTGAAGTTTCAAACTTTTATCAAGATTCCCGCTACAAGCTTGGGATTAAACGTGACTGTCGAGCTGCTTCGTCCAGAGTGATGACGGTACGGCGACTCCTCTGAATGAAGACAAGAAGACACGGCTACCCAGGGTGAAGACGCTACTGCGACTCCTCTGGAGGAAGATAGAAGACTACTATATACTTATTGAATTTTCTGTAACATGACATTGGCAAATGACGAACTGTCGAGTCCATTAATAAAATAAATAATAATAATAAATGAGTACCCTTAGTTCGTTCTAAAACTAGTCAAACAAACAATTTCAATATCCATTCGGACAGTCCGTCCGTCTGTACTACAACTAAATGGAAACGTATTAAAGTGTTTGAGCGATGCAATAAAGGGTAGCGTACCCTTTCGCTATTTTTACTCTAAAAGGGTTTATTTTTCTTCAACTGTACATAATATTTTGTGCGACTCCGAGAGAGATGTGCTAAGATGTGCCACATGTCTTGTGAAATGGCGTCGGGTGTTCGTTGTTTTTGCAAACTCCACGATTGTAGGACTGGTTTTTATATGGGAGAATTATTTAACTGTCATTCGTTGCGCTGTGTCCTGTTATGTCAGGCCGCAGCACTATGCTGAGCTGATGCCCATTTGATACCACTGAGCAAAGCGTATATTTGTACCTATATCAACTTGTATTTGTACTTTACTTGTTCTTCTCTTTATTCTGTTCATGTGCATCTGTAATTTGTGGTGTTAAGTAAATCTGTTTTCTTTCTTTCTTTTCATTGGCCAGTTAGCGGTAGGTCGCTTATGTTATCTCAGTTGTTCTATATTCTTCATCATCCAACCGCATGGTCGTTTTATATTGTGACCATCGACAATACAGATTGTGACAAATTCAAATATCGATTTGCGAATTTTATAAATGGAGCTTGTTTCAAATGTCGACCAAACAATTATAAAATATGCTATCTATCCACAGACCACTTACTCCATAGACCTGTAGCAGGAGAGCGCCCGTGTCTGCCCTTATATGAGCGCAAACTTGCTTCGCGACACGTGTAAGAGATATTATCGACATGGACGAATCTCTTTAATGCGGCACCCCTGTCCCCCGCTTCGTCTCTATGCGCTCATCGTTGACAGAATTTTCGCTTGCAAAGTACCGATTTCACGTCTATGGGGTAAGTGGTCTGTGTATCTATCTACCAGCTAGTCAGAGGACAAAGTTCGATCAATTGTTCATGAGACGGTCCCAGCAGCATATTCTCAACAGTGGGTCGAGAATCGTTGATGAGGATGTTGATATACACGGTCTTCTCATAGTGAAAACGGCATTTTTTGCTCCTTGGCACATACATGTTTGCACCTCGCAAAATATCGTACACGAGCGAGCTATAAACTGTCGTCCCCCATTCTGCGAACAGCTCTTAGATAAGAGCAAATAACCCTTTTGCTGCACTTCAGATTCTATACTGTCATTTTATTGGTATTACGGAGTGCATTTGCAGATGAAAACGACACTAAAGTGTATATGGATCGTTTATTTATTTAAAATGATGAAACTTTTCTAGTCGTGGACAGGACTTGAACCTGCGACCTCGTCATTCCGTGATACGCGCTTACCAACTGAGCCACCACAGGCCACGCCTACCGAAATACGATGAAGAATTTCGGTAGGCCTTCGCGTGGCCTGTGGTGGCTTGTTCGCCGCACATGGATAATGCATAAAAACAAATTCTGAGTATATGGATCGTTGTTCGAATCAAATGTCATCCAAAATTAACACCTAGGTACGTCGTTTGTAAGGTCTTCGGGAATATGTACTTCATTTATTTATCATTCATGACGATTATTACTGCGTATCTTTATTATTTTATTCCATTCTCCATTTTTTCATCCAAATTATTGTTATTTTTCGATTTTACATCCTTCACTCTCGCGTTAATGCGAATGTTTCTCATAATATTATGTGCTTAGTGTTCTTGCTGTTTATTTTTCCTATGTTTATCCAGCTCAAAGCGGAGGTTGTGTGTTTGGTTTACGGTAAATATATACTACCTGTTTGATGATCTATTTGTGTTTGTGGAATAACCTCCGCTATTTATGTTTCTCCGCAATAAACTTTTCCTTCCATCTCTACTCTACCATCATCTCTGTATTGACCGAAGCAACTGTGGATTAAGTATGAGGTTAATTTGATTAATTAATATTCCTATGTTGAGATAGCCTATAATCTAAAATCTGTACCTATCTCATCTCATGATTTTGTCTACGTTTACTTAGACTTCATTACTTTCTTAAGCAACTGTTGACTCTCGACCCATTACTTTTATTACAAAGGGCATTTTATTTACTTTCTCCTAAATTAGAAACATTTGTTTGATCGTTTAGGGCCCATCTTGCGTGGGCTTTTTCTGTATTGTCCACTATAAATTTCTTCTTACTTTATTTTCACCCAGCGGTCACTTCTATTTTTGTTTCATTGTCCGAAACACTTCCCTCGTTCTTCGTGTTCTTATTTACGCAGTATTCTTGTGACTATTCCTATCAGTAAGTGTCAAATTACACTGGTTATAAGACGATTCATCGATGCCTCTATTCTATGCAGCACAATTGTTAATATTTTTACTTTAACTGTCACATTGAAATGGAGTTCGGAATTATAAATTCAGCTGTAAAGATATTTGGTCATGGGCTGGTCACTGTCGTACAACTGACAGTCGCTGGGGTAGACGAGTTCTCGAGTGGATACCACGACCGAACGGGAATGGGACTTATAGGAGTGAAGGACTCTCCCCAACCTGATGTAGATGATCTGGGCAAGGGCTGTTAGTACAGAGCTGAGATTTAGTATGGTGTTTGTTGAAATATGATGATGAAATAAAGGAGGAAAGACGAATCGATATAAAACGTGAGTTCGTGCATGCATCCAATTTCATAGTACACGTGATGCATAAATCTTTCAATGTCAATTCCAACAGATTTATTTCATGACCCTATTACACATTGACGTCTTTAAGGCTATTGTCATGTGTGTCGAGGTTCCGTGTTGGGTGCCATGTTCCGCGAACAATAATTTAAGGCCGCCCATTCAAGTCCTCCCGATATTGTCAGTAATGTAGGTCAGTAAATAGTTTGACGGGCATTCACGCGTCTATTTTCACGTACAATGCCAGAATATTCTGACATAGTGTGTTGGTGACAGTACTTTCAATGTGGGTGGAACATTTTTCATATTAAAAGCTTGTGCCTTAAAATAGCTTGTTATTTCTGACCGATAGCTATTTTAGCATCATAGATATAAGCTCGTACGCGTGTGTTCTTTTACCTGAAGGTTCTAAAATCAATGGTTTATTATTTCTTTATACTGTATTCTTAGAACTTGAATCATAGATTAATATTTTTCAATGTCGCAAAATCTCTTGAACGTGGCGT
The DNA here is from genome assembly GCA_963506565.1 of Tachystola acroxantha. NCBI lineage: Eukaryota > Metazoa > Arthropoda > Insecta > Lepidoptera > Oecophoridae > Tachystola > Tachystola acroxantha. The sequence goes on along the minus strand of OY735879.1, from coordinate 4,098,183 downwards.
GGTGTTTAAGTAGCATTGTTCAAATATTATTTAAGTTGACTTACGGAAATAGTATACCTACAGGTATAAATTTAATTATGATTAGTATTTGCAATGACTTATGTGTATGTTATCATTTGTGTTTTCAGCTACAATTAAAAACATTCTAAATGGTTATACTTATGAAAATGATTAAAAAAAAATGATTTTCGATTTCAATGGTTTTATTTAATCTTTACTTGGACAATAAACTCTTTAGCACATTTTGTTTCCGATAAGTAACCCTACTGAGCCTGGATTTTTGTGGTTGCGCCGTTGTTTCTGATTCATATTTTAGATACTTACCTTGGGATCACAAAAATGCATCTGAATTACACTAGTGAACGTACTATTGTTTACGATCAAACGTTTGGTTGATTTAAGAGATACTCGTTATTGTCGTATAACCGTTTTATTAAGTCAAGATGTATTTGAGCAATAATTTTACAAAAGAAGGTGTTACTTAACGGGAACACAGCGTTTTGTTGAGTTACACCTGTCACTCAAATGGAAAAAAAATGTGGCATTGAGTAACAGTGTTACAAATCGGTAATTTTTTTACCAATGGGTAACAGTGTCACACAAAATGGTGTGACTCAACGGGAACAAACGGAATCAACCACATCAAAAGACGTTAGCCGAAAATTTTCCATTATCTTTCCCCGGTTTCCGCAACTAAATTATACAGTTCTTTGTATACTTGACTTAATTTAAGTTTCCCTTCGACTAATTTTGGGGCAAATTATTAAACTTAACAAAACTTCCTAATTAAAATCTCAAGGGCCTCTCCCTTTTCGGCGATCTTTCATAACCTTCCTACAAAAGAGTGCAAATAGTCTTATTTATATTTGGGTGTTCCGTACAAAGGGAGGATGTAAAAAGAAATTATGCTGTGAATTTTCTTCGACATTTCTCTTTGCTATTTCCAGAACAGGCTTAAAATGTTAATTGAAGTTTACCCAACTTGATGATTTGCCTATTCTTACCAAAAATATACCCTGTCATGATATTAGATTCTTGTAATTTATCTCAACAGTAACCTAACCTAACCTATCTTTCATAAAAGGTTTTCGGCGAAACCTTCAAAAGGGTTATGATTATGTATTATGGGTATTATGTTTCATATTTCTGCTTCTTCGACCTACCAAGTACTTATAATAATATTTTTTTTTTTATTTGGAACCAGAAATTTGTACAGTTTTACTTAAATCTAGATACAATTAATGATCACTTATATTTTAAGGAGTGTAGCTAACACTCTAGTCCCCACACTAGGATTCCCTGTGTCGTGGGGTGGGGTGGTTATCTTTCTTCTGTATATCTAATATTATATTCCAGCTGGTGCTTAAGTCTGCTTTACGGCTTGCTCTACATCACTTTTCCCTTTCTTTAACGTCCTAGGTAGTAGTACTATTTCATTTGTATTTTAATGAATTTTGCAGTCCCTTACTCGAGGGCTTTCCGTACTTGTAAGTTATCGTACAAAAAAACCATTATCCCCGTACTGAAAGAATAAGAAGCTGGCATTTGTATTTGTTCTGCAGTGTACTCTTGTCAAATAAAGAGTTTCTAGTAACACTAATTCCCATATCAGCACGCGAGCAATGCACCTACGGCTCGTGCCATAGATTTAATAAACTGTTTCTTAAATGCAAAAAAATATATATTGCTATCTTAACAGCTACACTAATTTACCCTAATTGTATAATTGATTATTGTAAGCATTATTATTATTTGTATCCACTGACTCGGTGCTTTGATGATATCTGTACACCAGTCAGTTATGTATTGAATAAATAAATATCATACTAACTATGAGTACTTATATCGCGTGCGAGTCGAGGTGTCCATGCCTTGTCTCAAGCACATCCTTCATATGGTTCCTAAAATGCACTTCATCCATTGGCCAGGCAATCAGTCTTATACTCCATACTTTAATCCAATGAGCGCTTCTCCGATACACAAGTACGATACTTGGAGCAATGAGTATATCGCGTGCGAGTCGAGATGTACATGTCTTGTCTCAGCACATCCTTCGTATGCTTCCTAAAATGCACTTCATCCATTGGCCAGGCAATCAGTCTTATACTCCATACTTTAATCCAATGAGTGCTTCTCCAATATACTTGGAGCAATAAATCTTCAGCATTGCTCCATTAGTCACGTCATGTTCTGATGAAACCATAAGCTTCGCAGCAGACAAAATGAACCCGATATAAAGTAAATAGGTGCTTGGAAAACGAAACAATGAAGAATAATGATGGAAGACTGTAGTATCATTTATTATTATTATTTTAAAGCATATCAAAAGTAGAAGGTGTACCTTTGCGTTGAGTTTCTAATCGAACCTATCAATCAGTTACAATTTGTCATCATTATTTTCGAAGCACGGTTTTCGGGGGTTTCTTGATACACTCGAAGAGCTCGTAATACAGTTGCGAGTATACGTTGACAACGATCGTACAAGTTAAGCAACGTTGGGCGCCCGCTGGTGACACTTTCATCTGAGCCTCTCCGTGCCTCGGAAAGCACGTTCAGCAGTTGGTCCCGGTTGTTGTCGCTTGAAAGCAGTCGTTAGGCCACTTCAGAGGCCTACAAGCGGCCTGAATAACTCTTGACAAATAGGTTTAGTCCCTAAACCACACGAAAAAAAATGCTACTTTGAATTTAGTTTAAACTTCGGCTTTCTGATTTAGATCTTTGATACTAAATTCCACCAAGTGGAGACATATTCTCTAGTGAAGGACTCAACACCGCACTATATTCCGCTTGACGTGGACTCTGTCCTGAAAAGGGACTTGCTAACAACTCCACTGTTGCAGGCTGTTTGATGTAGGAATGTTTGTATCTATCTTTATTTCCACCCAGCCCCCGTACCATGAACTCTTATAGCAGGATTACTTCAATAATACTTTGTTATTTTGTACCATGACAACCTTAATAAGCTTACTTTAAGGTCGTGATGGTACAAAATAACAAAGTATTATTGAAGTAATCCTGCTATAAGACTCCATGGTAAGGGGGCAGATCATGTTTTCTTTCGGTAACATGGCAGTTAACATACTTCGTCGTCTCGCTATCTTCAACACATCTTTCTTTACAGAGGTGCCTGTAACACCAACTTTAATATCACTTCGCTTGAACCGTGCTTTGCCACTTCCACGCTTCGTTAAAACCTTAAGACCGTGACTTAAATCGTGGACTAACTTTTAATGTAACGTTTATGGGTAATAGCGCAAGAGTGATTAAAGTAGATACGTAATATGAAAGTGTAGTCGTACTAGAGCGGTGAGAACTTTGTTTGGCTACTGTGATATTCTTAAGTTTCCATATTCGTAGTCGTATTTTGTGCCTGTCAATATTAAGCTTGACACACACAGCCGCGATCTGCGATCAGTTGAAACGCATGCCTACCGGACGTTAAAATGCCCAGAAAATGAGGCGGACATGCGTTTCAACTGATTGCAGGTCGCGGCTAGGTCGCGGCTGTGTGTGAAGACATTATTCGGATAATTCTCCCATTGTAACCTTAACATATTCTTGTACATTACCCTGTACACTAGAAAATGAATTATTCATCAAAACTACGTTGTCTGTCACGAGCTGTATCTGTCATTTATATATTTCCAACTAAACTAGTCCCCATTGCTACAAACCAACGACGAAGGAGTGTTATTTATCCTACTACGAGTTCTCACTTCATAATGTTCATGTTATTTTTTTTTTCATATTTCATTACGCGGGGTAGGGTTTAATGACGTATTGGACTACATTATTACCAAGTTAAAAAGTATTGATCTGATTGATCAACTACCGATCCGACCTCGGTCCTATAGAGGTTTGTTTGTCGTAATACTATATCGCTTATCGAACAGTCTTATACGAGTTGCATAGCATATTACATTGCATTTTGTATATTTTTTTTTTATCACGGTAGGTACTTTTAAAGTTCAGAACACTATGAAAGTAAGTAGGTACTTCATAGTCTATATAGCTGGACGCTATATAGACTATGTTTTCCAGTCGTGTTATTTGATATTTCCCAGTTAAATTGTAATTTTAGTCATTAAATTACTTTAGATATTGTATCCGCAATAACTTATAGGCAAGTTTCGGGTATATTCTCACCTCTGGACCTTCTTCTTGTAATACAAGCTTATGATTTATCAGCAGAATCATCATCATCAGCATATTTAAATGTAACCACTACTCTTACATCGAGTGAAGACGGGCCATGATCCACCACGCGGGACCAGCTGCTTGACACATATGCCTAAGGTTTTTTTTATTGAAATTTCCTTTGTATAAAAATGAGATTTTATAGCCTGTGGGTTCGAATCGAACTAACGGAGGTCTCGCAGTCGAGTCACAGAATACTCGCATTTGATGACTGTTTTCTTAGTCTTGTAGTAGGGGTTCCAAGGCGTGAAGATCACGTATTATTATGTACGTGCCACGTACGCTCGTATTACTGAGCAGGCGGCACAACGACACATGGACTCATTTGGGGCGTGAGTGCGTGTGACGATTACTAGCGATCCGTAGTAATATCTGCGCTTTCGTTTGCAATTGGCATCTTATACGGCGAAAGAGATTGGTGAAGATCGATAAGCTTTAACGACACCTATATATGCCTATACCCGGTTTAGTAATATGAAGGATTCATCAACTTGCAGTACCTACGACTTCATCTCTTATGACGCAGATAATAAGAACGGCCCAAAGTGTTACACTTGATGTAAATTAATTTTGATTTTTTTTTATGTGATTCGATGTGTACGGTGGAAAAGAGAAAGGTGGAAAAGAGAGTTTTTAAGGTTGAGATTTTCTCAAAAACTACTTGACCTATTGCAAAAATTATTTCACTGTTAGATAGATAAAAGTTAAAACTATGTAACTGTAAAAGAATTATTACAATCGGTCAAGTAGTTCTTGAGAAAATCTCAAACTTATTGCGGCCCCATGCATGGGCGTACCCAGGTAGGGGGGGGGGGGGGGGGGGGGGCGCTGCCCTGGATAATGTTGACGTCCCTACTAAGTATCTTATCTAGTACTTTTATCGAAAAAATTAAGAAAACGATTTTTTTGCCATTTGTTTGCAATACAATATTTTTACAACTAAAAATTACGCGGCGCGTTCGTTCTTTCTATAAGCACCTAGCTTATAAAAATCTGATTTGCCCCCCTCTGGCCCAGAACCTGCGTACGCCCATGGCCCCCTGTATACTTATCTCTTGTGACGGTACAGACAATATATACAGACGATAAAAGAAACAAACGTAGCACAGTTTACAAATCTTTTTTTTCTGACCCATTCCCGCAGACCCATTAACATTTAACAAAGAACGGGAGGACAAGTAATTGATAGCCGCTGAGAGTCAACGATTAAATGGTCCTAAATTCATTTGCGACCGTTAAAAGGCAAAACGATTACAGCGAGGGGCTCATAGTCCAGTTGTTTACACGGTGAAAATGATCGTACAGTCGACGACAGAGATAAGTATACAGGGGGCCTCAATAAGGTGGAGATTTTCTCAAAAAGTACTGGACCGAATTTAATAATTCTTTTACAGTTACATAGTTTTAACTTTTATCTATCAAACAGTGTAAGAATTTTTGCAATAGGTCAATTAGTTTTTGAGAATATCTCAACCTTGAAAACTCTCCTGTACACCTTTCTCTGTCCACCGTACAAGTCAAGCAACGTTGGATACAGTCGGTACCTGGATGGGTGACCGCTAGTAACATTTTCTTGTCTCGGAAAATATGTCAAGATTTTTTTCCGTTCATATTGACAAAGCATACGTAATTTTAGAATTAAAACTATAGTAAGCCATAACTTTGAACTATTACCTATAAATATACGGATTAAATTCACTTGTTTAGACTAGACCGACTAGGTCGGTGAAACGGGTCTAGTTCACGACATCGAAAGTCGCTACTCCGACAGTCGCTGCATCGACAGTACGCTCAAAAACTACTGGACCGAATTTAATAATTATTTCACAGTTACATAGTTTTAACTTTTATCTATCATATAGTGAAAGAATTTTTGTAATAGGTCAAGTAGTTTTTGAGAAAATCTGAACCTTAAAAACTCTCCTGTACATCTTTCTCTATGTTCCACAGTGCGCTACATCGACAGTACGCTATATCGATGGTACGCTGCATCGACAGTACGCTATATAGGTGGTACGCTACATCGACAGTACGCTATAACTGTCCATCTAAACAGCGAGTTTGATCCACATACGTAATTTATTATACAACAAACAATTTCGTTTGGACCAGACACATTGCCGACATGAATTTACTGTTATATAACTGATCGAACGCATTTTATTTTCCTTTTCTATTTTTTATGCCACTATTAACAGTTTTCCTGTGTCCTTTTTGTTACGTTCAACAGGTGCTATAGTTAATTGGAAACCTGTTTCCAATAATGGACCGTTAAAAGGATATTTAGATTGCAACTGAATGATTCTGCTGTTTTATAACCAACTAACTTTCCGTCAGCGGTTTGCTGTTTTCGAGTTTCCCGTAATAACTAAAGATTTTCACGCGATAAATGGTGAAAAAGGTATTATAAATAGCCTCCGGGTATACGTACTGATGTATATCCGTCGAACTATTAAATAGTTATCTGACTATTGTAATAGACACAGAAATAGGTAAGTACATAAAAACCAAAGATCCAGTAGCACAAGATCGTGAAATGAAAAGTTATGACAATTTCTCCATCTCGAAAGAAAATTTTGCATGGGTTGGATTTATACAGACCTACATAGATGGGATATGAGACAGACCACCTTTTACCACGGTATCGATAATCGATACCGTGGTAAAAGTTGCCAGTTGAGTTGTTCGAGTTTCTGTTGGCAAAAGGTAAATCATTTACCTTTTGCCAACAGAAACTCGAACAACTCAACTGGCAACTCATCTAGTACTTATAGACTAAAACCCAATTTCCTCACGCCTCCACAAAAGCTTCAAATTAGATTTTGTAAAATATATTTTCCAATTACTTGACGTAATCATCTCTCAAGGTCTAAACTTAGATGTAGATAGGTAACTCAACCAGATAAAAGCGTCACTTATATCCTAAACACACATCCCTTCTTTCCGTAATGCAAAAACTTATATCGACCCTGTTATAAGTACCTTCTATCGATATATCAGTGTGTCCCTGGATATATTATCGTCCAGCCGCTTTCGTCCCTTTTGGGGCAAATTGCCGCAATTTATTGTGGCGCAATCCTTGACTGCGGGTATTTAGTGTGCGCGATTAGTGAAGGATGCTGCGATTTCTTATCTTTTCTTACAGCCTTGACCCTTTCCGGGCTTTTCATAAACATGTTTGCTTCGAAATATAAGGGCTCACGGGTTAATTCTTACTCGTAATATTACAAAATCTCAATGCAAAGAAACTTTTGTCCCCTTTGGGGCAAATTGCTGCAATTTATTTTGCCGTAATCCTTGACTGCTGATAGTGAAGGATGCTGCGATTTCTTATCTATTCTTATAATCTTGACCTTTTCCCGGCTTGTCATAAACATGTTTGCTTCGAAACATAAGAGACTAGCTATTTAATATCCATAAAATTAAAAAATCTCAATGCACAGCCAATGTCCCCTTTTGGGTCAAATTGCGTCAATAAAATCGGTGCTGATAATATTTTTAACCCCATTTATGACTGAAGCTGCGATTTCTTGTATCTAGTAGTTTTATATACATCAACAGCAAAATACCGTAAATAATTTCTAATTCAAGTAGGTATGATAACCCAATTCTGCCAAACTCAATTGCAATTGGCGATCATATTAAGCTTTAAAATTCGCAAACATTTAATACATATTTTGTTTGGACAACATCTACAGAGCTCATGAAACCGAGCTACACTAAAAGTTATTTTTAGGTTCACATATTTTTTACTACCTTCAAACACGAATGTTGTAAGTACAGTCCAGCGGGCTTCGTCCCTTGTGGGGCAAATTGCTGCTATATTTATTGTGCCGCAATACTTGACTCTGGTATTAATGGAGAGGCTAGTGGCAATTTCTTATCTCCCTTGCGACCTTGAGTCCTTTCTCCCCTTAGAATAGGTACCTATAACTTATGTACAGTCGTAAAATACACTCATACTTACAATAAACTGTGTTCCAAAACATAATAATGGATGCAAAAGGCTGAGAATCGGGTTGAATGTCGTGTCTTGAGATAAGTTTGCCTTGAGTGAAGAGCACGGCACCGTATTTGTATTTTTATGAAGTTTGGCAGAGATATACAAATACGCCTACTAAAATCAGTGTTTTTTTAAACAAGCTCTCGTAAATAATACCCGACATTTTGATATATATTTTGGATGAAATATATATATATATATATATATAAAAAAAAAGTGTCATTGCAACACTTTGTGCCTCTCAGAGAAAAAATCGTTTTAAATTAATTAAAGGCCTATTACGCCCATTTGTGCCCATAATCCTCGTATGTGGGTGCCAGACTTCCACCTCACCTGTTGGCAACTCTGTTGTTTACCACGATCAGCTGTTTGGGAAAAATTATATTCGACGCGCTCGAGACGCTTTGACATATTTATTTTTGCGTTGCCCCTGGAAACATCTCCAAAAGAGTTTTATCCGACGTCTATGATTATGCATAATGAACATAGAGAAGAGGATTGCGTTACTCCCATTGGCTACGAGTTTGTCATTCGTAAAGTTGAACATCATACACAATTTTGATTACTTCAAACGTGACGTGCAATCATAGAGTGCGTAAAAGTGAAGTGAAGTGAAGTGAAATATTTTCAAGGACATTATATTTAGTATTTATTTGTAAATATTTAATTTATTTCTAAGTTTTTCTTTGTAAGTATTTTGATATCATTTTATTTTACGGATATTTTCTTTTGGTATTTTATGTGTGGCCTCTACTACTTCTTTTGATGCAGCCTGTAGACTTTACAGCAGTGACTTTCTCATGCAACCAGTGCACTCGCTATTTCCAAAGCGAAAGAGGCCTCCGTATCCATTCCACAAGAATCCACGGACGTTCAACTTCGACCCTTCAAGCTACAACTTCTGATGACTCAGTACTACAACCAGTAGGTACTGCTTCCTTTGTCCCTTTCCAAATTACTTTGAGCCGTCTTAAACACTCCACCCCTTTGGTAAAGAGGATTCCGCGCGGTGCTAGGATATCTGTCGCTTCTCTTTATGCTGAGGCTATTTCCAAATGCGTTCAAACAAATGATATTAATGACTGGCAACGCCTCTTCACTCTTTCCTATACAACACTCCATGCCAAATTAGATAATACACACATCTCTTTGACCCAGAAAATCAAAAACAATTGTTCTCAACATCCAAACCTTGCTACATCTTCTTCACAAACCAAACATAATTTTAACTTATTCAAAAAGGTAGAGTCAAAAGTAAGTGATGGAGACCTCAAAGGCGCCGCACGGCTCCTCTTCTCTTCTGATATCCTATCTCCGGATACTCCCGAGACTCTTGCAGCCCTTCAGAGTAAGCACCCCCCAGCTCCTTCGATACCCCCCGTTTTGGATCCGCCATCTGCTACTGAAGCGTGTCTTCGCGTTTGCGAAAAAGATGTTCTTTTCGCGATCGCCTCTTTTAAAACTGGGTCCGCTGCTGGTTTAGACGGAATAAGTGCCCAACACCTCAAGGACCTCACAGTTCGCTCTGTAGGAGAAGCTGGACAGCATCTTGTTTCTTCACTCACTCAACTAATTAACTTTATACTCGAGGGAAAAGTTAACCCTGAAGTAACTCCGATTCTCTACGGAGCGAACCTAATAGCTCTTTCGAAAAAAGATGGCGGAGTCAGACCAATAGCCGTAGGTTCCACGATCAGACGCATCGCCTCAAAACTTTGTGTAAAACACTGCTTATCAAAACTACAACCCATTTTTGAACCTGTTCAGTTAGGTTTTGGTACAAAGGGCGGATGCGAAGCTGCCGTACATTCGCTGCGAACTTTTTTGAACAGTAGTAGTTGTGAGGTTTTGCTGAAAATCGATGTCAAAAATGCATTTAATTCTGTCAACAGGGACACCTTGTTGCAGGAAATCTATAATAACGTGCCAGAAATATACAACTACCTCTTTCAGTGTTACGGCAGTACTTCTAAACTACTTCACAGGAGTACTGAAATTCTTTCCGCCACTGGTTGTCAACAAGGTGACCCACTCGGACCAGCTATATTTAGCCTTGCCATCAATCCGGTAATTCAAAATTTACAGTCAGTTTTCAATGTTTGGTACCTCGATGACGGCACCCTAGGAGGCAGTATACACGATGTATTATTAGATTTATCAAATATAATAACCAAATTTCGCATCCTAGGATTAGAACTAAATTTGGACAAGTGTGAATTGTTTATATCTGAGAATATACCACAATCTGACAAAACTGACTTATTTCAAAAATTTAACGATCTTGCTCCTGGAATCAAAATTGTAAATAAAACATCCCTTTGTCTTCTAGGATCCCCTATTTGTAACGAATCAGTGCCTACTTTCATACAAAATTCAATTTCTAAATTTCATGAGTATTCAGACCGCCTTCTTAAAATCAACTCTCATTCGGCCATATTCATTTTAAAATTTTGTCTTTTTGTTCCGAAATATACATATTTAATCCGTTGTTGTCCACTTTGGACTCACAAAAATATTTTATTTATTTATTTTATTTATTTTATTATTTATTTATTTCATTAAAATTACAATCCCAACGCCTTTACAGGTTTTCACCCAAGTCGACGATGGTAACTTAATTAATTAATTACAATTCATTCATTCGCCATTAAATTATATAAACCAAAATGTCAAATATCAATTATCAAAATGTCAAATATCAAAATGTCAAATATCAAAATGTCAAATATCAAATGTTACTGTGTATAATCAATGTCAAAAATGGCCCTAAAAAATTCAATTCAACAAATTATTAATACTATCAATTTAACCAATATTATTACACAAGTAGGTGAGCGTGGCATTTGTGAATTCAGTCAATGAACAGCTAAATATATCAATGTCCCCCGAAATCCCATTCAGAATGCGAAGTGCTGTGCTTACCGGAGCGTGCTTCAATATGTTTGTCCTGAACGCAGGCAAGGCAAACACCTCGGCCCTAGGTCCTCGCCGCAGCCGCGAGCTCGGCACCGACACCTCTATGCTCTGCAGTATCTCAGGGTTGGTTAACTTCCCTCTAAACACCTTAAAGACGTAAGTCGCGAGAGCTAATGTTCTACGTACCTCTAGTCTATCATAGCCAACCATTCCCATAACAAATAAAGTTGGGTACTTTAACGGGTAAAACGGATACACTCCATATTGTTTGAAATACAAATATCTTAAAAATTTATTCTGAATTTTTTCAATCATGGAACTGTACTTGGCTTCGTGGGGGTTCCATATAATGGAGCCGTACTCCAGACGACTTCTAACCAAGGCATTGTATAACGTTGAAATTGTTGCAATACTATAGAAATCTTTGGATTGTCTTAATACAAATCCAAATGTCCTGAATGCTTTTTTGCATATTTTCTTTATATGTTCCCGGAAAGTAAAGTCATCCGTCATTTCAATGCCTAAATCCCTTACTGACCGCACTCTAGATACGCTCCTCTCGTCAATTTTATAATTATACTCATGTGGAGACTTCGCCCGCGAATACGACATCAGTTTACATTTCGCCACATTAAAATATAGTTTGTTTTCCTTACTCCACTGAATAACTCTATCTATATCTTGTTGCAGTCGTATGGAATCCGCTCTATCCCTAATGGCTAGACAAAGTTTTAGATCGTCTGCAAAAAGTAGACAGTTGGCACTATGCACGACGTCTGGCAAATCGTTAATCATCAAGATGAACTCTAATGGGCCCAAATTACTACCCTGGCTCACTCCCGATGGTGTTGTGTATAGTTGCGATGAATGACCTGCATACTCTACATACTGTTTCCTATTATCCAGGTAGCTAGAAAAGAATTTTAATAGAGTCGGTGTGAATCCGACTGCGTCTAACTTTGATAACAGTATGTCATGATTCACCAAATCGAAAGCCTTTGCAAAGTCAAAATACGCTACGTCCAACTGACCACCCACACGCTCATCCAGGGCCACAGCTGCCTGCTGCATAAAACACATTAGATTAGTATGCGTTCCTCGACCCGGACGAAACCCATGCTGTGAGTCAGATAGCCTAACCTGCACCTGTGATAATACTGATGTGTACATTATTGATTCAAACACCTTTGCAAATGTTGAGAGTACTGCCACTGGTCTGTAGTTCGAAACGTCGGAGCTCGACCCACTTTTTGGAACTGGGATCACACGCGTTGTTTTCCATACATCCGGGTATGTAGCCGTAGCTAATATTAAATTAAACATGTGCCGAAGCGGCTCGGCTAAGACAGATGAACAGTCTTTAACTAAATATGGAGGTATTCCATCGGGACCCACCGACTTCTTAGGTTTAAGGCGCGACAGAGCTAGGCGCACATCCTGTAACGAAACCTGACAGAGATGAACCCGGTTCGACGATGCTCTGCTAGAAGCAGTGGACGCCCTCGTAACATCCGCCGCATCAGCGCTCACCGGCTGTATATATACAGATTTAAAGTATTCCGCGAACGCGTGGGCGCAGTCATGCTCCGCGAGAACGTCCCCATTCTTAGAAATTTGTGGTTTATTGCGATTTTCCCGTTTATTATTGACAAACGCCCAGAAAGAGTTAGGGTCCTTAATAAATTGATTCTGGAGACGAGATTTGTATTTGTCATATGCCGTATTTACTTGAGATTTAACTAGAGATCTATAATACGAGAACAATTCATATTCGTGGGACTTTTTGTAACCGTTTCTCTTATATAGCTTATGCCATTGCACTTTTAGCTTTATATTGTTTATTATTTCGGCGGTATACCATTCAGGGTATGAATAGTTATTATTGTTCGATGTATGCCGCTTTTTCGGAGTACTCTTATCAATTTCCTTATTTATAATCGAATAAAAAATCTTAACCGCCTCTTCCACATTGCTTGTCACATAAAGAGGATGCCAATCCAACGTACTTAAAGAATGATACAGTGTATGGTAATTACACTTATAAAAATTCCATTTACTCAAAGTTACGTCGGTCGGCGACGTGTTATGTCCATGAGAAATAGAACTGCGAGAACGGGTAGCCGCAGCACGGGATCGACAGCCGCCAGCGCAGCGCACGCACAATGGTGGGTGCTGCGGATCCGGCGGGACCAAACATGCGCTCTCCTCCTCCACAGTCACTTCAAACTCAGAGAGATTCGACAGGACCACATCTAATAAACGATTATTACAATTGACCACACTATTACATTGACGAAACTCACAAAATGACAAGAAAAATTCATAATAACATTGTATTTCCAAAGTTGTAGAGTACATATTTAAATCTCCTATAAGTATTACCTTCTTATATTTATTATAACACTGCTCCAATATATGAAATAGTCGCATGTATTCATTATCTTTGCTAGCTGGTGGAATATAAGCTACACATATCGTGAATAACCTTTTATTTACTTTATAGACATCCACACATACCAGTTCGAATATCGCATCATCCACATTGGGAGTGTCTGGCAATGGCAAAACATGCAATGAAAGCGAGGGTGCGGCGACCAGCAGCACGCCGCCGTGCTTGCGGCCGTCGGCGCGGTCACAGCGCGCCATGCTGTAGCCGCGCGGAACCAGCTCACCGTCATGGATGGAGTCATTTAGCCCACTCTCGGTGATAGCCCAGAGTTCCGCTGAAGCCAAAGCAATGTTTCCGTAAAACTCTTGTAACTTAGTACGCAAACCCCTGACATTCTGATAGTAAATATCAATGGCATGCCGTTTACTTTTTTCGAGTTTTGTTTTGTTCACGAAAAAACTCTTTATCAGTCTGGGTCTGTATGTTCCGTGTACATGCACCCCCCGAAGCCTGAGACTGCGTCTGATTATTTTTATAACTCAGCAATATCATGTCCAACACAATAGACCTACACGTATCAAGTTTAAGTAACCTCTTGTCACATGAAACACTCAACATAGCTAGATGCAAATTATTTAAATTCAAGCTTATGGTTCTCAACATTTCATTCAATTTAACTTCATTCAAATAATAATTATTTCTAATTTGTCCAAATATTACATTGGTTCTATTTAAAACATTTAGACAGTGGTACAGAGCAGACTGAAACATAACTGCATTTCTATCGTGTGAGCCGGCCAATATTATTACGTAATCATTTTTTGTAAATTCGCTACATTGCTTAAGATTGCCCGACACAACCTGACCTAACGACGCATATGGCTTCAATGTGGATGTCACTTCGTAGTCCTCCCCCAGGCATTTTTCTAGGATATGGCGCAGGCCTCGCCCCGTCTCGTCCGCCAACAGCATCACTTTGCTCTTTCTGTTTCCCGTAGACTCCATTGCCACATTTGGAGAGCCTTTGGGTGTGCTCTCAGAATGCGGTGTATTATTCTCTGTATTATCTTCAGGTAGTTTTAACTGGAGACTGCATTCCTGGTTGGTTTCTGTTAATTTTGTGCTATTTGATATTTCTATATTCAGGTCTGTAAAGCTTTGACCCACTGATTTTTTAAATAACGCCTTTCTTTTATTTTTCTTTGTACTACTTTTCGGCATAGTTTTACTAGAACTTGCAAGTTGGGATACTTTCATTTTATAGCTTTTTATTTCAGACTTCAGGATACAATTTTCTGAAAGCAGGTTTTCAATCTCTACTTCCGCAGATTGTAATTTTTCACGTAATTCCAAAATTGCCATTTCCATCGCCTCTGCTTTGCAATAAATTGGATTTATCACTGGGCAACTCCGATTTCGCCCTTCTTCATTGCTAGTAGTTGTTATAGACAAGCTTTCTAATTCATCATCAGCTAACGAAATTCTAGACAATTCCTGGAATGAATTTTCGATGTGAATATTAGGCTTTCGGCGTACTGTAATATTTTCATCAAGTTGCTTTGGTCTGGTCATGCAAGGACTACATCTCCAAGAAATTTTCTTCTCTGGTTCCATAAGATAAAACCTTTTTACTGATACATTGCAGCAGTCTAAGTGATATATGAGACGGCAACTAGAACAGACCAAGAACTGCCTGTTTTCGACGTTTTTAAGGCATTTATCACAATTTAAGGCCATGTCGATTAACCGAATGTTTCGCCGAACGTTTCGTCGAGAGTGTAAATGCGGTATACGATGTGAAGTACTGCCACTCGATAACAGATGGCAGAAGTTGTCATATACTATTCATATACATCAATATCACCGACTCCATTGACCTTTTAATCAAAAACACAATAGAATCAATCATCAACATTCATCTTACAGATCACAGTTGGACCCAAGCCTCACTACCCATACGTTTCGGTGGCTTGGGGATACGAAAAATTTCAGACGTAACCCTACCGGCTTTTATATCCTCCATCCATAGCACATCAAACCTCATAGGAAAAATTTTAGGGTTTATGTCCCGTCCAAACTTTGAGGTGGCTTGTCTGGATGATGCTTTAAAGGCTTGGAATATAGCTGTTCCGAGTCCAAATTTCCCTTCAGTCCCTACGCATCAAAGGAGCTGGGACGACTTACTCTGTAAAAATATACAGACCGAACTGCTGAAAAATACCGTCGGTTCGTGTCGCGCCAGGCTGCTCGCAGTGTCCGCACGTGAATCCGGTCATTGGTTACACGCATACCCCAATCCAAACACGGGCACTTTTTTAGATAATGAAACGCTTCGTATTTCGGTAGCCCTCAGGATCGGAGCGGAGGTCTGCACCCCTCACAAGTGCCTGTGCGGCACTTCCGTCGACAGCTTCGGCCACCACGGGCTGTCCTGTCAAAAGAGCGCCGGCCGCTTCTCCCGCCACGCCGCTTTGAACGACATTCTGCGCCGCTCTCTTGCCACCGCCAACGTGCCGGCTCTTCTCGAGCCGAACGGTATCGTACGTGACGATGGCAAGAGACCGGACGGAATGTCGCTCATCCCATGGAAGATGGGGCGTGCTCTGGTGTGGGACGCTACATGCGTAGACACGCTGGCTCCGTCCCACATACGGAGCACTACCAGAAAGGCTGGCGCGGCGGCCGAGGCGGCCGAGAAAAGTAAAGCTCTAAAATACAGGGGTCTCGACACCCTTTACAACTTTGTTGCTTTTGGTGTCGAGACCCTCGGCCCGTGGGGTCCCGGCGCTTGGTCATTATACAAAGAGGTTAGCAAACGAGTAGTAGATGCCACTGGTGACCCAAGAGCTGGCAGCTACCTCGCGCAACGGATTAGCATAGCGATCCAGCGAGGTAACGCTGCCAGTGTCTTGGGTACTATTCCTGCACCTAATTTTTTTTACAAATAGTTTATATTAGGTTTTTTTTTTTTTAAATTGATTGTTTCTTTTTATTTTATATTGTACCTTAATAAATAAAGTAAATACTTTATTTTGGATGAATAGCTATTTCGGTTTAAACATAAGTTTCATTTTAAACGACATGGAAAGGGTATTTTTTTTCTATCGAGCGAAGTTTATCCAATCGTGTATCAGTATTCATCAGTCTCTAAATATACACCCCAGGATTGCTATATATATTTTTCAGACGTTGAATTTTAGTAGCCGTAGCCTTCATAGAAAATCCGCGCTTTTTCGTTAGCAAATGCCTATTCTGTACTTTTCTCTTTATATTCTACTATAAGGAAAGTTAATGTCATCGGCTAGGAGCGTAGAGGGAGTATCTAGGTAGGTTCTCTCTCTACGGCTAGGAGGCTGACTAGCTTTTCGAGACCAAAGCATCTCTCATTTGATAATATTTCAAATTCAACACGTGTTTCGCATTAATGTATAAAATATTCGCTTTATTGTTCAAATTTATTAGAAACGTGACTCTCGATGAAAGCTTATTATTCGATCTACCATTTCTTATCGAAATGAAGACGGAAAAATATCAAATTTATCAGTTTGTCCGTTTCAATTCCCTTTTCGCTTCGTTCTTTAATTTCTGCTTCAGTCACAGAGGATATATTCATATATCTTGCTTCCCTTAAACCGTGTTTTAAAGGATAAGTTAGAAAGGCACCATGGCTTAAACCGTGGAATAACGTTTAGGTCATGTTTATGGCAAAAATGTAATAATACGAAAGCGTAACGTAACGTCACGTACTTACTAATTCCATACAATCACACATACTAATATCAAATACTAAGTTCGTTTTTTGCCCAACGTGATGAATCATCATTTTATCGTTAATATCTCAGCTCCCTAGCCAACTAGCTTTGACTTTCGTTAAAGCTAGTAGAATGGAAGGAATAATATATCGGATTAAGATCAGATTGCTAACTAAAACTCATTCGTTTTGATATTTTCTTGCATATGCGCTATGCGAAACGAAAAATTGCACAATTACTGGATAGATGTCGCTAAGACGAATGTGGAGACAAAATTCACGACCTGGGTACGATATCATGGTGGCTTTGTTGCAATAGAGCGTGCCACGGAATGGCGAGGTCCCTGGTTCGAATCCCGGCCGTGATGAGAATTTTTCTCCAAAAAAAAAGACTAATTAAGAATTCAGAAAATAGTATGAAATCGAAGTAAATTATTCATTGTTTTTGTTATCATTTTCTACTACTCTCGCAACTCCTACTGATTATGATTATGCAATATGAAACCTGTAATAAGTCCCCAACAAAATGATATATGAGCTTCAATGGTCACGTAGGTGACCAAAGGTGGGGCAAAGCTCCATTGAAATATGGCAATGTCATTTCAGACCTGTAGCATTATAATTTCATTAGCAATAAAAATAGCGACTTCCCTATTTTCGATAGACTTCCCTATACCCGCTTCCCGTCCATCACTTACAGTCTACGCCGAAGTCTTCACGAATTGCCAGTGTCTTATTCCTGTCAACGGGTCCCGTGTGTTTATCTCTCCCTCGCACAATTTGTGGGCGATTTATCTGAAGATATATCTCGAGGTGGATTACCTTGTGACGCGGTCCATTGGGGCAGTCTGTTAGTCATTTGTAAATGAGTTATGGAAGTGGCTAAGAAAGTTTGGGAATCGAGGTAAATACGAGTATTGTTATGTTGGTAGCTGGAATGGGTCTCCGATTCGCTATTATGTTTTATTTATATCGTAGTTTGGAAGGCTGTCGTCATTGACCTGGGCGAACGGAAATCTCCGATCTCTTTGTTCGATAAATATTCGTAATTTGCTAATCGACAGATTCTCTTGTCTATAAAAGAAAAGATAACCTGTGCTTGTGTTCGCAAATGCAGCTAAACCATTACAAACTATAGTGACAGCTAAGTGTTCTGCTGTTTTTGCTATTTGTTTTCATAGCTAGTTTGATTGGTTATTGTTCACAATTACAAAACCGTAGTTGTTATGGCTAGAAATCACAGACCACTTACCCAATAGACATGAAATCGGTACAAATTTACAAGCGAAAAATTCTGTCAACGATGAGCGCATAGAGACGAAGCGGAGGACAGGGGTGCCGTATTAAAGAGATGCGTCCATGTCGATAATATCTCTAGGTTACACGTGTCGCGAAGCAATTTTGCGCTCATGTTTACAGGTGCTAGAAATTAACAGCTAAGTAAAAGCTGCTACGTGCAACTGCTTTACAATCGCCATACGGCAGAAAATGAACAGGTATGCATAAAATATTCGGGCCATATTTGTACATGGGCGAGGACGACGGTATGACAGATTGTCTATCATGTATAGAAATTTTTTAATTCACATTCCACTTCGAAACGACATCGTAATATAATCAGAAGGCCCAAAGGTATTTAGTACTGAATTCATGGGTGGATTTTTATTATAAACTTGTATAAAATGTTAATATAAACGGGTTTTCCCCACTGATTATATGGTTAGATCGATCTGACCAGTGGGATTTTATTTTCCCTTTTTGGTTAGAACATTGGCCAGCTAATCTGCCCAATGGGAATTTATTCATCATAAATGACGATGAAGTAAAAATGCATATTAAAACCGATTTGATTGAAATTATAAACTTTGAGTCAGTGGATAAATGTTATCTCTCTGGTTGTTATTCATAAATGTGATTTAAAGTTACACCACCGTTTAGCCACCCTGTCCTTTATTTATTTTATTAATGGACTCGACAGTTCGTTATTTGCCAATGTCATGTTACAGAAAATTCAATATATAATAGTCTTCTATCTTCCTCCAGGAGTCGCAGTAGCGTCTTCACCCTGGGTAGCCGCGTCTTCTTGTCTTCATCCAGAGGCGACGCCGTAGCGTCATCACTCTGGACGAAGCAGCTCGACAGTCACGTTCACTCCCGAGCTTGTAGCGGGAACTCTTGATAAAAGCTTGAAACCCCAGATCTTATTCAAATTATTCAACAAATTCACCATACTGTCACTCGCGAACATTTTCTGATTAATTTAACGTGATATTAATCTCAAAATAACCACTGTAGACAATAAAACAAAAATTATCAAATAATTTTGCAACCGTCGTTTCCCGCCATTTTCAAGAGAACCACCCTGTCCTTTCTATCTTAAGGGGCTACCAGCTGTCAAACTCGAGCGTGAAACAGAAGATAAGGCGGAGATAAGAGCCGACACAGTGACTCCATATTTGTATTTTTATTAATTTTGGATGAATTTTAAAGGGATAACAACACGATTTACAGGAAGTGAGATTTAAGTAGGTTTATGAATAACAGCATCAATGTTGGAGCTTCCATTGCACAAGTTGTATTAATAAATAATAAAATAAAAATAAAAAAGTCTTTATTGTCCTTTCACAGTTTTTGTCGCATGCACACTTATATATATCAGTCTTAATTTACTTTATTTATTACGTATTCAATGCATAGTATAATTTTAATCATAATTTAATAAAGTCTATTGCGATAAGAACCCCTTTTGGATGAAGGCCTCCTCCAGGTTCCGCCAGTCGTCTCTGTTTTGTGCTATTTGTATCCAGTCTTGTCCAGCTGTCTCTACTACATCATCTGCCCATCTCTTCCTCGGTCTACCCACTCGTCTCTTTTCCTCTGGTCCTGGCCATCTAGTCGCTGCGATCGTCCATCTCTGGTCTTCAAGTTGTATTAAGGAATTGTTATTTTATTGTTATCTTGATGCATGCTAATATTAAGAAGTGGACTAAAGTTGGAAGAAGTAAGACAATCCACTATGAAATATTGTGTGAATCTTATTTGCTGGTTTAAAGTGTGCCAAAATATGGAAACCTTGGCTCCTATCCAGTAGGTTTTACCTAATGAATGACCTCCGTACTAACAAAGTGGAGCCATTTTTAACGCGATAGTGTCCTCCGGGAATTTAGTGCAACGTGGCTTGCAAGTTTAAGGAAAACGTGACTCTAGCTGTTTAAAACTATTGAGGGCCTTCATAGAGCCAACTAGCGCCGCCAATCTTAAAAAAATAATATCTTCCAATAAGTATAATCAATTTTATTAAAAAAGCTATTTACGAAATATTTATTACGATAAATAATAATATAATATAAGCCTTTATTCCCAAAATATGTACATTGATAATATAGTAATAATAAAATATTGGATCCATTTAATTACAATAAATTCATATTCATTATCTAATAAAATTATGAAATTAAAAATAAAATTAAAAAAATTAAAAATTAAAAAATTAAAAGTTGGTTTTCAAAATATTGTTATTTGGGCGCCCAAGTTTGGACATAGGCCTCCTCCATACTTTTCCAATGTTGTCGATCTTTCGCCAGTCTAGTCCATGTGTGACCAGCCACCTGCACTATGTCGTCACACCACCGTCTCTTCGGTCTACCGCGCGTTCTCGGAACATCTCTTGGGTACCAGTGTAGGACTCTCTCGCTCCAGCGCCCATCTGTGATCCTGGCAATGTGACCAGCCCATTGCCACTTCAGTCGGCAAGCCATACGCACCGCGTCTATAACTTTTGTGGTCATTCTGATGTTGGAGCTTCGTACTCTGTCTCTCAGTCTGATTCCCAGCATAGATCTTTCCGCAGTTA
This sequence comes from Tachystola acroxantha, assembly GCA_963506565.1. Taxonomy (NCBI): domain Eukaryota; kingdom Metazoa; phylum Arthropoda; class Insecta; order Lepidoptera; family Oecophoridae; genus Tachystola; species Tachystola acroxantha. Next base: position 4,077,074 of record OY735879.1, on the reverse strand, counting down.
GTCAGTTACGATAAATACTATTTTTTAAATGCTTATTTATAATGTGATTCAATGTCGGTAAGTTCTAGTAGGCCGTTTTTGGCACATTTGTGAACTACAACTTGGCTTGCCGCAATTATGCCATGTATTGTATGTTGAAAAATAGTATTTATCGTAATAAAGAGTTTGTAAATAGCTTTTTTAATAAAATTGGTTATATTGGAAGATATTATTTTTTTAAGATTGGCGGCGCTAGTTGGCTCTGTGAAGGCTCTTAATTAAACTCTCTTGTAGGGCCATGGCTAGCCAAACAAATGGATCTCTGGAAAGAGTTGCAGGAGGCATTCGCCTGCCCTCTAAATCAAAAAAATTGAACTTTTCTTCGATTTAAAAAATCCATTTTTTATTTTGTTATGAATTTGATAATTAATATAGTTATTTATTAATAAAAAACCCATTTCTTCGATTTAGAATATAACTAACCATACTAATAGATAATAGTCTAAGAGCAACTTGCCAATAGTATACTAATACTATTTACAACACTTTGTTGCCAATATTAGGTATTAGTACCTATACTATTGGCAAAAAAATGCTACTTTTAGAAGAACAAAGATTATTTATTATTATTTATTTTCATAACAACACTTACAGTTAAAGCAAACGTGCGTTACATGTCAAATTATAATTACTGATTACATACATATATGATGCTTACACTATGCCTATTCGACAACACAAATAAATAATACGGTAAACGCTTTAGATCTGTATCGATTAAAAAATTCAAAGTCTCCTTGACTCACGGCATTTATCCTAATGATCTTTAAAAATAATAATTGAATGTTCTCAAGATAGACGAAATGTAACGTAACAATGTCCAATCGATACTACTCGTAGCTCGACGCGAACTACAAAGACGTGATCGAGGGGCCGATAACGATGGACTCGAAGTGCTTGAAAAAACGCAGACAACATTGTCTTGTTTATCAAAGAAACAGTACCTACATCAGACTCTTTAAGACCGTTATGAAGATGTCTATTTAAGGGATATTACATATACTTCATCTCATAGAGTGTGTATAAAACAGCCCAAATCAAGTGTCTTATTTTGTAAACAAATATGATCATCTAATTACCTGTTGTGATATAACACTGAAGGAACTGATTGATCGAACCTGTTCATCGTTGTGAAAATAACGTTATCGATCTAATAATGTGAAAATAACTGCAATAATCACAGAACAGCTTAAAATGTTAGTACCTAATGTAGGGTAATTTTTGATGGTCCTGTGCCTAACAGTGCAAGCGTTTAAGTAAGCTGTAGATATTATTTTTTTAAGATTGGCGGCGCTAGTTGGCTCATGTCAGGCCCTTAAGTGTGAGCTTAGTGTGAGCTTAGTGTGAGCTCACTCTTAGGGTGGATATACACTAGAGCATTTTCTCGAGCATTTCTATGTAATGTAACGTTCTTACGAATTGTATACTACAGATAAAAGCTCAGTTTCCAAAGCATTTCGGTGACGTTTGGTTCGTGAAAGGGTGATACACTAAAACATATAGAGCGGCTCGTTGTTCTGTTACAAGTAAATGCTCTAGTCTATACTCACCTTTACAATCAAAACGCCATGATTTTTGACAGTTGTAAAAGCGAGCCCACAAGAAACTCGCTCTTAAACTTGTCTCTGAATCATAGTCTTAGTGATTTCGTGCATGTTCTGCCATCGACTGTCCTATAGCTGTTGCAGGAATTTCTAATTACAAATTGCGGTTAGGTAAGGCCTTTGTAAAACGTTGCACAATAAGTTTCGTTCAACCTTAAGGGATCGACGACAATATTATTAGCGATTTCTGTAAAGCCATTATCTTCAAATTGTAATACTATTTGTACACAAGGAGCACATTTTTAAATTGATTCTGACGGTCTTTGAGTGCGCCACGCTCGCGTCTCCGTGGCGTTCCGTCTCGCACTCGAATCTTCTAAATTAATATCGTCAAATATCAGATTTACCTCTGACATTGCAATAAGAGCTGCACATCAATGTCAGATTAGTTAAGGAGTTTGTAATATTTGTATTTGTGTATGTGCCTGAATAAATGTATTTTCTTTCTTTCTTTTAAGAGATTATGGATCAAATTTTATTATTTTTAAATTCTGTTCTACTGAAAGGAAAGCCAAATCTGAAATATGAACTTATTTTAAGACGCAATATGGTTGTCAAAAGCAAGAGTGAGACACAAGATGCCCCGCAGCGGCGGAGTGAAGAGCGCGGCGCAGTGCCTCGATATTCGTATTTTTATGAATTTTGGCAGGGAAATAAAAATACGCCACCAAAAATCGGATTTTTTTTAAAACAAGCTCTCGTATTTATAGTAGCCTACATTTTGATATATATTTTGTATGAATAACTATTTCGGTTTAGATATAATTTCATTTTAAAAGACATGGAAGGGGTATGTTTGCGATTTTTTTCTATCGAGCGAAGTTTGTCCAATCGTGTATCGGTATTCATCAGTCTCTAAATAGACACTCCAAGATTGCTATATATTTTTTACAGACCTTTAATTTTAGTAGTTAGTGCCGTAGCCTTCACCGAAAAACTGAAAAACTGCCCAACGCTCCGCCTTAAGATCAGACCGTGGACTTCCAGCCACCCAATCACGTCCTCGTCAGGATTTTGACAAGACCCCCCTCAATTGACCATTGCGGGCAGTCATCGATGACGCGTGACATTGCCTTAATGAATTGGGGGTGGATGGGAATTTTTTCCCATCCCACGTGGGGGAGGAACGATTACGTGGGGAAGGATGGAAATACTCGGTTTCACCACAGAAACAGTGGGGATCCGACCTGAAATGCCATCTGTGCATAAATGATGTCCGAAACCTGTTTTTAGCTCCAGTATTTCCGAGGAAATATGAACTAGTATGCCTCTAGAATTCCGTAATTTCCGTAATATGTCAATACGTTGGAACGAACGTCTCGCCGATGTCGATGGAGTCGAGAAAGGGAATAGCGAAACGTGACTGAGAGGCTTTTAATGGCGCAATTTGGAACAATTTCACACATGAGCAGTGACTAATAGCAAGACATTTTATATAAAAAAAAAACCTTGAAAAATAAGATATTTTTAATATTTCCATTTGGGCCATAAGGACAATGACAAAACACAAATTGCAAAACTAACATGACATTGTACGGACAACAGCAGATCAATGGTAACTCTTGCAGTACGATTTTAACTCTTACGACGCAGATAATAAGAACGGTCCAAAGTCCAAAGTGTTACACTTGATCTGCTGTTAGCGTACAGTGCGCGAGGCGTAAGCTCAGGTGTGCATTTGTGTGAGTGCACACAGATAGTGTAGAGTGATATTCGGCCTGAGGCGCGACGCGTCCTACGCATACAAATACAAACGCAACAAAATACACCCTGCCGCGCACGCACCACACTTCACCTCTTGTACCACTATCACTCACACAAATGTAAACCTGAGCTTACGCCTCGCGCACTGTACCTACCTACGTAGAAAATGTCAATTTCATGATAAAATGAGAGTTGTATTGCTATAAGGATTGATATTTCTAAGACGTTGCAACCACTAATGTCACGAGAAAACTGAATTTTCGTTTTATCTTGAGTTTGCATAAAGGTGGTGGTTTGTATTTAGTACCAACTTTAGTTTAACTTTTTAGATGTTCATACTAAAATTGTTTTTACCGTTCACCTTGGAGATAACTATCCTGTTCGATAAAGTTGAGGGATCTACACCTCAACTAGAGGTGTAAGTTATGTGGCGTTGTCACCTGTAAAGAGTTTACATACAGTGAGCCATTACAATTAGACTAAATGCAAATAGCAAAACTAAAATGCAATGGACTAAAAGCCGGAGTGTCCCAGTTGACATTGAATCAGTTCAATAATCAACGCGTTAAATTCTTCAACGGGTAAACGGAGAGTTAACTGCGTTCGTATGAAATGCCACGCAACCACGGCACATCCGCGGAATTAGATAATTCAACCATCAGTTGAATCAACCACAATGATAAAGATCGAAATCAGTGGGAATTGGCTCTTAAAAAAATCGAATGAAATGTATAGGTGTTGCTTGTATATCTTCTGTGATAGAGTAACTGCTGACGAATATATCAGCACGAGCCGTACTGTCAGCAACCCCTCACAGACGGCCGAGTCAATGGACAGGAATAGCCGGTACGTGACTGAGAGGTTGTCGATACGCCTCAACGGTGCAATTTGAAACGATTTTACTGCGCTTTGCCACGCTTCAGTTTTATTCCCCGGAGTTTCGGGTTTTATGGAATATTTGTTCCGAAACGTAGTACCACACCAAAGGGGAAATACGCTGCCGTGCCGTACTTTTCACTGATTTAGGTTTAAAGCTAATTTTAACGAGTCATGATCTATGAAAAGCAGAACGTCTTGGTATGCAGAATGGCTTGGTATTTATTACCTGTTAGTAAGCCTAGAGAGCTCGGTGGCTCAGTGGTTGGGTCAATGGACTTGCAATATGGAGGTCCCAGGTTCGATTCCCAGCCAGGGCAGCCATGTACCAATGAGTTATCCTCGGTTTTTTCGACGGAAAAACTTACTTACATTTACCGAGTGCTCTCAAAAACGGTGAAGGAAAACATCGTGATGAAACCTGCATGTCGTAGAAGAAAAAAAATCTAAGGCATGTGAAATCCGCCAACCCGCACTAGGCCCGCGTGGTGGATTATGGCCCGAGCTCCCTTGATGTAAGGGAAGGTCTGTGCCCGAGCAGTGGGGCAATATAAATAGACTGATGATGATGATGAAGCCTAAAGATCAAAATGTCTAGTAATAACGAATATTGCTTAAAATTCAAAATGTCTCAATTTACGTAACGTCTACAATACTGATACTTAAATGTGGAAATGTAGTATCATCATTTACCTACTTGCGTTTAAAAAAAAGGGGCGCTATTCGGTTTAGAAATATCAAACTAAACTATATTTATGTACCGATGATGTAGCAAGTAATAGGACAATTTGCGGTAATGTTGCACAAACCTATTGCCGAAATTTAAAGCTTCTGATCCTCGGTCGGAGAATTTCGCTATGGTATGGCACAAAAGAATACTTATATCTATATATACCAGCACTCGCTTACCCATATAGCTTGACCCAGTTTTGGGAAATTTGCAAATGATGGCGATAACTTTTAATTAATTGTTTTTTTTCGCTTTTCCTGTCCTTCGTTCTCCCTATATTTGGTCGACTTTCCTATCATGGGACGGTAGTCTTGTCTAAAGTCTCAGGTTTGCTTGATAAGAGGTTGCATCTAAAATGAGGAACAGCTTAGATAAACGGCTTTTTACCCGACTACCCCATAAGGAAGGTAATGTTTTTCGAGTGTATGTATGTCCTTCCTTCCTGCCATCCTGTAAGACTAAACGGCTTGATGGATTTTGGTGTATGAGGTATCGTTAGATTTGTCTTGATTACGGGAGTGTCATAGGGTATAAAAAATTAATCAAAACGGTTATATATTTTTTTTTGCATTCGGTTTTTTGTTTGTTTTTTGAAATAATTAATATTCTGTAGGTCGTAGTAGAGATATTTTAACTGGTCTCAATAGTTCAGTACCAAACAAACAAACCGAGTAGGCGAAATTTCTAGAACAAAACGCAGGTGTCGAATTACGGCAATAAATTGTCATCATAATTCACTATCTATCCTGTCAGGCACCTCTATTTCCATGTTATTAAAAAACTTTCTTGGTGAAGTCTTGCAGACGTCCAAGCACTTGACCTATACAATGGCGGTGTGGCTTCATCAATCATAGTGTCGAAAATGGCTTTGTTTAGCATAGAACAGGGTTTCTCAAAGTGGGGTGCGGTAGCGGGGTTGCGACAACATTTATACCGAAACCCAAATCAAGTGTCTTATTTTGTAAACAAATATGATCATCTAATGTTGCGATGTAACGCTGAAGGAATGATTGAAACTGTTCATCATTGTGAAATTAAAGTGATCCGATCTAATAATGTGAAAATAACTATGCAATAATCACAGAAAAGCCTAAAAGTTAGTAGTTTTTGTTTATAAAATAAGACACTTGATTTGGGAAATATGATGAAATCGACCTGATGCTGAGTCAGAACAGAAATCATACCATGTCATAGCGGCCGTGAAAGGGACAGTGCTATTGCATTCGTGTAGCGGCGTCTCTGTTTGGCGCGCCATGACATGGTATATTTTCATCGTTTTGAGAACGGTAATAGGTATGGCAGGTAATTGTCCAAAATTACTCCCAAAATTCACTCGATTTGCGACAAAAACACCCATCACATTAGTACTAAAAACATATTTCTTTTTATCATTGTATTCAAATAAAATTGTGGTGGATTATGGCCCCAGCTCCCTCGATGTAAGGGAAGGTCTGTGCCCGAGCAGTGGGGCAATATAAATAGACTGATGATGATGATTGAAATAAAAACCCTAACTTTCTTTAACAGTCCATTTTATTATTTTCTTTGGGCCCCAAATTTTGGGGGGTTCGCCGTCATCTGGAAACTTTAACAGGGACGGCATAAGTTTGAGAAACCCTGGCATAGAATGTCCACGGTCTTATTTTTCCTGGCAGGATAGCGAATAAGATGGCTCGGGATAAAATAGTCATTTATCTCTTTCGTTTAAAAAACGTAACGGCGACGTCTTGAGGGTTATTTGCAAATTCGCGAGTTTTTTTAGTGTTTATTATTTAATGGCGACGAAGAGTCTTATACTTTGTCTTTTTTGATCTCATTTATTTTCTTGATGATCTTTGACTTTTCTTTTAGCTTTAGACCTTTAGCTGACGTTTTGTGTACTTATGTTTATTTTATCAGCAGTCATAACTCTCTTACAATATTGCCTTCTTCTTTCGTGTGGTTTAATGACCAAACCTATTGTCAGAATTAAAGCTGGACATACACAGCCGCGACCTAGCCACGATCAGTTGAAACGCATGCCCCGCCTCATTTTCTGGCGTCGTTACCCACTGGACGTAGATCAGACCGCTACCTACCGGACGTTAAAATGCCCTGAAAATGAGGCGGGGCATGCGTTTCAACTGATCGCAGATAAGTCTGCTCACATTACGACGGCTTCCAAACGATAACCATATCGGGACCTTAACGTGCTTTCCGAGGCACTGAGGGGATCAGATGAAAATGTACCTAACGGTCATCCATCCACATACAGACCTCGCCCAATGTTGCTTAACTTTTACGATCGTATTCCATGCGTACTAACTGAACTATGAGTCCCTTTAAAATAGCAACATATAGACACCATGCTACATAGTAAAAAAAAATCTGCGTATTTTAGGAATACCTTTCGAAGAGCTTTTAGTTGTACAGTGCATATCATCTCTTTTAGAATATTAGCAGAATATTTGTAAAGCAAAAGAGTACTCTCCATACACGCGGTATTCGCTATTGTGTTCTGTACCCAGTATTTGTTGTGGCTTGCGAACGGAACGGAACAAATGACGAAGGCTGCATTGTGTGCCTGGAGGCAATCTGCTCTAAACAGTACCTACACAGGGACGCATTTAGGTAGGCTGTCAGGGTTGAAAAATTAGGGCCCCTTATATGCCGTTTAGATTGTCACACGCCTGTAAATTTTCTGCCCATGAGTTGCCAACGTAAGTTCATGTTGCACCTCTAGCGGGCAGTAGCGGAACTAAAGTTATACCCACATACCACTTACCCAATAGACATGAAATCGGTACAAATGACAATGCCAGATTCTGCCCCACCATCAACCGCAAATTGTACAAGATAACGATAAATGTAAAAAAAAAATCTCCGGGTTTTATTAAAAATTTTGGTTTAAAATAAAGTTTTGTACAAGTTGCGATTCGAAAAAATCAGCTTAATTAAGAATTCAGAAAATAGTAAGAAATCGAAGCGATTTATCCATTGTTTTTTGTTATTCTTCTATAGGAGTTGCGAGAGTAGTAGAAAATTATACTGATTATGATTATGCAATATGAAACCTGTAAATAAGTCCCCAACAAAATGATAGGTACAGCTTCAATGGTCTCGTAGTTTTGTAGGTGGGGCAAAGCTCCATTGAAAAGTGGCAATGTCATTTGATATCTCCATAAACGGAACCTTTGGAGCGGGGTGAGTTGGCCACTAACCATTTTGAAAGGTGAGATTTTTGGAGGGTGAGTTGCCACCTAAGCCTTTAAGACGGCCCTGCATAAGACATAAAGATACAATGTATGATCAGCCAGCAACAATACCTCGGTATTACACTTCCATGAGGTGATTCTGAACCATACGAGCAGTGATTGGATGGACATTGTAGAAAAATTCCATTTTCTATGTGAATTCTATATTGAAAGTGCCCACTTACTTAGGTCGTTTTTTGCACGCTGTTCTACGTTTTTATTAATAGCCCTAATAGATTTCTTTGTAAGTACGGCTTTCTATTAAAATATAGGAATTCTACATCGAGGTTGTACTTCTATGATTTATGAAAAATAACGGTATTTGTTTGTATACATACGCTTTATTGTACATAAAATTTTACATAAGTAGGTACTTCACAAAAATACAGACAGAAACTAAATTCGGAGATTTCTTCGTGTCAATCTTTCTTTCTCCTTCTTTTATCTTATTTTACAGTAACTAATTAAAAGTATAAATTATTTTATCTTATTTTACAGTAATTAATTTTAAGTAATATTTTATAGTTGGTAACTTTTTATTATCAAGATCGATAAGGTATCTCATAATGTAAGTAGGTAGGTACAGTCGAAGACAGAGATAAGTATTCAGGGGGCCTCAATAAGGTTGAGATTTTCTCAAAAACTACTGGACCGAATTTAATAATTCTTATACAGTTACATAGTTAACTTTTATATATCAAACAGTGAAAGAATTTTTGCAATAGGTCAAGTAGTTTTTCAGAAAATCTCAACCTTAAAAACTCTCCTGTACACCTTTCTCTGTGTTCCATCGTACAATGGTTGGCATAACAACTCTTCGTCTTCTATAAGCATTATTATCTTGGCCGTATCATTTCATTAAAATATTTTTTAATATTTATTATTTATAGACAGTGGCGACATCTGACTTCGTCTTTCTCCATAAAGCTTTTTGCTCTTATTTATCAAACCGAAAATGAAAAATTATTTATTTTCCTTAATTATGCTTATGTTTGGGTATATTACGGAAACATGAATAATTATGTTCCCCAAAGTACGTTTCATTATTCAGGGGTTATTAAGAGTACCCAAATAATTATGAAAGGATTTTGAAGAGGGATCGTGATGAATGACGACTCGTAGGGGCACACTTGACGGTACATCCGCATTCCGGATCCGTACGGATGAAAGGCGGATTTCCTTTACCTTTTTACCGCACTACAATGGTCCGTTTCCTCGGTCCAGGAATTTAAAAAATACAATTTAAGACCACAAATAATTCTTATCAATATACATAGCTTAAAAAGTACCTACACTACTTACTATACCTAAGTAATTAATAGGATACGTTCACTTCTTTTCTTTTCTCGTGTGGTTTAGTGACCAAACCTATTTGTCAAAGTTATTCAGGTCACCCTTTGACATGGCCTAATGACTGCTGTCAAGCGACAACAACCGGCACCAACTGCTTAACGTGCTTTCCGAGGCACGAAGGGGCTCAGATGAAAGTGTCACTAGGTCACCCATCCAGGTCCTGACCTCGCCCAACGTGGCTTAACTTGTACGATCGTCATGGAAGGCCCTTAAACTAAGAAATTGTTGTTGAATTGGTTTTGTTTGATCTAAGAAATTTTTTTGTCCTTTTATGTAGTACGTATTATGTAATTGCAGTTACCCAGCTCGAGATGATTAAATTAAAACTCCTCATTTTTGAAGTGGGTTGACTGTGTGATGTCTAATTGAATTAACTAATCGACACAAGCAGACTGCTTATTAGTGGAGATAACAAAATGGCGTGGAGTAGCGTCGGAACAGCGGACCGAAGGGTCTAATTAATTACAAAGCCTCTAAGGTCAGAAATAGGAGTACCTTTCAAAGGTATACTAACGGTAACGAAGGCAACGTTATACTTACGGGGTCATACCCATATCCCATCTAAGTGGCGCCCACCACCATAAAAAGGCAAACTTAAATTCTAATTTAAATAGGCATATTACGATAAATTATATTTTCTAATGTTATGATAGTAGGTAGTAATGTAATCTAAAAGTGTGTGTAGATAGGCCACGTTTAAAATAGGATACCTAATAAAATAGATAAGTATGTCTAATACCGCAGCCCAAATCAAATGTCTTATTTTGTAAACAAAACAAATATGATCGTCTAATTACCTGTTGTGATGTAACGCTGAAGGAACTCGTTGGTTGTTTATCATTGTGAACATAAAGTGATCCTATCCCCAATACTGTGAAAATAACTATGCAATAATCACAGAAGCTTAAAAAATGTTAGTAGATTTTGTTTACAAAAATAAGACACTTGGGCTTCGGTATACTAAATCATATTTTCTCTCTTATTTACCTAATTTGTCTCATCCATCTATTATCAGACCCGCAGTATTATTAAATAAAGGACAGTTGTGTCGTCTTTATATCATTAACATTAATTATAATCGCCATATATTATATCTAAAATGGGCCTTACGAAGGGCAATAAATGCCACCTCTCTGGTACACCCTTTAATTTAATTTTGAATAGCAACTAAGTATTGAAACTCGTGTGCGTGCAAATCATGAAGCTAAAAAATCGCCGAACTTCATACCTTTAATATTAAATATGGTGTTGAAATCAAAGCGAGAAAATTGTATTATTTTCTATATAAGTAATATTTTTATTTTGTCCACAGGTAATTAATAACTTAGTGCTTCAAGTCTACGATAATGTAAGTAAACGAAACTACTAGCGCCATCTTTACCTACAACAATAGTACCTTACAGTTGATCAGCGCCCCCTATGCCAACGCGCAGAAAACTTTTCAAACAATTGGGTTCTTTCACTTCACACACCATCCAAGCAGCGACATCTGTATTTTGTAAGTAGGTATATTTAATAGCGCCATCTATCGCCAACACATAGAAAGGTTTCCTTCAACCCTTGCTACGAAGGGTTGTAAGTTCTACGTAGAGCTTTCTCATATTTCGGATAGAGGGCGGAATTTTTGAAAAAGTTCAATTTCTCTACCGATAGATGGCAGTATAACACACATAGCTGTTTTTATTTTGTTTTTGTAATACATAATTGAAATAGTCAATTTTATTAAAATTATCTATGTCACAAAAAGTTATAGGTACAATAATCTCGTTTTTATTTTGAATTTGGTTAGAAAATAAGTGACGTCATGATAATCAATTCTCGTTAAGCATATCCCCCAAATAGATACTGATAGCAATAAAATTTTAAGGCTCCCATAAAAGGACAAGAGGAACTTTTGTCGGGACAACTAATTTAACACGTGTTGGCTTCACTCTGTCGTTGGAACTTACCCGATATTTTATTGGCCGAATGTTTTAATGATAATAAAACTTTTACGTGCCATTGGAGGGGCCTCCAGCCGTGTTAGGAATAGTTCTAACTTTAGGATACGAGGGGTATTGTAAGGACCTGTGACAAATGTATTGCCTATTTTAAGGGCTGAAATACTGTTAGCGGGATTAAGTTTTTACCCGACAGCCGCGTGGGCTGTCGGGTAATGTTTTTCATTCACATTAATTGTAAAATGAATAAGTAAATTCTGTTTCATCATTATGACGTCGACTTAGTTAATTTTAATTATTTTTCTGTACTTTATCCTTCCACTCGTTTCTGAGAATAAAGTCCTTAACATACAGACATTAGGGCGAAAAACAAGTGATCCAAGTGTTTCATTTTTCCTCTCGAGGTACGGATACGGAACCCTAGAAATGTACCATTTTTACTAAGCTTAACATGTTCCTTACGTTAAAGTAAGAAATATTATCAGCCTCCAATCTCAATCATCCATCAATCTCCCAGCTAATGCCAGTGTTTATGTACACGTATTAGTAAATTGGGACCATGACGTCATACGTCTCCTGAGTATTTGGCCTTTCCTATTTACTTAGATAAAAGGAGTCGCAATCTCGCTCGTTAAGTGCCTAAGTAACTCTGTTTGCTTATGTGTTTACTTGGGAATTTGTGTAGATGCCAGGGTTTTCTTTGCTTCGTTCTTCGTTTCAGCTGAAAAAGCGTCTTACTTCTCAAACCATTCTTATGTAGCTGTATAAATATTACCTACTATCGTTTGCCATGTTATCGAAATTCGTGCTCTCTTCATAGAGAGACTCATGTACCTACTTGTCTGGAATATTTGTTGAGTCTAGGATTCATCATCATCAGCCAGTATCAGTCTGCTTCTGGACATAGGCCTCTCCCAAAGGACGCCACTCAACCCGATCTCGGCATTTTGCATCCAATCTCTGTAAGCCTTGCGAAGATCATCCCTCCATCTGGTCAAGAGCGTCCCACGCTACGTCGAGGATTCGTTCAGTCGAATTCGTAGACTCAAATATTCGTTCGAACGACAGCAGATCCATGAACACTTGCAGTACGATTTCAACTCTTGACGCAGATAATAAGATCGATCCAAACTGTTACTGTATGTTCTTTGGGCCGTCGAACAGAAGTTGTGAAGATTTTTTCGATTATTCGAATCGAACATTCGGATCTACGAATTGCTGGGAATAACTGTTGTATCTAAATAGAACGTCAATCGATGTAAGTAACTGTGGACCCATGCCTGAGATTTACATTTGAGTGCGGAGAAATTCCAAGCACTACATTATTTTACCTATTTGAAATACCTAATCGTTTGTTCTCAGTATTCTTTGTTATACTGAGTTTGTTCTTAGTAGTTTCTTTGATGGAATCCTAACGACGTGAAGAAATATAAGTTTTTAACAGACGTTAAACCAACTTAGTCGACTGTAGTTATTTGTCTAATATAATAATGTAGAAATGCGATATAAGTTCGAAATATAACAGCGATTGAAACATAAATGTACGGTCGAAGACAAAGAAAAGTGTACAGGAGAGTTTCAGGTTGAGATTTGCTTAAAAACTACTTGACCTATTGTTAAAAAAAATCACTGTTAGATGGATAAAAGTTAAACTATGTAACTGTGTGTGTATGTAATTGTGTAAAAGTGGAATTATTAAAATCGGTCCAGTAGTTTTTGAGGAAATATCAACCATATTGGGACCCCCTGTATACTTACTCTGTCGTCGACTGTACATATGTGAAGGTCTAATCTAATAAGAAACGTGATTAATCTTACTCAAGACAAGCTGCAATTTAACTTCCCACTCTTCGGTGATTATACAGTGCTACGTGAAACGCTTATGTACGAGTCATCTTCGTTTTACTTACGATTGCAAAGCGTTCGTTAATAAATAACCCAAGGCCTTTTCAGAATGAAAACTAAATTATACACAAAATGACAGACAGGTGTAATTCTGTTGTGGCCACCAAAAATCTAACCCTAAATCTAAACGCAACACGGAATTGTCACATAACTTAACTACATCGTGTAAGCGGGACGCCTCGCTTAGCGAAGAATAAAATTAATACCTACGTTTTAAACTTTTACGGTCTGTATACATATTAATTACATAAAACGGGAATTACCGTGTTAAACATTTATTATTGATGTCTCGATATTTCGACAGCCTTGCAGCCATCATGGACTCGCGTAGACTCGCGTGGCCATGATGGCTGCAATATTTAAATATAATATATATACTATTTATATTTTAGTTTTAACTTTCAACACAATATGACGTTTTACTTCGCTGTAAAGTAAAATAGCAATATTTTAGCGATTTGTACGAAGCTTTACAAAGCCAATGTCTTTTTGTAATTCGTTTATTCAACCTGCCAACCTTTTCACTTGATTGACGATGCGGTTCGTAACGGATCGATTCCAGGGCAGCCATTCTTTCCCTTTTCCGAATCACAATGCTGAAAATGTCTCACTTGAAGAAAAGTAAAAAGTTTGTAGCACTTACTTCACTTTCGCGTAAAAGCGTTCCCACTTTCAGTGTAGCTGATCTCTTATTGAAAGAAAACGGGGTTCCAGTTTTAAAGTGTTTCTACGTAGCGTTTCGTTAATATAGTCGACAGCACGTCAATTGTAACACTTGCAGTAAAGTGCTATTTCAATTGTTACGTCGCGTACTGTCTAACACAAGAATAAGTGTACAGGAGAGTCGTTAAGGTTATATGGTATAAAGTCCAAAGTGTTAAATTGAAGTAAATACTTTAAACAATGGTAAGGTTTTATCATTGCTTAAGGTTTAAATTGTGGTCAAATCATCATCACTCATCCCCCAACCTGAATTTTATTATACAGGGTGTCCTTGAATTCATTCGACAAATTGTAACTGGGGGTTGTACTGATGATAAATATTAAATTCGTAAGGTCTTTTAGTAAATCAAAACTGCAGAAAATTTAACTGAGTAGGTACGTCACAAGTCGCACAATGGCCTTAGAAATGACCATTAGGTCAAATTCCAGTGAAAGAAATCGTTGCAAAAAATTAAAAATGCCTAATTAATTAAAATTGCCGGTGAGGGAACGCCTTTAAGGCGCTCCCTCACCGGGAGCATTCGCGTGTAATGTAACGTTACAGACTCGAGCATTACATCAGTGAGGGAGAAAAACAGCGTCAGTCAGGGAGGTATAGTACGGCCGTTTTAATAGGCCCGATATGACACATGACAATATGACGTTAATAGTGATGTACCCATAGGTAACGTGTTAGTAATTGACTAGCTTTTGTCGGCGGCTTTCCTTACTAAAGATTTATTTTTAACTGTTTTGCATTTAATTTGATACAAAGATATACATCACACCAGTTTCATTCTGAAATTAAGGCTGAACGAAAATAACGAAAAAGAATTTTCCTGTGATGATATAATAGCGATATTAGTAACTGATACCAAATATCGTCACTTAGTATTTTAATCTCTTCTCTACGATTTAATTCGGACGACATAACATTGTAACTGTGCTTCATGGAAAACTAAATTATTTTTTTTTCATAAGAAAGAATGTGAATTTACTCTGTTGCATGTTTGAAATTATTACGAAATTTTTAAATTTTATTATTTTTGTACAAAATGGATTACGTAAATGAGAATTCAAGACAATAATTATTTATCCGTAACTTGTGCACCGTTTCAAAGTTATGTCGGCCGCACCTTCCCCAAACGTCATATCGGGCTTTTCTCGGCGGCTCCACTATAGTATTGTAATGTAATGCTCAAAGTCGAATCTATAACGTTACAATACACGCGAATGCTCCCGGTGAGGGAGCACCTAAATTAAAAAAAAAACTCCAAGTCCCAGTAACAATTTTTTTTTTTTTATATTAAATATATTGTAAAAAAAAATCACCGTGTAGAATTAATGTATGTCACAAGCCTAACAATCCGTTTAATTTTGTCGAATGAATTCAATGTGTATTGATATGCTGACTACGCGTGAAATGACAAATGGGTAGGCTAAGCTACTATTGATACCAGATATCAAGCCTAATCACACCGCTGAGTCAATGTTATCATGAACAGCTTCATCTTACATAGTTGTACATTTTATTACGCATATTTTATACCTAACCGCAGTCAATACTGACGTAATATTCAGGTTACGGGTTTCGTCACGCATTTTACGTTCGTTTCATGCGAGATACGCCATGAAAAAGACGTAAATACGTATCAAATACGCAAGTAACAGATATCAAGTGAAAAGTGATTTTTTTTCTGACGCGCTGTTTTCGTTTAATAAGCTTTTTTTATGTTATGACTTTATTTTCTTTGGATTTGTCAAGGAATGAGTATAAAAAGAAGGACAGAGGCTTGTCTCCCCATAGGTACACACGAAGACAGAGATAAGTGTACAGGGGGCCACAATAAGGTTGTGATTTTCTCAAGAACTACTGGACCGATTTGAATAATTCTTTTACAGTATACATAGTTTTAGCTTTTATCTATCAAACAGTGAATATATTATTGCAATAGGTCAAATAGTTTTTGAGATAATCTCATCCTTAAAAACTCTACTGGACACCTTTCTCTGTCTTCGACCGTACCTACGAATTATTATAAGAACGCACGGTAAAACGTGACCTTTATTTGGTAGGCAATGAAAAGTGATGGTCACAAAAAATGTACTACCTATTAGGAAATTTTCAAGTTTTGAATTGCCAATGCCAATTGAATAACATTAGCGTGTAAAATCAACATAGAAGAAATCTCCAATTTCTTTATGCAGAACGTTATTTTAGCATATCATTAAGCTTAAAAAGATAAGTATTTTTTGATGATCGTTATTAAAAAGTTATGTATCTTTTTTAAATAAAGAATGAATCAAGAGATAACGATTCCGCCATCATTTTGGAATGGCGGATTGATTTTTTATTTGATTGATTTTCTGTTTACATGAATACTTTAAATAACTTGACATTGGCGAAATTATCTCTTTAATAAGAGGAGGAGCCATTTAAATAAAAATAGAATAAAATCAAGTGAAATGACTTATTGTTTCAACCTATATGCTTTATTTATTACTTAAATAATAATGGTCTACTAAAACTTGGTTGTTAGTTAAAATTCAAGGTATATATGTAAGTCCTTACATATTTTCTGAGTAACTAGTATATGTGGGTACTTTGTAGTATGTTTGTTCAAACCTCTTGTTAGAAATTCTGAAATAGCGTTATGTAAATTTCAGCTAATGAATTTCAAGTAGCCTGCCAAGATCTAAATGCATAATTTAATTAGTATGTTATTGCTTGATTGTATTTTAGCCTTGGATTTAAATAATGTTGGTTTTGATATTGTTTGAATATCTTCTTCACATGTCTGTAAAGAAAAGGAAAGGTTATCTACCTACACAGACGTTTAAAGAGGGCTGACCAAAATTATAGGTAATTTCTTTCTAGCCATGTACCTTAGCCATATTGTCTTTCTACTTTCCAACGTTCAACGGAAAACACGGATTGAAGATGTTAGCCATAAACCTAATTTATCCTCCCACCTATAAGTACGTATTTTGTCACTTTCATTCTTTGTTAAAAAACCGTAGGTTAGAAAGGGACCGATTGTGCTGGCCAGTTCACCTTTGTTTTTAATAAAAAAAAATGATAAAATTGACGTTTGTCACCGATCTTCACTTGTTTTCTGACCCCATTGTAATCGCGATCCATATTTTAATTATTATACGTTTTTACCTACCAAAAAGGCATTTCTCTTGGCTCCAGTCCGCAATAGCGATGATGGACAATAGTTTTACCTTAGCGGTTATTTTTCTACCCTTTTTTGGCATACATAAGTCTTGCAGGCAATAAATTGTCAAAAAAATATCATACTAATATTTATTATAGAAGAGATTCTTTTTCTTATTGGTATAAAGAAAAGATGATTAACATCGTCTGTGACGTACCTAATTCTAACGTAAATTTTCCAAGCTTCAATTCGATTAGTTCCTAGCCAAGCTAATCGAATTGAAGCTTCGAAAAAGTTTTTGAAAATGGCGGGAGACGATGGTTGCGAAATTATTTGATAGTTTGTCTACAGTGGTTGTTTTGTGTTTGGTAACACGTTAAATTAATCAGAAAATGTTCGCGAATGACAGTATGGTGATTTTATTTGATTATTTGTGCAAGATCTGAAGTTTCGTGTTAAAGTCAAGAGTCCCACTACGAGCTCGGGAGTGAACATGACTGTCGAGGTGCTTCGTCCAGAGTGACGACGCCACGGCGACTCCTCTGGAGGAAGAGAGAAGACTATGATATCTTGAATATTCTGTATCTAACGTGACATTGGCAAATGACGAACTGTCGAGTCCATTAATAAAATAAATATATAGCTTAGCTAATCTCCGTTATAGTACATAGGTGGGTATATAGCTTCTTGTGTAGGTATGTATAATATGTATGTATTCTAGTAGCATCTTGACATTCGAAAGCCACAGCTTAATACCATCTTGAACACGTTTCCGATAACCGCTGACGCTTCTCATTGACTGCTCTGGTATACACGGAAAAAAATACTTCCTAGATGAAGACGATAATTCCCTTATGTGACCTGGGATACAGGGATTGTCCTGATTTATGAATAATACATATAATAATGTGTATTAAGCAAGATATTCTTTAAGAATTGTTTTTCTTAAATCAAATAGCAAGTCTAATCCTAAATAAATCAAAAACTAAACCAAATATCAAGTGGCGATTTTAAAGATTTGTAGATAAGCGAGTCGTCCTACTCACTCTTACGTTATCTAGCATAATATGACTGACAGTGAAGGTTGCGTTTAGGTTTAAGATTATATTTGGCGGCCACGACAGAATCACACCTACTGTTACCCCTGTCTCCCATATAATGAAGGAATACACTATTACATAATTTGACTTATTCCCGTAGCAGTGATTTCTCTTTACGATGAATTCCCGTAGCGGTGACTCCCGATGCAGTGAGTCCCTCAACGTCAATTTATGGCCCGAGATTTATATGCGAAACAATTTGTCTTGATCTAAACATTTCTTTCTGTGTAACAGTATCGGATTTGATTCGATGACCACTTCAGAGTCTACGTCATTAATGATTTCAAGAGGTTAACATGATTTAAAAGCAACTCTTCTTGCCACTCCACTACTTGAGGTTGATCAGCTTTGTCTACTTTTTCCAGTCCTTGGAATGAAGGTTGTGTCATACAAAATAGTTTTCAAGTCTCAATCCAATCAGGATGTGAATAGCCTGAAATACATTTTTGTCACATTAGGATGCATAACCAAGGATAGCCGGTGTTAGGGCTAGTGACTATTCCTTAATTTTATTTAGTACTACAATGTGTAATGTTAAAAATATGGGCCGAGTGGTGTACCACGGGTAAAAAAAATCCCGTAGAAGACTCAGGTGAACTACGGAGGTGGTTCACAGGCAATAACCCATTATTTTCTCTTTTCTGAGGCCTTGTTTCCACCTGCATGTATAGTCGCGCAAGTCTTGCATGACTTACTTGCAATATCGATTAGATCGTACTAATTCCTGCAATTTTTCTCGGTATTAAATGTCTACTGCTAAACAAGCTGTCGCGACAGCACTTGCTACGGAGTCTATACTTGCATGTGCGACTGTCGTGTTGGACAGACTGTCGGACATTACTCGCACAAGTTTTCTTGAAATGCGACTTAGTCTCGCAAAAGTTTTATTAATTTACATTAATTTATAATTATCAATATCGATCAAGTGTCAATATGTGTAGCCTGCCAGTTTGTTTGTATATAAATAGGTCAAACTAACCATAAGATAAAATTCAGTATTCCATAAAAATCGCAAGTTCATTTAAAGATGGAGGTCACGCGTTCCATGGGAACGAATGTAATCCTAATCCTGTCTGAGTCCCACTTATAGCGTTTGATGTTTTGGAAATATCCCAAAATCGTTTGCAACCGGTTCTGATCAATATACTGCTAAGTAAATCTGTCCAACTTAGGATTGGATTTGAGTGGATGTAAGTTTTTTTTTTTAATGGACTGTCGAGTCATTCACAGAGGTCGTCATTTGCCAATGTCATGTTACAGAAAATGTTGTATTAGAACATCAAAGCTAAATATAATAAGTTCTTATAACCGCCCTAAGATGGGATCTAGGTGGGGCGCATATTAGAATGTTGCCCATGGGTTTTTCCGTCTTATGCCGTGGTATGAAAATTTTATATAGAAGCCCATGGGTTATTAGTCGTGGTATGAACATATTGAATGTACATTGCACTACCCTCCCTCTTCGCTCTAGCTCTTAGAGCCAACACTTTGGCTAGTACTTTAACTTAACTATTTAAAAAATCGAAGGGTGCATATAGCAAGTGGATATTAGGTGTGCGCTACACTAGGCTTGCCTTTGTTGTGGTTTGTCTCTTCCTGGACAACGTATTTATTTTATTTATTTACAAAATCTCGCACATCACTACAGTCGACACCAATGTGATGTGCAATTCATAATGTAACATAAGCTGACATAAATGATGAATTAATTTTTCATCTGTCAGCGGGGTTACTCTCACCTCTTATAGCGATCCAGTTTAGGTTCCTAAACTGTCAATTTGCTATCGTCATTGTAGCAAATAGCGATTCGGTTCAGTTTAGGAACCTAAATTGGATCGCTATAAGAGGTGAGAGTAACCCCGCTGACAGATGAAAAATTAATTCATCATTTATGTCAGCTTATGTTACATTAAAATATACATTTATACATATTATCATTGTAATGTATAATATGTAATGTTGGCCAGACACTAAACGCAATTTGTGTGCAATGCACGGTTTTTTGGATTGGTCAAAGTTGCGGCGGACTGGTCCAGAGTCGCAGAATACTAAAAGTACTAAAACCCTGTCAGTGACACACAAAAGTGACAAATGTTGCATGTAGAGACGTCCCCAAGTATAATTAGTTACTGTCTTCTGCCCCTCGGCTGTGTGCGTTCAAGTTTTTAAACCATTTCACTTATTAGGGTTCCGTAGGAGATTTTATTATTTATTTTTATTTTGTTACTCTTTATGGAAATAATGTTAAATAATCGAAATAGCGCATGGAATGTATGGTCGGATTAGAAAAATTGTAATGTTGTCAGTGCGCGAAGAAACGACAACGGCGACGCGGGCGTGGCGCGCTCACCTTGAAAAAGACCGTCGAAATCGGTCGAAACTGTCGGTCTAATTGCCGACTTCAACAATATAAGTTAGTGATGTCCGTTTATAATAGTAAAACTGTAAAATATGGTCATGTTTTATGTATTTTACTATTTTGATTATTTTCATCGACGCTAGATTAAAAATGAAAACAATTGTTGAACAAGGTATTAATTTTAATCATCGATTATAAGTAAGGCTGTTATAAAATAAACTTCTTTTATTGATTTTTTTAAAACACATGTGTTTATTATTCGTTAGAAAACTCCTGAACACTACAGAACCTTTGTCCAGAAAAAAAGCTGTATTTTTTATTAGTTTTCTAAGTGGACGGAATGAATTATTACGGTCACTTAATTAATCATTGCCTGGGGGGATCGTCGCTTTTTACTGCCCAATTTATTTCGCAAAAGAAAAGTTGTTTGAGCTTTGAAAAATTCAGTCTACTTCGTATTCAAGTTGCTTCTCTCGTGCGATGGCATTTTCAGTGGTCGCAGCTTGCATTACGCCGATATGCGCAGGGGCATATTAAGTGCAGGGCGCTAGGTTACCGTTCCATTTTCAAATTTTTATCCGACATTTAAAAAACATTATGGATTCATTTCTGAATAAAATTCGTCGAGTCTGTGTTATTTTTAAGTTATTTATCCGTGTACGCTACGAGCATATTATAAGTTTCTATTGTATGTAGGTATATTCTAGTAACAATGTATCTGAAAGTACCCTTGTGGAGTTGTGGCTACATAGATATTATATTTTGAAATTATTTTAGTAATATAATTTATAAATTACATACAAATATTAATTTTTATTTGAATATTAGTGTGGCGTAACTTTGACAAAATTGGTCGTAACTTGGTCCGTATGTTCTATGGTGTATTCAAAAACGTGATTTAAAGTTACGCCACCGTTTAGGGCTCCTGTTACTTTCTATCTTAACCTTTATTTAACGAAATGTGGAAGGGATAGCAACACGATTTAAGGACTGTGAGGTTTAACTAGGTTTATTAATAAGAGCATATATTCTTAGCTGTCAACATGTCTACATTTAAACAAGTACCTGCATTAAATATAGTGTAGTACTAAACTAACAGCCTGTAGCAGTATTGTAAACCTAACAGCGTCCTATAAATTCACAAATCGGGTCCACAAATTGCCCTCACTCGGTCCCTGGCCACAGCAAGCGTGCAACGTATGACAAATGATATTGCCTCGCGGACCGCACACTCGGAATGCAATATTGTTCTCGTGTTAAACAGCGCCTCACAGTTCCGTGTTGTGTAAGCTTAGTGTTTAGTTTAGACCCTAGACTAAAGCACAGCTCTAGGTTTTAGCGGCTAAGCTTGTAGCACACGAGATCCACCCGGCACCGCCTTGCCCCGCGCTGTCAAACAGTAGTCAAAATAATGCACAAATAATTTGATTTTTAATAGAGACGAACAAAGTGTCACGACGTTGACAGAGAGGAAATTTAAATTTTTTATTAAAGGACATTAGAGCACTTGTTAAGAGGCGTATTACAGAATATAATAATATGACTATTTAAACGATGAACATGCACGGTGTGTATCGCCGGTTCCGCATGAGGGATAAAGTGTAGATTACTAATAATAGTAATAGTTGAGTAATACCTAGTTATTGAGTAATTGTGTAATTATTATCTTAAAAGATGTGCTGAGAGTTTTTGCCACTTTTTCTCCTCAGCGTTGGCACCTTTTCCTTGCAAAGTGGTGTAAATATAAATTCAAAAAATATGTTGACGTGCAAAAATGTACACAACGTGCTTACTTGCAATAAATAAATTTTACTTTGACTTTGATGCGAGGCGGTGCCGTTACAGAGGCGATTAGTGTGCGATGCAATATGAAGTTTCATACTAAGATTACTGAACGACTCGAGTTATCTTTGATCTTTATGTGTGCTTAGAGACCCCAAAGTCCATTCCTAAATGCCAGCATGCAAGCGGCGATAACTGGCTTTATACATCTTTATTTCACTGGCATAAGTTCCATAATAGGGATTAAAAATTCTACACCGAGAGAGCGTCGCCTTAATAATCCCTCGTAACATTTTAATACCTCAGTCTAGAATAAGCATACATTTGAATTAGTTAAATTCGTGGTTAAAATGCACTGTGTAATGTCTGTGTTATGTAACCTCTAGTATTTAGTTTAGCCGCTAATGCAAACTGAACCTTAGGGGTTGAACCCAAAACGTTTGTGCTAATTCTAATCTTAGCATTCAGTAAATGTTGGAATGCTTTGATGTATCCTGCCTTTATTTTAGGGCGTAATTTACATTCTACACCAGTCTAAAATATACTTACTTATTTATATCTTCATTCAAAATTGTCGAAGGAGACGCGTATTAAGACATGTGTGGTCAGTTTTTATGTTCGTGAAATGGAGATATATTATACAGCGTGTAACTTCAGACCTTGCTCAATTTATCCAATAAATTCACCATACTGTCATTCGCGAATATTTTCTGATTAATTTAACGTTATATTAAACACAAAATAACCACTGTAGACATTAAAATAAATTAAAATTATTAAATAATTTTGCAACCGTCCGTCGTTTCCCGCCATTTTCAAGAGAACCTGCCTACGACTTGTGTTCAATTGCATTCCCTTCAAGAGTTTGACAGAAAGAAGATTAAACTATCACGCTTGAATGGATAACTAGGGTTGTGCAATTGTGCATCAGCTCTTGGGAAGATAGAACTTGTACCTATTTGTGATTTTGTGTTTGAGCATCCCAACTTAAAATCATTCCCTAGATTGGATCCTTTACTGTTTATTTTTTCATAACTATCTAATTTTATGCATGAATTTAGCACAAAAATTATATTGGTTGTCTACTACATTACCATTTCGTACTATTGTAAAAAAATTCCCCTTAGTGAAAAGTATATATTTATTATTATATATAAACGGATATCACTCACTTATGCGTGGCGCGCTCACCTTGAAAAAGACTGTCGAAATCGTTCGAAACTGTCAATCTAATTGCCGACTCCAACAATATAAGTGAGTGATATCCGTTTATATATAATAATTTGTAGTAATGGCTCACTATAGTTTTAATTCTAAAAAGTATATATTTACTTAAAAACAATTTCAATTATTTTTCATCCGTTTGTTTCGGCTCATTTCGAAATTAAATTAAATTGTCTGTGTTTAATAAATCTGCCATTGATATATTATGAAATCGGAAATACTCAGTTATCTATACAAACTCCTGTCGTAAACATCATGCCACAGCACAATAAATAGAGAACCTGCGAACAAAATACTGAACACAGTTGGAATATACGAATCCGTTTTCCAAATGAGCTGGAAACTTTTACTTGTAAATCTAACCGCTTAGACCACATCGAGAGTAAAGTCAATTTACAAAGACCTCCACCCCACGAAAACCAATGTATCTAACTTAATTAATCTTGATTAAATTTCAAGGCTGTCTGGGCCTTTGATTAAAAAAAAACATTGATAAGATTTCGCACATTCTTCGGAGGTTTCCGTTTACTTGTGAGAGGCAGCCCTGGCATTAGTACCTGTTTGGGTAGTAACAATCCAGTACGAAATGTATCTCTGACAGATTTGAATTAATTGACGTCACAATTATTAATAATAATCCCATTTTTTTAAACCTGATCGACAAGACAATATTATTAAAAGTCATTAATAACTAATAATAAATTCATAAACCTAGTTAAACCGCACTTCTCTTAAATCGAGTTGCCCTTTCACACTTCGTTAAAAAAGGTTAAGATAGAAAGGGACGCCTAAACAGTGGCGTAACTTTAAATCACGTTTATAAATAACAGCCTAGTTTCCTCAAAATAAAATAAAGGAAGAACACTAGGTGTGATTCTGTCGTGGTTGCCAAGTCTAAACGAAACCTAGACGCAGAGTGAGTGGGACGCCTGTCTAAATGACGAATAAAAGACATTGCCACATTTCAATGGAGCTTTGCCCCACCTACAAAACTACGTGACCATGTAAGCTGTACATATCATTTTGTTGAGGACTTATTACAGGTTTCATATTGCATAATCATAATCAGTATCATTTTCTACTACTCTCGCAACTCCTATAGAAGAATAACAAAAATAATGAATAAATCGCTTCGATTTCTTACTATTTTCTGAATTATTAATTAAGCTGTTTTTTTTCGAATCGCAACTTGTACAAAACTTTATTTTAAACCAATGATTTTAATAAAAAACGGAGATATTTTTACATTTATTCGTTATCTTGTACAACTTGCGGTTGATGGTGTGGCAGAATCTGGCAATAGCATGATCACTCTGGAATCGCTAAAATTGTTGTAATATGTTAGAAGTTACAAAGCGAAGAAGAAGAATTTCGCAAGCTTTATAATTTCTTAATAATACAGGTACTGTACATCAGTTTTTTTCTGGCAATTAAAAGTATTTTCTGATAAGAATTAATTGACAAAGTCGCAGACTTACTAAATTCCCCAATTTAATATTTTATCCAGTTTCTGTAAATTGAGTAATTTCCGAGTTACCTTTTATTGTAACATTGGATATTTTCTTTTTTGATTCATAACATTTCAGAAGATGAATTTAACTTTTTGCTACAGGAAGAGGAACTTTTGTATTCTGTGACGTTTTATGAGATACGAGTACTTCGCTGCGAAGTTACTCTTGAATAAGAAAGACCTTAGAGATACCTACTTCAATATAAAAGTCATAAACATTTTATTGATGCGGATATCTGCTTTTAAACGTATTCGGACCTAGATTGTTTTAAATCATAAAACCACGGTCATAAAGTTTAAAATTTTGAATTGTTCTGTATCTAATAGGTTCTTATCTTGCTTGTCAGCGTATTCAGACAATTGTCCCGCCAAGAGGAGACCAGTTCCACCTCACATACTGAAAAAACAGGGTTGCCTATAGTAGCTTAATTTACTTAGCTGATGACTTCTAGCTAAAACAACTACGGCCTTCTCAGTCAGATCAAATAATTGTAAACAATAACCAATCAAACTAGCTAGGAATACTAATAACAAAACAGGAAAACACTGGCTGTCCCTGTTTCTACCGGTTTTAGCTGCAAGACCGGGTGTTGGGCAGTTTTTCTATGAAGGCTACGGTACTAACTATTGAAATTAAACGCCTGAAAAAATATATATCAATCTTGGGGTGTTTATTTCGGGACTGATTAATACCGATACATGATTGGACAAACTTCGCTTGATAAAAACATCACAAACTAATACCCTTTCCATGTCGTTTAAAATTAAAATTATGTCTAAACTGAAATAGTTATTCATACAAAATATAATATATCAAAATGTAGGGTATTATAAATACGAAAGCTTGTTTAAAAAAAATCTGAGTTTTATTAGCGTATTTTTATTTCACTGGCAAAATTCATCCAAAATTAATACAAATACAAAAATGGAGTTATTGTGCCGTGCTCTTCACTCCGCTGCTGCGGGACATCCTCTATCTCGTGCTCGAATTTGACAGCTTTTCCATGCAGAGTATTTATTTACTTTGTGGTACTTCTCTGGTTCAATAACCCGAAGTGGCTTGGTCTCCTAAACTAAAAGACCAGTTGAATCGTGCCGATGCCTGACCGACTTCCGCCATGACTCCTGTCGGCCTGTGTCGGCAGTGTTTTCTATAACACCTTACGATCTTCAAGGCAAGAGGGAATAGGCATTTCCTAGGCCCGCGAGCTTCATCATCGGCCTCGTCATCTGCACTTACCATCAGGCGAGATTGAAGTCAAACGGCTAACATAAACGGCTTTGTCTCTCGGGGAGCTGAAGCCTCTCTGTGGAAGGACGCCGCGCGCGTCCTCTGGTGGGGGTTGGTGACTCGCGTGTAATATACTTACATATTATATTAAAAATTAGAACTCCCCATCGACATACAAACCATACGTGGTTTCGCCTAAGATGGGAAAGTAGATTTCAAATGTATTTTTATAAAATGTTATTAAACAATAAATAAAAAAAATAACGAATGTATAATATATCTCTCTCTGCAATCGGTTTGTTCTCCGACTGCAGAGCAACACAAAAAGTTATTAAACTCCACTGCCGATATAGTCTGGCTTTTTATGAAATTTCAATCTATAGTCTAGGTTTTTTATAAAATTTATGTATTCTATCAGAAAATTCTGTATTAGCAACTCAACTTTTACCGATCTAAGCAATTTATTGGTTAAACATCTTGGACATTGGCCAAATAGTGTCCACGCTCCCACTAAAACTTGGGACGTCACTCGCAAGTTTGTAAATGGGATTTCCTAGAACCAATTAGGCGAAAGCTTCCGACTACCAATGCAAAATCCGGTGAATTTATGTCATTGGGACATCCTGTGTAATGCTCGTAGAGGAAGGATGCGGAAGGCGTAGCGAAAGCGGTTGTGTTGTCAGACGGTTACATTTATTATCTACGGTTTTCGTAGCCCCTTCGCGTAGCAATGTACACGTACAACTATGACGGTAGTTTTTGGAAAGTTTTCGAAACTTTAGAGAATTATTAACATTTGATTGGTTACCTTGACGATAATATTTCGTAGATTATAAAAGTTATACTTAGTCTTACTTAGGTTTACGATCTATTGACCTACTACCTAGTTATCAGTAATGTTACTCCAATAAATCACATTTCTTTTATTTTCAATGCAAACTGATATTTGCCGTTTTATACAATGGTGAGCAATATTGTTCATAACAAGTCAAATATTTTGTTTTAATAAATATGAATCAGATATAAATGGACTACTTTCAATATGGGACCAACCCTGAAAAAAAAAAAAACATGCCCATTCAATTACCAACCTACTTGACCATAATGTATAGAACAGACGATATATATGAAATGCGTAAATTAATTTACACATTATACAACTTACTCGTGTCTATAAAAGTATTCGTAATGTCTAAAACTTCAAAACGTTTTTTTTCTTTACAAAAATGTAGCTTTTTAAGCAAAGGAGCGTGGCTTTACAGCGCACCATGACAACACTAGTGAGTGGGTTTATATCGTTCAGTCTTTCGCCGGCTGCGCGCCGCGTGCCCGTGTCTCGAATATTCCGGAAATTTTCGAATATATCGCGGGAAAGTTTCGTAGAAATACGAAATAACAACTTATAACTTTCGTTTAGATAATTATACAAAGTTTAAATAAACGTGAATTGCTACTTTAAAAGTTCGAATTTTTTTTAAAGTGCTGTAGCTTTTCGGAGGGTTTGAAAACTTTTATCAAAAAAAAAATGTAATTGAATTAATTATAGCTATGATTTGTTAAGTTATTGGACTCGTAAGACGATGTTCCTTGAATAACTAAATGCTGTTTTCGAAATGCTCTGCTATGTAAGTAAACTTTGCAATACTTTGAAACTTATAGAAGCTACTGAGTTAAATTAAATGTAAGAGATTTAATTTCTAGTATTTTATGTTGACCTAGTAGATTTCTCAAAAGCTTTACGTAATGAACATATTTATTTTAACATTATTGCTTTACCTACTACTAGATATTATTGTATTACGCGCACTAAATTTTTTTTTGTTGTTTTTGTTGTACTTATGTTTCTGAATATTTTTTATATTACAAAATGAAAGAGTTCAAGCAAAGAATAGTTCATTCGATTATAAGACATTTTTAAAATATTTGTTAAAATATTTTTTTCTTTTTTTCGGCCAGCAATTCTTTCGATTGATTTAATGTAACCAAGAAGATTTTATGCCAGGGTGAAACAGCTGGCAAATGATCGTTTCTTCATTAAAAGATTCCGTCTATTTATAAAGGTTTAATGATCTTGTTAACTTTTAATCCTAATTGTGTTTTAAAACTCTCCAGGTAGACTGTCTTGCTTGTCTACTCAATTTATTAAATTATAAAAGTTTCAGGTCTTGTATACTTTAACTTTTAATTCTAATCAATTTATAAACTTTAGATTGTCTTGAGTTTAAGTTTAAAAGTACTATTAGATTTAAAAGTATTTTTTGGGGTTAAAGTTTATAAACTTGAGATCACGATCAAATAACACTTTGGACTTGGGACCGTTCTTATTATCTGCGTCGTAAGAGTTAAAATCGTACTGCAAGTGTTACCATTGATCTGTTGTTGTACGTACTTAACTACTATTACATTTAAAATTACACTTTTTAGAATTAAGTAGGTATAAATAAAAATATTTAAAGTTTAAACAATTAATATTTATGAGTCTGCAAGATGATTTAAACTGTTTATCAGACCCATAGCGATACTCGAAAATAGACACAGATTTTTGAATATTTCATTAGCCAATCACGAGTGGGCGTAGTAAGTCAACCAATATATATTGGCGGTTGCGGACATTCTGCTATTTCAATAGGACACTGTCAGTGTATATTGAGTCTGTCTACATAGTTTATGAGGATAAGGTAGAATTTCAGATGACGGCGGGATATTTGTAGCCCGAGCGAGCATAGACAATTATCGTCATCGAATCGAGATCGAACAAGTTTCGAGATCGTAATAAATCAGACTCATAGCCCAAACTAGGATTTCCTGTGCTATTGTCATTGATCTTCTATAAACAACTAGATACACAGTCTGCCTTCTAAAAATGTCCGAGCGCAAAGAAGGTGCAAACGGATGAATGGACCCTCATGTGCTTTATTGGACATTATTTGGACGTTAATAATGGACCCTTATCTGGACGTTTTTTAAATTGTTTTAGTAAGACCTTTGTGTATCTAGTTGTTTATAGGAGATCAATGGCTATTGTGGAATAATTTGTTATGTTATAATATAACAGACACATTTCGACTTATCTTTGTCTTATACGAGTAGGTGAGTGTGGCGGCACTTCGATCTATGGGATCTTTTGTGTGCTTCCCTTTCTTTTATATTCCTTCTTCATCCCTAAAGATGTAACGCATTAGGCTATGCATCTCTTGGGAAGGAGTCTGTGGTCTTCTAGTTCCAGATCGGCTGACTGACCCCAATAGATTCATCCGATTTCTAGCCAGTGGATGGATTTGCTATGTGATTGTGACTCACGGCAAGAATACTTGCACCATTCATTGATAAAGTACTTGGTACTCACGAAGGCAGAGATAAGTATACAGGGGACCTGTGGGGCTATTACGGTTCTTAAAACGATCTAATCATACCATGTCATAGTGGCCGTGAAAGGGACAGTGCTATTGCATTGGTGTAGCGGCGTCTCTGTTTGGCGCGACATGACATGATATAATTACATCGTTTTGAGAACGGTAATAGGGGGGCTGAATACGGTTGAGATTTTGTAAAAAAAAACACTGGATCGAATTTAGTAATTCTTTTACATTTACCTACATAGTTTTAACTTTTATCTATCAGTAAAAGATATCTCGCAAGGGCAAGTAGTTTTTGAGACAATTTTTTTTTTATTGATTGACTAAACCCGCGTTTGGCCCCGATCTCACCTGATGGTAAGTGAAGATGAGGCCGATGATGAAGCACGCGGGCCTAGTAAATGCCTATTCACTCTTGCCTTAAAGATCCCAAGGTTATAAGTGTCTGGAAACACCGACGCCGGCAGGGCGTTCCATTCCCTGGCCGTCTCAACCTTAAAAACACATTTCTCTAACACAGAGACCGTATATACTCCGTTCGAAGCAGCAAGTTGCACTACTGAAGCATTTGGCAAATAGACTAGGACTGGATTATACTTCATTGAAGCCCGCAAATCGTTTGACACACCACAAGTACCTACTAGTGATACTACAAATTCGCCGTCGCAAACCCCGACGACGAATTTGTACTACTATCAGTAGGTTCTTGTGGTACCAACCAAATAGACTTTGATTCTAAGCTGAATAACATTTCCTGGAACTGTAGAGCAAATCAAACTGCGGACCCAATTCTGCATCTTCAATTTGGCTCCATGTAACTCCCTCTATTATTGAGTAGTGCAACTAACTGTGACATCTGTTTACCCCCAAGATTACGAATAATAACTTGATAATATTGGCAAGCAGAAAATAAAAAAATAACACTATTAGTCGTTAAACTAGAGCGATAAAACTGAACTTATGTCACAGTTGTTTCTAAATTGGATATTTACACTGGGTTCTGTTTCCTTAACACCAGAGAATGCCTTAGTTTAGGCCTACTTCTTCCTATATATTCACTCACAGTTTAAACTGCTCACGCTGAGTCCAGAGTGCCACAAACACTTACACTCACAATTAAGGTCCTATATCACAACTCACGACTGTTTTACACTGATAATACTAATTATTACAATTTTTGTATAATTTAAAAACAAGAACCGATGTAGCACTACCATGACTTGTAGCGATTGTGAGTTAGTAGGTGGGTATGGCCGTCAAAAACTGTACATTTGAGAAATAGTCAGTGTCCCTCACATTTATTAATAAAAAAAATCATTTTTCTTTGTTTTATCTTAACTTGTAAAGGTGGTTCTGATTCGCGGAGTTTATGTTATAATTCATATTATATTTGATATGTTCACTTCTGTTTCCTTTTAAGCAGGTGATTAATTTTTTTAAAGAGGTTCATGTTTGTTTCCATACAAAAAGCGTGTGTCCCACTACGACATCTCGAACATTGAAGACATAAAAATACTACAAACTTTTCGAAACCTCATAACTTTTGGAGTGGTTAACGTTCTTTATAAAATTTTATATATCCTATTGAATTCTTTTTTTTAAATATCGCAATAAAACTATTTCAAAGTGAATTTTAAAAATGTGTCTCAACTTTTCATCACGATTGTTACTTCACGTATGTTATCATAATGCAAGACAAATAAACAAGATTCCAGGGCCATAATATTCTTTTCCGCTTCTGGCAACACCACACTACAGGTTAGCCAACTCCTAGATAAAACCGTATATTACTTTTTGACAAAATGAACATTGAGTCGGTCAGCATTTTTTGTCTCGAGAATATTTTTGATTTTTAAAAGCGAATTGCAAGGTAAGAACATAACTTTATTCATATTTTAAATTTTATGTGTAGATATAGTCTATTCATTTAACAAATACGTACATCGGTGGGCCTTTCTGACTTCAAAACCCGCATGATTAACAGGTTTTAGGCTATGTCCACAGCAAATTTTCTTCACGAATGATACCATGTGTTACTATATGTGTTACGTAACATTCGTGATCTATTGTTAAGCTAAGTGTACACGCCACGTGGCGCCGCCAATCTTAAAAAAAATCAATTCTTCTATATTAAACCATTTATTTAAAATGTGGCACATAAAGATTGTTCCTCTAAATGAATATTATTTTTTAGTTAACTATAAAGTGATCTAGAAAGTGAACAGTAAGAAACGGGTTCTTCTGTTTCTTACTGTTCTAAAGTGAGATCACTTTATAAAGTGTAAATAGTTATTAAAAAATAATATTCATAAAGGGGAACAATCTTCATGTGCCACATTTTCAATAAATGGCTTTATTTAGGAGAATTGACGTTTTTAAGATTGGCGGCGCCACTTGGCTTACTATGGCCTCTTAAGGATAAACCGAATACTAAACAATTAAAATTGGTTAAAAAGTGGATATAAAATAAAACTATTGCAAAGCTTGAACCTCTCCTTTTATTTTGACAATTGCAAATCATAAATAAATAATTTCATATCATGTATTCTATGCTTTACAGAGTTCACGAGTGTTACCTTCATTCACGTATGTTACCATGTGTTACCAATTCACGAACGTTATTGTACAATTTTTGACGGCCATACCCAGGTACGGCTTATTCCACCTTGGTCATAGTACACTTAGGTCACACCTTGGAATGCTTCCACGTAGGTACGTCACACCTACTAAAGTTTAAAATATTAGAAGTTACGTTCATAATTTTGTAAGATCGTTCGCTACCGTACGTACATAGGTACAGTCGAAGACAGAGATAAGTACACAGGGGGTCTCAATAAGGTTGAGATTTTCTCAAAAACTACTGGACCAAATTTAATAATTCTTATACTGATACATAGTTTTAACTTTTATCTATCAAACAGTGAAAGAATTTTTGCAATAGGTCAAGTAGTTTTTGAGAAAATCTCAACCTTAAACACTCTACTGTACACATTTCCTTGTCTTCGACCGTACAACGCTCGTGATTAATGTTTTTTTTTTAGTTTCTTCACTAGTGCTTAAGGCGAGGCCATTGGGCCATTTGAGCCTAGTGAGGGGGTGAGGTGCGGGGCGAGGGAGGGGCGAGAGAGGGATGACGCGCATTGATCGGGGTCATTACTCGCGCAGGTACACAGAGTAATCGTAACCAGTGTCCTCACTGTGACGTCACAGCTCGCTACCCATAATAATACATATACAGAATGTCCCACGGATAGACGATATATCGAAGTCCACTTGTCGGTGCCAACATTATCGACCCATTTAATGCCAAATAGGGAAATCCCAGCAGAGCTCGGTGGCGCAGTGGTTGGGTCAATGGACTTGCAATATGGAGGTCACAGGTTCGATTCCCAGCCAGGGCAGCCATGTACCAATGAGTTATCCTCGTTTTTTTCGACGGAAAAACTTACGTACATTTACCGAGTGCTCTCAAAACGGTGAAGGAAAACATCGTGATGAAACCTGCATGTCGTAGAAGAAGAAGAAAAAAATCTAAGGCATGTGAAATCCGCCAACCCGCACTGGGCCCGCGTGGTGGATTATGGCCCGAGCTCCCTCGATGTAAGGGAAGGTCTGTGCCCGAGCAGTGGGGCAATATAAATAGACTGATGATGAGGGATATCCCAAGTCTCACAGCTTCGGAGTTACTTATTTAAATTTTCGCGATTGTCGGAAAATATTTCTTTCAATCTTGAACTTTTGTCTATACTAAATGTTGTCGCACATTATGTCAACTCGGAACCGTATCATCATCACCCCTCCTGTTCACCTCTCGCCGCCAACCAGGCTTCAACTTCTACACTGGCCCTAACACGGGCTGTGCTCGTGACTACCCCATACCACACCCACTAATATTATGCGCAAGTTTGGATGGATGGATGGATGTTGCTGAATGAAACTTTACAATAATATAGCTCATATTATACATCAAAATAACACATAGGCTATAATTTATAATCCTGCGCAGACGAAGTGGTGGGCAGAAGCTAGTTGACAATAAAGTAAAGCAATTTGTACTTTTAAACGTATTTATTTATACGGAAGGTCATAAGCAGACATACGTTAAACCGACCGTCCGGAGTGGGTTCAGTGCAATCAAATTCGCGTCTACAGGTTATATATTTTAATTATTTTTTAAGTTATTTATATTGACGTATGATAGTATGACGTAGTAGAATAAAATACTATGTTAATACTAATCTGACGGAAAAAAAGACCTGTTATAATAGGAATGTCAATTAGGTAATATTGTTGTAACAAAATCAATAAAAGTGAAAAATTGGAATAATCAAATTATTTGCTAGGGGAATATATTTTGAAAGTACTTTCACGCGATTTAATAAAAAATGGTAATAACCATAGAGATTACATTACAACAAATCTGTCTTTGACAAATTTAAGTGACAAACTGTCAAGTGTATCAATAAAACTAAATAAATGACGATCTTTTTAACGTGATGTTAGGTAAGTATTATTATTGGTGTCAGGTGTGACGTCAGTGATGGTGAAATCTGGCCCGTGTTATCACTGCGTAGGGTAAAACATGACACACATTATGTGCTGTTGACTGTACTTTTAAAAGTAGGCACAGTGTATATTGAATCAGTCTATAACTACGTAGCTATTGAAATTTGGCCCGTATTATCACTGTGCTTAGAGTAAAACAGGTATATATCGCACACCACATTACAAACCACAGCTACACTTGCATAGCTATTGAAATCTGGCCCGTATTTATTATCACTGTGCGAGTGTGCGTAGAGTAAAATGTGGCAAACTTTATGTGATGTTCACTGTACATAGTTTTACAAGTAGCAACTACGTATAAACTATTTTAAGTTCGATTGCTGTTTGTTTGTTTGCTCTGTGGGACAAATCACCGTCAATAGTCATTTGTTTTGGCCTGTTCCACTTTGGTCAATTTGGAAGTTACTGATCAGCCCCCCTATTACCGTTCTCAAAACGATGAAATTATACCATGTCATGGCGCGCCAACCAGAGACGCCGCTATACCAATGCAATAGCAGTGTCCCTTTCACGGCCGCTATGACATGGTTTGATTTGATCGTTTTGAGAACCGTAATGTTATAGCCCCACTGTAATGTTAGCCGACTTGTCTTCATCTGCAATTATCAGACCACTGCTCGCTCCCAATATACGACACTCGACACTGGTGTTCGTGTCGCGTGTAATATGATGACTTCAAAAACATGGTTCGCGAAAAATCTATTGTGTTAAGGAATATCTGTTTTAGGTTATGAGTCCTTTTATTTATTCAAAACGATGCACAATCATTCCGTGATTAGTAAACTAATAATCTTAAAGTATAGGTGTGACCAAATTCGACTCGTATTATTTTAAATTTTATTACGTTATGACGATCGTGGGAGCATTCCAACTATTCCAAGGTAAAGACCAAAGTGGAACATTTGGCAAAAATCGATACAGGTCCGACCTCGGCAGCGCCCAGCGGCGCACTGAAGCTCGTAGCGCCGTGCATTTGTATTTATACAAATTGTGTTTTTTCTTAAATTTTGCCTGGTATAAAAAAAAACGTTACAAACAACAGATTTTCATCTCATCAAGCTCTTCTATTTATAATAACCTACATTTTGATATATATTTTGTATGAATAACTGTTTTAGTTTAGACACACTACTCTGTGAAAAGACAGGAAAGGGGTATGTTTGTGATTTTTTTCTATCGAGCGAAGTTTGTCCAATCGTGTTTCGGGAGCCAACAGTCCCTAAATAGATACCCCAAGATTGATATATATTTTTTTCAGGCCTTTAATTTCAGTAGTTAGTGCCGTAGCCTTCATCGAAAAACTTAAAAACGTCCCAACACCTCGCCTTAACTTCCGCTAGTGCCAAATTTTAGATTCCCGCGACTTTTTAATTTTTCATATTTGCATCATCGATCGATCATCTGATCGATTTGTATGAGACAATAATCAACTTTTGGTTAATCGAACAGAAGTAGAACGAAAGCTTTTTTTAATTATCGATGTTAAACTTTCTTTTGACTTACGAATACCCTTTCCGTTGCCTGTATATGTATAACGATTAATATAAAGGTAATAAGATTCGTCGCAAGTAAGTCCTAACTACTCCAAACTCACGAAGGGATACCTGTTATATTTTGATTGAAACAACTTTGAACTAACCGAAAGAGCACCTGTACCAATGGATTTAACATTGTTTCCGCTTTCCAGGAATTCTGACGTTTAATCCTAAATTGCCAAGACATGGAGATGTCAATGACCCTTCTCAAGATCGAGACAGATTTGGTCAAAAGGCATCCCTCAGGTTTAATATGAAAGCACTTGAAATAGTTACACGAATTGCAAAGACCTAGGTTGCTAGAAGTCGACCCACGGAAGGCAGCGGGTACAGAGTGGTCCTGTCCCGCTGCAGCCAAGCGCTGCGGGCGTGCTGGGCCCGCCTCGAGCGGCCCGGGGAGTGCGTAATAGCAAGCGCGTGGGAAACTCTGGTGTAGTTCAAGAGAGATCCCAGAGTTCCCCACAATGCGCGGAGGAGGCCACCGTGGGGTTTTAGTCGGTGCGAGTCCGACATAACCCGTCGCTACCCCTGAGGCGGCGGGTATGCACAAGCATTTCCCCACGAAAAAAAAAAAAAAAAAAAAGGTTGCTAGAAGTGCCCGTGTGCTGTTGACTGTAATTGACAAGGTTTAAAATTATAAACATCCTTTATAAAAATACTATTTCAAGATTTTGTCTCTATGAATACGTTAAATTTTTTCGTAGATACATTCCAAAAAAAAATATTTGTGTAAAATTAGGCATTCCGGAAGTACCTACTGTGGCTCTGACGTAGTAGGCAAAGGGAATGTATCCCATCCAAAAAAAAAAATATGGTTCCCTTAATTTTACCTATACTTTCATAAAAAAGGTGGGGCTATCTGATTTTTGTATAGATATACAAAAATCAGATAGTGTACAGGCGGCATTATCGCTTTAAGAGATTTCTTCCTTGCAACTTTCTGGTGATGAAGACATCGTATCAAAGTCAAATCTTTTTATTGAAAGCACGTTGTGTAAATTTATTGCAATTCACCATTTTTTTAAAATTTTCATTTACACTTATCTAAACAACTTGTAGCCTATCTCAAAACGATTTTCTCTGAATTAATTTAAAAATTCGATCAAGTTAGTGGTTTTTTGAGAAAATCTGAATTTTAATGAGGTAGTAGGAACCTATTTCAATTAAGTCTAAAGAACAGAGAGGTAGATGTTTTAGTACAAGATTAGAAGCCGTTGTTGGTGATGAATTAGCTTCTAAATAATGAGAACATAATGAATAACAGATAGCAGTAGCTGGTTCTTGTTTCGTAAGTTACGATTTCCCTTCTCAATATTCCTTGACAAACTATCCCTTGTGTATTCTAGCATTAACTTCGATTGAACAGAATTGATTAAAAGCGCTACAATACAATTCCAAACTTAGTTTCGTATTATTGATTCGTCGACTACCAGAGATTGAGAACGTACAGACACCATTACAAACGAAGATCCTCCTCCTCCTACAAGTCATTTAAAAATATAAATTATTCATAAGTACAGGGGTAGGTGCTGAAATACCTATACAAATACAATATTGTTCATAATATTGTTCATGTTTGTGTGATCTAATGCTGGCACTTCACTTGGCTATTCGTATTTGCGTATTTGTCATAATTGCCATGTGTGGTTGGTATGCTTGACAAAGTATTAGTCTTATTTGTATGTACGTCAAGTATTTGACAAATACGACAAACATCCAATAGTTAATACGAATAGCCAAGTGAAGTGCCACCATAAAACATACACGATGTCTCATTCATAATATTTTTAAACACTTAAAATGCACTTTTTTTTTAATTCGCGAGTCGGTAAGTTAACAAGAAATCAAAAAAAACATACTGTATTTTAACGGGTAACTAAGCAATAGGGACATACACTAGGATACATTGGATAAATAAATTAGAGTTAAATTATAGATAAGTAATTAAAAGTTATCGTAAAAGAAAACATCTAGTTCCTTGCTTGAACTAGCTGTTCTATTTTAATAAAGGCTATCTTGATGTAGGATTTTTCTATAAAAACACGATAAATATTTACATTGGACTTGTAGTAAGCATTATCTTAGTAGAGCCATAGGATTCCCTCCAAAGTATTCTCGCATTTAGAACTTAGGAAATCAACTCCTAATTGAACATGCTAGCCTGGTTTTATAGTCTAGAGATGCTAGTTGAGAACTTTGAAGATAATCTTAAGATAGACTTAAGTCCTAAGGCGCTGGATACTTTAATACTCTTGCAAGTCCTTTGTGGGAGACTGGAATCGTTCTTTAATTAAGTTTTTAACTACTAAATTATTCTTCAGTTGCCTCTTTGATCTTATCCGGTAATTAATTGTTGGAAAGTAACTGTCTTTTTTATTTTAGAAACTTTGGTTATACAGGAATAGTTCGTATATACTAAGACCAGAGTTGGTGGTCTGGTAGTCAACTTCAAAGTCCCTAAGTTGGAGGAAGGTAACATGTTATTTAAGGACACTAACTGATACTAGAACACTAGAGTATTTATTGTAATATTTTGTTATAAAGTATCAATTTTTTACGCAAAATCTGTGAGGGAAATATGACGTGGAATAATTTTAAAAATTTCCGGAATAATTCGAAGAAAAAAAAATAGTCAAAATTCTATTTTTCGCTACCCTATTTCACACATTCATTATTCATATTATTATTCCGTGTTTGAATATTTCCTTACTATGTTTTCCATCAAAGTAAGCTAAAAATCTATAAAAAAAACAATGCTTGTCGAAAGTCCAGTCTCTATGACCAATCTCATTTGTTTTAAAAATAAATTGGTTCGAATTAAACGAATTCTTTCCCAAGTATCTAAGACCAAAATCCTCTCTCAAGCTCTATTTACGTCGTTAATCCTCTTTCAAACTATCTTTATAAATTTACGTCGTTTTATAGGAAGTAGCCGTGTACACAGCAGCTCAGGAACTTGTGGCAATATTATCAGGAACGTGCTTAAGCCTTAAGCATGTTTAGCTTAACCATAGCTTAACCAATAACCATAGACACTGGGCTATTACAATCTGTTTACACTATTAATGCGACATTATTGGCTGTTTAACACGTTCGTTTAAGACCTCTGTTGTTTAGGTTACTGGACTTCCGTTACGTTGTTTATTATTTTATTTATTTTATTAATGGACTCGACAGTTCGTCATTTGCCAATGTCATGTTACAGAAAATTCAACATATTCAATAGTCTTCTATCTTCCTCCAGGGGAGTCGCAGTAGCGTCTTCACCCTGGGTAGCCGCGTCTTCTTGTCTTCATCCAGAGGAGTCGCCGTAGCGTCATCACTCTGGACGAAGCAGCTCGACAGTCACGTTCACTCCCGAGCTTGTAGCGGGAACCACTGTAGACAATAAAACAAAAATTATCAAATAATTTTGCAACCGTCGTTTCCCGCAATTTTCAAGAGAACCGTTACGTTGTTTATTGTCATTTACAGCAAAAAAGTACTTTAACTTTGACATAACGTGTAATGTATACCGCAGCTCATATCAAGTGTCTTATTTTGTAAACAAAAAGTACCCTACCAAGCTAACGTTTTAAGCTGTTCTGTGATTATTGCACAGTATTAGATCGTATCACTTTAGTTTCACAATGATGAACTGTGGGGCTTTTACGGTTCTCAAAACGATCAAATCATAACATGTCATAGCGGCCGTGAAAGGGACAGTGCTATTGCATTGGTGTAGTAGCGGTCTCTGTTTGGCGCGCCATGACATGGTATAATTTCGTTCGATCAGTACAGTACTTCAGTATTACATCGCAACAGGCAGACGATCATATTTGTTTACAAAATAAGCCACTTGATTTGGGCTGCAGTATATAGTGTAATTTCTTTACTACCTTTTTATATTGGCAGGAAGACCTCGTGACTGTAAGTGTAAAACACTATGTACTAGCTGAAGCCCACGTTCACCTTAGAAATTGTAATTACATATGTGTCTAAATTATAATTACAATGCCCTGTGTCTGATTTTGAATAAATGTATTTTTTAAGGTTCAATCCCCAGGTTGACCATATACCTACACCGACAGCGAAGGACAACCCCATAACGTGTCGTTTAATCTTGTCCTATAATTCTCGAAGTAAATAACAAACAATTCATGTCATTTTCCCCTAAAAGTGGAATATAATTATCATTTATATGGATTACTTCATGAGGTAAAAAGCTTTCCTGTGTTTCATACAATGCCGTTGACAGTTATGGCAAGGGTGTACATTGACCAAATGTTGCTTATTTTGATAAACAGTAACAAACTTTCAGGGGCAGATGTAATTAATTATATAAACATCTAAACAACTAGTATTTGCTCTCCATGCAACATATTTAATAACTATAAAGATGAAATTAGAACGCAAATATTTCTAAAAGCCAGCATTTTGGCGACACAATTTCAGCTTGACGGCAGTTCGTCCAATAGATAGAGGATGGGAGTATTTCACGTTGCGCCAAAATTACGGCAATAAATTGCAGTGTTGAAACTATTTGGTTGTGAATCGATTTTATTTGAACAAACTCAATTATGCACTAAAAAGCTAGCATAAACGGGTCACCAATCTACTCAAATGAATACTTCTGCATAGGTGGCGACGAGAGCATAACTAGTTTACATTTTAAGGAAATCTAAGTAGATATTATAATCAAAGCTGGAGGTTTAATGAGTGCTTAAGGGTAAAAATAATTAAAAGTTCATCGAGTTCAAAGGGTTTTTCGTCTTTGTAAATGAAAGCCCTGATCAGCGAGTGTTTTGCGAAGTAGGATTGACGAATGAATAGTATTCGAATATTATAGCATAAAAATATAGAAGAATTGCAAAAATATTATAGAAGAATTACAGTAATATTATAGAAGAATTGTAGAAATAGCATTGAACAAATATTATGGAAGAATTTAAGAAATATTATAGTCTACGGCACGTCCACCTGCACAAAAATAATGCATTTTACGACGTATATTCATTGCTTAAAGTGCCCGTGTGTGTGTTACATGGTTTTACACTTGATTCGACTATACCAGAGTTCCGTTAACGTTGCCAGAAGCAAGACAGAAGTGATTGATTAGGTATGTAGGTCATCAGTCTGTGGTTTCTAAATCTAGACTAGTCTTTAACGATGTCCTAACCTAAAGAATCAAGTCTCCAGCTCTAGTTGACCCGCGAAAGGTCAATCTTGATAGTCGTCTGAAAAACCTCGTCTCTGATTTATTGGAAGATCCTGGGATTTTGGAGGATGGTGAATTTATCTGTTGTCCCACAGATTTCCCAGTTTATTTATAACCGGGTTCACGTTACTGTGATGGATGGATGACTGTCCTTAATGGATAGCGGTGAGGAAGATTGCTTCGCTAAAACAGGGACCTGTCAAGTGGGTAGGTACGATTATATAACTGTACAAATTTTGAGATTTGTGTTTGTGGTACTTAATTTATTTGAAATATTTAGGTTGAGATAGACACACTAGTCGTAAATCAAAAACTTGATGGCGGCAGACTCGATATTTTTTCTTTTAAATAGGTACGTACATGCATATAATCTAGGCATTACGTGCCAATTTTGTCATTTTCTTCTCGTGTAGTCAAGAGTTGTTCAGGCCGCCCACAGTCATGTCAGAGCTTTGAGACAGCTGTCTATCGCGTGAGCCGCGGTCGTGGCCTAAACGATAGCTGCGGAACGACAACAACTGGCACCAGCTGTTTAACGGAGGGGTTCAGATGATAATGTCGATAATATTAATAAAGTTAATATGTTCTCTTTATACAAGTACTTTCTTATAATTAAAATCACTCCATTACTTCTGTTAAAAATGCAAGGTATAGTTACGTTCGTTACTTTTTTTCTCTGGAAGTTTAAAATTCATTGCTACAGAGAAAAACGGACGTAAAATGCACACGTGATTTTTTTTCGAACGAAACGAAACATCTTTCTGTGAACCATTTTCAGTTAAATTTTCTGTAAAATACGAGATGAACGACGAAGAATAGACTTTATTTTCATGGGAAATGGTGTAAAATGCTACGAGCATTGTATCCAAATTTTGTTTTTTGTTATTGTATTTGGATAAATTTTATGCCAGTGTTCGATTCTTCATTCCAAGAAAAATAATTAACGAACCGATGTTGTTATGCAAAAAGTTATATTGTCATTAGCTTAGGTCGTTGTGACAGAAAATTAACTACAATTATAATATTTCATTATCAAAGCTCCTTGAATTTTGCCCTTTGTGGACGAAAGCTCTGTGATTAGTTTAATTATGAAGAATTGTTGTATTAACTGTGAAAGCGTCCTGGGATTGGAGTTTATTGAGAACAGGGGCTTCTGGGCATTGTTACAATTTCTTCGTGATATTAAATTTAAATTATCTAAATTGTAGAGATAATAGATATTAACGAAAATTCTAATCGTCGTAGAATTAGAAATATGCATGGAATTATTTAAATCCTACTTTTCTAGATATAAATTCAAAACTTAATTACGTAAATGGCACCTTTGATCGTCAAAAAAAACTATATTTTGTAGGTATAACTTGACATTAAAATAATAATGTCTTCTAATACTTACATTATTTTTATTACAAAACCTATAAATATATTTAACAAATTTCTATTACAATAATACTACTTTCTAAAATGCAATAGCTATCATAATTGTAATAAGCAA
Source organism: Tachystola acroxantha (assembly GCA_963506565.1). NCBI lineage: Eukaryota > Metazoa > Arthropoda > Insecta > Lepidoptera > Oecophoridae > Tachystola > Tachystola acroxantha. Next base: position 4,034,472 of record OY735879.1, on the reverse strand, counting down.
TATATCGAAAAATAGCGAAAAACTTCCATTTTTCGCTAATAAAATGATTGAGGTTGATAATGACTATTGAAGAACTGAATTTATAATCATGGAGATTTGGTACACAAGTTTTCTAATAAAATTTATTATATGTAAGCACTTGGTCCGTAAATGAATTCCATTCTCCAGCCTTTGAAGTCTAAACCTTTTGAATTTTAAATGATCTTGTACTTGTTATCCATGTAACATACGATACGACACATTCATCACTTATCTTGACGGGGCTTGTGTTCGTCAACTACACAGCTGCCTGACAAGTTGCGACCTCGGCAACATGTTCTGAAATACATTGCCGGGAAATAAATCCATTCGGTCTAGAAATCTGGATTAACTGAAAATTAATGAGCTCTGTTAATGAGTTTGATGCACGAGTGAACGTTTTAATGAGATTCGAATTTATGAGTTACATTATGGACCTTATAATATTTTGATTACACTGTTGTTCTAAATTCTAAATCAATCGTTATTGTTATAGCTTCATGGGTTAGTTTCCAGTGAGAGCGAGTTTGTAACCATTTTTCAACACATTTACTGTTCATTTATAGTATTTTTAATTTAAGTATACTGTGCTATTAATTTGCAATACCGTTTGAGCATTAAGAAATTCTTAAGGAATTGTGACCTTTTTCGAAATTCCCTCATTTCTGTTGAATATTCATGAAGGGAGCAGCTTGCTTCCCTAAGTGAAGCGATATTTTGTAAATAAAATTAATTCTACTTTGGTCGATATTATAAATACATGTTTTCGTTAAAATTTTGCAAATTAAAATAAATCTTCAGTGTTATTTCCGAAATTGTAGAACGAAAATTGCAGATCAGACTGCTAGACTTGTTGGTTTATTTTGTCAACTAGGTATACATCAACGAGGCTCATTCCGGTTGCTACCACTACCGAAGTTAGGCGCTGAATCACATTCCATGGATGTTGCCAAAAATTATATTTGCGAGGAATAAATCTTATCAAAGCTTTAGTATTATATCAGATTCATTCGCTACGAATTGGGAGTTTCTTGGAACTTGGATTCGGTGCGAAAACTCTTGTCAATTATTTCTTATAATTCCCAAAATTACTGTGCATCATCTACTTTAGGATAATACAGTTTGTATTCTTCTGATTCCTTCTGCGTAGTTCGGTTTTCATAGTAACAAAACATTCTGGGAAATATTCCCAAATTTTTGTTAAGTGGTTGTAGGTAATATTTCTTCGACTAATAGGTCTATTAGTCGAAGAAATATTACCTACAGCCAAACAGAAACGTATCTTCATGACAACCAACCGACATTTGTTACCATAATTAAAGTTTCCTTTGCTCTCTTCGTCCATTAAATCATTTTCAACAACCTCTTGTGGCAAAGGCAATTAATGCTCTGCCACATACATACAACTGGGGGTACTATTAAAATTGTTAATATCTGCAGTGCTCCGGCTCATTCATCAAGAGTTATGACAGCGTAGTTTGCCCGCTTGTTTGTCTACCGCATCAGCTATGCGACAAGTTTTCCTGTCCTCCTCCATGCAGACACTAAATCATTCAGGTATTATCCATTAGACTGTTCTCGACTTTTTCGTGCTAAAAAAGACATTGCCACATTTCAACGGAGCTTTGCCCCACCTACAAAACTACGTGACCATTTAAGCTGTACCTATCATTTTGTTGGGGACTTATTACAGGTTTCATATTGCATAATCATAATCAGTATCATTTTCTACTACTCTCGCAACTCATATAGAATAATAATAAAAACAATCAATAAATCGCTTCGATTTCTTACTATTTTCTGAATTCTTAATTAAGCTGTTTTTTTCGAATCGCAACTTGTACAAAACTTTATTTTAAACCAATAATTTTAATAAAAAACGGAGATATTTTTACATTTATTCGTTATCTTGTACAACTTGCGGTTGATGGTGGGGCAGAATCTGGCATGGCCATTTTAAATGTGATTAAGTACGCAATTGTTCAGTTGATTGTTAGGTTCTTTAGCTTGTGTTTTTCTTTATTTCTCAATTTCACATATAAATTTTATGTCCATTCCAACTAATATTTTGAATTTGGATTGCATACTTACCTATGAAAAGATAAGATAAATTAGAACATGCCCACCGTCGGTGGGATTTTCGGTGGGCGTGGCGTGGCCTGTGGTGGCTCAGTTGGTAAGAGCGTGTCACGGAATGACAAGGTCGCAGGTTCAAGTCCTGCCCACGGCAAGAAATTTTTCATCATGTTCTAATTTGTTCACCGAGCACGGATAATGCGTAATACAAATTCTGAGATAAGATGAATGTTCAAAAAATAATTGCACAAATGAAATAGCTAATACAGTTAGTATCACAATTGGCGGTCTTAGATAAAAATTGATAAAGGATCAAACGACTACACAGATTAGACAAATGCAGAAGTAGATTTCGTAGAGCAACCTATCATATAGCTTATAGGTTACGACTACTTCTTACCGTATGAAAATACCGCGTTTTAAACAGATGTGCGGAAGTGGAAAACTATAAACTACAGATAAGTTTCGTTTTTAGAAAGAATTATGTTTTCGAATGTTGTTTCATAAAGTAAGGAATGGTGTAGGTACCACATATAGTCCAAAGTTGTAATCGGAAAACGACCCTTGCGATGTACACTTTACATACAAATACTTTTCGTAATAAACTGTGGAATAAACAAACCTAAGTTTCCAATTCTCCAAATGCTAAAACGTAGTTCTCGGAAAACCTTACGTGGAATTGATGTATTTTGATCTGTTCTCCTTACAAATGTTTCTTGGTAGACGAATAACAGTGTTTTGTTAACAAATAGATAAAGAAAGTGGGTGATTTTTCTAATGCTTTACTACACAATGGATATAAAATTCCGTATTCACTATCTACAAATAGGTTTGGTTTACTTAGTTTAGTTTATTATTATATAAGTACTATTTTGATTAGAGGACATACAATAACTTTGTAATTAAGCATATTGAATTCTTCTGGAAATAAACATCATTTCATTTTTCATTTTATATTTAGTATACCTACTTATACTTATTTGTACAGTTAATTTACAATAACATGTATTGGCAAAAATATTTCTGAATTCGGCAGCTTATTATATCAAAAATGCAGATGACAAAGACAGTATTAATACCTTCACAGGAATAAAGATAAATATAGCACAAGAAATATTGATAAGACTAAAACAAAACGAGCCCAAAAGGCGAGTGTTATGGTCCCACCTGGGAATCAATATATGCAACATGGGGGAACTTCATAGCATTTTGGCCGAACCGTCTTCGGTAGTGGCCAAAATGCTATATGAACTGGTGGGTAATAGGCTAGGGTAGAATATACTACTATATAATAAGTATAATTAGAACATGATGAAAAAATTATTGCCGTGGACAGGACTTGAACCTGCGACCTTGTCATTCCGTTCTAATTTATTCACTGAGCATGGATAATGCGTAATTCAAATTCTGAATAAGTATAATCTCTGTTATTTAGGTTAGGATACTATGGGACCGACATATACATGTGTATAAAGGCGCAAACATACTGTTAAAACGCCACGCGATGCGACGCGTGTTAATCAAATCAAATCGTTACAATTTTTTATAGCCAGAATCACACTATAAACACCCGATGCCTATGAAAAATGTACGGTAAACACGCGTCGCATCGGGTCGTGTCGCGTGGCGTGTTAACAGTATGTTTGGGCCTTAACGGTCCCCAAATAAAATATAGAATAAAATAAAAATACCAATAGATTTTTTCTAGGTAAAGAGATAAAACAAGTGACGTTCAAAAACGCAATAAAAAAGATTTAATATGGCCATTTCGTAAAGGCCAGTCTCATTTGGGGAGTCCGTTTCCGAATAGATTGTCTGATAGGTATTCATTATCTGAAAAAGTGGAGTCGGCATCGTCTCCGCCGACAGTCATGCCCTTTTTTATCAAATATCAGACAATCAATAGTAATGGTTTCTCTTGAGTGTTTTAGGATCTCGTGATATTGTTATTATTAAGTATATTTATCGACTCACCTAAGATTTCGGTCAGTCTGCATATTATGTTCTAAATACAGCTGTTTATTTATTTATTTATTTTATTAATGGACTCGACAGTTCGTCATTTGCCAATGTCATGTTACAGAAAATTCAATGTATAATAGTCTTCTATCTTCCTCCAGGGGAGTCGCCGTAGAGTCATCACCCTGGGTAGCCGCGTCTTCATGTCTTCATCCACAGGAGACGCCGTAGCGTCAATCACTGTGGACGAAGCAGCTCGACAGTCACGTTCACTCCCGAGCTTGTAGCGGGAACTCTTGATAAAAGCTTGACACTTCAGATCTTGCATAAATAATCCAATAACTTCACCGTACTGTCATTCGCGAACATTTTCTGATTAATTTAACGTGATATTAAACACAAAATAGTCCCTGTAGACATTAAAAGGAAAATTATCAAATAATTTCGCAACCGTCGCTTCCCGCCATTTTCAAGAGAACCCTAAATACAGCTGTTTGGGTGAAACATATTTTATGTTTTTCTAAATGCGTGATTACATCTACGTATGATTATATCTTTGCGTTAAGTTACAGTTTTATTCTATCACGCAGAATGACCCAATATTAAATATAATCTTAGTATTAGGTATTATTACTGTGGTAAAGTGAAATGAGTTATTAAATATATTTAAATAAAGCGCACGTACAATTACGATTTAAATATCGTTGCGGTCAACGTATTTTAGTTTTAGATATATCTTTCAACTCGGAGGTTAAGAATTTATGATATTCAATGTAATCTTGCCTCGTTTCAAAATAATGATTTTCATAAGATCTTTTTGATAAAGGTATGACATAAATGTATCAATATTATTTTTGGTGATTATCAAAACTCGCCAAAACATATTCTGTCTGAATATTATAAGGTTTGTAATTCTGTAATGTAATTTTTGTCCTTCATTTAAATTATCTCAGGAAATTATTTCCTCGGGCCCGAAAACCAATTTAAATAAATAACCGCTATAATTAACGCATTCTACAAACTTCATGGAAAAGAGGAGCATTATTGCCCTTTTAGTGTAATTTCAGATGGAAAATTCTAAAACAGCTTTACTTTTTTTAAAAGGCGATTGGGCAACTATAGCCCATTGTTCATTAAGTAGGTAGCCACATTACAGCTATTTGTTGTGACTCGTTTAAATGTTTTGGAGATTATCAAGAAAAAGACGAAACGTTCTAACGTAGTTTGGAGCAAGTACAAATATTGTTCGAACTCATTTTTTATACCTTTGGTGGACCAATACTTTGTCCACCTTTCTCTAATAGTGGCACTTCACTTGGCTACTCGTACCTATTCGCTATTGGATGTTTGTCGTATTTGTCAAATACTTGACGTACATACAAATAAGACGAATATTTTGTCAATAATACCAACCACACATGGCAATAGGCATGGTGACTGATTTTTTTTAAAATGTTCTATATTGTTTGAAAGTAGCGTCTAATTCCTAAAAATATAATATTTCCGTAAAAAAGGAAGAGATTATTATAAAATACGCCACATTTTAAGTTTAAATTTTGACGCTAAAACGCTCCCGGGTGTCATGGCGTCCCGTGTGACGTCACTTTATTGTTCATGTATGAAGAATTTGATGTTTGCTGACATTTGATCAGTGTTATGACAAATACGAATAGCCAAGTGAAGTGCCACCATGCCATTAAAAAAACCGTTTGTATCTGAAGACACCAATATTACACCACTTGAAAATCAAGGGAACATAAATCCCTAGGATATCTTTATTTATGGTTCCAATCTCCGTTACTGTTATTACTTTTCCAGAGTAACTTTCAAATTAAGTTTATTTCTGTTTAACACCTCATCGGACTGGGGCATTATTGAAGTGGACTCAAACTTTTGGGTCCGAAGATCTATCAGCCCTCTGCGTCCGATCGATCACGGGACTCCTTTACCCGGGCTCCGTTAATTTCGTCCTTCAATACCCAGCCTACCTAAGCGTCAAATTGCTACTCTGCGAATCTTTTTTTACCCTTCCCCAAATTTTCACGTGGCTTCTTCCCACTTGGTCTCGAGTACCAATTTGTCAACGAAATAAATTGTTTGTAACAAGAGTTTATGTGAGCTGTTTTAGTTTCTTTGTTTATCATTTTAATAGGCGTGATTCTATCAATGTATCAATTCTATCAAAATCTAATCCTAATTGCAACTATTACTGTCCTCATATATCCAACATCGCGTGAATTTTAAAAGCGCGTTTCGCGTTCCCGCTTAGCTAAGTTTAAAAGCGTGCGCATTCTAGAATCCACACTATTATATTGTACACGTAGGTTGTACTTGCTATTATTATTATTAAAATAATAACACCATTATACCATCAATATAGTGTACCTACTGTCGATGCAGTGACCCGTCGATGTAACGTTTTCGATATAGCGACCGTCGATGTAGCGACTTTCAATGTCGTGAACTAGACCCGTAAGTATCATGTCGTCAAATGGAAACATGTGTATTATGTTAGCTATCATCTCAAAGCAAGCGTCTTGTTATGTAAACATAAATACTATCATTTTAAACCTTTCTGGTGATTATTGCTTTATTATTAGATAGCACAACTGTATTTTCACAATGATGACTAGTTCATTCACTGTTACACAATACTTACCTACAGGTAATTATACGCTCATTTGTTTACAAAGATTAAGATTACTTTTGGGATGAATATGACGAACTGCAACCGTGGCGAAATGGGAACGGTCTCTTAGGTCACACCCGCCTTAATTGAACTTTTCAAACATTTTTATGCGTTCATTAAAAAGTAGCTTTGTGTTCGAACTTTGGCGGTTTTGAATTAATTGCTTTAATAAATCCTTTTAAGGGTTAATACCTCGTCATTGTTAGTTTAGTTAATTGAATTTATTTACATAAATTAACGCCAATTAAGCTGATTAATATACCGTTTACGCAGTACAGTCGACAGCTCATCAAACTTTACATAACCATTTCAATACATGGTGTCCTTAAATTCATTCGACAAATTGAAACTGAGGGATGTACTCATGATAACTATTACATTGGTAAAGTTTTTTAGTAAATCAAAACTGCAAAAAAATGGAACTAAGTACGTCACAAATCACACAATGCCCTTAGAAATGACACATTCCAATAAAAGAAATCGTTGCAAAAAATTAAAAATACTAAGGTATTTGTATAGTTACTGTGCTTTGGTGATTTTTTTTTAATTTTAAGAAATTAAAAAAAAATCACCAAAGCACAGTAACTATGAACATCAATTTTTTTTTGATAGTTGAGTTTATTAGAAATATTTTATTTTTCCACAAATTGTTTAATTTACTTAAACGCTGTGTAGAAATAAATATGCTACAAGACCTAACCATCCATTTAATTTTGTCGAATGAATTCAAGGCCATCCTTTATATTCAGTATTACTAACACATAGAAACTCACGTAATAATATATTCGATGTGATATTGACTGTACATAGTATTGATTCCGTGATTTTATTTGAATAGTTCTGACATAAAAAGTGGTCTTAATTGTCATAGAATTTTGCCAGGCATCCTATACGTCTCAGATCAGTGGGGCTATTACGGTTCTCAAAACGATCAAATCATACCATGTCATAGCGGCCGTGAAAGGGACAGTGCTATCGCATTGGTGTAGCGGCGTCTCTGTTTGGCGCGCCATGACATGGTATAATTTCATCGTTTTGAGAACGGTAATAGACCCACAGGAAAGTATACGTATATCGAAGCCCAAATCAAGTGTCTTATTTTGTAAACAAAAGCTACTAACATTTTAAGCTTTACTGATGATGATGATTTTGAGATGATTGGATCAGTGGGGCTATTACGGTTCTCAAAACGATCAAATCATACCATGTCATAGCGGCCGTGAAAGGGACAGTGATATGGCATTGGTGTAGCGGCGTCTCTGTTTGGCGCGCCATGACATGGTATAATTTCATTTTGATAACGGTAATAGAGGGGGGCTGGTCACTTTATTTTCACAACGATGAACAGGTTCAATCAATCAGTTCCTTCAGTGTTACATCACAACAGGTAATTAGACGATCATATTTGTTTACAAAATAATTTGGGCTTCGGTACAAGTATAATGAGAGATCGCGTTATTGGATACGCGTTGGTTGATTTAGAACCTAACTTTTGGTTACCTACCACTACTATTGAATGGATGTAGTAAATTCACTAGTGAGCGAGCATCTAAACGCTGTAGATTTAGAGTTTAGTGTGAATTTAGTTGAACACCTAGAAGGCAGTAGGTACCCGAACTAAAATCCCACCAAACCCGAAAGCTGGAGTTTACGTACTGGCCAGTGAGATAATTTACTACAGTGAAGGTACCTTTTTAAACTTACAAGGTTTGTATACATATTAATTAGATAAAACGGGAATTACCGTGTTAAACATTTCTTTTATTGATGTCTCGATATTTCGACGGCATTGCAGCCATCATCATCAAATATCGAGACATCAATAAAATAAATGTTTAACACGGTAATTCCCGTTTTTTCTAATTAATAGTGAAGGTACCTGTTCCGTAGGTGACTGTTGCTACCTGCGGTTGGCAATGGAATAAAGTGGAACTCATGGTAGTGGTACAGGTTTTAACAACTCATATTGACAGCTTAGTAACCGTGGTAAAGATAATGTAATACGTGGTAGGTTCGTAACAGAACTACCACAAACAAGATTTTCCAAAGTGGATTGCTGAAGCTACGTGTTCCACCGTTTCGTTTGCAACTTGATTTAAAGTTAAACTTCGCGAAGTTGTAAAGTTAATCTCGCCTTGTGAGCAGTCGTTAAACGGTTTACTTAGTATCGACTTATGTCGGAATTGTAGGGTTTGGTTATAGTACAAACTTGTTTGAAACTTACGGACTGTACACATATTGGTATACACAGACCACTTACCCCATAGACCTATAAAAGGAGGGCCGTCCGCACATGGGCGCAAAATTGCTTCGCGACACCTGTAACCTAGAGATATTATCGACATGGACGCATCTCTTTAAAAAAGGCACCCCTGTCCCCCGCTTCGTCTCTATGCGCTCATCGTTGATAATTTTTCGCTTGCAAATGACAATGCCAGATTCTGCCCCACTATCAACCGCATGATGTACAAAATAGGTAACGAATAAATGTAAAAATATCTCCGTTTTTTATTAAAATTATTGGTTTAAAATAAAGTTTTGTACCTACAACATGCAAGTCGAAAAAATAGCTTAACTAAGAATTCAGAAAATAGTATGAAATCGAAGCGAATTATTCATTGTTTTTGTTATCATTTTCTACTACTCTCGCAACTCCTACTGATTATGATTATGCAATATGAAACCTGTAAATAAGTCCCCAACAAAATGATATATGAACTTCAATGGTCACGTAGGTGACCAAATATGGGGCAAAGCTCCATTGGAATGTGGCAATGTCTTTTGTACCGATTTATGTCTATTGGGTAAGTGGTATGTGTTGGTATATCAATAATTTATACTGGGAAGGATATCATACATACTTTATGTATGAGTATGTACGAGTATGATAGATAGGTACTGCTGTTTCCCTTAGGAGTAGGCAGGGGCGATATACTTCCATATGCTTTAAATTCCTCCACATTTGTATTTGTACGTGAACAAAGTGATCGCCCTTAATAGACTCTAAGTAATGCCGTTGGACTAACTCTTAGACATAAGTGTCAATTTATAGAAATTTAGGTCAAAATCAAATTACTTAATTAAGTCTTTATTGTATTTAGGCTAGATCGTAATGTGAATAATCATATTATGACACTTTATTTGTATGAAACAATTGAGATAATTATAAGATAAGATCAAATATCCTTTATTGTAAAAGTATTACACAAAATATTATGTCTAAAATCTAATTTCATGTTTACACAAAGAAATATTTTGAGATTTCAGAGCTCATATTGAAAGATTCATCGGTACATGTCTTATTCCACATTCGTCATAGTAGAATTCGGTCACACCTAGGATTGCGTCCACGCTCGTCACATTACCAGTATCTTATTTTTATATTCAATTCCAATCATGTTTCCAAATAACACGCAATAACAATTTTATTGTTAAATTGTTGAAGCAACCTGACATTCTGCATGGTTAGATTTAACTGAAACCCATTGAAAAAGTAATTGTAAACATTTGTGTATAGATTGCTAACAATATCCGTTTTGAATAAATTTTAACGATCTGTCACATCGAATGGATGAACACAGCTGTACGTATTCGCACCCTCCATATTGAATTTTAGTGGTAACATGAAAAAGGAAATATAAATGGGGAATCTTTTCACGGTGCACCAAAATACATCTTCATATTGATTGACTTGCACAGTGATAGAGTCAGTCGTGAAAATAACACCTCTGTGGGGTTTATAAATAAAATAAAAAATGTAATAAAAAACATTTATTCATCTGATACATTAATTGTACATAAACTAGACCTTAAATGTATCTTAGTGTCAAGGTAATCAGAACGTATTTTTTTAATATTTCACAAAAAAATTGAGACCCATAGCTGCGTCCCTAATGGTGGGTAAGAACTGTCAAATGTAAAGAGTGTTACCATTGATCTGCTGTCGACTGTACAAATGGATACCTACCTGAAAATGAAAACAGTTTTGTCATTTTTTACGGGAACTACAATATTTATGTTTTGTTCATAATTTACAATGTTTTCGAATTATTTTATTAGGTACCTAATATTGATCACGTCACGTTTCAAACTTCAAATATAAAAAAAATTGAGCCCACCGGCCATTCTGAAGGCCCTAAAGTTATTACATTACGTACCTACCTAAATGTACTAAAAACCGCAAACTTAGATATTTTTATATTCATATCCGACTCAAGTTAGAATGGATATTGTTGAATTATTTCTAAACGCATCTTATTCTGTCACTGTCATGTGTCAGCTGTCAAGTTTCTATTGTTGTTCTTTCTTCTTACGTCAGCCATTGCTGTGACAATATGGTCTCTGTGAATAAATCGAGTTAAATCAATCTATATATCTTTTCTTTTTGCCTAAAAACCCATCAGATATTGCAACTCGTATTATCGTGGCTACTTTCAGTAACGAGAGAAGGTACAGCCTTTTTCCTTTACAGCCGTAACTGCCCATAGAAAAGTTCTTTATCGCTCGTCTGTATGCGGGACTGATCTATTCGATCTATTACGAACTATGGACTGGCAAACACCGGTATTTGTATTCCTGAACGATACGGGCAACATATTTCGGTCCCGTGCCATGTAAGGATGAAAGAATAGTTCGTTATGTGTTTGGTATTTTGTTTGCAAACTACGAAACTAGGGTTCTCTAGTTTACGGGTGAGATTACTTGTTGATGCTTTTTTTGGACAAAAAATACACAAATCGGTTACAAAAACAATGTAGCGCGTACATTTTTGGCGGCTTCATTACTGAAAGCTGTTTTGTGCAACCAACAAAAGTTGTTGTTCATTTAATTAATGAATTGTACGGACAACAGCAGATCAATGGTAACACTTGCAGTACGATTTTAAATCTTACGACGCAGATAATACGAACGGTCCAAAGATCAAAGAGTTGCTCTTGATCTGCTGTTAGCTGTACGCCTTAGAATAGGTAGTTTGTGACGCACCAGAATGTCATTTTCAGATTTTTTTATTTATTTACTCACGAATATTTAATTTCATTTAATCAGAACGGCAAGTGTAGGATTATAATAATAAAAAACGGAAAAGTATGACATTCAGGTAACAGATGCCTTTGATGATGATGATATTTAGATATAACTGGGGCTTAATTTCCCTATCCTAAATGAGCCAATGCCTCCTCCTTCACCTGTAGCACCCATTGTATTTACACTACGCGGATTATAAAAAATAAAATCTACCTATTTTGCGACGAATCTCCAAAAAAAAGCGTTTAGCGGCAGCGTCGCGCTAACCGTATATCACGGATAGTGTTATTTACGTCCGCTGTTGCCGTTTGTTTAGTCCACTTAAGCGGTTTAGCTCCACTCCCTGACAGCCATTCCGTCTCCTTCCTGTAATTTATACTTACATTCCTTGACACTTGCTACTGTCAGTTCTTGTATTCTCGTTTTTCGTACTTCTGTTTCTATTTTATGATGCCTACACCTTATTTTGTATGGAGTTACTACTTTTGTCTTATTTAAATTGTTCGTTGTGTCTACCGCTGTAGTTTGCTTGTTATCTAAGCGGTTTAATCAGTGTTAGGTAGTGGAGTCTTGACGTAATTTTATATTTACGCTCTTTGCATATTTTGTAACTTTATATGTTGCCTGTTCATTTCAGTGGTTTTATTTTGTTTCGAAACATGCAAGATACTTTCCAATAATCCTATTTGTTTAGTTTAATTGTCCTCTGACATCGATTCTAAGTGTTTCCCGTAATCAATAATAATTCCACGATTTGTCTGAAATGTGGATGTTTTAGTGCCAACGTTATTTCATTTAAACTTTTATATTCAGGGTAGACATTGACGTCGCTAATAAGTAAAATTCACACTCTACTTTATTTTCATTTACTTACAAGACTTTACTTCTAAATACTTTAAACAGCATTTCAATTTGCACCTTAGCGTAGCTTAGTTATACTTTAAAGGCACTTAACAGATTTTTCACTCTCACAGTCTCAGTTATCTTAAAATTCAGTGCCGTCGAATGGCACTAAATCTTCAGCACTGTCTTTTGTGCGGCGACGGTAAGAATACCTAACTAAATTTGCTCAAGTTTTTGGACGAAACAAAAACAAACCTGAATATTTTAACGCACTCCACGACGGAACCCTTGTGCCTGCGGTCGTGTCAAAATTGAATTATATCTCCTTTTAAATTGCAAATTGCCTTGTTTATTTTTCTCTTGTTTGACCTGCAGATATTTCGATTTTCGTTTTGGAATAATTTCAATTTTAAACTGCGAATTTTACTGTTCATAAACCATTGAGAAAGAGATGATTTATTATATCAATGTTATAAACACAATAAGTACTAAAACATTTGAATGTCGCAATAAAACGGTGTGTTAAAGTTCGAATTTCGAACATAACATTCAACTATTTCAATATCGTAATAATAATCTAAGTAAAATTCGTATCTCTCTGAATAATGTTGAATTAAATAGTTGTCACACTTTGTACAATTTTAGCGTTGAAAAGTTTATTTTCTTTTGGAATAATATACAGATTTCTTGGTATTTCCTCACGGTTCTTGATAGAACTTTTGTAGCCTTGTACAAGTAACAGCTACATGGGAACTTGCCAATTTCTTTGTTCCATTTGCGTTCATAATTCAATGTGTCGATTTGACAACGAGATTATTACTTTTTGATTTAGCTTGCGAACATTCGTACTTGTGACTGCTCAGTTCCATATTTTATGCCAGATTTTCTTCCATAAGTTTTAGCTTATTCTTATTTTCTTTCATAACTTATGCCATTATCGATTGAGTATACAACGCCTTGTGATTGCCGTAGTTTCTTGCGATAGATAAAACTTTATTTCGATTCCGTTCCAAGTAGCCTATAATGAATCTAGACTCTGGCCTAATGTGCCAATATGATGGTAATTTAAGGAGTATTCTTTTCTCGTGTAGATTAGTGACCAAACCTATTGTCAGAATTATTCAGGCCGCCCCGCAGGCCTACTGACGTGACCTAACGACTGTTGCCGAGCGACAGCAACCGGGACAGACTGCTTAACGTGCTAACCGTGGTACTGAGGGCTCAGATGAAAATGTAACTAACGGTCACCCATCCGGTCACCTCGACCAACGTTGCTTAACTGTACGATCGTTTTCAACGTGTACTCGCAACTGGACTGCGAGCCCTGAGGGCGACATAACTTAGTCAAGTCAAAGTCAAAATATTTATTTGCTAGAATATGGTACATACAAATTCATACAATGGATCTTAAATATAATCAACCAGTATATTCTGCCACAAGGACAGATCTTTGACCTAATTTTTTTCAACAGATATATGAACATTTTTTTTTAATAATATGACTTTTTTTTATTAATATAAGTGCTTACATGTTTCACAAAATATCTTACAACTAAGCGCCATAGCACTTTTCGTGCAAGATGATACCGACACGACATGAAGCAAGCTTTAATAACAGTTTCAATCTCACGAAACAGACATATAGCTACAACCTTATGTCAACGAAGTATTCAAAACGCAATTTCGGACCATTCGCTTCATACACTTGCGAACCAAAAAACTGGGCCACCCTCGCAATATACGTTTGAGCAAAGGTTTTTGTTTTATGAAAAGGCAGACAGCATATGAACCGACATCCTGATGGAAAGTGGTATTCTTCGCCTAGCAGTCTAGTGCAAATCCAAAGGCGTTGCTTTTTCTCAGCCGATATCGAAGAATAATAATTCTAAATGTTTATCTGGATACATTCCGTAATCCACAGTATTCCATAGCTCGCGATTAGTGATTACAAGAAAAATTAAAGCTGTATAGTCTATAGTGTTGCCTCGTTGGAAAAGTTATTAGGAAGCCGTTACTCAGCCCGAACATAAAGTTATTCAATAAGTACTCAATATTACAATAATGTATAGCTCAAATATTATTAGGTATGTTATACTTATAAGTATGTTATGTAGGTACAATTTTTTAATCATCACTCGGTCCTTCAGGCAAAACTTTTCAATGACAGTCATAATTTAAGATTGTAGGTAGTTTTAATTCGTCTATAGGTAATTCGAACCGTCGAGTGTTTCCATTTTTTTAATGGAAAGTGTATTTCCAGAGAAACGTTCATTCGATCGTTTAGAAGCAAACAATTTTGGAAGATTAATGACAAACCGTTGGTGATATCATAAATATTGAGTTAAATGTTTTTTTATATAAGATTAGCCATATTTTCTTCTACAGGTTGAGCAAGAATTCGTATGGAAGCCGTTGCTATATCGATATTAAATTTTCTCGATATATTAGGTGTTGAACACGTTATGACTGCCTCAATCTTCAAAATGATATTGACGCAGTGGTAGAATGGAGCAAAGCCAACCGCCTGCAATTAAATGTATCCAAATGTAAAACTATCACACTTTCAAGATCCAAAACACCTATCATGTTCAAGTATCAGTTAGATGGTAATGCTCTTGAACGTGTTGACCAAATTCGTGATCTAGGTGTTACCGTAGATAAAAAACTTGTATTCCATGGCCACATTAAAGATGTCTGTAAAAGTGCCAATAAAAGTCTTGGATTTATCATGCGTACTGCTGCACAATTTCGTGACACCAAAATCGCGTTATTGTTATACAACGCTTTTGTTCGTAGCAAACTGGAGTACAGCTGTATTGTCTGGAGCCCATCTGAACAAAAATATGTTTTAATGATCGAAAGAATCCAAAGAAAATTTGCTAGGTATCTATATAAAAAACAATACGGCTACTATCCATTCCTGTACCCTTCATTGTTTGTATCTGGCATGGTGGGGCTTGAGACTTTGGAGATGCGACGGATGATGCTCCTCATTGTCCATTATTGCATGCTTTTGCGTCACAAGATTGACAACCCATCTGTACTAGAGCGTATCGGTCTATTTGTACCGGAGCACTACGTGCGTGCGGGCGTGCGCCGCCGGAGACCGCTACTCGTGCTCACCGACGTCGTACGGACGCAGCACGCGAGCAATGCGCCTACGGCTCGTGCCGTAAACTTAATTAACAATTTCATAAACGCAATAAAAGATGTTGATGTTTTTTTTGATCCATGGTGTTCTTTGTATAAAAATATATGTACCTATCTTAATAGTAGGTAACTCTAATTTACACTAATTTCATTGTATAAATTATTATTTTAAGAATTATTGTAATTACTTATTGTATCCACTGACTCGGTGCTTTGGTGATATCTGTAAACCAGTCAGTTATAATTGAATAAATAAATAAATAAATAAATAAATAATGACTATTATGAGGTTTCTTTCACGTGAAGTCCCTCGGAGTGAGTGCTGAAAAGCTATAACAATGAGACTTTAACCAACTAGAAAAATGTCATGTTACTTTATGACTGAGAACGATATAAGATAACTATTTTTTTTGTATAAAGAAAGAAAAGTGTTCAGGAGAGTCATTAAGGTTGAGATTTTCTCGAAAAGTACTCGATTTTCAAAATTATTTTACAATTAAATAGTCCGCGCTCTACAAAGTTTTTACCTATTGCAAGTAAGCACGTCGTTGTGTACATTTTTGCACGTCAACATATTTTTGACTTTACATTTAAGTACACCACTTTGCAAGGAAAAGATGCCAACGAGGAGAAAAAGTACTACAACGAGTATAAATATAATAATAGAGTTTTTGTAATATATGTTTTGGATTGTAAAAAATTGCACTAATTTAGTAAATATCAACCTTAACGACCCCCTGTAATATCTGTTTTCTATTGTAAAAGATTGCACTAATTTTTATTGCACTAGGTACGTTTTTAGCGCAATTTGTGTGATGTCATTTCTTACCTGTCATCTCCCATAGTATCTAAAATTTCGTCATACGAATGACAGCATATAATAATCATACGGGTAATTCTGGCTATGAGCATGATATGCCATATTATTTATTACCTAAAATTTAAACTAATCCTTATCTCAGGGGTCTTACTGTACAAATGACACAGACGACAGGTATTAAATCAGTGAGATTGATTAATACAGGCCCTTCCTTTTGGAATATTAAATCAATCTGATTAATATTCACTGAGAGAGGATGATCAATTTGTTTTTTTCTCTCGAATGCTTTTGTCGTTTCAATTCTGTTCTTTGATTTGTGACGACAACTTCGTCTTAAAGTGTAGCAATTTTTGTGATTAATGGTGTTTATTATAGTTTTTTAAACGACGACTTGATCAAGATTAATGTAATGATATTTTATCATTCATCGAAATTCACCCAGCCTAATTAAGAATTCAGAAAACAGTAAGTACCTAATTGAAGCGAATTATTGTATTTGTTATCATTTTCTACTATTCTGCCAACTCCTACTAATTTATGATTATGCAATATAAAATCTGTAATAAGTCCCAACAAATAGATAGATAAAGCTTCAATGTACACGTAGTTTGTAGGTGACGCAAAGCTCCATTCAAAATTACCATTGTCATTTTAATCTATGACAGTAATTTTATTATTTATAGGCCATTGCAGTCTAAATAAAACAGGATTGGGTCCACAAAGATATATTTCGACGGGAAATTATTCTTTTTAATCATAAAATTCTCATTTGAAATTTCCTACTACATTCATGAAACAAATGTGGAATATTTCGTTTCTTTTTTTAAATAGCATAACACTTAGCCCGATAGTCATAGACAGTTTTGAGTATGAGTGGAGTTTGAGTTCGATCTTACAGCTGTCAGTTTTCATATAATTTTGACAGTCGCAAGAGCGAGCTCATGCTAAGCTCATGCTCAAAACGATATAGAATATCGGCATTACTCTTAGAATCTGAAATGAACGAATAATTTTCATAATAAATAATGTTTGAAACTTTGATAGCAAACTAAAGAAAACCTCTTAGCAACTTTGTTAGGCCTTAAATCCGGGAGACGACTCGTATGTGCCGTAGCACTTCAATGTGTTTACTTAGCTTAGATTAAAATCACTGAAAATTGTACTGAAACATCGGATAGTAATCTCAGTCGTGTTCTCATCGCCATTCATACGAAGTGCCGTGAAATGAGGGTTGACTTGTAAAATTTGAAGAGCTTTACCTAAAAGCTTTTTAATTTTAACGCTTTTAATCATTCAAAAGAAAAGTCGAGATATTTTGTAACGACAAGCACATCACATTACTGAATATCTTGTCAAACAATCCCATAAGTAAAGTACCCATTAATAGAGGCAATAAGGAAAGGTGTTAATGGACACATTCTTCAGCTTACTCAACTCTAGCAGTTTACGTGAAATGTAAATTACTTATTTGGCTAGATTGTAATCCTATACCACAATCTCACCCTATAGCTATTGTGGCATCAATTGCACTATCCGATATTTAGTGCAACTTTTGTTATTTCATTTCCAGAGCGTTGACCTTGCATCTATAGTATTTTTAAGGCTTCGTATGCGCGGATTTTAAGTTTTTCTACGAAGGCTACGGCACTAACTACTGACATTAAAGGTCTGAAAAAAATATATAACAATCTTGGGGTGTCTATTTAGAGACTGATGAATACCGATACACGATTGGCCAAACTTCGCTCGATAGACAAAAATCCCAAACGGGGTATGTTTGCGATTTTTTTTATTAGTATCTTTTAAAATGAAATTATATCTAAACCGAAATAGTTATTCATACAAAATATATCAAAATGTAGGATACTATAAACACGAGAGCTTGATTAAAAAAATCAGATTTTTATTGGCGTATTTTTATTTCCCTGCCAAAATTCATAAAAATACGAATATTGAGGCACTGCGCCGTGCTCTTCACTCCGGCACTGCGGAGCATCTTCTGTCTCACTCTTGCTTTTGACAACCATATAGCGCCTTAATCTAAGTTAGTTGCCAACTCTGCCTACATCATACACTTAGACACTTTAGCGCTTAAGTGCCCATATGCGGGTCGCAAACAATCCGGCGCGCTTTGGGACTGGGACGACGACATGAAGGGAAAAAACGCCGCGCTCTATGGAGAGAGTATAAAGTATATGAGTATGTCACTTTCTAAACTGTCACGGTTTGTATACATATTAAATATACATTGCAGCCATCATGGTCACGAGTAGACTCAGTCAGTCTACTCGTGACCATGATGGCTGCAATGCTGTCGAAATATCGAGACATCAATAATAAATGTTTAACACGGTAATTCCCGTTTTATCTATTTAATATATATGAGTATGTTTAGTATTCACACATCTCAACTATGAGCTCATTGTTTTCTTACGTCTATCAAAGTCAAATCTCTTTATTGCAAGTAAGCACGTTGTATAGGTACCTACATTATTGCATTTTTGCAAAACGATATTATTTTATATGTAATATTTTATGAATATATTTTGTATGGGGACATGTTCGTTGTAACACGCCGCGCCCACGCCACGCCAAGGTGACGCCAAAACAAAGTTGAGAGTCACATATGAAAGATCGGTCGCAAACGTATAGTCGTGCTACGAAAGTTTGTGTCTGGCAGCAAATGACAGCTCGCCAGGCGGCGCCACGGCGGCGATCGTAGCGTACTATCCCTGGAAGGTCTCCGCCCTTATTGCATTTTCACTCTCATATTTTCGACTTCAATTGAAAGTTGAAATAATGGAAAAAACAAATGACTATCAGAGTCGCTAAAATTTGTCATGCATGATCGTTGTCTGCGATGTAAATATGGGTTACTCCATAGGGCGTTCCTTGCTTCATGGACGACGACGACGCGAGCTTGATGAGTGTGGAGAGCCCATTGTGCCCGGAACCTTTGCTAGTTGGAACCTATGCATACGTGCAATGTATAAGTAGATTGTATACAGTTAAAAAAAGAATTTCTAATCAAGACAGTATACTTTCCTTAAACAGGCCTTGTCCTAATTTTAAAATACAATTTTTGCTAACTCAAGAACAAGCTAATATTAGTCTCCTCTAAGCGAGGCGTCCCGGTCGCTCTTACGCGACGTAGCTTATGAACGACAGTGACAGTTGCGATTAGTATTAGAATTCGACTTATTAGCGGCCGCTACAAAAGTAGCTACAATATTATTTATTTAAGAATGTAAAGGTACTCATTAAAAATGGGAAAAACGAATAAATTGCTGTCACACGCACACCTATTAATAAAATTTTGACGTGACAACGTCTTATAAATTGGTTTGCCGGGTGACACTTCAAGAAACTGCGTTACGCTCCGCTCACGTTATGCGCTCACAATGAGAGCGAGTGAGAGGCACGCGTCCCTTCCACTTTCCCTTCGTCGTTGTCACGTAAAACTTTCGCCCGTATACCGACTTTACAGGCAACCATTTTTATAAGTATTACACGTACATATAACGGAGTGTAGGTGTAGAAACTACCTCTAGTCTCAGTAGTTCGTCCTCTAATGGTGAAAACAGTGAATTAATATTACAGATTTTATTTTAATAGACAAATTATGTAACTTTTTCTTAGTTTCCATTGAATTGTTGCCTTCTGTTGCTTTAAGATCATTACATTTGGCGGTTAATTAAAACAATACACCTAAACAGAGGCCCAAATCAAGTGTCTTATTTTGTAAACAAAAACTACCCTCTACTACTACTAACCTCTACTACTAACATTTTAAGAAATTCTGTGATTATTGCATAGTTATTTTCATTATTAGATCAGATTACTTTATTTTCACAATGAGGAACAAATTCATTCAATTCATTCTTCAGTTTTACATCACAACAGGTGATAGGTTAGACGATCATCTTTTGTTTACGAAATATGACACTTGATTTGGGCTCCGGTATAGGTACTTACACATATTGCGTTGGCAACGAACTACATCCCAAAGAGGAGACAATAATGCATACTTACGTAAATAAAAGCCTACACGAATGTTTGGTATCCGAAGAAAACATGTTTTGCTTACTTTGGTTAAGTAACTTAACTACTTAGAGGATACTTGGAGGGTGTGGGATAGACTAGTTTGTGTAGTTTTCAGATGTGGTAACAGTTTACTAAGTAGCGGTAGAGTGTTGATCTCTGTCGCTCATTTGCATTTATGTGTAAGTTTGACAGAGATGAAATATTATTTATTATTTATTTATTTAGGCCTTCCTATAACTATGTGTACATTTAACTATATTTAGTTTATATTATCTATATTTTAATAAATTCAAATTGTTGTTAGTTATAACTATAATTATGATATTTTATATTTAATCGGTATATTATTACTTATTATTATTATTAATTATGCATGTATGAGTAAAAAGTGAAGATATATTTTTGCTTATTCATTAGCTATTATCCATTTTCTAACTATTTGACCGCTGTTATAGGTCATCCCATTGGTGGGCAAAGGCCTCCCAAATCCTCTTCCAGGTAAGTTGAAAGAGTTGAGATGAAATATTACTGAGGCTTATTAAATTAATCATGTCAGTGATACAGAGTGGTCTGGAGATTGTAAAATAAACTTATGTGAAATAAAACATCGATACTAAAAATGTTGTCGCTAAAAGCGATTTCAAATTCACTTTGTAACTTAGTTGCCTATTTTTTGACTGAAATCTTGAAGTCATGAAATATTTTAATTCATCTTCAAAATATATTTAAGAGGGAACTTGGATCACTGATGAGATTTAAGAGTAGGTACTCATGCAGCTACGAATTTAAATAAGAGTCACTAAAGAACTTATAAATACCAAATACTGAGAAAGGTTATTAATGAGGCTTCATTACGGCAAAATTTTGAATAAGCACTAAGTTTATGATATTATGTTCTTAGATATGAGGGGTTCGTATTTTTCAAAATCAGTGAAGCCAGCTTGACTTTTGGAAAACATAGCTGCTGTTGGCTTGATCTATGAATAGGTACATGTCTACACATACGAAGTTTATTTATTGAAATACACTGAAGACCTACAGTTCTGTACTACATGTAATGCATAGACAATGAAAGAATCTAATAATTAGGTTAAGTTAAGTAAAAAGACATTGCCATATTTCAATGGAGCTTTGCCCCACCTACAAAATTACGTGACCATTTAAGCTGTACCTATCATTTTGTTGGGGACTTATTACAGGTTTCATATTGCATAATCATAATCAGTATAATTTTCTACTACTCTCGCACGTATAGAAGAATAACAAAAACAATGAATAAAACGCTTCGATTTCTTACTATTTTCTGAATTCTTAATTAAACTGTTTCTTTTCGAATCGCAACTTGTACAAAACTTTATTTTAAACCAATAATTTTAATAAAAAACGGAGATATTTTTTACATTTATTCGTTATCTTGTACAACTTGCGGTTGATGGTGGGGCAGAATCTGGCATTGTCATTTATATGAAAAAATAACATTAGATCGAAGTTTCAACACAAGTACTTAGTCATAGCTCAAACCAAACTATCATTTATTTTACTCCCACAAAGTGACAAAAGGAGAACGAGTGTCAGTAAACTAGTGGAACTATCAAGAAAGTTCTATCCGCGATCGTTTATACCAACTTCTGAATTTAGATGAGTTATGTGCACACTTCTCATCTTTGTCGTTCAAAAGTTTTGCATAGTTATAGTTGTGTTAGAAAAGTAGCGGATGTAGTGACCAACTAAGAGAGCTGCCCGAGAATCATCCAATCAGAGTGCTTCATTGGAAAATGAAGCATAGAATTGGTTGACTTTTCCTAGCTTCCTAGTAGTACAGTTCTTTCGAACATTTCTGGTCATCCAGCCAGCTTTGTTAAACATATATTTGGATGCAATACAACAGATATCCCGAAGAGGGTGTGCCTAGCCTAACACAAATAATAACAATGGGATGAAGCGAAAGATATTTTCGGTTTTCCGTGGGAAGACATCTCTATTGTCTTTTAGTTTTTTTAGACTGTTTAATGAAAAGTTATGATGAATTGATATAGTCAAGACGACGACGTAGGAAGCCCATGTTATAATATTGGAAACGACCTAGTTTGCATAATATGTAATTGTAAGTACAATTACTAAAAGCTATCAGTACCTATTTATCAGTATATTGTGCTGCAAGGCCTAAAAGATCTAATGTCTTCATAGATGCCTTTTTTATATCGAATCCTGAGTCTTTGAAAATGTTTTCTTAATTACAATCCACGCGGTCACCTGCCTCTCATTTATTCTTTCCCATACATACAGTACCTACAACATATTCATATCTTGATTTATGTACATACGTAATACCATGTTATGTGTATATGTAAGGAAGACACGAAAGTAGACTATTTTTCCACGCTCACTCATGTGTTCATGTTTTGTGACATAAAGCAACTAGGTATAGACGTGTTGTGAGATGTGCTATTTTCCTTCTGTCGGCTGTTTCCTTACACAGACTTGGTTTAAATTTTTTATCTTAAACATGTCGTTGCGATGCTCGTTGCCCTCCTGAGTTTCGCGTGAGTTTCTTAGAGTAGACAATAAACCAGAAGTATCGTACACTCGACCACACCTCAAGTTTACGCGACCTTAGATTTAGATTATAAGTTTTGGGTACAGAATTTGAAGTGTTGACTACTTTATGCATAAAGTCAACAAAGTATTTTCAACAAAATGTTCGGATTACATTCATGTATCCAACAGCATACCTACATACGAGAAAGTATACCTACATAAACTTATGCCGTTTCCCGTAGGGGTAGGAGATGAACTTCCATCTGCTGCGATCCTGGAAAACACACCACCTTCGCCTCGCCCAGCACATTGATCAATCTCTTCATGCACACTCGTCGTGTTATAGTAGACTGCACGTGTCTCATTCGAAACATCAGCAACAACCACAGTTTAAACACATCTCCCATGACATACTCTCGTCCGTCTCCCACAATGGTAGAAGGAGATACAGATATGCTGATATCTATTACGATCTTCCATCTTCATGAATCTCTTGACTTTTGTCCTTAAATATTGCAATTATCGCTTAATCGTCATCAGTCTATATCAGTTCACTGCTGGACATAGACCTCTCTCAAGGCGTGCCACTTAATCACTCAACCCATCATTATAGCTTGTGATTTTGATATTTGCGACTTATTCTATGATAGCTTCTTTCTTCCAATCTCATCATTGGGTTGTCATCACTGCTTGCAATTATCATTACTGACGCCTTCTGGATTTATGCCTTATTCTGTGATGAGTTCCTTCCACATAAATTTCAAAAATTTATGAGCACTTCGTGTCTTGTGAGCACTAACGTCTTACAACAGAGGTGAAGAAGTCTTGAAATATTCATAAAAGTTGAATAATTGGACAAAGTTGTGAACTTAGAAACGACTTTTGAATTGTTTTTGTTTGAAATATCATTTGTATTATGCGCTTATCCTGTTGAATAATAATTCCGTGTTTTGTTAAATGTTTCTTATTCTCTTCAAAATATTATTTTATAAGTACAATGTTTTATATGGTATAAGTATCGAAATTATAATTGTTTAATTTTATCTTTGTTTTTCATAACATTATAAAATTACCCTATTAAATATTTCTATTTTGGGGAAATTCCAATAGTTTTTTTACTTAGGTACCCTACCTATGAACCGTTCTTTATCTGGTGAGTGTTAAACTAGGAAGATTTACTTTTCTATTCCCGCACAAGCCAAGGAATTGTCATAATTTCATCATCTTTAATTTAAATGTACAATTGTGACATTCGTGTCTCTTCCATTTCATTAACTACCTCTCATACGTATTTAAAGGCTCCTTTAGGTTATTCAATGAGGACTTTGTATTCATTATTCATGTCATGTAACGTTTATATTTCATCGAAATACCCTTCTGCTTCATTAGTTACCTCCGCTCTTCGCTTCTTTTTAAATGTTTCAATTTCCTTCTTTTAATATTTTTTTAAAGTAGATACTTTATTCGATTGCTCTCAAATGCTGAAGGAAAATATCTCAAGCTATAAGTTGCTTCGTTGTAGAATTCGTGCAAGGGAATATCGAATTCGAATCCCCATCGATAGGTATGGTGTTTATACCTTCTAAGACCCGAGTTCACTAAAACTTAACTGATCGTTAAACAATTTAAACTGGCAGTTAACTCAGAATCAGTGTTTATGGTGAATAAAACGTCAAAGGTAAAGTTAATGGCCGGTTACCTAACCGTCTTGATTATTTCATGTTTCATGCCATGGTGGCCTTCACTTGGCTATTCATGTTTGCGTACTTGTCATAATTGCCATGTGTGGTTGGTATGTGTGACAAAATATTCGCCTTATTTGTATGTATACCGAAGCCCAAAACAACTGTCTTACTTTGTAAATGAAAACTACCCTACCCTACTAACATTTTTAGCTGTTCTGTGATTATTGCACATTTATTTTCACATTAGTAGATCTGATCACTTTATTTTCACAATAATGAACAGGTTCGATTAATCAGTTCCTTCAGTGTTACATCTCAACACGTAATTCGACGATTATAATTGGTTACAAAATAAGACACTTGATTTGGGCTGCGGTATACGTCAAGTATTTGACAAATACGACAAACATCCAATAGCGAATGCGAATAGCCAAGTGAAGTGCCACCATAACATTTTTTAACCAAGTGTCAAAGTATGGTTGGGCTATCAATAATGTACGTATACCGCAGCCCAAATCAAGTGTCTTATTTTGTAAACAAATATTATCGTCTAATTACCTGTCGTGACTGAAGGAACTGATTGATCAAATCTGTTCGTTATTGTGAAAATAAAGTGATCCGATGTAATAATGTGAAAATAACTATGCAATAATCACAGAACAGCTGAAAATGTTAGCAGGGTAGGGTAGTTTTTGTTTACAAAATAGGACACTTGATTTGGGCTTCGGTATAGCTGTATCTATTTCAACAACCAATTAACGAGTTCAAAATTGGCAACACTTGCTCCTACATTGGAGGTTGAGGGAAATTGTGGAAGTTTCGTCAAAGTAATTACTCCATCAAGTTTGATGGGTGCCAATTCAAACTGCGCGGCCGCTTTGATTATCAATAACTTTTTGATGATTTGTTTTTTGTTCAAGTTCATTATTGAGTTTAAATATAACTAAATCATATCCTGCCAAATCAAAACTGTAAAACACATCCTTGCTACACAGATGTATGATAAACATATTTTTTAATAATGAAAGACAAACATTTTAAAATACTTTGTTTCTGGAAAAAATAGGATGGAAAAAAGAGAGGATGCCGTTGATAGATAAAAATTAAAATTAGTAAGGTCGATGACAGAGAAAGGTGTAAGCACAGTAGAGTTTTTAAGGATGAGATTTTCTCTAAAACTACTTGACCTATTGCAATAACTATTTCACTGCTAGATAAATAAATGTTAAAACTATGTACTGTAAAAGAAACTATATAAGATATCGGAAAACTGATCATTGATCCTGAAAGTGCTTCAGGAGCTCTATCTAATGGTATCAATATAGTTTATAAAATAAAATTGATAAAAGATAAAAATCTAAGAATCCGAAAATTTGATTTTTCTAGTTCCCATGCATTTAGTATGGCGACATTGGATTATCTGTTATTATGAACTCGTCTTCTTCTGCCTCGCCTTTTCCCTTTTGTTTGGGGTCGGTCCTTTTGGTCATTTTTCTACAGGACGGTCTGTCCTGGGGCATTTGTGGTGTAATGTTGTGATCCTTTATGTTTTTGTTCATTAGGGACATCCATATAAGTCGGGGTCTGCCGCGATCTCTGGGCTGCGTGCTTTATCTGTTATTATCAACTACTTAATTAAAATGATATGATTATTATTTCGTACAATTTCACGCATATTCAGCGTGCGCCAAGCTATGTGGATTATGATACTTGAAATTTTCTATCGGGTTCAAAGGGTGCGGGGTGTCACCAACAATACATCCGCCGTCGCAATTGCAGCCAAATATATTGCACGAGCCTACGCCACAATACCAGCCATCATGTATACGTCCGTCGTTGCAAATCTTAATTCGACATCTTGGTTTTGGTTGCGGGCTCCCAACTTTCATTGATGCGGTCACCATCCTATAGTATCCTCCATAAATGTCCCAGCAAAGCGTGCCCTTGTGCGTGTCATAGTCTACAGTGTATGAGGAACAACATTCACTATTCACACAAATAAAATAAATCGACACCAAGACGATACCAAACAGAATATTCATATTCGATTCTTGTACTTGAAGTTAGACATAGGCGTAGTCTTTTCTATTGCGTCTTGTCTGGTAGATGTACAACACTTGGTTAGTTTCAATTTAATGATGCTTAACACTGGAAAACAGTGCCATATATAGCGCAGCAGCGCATTGTCGTCACGCATAATGTTCTTATTTTGATAGGCAATCTGTCCCATAGGTCAGATTGATTCCGAGTAACTGTTTTATAGAGTTCATGCGACGTACTGACATTTGTAAATCTGAGAAATCGTAATCTAAATGACGAGCCTCTGTGAAACAGTTATCATTGTTTTAATAGGCACCTACATTAATACAAATTGCGTAATCATGTTACCTATTTGATTTCTTTTTGGTTCAAGGTTTTATTTTATTTTTAAGTAATACTTTTTTATTTTCCTTGGCTTCTGCCATGTTGTAAATGTTTAAATTAACATCATATAATATTGAATATACTTATCTGTTATTATCAACTACTTAATTAAAATGATATGATTATTATTTCGTACAATTTCACACATATTTAGCGTGTGCTACGATATGTGGATTATGATACTTGAAATTTTCTATCGGGTTCAAAGGGTTCGGGGTCTCACCAACAATACATCCGCCGTCGCAATTGCAGCCAAATATATTGCACGAGCCTATGCCACAATACGAGCCTGAATGTGTGCGTCCGTCGTTGCAAATCTTAATTAGACATCTTGGTACGTTGCTTCGATACACGCTGAATCCCTGGTTCGCTATCACGATCGGATACGTTATTCTTCCTCCCAAAATGTCCAAGCAACTCGCGTTGCTGTACGTGTCATAGTCTACAGTGTATGAGGAACAACATTCACTATTCACACAAATAAAATAAGTCGACACCAAGACGATACCAAACAGAATATTCATGTTCGATTCTTGTACTTGAAGTTAGACGTAGGCTTAGTCTTTTCTATTGCGTCTTGTCTGGTAGATGTACAACACTTGGTTAGTTTTAATTGAATGATGCTCAACACTGGAAAACAGTGTCATATATAGCGCAGCAGCGCATTGTCGTCACGCATAATGTTCTTATTTTGATAGGCAATCTGTCCCATAAATCAGATCGATGCTGAGTAACTGTTTTATGGAGTTCATGCGACATCCTGACATTTGTAATTCTGGGAAATCGTAATCTAAATGACGAGCCTCTGTGAAACAGTTATCATTGTTTTAATAGGCACCTACATTAATACAAATTGCGTAATAATGTTATTTGATTTCTTTTTTGTTTCAAGGTTTTATTTTAAGTAATACTTTTTTTTAATTTCCTTGGCTTCTGCCATGTTGTAAATGTCTAAATTAACATCATATAATATTGAATATACTTATCTGTTATTATCAACTACTTAATTAAAATGATATGATTATTATTTCGTACAATTTCACGCATATTCAGCGTGCGCCAAGCTATGTGGATTATGATACTTGAAATTTTCTATCGGGTTCAAAGGGTGCGGGGTGTCACCAACAATACATCCGCCGTCGCAATTGCAGCCAAATATATTGCACGAGCCTACGCCACAATACCAGCCATCATGTATACGTCCGTCGTTGCAAATCTTAATTCGACATCTTGGTTTTGGTTGCGGGCTCCCAACTTTCATTGATGCGGTCACCATCCTATAGTATCCTCCATAAATGTCCCAGCAAAGCGTGCCCTTGTGCGTGTCATAGTCTACAGTGTATGAGGAACAACATTCACTATTCACACAAATAAAATAAATCGACACCAAGACGATACCAAACAGAATATTCATATTCGATTCTTGTACTTGAAGTTAGACGTAGGCGTAGTCTTTTCTATTGCGTCTTGTCTGGTAGATGTACAACACTTGGTTAGTTTCAATTTAATGATGCTTAACACTGGAAAACAGTGCCATATATAGCGCAGCAGCGCATTGTCGTCACGCATAATGTTCTTATTTTGATAGGCAATCTGTCCCATAGGTCAGATTGATTCCGAGTAACTGTTTTATAGAGTTCATGCGACGTACTGACATTTGTAAATCTGAGAAATCGTAATCTAAATGACGAGCCTCTGTGAAACAGTTATCATTGTTTTAATAGGCACCTACATTAATACAAATTGCGTAATCATGTTACCTATTTGATTTCTTTTTGGTTCAAGGTTTTATTTTATTTTTAAGTAATACTTTTTTATTTTCCTTGGCTTCTGCCATGTTGTAAATGTTTAAATTAACATCATATAATATTGAATATACTTATCTGTTATTATCAACTACTTAATTAAAATGATATGATTATTATTTCGTACAATTTTACACATATTTAGCGTGTGCTACGATATGTGGATTATGATACTTGAAATTTTCTATCGGGTTCAAAGGGTTCGGGGTCTCACCAACAATACATCCGCCGTCGCAATTGCAGCCAAATATATTGCACGAGCCTATGCCACAATACGAGCCTGAATGTGTGCGTCCGTCGTTGCAAATCTTAATTAGACATCTTGGTACGTTGCTTCGATACACGCTGAATCCCTGGTTCGCTATCACGATCGGATACGTTATTCTTCCTCCCAAAATGTCCAAGCAACTCGCGTTGCTGTACGTGTCATAGTCTACAGTGTATGAGGAACAACATTCACTATTCACACAAATAAAATAAGTCGACACCAAGACGATACCAAACAGAATATTCATGTTCGATTCTTGTACTTGAAGTTAGACGTAGGCTTAGTCTTTTCTATTGCGTCTTGTCTGGTAGATGTACAACACTTGGTTAGTTTTAATTGAATGATGCTCAACACTGGAAAACAGTGTCATATATAGCGCAGCAGCGCATTGTCGTCACGCATAATGTTCTTATTTTGATAGGCAATCTGTCCCATAAATCAGATCGATGCTGAGTAACTGTTTTATGGAGTTCATGCGACATCCTGACATTTGTAATTCTGGGAAATCGTAATCTAAATGACGAGCCTCTGTGAAACAGTTATCATTGTTTTAATAGGCACCTACATTAATACAAATTGCGTAATAATGTTATTTGATTTCTTTTTTGTTTCAAGGTTTTATTTTAAGTAATACTTTTTTTTAATTTCCTTGGCTTCTGCCATGTTGTAAATGTCTAAATTAACATCATATAATATTGAATATACTTATCTGTTATTATCAACTACTTAATTAAAATGATATGATTATTATTTCGTACAATTTCACGCATATTCAGCGTGTGCCAAGCTATGTGGATTATGATACTTGAAATTTTCTATCGGGTTCAAAGGGTGCGGGGTGTCACCAACAATACATCCGCCGTCGCAATTGCAGCCAAATATATTGCACGAGCCTACGCCACAATACCAGCCATCATGTATACGTCCGTCGTTGCAAATCTTAATTCGACATCTTGGTTTTGGTTGCGGGCTCCCAACTTTCATTGATGCGGTCACCATCCTATAGTATCCTCCATAAATGTCCCAGCAAAGCGTGCCCTTGTGCGTGTCATAGTCTACAGTGTATGAGGAACAACATTCACTATTCACACAAATAAAATAAGCCGACACCAAGACGATACCAAACAGAATATTCATATTCGATTCTTGTACTTGAAGTTAGACGTTGGCTTAGTCTTTTCTATTGCGTCTTGTCTGGTAGATGTACAAACACTTGGTTAGTTTTAATTGAATGATGCTCAACAGTGGAAAACAGTGCAATATATAGCGCAGCAGCGCAATGTCGTCACGCATAATTCTTATTTTGATAGGCAATCTGTCCCATAAATCAGATCGATGCTGAGTAACTGTTTTATTCTGAGTTCATGCGACATCCTGACATTTGTAATTCTGAGAAATCGTAATCTAAATAACGAGCCTCTGTGAAACAGTTATGATTGTTTTAGTAGGCACCTACATTAATACAAATTGCGTAATAATGTTATTTGATTTCTTTTTTGTTTCAAGGTTTTATTTTAAGTACTTAATACTTTATTTTATTTTCCTTGGCTTCTGCCATGTTGTAAATGTTTAAATTAACATCCATAAGTACTTATTTAGAATATATATTTAATAACTAATTAAAATGAATATAATGTTAATGCTCATGCATATTCAGCGTATGACACGATATTTGCATACCTTGAAATTGGGATCGGGTTCAAAGAGTGCACAGTGTCCCCAACAATACATCCGCCGTCGCAATCTTACAAGTTGAGCAACTTCGTACAAGTTGGTGACTTTCATCTGAGCCCCTCTGTGCCTCGAAAAGCACGTTAAGCAGTTGATCCCGGTTGCTGTCGCTTGGCAGCAGTTGTTAGGCCACGCCAGAGGCCTATCGACTATATAGGTTTGGTTACTAAATCACACGAAAAAAAAACTGCCGAGAATTTGGCCGAGAGCATTGTCCTCGTTACCAATCAAGCCATTACTTCGGGTCATTGCAATTGAATTCTGAGTATTCATTGCACTTCCACGCAAACGGATTGCAATGCAAAACAAGTTGATAAGGACTACTTACTACCAACATCCAGTCATTTTTGGTTCCCAGAACAGTCAGTCGTTATGTGAATCAGATCAAATGACCTGGAACTTCAACCTTTGCTATAATTAACTACACCGAAAGAAAACATTGGCCTAGGTTCATAAGCATTCGCAATTTGCAAATAAAACCGTTACAAACTATGAGACAGACAAGTGTTTTGCTGTTTTTGTTATGCCTTTTCCTAGCTAGTTTGTTTAGATATTGTTTATTTGCTCTGACTGACAAGGCCGTAGTTGTTATAGCTAGAAATCAACAGATAAGTGGATTTAGCTGCTACAGGCAACCATATCTTTCAGTGTACTTTTCAGATGTTATGATAAATAATTTAATTCTTACTTCTTAGAATGACAATGCCAGATTCTGCTCCACCATCAACCGCATGATGTACAAGATAACGAATAAATGTAACAATATCTCCGTTTTTTTTTATTAAAATTATTGGTTTAAAATAAAGTTTTATACAAGTTGCGAGTCGAAAAAAACAACTCGATTAAGAAATCAGAAAATAGTAAGAAATCGAAGCGAATTATTCATTGTTTTTGTTATTCTTCTATAGTTGCGAGAATAGTAGAAAATGATACTGATTATGATTATGCAATATGAAACCTGTAATAAGTCCCCAAAAAAATGATAAGTACAGCTTAAATGGTCACGTAGTTTTGTAGGGCAAAGCTCTATTGAAATGTGGCAATGTCATTTATCTAAATATTCGATCACATAACGAGTAATAATGTTAACGAACTTGGATATCCTCTTTAGGATACTGAAATCCTCAAAAGGATCAAAAACCCTGTCGGACTTTCTCTTAGATCTCGGAACGAAACTTTTGACTGGCTTAATGTCTACTTACGGTTTATTAGGATCGCCGAAATAAATTTAACTTGCTACGGTTCGTTTAAACCTCGTCTCTCTTTTTTTCGGGAAAGAATTCGTAGGGACATATATTTTTACTTTATCTCTTTAACCCTTACGGTTTTGTTTTTATAGGATTTCCTTTAAAAACATTCGGAGGATATCGTTTTTAATTTTAGATCAGCTATTTTAGTGAGCAGTGCGGGAACCGCACGGCGCTCGAGTGGCTAGAAGCCCGGGCGGGGAGGAGGAAGGTGATGGATGAATCGATGACGAATTGTGGGCTATTACAGCCCACAAAGGGGAGTGCTCGAGGCGCCAGCCGGGTCGCGGATGTATCGCAGTTCCCGTGGCTCGGCAACAATGGCACGAGGTGGAACACCCCAGGAAGTTTAGTCGGTATTCCGCCCCTTCACGGCGGCGAGCCCGACATAATTAACGCGCTCCCACGGAAACGTGTTTTACATGGGACTAAAAATAGGCTATTTTAGTGAACTATATACAGGATGTAATGAAAAGGGTAAGCCGGTTGGGTGGCATCTCTTGCTGAACGACTGTACCTACAACTTTTTGATTTTCGCATTTTTTTTTAATTAAAAAAAATTATGTAAGGCTATTGTGGTTCCAATGCACACTGGGACCGCGTGGTGGATTATCGACTAAGCTCTCTCGATGTGAGAGAAGGTATGCGTCCCAACAGCGGCATATACAATAGACTGATGATGATGATCATTATTTTGTGATCATAAAAAAAACTGGGTACGTAATCCTTTACAAAGGTTTACCACGTAATGTTGTAGCACGCGCGTAATTTTTTCACAAAACATTGTGTTTTTGTTATTTCTTTTTTTGACCTTTGTCTGTGCCGACAAACAGATTAATAAATCTCTGGAATTGGCTATGGGGCTCCTGACTACTCTCTTATGGCTAATCTTGTTCGAATTACTTGTTTTTGTACATGGCTTTTGTGTAGGGTTGACCATGACCTTTATAAACTTCTATTTATTTTTAATAAAAAACGGAGAAATTTTTACATTTATTTGTTATCTTGTACAACTTGCGGTTGGTGGTGGGGCATAATCTGGCATGGTCATTTAACCAGGGTACCGAACGTGGTTAGTAATCGTTTTAATTTTACTACCCGATACCTTACTGCAATGCAATATCATTCATAATTATGTCCAAATAAATATAGGTAGGTACTTATTAGAAAATAATTCAACTTCGCAATAAATATCGTAAGAGAAACTTAATAATGGTTATATTAACCTTAAGTGGCTCTAAATTATCTATTAAATAAAAATATCAATTTATTCAGTAATAAGCTAAAAATACAAACTAATAACAATAAAAACTAATACCTATAATAACAAATAAAACGTGATTAAAATAAATACTTATAACCCGCCCCTTGTCGTACCCGGTGCAAAGGTGCCCATAACGCTCGCGGCATTGCCGCGCTGTATAGCTATGGCCAAACCTTTGCACCAGGTAGGACCGGAGCGAGAGTCTATTAAATTGTATTTTTATTTAGGGACTATAATATACTACTAGTTAATTTAAGGACACTTTCATCAAGAGAATTGCAACCAAACGCCATAATTTGTTTGTGTTTTTCTGGCGCAAGTGATCCTTAGGGTACACTGGTAACCCTATTAGGCCAAGATTTTGTGTCTAAAGCTATCTAATGGTGAAGTAACTTTAGTACTTACCTGGGAATATTTTAGGTACTAAACGTTACTCGTAAATGGGACAACTTTTTGGTACATTTCACTTCCATTATACTAAACCTAACTTCTTAATTAGGAAGTAGGACATTCTAGTAATATTGAGTAAGTATACTAATTCAGGTTTAATATCATTAATTAACGTGGGTGGGTAAAAGTCATTGACACCGGAACTCCGAACTTCAGGCTGGATATGCTGGTTTGCCATTATCAAAGTTCCTCTTGCTCATGGGCGTACCCAGGTAGGGGCAGGGGAGGGCTGCCTAAGCCTTAACCTTGCTAAGTATCTTATCTAGTACTTTTATCAATAAAAATTAAGAAAACTAATTTTTTGCCATTTGTTTGCAATACAATATTTTTAGAACTAAAAATTACGCGGCGCGTTCGTTCTTTCTATAAGCACCTAGCTTATAAAAAATCTGATTTGCCCCCAACTGGCCCAGAACCTGGGTACGCCCATGCTCTTGCTTGTTTCTTCACATACTTCTCCTACTTTCATTTGTGATTAGTTTATTACATACTGTATAATATTGCTCGCAGCGTGGCCGGTAATTTGAGAACTTGGCCTGTGCACAACCGTGCGCTCAGACACCTACTTGGCAAGCCCTACAACTTGCTACGAGTATGTTAAGAAAAATGAACAAGTCTACCACTAATTGCTCTTAAAATTAAAACATCTTGGCTCTACTCCACTTCACAACTTCTGAGGCTTTTAATCTTAAAAATGCCTAATAAATTCTGAACCCTCTGGACATATATTAAGGGCTCATTTTTTAACTTTATCTTTATGTGATTTATTGGTCGTATAATGTAATGAGCTCATAAGTTTGCCGATTACATAGATGTACCTCTCGTTTAGAATATTATTACAGGCGATTATTTTTGACTAGTTCTTAGTTGAGTTTCCCGTAGGAAATCGGGACTCAAAAGTTATTTAAAAGCAGTCAAAGTCATGTTCTGTAAAGTATAGTTTAACTTCAATCTTGTACACTCGAAAACAGAGAAGAGTATACAGGAACCTTATTAAGGTGGAGATTTTCGCAATAAGTACTACACTTGATCATGTGTCCAAAAAAATTATTTTGCTATGTATTAGATATTTTAAATTAAATGATAAATAATACACATGTAAGTAGGTATATAAAGAGTTTTTGAAGCCTCTGTAACAATTACAATTTATCCAATCTAGACATAATATAGTCTACACTACACTTAAGGTAGTGTGCTTGACTTCATAATACCCGTAGGTACCTTTAGTTTTCCCATAGAATAGAAAATAAAATCCCACAGGTATTATGTAAATGGCTACATCTATGTATCCAACACTTTTGTCTTCCAACGTCGCGTCGTTACGAAAAAACGCGGTACACAACCGAGATTTATTATCAACAAAAAAGTTACAAATGTGGCATTTTCGCGTAGCGGAGTTATCTCGCGAAAATTCACGAAATTTATGGAAACGTTTGGTAGGTACTTCACGCGTTACGCTGCAGTTTAGATCTATGGTAAGGAACCACGAAACCTACTGAATTAGATACTTCAACTTCTGGTGCACTAGCCATATATGATTATAATATCTGTAGAAAACAAGAAAGTGCTACAGTAGCTTTGCAATGGAAGCAGTTACTTCAGACACGTTTTTCTTAAGTTTTTCTTAACAGTTTTTCAGAGTAATAAGTTCCTATATTTTAATTTTCCTCATCCTTGTCATACTTGGAATTTTCCGGAATAAAAACGTTTCTCTTCAATCACCAAGTAAAAGATTTTTAATAATCTCCGAATTTATTAAAGAAGTTTTTCTTCCTTATAGGTAGGTAGTGTAAATGATTCAGATTCATATCGTTTAATGTAAGTCTATAAATTGCGTAGTATATTTGTTATGGTGGCACTTCACTTGGCTATTCGTATTTGCGTATTTGTCGTAATTGCCATGTGTGGTTGGTATTCTGGACAAAATATTCGTCTTATTTGTATGTACGTCAAGTATTTGATAAATACGACAAACATCCAATAGCGAATACGAATAACCAAGTGACGTGGGAGCATTATAATAATTTACCATTTACTGTTTTACCACTTTCCAAGGAAACTTTGTAATTTCCATGAGAAGCGAAAGTGGCATAATGAAATGTAGATAAGATAATGTTACCTAATACATAATATTATTATGTACCTACAGTTTTATGCACCCTTTGGGCCAGATTTTATATGCTGTCTGAAATTATCTACGAGACGGCTAAATAGCCAGTGTAGGTGTCAGGAACTAGGTAAGATGAATGGATGCACCTTTTACTATGTATAGATAAATATTGCTATATTATTTAAGTTATTTATCTAAGTATATTTAAAAGAAGTGTTAATTGTTGTATGACTTTGTGTACATTACCTAAGTGTAGTATATCTATGTATCTGTTTGGTGTAAATAAATGAATTTTGAATTATAATACTTACAGAAAGTTTACTTCAAAATAACTTTTATTGTGTATGGACATTATTTTGAATTTACATTTGATTTATTTATTATAATTTCAGACAAACGTACAAAATTTGGCCCATTGTTGAAAGGCAACATAATAATCGTAATTTTACCTCGTAGTTACATTTCTAGTAATAACGCTAAATGAAGCCCTTTTCGCTGTAATTGCATTGTCAAACGATCGTTCAAAATTGTTCCCACATTATTACTGTCGTATGAACGCAATTTCGCTTACATTTAACATTTTCGAGGCGAAATAATTGCAAAGATAGAATATACAAGGACGAGAACGTACCAAATGAAATATGTACGACTACAATTAAATTCACGGATGACAGACTTCAGTGATAGTTGCAAAAAGATTTTGGAATGGCGGATTGATTTTTTATTCGTTTAATTTTCTATTTAAGGGCCTTACATGAGCCAACTAGCGCCGCCAATCTTAAAAAAATAATATCTTCAAAATTAATCATTTTTATTAAAAAAAAGCTGTGTACAGTCGAAGACAGAGATAAGTATACAGGGGGTCTCAATAAGGTTTAGATTTTCTCAAAAACTACTGAACCGAATTTAATAATTCTTTTACAGTTACATATTTTTAACTTTTATCTATCAAACAGTGAAAGAATTTCTGCAATCGGTCAAGTAGTTCTTGAGAAAATCTCAACCTTAAAAACTCTCCTGTACACCTTTCTCTGTGTTCCACCGTACACAATCTTTATTAGGATAAATACTATTTTTCAATATACAATACATCGCATAATTGTGACAAGCTAAGTTGTAGTTCTCAAATATGAAAAAAACGGCCGTTTTTCGCAATTATGCGTACTACAACTTGGCGGAACTGAGTCACGGTAGGTATAAATAAGCATTTAAAAAATGGTCCTCTATTTTAGCACAGAATAAGTAATAGTAATTTTAGTCCGTTCAGGCAAACGACAGTCGTAAGTAATATTGCCTACATTCCATATAGCTTCTAAGCTCTGTGGAATATTCTAGAATACGTGCTCGGATCTCTCGGCTGCCTTTGCGATCCCCTAAACTCAAATGACCCGTGTTTCATTAGTGCAGGTACCTCTATGGAGCCTTGGGAGTTGGGACCAAATCGTTCGGTACCTTTCCATTTGAGGACTGACAAAGGCACGTGACATGAACATGTGCGTGTGGGTAGCTAAGTAATGCTAGTTACATACGGAGGACATTAATGTGTGTATTGGTATTAATTGAATTTTGTTTTTTACCAGCAATAAACGAGCCGTTACAGTAGCGCGTAAAACCTCTTTGGTATACCTGGCCGAAAAAAACGCGGTTGCTATGAACCGCGTTTTTTTCGGCCAAAATGGCGGTCTTAATTTTATTGTCGTCGTATTTGACAAATATTTGTTGTTATACTTTAATTGTATACCTTAGTCGATAATTGGCCGTCTAGCGGTTCTTGAATTATAAGCGAAGCATATAGACACACAGACAAACAGACGTTCAGTTTTAAACACTTACCTATTTTAGATAAGATACAAAACCATTGTACAAAAACTTCATCATGATAAACAAATATTACTTTTTATGCAATAGATACTTATCGACCAAGGTCTTGTAAGTATTTTTTTAAATACTAAGTTCTAATATTCCAAGAACTCTTACGTATGTGATTCTGGCGTAATAAAATTCGCTATGCCGCCCAAGTAACCCTTAAAAATCCTTAATAGCACTTGGCAATGATAAAACGACGATATATTTTTGGCATCACCTCGGCAATACTGTATTTCGTGACCTATAAATTTCTAACGACAGATTGTTCACGTGCAGAAGGCAATATTTTCCAGTGCCTACATTACCACCGTGAAAGCACATTTTGTCTTGTAATGGTAACAATTATTGTTAGGCGTCCAATAGTACCTACACTTAATTCGAATTATATCGGAAGGAACTGGCAATTCTTTTTCGAATTCTCTACACATAATTTTGCAAGTGAAATATAAGATTTGCTAAATAAAAACGAAATAAGTAGAGAGTATAAAAATCTTAGTCATATAAGGATTAACCCTAGAAGACGTAACTTTAGCCGAAAACTTGAACCTGTAGTTTTTCTTCCTTAGTACCTACATCTACTTAACTCAAATTGAAAGATCTTAGGAGTCATGCGTGGTTTTGTGGTATATTAGAGAATATATATATATATATATATATATATATATATATATATATATACTGCGCCAGTATACTTATTTGTTGATACTTTAAGTATACTGCGCCAGTAGGTATACTTATTTTGATGATACTTTAAGTATACTGCACCAGTATACTTATTTGATGATACTTTAAGTATACTGCGCCAGTGTACTTATTTGATGACCTCCTTATGACAATAGCAGTGCTGACAGAATCTATCAATAAATAAAACACTGCAGGAAAAGACCTTCTCAATTATTAAGTACGCTCTCGATCCATAAAAATATCAAAGCTTCTTCCGTTTGTTTTGTTCCATATTTTACTTTCCGACCTTGTACGAGTAAGCTTGCACGAAATCAAAATTTATCGCCATATGCCGAATTGACGGTCTCTGTATGTTTTCTTTAGCTTCCATTTGTATCAAAACAACTTCATATTTATTTATTATCGCGTGATGAATACTTAAAATGAAAGCTTCAGGTCGGGAAACTTTTACTAAAATACTTTTACGTCGAAGACAGAGATAAGTATAGGGCCTCAATAAGGTTGAGATTTTCTCAAAAACTACTAGACCGAATTTAATAATTCTTTTACAGTTACATAGTTTTAACATTCATCTATCAAACAGTGAAATAATTTTTGCAATAGGTCAAGTAGTTTTTGAGAAAATGACATTCTTAAAAACTCTCCTTTACACCTTTCTGTGTTCCACCGTACCAACATCATCGTCTTACCTTGGACGTTTTTACAAGAAAGACTAACGATTTCCTTATTTATTTATAGTCTATACCTAATAAGTATTTTCAGTAACCTATATAAGCTAACCTTTTCCTCCAATGATTTAAGATTCTATCGATTATTTATTGCAGGTTATATTTTTACACGCCAACATTTTTTAAATTCACATTTACACAATATTAAGTGGCAGAAACCTTCAGCGGCACATCTTTCAAAAAATCATAATTACAATTTATAATAACTACCTAATTACTTATGTCTGTAATGCATAAGCCTCATGAGTTTCTTCAGATCATATACTTGCGACTTTTGAGCTCATCCGTCCGTATTCGCCTGTTTCAATGTGCAAAGTCAATGTGGCAAAAAATTACTGAGTCTTTTCTCATCTGGTTTCACATTAGTGCCACTTTTGGGCTCAATTTTCCTTTTTTAGTGCTCATTAGTTCAAAATGCCGAGTGTAAGAGAAATACGAGTGCTTGTCTATTATGTAAAGCGCACGGTAGTGTGCAGGCTATGTTCCTAAAACTTGGATCTAAAATATTACAAAGTACTTAAAACGTTTAATTGAAAAAGTAAACCTTATATTTATCTGTATTTGTTTCTGTATAAATAATTTTGGAGATACTCGTACAATCAAATATTTCGTCCATTTTAATAAAACCGTATTTCTTTTAACAATACACGTTTCGGAACAGACGTTTATTAACCTCCTTTCGGGCATTCGTTTTATTCAGTTCGCTTCGGTATTTAGCTGTCGGATCTGTCATCCTGTCTGCTCCGTGCTGAATAAAAAAGGCTTATTGTTTTATTTTACATCAAGTTGAATAGTTTTGTTCGTAGTTTAATTGATCCGCGTAAAGCCTGTGCTGCCATCTATCTGTTTTATTGGATGATTAAACTTTTTTTTTTGGTTTGTTTCGTTTAACCGTGCATTTTCTCAATTCGTTGGTCATCACCTAAGTACTCGACACTGGCAAAATTACTGTGCCAGTCACGGTAGAAGCCATAATTTAAAAAGTGAAGTGAAGTAGTTTAATTGAAAAGTTTTATGATTTCTACGTTATAGTTGATTGTGAATTTGTTGGTTTTATTACTCATATTCGCTTATTGCATAACCATGAGAGCAATGGATATACTTAATAAAGAATAATACAGCATTACAAATTCAATAGGGTAGTTAACTAAAATGGTTTTATTGGCTAAACTAAATCAACTCACGTGATGATTCCGAGGACATACAGTCATACACTCCAAATCCTACTAAAACAAAATCTGTATGTCAGTATTCTAAAGTATTTTTCTGAAGATAATGTAAACTTAATTTTTATGTTTTCCATTTTTAAAATCTCAATGCTTAATTTTTTCTGAATTAATGTTAGTTAATTATTTGTTAGGTTTGATCACAGTGCTGAAACTTTTGGTGGTATATTATGATAAATAAAACTTTAACCTAGGTACAAAGAATTTATGAAAAATAGTTCGTAGATATATTTTCAAAACAGCGTCCCATGTTTGTTTTGCCATGAGCTTTAAAAAGGACCAGAATAATGTATAACTTGGCTATTTTTTATTCCGATAAGATTCTCGCGGGACACCTAAAAGCCTGCGGGCAACGCGGTAAGTACTGTGAATCTATGAATACAAAATATTACGTTTAAAATATACCGTGTTCTTGTATTTTAGGTAAGTTATACTAGACTGTTAGTAGTAAATCACGGTAAAGAATTGTTATGGGATAGGCGTGGTATGGGTGTTTGCAACAAATTTTAGTGAATTTGTAACGTTTTTACATCTACCAAATCTCACACAGAATAAAGGTTTTTTTTCTTGATAACTATAGATATTAATAAGTTAAGTCTCCACAAAATACCTACATCCTGTTAACAATTGTTATTACAATTACGACAACAAACTGCGTTTTCATGGTATCAACTATCAACACTTTAAACACCAAAATAGGTACCTTATATCAAAAAGTAAAAAGTATTACTGTGGCAAACAGAATTTGCCTGCAGGTACAGTCGAAGACAGAGATAAATATACAGGGGGCCTCAATAAGGTTGAGATTTTATCAAGAACCACTGGACCGATTTTAATAATTCTTTTACAGTACATAGTTTTAGATTTTATATATCTAACAGTGAAAGAATTATTGCAATAGGTCAAGTAGTTTTTGAGAAAATCTCAACATTAAAAACTCTCCTGTACACCTTTCTCTGTGTTCCACCGTACCAACACCACCGTCTTACCTTGGACGTTTTTAACAGAAAGACTAACGATTTCCTTATTTATTTATAGTCTATACCTAATAAGTCTTTTCAGTAGTCTATATAAGCTAACCTTATTCTTTGATGATGTCAGATTCATATCGATTATTTATTGCAGGTTATATTTTTACACGCAAGTATTTCAAAGCATAAGAAAGCACTTTGTATGTAGCGTTCTTATTGTCTGTGCCATAATTGTTAAAACACTTAGTACTTCGAGTGTTGCTTGATACGTTGTCTACTGTACTTGTGGAACACTACACTGCATTCTAAAAAGATGGCAAAACATTTCTTGGCCGAGTGCAGTGATTTGGAATTTATTCGATCTCCGACGAAGAAGAGCGGAATAAAATTTGTTTCTCATTTTGACGATACTCCATTTGATTTGAATGACTGCTCTCCAGAGTGATATAAAGTATTCATATACCTACTTACTCGTGGAATTATTATAAAAGTAACCTGTTTGTCTTTCTTGCTACCTAAGGTTATCAATAATACTCTAACTAGTACTAATAATTTAAAAGTTATTATAAATTATGAAGTCCTGTGTCGATGTCTTAGTTTATTGCTGAAAAATAGAACAAAAAATTCGTTGGCCCTGACTTTCACAGGACTTTTTAGCGGTAATAAATTTCGTTGATGCTCATTGTACTCGACATCACATCAATTACAATGACGGTTTTTGAATTTCGAACGGTGCATCACTCCAGTTGATTTTTCACAACAAGCAAATATGAACTTGGCCCACAGCCACGGAACCTAATTTATTGTCTAACAGAGATGGTAAAGGTGATCCAAAATCTCAAAAATTATTCCGCTGAATGGCTGGCGTGAAAAATGTGGCGTTAAAACATCTGTCATCGTGATTTTATCTTTAGGGCTTTATTATTTTTCTGTAGAGCCACAGATTACACAATCCCCAAGCTACTTCCGCTAGACTGTTACTTTTTAAAAAGAACTCCCTGGCTTACCTACTAAATTAAAATTTAAAAACTAATTCTATTAGAATATTTAACTAAGGCTCAAACAAGGTGTGAACGTAACGAAACAATAGAGTGGTCCCAGAAGAGGGGACAACCACAACTCTTCTTGCCCCCAGTAATTTATCGCTTGTTTTAGTTTAGTTCGGAATGTCCGACAAGTAGAATGTGCGACCTTCAAAACTTCGCGTGCGCAAAGCTGCGTGAAAATTATATTTTTTTTTAATGTCTTTTTTTTAAATAAGGGTTTGTTAAATCTGCCTTATTCTGAACCAGTCTAAATAAACGTTTATTCAAATAACAATAAAATCTTAAAAATAGCTATTTTAAATACTAGTTTTTATTGTTATTAGTTTGTATTTTTAGCTTATTACTAAATAAATTGATATATAATATTGTTTTTTAAATATAAACTAAACTAAAAACTATATGTAGAAAAGGTCGGTTGAACTATCTGAATGGTTTGCATTACAGATAGTTCAACCGCTCCCCGTTGTCCGGCAACGTGCCCAAAATGCTGGCGATTGAGTAAAAAAATTGATAAAAGATTGGTAAATATATTGTCCCTTTCTATTTACCGGTCGCAACTAAGAACAGAACAACGAAGGTGACCATTTTGGACACACAGTAGGTAATTGGGTCGCCTAATACGAGGTCTGGAGCTTTTTAGAAACAGAAATTATCAACATCGTTACTTTTATCTTTATCATCATAATAAACAGACAAAACCATAATTAATATAATAAGTATAATACGGTACAATGTTGTATTACGAATATTACGATGTTCATGGCAGAATTAATAGGGTATTTTGTCATTGCCTTCCACATTTGAGCTGCTGTTTATCTCAGACGTACAGTCCGCGACATTTTTT
Source organism: Tachystola acroxantha (assembly GCA_963506565.1). Lineage (NCBI taxonomy): Eukaryota > Metazoa > Arthropoda > Insecta > Lepidoptera > Oecophoridae > Tachystola > Tachystola acroxantha. Next base: position 3,990,961 of record OY735879.1, on the reverse strand, counting down.
CTGAAACAAACTCTTTCCAAAATTTTGGAACAACTCTCTCACAGAAATACTTCTTTCATGATCAGCCTGAATCAATCTACTACTGAGCGTAAACTCTATCTCTGAATCTTTATCTTCATCAAACTTTTCATGCTCATAATCGGTTTGTTCATACGTTACACCACTTCTTCTTTTTATGCTTGGTTTTTAGTTTAATTAACTTTGACACTAATAACATATCGTAACGCAAAATGTTTAGTAAGTGTTAGGATAAGCGATCACTGTCCACTTTCATCTGAGCCCCTCCGTGTCTCGGAAAGCACGTTAAGCAGTTGGTCCTGGTTGTTGTCGCTTGACAGCAGTCGTTAGGCCACGTCAAAGGCCTACGGGCGGCCTGAATAACTTTGACAAAAAGGTTTAGTCGCTAAACCATATACGAGAAATAAAAATTAAACTGTCCTATTATCACCTGTATCTTTTTCTTACCTTACCTTTTTTCTGTTTCTATTTGAGCATTGAATTGAGAGTGACACCGACCAATTGGCTTGCTTTATATATGTTACAACCCTATAAATCTGGTGATATTGTTTCAGACCCACCAGGGTGGTACGGTGGGTCCGTCAGCAATGCTTTTATAGTATGATGTTTCTTCAGAAAAAACTCCTTTCATCATAAAAACCTCGTTATTAACCGGAACTGTACCTAGCTCCGTACTATCCGCGAATGGCAAGCCAGCCCCATTCATATCCCGGGTTTCATTTGTACCACTCCGAAATCCGACGGTAGTGTAAACTACTGCGGGCAAACAACAGATATCGCGATAGTTTCTGGATGCCAAACCGGGAATATTGCATTCCTGAGAGAGATTACCTATCTGTACCGCGATGTTGTTCGCTTCCTAACATTAAATTGCTCTAGGTACACTTATCCCATGTTACTAGAATTTTTCAAATTGTTCTTAAATAAAATACCTGCCCATGTATTTATGTGGGATCAGAGACTTTAAGGAAATAAAACAGTATATTTTAAAATCTTCAATTTCTGTACTCCCTGTAATCTTTGATATACAAGTACCTATACTATGTATAATACTAAACATAAAGAATTGTTAATATTGCCAAAAACGAGACTTTCTAAGATGGCTAAAAGTTTTATGTCTTTAGGTGTCAAATTTTATAATAAATTGCCCTCCAATAACAAAGACACAAAGAATTCTGTAATAGAGACGTTTTACCTGAAAATAAAACGTTTATTAAATACTTACCTAATTCGAAGCCTAATAAAACAATATGAGAATAACATTCTTGATTTCCGCTTTCCGAAGTCATAATACGTCACGTCCGCAAGCCCTTTCCTCCCACGCGCACCCCGCACCCCACCACTACCGACGGCAGCTAGGCGGGGAATCGCCATTTCACTTCATTGCATCTCTCATAAAAGCCACCAGGCAGAATTAGAAATTGTTAGGCTTCGAATTAGGTAAGTATTTAATAAACGTTTTATTTTCAGGTAAAACGTCTCTATTAAATCCTGTACCGTAATTCGAAGCCTAATAAAACAATATGAGAGACGTGTTTGTTATCGCCTGGTGGTAGTGGTGGTGGTACCAATTAAATATGCCAATGTGATCTGCTTAATTGATTTAAGCAAAATATGTAAAGCCTTGTAGTATGAGCGAGCATACTAGATTATCTTAATACATAAGCAAAAAGAGCCATACTCTATGCATCGAAATAGTACGATTATGAACAATCATTATCCTTTAGTAGGTACCCATATCATTTGTAACTTGTGTAACAAATACTTAACTGATTGTCAGTTTATCTACATTTGTACCTATGGTATGCCTTTACGCTGGATCTAATCGATTAAAAAAGAAAATATCCTGAATTTCATATGAAATCGGATATCTTGACCTTTTCGAAGGTATTGACAGAAAGGTGCCGCGTTGCGGGCATGTTAGGTAGGTACCTTAGTTAATTTACCCAACAAATTTCTCATCACCTGCTGTACTCACAGATGTGCAGTTTAATCTAGTTATAAATCATCGCATTGAGTTAAAATACAATTTTCACAATGTTGACCTCTAGGTAGGTAAACCGTAAGTAGGTTTTATACACTTGATGTTAGGTTACACAATAAACCCCTGCTTCAAACTCGCCAAATTGTTTGGGTGCAAACTCTATAATATACAAAATGTATAAATGTATCAGAGAGTTTGTATCAATATGAAAATCCTCATCCCACTCGGTGGATCTCCCATCAACTTCTTAGTATCTGAGAGGAAAGTTTAGCGTCTCGCTCGCATAACATCGCATGGGGAACAATGGCGTTCACGAGCTATATATTAAAGGCCTTATTTGATTCGGTTTAATTAATTAAATCGACAGATTTTAAGAATTGGTTTCGAAAACTGACCGGTGGCGAGTTTTGTTTGAACCATTCCTATTAAACCTTATCCATAAACTATTGTAAAACTTCACCGGAATAAGTTGCACATTGCCACCGCACTGCGCCGCTGTTTGCAACAAACGGCACAAGGAACCGGCCGTGATAGGTAAAATCTTTGAAAAATATGTATTTTATTTATTTATTTATTTTATTTTACAATTTTAGGAAGACCAACAGCTTCATACATGAATATGTGACATAATAGTATCGGAGAGCCAATAATAGGTATATTCTATATACCTATTAGAACCTGATGAAAAAAATTATTGCCGTGGGCAGGACTTGAAGTTGCGACCTTGCCATTCCGTGACGCGCTCTTACCAACTGAGGCACCACAGGCCACGCCACGTCCACCGAAAATCTTCATCGTATTATACATACTTAAAGGGTATGTTATGCAAATCCATCTATCGGACAATAGTAGTTGTATTCCGACAACCACATCTAACATTCGGTTAGAAACGAATTTGTATTACGCATTATCCATGCTGAGTGAACAAATTAGAACATGATGAAATATATTCTATATATTTTTGTGTGTTTAAGTCCGTTCCATGTCTATTCTTCCTTATTTTCTATGAACTAGTGCATAATTTAAAGTATACTAGATTTATGGGAATAAAAATCTTGACTGTACGTTGAAGCCCCCGACCGGGCGGGAGTTATAATATGCGCAGCGTAGCCGGCAAGAAAATAACTTTGAATTCGAATATGTATATGGTCGAGAAGCGCAGCTAAGTGTAGCCGACGCTCCGCAGTTACATAACTATTAGAAGGCTGGCACTACATATAATTTCTGTACACTATATACCAAACAGTGCCACGCTTCAAGTCACAAGGTTCGTGGTCAGATTGTGAGAACGCGCTGAAAAGGATCGTAGGTACACGTTCACCAATGTTGGGTGCAGTTTGTACTTGGATGGGTAACCGCTAGATAAATTTTCGTATGAGCCGTGAAACAGTCGGTTCGGATTGTTGTTTTTTAACAGTAGTCGTTAGACAATTGTGACAGGTTTAGATGGAATAGGGATGGTCACAAAACCACAATCATACGTTCGTTTTGAAGCCTTTTCAGGTAGAAATCACAGGTAGAAATGTAACGAAAAAAATTTCGATAATGTCGTTCCCTAATAAATTCACTACCTACAATTATGGTAATTGTAATAGTGTAGGTATTCAAACAAAACAACATTATTGATGTTGTGGGTAGAACAATCAGTTTGTATGTTCTTGTCTCTCACCGTTGGTAGGCAACATATACACGACACGACGGATATAATTGCTACAAAAACCGGCTTATCGTATATAACTCTGATACTTTGTTACACGCTGACAAAGGTCGAAAACCTTTGGGGCGAGAATTATAATTAGAATTGAGTTACATTTTATTCTATTTCCAGTATCGTAACACGGCACATGTAAGGGCCGACCTGCCTGTGCTGCGCCAACTACCATGTACTGGCTCCGCCGGGGGAGGGACCAGTGACGATGGAGTTCTGTTCGCTAAAATCCGATTCCGTATATCCATAATAATATGAGTACATTATTTTCTATCTTAATGTCTTTATGTTGGTAGTTGTAAGTTGAAAGATTTTAATCATGTAGTCAGGTTCATATCACTTATTGCAAGTAGATTGCATTGTTTACATTTTCTGCGTCATGTATTGTCGCGCCTTCGTTGTGAGGGTAGGCGACGACAATGTTGTTATCGTTTAGGGTCTGTCGACGTGTTCGGAAATTAATAACCCGGCGAACGGAGATGTCATATTAAGCACAATATGCGTATTAGTATAGAACGGCGTGATAGGAAACCGCAAAGCGCGGGTATTGGTGCTTAAAGTATGGATGACGTAATAGTATCTTCTGTATTAGAATGTAATACAATGTGAACAGTACACTTCTAGCTTTGGTAATCATGATCTAGGAGTAGATCTAGGTCTAATTTCCACATTCCAACCAAGATTGGTAGTTTCTATTATGATAAGTACATCAATGCAATGCAACAGATGTCTGTGGGTCCGAGAGGGAGTCTGTAGTCCCTTGACCTCTATACCATACCAGCTCAGCATACCTAGGCAGTGGTCCTCGCCGCCTTTGAGCAGTCCGATTGGAATGATAGTACAGGACTCGAGTCCCGTGGGGATTATGAGGTTTGCTTGTGGGTAGTCCTTGGTAAACTGGTTCCCATTTTGCCAATTTATTAATATCAATTTAACTTCTACGATGTCAGCGGAATGACAATACATCTTCATTCTTATTCAAATTAAATTTTGACTTGTTAGCCACATGACAGACCCATTCGCCAGGCGATCTCAGAGCGTAACTCAGGTTACTGGTGGCAAATATGGTATGGAGGCCGCCTCTGTAGACGTATCGGAGACAGCGTCTGTAGGTGAAGCCAATGGTACACGATGGCAATCCAAATACTTTTGTTGTCGTCGTAGTTCTGTCTGAGTCACGCGAAAGTCCGACACTCGTTGAGTTTAGGAGACTTAATTGAACTCATCAGTTAGGAAACCCTTTGGGGAAGTACTGTAGTACCCCTTGGGATAATAGCTCGTTGTGCTTTCTTTCTGCGAGGCGCGGTGTATCCTTGGTGTTGTAGTCTCGTAACATGATGTCATGACCGGAATAAGGTAGAAGCCGGTATAGGAATGTAGGGCGGAGCCCGTTCTGTTCCCAATGGTGGTAGCTCAACTGATCGACATGAAAAGCATAGGACTCATGCTAGACGCGACTCTCCTGACCCGGTGGGACGAGGAAGAGTCCGCTCTGATCTGTTAATTGGAGAACGTATCTAGTCACTCGGTACTTACCTACCCCTCTCCAATTGTCTCATTGCACCATTACTGATGTTGACCCACAAGTTGGGTAAAGGATATTTCTGTGGTGCACAGGAAATGCAATCCTTATTATTAGTATTTATTCATACTATCAGCTTCCTGTGGCGACGCTGCATGTGTTGTCAAACCAGAACGCACGTGCGCGGCACGGTTTGCGCGGCACAATAACTATTAGATTGCGTTCTCACACCAACAACTCGTGCCACAATTTACGCGCCAGCCAATCAGCTGGAAACTACAGTGTATGGTAATCAGCATTGCCACGATTTCCATTTTGAAAATTTCAACGTATTCGAGATTCTGAATCAATCTTTACACTGAACACTACTGTAAAACAGTCTTACTCCCTCGATGTCAACAGAATACAGGGTTTAATGTTTCGTACACTATAGACTTACTCCGCTTAAAAAATTAGTAAATCCTGGAAAAAAGCTTATCCTAATGTTAGTTAATCCTTGGTAGTGGCGTCAGACTGCCGTAGAATACAAGCTGGCGTCGCCAACATGTTGCCACAATGTACGCGCATTGCGACTATTGTATTTAGGTATTGCATGGTATGCATATTTCTAAGACAATATCACGTTAAGTATATACATGAAATAAAATATCGTGTTCTGTCCACTTCACTGCCCTAATGAGTGGTCGTCTTATAGTTTGTATAGTTATAAGCAAATTAACACCACGTGTATCAAATTATATGAGTATTGAAAATAACGAGGGTATTTTAAGGTTAAATAGTTGAAATCCAATATGTGCGCACAGAGCGATTGAATTCAGTACTCCTGGGCCAGTTACCCTCTTCTGGGGGTGCGAGTACCCACGTGTTCGGGTGCCCGTTAATTACCCTTATGTTTGGACTCGGGTGTACCTTGCGTAGCACTAATGGCCCCAATACTGAAGACAACAACTTCAATTTGCATGCTTAAAGTAATGAGCGATGTAACTTACAGTTTAGCGAACATTCCTTAACGCAACGTTGCTTGCGAGCGCCGCCGTTAGAACATAATATCGCGCCATGTTAAATACACCTGTTGCTGCTATCCTTCCTTCTTCCGTATTCGTCTCCTCCTGCTGGCGGGCCGGACGTTTCTAATACTTTTATTAATTATAAAATCAAACCGAACGGTAACACCGTTAAAAATATGCACCACCGAAACGTGGTGAAATTATTTTATCTTTCACTTTTATAAGTAAAGATTTGCAAATACTTTGCTACGTATAATATGACTAAAATAAATTAAATTCGGTCAACCTCACGCTAGGTTAGGTTAGGCGACCGTACGGGTCGGGAAATTTAATGCCAATGAAGTGAAATGGCGATTCCCCGCCTAGCTGCCGTCGGTAGTGGTGGGGTGCGGGGTGCGCGTGGGAGGAAAGGGCTTGCGGACGTGACGTATTATGACTTCGGAAAGCGGAAATCAAGAATGTTATTCTCATATTGTTTTATTAGGCTTCGAATTACGGTACAGGATTTAATACAATTAGAAAATATCTACTTCAGACAAGTTTCTACACAATTGACGAGGCTTCTGTTGATGACCATTTTTGTAATCTAAACAATGATACTAGTATGTTATAAGAATTATTAAATTTACAACTGACGAAGCTATTGCTGAAATAATTGAATTGTATAGAATAGAATAGAAATATCTTTATTAGGCAACAAAATCCGGTCTTAAATAAATACAAACATATGTGAGTAATTAACTGTACAGATATGTTAGTATACGTAAGTATATACTCCACCTATGTGAGTAGGTAGGTATATACATTGTGGTTTTTGATTGACAATAATTTAATTCAATATATCTTTTTGTATAGACGTAACCAAGTGTGCAATGGTACCTCGAGGTGGAATAAATGAGTATGAGTAGTATAACAAATCTTTCAAGGCCACCCTTGTCATTTCAACTGTTTTCTATATGTACGCTAACAGCAGATCAAGTCACTTTGGACTGTTCTTATTATCTGCGTCATAAGAGTTAAAATCGTACTGCAAGTGTTACCATTGATCTGCTGTTGTCCGTATCTATGCTTCTTTGTGCCATAAAGTTTTGTCTATTTTTCACCTTTCATCCTAAGCAATAATTCTCGCCATCTGTGAATAAGTTCAGATTATTTGTGGTAGAGTGGATAGGTGTGTCTTGGGCGTGTAGATATTAAACCTATTACTTACTTTATATAGGCTCAGTGGTTAGGCCAATGGACTTCGAATATGGATGTCCCAGGTTCGATTCCCAGCTAGGGCAGCCATGTACCAATGAGTTAACCTCGGTTTTTTCGACGGAAAAACTTACGTACATTTACCGAGTGCTCTCAAAACGGTGAAGGAAAACATCGAAAGAAAAAAATTCTAAGGCATGTGAAATCCGCCAACCCGCACTGGGCCCGCGTGGTGGATTATGGCCCGAGTTCCCTCGATGTAAGGGAAGGTCTGTGCCCGAGCAGTGGGGTAATATAAATAGACTGATGATGATGATGACATGCTTTATACCACTGACATGTGTACTATATTTCGTTATGTGAATGTATTGTAGATAACTCGGTAGATTAAATATTCCAATACCTTTCATCCATCCAAAATCCACAACCTATAACGAAATATTTTCAAAATTCAACACGACATGAATAAAAAAAGCTTTGGGAGGATTTGTTGTAAATGTAAAAAGCCGCCTAAATGAAATTCCCCTTTGACAAGAATAAAGGACGCAAAGCAAACCTCTCTCCATATTTCCCGAGTTCACAATCACGAGCATTATTTCTATTTGTACGACCTTTCGTACATCAACCTACATAAATTCAAATCTAGGCCATATTACTGCCGCATAAAGTCCTAACACTTAAGCTGTCGACTGTACAAAACAGAACTGCTGAAACAACTTTGCTTCCATCACAAGTCTGCATTCGCAAACTTTATGACTATTTGTTTTAAGCTGAAACCAACTTTAATATCTGTTTGAAACTTTATGAAAATGTCCATTGTCCAGACATTGCAAAGAAGACAGATTTTGTTTTAAAATTTTCCTTTATAAACATAACACCAATGAAATGTGTTTCAATATTGTTGTAAGTAACATAAATTATTCAGTCTGCTAACGATTTATTAAACTCGTATTTTATAAAAACTGCTAAATTACCAAGAAATTTATTTTTCAATACTTGTTATTTTTTCCAATTATTAGAAATACTTCGATATCTATAAGTATATTACTCGTATTATGTAGTTTATTACGTAGTCAAGAATGTAATATTTACAAGAAATTTACCTCGAGTATCTAATAATGTGGTTGAGATAGTTGATAAGTATGTTGATATTGAAATGCTCTGAAATAGGTGCTCACATTACTTGTCTGAAGATGAATGTACATACCTACGTATCAAATTCAGTCTGCATATTGCCAAATTCTAATACTTGTACATCTTACAAATTGGTCAATATTTTGTAAGTAGTTAGTTTATTGAATTATTTACGTTCTTATGTGGAACTATTTTATGACTACATCGTTGGAAGCCAAAAATATGAATATACTATAATATTTCCCAAAACAAATCATGACTAAAAATCAAGGCAAATGTTAACTGTATATCTTGATCTAACGAGATCACTTATAAACGTATAATTTCAAATAACTTGAAATTCGTCCAGATTTCCTTTTCCTATCCCATTTTCTATTTACTTATCGCCCACAAAACCTAGTTTTATGACATGTCGCTATCATATTATCGTTTAATATCAATATTTTCGATATTGCTCTCGGCTGGGTCCAGCGAAGCACGAAATAATCTCAAGTTTGTTGAATACAAATTTCGGTTCATCGAGTCTGGCCACATGTCGTCCAATGCAGTTCACAGATGAGTGAATTGCATGTTTCGGTGAATTTCAACGTGTGCTCTGACTTACGGAGTTTCGTTTTAGTGGAACATTTTAATATGTCGTCGATGCTCATTTAAATTGCCAGTTTTCTCTTTTTTCTACTCATATTTAAATTGTGGGTTTGTGATTTTCTCCTCCAGTTAATAAATCTGTCTCTTCAATTATTGTTATTTACCAACACATTACTTATCTATCTTTTACTTATTAATACTACTCTTGCACTTCTTAAAACTCAGATAAGCGACGCTTAAATGAAAATCGGTTTAGAAATAATCCTAAAAGCTCAGTTTCGACATCGCTGGAAGCAGATACCATAACAAAACACATTAGCTCAAACTCAAGGATTACCAATGTTTTGGCAAAACATACTCGGCTCACAAACAGCTTTGCATATAACGCTATGCTTTTCGGTTGCAGTTTGCACATTAACATATGAATGGGACTATATCCTCAGCGAAATTAGCCTTACAGTTACATTGTTAAGGAAATCCAGTTGTTGGAAAGATTTGAGCCATGTTAAAGTAGTTAAAGTTGCTTTATTTCTGCTTTATCGTCTGGATGTATGTTATCCTGAGGGAATTACTTTTGCAGCTGTAACATACACCGGAATACGAGTGATTATTGTTGGGTTATGGTACTAATTTAACTTCTCTCATAATTCCAATAATTAATTATTATAAATGGTTACTTACATGAATTACTTGCTAACATTAGAGGTTCTAATTTAGAACTGTTTACGGCCTTTTCGTAGTCATAATTGGTATTAATACGAGTAAGGTTACCTTATTGGGTTATTTTTATAGATTCGAATATAGCCTCTAACGACAGCATTTTTATCAGAGAATAACCAAAATTACAGTCACGTTCACTCCCGAGCTTGTAGCGGGAACTCTTGATAAAAGCTTGAACTTCAGATCTCGCTAAAATTATTCAATAAATTCACCATACTGTCATTCGCGAACATTTTCTGATTAACTTAACGTGATATTAAACACAAAATAACCACTGTAGAATGTAGATATTATAACAAAAATTATCAAATAATTTTGCAACCGTCGTTTCCCGCCATTTTCAAGAAAACCGTTTTCATTGTTATTAGAACTGACGTAGATAATTCAGTTTTACTTCATAGACCAAGATTCGTGTTTCCCTACATGCAATGTTAACCTGACTGACGTTTGAATCCCGATTGCGGCATATCCGGGCCCGTTCGATTCCCTAATTCGGTTGGTTTATCAAATTGAAATTGAACTGATATTGACACTGCGGGTTCATGCGACGTCATTTGGTGCCCTGATTATCCTGGACTTGATTGCACTATAAATGAGTAATTTCACTGTTAAATTTGACTATTGATTTTCATCAAAAGTCAATGCCACTGCCAATAATATTGATTTGAAGTAAAATGTTAACAACGTAGACAAGATAAGTAGTAGCCACTCACCATCTTAAATTGGCAGGTTGTTATCTATCATAGAAGCGATGAGTGCCTTTGATTGAGTTGAATAAAACTACAGTAGACATGTAAGTAACAGTATATTCTGCACTAGATATTAGATGTCTGTATGATACCGACAAGATGGCTGAAAGTGACCGGTAAATTGAAAATTAGGTTCAATGGTGCGACTGGAGGGAGGGGTAGCTAGACTAACAAACAATAAATTAAAATGTAGAATTATGCCAATCATTGTCAAACAATACAATTTGTTTGATTCAAATGTTTAAAATCTAATCCTCAAAATTCGATGATCATGTTTCGATAACGAAGTGTTCATTATTTTGAACCTACTTAATTAGTTTTGACATAAGTACTAATTTGTATCTTAACTGTATACACATATACCTAACAACCTGTAACTTCAACTATAAAATCCCGTCGTTCTGTATTTGTAATTCCTTTAGAATCCCACGGGGCAGGCTTAGCCTAGTGTGGGCTTCACTGATTACTAAGTTAATGTAAAATAATGTATGCTTAAATAAAACATTTCATTCAAAATGTTGTAGAAATTAATCACGTGCAGTATTTTCCAGCTTCAAAAAGCTGTGCTGCAGCCGATGCGGTAGGGCTTTAGGTGGATTACTGGCTTGCAGCAATATTGGCAGCGTCAGTTGGGGATAGTCCCCATTCACAATCGTATAGCATAGCGTTCGGTTGAAAAATGAATAGAGTATTGGTTGGGTGAAAAACTAGTCGCAATCGTGGTCGATCAATTAAGTTTTGGATTGATGGATGCTTTAGGGTCAGGGAAATCTTTATAAATATAACTTGGTGGGTTGGGTAATTCCGGTACTATATTTCGCCTTTTGTATACAAAATGTCGTTAGCGACTCAACATGCCATACCAGATAAATATTTTTAGATTGTTAGATTTTTCGAGGAATATAAAACTTTTTTGTGATACTTTGTGAAGATACTTTCGTATAAGTATCGTATCATTGTGTTTTCGTTATACCAATGAATACCAATTACATTGAATAAAATAATGATTTCTGAAAATGAGAGCACGTCGAAAGCTTAAATTTCGATAATGTATAAAGCCATCGTAACATCAATATCAGCTCGGAAATTTTAAATCGAAAGTCATTTATTATTCTTGGAGTTTGGAAAGATATATTATGATCAAACTGCTGATGGATTCAGTAATTTCGATATCAGGCCATCATTGTTATTGCTATCCATTTATACGCGCCGTGTTAATTTATACCATAAAATAGATTCCCCAATAACACTCTTATTCTCATTGTTGCAGGCCCTACTACAGGCTCACGACGTGGTCGCACGTGAAGTTTACGGCGAGGAGTCATTACGAGCATCACCTCCGCCTGTCAACGGACGTACTCCGGCTCAGCAGACCGATGATGACGACGACACTGAGCCTGAGTTCGAGAACGTGACGAGAGTACGCCTCGTGCAGTTCCAGAAGAACACTGACGAGCCTATGGTAAGGGACATGTTGAAACTTCAAACTATTCGGAAGCTGCAACGGACAGTTTCAAACTTCGAAGTGGGTACAAGACTACCAAATTGCTGCCTTATCTTCAAACCAAAATGTACTTATGCAGATACTCTCTATATCTGTATAAATAAAGGGACAAAGTAGTATTGATCATGTACCTATCTAAAATATCATATTTGAATCCATTACAACCGACGTATAGAAAATGTACTTACTTAAATGCTTTTATTATCCCCCCGTTAGAGACTGCCCCGACTAATCTATACAAAGAAATAAATAGTATAGATTTTCTATCTAAAACAGAATAATTGAAGCCATTAACATTTGAAGAGGATGACGGACATAAAGGGTCAAAAGCTAAGGACCCTCCTAAGTGAACCTTTATTTTGGAAGCGAAAATGGAGTGACCCAAGCTCTACAAAAAGGGTTCAACAAACAAATTCGGAATCTGTGGCGTGACGTGAGATATTTGATATTTTTGGCGAGTGCCCGACCCATAGAGGGTTTTATTTATAGTCCCTGCAACAAGACGATAATGGCATACATTATTTTGACATACGGTTATTTTATGTATTATTATATCGAATAACGTCCATAGATGTACAGCCATTCTTTCTCGTTTACTTTGGGCCTACTTTATTAGTTTCTGCAAAGGACGGACATCACTTCGTAATCCCTTTTATATTATAGGGATGATACTGTATCCTCGAGGTGTCCTCGTCCTTGAAGATCCTTTTTCATTTAAGATATTAGTGATTGATGACTTAGCTTCTGGTTACCCCGACGGCCTGGGATTATTAATTTTAGATTTTTTCCTCGCCGTTATGTCAAATACCGACCTACCTATGTAGGTATTAGATTAGTCCTTCATCGAGGTTTCCCTGAATAAAAATTTACTGAAGCGATCATTGAAAGGCGTTCGACCGTAGTAATTTTGTTAAAATATGCGCCTGAGTAGCTTTTTCAATCTTAGATTCATTCTAGTTCAGGTTATCTGGCGTGGTTTATCTATAGGTATTTAAAGTAGATCTTCTACTTCTATCGCTTCTCTCATCTTAAGATTTAAAATAGCATCATCATTTGCGGTTTATATCTTTCCAAAATTAAAATTTGGGAACCCCACGGAGTTTCGCCCGATGTTGGTAGCGCAGCGTCATCAATCATCATACAATTTCAACTCACGCAATTACTGTTTTCCATTTCAGGGCATAACCCTCAAGCTAGCAGATGACGGGAGATGCATCGTGGCCCGTATCATGCATGGCGGGATGATCCATCGGCAAGCTACACTGCACGTCGGAGACGAGATCAGAGAGATCAATGGGACACCAGTTGCGAACCAGTCAGTGGCGCAACTCCAAAGAATGCTGGTATGGTTGTGCATCTTTTTAGATGTAAAATACATAAGTATTTTAAATAAGTAAGGAACAGTCTGTAAAAGTAATAATTTTCACAAGTTGGGTTAACTCGTCTGTAATAGGGACTAATATACGCTCTCGTTCTCACACCCTACGAAGAGTGTTATATAATATTTTGAAGGTCTCTCACTACGTACGTCTCGTATCATTATCAATTTGATTACCATCACATTGGAGTTACAGTGTCTAAATTAATCTGTCTTTAATTTCAACTTTCATACGAAGATCGCTAATGTACCTATGTGTGAGCTTGTCGCTTTAACCAGTATAATATCGTCCTGGAGAATTTCAACGTTAGGTAGGCACCCTTGTGTCTTGAAGTGCCTATTTGGCTTAGTTTAACTTCGTAAATTGATGAAATATCGATTTGTAGTTAAACATAATTTCATCTACAATATTGTATCTGTGTCACCTTTAGATGATTGTTTATGTTTGTTTCACAGTAAGTATATTTACAATGTTTCAGCGCGAGGCTCGTGGGTCGGTGACATTCAAAATTGTGCCATCATACCGTTCTGCACCACCGCCGTGTGAGGTAATATTTTGTATTTGTCCCTCTGTGTCTTGCCATGTCGTGTTCAGGATCTAAATCTCGCGTTTAATAGACTCTACAGTATAGAGGAATGCCTAATGTTTCGAGCTCTTAGATTTTTTATTTTATTTTATACTTAGATGCTAATTGTCCAAGTTCATACAAAACATAACTTAGTATTCAAAATAATTGTAGTTTTGCTCCGTTTAACATAGATCTGTGGTAACAACGCTTGCTTCTTGAGTAAATAGTACTAGTAATAATAAAATAACTAAACCAAACAAGAGTCGACAAGCGCACACAAATCACTCTTCGATGCTTGTCTTAAAAGCATAACTGATTGGACTGTTTAAACAAAATTTGTTTTTCTGTTCTAACTAGCTTTTCCGGATAAAGCCTTCGCCCGTGCTAGTAAGTAGCGATCCAGATCCGTTGCTACTTTATGTTGTTTTATGTTGGTTCGAGGTTTATGTTGTGTTATGTTATGTTGATGTACATATATACTGTCTCCCGGGCATGGCTGCGCGTCCCCGCGATCTCCTACGTTTCTGTGCGCTTGTTGTTCTTTATCATTGCTTCACACTGTCACATCATTGTCTCACCTTTCATCTTTTACATCAAATCCTTATTATTATTATTATCATCATCTATTATCTTTACTTGATCTCAAACGACAGGTTCATTATTTTCATAATTTATATCACAAACATTATTCTCATGTACTCATGTCACACAATCACATCATACTCGGTCGTCCTATGAGCTATGTGTCAAATATTTTGCCTTGTTGGACCAACATTGCAACGAATATATTTCTGTTACAGATATTCGTGAGAGCACAATTTGAATATGATCCTCTAGAAGATGAGCTGATACCGTGTGCTCAAGCAGGCATCGCTTTTACAACAGGAGATATACTACAGGTTCAATAACATTTAAATTCTTATTCTGACACTGATTCCACATTCAATCATTGACCTCGAAGTTATTTATCAATCGTATTATCGGATGATATTGATATAATAAGATCTATTATAACTGACATTGTGCTCAATACTAATGTTACCTACAAAGCCAACATGTCAATGTCCGCTGAAGAACACCTTATTTTAACTAAAACACTGTTTAGTTAAAATCTGTGAAAGGTAAGTTAGTTAATCAATACTCAAGTGAAACTTTGAAATATCATTCCAGATTATAAGTAAAGACGACTCCCACTGGTGGCAGGCCCGTAAAGATGCCTCTGGGGGTTCGGCTGGACTCATTCCAAGCCCAGAGCTCCAAGAATGGAGAGCTGCTTGCGCTGCAGCAGAAAGATCTACCACCGACCAAGGTTACTATAAACATGTCTACTAAAAACTAAAGCCAGAAGTTGTATTCGCATTTCAGAGTTGTTAATTTCCATAGAGTTTGACTTGTTCGGAGTTCCATGCAAAAGACCACCGAACACATGAAATATGTGAAAAACTATCGTCTATTCGTGAGCTTCGTTTTTTGCACGGGACTTGCTAATGAACTGTATATTATTGATGTGTTAATTTCTATACTTATGTAGACGACTTTCTGGTGTATGACTAGTGAGTGTTTTAGTTTTATTTAAGAAGTTATTGATTTGCATCTTCCTTCTTATTATCGATGTTGTGTTAGGGTGTGTTTCAACTTACGTTTTAGTAGTCATTATCAGTCTTATCACCTTTCACTACGACTTCGTTTATTTCATGTGTTGAGGCTATAGGTAGTGTAACCGAATAATGATGTAAGCTGTTGATTGTTAATTGAGTGGTATTAAGTATTTAATATCTGTTCTGCATATTTTCAACAGCTTAATTTCATAATAATTACGTCAAAACATGTCAATTTTCGTCTCATCTGCGACGTTTATCATGCTCGTAACTAAACATTAACATTTCGTGTTTTGCTTTCAAACATAAACATCATTGGACGAACCTGCAGTCGGTATGTAAAATTGCTTCTTATCTATGTGTATTACGAGTAATACAAGCTCCCACTATATTATCGAGCTGTATTCTGCCCTAACTTGAAAGCCAATCTATCTCGACTTTGCATGGAATTGATACCTTTTTATCGACCAGAATTCGTAATCTTCAACTAATCCATACCATATTGTTACACCTCCCTTGATTGAAAATAGCCTTTTCGAAGTAGAATACTGCCAATACCACTTACAAAATCTTGCTAGAGACTATCAAACATACCTGCCTATATTAACATAGGGAGTTTGTATAACCCTAATGAAACATTATTGATTTTGGAAAATGTTTTGTATAAATGGACTCACGGCTAAAACTATTTTTTTTTCGGGCTAGCCGGAGCCTTTATATGGGTTCTTAACAGTTGTAATAGGATCCATTACGTACGCACGAAGCGCATTCCTTGCATGATAGGGAGCGTTGTCTGTCTACTCTTTGACGCCCAACTTTTATTGCCAATGTTTTAAGCCGAGATGCCAAATATTGTTGCGATATAATATTGTTGTTGTAATCGCAGATTTACTCTGATTAACTAATAACATAGGTACTTACATGTGTTTTAATGGTTATCAAATAGAATGGCAATGAGAGTTTGCCCTTTGTTCTTGGCCACATTTGATCACAAAACATTTTCCAAGTTAACATTACGTGTGAACCCGACTAAGTAGTAACCTGTCTGTACCATTCCATTGATTGCGTTTGCATGACCCGTGTTGTAATGTTGTGCGGCTAGGAGCTGAAGGATGCGTGTCTCATACGGACGGCTGCGAGAACACAGGTAATGGGTTCATTTTTCTAGAGTTTTTCTTTTGTAAACCTATAAATTGTCCCACTGTTGGGCAAAGGAGTCCCCCTCCTCTTCCATCCATCCATGTCCTGAGACTCTTCCAGACACACATCACTGTATCTAACGATATCGTCTCTCCACCTACGCCGAGGTCTGCCCCGAGAGTTACCAAAGTATTAATCGATCAATATTTGTCATTTTCGGAGGTTATGGTGCAGTTCACTTAACTATCTACACAACACAATATTTTGGCCCAAATAATATTATTAGTTTTATTAACAGACTCAACAGTTTGTCATTTGCCAATTTCATGTTAGTATTTCATAATTTAATCTATCGTCTTCCTCCAGAGGAGGCCCCGGAGCGTCGTCACTCTGTAGAGCCTCTCAGCCTAAATATCTTGTATCAATTTGTAAACTAATACATACATTTCTAATACGAGACTTGAATATCATTATTGGTTGTCATCAACTAGAAATGTAAACTTAAGCTACTTAAATGTTTGCTTGTAGCATTATTTTCCGGACTATTACTTATCGATTATGTGTTTTTTGGATTTAATAATCAATTTAAACCATCAACATCATGTGCTGCAAGATAGTTTAAAAATAAATAGAACTCTCGTCTTTGTGTGTGTAGACGATATATTGGTTATCTCGGTATACTCCAAATATAGGTATAGACCGTACTTTTACTACTTAATTATGAAATTAATATTTAGGATAAATCTACCCCTATTAATCAAGGAGCTCTGTCCTTAGCTTATAGGTTGTTTGCAATTTTTGAAAAAATATTATTTTACTAAGTATTTGTTTTTGTTTCAGTGAACTGTTCCATATTCGGGCGCAAGAAGAAGCAATCAAAAGACAAGTACCTCGCGAAACACAACGCCGTGTTCGACCAACTCGACGTGGTCACTTACGAAGAAGTGGTTAAATTGCCATGTTAGTATAGTTTTTCCTTAACGTAACCTAATTTCAACTGTCGTCTACTATTCAAGGCCATCCTGTATATTGTGCATGTGTTTATTTCCTATGCGGTATGCGTTCATAATAGAAGCATTTATTTATTTTTCATACCTATACTTCGACAAACGCTTTCGCGACCCGCTCTTGGTTGCGGACAGGCTAACAATCAGTTGATGCAGAAAATATTAAATCGTAAGGTTCAACGTCAGGCCAACCAATTTAATTTTGTTTCATACCTATTGTGAGATTTAATTTTGTGGTAAGAGAGGCGTAGTCTCAAAATATCTTTTACAGTCGAACCCAAACGATGGGAACACTATAAAATGTACTTACTAATTTCTCCTTTTCTCATATTTTCCAGCATTCCAAAGAAAGACGATAGTGCTGCTCGGCGCGCATGGGGTCGGCCGGCGTCACATAAAGAACACGCTCATAGCACGCCATCCGGATCAATACGCGTATCCTATTCCACGTAAGTACTTATACAATAATAATAATAATTTTATTGCCAGACTACCTTATTTACATTATCTAACTACTACTCTTGATTATGTATTCAGTTCCGCTTCCTTCAATTTAAAGCGTCGGAAGACCCCTCTAGCTGGAAGCCGGTATTATAAAATTCAATACTTACTTAACTGTTTTGGGTAAAATATACCTATCCGCAATCATATCCTCAAGCATGACAGGTTGCACCTGCTCTTTCGGGGCTATCTTCTGTCAGGCTACTTTCAAGTCCAAGTATCAATCTGCTACACGAACTCATCGCAACCTCTTGACGATTATAATCGTAACTTGATGTGCTGTCGACTAGAAGCCCTGTGACATGGCCTATAATGACGTTAGGATAACGTCTGCTGTCGAATGACAGCAACCGCGACCGACTCCGGGACATAGAAATGCTTAGTTCGGAACATGCTCACATTTACATGACTTGTATGATAGTGTACTTTATAATTTAAATACACACAAGAATAATCCGTGTGTGCAGCCCCTTAGCCTAGAGGATGTCAATCCTATACATTTTTCTTTCTATTCCACTAGCGTTAACAAAAGCCAATGCCAATCTTTACGATGTTTTTCTTTACCGTTTTATGAGCAATCAGTAAATGTACTTACGTAAGTTATCTCGATAAACTCAATGGTAGATTTGCCTACCAAAGATTGTAACTCCGGGGGGCCAAGTAATGTAATGGGAATTTATGGGAACCTATATATTCTAAACCGCACGCTATACCTACTGTTTCAGATACGACGAGACCGCCAAGAGCTGATGAAGAGAACGGAAGACACTACTACTTCGTCTCCCACGAAGAAATGATGGCTGATATCGGCGCCAATGAATATTTGGAATATGGTAATTCGATTCGCTTTACAATAATATCGCCGAGTATACTTGTTACAGTAGCAAACGTTCTTAATTATTATCAAACGTAGATAGTAAAAAGCATTGTCATAAAAGTAAGTTTCAATGCTCCAATTGCAGTTGACATGCCGAGATTAAATATTTCGGCCTTTGGACTTTGACTCGAAATAAAACCATGCGTCTGGCCATTTACATAACCATTAATTTGGACTGGCAATGGATTGACAAGGGGCTGCGTATAAGGCCGCGTTTCGACCTGCAAGAACACTTCTGCGAGTAATGTCCGACAGCAGCTTGCAAGTGTAAACTCCGCACAAGCGCGGATCCATTGTATAAAATTCTGCAGGGCGTCATATATTTTGTAAACATCTCCTTTGTAGGAATGCACTATATCGATAACGAGCGAGTTCACACTACCATTCGCACTTGGCTGATTTTCGGATGTGACCTTTTTTGAGGGCTGAATCCGCGCCTGACTCCGCACTTGCTGCACAGTTTACACTTGCAAGGTGCTACCGGACATTACTCGCTCGATTTCCACCGTTTACTCAAAGACTCAAAGTAAATTCCATTTCAGGCACCCACGAAGACGCAATGTACGGCACGAAGCTAGAAACAATTCGGCGCATCCACGGCGAGCGCCGCATAGCCATTCTGGACGTGGAACCGCAGGCTTTGAAGATCCTACGGACGGCGGAGTTTGCGCCTTACGTCGTCTTCATCGCTGCACCACCGCTCAATAATGTTGCTGACGTAAGTATTTTCTTTATAATATAAGGGACGGTAAACAGGTGGATGGGCTGATGGCAAGTAGTCGCCATTGCCTCCATCCCAAAAGATTTATAAGGGCCGTTACCGCCCAGAATCATCCCTTTATTGCAAGTAGGTACGGTGGAACACAGAAAGGTGTACAGGAGAGTTTTTAAAGTTGAGATTTTTTCAAAAACTACTTGACAATTGCAAAAATTATTTCACTGTTTGATAGATAAAAGTTAAAACTATGTAACTGTAAAAGAATTATTAAATTCGGTCCAGTAGTTTTTGAGAAAATCTTAACCTTATTGAGGCCCCCTGTATGTATACTTATCTCTGTCTTCGAATGTACCAATTAACGTTACTTCACCCAAAAATGTTTCTTTATAACTCGCAATGAACCTCCTTGTTCAACTTGTTGATGAATGTGGAGAAAATGAGAGGGGTTATTCCGGGATCGCAACAGATGGAGTCCATCATGTCTGCCTCACGGAAGCGTGAGTTTATGTATGTCATCATCATCATCAGTCTATTTATATTGCCCCACTGCTCGGGCACAGACCTTCCCTTACATCGAGGGAGCTGGGGCCATTATCCACCACGCGGGCCCAGTGCGGGTTGGCGGATTTCACATGCCTTAGATTTTTTTTTCCTTCTACGGCATGTAGGTTTCATCACGATGTTTTCCTTCACCGTTTTGAGAGCACTCGGACTCGGAAATGGACGTAAGTTTTTCCGTCGTAAAAACCGACGATAACTCATTGGTACATGGCTGCCCTGGCTGGGAATCGAACCTGGGACCTCCGTATTGCAAGTACATTGACCCAACCACTGAGCCACCGAGCTCTCTCTATGTATGTACTTATGATATATTTTATAATTGTCATTCATAGCATAACTATTTCATTGTTACAGTACGACGGTTCCCTAGAACTGTTAGTCCGCGAATCGGAGCAACTCCGGCGCACCTACGGCCACTACTTCGACATGACGATCGTGAACAACGACATAGATGACACTCTTGCGCAGCTGGAAGCCGCTCTCGCGAGACTACGCTCCACACCGCAATGGGTGCCCGTGTCTTGGGTGTACTGACAATCTGATTATTATTTGTAAACCAATTTATTTAATTACTCCGCTGGCTCAAGTCCGTGGATAAAAGAAAATACATCGATTGTATTACGTTTTACATGTTAGGCTAAGTTTCCACTTGCAAGAAATGTCCGACATCAGCTTACAAGTGTAAACTCTGTTGTTTAGTATTTCCTGCGAGTTTGTTGCAAGAAAATAGCAGGAATTTACGATGTGTAAACGATATTGCAAGTATACCTAATCAAGTGTCTTATTTTGTAAACAGAAACTACTAACATTTGAAGCTTTTCTGTCATTATTGCACAGTTATTTTCACATTATTAGATCGGAGCCCTTTATTTTCACAATGATGGTTCCTTCAGTGTTACACCACAACAGGTAATTAGACGATAATATTTGTTTATAAAATAAGACACTTGATTTGGGATTCAGTATTACCTAGGTAACAACACACACTTCAGTAAAAAAAGATCAAGATAGAAAGGGACAGGGTGGCTAAACGGTGGCGTAACTCTAAATCACGTTTATGAATAATAACCCTAGTGTCGAGAGTCTGTAAAGCGATAACTATGACGCTGCCTAACTGATAAATGACAACATATGGTTATGAAATTCATGTCGATAGACATTCCTTGGTTTTCATTAGTAAAGCCTGACACACACTCAACTGGTCGCAGGCCGCGTGCAGGTCGCGGCTGCGCGGATGTATCGCAGTTCCCGGGGCTCGGCAAGAATGGCACGAGGTGGAACACCCCAGGAGGTTTAGTCGGTATGCTGCCCCTTCAGGGCGGTGAGCCCGACATAATCAACACGCTCCCCCGGGCGTGGTGGTACATGATTTTGCATGTTTTACCTAGGTTAAAAAATAAAAAAAAGGTCGCGGCTGTGTTTGGAACGTTTTGGTATCAACAAACTATTATCATACCATCTGTCATCAATTCTCCCATTTTATCGACTTGACCGCGCCAGCGGAGTCTATCTGACTTGATTTCGCATATAATGTACTAATTTATCCTATTTATATCCGTTGCTTCGTTGTGTCAAGCGTCATTTACAAATCTAATAGCACATGTACTGCCGTTCTGAAAAAAGTAATGCTATCATGATATTATGTTGTTGAATAGAGACTGAGCCAACTCGACTGTCACGTACCTATACTGCAGCCCAAATCTTATTTTGTAAACAAATATGATCGTCTAGTTACCTGTTGTGATGTAACACTGAAGGAACTGATTAATCGAACCTGTTCATCATTGTGAAAATAAAGTGATCCGATCTAATAATGTGAAAAACTCAGCAAAAATCCCAGAACAGCTTAAAATGTTAGTAGTGTAGGGTAGTTTTTGTTTACAAAATAAGACACTTGATTTGGACTTCTGTTTACGGCATTTTATGATCAGTACTGAGAAATATCACATAGGTATAACTAAGTGTAGGCCGAGATTCACAGACAGTTTTGAAGTGAGCTGAGTTTCAGCTCGGTCTTGCAACTGTTAGATTTCATACAAGTTTCGTTTGTGAGAGCGAGCTCACGGTAAGCTTGCATATTTTGCTAGTCACAAATCCACAAATATAATTTTGAATAATAACACAGGTTTACTCAATAAAATTTGTATTATCGCAAAGCGCAATAAGGCTAAATATTTTAGTACCTACTTACTTAATTCATAAATTATGTGTGTGTATATCGCAAACCTACTTACTTAATTCATAAATTATGTGCCTACGTGGAATTTGTAAGTGACGTTTGACGTTGCCAATTGTATGTAAGTACAAATGTACCTACACCTTTACACGGTTAGCCATAAACCTAGATCAACCATATCCCTTAAACCGTGTTTTGTCCCTTTCACAGATCGCTCAAAAATGTTAATTTAGAAAGGGACAGTTGCTTAAACCGTTGAATAACTTTTAAGTCACGTTTATGGCTAACCGCGATACTTAATAATGATATAATACCAAGCTGGAGTTGACTTTGCGACATCGAAGGCGACACTTCGTGACATGAAATTAGTAATTTTCATGTGTGAGTCAAATTCAGATTGGCGTCATTCATTAATTTAATTCCAAAGATAGTGTTTTACAAGTCATTTGTTGATCGAATGAAATGCACGAAATCACTGGAAGTTATTTACTGCTCTGATAATTAAACCTGTTCACGCCTATTCATTATTGAACTGAACTAAAATCGTAAAGTACCTATTGATTTTAAAATTGTGCGTTTTTCATTCATGTTAATGCTTCCTAGCGATTTTTTTCACAGTACATAATGTTGACGGCAAATGAAGGACGGTAATGACTAATTTTACTTAGATACATTCTTCCTCTATTTATTTGGAACGGTAATAAGGAATGATCTTAATTAATAATGGAACGAATTCTCAAGATGAAGGAATCCTAATGTGGTTCATTAGAAACGATTAAGTTAGCCCACAATTTATAGGTAATTAAATAAACCAAACACTTGCATAAAGATGTGCCTACTTTATTGACTCACAGTCAGTAAATTACTAGTAACTGCCATACAAATTAAAAAGAACGATGTTTAGTGACCAACAAAGAATACTGAAAACGTTTAAAAGGCAAAACAAGACCAATAATAATTATTGCTTAAAACCATTTAAAGTTACTTAATTAACAGGTAAACAATGATTTCACTTTAATTAAGCGTTTTGTTATGTACAAGTATATGTGTATATTTATTCAAAGTAGGAAGATATTAATTTGCAATTGTGATAATTTACTGTTGTTTTATCAGTTCTAAGCAATTGTTGATTTAATTTGAATTAAGTTTTTAGTCTAAGGAACTTAAACTCTTTACTAGCTTGCAAATCATTTGGTGCATCAAAGCTCAATTACACAAATTATGTGCCAAATATACGTATTACAATTTTTTTCTAAAAAATATTGAAATAATTTAGACACTTGCACACGACACGTTCACACGATTTTTGGAACAATGTACATAATTACATTAGTTTAATAATAAGTATAATAAATAACAATAAACTAATTCTCTAGAGATGTACCGTAGCTCAAAAATGTTTACTTCAAAATTTACTTATAAGATCTCTACTACTAGGTAATACTATTATAATTCAATCTTGTCGATTTCCAACTATTGAAATGCTGTGCACTTTTGTAAATACAACAATTATGCTGCATAAAAAAATATGTAGCATAAATAATACATACCTATTGTGTATATGCATTTCCCTTTATTTATTAATTTTAGATCTGTCTCTTGCTTGACCTTTGATATTACCTATCAGTACCTATCGTTTCCTATCTATTAGTTAATATGACTAATTATTAACTAAATAGGTAGTAATTTAACATTTTTATTGACTAATATAGTAAGGCGCTGTTGGGATGAAACCATGGAGTGCTGAAGAATGAAAAATATTACATTTATCGTCTATAAGTAAACAAGTTTACGTAATAAAGATTAATTTCGACATAGTGCCTTCCGTATTTCGTAGTTGGAAAACGGTCTATTGACTATATCACAGGATTAGAAATCACAGGGTTTCAAGGATACTTAGAGTTTTAATTACCGATATGTTATTGGTATTTGTTACTTTCTCTAGATTTGTAAATGTTTTGAGTACGGTGCCATTGAAATACTTTCCTACACATGAGCAGGATAGTATTTCCAAATGAAAAGTTTTGTTCAAACTATTTAAACTTGCAAATACCTAAATTGAGATATTATAACGAATTTGATAAGGGTATTGAAACATTCCATATCATATAATTTTATGGTTGTGTAATTGTCGTAAATCGGCGTAAATTTAAATAAAATAACAGCCGGGAAAATCGGGAAAAACCTAGACAATCAAGTTTTATGTTTCATTCGTATTATTTAGTAAAATAATCCTCTACTAAGGACTCAGTAAAGGATTATTTTATGATTATTAATTATTTATCTACTTTTAAATAATGGCACCGTGTTTAGTTAACAAAATGAACATGTATTCAATTTTTTGCAGATGTTTCTCTTAAATTGTCGTATCTCTATTTTTTGGGAATACTACATTGAGGCATAAGTCTTCACCTATTTCAAAATATTTGAAGAAAGAAAGTTAAAGTATTTTGTGTCAGTGTAGTATTTCATCAGTTTATATTTTATTCACATTTGCACTCACCCATTCCTGTAAGTATACAATTATAAATAAACATATACTTAACTATTAAAAAAATAAGTAGTGAAATTTTACTATGTAACTCACTGTTTCACTACTATTTTTATTTCAGTCAGATATTTAGGCTAAGTAATAAGGGTGTAATTAGGGTGGAATAAAAAATTATGTTTCTTTGTATTGAATTTATAAATATAGGCATTTCAGGAGAGAATTGAATTTGTAAAGATTTTGTCATTTTGGTAAATTCAGATCAGATGTATTTCAGAATATTTGACAAGTCTAAAATCTGCATTATTTTTATTGTAGGAAAGAAATATCATACTTTTAATCAAGTCTTTAATTTAAAATAACACTATTTACTTTAAATTAAAGACTTGTCAGTCAGTCAGAATTTTCTTTAAATAATTTAAAGTTTTTTTCAGTATTTCTTGCTACGCCTATATTTCTAATTTATATATCCATTTGAATTGATACATTGTAATAATAACTTATCAATTTAAATGGATATAAGTGGCTTAATTGTGTTTTTACTAAAATATTATGGAATAATTACAATAAGTAAACAAATATTTTTTTCCTATGTATTTTCGAACATCGTTGTCACGTGTGTCGCGTCGCAATCTTCTTGAAAATTCTCATAGTATAATAAGACGGTCGATAGCCAATGAATGTAGTTAAATTAATCATAAAAATATTGAATTTAATATTTAAGTAAGTTTAAAGAAATGAGAGTGAGTTTGAATGCGCTGTGTATGAAGGAATCAACTCGACTCGCCATTTCTCAGCCGTCGAGTTATTTCCTTTATGGCTATGTGAGTAGCACTTTTCTCGTTTTATTTAAAATTGTTTATTAGTGTTGCCATTTAAGAAATATTTACGATACTTAAATAATTTTACTGCAGTTTTAATGTGCATAGGGAAGTTTTCCTTTATTAATGTTAAATCTAAAAGTATTATATTTGTTAAATAGGTACATTAACCATTCCAAAATATGTATGTATACAGAAATTGGTTATTATAATGATAGGGATAGAAGTAAATGTAAAAATTATTTCAGTACCTATATTTTTTTGACAGTCGATTTTTTTTATAAGTTAAGTGACATCGCTTATGAAACTAATAATTCAGTTATACTTTCGTTGTTTTTGAAATTACAAATATGTATAGGTATTTCAGGAAAGTTCCTCAATAGCGTATGGTTTTTTTAATATTTTACAAGTTAAAAAAAACTGCTATTCCTTTCTTTGACTTTAGGAAAGAGAAATCAGCTGCTTATGATTACAGTACCTAATGTTGAATAATTATTTGTATGAATGATGTTAAAGAGAATAATATAAGTACTTAGGTACCCACTAATATTGATTTTCAAGGATTTCTAACTAATTTATGTTTTAGGACATATTGTTAATTAAGCATAATTTTTTAGTAAATTAAAGTATTTAAACTGATTAAGAAAATTATATCTTATATTGAATATACAAGAAATATCGTTTAATAAATTATAAATCGTTGATTTTTTCTTAGACGAAAAAGTTAGAGTTTTGGTGTTTGTGAAAATGTATTTAGGTACTTATTTACTTGATATTACGTTAAAGAAATATTACTAAGTATATTACTTATTTACTTAGATTTTCTTTTTTATAATAGTGCTGCTCTTGGATGGTTGTTAGAAAGAGTAATTAATAATACTATTTAAGTAATTATTTAATTATCGGAGTATTTTAAAGTAGTGACCATCACCAAATTTAAGCTACGCCTGACACTTATCATTCCAATATTTACTTTGTTAGAATATTCGTTAAAGTTTTAACTGTTTATTATATTATTTTAGTTGAGTGTCATTATTAAATATTATTGTTACAGTCATTAGGTAGTTTAATAGTTAATCAATTATTTGGTTAATGTGATTTTCAGTACGTTTTATTAATAAGCAACTAGTTGATGATGATGGAAATCTTTATTTTTATGGATTTTTTTAAATATGTACTTACGGACAGTACGTGCCTATCTTTATGACGTATCTGAATATAGTCACACTCAGCCCGCTACCTCACCTCCCCTAAAACGGCCCCACGGTACGGTGGAACACAAAGAAAGGTGTACATGAGAGTTTTAAGGTTGAAATTTTCTCAATAACTACTTGATCTATTGCAAAAATTCTTTCACTGTTTGACAGATAAAAGTTAAAACTATGTAACTGTAAAAGAATTATTAAATTCGGTCTAGTAGTTTTTGAGAAATTCTCAACCTTACTGAGGCCCCCTCTATTGATCGTGTAGGGGTATTTATAACAGTTCTTGAGTAGTGGCCTTTCGACGACATCGTATTTAAAGGCCGAGGGAGGTGCGGGGTAGTATTGAACATTAATATATCGTGTAGGGGTAGTATTGAACGTCCCAGACGTACTAAAATGTATTCCATATTATTGCACAATAAAAATATTGCGCATTATAATTGCTGTGTGGGGCAATTAGGTATTGTACTGCGACGCGACTCGCAACTATATTCAGGGTACGTAATAAAGATTGGCGCGTAGGTACTATACGTAACTGTTAACCTAGATACCCAATGAATTTATTTTATTGTGATTTTATGATAATCAAATGAATTCACCTTAATTATCTTACCACAATAAATAGTAAAATCATTAATCGAAGAGAAAAGTAGAAATGATACTTATTAAGTATAATAAATAATGGAAATCACATGAAATTGAACGAATGTTAAACCATAGTTGAACATAAACCTAACCTACCTAAGTATTAATTTAAAATATAGCAGAGTTTAAATACTAAAGCCGAAATTCAGAGAAAAACTTCTTAAACTTTTAGCAGTTGTAAGAGCGAGCTCAATAAGGTTACGCTCGTACTCAAAATGTCTCTGAATATCGGCCTTAGATACCAATGGATGAATCCTAGGTATGCTCTAAATGACAGAGAATAAATGATAAACCAATGGGTGAAATCAATAGAAATGTTGGTATTAAATGCCAAAAAGACATCAACTGGTTAAGATTTTATCAAGAACATTAAGATGACTGAAGTAAAATCTTATTATAATAACTGTTAAAATTGAATAAACCGCACAAAATATATTTTTGTTTTATTTATTCTACTAAATAAGTACCCTGCATTTTAACACGTTCAGTCCAGTGCCCCATATATGGAGCACGACGAACTAGCTTCACAAACCCGTGCCATACATATGTGGCACTATGAAAAAAGTATGTGCCTACTAGATCCGCACTAAGGGTATTTTTTTCTGAAGGTAAGTAAATACGATGTCCTTGGTGGATGCTGCTGTCCATTCGCGTCCTATTGTCTTCAGAAGAGTGCTCCACCCAGTGTTGAAGTGCTCACATAACGATGTATTTCGACTTGTATAGAGATTGAAATAATAGGCTGGACTTACAAGGAAATCAAAACATTTTTTGTACGGGGACTGTGAATGTGTTATAAGATAGCTAGCGACTTTGTAAATACGCAATTCTGTGTACCTTCGTAGAGACGCACGGAATTGGCGGGATTTTAATTCAGCTAGTGCCCGCTAGAGGTGCAACACAAATCCGACCAATCACGTACAGAGCTGTTGGGTAGGGTAAATTAAGTACACATACCTTCCCTTACATCGAGGGAGCAAGAGCTGTGACAATGTTCCGCTACGCTCACCAAAGTGCGGATTGGCGGATCACACATGCCTAGATATTTCTACAACATGCAGGTTCTATCACGATGTTTTCCTTCACCGTTTTGAGAGCATTCGGTAAATGTACCTACGTAAGTTTTTCCTTCGAAAAAAAAAACATTGAAAAACTCATTGGTACATGACTGACCCGCACGGGGATCGAACCTGGAACCTCCGTATTGTAAGTCCAGAGCCACCGAGCTCTTTTCTAAAGGATATAAAAAATACGGTAAGTATAGGTTCGTCTCACTTTACTTCGACAAAAATTCCTCTATCTTTTACGAAATACGGGTTACGTAGGCGGCCGAAGTGTAAAATTAACTAACATTGCACAAACAAATACAATATCGCTTGCCAGTATTGTTTCTATGTGATTCATAGGTCCTTTTAAAACTTCGTAATTCTTAAACATACCAATAACTCTCTTGTATACACTTTCTACATCTATATCTAGAGTTTCTGACTTTACATGATCACCCTTCTTAGATAACATAGGCATATCCACTTCAACCCCATTTGACATTACCATATCCTGAATGTTTAGACCCTTATCAGCCATGATTGCATCGTCGTCAAACCTGTCTAAAAGATTACTTCTTTCTAAAATTTCTTTGTCTGTTGCGGAACCACCATTACATGGAGAAACATATGTAATCAGACCAGTCGGATCAATTCCTACAAGAAATTTCAGTGTATTCCTACTTTTACAACTGGAAAATGTTACTTGATGAGCAAAAGTTAAACCTGGTCTATGAATAAGGCACTCGGTAGCATCTAGGATTATTCTAGTCAATGGGTATTTAACATTGAAATCCAAGTTTCTCCACTGAAGAGCCATGAAGCGTACCCATGTTATAAAAATATCAGTCACTTCTTTATCAGTGATCATGCACAAGTTGGATATATCTTGAAATTCTGTGTGCCTACGCAACATTGACAGTGCGATGAAAAACTGTTCGAAAGGATCTAATTTAGCATTGGGTGACGTATTATAATAGTATTTTAAATTTGAACAATCTCCGAGGGTGTTATATACAAATGAAAGTTTTTCCAATGTCTCTAAACCAGTATAAAACTGAATAGAACTGTCACTGTTATGGTAATGGTATACACTAAAAGGACCTTTGGCAGGAGGATCATCAGTCTGTAATATTTTATCACAATAAGATATTTCTTTATCAAGTTTTGGTTTATTCACATCACATGTTGTTAGTTCTTTGCAAGCTCTTTCATCAGTTACTGTTGATGCACTCATTCCAGCACACTCGTTAGTGTCCCCAATGTTTTGAAACGGATCGACAATGTCATCGGTCTCAGCCGTTTCAACATTCAAACTTGGATATTCTTCGACAAATGTGATTGGTACATCTGCAAAATAAGCATTACCGAGTAGTAGAAACATTAAATAATTTTGTAGGTACAACTGCACATAATATTGGTGGCATATAACATAGATAGGGTAGGGTATACCTCTCGCATAACTCCTATTTGCCTTAGAGGGATTAAAATGAACTTCATAAGGATCTTCTGGTGGTACATCTATTGGCAAATTTACTTTCAAATCTGGTTGACAAATGTCAATTTGAGAAGTCATAGGTGCCCAAGGAAAATTAGACGGCACAGCTGCTTTCTTCAGTCTCTTCAATTTTCCATCTGAAAAACACAATACCTATTATAATGTAATAATTCAGCGCTCCACGAAGTGACTACTATATACAAACAAAGCGCACTTTACTTCGGGAATAGCCGAAATACACCTGCGACATAAATAATACTAGGTACCTAGTTAGCACATGTATGTACACAACCCTCAACCCTGTGAAAAAGTACAGACTACAGAAATAAACTGAATTTCTTCGTATACTCACGCATCTGAAAATCACTTGCAGTGAAATGGTCTGAACATACGGATGAATGTTTACGTAAATTCCATCCAATTTGTCTCTGTACATCTACCCTGGTGGCTTTAATCCATTGTCTCCTCAAGGTTTCATCAGTTGGAAATGTATGTGTGCCTTTATTTTTGCACGTCAACACAGCGCAGATACTCATTTTCTTCGCTCGCAAAAATAGAGCAAACCATTTCAAAACAATGTTTCGTTTTGTTTGTTTACTTCGAATTGCTTGCTACGAATGTATTGTATTGTATGTACTTAGATAATTCTGCAGCGTAGCGGCCACTAATTCGAATCCTTACCTAAACCTAAACGCAACTGTCAATGTGGCTCATATGCTACGTTGCATAAGAGCGAGCGGGACGCCTCGCTTATAATATTAGCGTACGCCAATTCGCCGCAAGGAATTAGCACTATTCTCAATTTTAATACTCCTGCTGCCATCTAGTCGTACAGGTGGAAAATAGCTCCAAAACGTAGGCATCCATTCATTCTTTTAAATCTAGTGATTGACAATACTCTCATGGATTTCGAGGATATTGCTTTCAGATATATGAAATCTCCTGGTGATCAATTCTCACCTTTGGGGTGACTGCGACTTCCAATCGTTATCGCTTTCAATTTGATACATGGACGCTATACATTGCTACTATGTTTTTGCAAGTTTTAACAAACGACAACGAAACGCAGCAATGTATATCGTTCAAGTGTCAAAATGAAAACGATACCACAGAATATATAATAGTACAAGTACAGAAGAGTCTCTCCTAAAAACCGTTAAAATAAATCGCGAGTCTCGCAGCGACGCAATAAAGTACAATTCAGCTCGCGCAGCGCGAAGTGCCTACAATTATATTCACCTACAACGTGCGTCTCTTTCTATCGGGTAGCTCTTTACTCTTCTGACACGATTAGGGCTGCCGGCTTGTGAAAGATAAATAATCTGAATATTTAATGAACATAATATATTATTATACCACTCTATTATTCTACTTTTGTAAACAAACTGATATTTCAAATATACCTACGGTATTAGATCACAAAAGACCATAGGCATGCTATCTTCTTACACTTTAATGGGTGTCTACAATACTAAACATAACTCTTTTAGGTTTTAGCTAGGTACAATCTAGTCCGGGAGCCGAAACCCATATTTACATATTTAAGATGCAAGAACTAGCCTTGCGATTTATTATATAAATCTAATCTAATTATTCGTTCATTATTCATTCAATTTCATTCAATTATCTGCAACTATTCTCTAGATTGCATGGTAAAACTACTCGTAAGTTAATGGAGAATAAAATCGGGGAATAAAAATAACCCTGGGATAGTTACTCCAGTATAAATTGAAGTTTGGTCGAATCCACCCTAAATAAAATAAATTATTATGGTAGGTACTAAATTGTATGAAAGAATATTTTAATAATTTAGACCAAATTCTTGTCACGATTTTTTTCTTCCGATACAATGAAAGACGGCTAAATACGTCGCAGCGCGGGCGCAAAATAGCGGGCTACGTGCAATCAATCTGGCGCGCAGCAGCCCACTGAATAGCCGCGCCGGCGCGGCCCAAGGCCGCCCGCCCGATGTACCTGTAGATTTATACCTAAAGCGCGGAGTGCACCAGGCCTGACGATACGATAACCATAACGATTGAAGTCGCGGTCACCCGAAATGTTTAGGGGAACATTCCTTTGTAACACAGATGGTACTGGGAAGGAATGAATGAATGAATTAATTTGTTAAGGGGTTAAATTGCATTGCGCGAAAGCCTCGGTGCGCGAGTCCGATTCGCACTTGGCCGGTTTTATTGTAGTATAAAAATGGTCTCGAGAAATAACGTAAAATATCACGATTTACCGTGCTGTCTGTCTCGTGCCATTACACACACGTTTACAATACAAGCACATTGACCGTCTCGGTAGGTATAAATACTATTTTATTAAAAAAGCTATTTACAAAATAAACTAAATAATAAAGAGTGATTTAAATTCCTTTTATGAGACGCGTTTATAGCTACGCGTCATAGTTTTAACTTAAATGATAAAGGTTACAGGAGAACCCGAGCAAAATGTATGGAGTTTTTACGAGTTAAGTCATTAACTCTAGTTATCTTTTATTGCAAGTCAGTGTAAAGTAAAAAAAATGGACGTTACTACTTTATCTTTATTTGGAGATTTTATATTTTTACTTGAATATCCTTTTTTGTGGGTTTGTGATTTGCTCCCATCACTATTTCGAAACCTTCATTCATTCGCGTGACGTTCGGTGCCATTCTTTTCGTTCATTCTTTAAAGAATAAATTGAATGATTAATCTAATCATTCAATTTATTTACTTTGTTTTGCGACGACGATAATTTGTACGAAATTTTTACCATTACAGCTGCAATCAGTAATAATTTATCAATTAGAATCGTTTTGTCCCAAATCCTAGTCATGGCCCAGAGAGAGCGACGTTCAAATGCTGGTAATCGTATGGCAAAGTTGCTCGATGAAGAAGAAGAGGATGATTTCTATAAAACCACGTACGGTGGGTTTCAAGAAGTGGACGAGGACCGCGATTACGTGTAAGTATTACACTTATTATAATATCTATCTTTGCTTTTACCCCCTCGTCGATTTTCTAAATTATAACCTCAAAATCTAAGTCGAAATTTTACATACAATCAGTATTTTTCGCCAACTGCAAATTGATGTACCCCGATAGAGTCAAAATGAAATATCCAAATTTGTATTATAACATTCTGTGCAAGGACTTCCATTTTAACCTCTCGGTTAGACTGATTCGATTCTATTATGAAACCGATCATATCCAGTATAACCAGTATTATTCTGAATAAATAATTAATCAGTGTGTATCTTACCCCATGCACTGATCCTTTCCTTTCTTCACATTACCAACTGTAGTGTAGGTATGTATTGTTATTTTTATTCTTTTTAGGCAAGATAAAGAAAGAGATGATGTAGTTGACTCAGACTTTGATATAGATGAGAATGATGAGCCAGTTTCTGATCAGGATGATGATGAGAAACAGAAGCGGAGAGTTGGAACAAAATCATATAAGGTAGGTTAACCTATCCATCTGTTTAGGTATCACTCATGTGATACCAAGTGAGTCCAAGAAGGGAAAGTCTCCAACAACAAACAAGGCTTTTTTTTAGAAAACAGGTAGAAATTATTTAAAAAAACAAGGACTGTCAATTCTTTTCTTTGATTCATTTTTATAGCCTATCAGTCACTCCTACAATCAAATTGAATCTGATGACACCTCATTGTATGTTTAAATCCATCAAGCTATTTAGGCTGCAGGGTGTGCCATAGAATTAGACATACATACACTTGAAAAACAACCCTCCATTCTGTCTAGTCTGGTAAAACTAAAGTCGACAAGAACTGAAATTTTCTGGAAGAAATCGCTCTCAACGATAAGGCCCTATTGTATACATATAATATTGCTAGTTTCTGGCAATAAGGAGAATTTATCTTATCTTAACTAAGTGCCCACATCTCCAGTTTCTACTTGTGCTTTGCAAGCCTTGCTATGTTTATCTTCCCTGATGTGAATACCATGATATCATGTTTTTAATATCTTACCTACTTTTTTTTTATCAGGACCCCAACTTGAAAAAGAAGGCAGCTGATAGACCTAAGAAAACGATTGTGAAGAAGCCAAAGGAACCGAAATCTTCAGAAGAAAAGACTGATATAGCAGATAAACTGGATAGATCACTATTTGATAGTTCTATAGGTTTGTGCATATTTTTTATAGTATACTACTATAGTAAATGCTTCCGAAAAAAGCTTGGTAAATGTTGTTTACTAATTTAAAATAGTTGTTATTGTATTCCAGAGCGTAAATCGATTAGACAAAGCACTGCAGTGAAATCATTAGAAACACAGCAGAGAATAAAGATCCGGTCGGCCTTGAAGAAAAAGAAAGTGCAGAAAGTTGAGGAAAGGATGCCAACGCAAGAGGAAATGTTGGAGGAAGCCAAAATAACTGAGGAGGAAAACTTGAAGAGCTTAGGTAAATGTGTCGCATATTCCTGCTGAAGAGAACTGTGAAATTTTTCGATATCTCAATTAATACCGGAGATATTAAGCAGTTAAATCAATCATCTCTTTTTACCAATGCGTTTTTTAACATGTAGTTCGTATGGTACTAAACTGAAGCCCAAATCAAGTGTGTTATTTTGTAAACAAAAATTACCCTACCCTATTAATATTTTAGGCTGTTCTGTGATTGTTGCATAGTTATTTTCACATTATTAGTTCAGATATCTTTATTTTCACAAAGATCAACAGTTTCAATCAATCAGTTTCTTCAGTGTTACATCACTACAAGTAATTAGACGATCATATTTGTTTACAAAATAAGACACTTGATTTGGGCTGCGGTATACATCACTGTGCTTTAGAGTTTTTACATTTTAAGGTATTTTTAATTTTTTGCAACGATTTCTTTCATTGGAATTTGACCCAATGGTCGTTTTACGTACTTAGTTTAAATTTTTTGCAGTTTTGATTTACTAAAACACCTTACCAATTTAATATTTATCATGAGTATGAGTACAACCTCCAGTTTCAATTTGTTGAATGAATTCATGGACACCCTGTATATAGCCAATTTAACGTAGTCGCAAACTTATATAGCAATTCATGGTAAGAAAGAGTACTGTATAAAATAACGTAATATTATATCGACTTACATTTTTGTGTTTACAGAAAAATTTGAACAAATTGAACTAGAGAGGAAAAAGGTGCGGCCAGTAAAGAAATCGATTACTGGACCAATCATAAAGTAAGCCCTATTTTAATATTTATTTTATATGGGATACTCATTTTATACCATATTTTGGACATACTCGTACTGGTATTTGACCATTTTTTTTATTGCATCAATTAACTCGCATAAACATGACGAAGAGAAATCTGAAGTCCGTGTTTGTGGAACTCAATCCCGAAGATATTAAGCGATCAATTCAAGTGGATGCTCCATCCCTTTTTGCCCGACTGAGCAAAAAGGAGGGTTATGTTTTTCGAGTGTATGTATGTCAGTATGTAAGTATGTATGTCTAATTCTTTGGCACGCGCTGCAGCCTAAATGGCGTGATGGATTTTATTTAACATATTATGAGGTGTCGTTAAGATTAGTCTTGATTGTAGAAGTGACATAGGCTATAAAAATTTAATCAAAGCGGCTAAAATTTTTGATGGTATGTTTTTTTTGTTAATTAAATTAATTTCTGCTTGTTAGCAAAACGGTCTATAGTACAGTCGACGACAGAGATAAGTATACAGGGGGCCTCAATAAGGTTGAGATTTTCTCAAAAACTACTGGACCGAATTTTATAATTATTTTACAGTTACATAGTTTTCACTTTTATCTATCAAACAGTGAAAGAATTTTTGCAATAGGTCAAGTAGTTTTTGAGATAATCTCAACCTTAAAAACTCTCCTGTACACCTTTCTCTGTGTTCCACCGTACCACAGACAGAATATATAATAGTACAAAAGTAGTTTGTATGTCGCTACTTGCGTGTGACGTCACCTCTACGGACGTCACCGTCCACAATACATTGTGTACTGTTTCTGTCTCATTCTAACACAACTTTTCTAAATGCCTGTAATTATTTCATTTTTCAATTAATTCCAATTTTGATTTCACAGTTGATCATTAATTTGTGTCTATTCTGTAATGACAATGAAAAAACCTAATTTTCGATACTTCTTTAATACCCTATTCTGGGATATGTTTTTTAATAATCATGTTTAGTACTTTGGTAGGCGTACCAATATAAGAAAATTATTATATTGTGTACAGATATCACTCATTCACTGTACCATTGAGCTCTGAGGAAGACGATGACAAGACAAGCCTAACGCCGATCGCTGACATCAGTCTCAGCGATATCATCAAGAATGAAGGACTTAATTTTATGAATGAATCAGGTATGAGTGTCTATTATTTCTTATTAAATTTATTCAAATAACTAAAATATACAAACTGTTAGAATTTTACTAAAAATAAAGGTACTAAAATATATCTAAACTAAAATAAAACTATATGTACAAAATAGGTCGGTTGAACTATCTGAATGCCTATATGCAAGGCATTCAGATAGTTCAACCGATATTATTTATTAATTATTTAAGTATTTTTTTTTTCTATATGTTCTTAAATATCCATATTTTTTTATAGTTATTCCACCATCAATCAGTCTATGAATCTCGGCCCTACTAGCTGTTAGCCATGAAACTAGTTAAAATACATACATACACCCTTACATACATAACATACATACACACATACATAAACTCACACCGGAATCCCATAAAAGGCACATACGATGGTCTCTATGCTGCTGCGATCCTGACACACAACTCTCGCTTCCTCTACATTCATCAATCTAGTCATGCACAGTCTAATGTATTTTATACAACAAAGATGTTTTATAATTTCAGCTCGATTGCTTCCCGAGGAGCCAATGGATATTAGTACTGAATCAGCCGAAGAGAAGCCGAAGTTGGACGAGCCAATCCCAAGGGTTGACATTGACGTCATAGGTGTTGATGAAGAGATTATAGTCGCTGATATCACCAAGTGAGTACTTTGATGATTGTTTTTTTACCCGACTGCCCCAGAAGGAGATTTGATTTAGTGAAGGATTAAGTTTAGTTTGTTAATTATAAGAATATATGCATGTGGTCTTGAATTCATTCGCCAAATTAAATGGATGGTTAGGCTTGTGACATACATTAATTCTGCACAGCGTTTAAGTAAAAACAATTTAGGGAAAAATAAAAAAATATTTACCATAAATTCAACTATCAGAAAAAATATATTATTTTGATGTGCATCATTACTGTGCTTTGGAATTTTTACATATTAAAGTATTTTTATTTTTTTTGCAACGTTTTACAAAAAATCTTACCAATTTAATATTTATCATGAGTACAACCCCCAGTTTCAATTTGTCGAATGACTTCAAGGTCACCCTGTATATTTGTGTAATTACTTAGTTATTAAGTAATTTTATAGTAATTATTTTAAAAGATGTGCTGCTGAGAGTTTTTGCCACTCTTTCTCCTCAGCGTTGGCACCATTTCCTTGCAAAGTGGTGTAAATGTAATTTCAATAAATGTGTACAACATGCTTACTTGCAATAAAGATATTCCCAAACCCTGTATTTGTATCTTGCTTATCAGGAAAGAAGAGAAGAAAGCTAAACCGAAACAGAAGGATATCAAACGCTACGAGAGAACGTTGCTAACCTTCGAGAATGACATCAAGAATAAGGCGTTCGATGCTTGCTTCCCGAAGTCTCGGCCGAAGAAGCGGCGAGAGCTTTTATGCGCTGTTACGAAGTACGTACACACTTTATACCGTTCTTATTATCTGAGTCGTAGAGGTGAAATCGAACTGCAAACTGCAAGTGTTACGATTGATCTTCTGTTGCCCGTACCTATTCAGTCCCTGGCAGAATATACAATCATGGTGACTCTGTTGGAATACAGCTAAGATGGAAAAATATTTTAATTTTAGATAGGTATATGCGTTTGTCGCTAATTAGGCGTTTTTAAAAAAATGTCTGGAGCTTTTTCGAGTACAATAGATGGCGTTAAGTATGGCTAACGTCAAATTCTTTTGTGTCAAAAAATTGCATTTTTATTTATTGATGGCATATTGGATATTTGATGGCATGGCCCAATGCCATCGGCCAAAATGTCTTTGAAATCACATTACGTAATTAAATACGTTTAGTGCATTTTAAAACTTATTGTGTACTACTCCGGTCAAATAATGCCCCCTAAATATTAGAAAACTGAGAAAGACCACACTATTTTACTTTGACGTTTTTGTTTCATACTATGTATATACTTGTGCTGCCATCTAGCTTTAAATATGATTTTAAAAAGAAAACGCCTTATTGTTTCTTCTTTCTGACATTTCGTAGTATAATATCCCGTAGTTGTCAGTGCCGTTGAGTCTCATTGACATACTAATAGCATGGCTAAATTACCATGGTATGTGGCAGAGGGTAAAGGCATGCACGGCCGCGTGTCGAGTCCGTTGGTTAATTCGTCCAAAGCAGACTGTCGCTGGTCTTTGGTAGATGTAGTAGGTAAATTCTACATGAAAATGTCCTTTCCAGGAAACCAGCTCGCTACATAGACCCGATAACCAAACTGCCGTACAGAAGCGTGGACGCATTCCGCATCATCCGCGAAGCTTACTACCAACAAATAGAGGCCCGGGGCTCCCGCTCCGACCCTCAGACGGCCGCCTGGCTTCAATGGAGACGAGCTGATGCTGCTTCCACTTACGTCCAGATACATATTAAGTGATAATCATGACAAATTAATTTAGCTGGAGTATACTCGAACTAATAAGAAAGTATTCATCTCTAATTTGGATATTTATCATCAGGTTAGTAAAGTTAACAACTTGACGGATAAAAAGAATTCTGAGGCTCAAATTCAGAGACGGAGTGTGAGTCCAATTTCTTTTGACTCTTGACAATTTTGAGTGCGAGGGAATTTACAACTCAATAGTCTAGTAGTAGTCTTGATTTCTAAACGTTCTTTGTGAACGACTGATATGTTGTCTTAGCTGAATACAGTCTGTTCCTTTAACTGTTTTCAGTCTCAGTTATTAGTTGATTCCTATTCATACTAGTATAAGGGTCATTAGCATCAATAGTACTAATGAGAACGTCATACATTCTTCTTATTTAACCAAATGGCCCTTCTATTGTTGTATTATTTATGTAATAGCTGAGTTTAGTTAATTTGTAAATACTTGACGATTTTAATTGTAGTTACGCATTTTTATAATAAAAACTTGTAAGTAAATAAAATTCGTTATCGTATTTCCATGTCAGGTAAAATAATAACATTGAACATTTTATAATTATTTTATTACTTTAATGACGAATAAATAGATCTTACACCATAATAGTTAGATTCAATAACTGTACAAATTGTACAATAATTATAACTAATTATAATTAATTACTCTAGAATATGAAATAATTATGGAATGTTGAATTGAAAATAATATGGAGCTCCGATGCTATAAATATTTATGGCAATGCTAAATCTTTGCCTGGTTCCTGAATATGAATTAAGTATTATATACTGTTTGAAATTTTATGAGATAAATGAAAATTTAATCTTATGTCTTGAGTATTAACTTAATTATTAGGTACTAGTAAATACTGTCGTTTTATACTCTAGCTTTCTCCTATAGAATCTAGAAAGGTATGTCTAAAGGTCTACTGTAAACTTAGTATTCATCCTCAAATCCGGTACACTATTTCTTCTTGGTTTCTGACTAATTAACTCTTTCAAACTGATTAGTCCAGAGGCATTGGCATCCAATCTAGAATGATATTTAGAGGGATCCGTAGTAGGCAGGTAAGGATATTCAGTCAAATAAGTCTGAGCATTTTTGATCTGGTTCTCTTTAGCAAAATCGTTCAGCTGTGTTACAGCAATTTCGTATGGACTTACTTTGTTGTCTACTAAGTTTTCCATAGATTTGAAAGCCTCAAGAACAGCTTTTTTGTGAGGTATTCCCCTCAAACTACCCTGCCTGCTAAGTCGCCCTTCCATCACGTCAGTAAACAGGTCATCCACGTTGAATTTCTCGGATATCTTAACAAGTTTTGTACTACTGTCATTGTGAGTTTCCTGCAACTGATTCCAAATTTTCGAAATATCGGATGACGGCATTGAATTCGATTTTATGTTCCTTTTGACTCTATTCTTCGGACGTTCGTGTTCAAGAGATTCGGTAGACGATTTGTTATCCAATAGCAGTTCACACTCGTTCAATTTTCGAGGTTTCTTATCGTCTCTAAGTTCCTCTAATGACTGAAAGAATTGTTTAGCCAATTTGAAGCGAGATTTGTAGTCTATATGAGCAGCTTCAACTTCTCTTTCGGGGGACGATTCAGGTGTTTTGTCTGCATTTTCTACAATTTCCAATTCGATATCAGAAAGGCTCAAATAAGTTGTTTCAACTTCGAGGTCACCTGTTGAAACTATTTCTGTGGTAACTGAATCAAAGCTTTTTAGGTCTGTGCTAGACATGTTACTGCTAACTGTGCTACCTTTATTTGCCCAGTTATATCTCTGTAGCTGCTCAGTATTTGGCACAGATTTCCTTGTAGAATTATCAGTATTATTCCGTGATGCGCTATTTACAGTTCCTGTAACATAATAAATTATTATAATGTAGAATATTGTTTTATACTAGACTAGGTTCTGCCTGCGACTACTGGATCTTTATAAATTATAGCCTATGTGTTATTCTGATTTATGAGCTATATTATTGTAAAGTTTCATTAAAATCCATTCATTAGTTTTTGCGTGAAAGAGCAACAAACATTCATCCATCCATACAAACTTTCGCGTTTATAATATTGTGAGATATGTTAGAAATTGGTGCAATTGACTAAAATGTTTAATGAACCGAACGTACCTGAAGATGAACTGATTTCCGCGGGTCTCTGAAAACTGTTAGTTTTACTAAGCGTTCTCGATGGTTTTGATTTGATATCGGTTTTGGAAACACTTTCGTATAGAGATATGAAGTTCTTCACATTGATTTTAGGTAGTTCATCGCATGATTTGTATTTATCCAAATCATCCTCACATGGCTTATTTGTCAACTTGTTAAATATGTCCATTTCTGACCTACTTATGGACGATTTGCGAAGATCGGTTTTCGGTTTGTATTTCTGACCATGTTGACTATGTTTGATGTATTCTTTTATTACTGTTTTGACGCTTGGTAGCTGTGTTTCAAGATTTTGTTTTTCGTGTTCTTTATATACTGTCTCATCGTAAGTTTTATTGTGTATCTTTTGCGCCAACCTAGCTCTCTTCTCTTTCATTGAAATGTTTGGAGTTGCAATGTCCGAAACTGTTTTAGTTTCTATTTTTGCATTTTCTTTGTTTTCGATAACAGGTGCTTTTCTGTAATTCTTTTGTACGTTTTGCACTTCAGAGATTTCTTTAGTTTTACCTGTTATGATTTTTTCATCAACTGAAGCTGTACTTTGCTCACTATCCTTTCGACGGAAAATGTTTTGCATTGACTGGCATTTTATTCGTACCCACGGCAACTCCTCTGTGTGTGAGATGTTGTGGAATAAAGATATGCGACTAGATACCAATCCAGTGTCTGGAGTAGCACCGCTTACATCTGTCGACGATTCATCTGCGGTGCTTGGTTTTCCTAAAAAAGTATCTATTTTATTTAAAATCTGCTTCCTTGAAGTTCCAAAGAACCTCTTGGGGCTTGTTTCGAAAGCTTTATACACTTCCTCGGGCAATTCTTGTTTGACTGGTAAAGATTTAGCGTTATTTTGAATTTCTTTTGAAATTTCAGTAATATCTTCTTGACTACGGTTTAATTGCTGTGTCGACAACGAACTATCTTTGCTTTTTGGAGACTTTGTTGTAAAGCATGTGGTATCTGTTTCATCTTTCTCTACGACTAACTTACTGTCCCAATATTGCTTCCATTTTTCTACAAGTTTCGTATCAGTTTGTATATTTTCTGATGCAATTTCTGGTATAGGAGACTTAGCACTAATTATTTCTCTTTCCTTGTTTGCTTGTTTGTTTAAGTCACCCTTAACGTTTCCTGTTTTATATTGCTCATTTGCCTCTAAGAAATTTTTCACTATTTGTTTACCCCTCCTCTTTGTCAAGGAATCATTATGCCTCAAATGCTTAGAAGATAGGCGTCTTTTTCTTTGTTGTGTTTTAGTTTCTTCTGATATAGCCTCGATTTCACGTATTTTTTCATCCCAATATTGTTTTCTTTCTAACACTATATTGGTATGTGATTTATCGCCAAATTGAGTTTCATCTTGACTTTGTCTTATTTGTTGGTTAGGTCGCTCATATTTGTTAGCATGAAGGGTCTGACTTACTGAAACAGATTCAGTGACATGTGGCTGAACCTCAGAAATCTTGCCTTCTAATATCTCCGCGTGTCTTTTCACGTCTGATAATGCAGACGCAGAATCGACACCAACGTCGTTTCTTTCAATCGAATAGTCTATAGCTTTGGCTGTTAGTTTATTATCTTCTTTCAGATTAGTTGTGGAACTGGTTCCCGAATTTGGAAAATAATCGTAATATAAGTCGTTTATTTCAGCAAATGCCACTGTCACTGGATCCGTTTCTGTTTGTTTTGTAAACGCATCACTCTTTCGGAAGTCCTTCATGCCTGATGATATACTTCTATCGCTTTCTTCTATAATTGGTGTGAAAATAGGTCGTTTCATTTCGATTTTGTTCGCCTTAACGTCTTCGCAAATTTTCACCGTGTCGTGTTTTAAATCACTGCACGTTTGCCATATTTCTCTCTCAGCTGGGCCCATATTAGAAAATTCAAAACTGTTGTCGTTAGGAGAAAACTTCTGTTTACTAGAGGTCTCACACACTGCAGAATTATCATTATTGTTGCTATCAGGAGAACTGTTACTGTCATCGATACTTACATATGCAGAATCCCACATATCTTTTCTCGGTGTTAAATTACGGTCTGATTGTAACGGTTCGATTTGATGTGATTCTTGATTATCACTTGCATTTGATAGGCTTGATATATCTACATTGTCTGAAATATTTGAATCCAAACTATGAAAAGTTGAGGATGGCAATGAACTTTTGATTGTAATCGTATGGATTGGAGTTGAAAACATTGACGATGGAACTTCGTTGCTGTGCTGTGTCTTTTCATGTTCTTTAATGGAGACGTTACCTTTTTTAATATTATCAGTAATTAGTATAGATTCCATATCTGGTTCTGGGGTCGTTGCTCTTATAATAGGTGGCAAAGAAACTGGCGCTCCAATAATGAAATCTGTTATAGGCAAGTGTTGACCTGATTGGTGGTGAATGAAGAATGGATTAATAAATTCGTTGCCGAGTATTTCATCTGAAATAAGTGCTGTTTTAGGATCGATATAGACGGAGTCCTCGCGATTTTTAACGTCATCTGTAATTATTTTTAGTATAGGGGTTTTAGGTCTCTCTAA
The DNA here is from genome assembly GCA_963506565.1 of Tachystola acroxantha. Lineage (NCBI taxonomy): Eukaryota > Metazoa > Arthropoda > Insecta > Lepidoptera > Oecophoridae > Tachystola > Tachystola acroxantha. Next base: position 3,947,156 of record OY735879.1, on the reverse strand, counting down.
ATTAATGACATCTGGTTCAATGAAGGGATTTCTGTTTATTGGCGAAGGCGTATCTGTTTCGTCTGGTTCAACCACAATTTTAATTGAAGTATCTCGTGTTTCCTCGTTTTGTGAGTTGTTTGTCTCATATTCGGTCTTTACAAAAGAACCTAAATCTTTTTCTATTACGTAATTTTGTTCAATCATATCATTCAAAAATGGATTGCTAGACATGGGTCTGTCTGCTATAATATCTTCTTCAATCTGTTGTTCTAATGTTTCGTATTTTTCTAAACTATCTGGACTATCACATTCCATGGGTGAACTTAATTCTGAATCGTCTTCAATATTGGTCACGTCCTCATCATCAAAATATTTAGATTTTTCTGTTCTGAGAGAGACGGAGATATTTTCTGGTATAATTATTTTGTCACGTTTCTCTATCAAAAGGAACGGATTGTAATTTGGTTCATTGAACGTTGAATTGACTATATCTGGAATATCTTGATGACTTCTTGGTCTTGGGTAAGTCTGTTCTTTCTTCGGCAAGGTAGAATCGCTTTTAATCGTGAGTTCGCGTATGATCTTGCAAACCTGATTCATTTTCACTACTTTATTTGCAGCTGTTTTGAATTTTGTCGACTGTGTTATCATTTTATCATTGACAGTCGTGCTTTCTACAAGTCGTGTTTGAGAATCTAATCCTAACATTTGTTTCGATGTTTTTTTAGGAGACATTAACAGTTTCGCCTCGTCATCGCTTATTTTTTCCAAGGAACCATTTTCTTTCAATAGCATCTTTTCTGTGACAAAGTCTACTATTCTCAGCACCACTTTTCTGTCGTTTTTAACATCAACTATGTCTATTTCTTCACCGTCTTCTAAGCAAAAGCTTTCGTTTTCCAAAATGCCAATAATATTATTGCAAGCTGTCATTATAAACGGCGAACCAACGATATTTTGGCCTCTACTTGCTATAGAAATCTCGTGTTTCCCTTCTAAAGCTACTACATAACCAATTTTTATGTGGTCTTCGCGTATGTCTTCTTCTATTTCTATATCGTAATTCGATTTCGGAATGTAATAAGTTTTGTTCATGTCGTTCTTTCCATAACTCCTCAAGTATGTCGCACCTTGGGTAATCGGTAAGGCATTTTTGGTGTAGGTCGGTTTCTTTTGTAACCCCAGCAGCTTTTGTCGTATTATCTGAGCCTTTCCCAGTATCGGGGGTAATACGATCATTCCATAAGTGTCTTTGGGTCCTCGTATCAGAATAGTTATTTCACCAGGATCCAAAGATTGTTGGGAAGTCGGGTATATCTTGAAATACACTTTGTTGTTGGCTTGAGCTGCTGTGAGACCTGAGCCTCTTGCGACATAATCGAGGGTGAATTGGGTGGCTTCTGGGGACGTCCTTTGGGAAGGTGGTTTGGAGACCGGAGGGGTGATCTTGGCAAGAGCCTGGCGGATGCGGTCCAAGTAAGTAGAGAGTTTCCATTCTTGGTGCTTGCTTAGCGAGTCGTTAGATTCCAGCTCTTGACGAGAGAAAACCTGGAAAAATGAAAACAGTTTCTTGTTACTTTATTAAATAAAATATTGGAAATGTTTCATCGGGATGCCGAACGACAGATTTAATCAGCTGCGGGAAAAATGCTGTTGTGCCGTTTTCTGTTTTAATAACTTCGTCAATTTAAAGAAGGTAATTAGATACTTCTTTGGGTAAGTAACTACTTTTTTTAATTAAAATTTGGATTGTTACTTAAACCAAAAATAGGAAAAAAACATTTATGTACATATTGCTCTCAAAAATTTGAAGGAAAACATCGATATTTACATGAATGAGAACAAACAAAAAATTCAAAGTGTAATCAACCAACCCTCACTTCTGGCCTTATGCTTATGTAAGGGAAGGTCTATTCTCCAACAGTGGGGACATTTAATTAGACTGATGATGACTTACGGGTTCAACACCAAGGTAATGATCAGCGATCGCCTGCGCATGCTTCAAGGACAGCCTGGTGGGGGGATGGCCTGCGCACGCGCCGGGCATAGCTGCATCCAGCACCCCGCATAGTATCCAACCGTGTCGCCATACCGTGTCCAGATGCTCCACTCTCACAGAACCCGCCTCCGCCAGCCATTGCAGAACGGATTGCTTCTGCTCTTCGCTTGAGAAGACTACTGGAAGGAGGATATTATCATGTCAACTGATACTACATATTCTACAATGCTACATTTACGCAAAATAGAAATGATTTGACTTTGGTCACAGGAGTTAGGTTACACGAAAGGTTAGGTTAGAGGAATTTATGAAGGTACTTGCAAAAAGAAATCGAATCACTATTTGTAGGTCCTTAAAATCAATACGCAAAGTGAATTTGGATTTGCGGATTATTCTTACTCAAGAATTAAGAGGGCGTGTAATCGTAAACATAAAAATATACAGGGGGCGTTGAGTTTTTCTTACGTACTACTTGACCGATTGTACAAAATAACCTATTACAAGTACTAGTTAGTAGAAGTTTAGAGTACAATGTAATTTGAATATAATTTTCCAAAAATCAGGCAAGTATTTTATTTAGAAAAGCTCAACTTTAATAACGTTCCTGTAGGTACAACTTTCTCTGTTTTAGAGACTGTACATAGGAGGAGCTTATCTGTAAGGATAGGTTTCTTTCAGAAACTCTTTGTTAACTTCCATCAATTTTGGCATAGACAGTGTTGTGAAAAATTACTGGTGCATTGTTTTGGTACAACCTCAGCCTATTTCCAAAAATAAAATAACCTTGTTTATGATCCATAATGCATTGCGATAATTTTAATTGCACTTCCAACCTATTAATTATTGAGTTGCCTAGTTCATTATTTTTGACATTATGTTTCGGATTATCAACCACAACAGTACAGCAATCTCAAATCCTGATAACTTTAATTGCACTTCCAAAGCATTAATTACTTGATACGAGTACTGTATTGTTTAATATTAAAATGTTATCTTGTAGCTCAAAGTTAATCACATAAACCGACAGTTAGACCTCTGTTATTACGTGCGAAATAGAGATTAGTATCGCGGCAAAAGATAACGGCTTCCAATAAAAGTGTGGCCAAAAGCTCGTTAGCTTTTATAGGTCAAGCTCATAAAATAATGGACGTGAGAAACTAAAGATACGAGATTCATTCGTCAAATTAGATGAGAATCAAATTGAGTTTGTTGTCTGAGACTGAGATGTCATGGCCTGTGCCTAAAGAGTACCTAATGGTACCAACCAATACTGGAAGTATGAAAGTAGGTAATATTAAGAGTTTTGTATAATATACTCGTATGTTACCGGCCAAACCCGATTTACATATTTTATTTTACATATTTTTCTACTACTTTAGACTAGGCCTGGAGGGAGGGTACATATTCTTATTATGATTAACTAGTTTGGCCTAGGCAAAACAGGTTTATCGTATTTATAGATTAGGACGAACTATACCGCCTGGTCGTCCTGAAATCGGGATTGGCCGGTAACATATATATATACTATATATAAATTAGGCATTATCGCTTTAACTATAACATACGACGACCAGCTACATCAATACGCCTTAGATTGCAGTAATTTTGTGTAGACAACTGGATTTACCTAAGCTACGCAGAGTTCGCTTTTGGCAATGTAAATCCACTAAACTCTTTGGGAATGAAAGAGAGAAAGAACAGGGAGAAATCCAGGTCTAGCTGAACATTATCGGTGCGATCAAGTCTGGCCTGCGGCTGGGTTTTCAGAGGTCCACTTCGGATCGTTGAGCAAGCAGTGTAAGCAAACGGCATTGACTTTTGTTAACGCTAGTTGAATAGAAAGAAAAATGTATAGTATTGACATTTCCTAATGAAAAAGTCAAATTTTCTTTCTATTCTAAGTACTACGTACAGTCGACAGCAGATCAATGGTAACACTTGCAGTACGATTTCAAGTCTTACGGCGCAAATAATAAGAACTGTCAAAAGTCAAAAGTGTAATCATTGATCTGCTCTCGACTGTAGGTACGTTAGAGTTAATAGTATAGGATCCGACCGAGTATAAGACGTCCAACGAGCTGGTTAATGGATGAAAAATATTATATATCAAATTAAATATGTTAATGAACATATTGCAAGTGGGTTGACTAAAAAATTTCAATCCAGAATATGATTACTTTTTTTTTTTAACATTTCATCGTTTCGGTTAATAGACAAATGACATACCAATCAAAAGTATGAAGCCTACAGAATATGCAAACGTTAGGTTGACTATTTTTTTTCCCGTCATAACTTTTGGGTAGGCGGGTATAAACAGGTACTTAAATCGATATTAGTAATTTGCACTCAGATCTTAGACTATAACGAAAGTCAATGCTACTTAGGGGTCAGTATTTTATTTTGCTTTTAATTGGCTCGGCTAAAAGTATGAATTAATGATTATGTGATCGATCAAACCCGAGTCTCGCTTTGAGATTGGAAAGTTAGATTATCCTAAAATTACTCTACTCTTACTTTGGTCTTATCCATCATCTAAATATTCAAAATACAGTAGTTTGTATGCAATTTTGTATGTAATGTAATATAATAGGCATACAATATGATATCGCTGTTTACCGTAGCATGACCGCCGTGAACAACACATAATGTATAGGTACTCAAGAAATTCAAATCTCGTATTTCAAAGTATAAACAAGTATAGCACGCACAGTAAAATAAACATTTGCTGTTGATATGAATACCTCATGCGTGAAATTAAATTTACCTTTAGGTATCGTATGAATTTACAATATTATGTACTCTTATATTGCCAGAATATGTGTTTCTAAGGCCGATATTCATAGCCAGTCTTGAGCACAAGTTTAGCGTGAGCCTAAGACGTTGTTACGTAAATGTACTATATGTAGGATTCATCATGCATAACAAAGGGTGCCACTTTTAAAAATTAACAAAACTACTTCAAACTTCTCATGCTAATTTAACCGTTCTCAGAATAATTTTGTGTTGTATTGTAATGCAAGTTAACACTTCATTGCGAATATTTCTAAAAATGGTACGCCTATTACTCGTGTGTTTCATATAAAAATAAAATTGTTACGAGTAGGTAAATCACTGAACAAAATTTTTCAGCTTAAATAATGTTAAGTTCAAAGAGGATTAATCATACAATTTACTAGGTGCGAGACAGTTATTAAATAACTGTCTCGCATGTATACCTACATAATTTAGTATATACTAAATTATGTAGGTATACTTACATAATATAAATTTAAACAACTTTTGTCTATGAAAATCGAACTTTGATTTTTTACCCGAATAGAAGATGTGATGATCTTGTATATTATCCACAAATTATAATGGTAAAATCTTATAGTAGCAGAGGCATAAAAAAGAATCTTGGGCCCACTTGCAGTAAAAGATAACACGAGAGTTAGCAACTTAACCCGTGTGAACTCCATATAGGTAGGATACCAAAGCAATAGCTTTGTGCAAGTATGTTCCCATACATCGGAACATACAAAGAGTAACGGGTACTTAGAATCTACAAGAGTAGTAACTTACTAGCTCTAAACGCCGAGTCGATGCTCTTCAATAGCCTGAAGAGGAAGCTCTGATGACCCCAGAAGAGAGTCAGCACGGTCGCCGGCGCCAGGTAGCGGAGGGTCGTCAAGATAGCATCGAGGGCCGTTGACCACATACCTCGCTGCTCCTCGAATTCCGGATACTCTGGTATAGGGAACAACCCTGGAGACAAAGAAATATATGTTTGTATGGTGTGCATTGTGAAATGTAGATTGGTTATGCTTCTTAGTCTATATAATGTATCTGATGAAATCCTTTCAGTACAGCCATGCTATATTATTTATTTTATTAATGGATTCGACAGTTCGTCATTTGCCAATGTCATGTTACAGAAAGTTCAATATATAATAGTCTTCTATCTTCCTCCAGAGGAGTCGCAGTAGCGTCTTCGCCCTGGGCAGCCGCGTCTTCATGTCTTCATTCAGAGAAGACGCCGTAGCGTCATCACTCTTGACGAAGCAGCGCGACAGTCATGTTCACTCCCGAGCTTGTAGCGGGAACTCTTGATAAAAGCTTGAAACTTCAGATCTTGATCAAATTATCCAATAAATATGTGTAAGAAAACATACTTTTCTTTTAATACTGACCAATGCTCCGCGGGTGTTGTACATTGAATACATTGTCTTCATAACGTCTAGCCAAATCTTTAAAGTTGTCAGACATTTTGGAACAAAAATCTCACTTGTCACCCATAATTTTAGGTTGCTACCTTTTCTAATTAAATGCAAAGTAATAAATGTTTCAATTATTAACTAGATTTATTGTTAATTTGGTTGTATTGATGTTTGGTCAATTATCGTGTCGTCGTGGTCACGTTACTATTTTCTGAATGATTCACATGATTTCACAAAGTAGGTACTAATATTACGAAATAGTTTCGCCATCAGTAAGTTAAAAAACATACGATATAGGTAAGTATTCGATCTACATATCATCTTTACTTTACTGTACAGTCGACAGCACATTATATTATATATATAATTTTTTTTACAATCTAGTCGTTATCACTATATGGCATAAGTGCCCACGTGTATTCATTCGTACCTACCTATATTTGTAATTCAAAATGTCTTGGCCTTATCTTGGCAATTGACATGCATTGATAAAATAAACATAAGTATTCTAAAAATAACAAGACACTTTTTTACACAGAATTCTAATTTGAGACACCGTAAGGTAGAAGTCTAATTAAAATGATCAGAGAACAATTATCAAAAACTCTTACCAAAATTGAACACAAAGGTGCGTATGGTCACCTCTCGCCACTCAACTGGTTTTTTTTCATTAACCATCTCAGTCCACATCCTAATCTTATCAGCTATGAGCTCAGACCAAGCTATATAGAGATGTTACCGCGATAACAGCGATAATAATGTGTGCAATGATTCATTTAGTTTAGGAAATTAATAAAAACAAGCCGGTTGTGATTGCAATGTTTGCAAATGTTATCAATGGAATGTGGGTATTTATTTACGGATTGTTTAGTAGGTGATTATTGAAGTACCTAACAAACAATGCAATGGGCGAAAGAAAGAAATAATTCAATGCAGCTAATGAAATTCATAAATTTTTCAAAATTCTGTTATTGACTGCCAAATCAAAACGAAATGATCATTTTAATCTAAAGAGCAAGCAAAGGATAGGTTCAGCATATTTTGGTAAATGGTAACTCAACGTCTGTTCTACGATTTTTCGGTTAAACATTAAAATAAATCGATTAGCTGATCTGTCGGATCCACAGACCTCATAGACCTGTAACAGGAGGGCTTCTGCCCGCACATGAGCGCAAAATTGCTTCGCGACACGTGTAACCTAGAGATATTATCGACATGGACGCATCTCTTTAATACGGCACCCTTGTCCCACGCGTCGTCTCTATGCGCTCATCGTTGCCAGAATTTTTCGCTTGCAAATTTGTACCTATTATATGTATATGGGGTAAGTAGTCTGTGGTCGGATCATTCGCTGTAGAGTCATGGTAATGTATGTAAACTCCCAAATTTTCTTTTTCTCAAACGTATAATCTCTACCTAGAACAAAACTTGTTCATTCTTATTCGTTTTACAGATAGTAAAACTTATAAGTGCGGGCTGCACTTACTTACCACATGAACTCTTATAGCAGGATTACTTCAATAATACTTTATTATTTCTTACAAGACGACCTTAAAGTAAGCTAATTAAGGACGTCATGATACGAAAATACGAAATAACAAAGTATTATTAAAATTATCCTGCTATAAGAGTTGATGGTAAGTGGGCTGGGAACTCTACAATTTTATAAGTTATTTTATTCTAGGATCGCAGAAAACATGTAGGTAAATAGATACTTAAATAAGTTATTTTCTGTTAGAATTCTGGAAAAGTAAATTAGAATAAAACTAGTTCCAGTTCTGTGTCTTGACTTCTTATATTGCACCAATATTACAATACATTTGTCTAATTTAATTTGGGTTAACTTTAGCCCGCCATTGGCCTAAAAACTTTACTATTTTAAAAGTCCGAAGGAAGGACTGCCTATTTCAAACTTATATCGTCATTGGTATAACCAAGTACCTATAACAAAACTAGGTTGTGTTTACGAGAGACATAACCTAGTTGTATTATCAGTCAATCCAAAACAAACATTTGCTATTACAATTAGTGCATTCAACTCTCTAAAATTCGTCTTGGCAGGTTTTAATTTACACCTTATTTCAAACTGGGTCTCGGGTTCGAAACCGGGCCGACCCAAACACGTTCCGATTAGGTTTGCCGTAGAGATTGAGTTAAGTATGTCTTATTATATTGATCGCTTTGATTAGATGATGGATTTTCTCTCTAATACGTGGTTATTAGATTAGGTAACGAAAAGGAGTTCCGTTTGAATCTTATAGGTAAGTAAGTAATGTAGAAATGATAGTTTCTTTTCTAATGCATAGTCAAGTCACTGAGAGCTCGGTGGCTCAGTGGTTGGGCAATGGACTTGCGATACGGAGGTCCCAGGTTCGATTCCCAGCCAGGGCAGCCATGTACCAATAAGTTATCCTCGGTTTTTTCGACGGAAAAACTTACGTACATTTACCGAGTGCTCTCAAAATGGTGAAGGAAAACATCGTGATGGAACCTGCATGCCGTAGAAGAAGAAAACATCTAAAGCATGTGAAATCCGCCACTCCGCAGTGGGCCCGCGTGGTGGATCATGGCCCCAGCTCCCCCGATGTAAGGGAAGGTCTGTGCCCGAGCAGTGAGGCAATGTAAATAGACTGATGATGATGAGTTAAGTCACTAATAAATACCTAAGCATAAATGTCTTTTATCACTTTAGCAGATAAAAGCCAAGATATCATCATTGGCCCGTTATCGTAATGTTTTTTTTTTCGCCTTACAAAAGCCTAGGCTCGTAACGATGAACGAAATTACCTAAACGGAGGCTTAATTGGATAGTTGCCGAACTACCGTTAGTTGGTAAACCACCCAACGAAAGTTCAAATTGAATAGTCTGATTTTTTCTACTGTGTCATTGTCACATTTTCTGTCATTGTTTTGAAGACTCTCCCCAAATTACATACAAAAAATGTTAGAGTGCTCTTGCAAGTATTAAGCCTGACACACACAGGCGCGATCTGCGGCCAATTGAAACGCACGCAAGCGATCTGAGGCCTAGGCCGCAATCCGCTGTCTACTGGACGTTAACAATGAAAATTGGGCGGCGCATGTGTTTCAATTGGCCGCAGGCCGCAAGCCGCATGCAGATCGCGCCTGTGTGGGAAATGCTTTATGATAAACTCTTAGGATAATAAAATCTAACGGATCTCGACCTTATCAAACTACTTGAAGGCTATTGATAACTGACTTGGGTTTTGTTATTTTAAGATTTCTAAGAACTGACGAATCTAGACTTTATTCTCTACAAATACCTTTATTATGTAAAAAGAGTAGAATTATGTATTCTTTTGTAAAAGATATAAATATGATAATGTCCAAAGATGAATGATGATCTGACGAAAATCTCAGGTATTATCATTATTGGATGGGTGGGGTTCTTCTGAACACGTGATTTTATATAGGTAGGTACCTATTAGGTACACCATGCGAGAACCTTATATAATTACTAAACTAGTCGGTACCTATTCTATTTGAAGCCCATGGAATAAAAAAAAATTAATTAAGTAATTTTATTATGCATGTATTTTAGATGTAACTGTTAAAATTTTATTTTGATACCCAAATAAATTTAATATTATTTATTATTATTACTTATGTGCACATAATACCTTACACGGATAAAAATCCTTAGATCAAGATTATCTTGTTTCCTATCTAAGTACTTAGGTAAGGAAAACTATATACTTAGGTAGGTAGGTTAACCTACCTAATTGTTTTGATTTAAGAAGTACCTAAGTATCTTTTTTACTCCAAGTTGAAAACAATTAATCCAGTTCTTTTTGCTACTTGACTGGTTTTTAAATTCTATACTGAAATGATTTTTACAATCGGTCAAGTAGTTTTTAAGCAAATGTCAATCCCATATCTTTCTATTCTACTGGCGTTAACGAAAGTCAATGCCATTGGCGACTCTTGATGTGTTTTCAACTCTACAATAGTATAGTCGAAGACAGATAAGTATACAGTGGGCCTCAATAAGGTCGATATTTTCTCAAAAACTACGGAACCGAATTTAATAATTCTTTTACAGTGACATAGTTTTAACTTTTATCTATCAAACAGTGAAATAATTTCTACAATAGGTCAAGTAGTTTTTGAGAAAATCTCAACCTTAAAAACTCTCCTGTACACTTTTCTCTGTGTTCCACCGTACAATATCGTAAACAAGGCAATGACATACTTTACATAGGCTCTTATCTACAAGATTTACGTGTCCGGTCGCTAGATAATGTCTAGGTCACCATTAACCTACCTGTACCTGTGATGATTTTAAAACCTCGGAAAATAAAATAATCTCGGAAATTAAACAGAGATTTTTTTTAGAAAGATATGACTCAAGCCATACTTACATAATTTTTTTTGTTAACCTATAAATTGTCCCACTGCTGGGCAAAGGTCTCCCCCCTCCTCTTCCATCCATCCCTGTCCTGAGCCTCTTTCAGCCACCCATCCCTGTATCTAACGATATTTTATATATCTGTATATAACTTATATAAATACTTTAGATAAATAAAATACACAATAGTACGAATTCTAGAGTGCGCACACTAATATTCTTTCTTTTCTCCTGTGGTTTAGTGACCAAACCTATTTGTCAGAGTTATTCAGGCCACCCGTAGGCCTCTGACATGGCCTAACGACTGCTGCCTATGAAAACAACCGGGACCAACTGCTTAACGTGCTTTCCGAGTCACGGAGGGGCTCAGATGAAATTGTCACTAGCAGTCACCAAACCAGGTACTGACCGCGCCGAATGTTGCTTAACTTGTACGATCGTTTTCAACGTGCACTGGACTACGAGCCCCTAATAGACCCGCTCGCTCTTACGCGATGTAGCGTATGAAAGACAGAGACAGTTGCGTTTAGGATTCGACTTAGAATCAGCTGCAATGGGTCTGATTCTGTCGTGACTCTTGGTCACTAAATGTAGAGCTAAACCTAAATGCAACTGTTCTGTTACTGTCACTCATTTTACATCGCATAAGAATGAGCAAGAAGCTTATCTTAGTGACGATTAACTTTATTGGGGTAATTTATGCTTGGTTAGGTGGTACTATAAAAACGTAATCTAATTTTATAATTTTAGAAACAAACGGCTACTTGTTTTAAACCTATGTTTTTTTCCAAAGAATTTGCATGTAACTACTCTGAATTTAACATTCGAAATATCAGTCCATCGATTAATAATTATTCGACGAATCGTTCAGTCGAAGCCGCGTTTGTCGACCATAAGTTGTTTCGCAATAAACTATTTTCGCACAATCATTCAGTCGATATTACGTTCATCGAACATATGTCTCTCGCAATTAAGTTACGGACCCTTAAAATTAGGTGTCATACTTTGTAATCGCTACAAACATAGCGTATTCTTAAATTGAACCCGTCATATCAATAAAGCGCCTATTAATTCTAATTTATTAGATAAACAAAAGTTATCGAACTAAACACCGATTAAATCATTAATTTTATATTATTATTCATATTTTTGTTAATTTATTCGACCATTAAAAGCTAACATTTCTGTCACACTTGCTTGACCAAACTTCAACACAACACCAATACGAACTTTAAATATTTTAATTAAACTTTAATGAATCACTAAAGTACACTTTACGCGGTACTCCTTTGGCGCAGGCGAATGAAGGACTGACAAGGTACTATACTATTATCTATAGGAATTACTATATCAATTGTTATACAAGATGAAGCGAATGTACAGGGTGTAACCATTTTCTATTTTGAACGTATAGGTACCTACAATTTGTCAGGGCCGCAGCTAGAGTTGAAGTTATGATAGAAAAAATTGTGGTTTCATGTAGGTAGATAGATAGGAGCAAAATGTTCGGGATTCTTTAGATTTCATTGGGTAGTAAATAAATAAATCGTGTTTTATGTCAATTCATACTTTAACGAACAGGGTACCCCATATAGTAGGTAGTTGATGAGATAGAGAGGTGTTTTAGGTAGGTATACGGAATTTGTCCTTCTTATCTGCAATTTAACCTACTCGTGTAGGTTTTTTTTACATCCTGTATCAGCTGTTGTTTCATATCACTGACTATAAGGTTTGATAGGGAAGACAGTTTTATATTATTGGTTATGTATTTTATCATTTTTATCAATGTACTTTATTTAGTTAGGTAATACTGTATTTGAAAGCACTCTTCCGGCTTGATTTATTTATATAGTATTAATTAATCTATACATATAAGTATTAAATTATATTTTTATTATTATTATTTTTAAATACATTAACCTATGTGCCGTTGAAAGTTTTTCGGTAACTTTTTGTCTCAGAACAATTATTTCTTTGCAAAGCGATGTAAAAAATATACATGTATTTACTTCGAATATTCATAACCGATATGAACCTGATAATATCGGACCTAAATAATTAGTGATACAACTCAATGATAATTAAATTATAATGTTAATATTATATTATTAAAATGTAAATTATGACATGTAAAATATTTTTTTACCAAATAAATTATATGATATGATATGACTCTTCTTTGGCGCTGACCGTAATTGAAAACTTAGAAAAAAGTTCTTGATCATTTTTCTGTTTGTTTTGAAATCTGAACTGACTTTTTTGAGTTTGAGTTTTAAGGCATGAAATGGTGTTTTAAATCCATGCCTTTAAATTGTGTTTTATTGCCTCTATTTCCCAAATTGCGCAATTCAGTAACACAAACCAACACCTTTTCTTATATGTATATGTAACGTCGTATTTTAACGGACGCGTTCCAACTTGTAATTTTAGTTTTTTATTATGGTAAACAGCGTAACCAGAGCCAACCTTAACTTTTTTTTAAAAATTTTAATTGAGATATCCTCCTTTCGAACTATCTCCCAATTTTTTTGCTTAGGCTGTACGGTCATCGTTAACCTTACCTGCCTAGCTTGAGTTTTTCTTTCCTTTTCCGGCTGATCTGACGCGAGACAGACATGCAGAAGGCAATTTTCTATTTAAATCCAAAATAAATGGATAATATAATGTCGATTCAGTGATTAACACGTCAACGGGTGAGTAATTGGCGTGATTCCGCACCTATTTTTAAGGTTGCGCGAAATTTTCTTAAACGAACCACATGGCCCTTATGCGTCATCGTTTTCGTTCTTTTCTTTGCAGGCGATGCGCCCCGATTTATAGAAGCACTTATTTTTCCGGAGAAAAGCGCCATGAGCGGTGAGTTCTGGCGATTTTCGGCCAATTTTTCGAAATAATAACCTCAAAATTCTAATACGGTTCTTTTATTTTATTTTACAGCTTTTCAGTTTCCATTTTCCCATTTGGCTTAATTTTCCCACCATACTTTTTCCAGTTTACGGTTTTTTTTTCCACCTTAATTTTTCCACTTTAATTTTTTCACCTTGGTCTTGCCCCCTTGGCTACTCTTTTTTAACCGTTTTACCTTTTTGGAGAACGTTTCTCAGTGATTTTTCACTACTATCACATGGAAATCACCATTTTTTAAAGACTTCTCTTAAAGAAGCAACTTTAAGGATGTTCCTTTTGAACTCCATCTACAACCTCATACGCTGGTTCCGGGGAGCTACTTTTGCTGACCGCAGCTGAACAAGATGCTCTGGGTTCGCTGCGCTATCTAGGATAAGTAGTCGGCTAGAGTAAGTCCTAGGTTTTAAGCTAGGTTCAACAAGAGTTTGTAATTGAAAGATATTGTAACTAGGTACTATTATTCCAATAGACGCTGTTTCTAGTAACTCGTTTTATTATTTCTCTTCACTCCATCATCTGGCAGCAAATCAGGTAGGAGTTTTCATATGCCCGCCTTGAGATTAATTGCCCAATCTCTCCGATAAGGTTATCCGTTTTGTGTGATGTGGATCTGATACCTTTCCACTGCTTCTCATGGCGTCCGAGTCCCGATGCTTTCCTTTTCGGGATATTATTTTTGAGAAGCAGGGCCACTAACATCTGGCCAGGGATCCACGCATGTTTTCCTTCCCTCCTCAGCCTTCTGCAGAGTGAGTAGGAGCTAACACACCAATCCTTTTTATTTTTACCAAATGCAAAAGAACTTCTCTTTTCGCTGCCTTTGTCTTTTTATTAGTTACATTTGGCTGCGAACAGAGACTGATCGGAAATTATTTTTATTTACTACATTTGGCGCTGCGAACAGAGACTTGATCTGAAATTATTTTGTTAGTTTTGTTATATTTGCTTGCTATTTGATGGAGAATTTTGTTTGTTTGCTTGTTGAGCCTAAACATTTTATTTTGTTACAAAAATACAATATTTTTTGTCTAATTTATTTGTGTATCCCACTGTTTTAGACATTTTGTGTTTTTATTTTGTTTATTTTGTGTTAACATACAAATTGCTGGAGTGATAGTCTTGTTTGACGAGTGTTGTCTGAGATATACAACTTAGTGTTTTACATATTAGTAAATTATAACCTCATAATTTTGCTTATTGTTCAAAATTGTATCTAAAACTTTAAAAACACCAAATTATTGCTTTAAATATACACATACACACTGTATCCTACGTGTCATGCAAGGTAATACAGTATTTTGACTGAATTTTGTTGATTTTGGTGGAATTTTGTTGAAAATTTAACTTGATAAAAACAATTGAAAAAATCTCACTATTTACCTAAATATTATTGCTTTTCATTGGATTTTACATGAACTATAATTGATATTGCGCTTTGCGAGGGAATTTTCATGGCTTTGCACTGTGATTTTTGTTGAAAGTGTTTGTGACTTTTGTTGTTTTGAAAAAATTGCTATTTACACCTACATACATCAAATAAAACATCATTTGAACTATAATATATAAGATTATACATCATTCTCGAGCTAGTTTGCTATAATTCTGAGCTATTTTACTGGAATTTCTTTGTTAAATTTCAATTTTCTTTTCTGACTTAACCGTTCCGTTGGAAAAAACTAACTTTTCTATTGCAAATCATTTTTATGGTTTATTTCATGCTTTTAAACCTTGTTTTATGCTTAAATATATGCCTGGATGCTAATTTCATAGCTTAACCGTAAAATTACATTCAATTTGGAGAAATCTTTCATGATTTTGTGATAATGTTAGACTTTTTGCTTATACTTTAAGTCTGTCTGGTTAAATTAGTATACTTTTGGTTAATATTATACTTAATATTACTTTACATATTACCTTTATTTTGAGTTATTATCCATTCAGTGTATTTACATTGAGGGAACAGAATTTACTGTAGTTACAGACCATGCTAGTTTAAAATGGTTGTTGAATTTAACTAACCCTTCAGGAAGATTAGCGAGATGGGCTACGCGTTTGTCTCAATATAAATTTAACGTTGTTCACAAGAAAGGTAGTAGTCATACTGTACCTGATGCATTATCTAGAGTAGAGATTGCAGAAATTGTTGCTTGTCCCGATGAAATTCATGACCCTTGGTATTCTAAAATGTTTATAGATTGTCAGAAATATCCTACAAAGCATAAAAATTTTAAAGTAGAGAACGAAGTTCTATATAAATTTGTTCGACCCAAAAACTTGTTAGTTCAAAATCTTGCGTGGAAAATTGTAATACCTCGTGAGAATGTATTAGATACTATTCGCAATAATCATGATGATGTTAATTCTGGTCATTTTGGTATTCACAAAACGATTCAAAAACTTAAAGTTCATTATTTTTGGCCTAAACTCTTTAAAGATGTAAAAGATTATATAGCAACTTGTGATGTCTGTAAGGCATACAAACATTCTAATTCGCCACCTTTAGGTCTAATGACAAATCCTAAATTAGTTGATCGACCTATGACAATGTTGTCCATAGATCTCATTGGTATTTTACCTCGTTCATATTCTGGTCATACATTCATACTTTCTATTGTAGATGTTTTTACTAAGTATTGCTGGATTTTTCCATTGTACAATGCGACTACACAAACTATTATTAAAATTTTAGAAAAGGAGATATTCTTAAAATATGGTTGTCCAAAGATTATTGTTTGTGACAATGGTTCTCAATTTACCTCTAAATCGTTTTCAGACTTTATTAAAGGATATAACATTCCTAAAGTATTCTATAACTCTTTGTATACTGCTCAGAATAACCCGGTAGAACGTTATAATAAAACTATAGAAACTTGTATATCATGTTATGTTAACACAGATCATAGAACGTGGTCTAAATTTTTACCCCATGTTCAAGCAGCTATTAATAATACTGTTAACTTAGTTACGGGATACACACCTAACTTTTTGATGTTTGGGAGGGAGTTCATTTTAGATGGAGCTTTACATAAACTTTCTTTAGCTTCTGATTTGTCAGACTTCACAATTGGTAGTCGTCCTGACTATTGTTATTTATTATCGTCCTTAGGCGAAATTTTTGAGAAGATAGTTGATAATTTAGCTAAATCTTATAAGAAGAACGCTTCTTATTATAATATAGGGAGAAAGGCTGTTTCTTATAATGTTGGAGACGTTGTGTGGAGAAGGAACTTTGTTCAGTCGAACGCTGCTCATTTTTTTTCTGCTAAACTTGCACCTAAATTTGTTAAATGTAAAGTTATTGACAAGATTTCAAATAGTGTCTATTTGTTGAAGGACTTAGCTAAAAATACATCTGGTAGATTTCATATTAAAGATATACTTAAATCGGAGTAGTTTTGAACGTTTCTAGTATTTTCTAAAGTTTAAGGGTTAATTTTCCCTGTTTTGTTTCATTTGAGTAATAGGTAAAATGGCATTTTGTATGGTGAAGTATGAGGTTTTTGAATTGTATGCCGTGTAAGATGAAGTATGAAAGGTTACCTTGTGGACCAATAGAAACAAATCTGGCATGATTTCCCAATTGTTCTTCATGTTTTCGGATTTCTAAATTAGTCAGAGAATTAGTGTTCCGCCTCGATTTCAGCCAATGTTATAAGGAATATAATATATTTATTTGTTTATATATGTAGTTATGATGGTATAGTTACTATCATCATAAATACGTTTATTTTGTGAGTAGGATACTCGCAGCCTACTCAATATTTCTCACTTTTTGGGAGTTTTGTTTTGTACATACATAGTTTGTCTTTGTGTGCATGAGAGTTATTTATTTGTCAAAGTTTTGATGTTAGGAGTTATAGGTGAACTATTTTTGTAGTTTTTTTATGTTGTTTTGTCATAGGTTAAGTTCGGTATATACCCACCTGGACATGACATTTTAACGGCGTTTAATTCATTTAATTAACCCGTCTAACTCGGATTTGACTATTCCCTTTTCCTGGTGCGTTTCGCTAGCCCGCCTAGGTGACCTTTTTAGAACCACTTGTTCTACCTTTTTAGAACCACTTGTTCTACCTTTTTTAGAACCACTTGTTCTACCTTTTTAGAACCACTTGTTCTACCTTTTTTTTTTGCCATTATCTGATGACGATGATGTGCAACCTTTTTGTGAGGTCCTTTTGTTCCGGACAGGCCCACAACTTTTTTTGCGAAATCCCTTTTTGGATGCATACTTACTTTTGGTTTGGTTGTCCATTATGAGGCGAGGGTGCCCATCATATTGAACCAGTAGCATACCGACCATATTTCATTTAAGATTTAGTTGTAGTACTGTTTCGATGCATATAATTCGAGGCGAGGGTGCTTATCGTTTTATATCAGTAGTATATCGGTTCAGTAAAGTTTTCTTTTATTTAGTTAAATGTTGTTTCGGTTGTCAACTCGAGGCGAATGCTTATCGTTTTGTACCAGTAGTTTACCGGACACATTGAATTAAATTACTTCTCTTATTTAATACTTATATTTTGACCTTAGTATTCTATGGCAATTACATACAACAGTCTTTGTTAGGTTGTCAAGGTAGGGCGTTTGAGCCGACTATCTTGTACCAGTAGTATCTTGACTAAGCTGTGCGTGTGAATGTCAGGGAATAATTTGGGATAGAAATCAAACAAATTGTTTAGTTAAACTAATTTATTTTAGAAAATTATTCTATTTCTAACGACTTATTATTAAGTGCCTATTGTACTTAGACTAAGCTTATTATTATAAGTTTAGATTTGGTTTAAGTAACATTTGTTATACTTATATTATTTTTGGAAAAAAATTATAGAACTTTCGTTCTTAATTTTTTTACTAGAAACGGGAAATTGTAACGTCGTATTTTAACGGACGCGTTCCAACTTGTAATTTTAGTTTTTTATTATGGTAAACAGCGTAACCAGAGCCAACCTTAACTTTTTTTTAAAAATTTTAATTGAGATATCCTCCTTTCGAACTATCTCCCAATTTTTTTGCTTAGGCTGTACGGTCATCGTTAACCTTACCTGCCTAGCTTGAGTTTTTCTTTCCTTTTCCGGCTGATCTGACGCGAGACAGACATGCAGAAGGCAATTTTCTATTTAAATCCAAAATAAATGGATAATATAATGTCGATTCAGTGATTAACACGTCAACGGGTGAGTAATTGGCGTGATTCCGCACCTATTTTTAAGGTTGCGCGAAATTTTCTTAAACGAACCACATGGCCCTTATGCGTCATCGTTTTCGTTCTTTTCTTTGCAGGCGATGCGCCCCGATTTATAGAAGCACTTATTTTTCCGGAGAAAAGCGCCATGAGCGGTGAGTTCTGGCGATTTTCGGCCAATTTTTCGAAATAATAACCTCAAAATTCTAATACGGTTCTTTTATTTTATTTTACAGCTTTTCAGTTTCCATTTTCCCATTTGGCTTAATTTTCCCACCATACTTTTTCCAGTTTACGGTTTTTTTTTTCCACCTTAATTTTTCCACTTTAATTTTTTCACCTTGGTCTTGCCCCCTTGGCTACTCTTTTTTAACCGTTTTACCTTTTTGGAGAACGTTTCTCAGTGATTTTTCACTACTATCACATGGAAATCACCATTTTTTAAAGACTTCTCTTAAAGAAGCAACTTTAAGGATGTTCCTTTTGAACTCCATCTACAACCTCATACGCTGGTTCCGGGGAGCTACTTTTGCTGACCGCAGCTGAACAAGATGCTCTGGGTTCGCTGCGCTATCTAGGATAAGTAGTCGGCTAGAGTAAGTCCTAGGTTTTAAGCTAGGTTCAACAAGAGTTTGTAATTGAAAGATATTGTAACTAGGTACTATTATTCCAATAGACGCTGTTTCTAGTAACTCGTTTTATTATTTCTCTTCACTCCATCATCTGGCAGCAAATCAGGTAGGAGTTTTCATATGCCCGCCTTGAGATTAATTGCCCAATCTCTCCGATAAGGTTATCCGTTTTGTGTGATGTGGATCTGATACCTTTCCACTGCTTCTCATGGCGTCCGAGTCCCGATGCTTTCCTTTTCGGGATATTATTTTTGAGAAGCAGGGCCACTAACATCTGGCCAGGGATCCACGCATGTTTTCCTTCCCTCCTCAGCCTTCTGCAGAGTGAGTAGGAGCTAACACACCAATCCTTTTTATTTTTACCAAATGCAAAAGAACTTCTCTTTTCGCTGCCTTTGTCTTTTTATTAGTTACATTTGGCTGCGAACAGAGACTGATCGGAATTATTTTTTATTTACTACATATAGTAATAGTAGTTTTTTGTATGTACCTAAATAAGTATTACTTAGATTGGTATAATACAAGTGAAATACTAATAGGTAACCAAAAATATTTATTTGCTAGAATATGGTACATACTATATAATCATTTCCATACGACGTCACCCATACAGTCTGGCCCTGCACCTAATCAAACCTAATCTAAAATGTTTATTATGATTACCAAACAATAAAAATTCCAATTGTTTACCTTACCTTATTAAACGGAAAAATAGTAAGTAATCTAATCTATGCGTTAGTTAGATAAAATTATTATATTTTTACTGTTAGCTAAAATGTAGGTGCTTACATAAAATGTGAAACCTGATTAAATTCCATTATAGTTACGTCTTTCCTAAGTAACTTTACTATTAAAATAGTTATTTAATCCCAATTTAAACAAAATATAACCTAGTAGTTTCCTTACTATGTAGTATGACCACTTCTAATTGTAGCAATTCCAGAGTGCGACACGCTAAATTTAATCGTCGCTAAGCGAGGCGTCTTGCTCACTCATACGCGATTTAGCATCTGACAAGAACAGTTGCGTTTAGGTTTAGGTAGACTTGGCGGCCACGGCAGAATCACATATCTACTCAAATTAATTATTTAGGTACTTAGTTGTCAATTGAGTAAAACACTTTTCCAATCAGTAGGAGCTTAACTTTAAAAATAAAACTTCTACAAGTAGAAATTATTTAAAAAAAAACGCTGCCAAAAATGACCCTGCCAGATTCTGCCCCTCAACCGCAAATTGTACAAGATAACGAATAAATGTAAAAATATCTCTGTTTTTTATTAAAATTATTGGTTTAAAATAAAGTTTTGTACAAGTTGCGATTCGAAAAAAACAGCTTAATTAAGAATTCAGAAAATAGTAAGAAATCGAAGCGATTTATTCATTGTTTAGTTATTCTTCTATAGGAGTTGCGAGAGTGGTAGAAAATGATACTGATTATGATTATGCAATATGAAACCTGTAATAAGTCCAACAAAATGATAGGTACAGCTTAAATGGTCACGTATTTTTGTAGGTGGGGCAAAGCTCCTTTGAAATGTGGCAATGTCTTTTATGTCCTTTTGATAAAAAAAATAGATGAATCTAACGACAGCTCATATGTTAAAATATCAAGCCGTTTAGGCTACAGCGCGTGCCAAAGAATTAGATATATACACATACATACACTCGAAAAACATAGCCCTCTTTCTTGCGGAGTCGGGTACAAAGTTGCTAACTAATCTACGTAAACAGTAGATACTATACTCTTATGTAATACAAATGAAACAGGCAGGCTACACTAGTTTACGTAGTCATTGCACTAGCCTAGGTCTAGCAATTAGCTTGCTTGCAGATACGCGCGTGACAGATTAGACTCGCTGTGTCCACGCTAGTCTAGATTAATTTCGCGCTAGATCTAGTTTAGTTAGACATTACGTTATAGTAGGTACGTGACAGACCGAATGGTGAAATGTTATTAGTGAAGCGAGTATTTGCCTGCTGTTCAGAATCTACCTTTTATGTTTTATCCGCGACAACTGGCAACACTGCTTTCAACTGTCACTTTTTATTCTTGTCATCCTAGAGAAGACGCAGTTGGTTTACTGTTTTCCAATATATAAGTTAAAATAATAGTAATAAAACTCCTGTATAGTAGACGGTTAGAGTGGGCGTCGGCCGGGTAAATGTACCTAAGTGTTTGGCGCCCTCCGATTAGATGGAGTGGAGGGATGATATCCGGAAGGACTGGATGCAAAAAAAACTAGAATCATGTTGATTTGCATGTCTTGTGGGACTGGCCAAAAGTGGAACTTGAATTCATTGGCTTACTCCCATTTGGGAATAGTAGCATCTGGTAACACCTCGGAATGTGTCTCATCTCGTAACACCTTTTAAAATTACAAATATTACGAGTCCCATTTGGTCACACCTACTTATGGTTTGCGATTAGAAATGCTGACCGACTAAAACATGCGGCGCGTTTTTATTAATTTAATGCGAATTGCGCTCATTACCTTATTTGCTTAATGGAATCTTAGTGGAATGTTAAAATAAACCATTGCAATGATTTGATATAAAGTATTCGACAAATTAAAACTGGGGGGGTGTAGGTACTCATGATGAAAATTAAATCTTTTTTTATTTTAGCCTTTTGGGCACTTTGCCAATTGTGGGGGATTTTGCGCAGGTTTTTATTTATAATTTTTATACGTTTGGTAGGTTTAGATTTAATTTGTATTTATTTGTAAATTATATACTTCCTATAAATTAAATTAATAAGGTTTTTTAGTAAATCAAAACTGCAAAAAAAAGAAAGTACGTCACAAGTCACACAACGACCTTAGAAATGACCATTAGGTCAAATTCCAGTGTAAGAAATCGTTGCAAAAAAACTAAAAATACATTAAAATGTAAAATACTCAAAACACAATAACGTATCACATTAATTAATTAACGTAGCACATCAAATTAATATTTTTTTGATAGTTGAATTTATTGTTAGTAAATATTTTTTTTCTTCCCCAAATTGTTTAATTTACTTAAAGGCTCTGCAGAATTAATGTAAGTATACCACAGCCTAACCATCCATTAATTTTGTCGAATGAATCAAGGCCATCCTGTACCTATATAGATAATGATGGAAAAAAATCCTTGGTAGGTAATAACCACGGCAAAAATATCCTAGGAGTTAACTGTGTTGCTGTGGCAAAGATTTAAAATGCCCAGTATTACGTGATTGGCAGATATTATGATTATGACAGATGATAAACGTAGTGAAGTTCGCGTTAGAGAACCATTATACTGGCTTTCATTAGTAATATTATAATTTTTATACATAAACACGGCAATGGTTATCAAATATGACCTTTGTTCCGTATAGGTACCATTTCATCTCTCAGTTTCACAATACTGGACGACAATCCTCGACTTAAAAAGTATTTGACTAACAAAGGAATTGAACTTTTGACTTTTAACTCACGTGACAGTAACTATTAGGAACAAGTCGTCAAAATTATACTTTAAAATGTGACTGTGATGGAATTTGTAAACTTAAAACTATTGTTTAGCATCGGTTTTGTAAACAAAGAGTGACTTTCACTCGGCTACGGGAAATCAGTTGGAGCGAAGAGGTGTTAATTTTTTCTTACATCTGAGACTTGATTCTGAAACTAAGTTAGTGTGAAAGCCGCTGAAAAGTCCACTGCCGAAACGTAGCGTAGGTTTGAAACAAACAAAAATCAATAATCAAAAGCTAAATTTTACACAATTTGTGAAACAGTGAAAATACTACGCTTTAGAAGGCTGCCAAAATTATGTACAGCTAACAGCAGATCAAGTGTAACACTTTGGACTTTGGACCGTTCTTATTATCTGTGTCATAAGAGTTGAATTCGTACTACAAGTGTTACCATTGATCTGCTGTTGTCCGTACGAGTATATTGCTATTTTTGTAATTTTGTTGGTACTTACCAATTTTTTATACTTACAATAAAGTATATTGAATTGAATCAACTGCTGAATGTTTATGTCTATCACAGAGAAAAGGGCACAGGAGAGTTTTTAAGGTATTTAAGGTAATTTTTTTCAATGATAGATAGGTAAAAGTTAGAACTATGTAACTGTATAAATATATAAAATAAAAATAGTCAAGTACATTTTGAGAAAATCATAATGGCTCCCTGATGTAAATTTTTCTCTAGGATGTTAGACCTTACCTCTACAATACTTGTATGTAACCTTATTATTTCGTCCAATACATTGATCTCCTATAAACAAATAGATACTCAGTCTGCCTTCTAAAAATGTCCGAGCGCAAAGAAGGACATTAATGAATGGACCCTCATTTCCTTTATTGGACATTATTTGGACGTTAACAATGGACCCTTATTTGGACGTTTTTTTAATTGTTTTATTAAGACCTTTGCGTATCTAGTTGTTTATAGGAGATCAATGGTCCAATACCAATTTCTGACTAAAGAGTAGACGAGAATTGTTTTGCTGTACTATTTTTTAATTCCGTTGATATTGGCTCGCCGTTGGATAATTAAAATGCGATCAGACCGGAAGCAGATAATTGATATGTCAGATGCAGCGAAAGCACGAAACGTTCAACTATAGCCTGAGTGGGCAAATGCTCTTTGCGAACTAGACAGAATAGATGCATGCAATGAACCTAGGTATCTGTGCACTGTGCAATTTATTTTCAATTAACTGTGTAACTTCGTAATTAAATAAATGCTCTGTGAACAAATGACATTGCCTCATTTCAATGGAGCTTTGCCCCTCCTTCAAAACTACGTGACCATTGAAGCTGTACCATTTTGTTGGGGACTTATTACAGGTTTCATATTGCATAATCATAATCAGTAGGTATCATTTTCTACTACTCTCGCATCTCCTATAGAAAAATAACAAGAACAATGAATAATTCGCTTCGATTTCTTACTATTTTCTGAATTCTTAATTAAGCTGTTTTTTTCGGCTCGCAACTTGTACAAAACTTTATTTTAAACCAATAAATTTAATAAAAAACGGAGATATTTTTACATTTATTCGTTATCTTGTTCATCATGCGGTTGATGGTGGGGCAGAATCTGGCATTGTCAAAACATGATGAAAAATTTCTTGCCGTGGGCTGTACTTGAACCTGCGACCTGTCATTCCGTGGCACGCTCTTATCAACCAAGCCACCACAGCACAGGCCACGCCACGCCCATCGAAAATCGCGGCGATTTTTGTTCCTTCAAGATTTTGCCACCAGAAGGTTTGTTTACTGAACATTAAGTTAAAACCAACATCCCTGTTATAGGATGTGAAAGGTCCATAAAATGGTCCAGTAAGTTTTGAGGTTATCGCGATAACACTGCTTACTTTCCCTGTGTGTAGGTACGTAGTAATTATGATGTTGATTAACACATTGTTAGGGAAATCTTAGATGGGCAGTTAGCATTTTTGATATGATTTAGCTGCAGGTATATTCTGGGTGCCACATTTGTATTGATGCAACAAAGAAAAATATTAATTTTTTTTTACCCGTCTGCGCAAGAAGAAGGGTTATGTTTTTCGAGTGTGTGTAAGTATGTATTTCCACGACATGCAGCCTAATCGGGTTGATGGATTTTATCTATGAGGTGTAGTTAGATTCGTCGTGATTGTAGAAGTGACATAGGCTATAAAATATAATCAAAACGTCTTAAATTTTTGGCAGTCGGGGTTTTTGGTTTTTTTAATTAATTGACGCTTGAAAAGCTTTGTTACTTGTACAGTCGAAGACAGTGATAAGTATACACGGGGCCTCAATAAGGTTGAGATTTTCTTAAAAACTACTGAACCGAATTTAATAATTCTTTTACAGTTACGTAGTTTTAACTTTTATCTATCAAACAGTGAAAGAATTTTTGCAATAGGTCAAGTAGTTTTTGAGAAAATCTCAACCTCAAAAATTCTCCTGTACCTATACCTTTATCTGTGTTCCACCGTACCTACCTTATTTTTTTGTGCCTTTGTGAAAATTCTAATTAATATAAAAGTTAAAGTAGTATTTAATATGTACGCGAATCTTTAAATTTATTGAAGTTCTCGAAAGAAGACGTGTTTGTCAAGTTTCGTGATCTTAACAAGAATTACACGCATGACTATTTTTATAAAAGAAAAATCATCCTTCTTCAGAGTTGAAATTGCTCAGCTTTCAGCAACAGTTCTAACCTCTATTAATTGTCCAGAGGGTCTATCCAAGTGGCTTTAATATTGTCGTTAACCCTGTTAGAATAGAAAGGAAAATGTTTCTGATTGACATAATTATGCTTTTTCGTTAGGAAATATCAATCTTATTCATAAGCATTAACGAAAGTCAAACCACTTGGCTATGCCCTCTGTTGTGTGATCTTTCTATAGACTACCTGTCAATATTCACTGAGTTCAATATGTATAAATAATTCTACATAGTGTACAAACAGCAGATCAAGTGTACCTAACACTTTGGATCGTTCTTATTCTCTGCGTCATAAGAGTTCAATTCGTACTGCAAGTGTTACTGATCTGCTGTTGTCCGTACTAGAGCATAAATTAAGCGAAGTCACGAACAGCTACTAATGACTTATTTATACAATAATTATCATTATCATCAATCAATTAATTGGCACCAATCGTGACACGTTACTTACGGTAATCTAATTTTCGTCAATATTGTAACAATCAACTATTACAATACTACTAGGTATATTGTTATTACATGCAATACTTAAAGGGTGTTTCCATTATTTCATTTATTTATTATTTTATTATATTTATCCGGAGTCGGGGCAGACCTCGGCGTAGGTGGAGAGACGATGTCGTTAGATACAGGGATGGCTGGATGGAAGAGGCTCAGAACAGGGATGGATGGAAGAGGAGGGGGGAGACCTTTGCCCAGCAGTGGGACGATTTATAGGTTTAGACATTGCCACATTTCAATGGAGATTTGCCCCACCTACATAACTACGTGTACCTATCATTTTGTTGGGGTCTTATTACAGGTTTCATATTGCATAATCATATTCGGTATCATTTTCTACTACTCTCGCAACTCCTATAGAGAATAACAAAAACAATGAATAGGTACTTCGCTTCGATTTCTTACTATTTTCTGAATTCATAATTAAGCTGTTTTTTCGACTCGCAAATAACTTTAATTTAAACCAATAATTTTAATAAAAAGCTGAGATACTTTTACATTTATTCGTTATCTTGTACAACTTGCGGTTGATGGTGGGGCCGAATCTGGCATTGTCATTTAATCCACCAATACAAACTGGCCCGCCGCGTGTTGTGCTTATTATGACCACAACACCCTCTATTTAAGGGAAAACCTGTGTCTGTGTATTTCACAGGCAAGTCTGTTTGGTAAAGTCGTTTGGTTTTACAATTGATCAAGTAGTTTTTTTTTAAAAGACCTCAGTACTTGTTTCAGAGTAAGCGATTTTTTTTAAATTATAATTTGTGTCGAACCGAAGCGAGAGTTGTTTGCCAGGATCGCAGTAGATGGAAATCCATCGTCTCTGCCTACACCTATGGGAATTAGGCGCGAGCTTATAAAGTATCGATTCCGGTCTTACGAGTGACCGTAACAGTTTCGTTTATTTCTAGCTTATGTTTCATTTAGATGATGCTAGATGTTAAACTAAACTAGATGCACCAGCCACGACAGAATCGCGCCTATAATGATTCTTGTGGTCTAATTTAATTACATTATTAAATAAATTGTAGGTTGTCTTAGTAATCGCATAGTTCGTAGAACAACGTGTATTTATACTTAAAGATTACACCAATTGTCGTCAATCTTGTACTGTAATCATCGTCAATTAATCCATAATACATTAAACTACCTTCCAAGAAACAGCATAGCCTTATTTTCATGCAAATAGAGTTTAAATTCATTACAAAACCACTTTCAGTTTCTTGACATCGCGTGCAGCGCCGGCCCACTTGCAAAAAAATGAGTTAATCCAAGTTTAACATCAGTTTGTTATTAATTTATACGTTGATGTTACAATAATAACTGTTTGTAGACGTTACAATGAAAGAAGTTGAGTAAACCGCGACTTAAATACGAATTGTTCATATGTCGTCATTTTCGGTTTAATTACCCTTGTCATCAGTTATCAAGGGGCTCGTAGCACAGTTGGGAGTACACGTTGAAAACGATCGTACAAGTTAAGCAACGTTGGGCGAGGTCAGGACCTGGATGGGTGACCGCTAGTGACACTTCATCTGAGCCCCTTCGTGTCTCGGATAGCACGTTAAGCAGTTGGTCGCTAGGGGCTAAAGAATTTTGCCTTCGACTTTTTTTGTTAATTAAATTTATTTTTGCTTGTTTACAATTTTTTTTAAGGTCATGGGTTTGAGCTGAACCGTTTGACGAATTAAATCAACAATAATTGTAAAAAAATAGGTTAGGTAGCTGTATTATCACTTTCGTAACTTTATCATGAGATATGGATTGCATTTGAACTAAAACTTACCAAATATTGAGCTTCTTTCCATTCAATTTCCTATCCTTTCCGATATCTTGTATAAAACAAAAGTAGAAAGAAAACATTTAAAATGTGATACATCCCAAAATGCAGTCAGTAAATTGACTTCGTTTTTGCAAACCCGTTGTTAACGTTGACAAAGAATTCCACTGGAAATGACAATAAAAACAGTAGTAGACAACGGTATTGTTCAGTCACTCGATACTCGATTGGAAAGGAAAAAACATTCGCCAGAACATCAAAACAGCCGGTAACTGAGAGTCTGCTACATGGTACAAGTTATAGAACAAATTGAATTACATAATTAGATTTATTTATTTATTTTATTAATGGACTCGACAGTTCGTCATTTGCCAATGTCATATTACAGAAAATTCAATATATACAATAGTCTTTTATCTTCCTCCAGGGGAGTCGCAGTAGCGTCTTCACCCTGGGTAGCCGCGTCTTCATGTCTTCGTCCAGAAGAGACGCCGTAGCGTCATCACTCTGGACGAAGCAGCTCGACAGTCACGTTCACTCCCAAGCTTGTAGCGGGAACTCTTGATAAAAGCTTGAAACTTCAGATCTTGCACAAATAATCCAATAACTTCACCGTACCGTCATTCGCGTACATTTTCTGATTAATTTAACGTGATATTAAACACAAAACAGCTCCTGTAGCCGTTAAAAGGAAAATTATCAAATAATTTCGCAACCGTCGTTTCCCGCCATTTTCAAGAGAACCTCACATAATTAGATGTTTTCAAAGTGACAGTTGTAAGAAAAAAAACCAAGCTTTTTAAGTTGATAATAGATGGCGTTACACCGAAGTGCGATCATCGTAAAAAAACAGCACCATGAAAAGAAATTACAATGTCAGCTGAATAATTTATGATTATTGGTTTGTTTGTGTAATTTAAACAATAGGTACAGTACAAATTAATACTAGGTATGAAATACGAAAAGCCCGAGTTACAAGCAATAACAACGCATTTAATTTTGACATCAGACCAGTCAGTGACATCTACCGGGGTTATTGGTACTTTCTTTCTTTTTTAAATGTAACCTTGAAAACCCCTCATTACAAGAAACTCTGAGGGGCTCGTAGTCCATTTGAGAGTACCCGTTGAAAGCAATTGTACACATTAAGGGCCTGATATGAGCCAACTAGCGCCGCCAATCTTGAAAAAATAATATCTTCCAATTTAAGTAATCAATTTTATTTAAATAAGTTTATTAGGATAAACACTATTTTGTAATATACAATACATGGCATAATTGCGACAAGCAAAGTTGTAGTTCTCAAATGTGCCAAAAACGGCCGTTTTTCGCAATTATGCGAACTACAAAGTTGTAAAATTATAAATTAAATTCAATTGAAATTAATTGAAATTCAATGTCGGTATGTTACCGACATTGAATCACGTTATAAATAAGCATTTAAAAATAGTATTTATCGTAATAAACATTATGTACATAGCTTTTTTAATAAAATTGATTAAATTGGAAGATATTATTTTTCAAAGATTGGCGGCGCTAATTGGCTCATGGAAGGCCCTTAAGCAGTTGGTTCTGGTTGTTTGTCGCTCGGCTGCAGTCGTTAGGCCACGTCAGACCTACGGGCGGCCTGAATAACTCTGACAATAGGTTGGATCACTAAACTACATGAGAAGAAGATTACAAGAAACAAAACAAAAACGGGCTGCTCTTTTGGGCATGAAATGTAAGGACGACAGCAGATCAATGGAGTACGACTTCAACTCTTACGACGCAGATAATAAGAACGGTCCAAAGTGTTACATTTGATCTGCTGTCAGCTGTACAACGTCAAGCCAAAGTGGCTATGATATTTTTTAAACGTATGGGTTTTATATTTGCTATAAAACGAAAAAGAAAACGTCTTCGGTAAAAATCCCAAAAAATTTCAGCTGTCCCGTAATCAAGACAGACTTACAGTAAGAAGATTCTCATTTTTTCGTCCGACAAATACCATAATGAACCGTTAAAAAGTGTGTTGTATACTCTTAATAATGGTTATTTAACATTCCGGAAGACAATTACTTAATACTTACATAATTTTGTCGCCTATTTTTATTTCTTATTTTAATAACGAGGCATAACTTTAACTGTTATATGCATAATACTGAGGTAGATAGGTTGGTACTTATGCACATTAACATGGCTTTGAAAGAAGCCTTTAGTGCTATTATACCTACCTACCTACATTTAAATAATAATTTAGTTATTTTTATGTTAATTTTGTGTGGTCTAGTTATCACACATTTAAATTATCTTAAACAGGTGTGAAAATATGGTAAGTATTACTTGTTTGTAGGAAATGGTAAATTGCGGAAGCTTTTACTTTACTGCTCTCAGGGTGTAGCGAAAGTTGCGGTATGAGTAACTGAAAATTTTTGTCCTTCGACTATTAGATTTTCACTACTTTTTGAGACTCTACATTACATTTGGAACATATAAGCTCATTTTATTTCTATGAGACATTAATTTATTTTTATTTATTACTTATTCGATAAGTCGCGTAGAACAAAAATCAAATCTAGTTCTAGGTCATCTTTTTTGTTTCTTGCGATAGAGTGAGGTTTTAGCGGTTTTTCTAATAATTAATTTTGAGTAAGTATTAAATCATCTTATATTATTTCTTTGTTTTACGTACATGTGATATTTTTATCTCATTGAAAACTCGCTGGAATCCTATCACTTAAGCCTGTAACTTCGTAAAGAATCTGAAGTGGATATCGGATGACAAACGAAAACAACGCGAGCCCAGATCAATTGATCATCTGATCTTGAAGTTGAAACGCGATCATTGATAGATTCACTTTGTTAGAGCGATCTTTAGAACCATATAAATACAGATTTTCTTATATATAGTCTATTGGCAACTTGTGTTCGTTAGTCTATTGGCATTAGGATGATTTGTAAATTAAAGAAACAAAAACTGGGTGGAACGGAATGATATACCGGGCCTATAGGAAGCCAGCTCAGTATCTAATTGAACAACTTTATTTTACTCAGAATTTGAATTACGCATTATCCATGCTCGGTGAATAAATTAGAACATGTGAAACAATTCTTGCCGTGGGCAGGACTTGAACCTGCGACCTTGTTGTCACGGAATGTCGTCGACATGTGGAACTTGTGGTCGCAGGTTCAAGTCCTGCCCACGGCAAGAATTTTTTCATCATGTTCTAACTTTATTTTAGTTGGACCCTGTGCAATAAATACCCCCAGACGTGGAATTTTAGATGAGAGGGAAGAGAAGGCAAAATAGAAGATGATGTTAAAGAAGCTATGTCGATTTCTGAGCTTTCTCTAGCTCTAACCTAACGCAGACATAAAGACAGATCAATAAGGAAAGTAGTTGAAGTTAGAGCAGTTTTTGTGGCTAAGTGAATGTACTTACCGTTTTTACCATCATCATTTCACCAAATGACCTTAATGGTATATCTTGCGCTTAATTACCTGAACATAAGAATTTCTTTATATTAAAACCATATACGAGTATTTTGTCTGTGACAATGGGTATTGGTTCATCATCGCTCGTATCAGTCCACTGCTGGACGTAGACCTCTCCCAAGGGGCCCTTAGGTCAGTTGTTGAAAACGATCGTACAAGTTAAGCAACGTTGGGCGAGGTCTGGACCTGAATGGGTGACCTAGTGACACTTTCATCTGAGCCCCTTCGTGCCTCGGAAAGCACGTTAAGCAGTTGGTCCTAGTTGTTGTCGCTTGACAGCTGTTGTTAGGCCACGTCAAAGGCCTGAATAACTTTGACAAATAGGTTTGGCCACTAAACCACACGAGAAAAGAAAACCTCTTCCAAGGCTTACTCAACACAATTCTCGGCTTTTTGCATCTAGTCCCATGGCATGGCCTTGCGTAGGCCATTGCTCCAGTTGGAGACCACCCGGGAGGTGTCCCACACTATGTTTGTCTATTCGTGTCCTCCATTCGAGAACTCGTCTCTTTGGTTATGGGTTCTACGACATAATAATATTAGGTATGAGCTAGCTATTCTCGGTATTTCATCATCATCATCATCATCAGCCCGTATCAGTCCACTGCTGGACGTAGGCCTCTCCCAAAGCGCGCCAATCAACCCTACTCTCGGCCCTCTGCATCCAGTCCCTGCCAGCCATTTTGCGAAGGTCATCCCTCCATCTGGTCGGGGGGCGTCCCACACTACGTTTACCCGTTCGTGGCCTCCATTCGAGAACTCGTCTACCCCATCGGTTATCGGTTCTACGACAGATGTGACCAGCCCACTGCCACTTCAGTTTACTGATTCTATGAACAATGTCAACCACTTTTGTCTTCTGGCGGATATACTCGTTTCTTATTCTATCTAACAGAGAAATTCCAAGCATAGCTCTTTCCATAGCTCGCTGAGCGACCTTGAACCTGTGGGCCAGTCTCACCGTCAATGTCCACGTTTCGGCTCCGTAGGTCATCACTGGCAGGACGCACTGGTTGAAGACCTTAGTTTTTAGGCATTGTGGTATTGAAGACGAGAAGATATGACGTAGCTTCCCAAACGCTGCCCAGCCCAGCTGAATTCTCCTGTCACTCTCTTTCTCGAAGTTGTTCTTACCCAGCTGTAGAGTTTGTCCTAAGTAGACATATTTCTGAACAACTTCGAGGACCGTGGCATCGACTACTACTGGTTCCGGGACGACCAGATAATTGAACATGATCTTGGTCTTATCCAAATTCATCCCGAGCCCGACACGGCGAGAAGCAGCATTAAGGCTATCCAGCATTGCCTGCAGATCCTGCAGCGACTCAGCCATGACCACTATATCGTCGGCAAACCGAAGGTGTGAAATGTACTCGCCATTTACATTGATGCCACGTCCATTCCAGTCCAGTGTTTTGAAGACATCTGCCAGCGCGTTTGTGAAGAGTTTCGGTGATATAACATCTCCCTGTCTCACACCTCTACGCAACTGGATAGATCTTGTTTGCTGGTTCTGGATTTGGACGGTCATAGTGGCGGCGTCATACAGGCATCTCAGCACCTCGATGTACCGCCAGTCTACTTGGCATCGCTGCAAGGACTGCAGAACAGCCCAGGTTTCGATAGAGTCAAATGCTTTCTCATAGTCCACAAATGCAAGACACAGGGGCCGATTGTATTCCTCTGTCTTTTGTATAATCTGCCTCACTGTGTGGATGTGGTCTATGGTGCCATATCCTCCGCGAAACCCGGCCTGCTCCGGGGGCTGGAAGTCGTCAAATCTCCGTCCAAGACGATTCGTAATGACTCTCGAAAACAGCTTGTATACATGACTCAGGAGTGAGATAGGTCTATAGTTTTTCAATAGGGTTTTGTCCCCTTTCTTGAAAAACAGGACAACAATGCTCCTGTGCCATGCCTTCGGAGTTCTCCCACTCTGTATGACGGAGTTAAAAAGCTTCTGTAGCTCCATCAGGACAGGAGTACCACCTGCTTTCAGGAGCTCAGATGTAACCCCGTCTTCACCGGGGGCTTTCCCATTCTTAAGCTGTTTGAGAGCCAGTCCGATTTCGTCAAGACTCACATCCGGCAGGTCTTCGGTAAAATGGCGTGTTAACGTAGCTCGGGGATCATCGGTACTAGGCTCAGGTTGCGGTGCGTGAGGTGCGTACAATCGGCCGTAGAAGTCTTCGATCTCAGCGAGTATCTCTGGTTTGGAAGTGACGGTTCTGCCATTCGCCGACTTTAGTTTGGTCAGATGGCTTCTCCCCAACTGCTGTATGAATACTTTTGACCCTCGATTTTGCTCAATTGCCTCTTGTATGCGGCGTGTATTGGAGCGACGAAGGTCACGACGTATAAGCTTCCTTACATGCTTGTTGAGGGTCCGCTGTTCTGTCTGAGAGATTTGCGTAGCCTTTTCACGTCTTTCCTTCATGAGATCCAGAGTGTCCACTGAGAGCTTAGACTTCGTGCCAGTACGTTGCGACCTGCAAAACCTTACGCCTACGTCCCTGATGGTCTTCACCATTGTGTCAAACGCCTGGTCAACGTCAATTGTGGTTTCCAAGACATCGAATCTATTTTTCAGCTCCAACTGAAATTTCTCGGAGCCGGTTACGATCTGTTGCAGGTTAGGTCGGAGCGTAGACCTCATCATACGGAGTCTTTCTAGCTTAAAATCGATATTCAGGGTGCCTCGCACGAGTCGGTGGTCACTACCAGTGTTAAACCGGTTAAGTACAGAGACATCCCTGAATATATGCCTTTTGTCCGTTATGATGAAGTCTATCTCATTTTTCGTCATAGAGTCGGGGCTTTGCCAAGTCCACTTCCTCTGAGGCTGCTTCTTAAAGAACGAATTCATTAAGAATAGCCCCTCTTTCTCCAGGAAGTTAACTAGCATTTGCCCCCTATGATTCCTGCAACCAAGACCATGTGGTCCGATTTTCGATTCGATGTTGCTCTGTACTCCCACTTTAGCGTTGAAGTCCCCCATGACAACGGTATTTATCGGATTCTTTTAGAATTTTTTGTGATTCTATTTGGATTTATTTTAGGTATCACCTATTCAGTCACAGCCTATTATAGCCAGAAAGATGTCAATTCTATTTTTCTTTCTATTGGAAGTATTATTTATTTATTTTATTAATGGACTCGAGTGTTCGTCATTTGCCAATGTCATGTTACAGAAAGTTCAATATATTCAATAGTCTTCTATCTTCCTCCAGGTGAGCCGCAGTAGCGTCTTCACCCTGGGTAGCCAAGTACTATAGCGTTAACGAAACTAAACGCCACTTGGCTAGAGTGGCAGATATACTTTAATTTAGTTTTATAAAAATCTCAGACACCAGGAAACTTTAAAAATATAAGTTATTATATCTTGAACGGTATCTCTGCACGATTCATCGGTTTTGTATGGAAATTGGGTCGGGCGGGTCTTTAATGAATACTTTGGTAGAAAGTGAGATCGATAATTTATAGTTTAGGTTGGTTGTTATGGTTATTAATTTTAATATATTTTAGGTTAAGGGCCTGACAACTAGCACCGCCAATCTTTCTAATATAAGTAAGTAATCAATTTTTATTGAAAAAGCTATGAAGCAAATATTTATTACGATAAATACTTGCTTCATAGCTTATATTCTTTAATACAACGTGATGGGCCTTAAGATGTAGACTCTAATGTACAATAAATAAAATGAAAAAAAAAATTAAGTAGAAAAAAAATCGAATAAAAATATTCGAGAAAATTGAAAAGTCGTAGAACAAATGTTCTTGTTACCCACTCTTTCCGTTACATGTAGGTATATAATATAATTTAGATTAATTCTGTCAATCTTTGTTCCTCTTATTCCGTTAATATGAATTAGTAGTATTTTATTTATTTATAACAAATCATTAACATATTTCCATAAATAAAAAAGGATATAAAAATGGAAAAATAATATTCCATTAATTGAGTTATGTTATGATGTGGATAATCAGCATGTTATGAGGCCAAGCGGATGCGGACCAAATCAAATAAAAAACGTATTATCTTGTACAATGTGAAAAGTTAAATGAAATCCGTTAACTTTTACACGCACCGCGCGTTTATTACCTGTTCCACGCCATTCTCATCTAATAAAGGCGGCAATGGACTCGTAAAATTCGTGAGTCGGATTTACAGTTAAACGATTTTTTTATTGGAGAATTGGAAACGATGTCATTCTGCTTGACGATAAATAATCTTAGGAGAAATTAATAAATTTATGAGATGCATTTAATGCATTCATTAAAAAAAAATTGAGGATCCGCCATCATTTTGGAATTATTTGTTTAATTTTCTATTTACATGAATACTCGTACTCTAAAAAACTTGACATTGGCGAAATTATCTCTTGAATAAGAGTAGAAGCCATTCAAATAAAAATAGAATAGAATAAAAAAAATTGCCGCGCTTTTTATGGCTAACTCAATCGGTGGTTCGTTGCTTCTAGTTATAATAGGTATAATAAATACTATGTACCGATTCCAGTTTGTCGCCCGCTAAAGTAAATTGACTCTAAGCAAGGCGTCTCGATATAAGCATAATGTGGTATCAGTTGCGTTGCGATTAGTTTAGTGTTGACCACGACATAATCAAACCTTCTAATACTTTAAATAATTCAAATGACAATTCAAATAACGAATTAGTTTTTTATCATTCATTATATTAAGAAAAACACTAGATTTTACAATTCTACGACCTAGATACCTAGATTTCTAAACGTTGCATTTCAATCCTAGATAATTGTCCTCAATTTATCATTAATACACAAAAATAAGTACTTACTTAAAATAAATAAGATTTTTTTTTCAACATCTCATTGACTAAGAAATCAAGTGACAAGTCAATAAATTGGTATTATGAATCGCCGAAATTCGAAATAATCTAAGTTTTACGTAAAGCTTATTTGGATATAGAGTTTATTTTGGACGTTGATCTCTGAATTTGTTAATTGGGTACTTTATTTATAATACCTATTTTATGATTAGAACATTTGTTTACTAAATGGATTTTATCCATTAGTTTACATTTTATTACATAGTATATCAATTAAAATCATATTTGGGACTAAACCCATTTGCGGTTTATCGGTTCTTTCCAGCGCTATCCAAATTGGTCTAGTTATTTTTATAAATATTTCCTACAAAAGATTTCAGACAAAGGATTTCAGGTCATACATATTTCGGCTGTTATCGGCGTTAGACAAACAGGTGTCTTGTTTTAAATATTACCTAATGGAAAGGCATATTGAAGCTACACAACCATTGGAGTCTATGCCATAATACAAATCTGTAGAGTGCTTGTGTATGACAGTTTATGTTCTGTCGACTGTACTAGGTAGCTGTTCAACAATATAACCAGCTAAACGGGTACATAATAGAATTGAATTATCGTCAGTAAAATAGGTTGTCAAAGTTGTCAATTTGTTTCCATTTTTACAACCGCGAACAAAAGACTCAAATCGATCTATTAGAGTCTAATAATTAGACTATTCTATACGAAATAGATAACCAAATGACTTTGTTATTGCTACAGATGACTTAATAATTGACTACACCATTATAAAGGTGAGACGGAGAGACCACTGTCATACAAATAGATTACAACATAATTATTTAAAACTTTTTAGACAAGTTATGTAAAAAGACGAACTGAAGACTTTGCGGCAATTTGGTCATGTGGATAGTGTTGAAGTTATTAAAACATCATATTTTGTAAGTAATTACCTATATCTTGTTTTAATAACTTCGACACAGCTAATTCTGGAGTGACCACTAAAGGGAGTGGTCCGTGTTGATTACGTAATAACTTTTGTAGTAGGTACGACTTTTCGTTTTACGGGATTATTTTCTTCATCTTAATACTTTAAAAAAAATCAGCGGATCGATTTGAAATGAATCTGAAAAATATCTAATATTGGGGAAATAAATTATGTTCTTAATTAGTTTTAGTACTTTGTGATTTTCCTGAATACGTATAGATGTTGTTCAAATTACATATACGTCTAGTGACAATGTCGATCAGGTTTCAAAATGTGTATGGTGTAGTGATAATTGTTTATGACGTATTCGCTCCGTCCTATGTAGGTTTGCGTTAAAGCAAGCATACCATTCTATTCTAACATAGAACCCGTTCCGTCCCGTTTTTTGCGGGTCCATGAATGATCGACAGTATTATAAAAACCTATACTTAGCTTACAAAATATTACGTAAGTAATTTGGGCATTAGACGTTACTATATGAATTAAAAATGATTGAAGATTTTTGTGTGTAAAATGTGTAACTACATTAAACATAATGTAATGTTGTCTTTTTATTATTTTCAATGTGTTTATGTTATGAGGTCTTTTCTGCTTATTGAGCCACGAATGTTCGAGCTTACGTATAATCAACTCATGTGTCGACTTCAGAAATATTCGACCCCACGATATTTCGAGCCAGCGCCTTTTTTAAGATGTTTAAAATATGATACACTCAACTAAAAAAAATTATACGTTCGACTTCTGTTAAAAATTAAAACAAAGAAAAACAAGTGAGTGTACAATACACGAAAAATTGTCATGTCATGAACAAGAGTTTCAAGCTGTTATCAAGAGTTCCCGCTACAAGCTCGGGAGTGAACGTGACTGTCGAGCTGCTTCGTCTAGAGTGACGACGCTACGGCGACTCCTCCGGATGAAGACATGCAGACGCGGCTACCCAGGGTGAAGACGCTACTGCGACTCCTCTGGAGGAGAAGATAGAAGACTATTATGTATTGAATTTTCTGTAACATGACATTGGCAAATGACGCACTGTCGAGTCTATTAATAATAATAAAAGTGTCTGCGATGTGAGTAATAGCTTGCTCAATAGAGCGTTTATTGCTTCATGCAGTTAACTTTGTGAATGTCACTGTCATATGTATCGTTGTCACGACTGTACCTACATCGAGATATACAAGGTTGCTTTCTATTGGACAAGGATAGTCGTGTTAAAAGGTAATAAAAACATTAATAGTTACTTTCGAGTGTAAATTTTTACAGTTACAGCAAATTAACTGTCGATTTTAATTGTGCTGTTGGCAATTATTTTTATTACATTTGAAATTAAAATCGTGATTTTTTTTTTAATTTTTATCATTGTAGAGTTCAGTTGATTTGCATGTGAGGTGCTCTCTGTCGTAACTCTTGTAACTTCTGTTTATACTCGACTGACGAAAGATGGAGGGTAATGTTTTTTTCGAGTGTATGTAATAGGTAAGTATGAAGCAAGAAACGGCTTATGGAGAAAGCCATATTTACATTGCGGACTCTGCTTGAGGTGTCGTTCCAAACGGTAAAATAACATGGGATACAGTTGATATGATATTATCAATCGGCTAATATATGATACAATCAATTTTGTTCAGAAATAAATATTTGACATGAAATATTGCCGGAGTAGGAGTCTGTGATTATAAATATAATAATATAAATATGCATATATAGCTCAGCAAGCGCCTGAGGGAGGCGACGGGTGACCCTCGTGCTGGCGGCTTTCTCGCGCAGAGGCTGAGCCTAGCCAGCATGGGAGGGTCCCAAGAGTTTTTTAAACTGTTTTTAGGCAAGGTTTTTTTCTAGGTAGTTTTAAAGTATTTTTAGGTAGTTTTAATTTTTTAAGTAGTTTTAAATATTTTTAAGTAGTTTTTAATAGATATTTCATAAGTTTTAGTTTTAATTATATTTATAGTAACAAATATTTTATAATATTCCTCCTAATAAACATTTAGCATGTCAAATATACAAATTGTAGACATTAGGTATATAAAAATATGCATATGGGCATATAAACATGCATATTTTTATAAATAGAGGTAAACAAACTTAAAGCTATTCCGTTACTTCACCCACGCTGCATCGAAAATCAATTAAATTGTATACTTTATGGAATGGTTGCTCGATGTTGTTGTTGATAGAGACAGTCGACAGCACATCAAGTGCACTCTATGTGACCTTAATACGGCGTAGATTGCAATGATTTTGATATCAATGACAATTTTGTTACAAAATTTATCTCACTTGATAAAATTATAAAAGATATTTTTTGTTATTAGATACTTATAAGATTTTGTGTCAGCTGGTTGATGTGCTGTCGACCTTAATGTGACGATAACCTCAACCACAAATGAGAAAGCCTACTTGGTATCTTAAAGAATGGACCTACCGTCTAAAACAGAGAAACTGGACCGATTTTAAAAATTCCTTTACATTTACATAGTGTGATATTCAGACGATGTACAACTAACAGCAGATCAAGTGTAACACTTTGGACTTTGGACCGTTCTTATTACCTGCGTCGTAAGAATTGAGGTATAAACATTTCGTAAATAGCTTTTTTAATAAAATTGATTATATTGGAAGATATTCTTTTTTTAAGAGCGTTCCATGAGCCAACTAGCGCCGCCAATCTTAAAAAAATCGTATCTTCCAATATAATCAATTTTATTAAAAAAGCTACGTTCACATTGTTTATTGCTATAAATATTATTTTTTAAATGCTTATTTGTAACGTGATTCAATGTAGGTAAGTTGTAGTTCACAAATGTGCCAGAAACGGCCGTTTTTCGCAATTATGTGAACTACAACTTACCTACATTGCATCACGTTACAAATAAGCATTTAAAAAATAATATTTATAGCAATAAACAATGTGAACGTAGCTTTTTTAATAAAATTGATTATATTGGAAGATATGATTTTTTTAAGATTGGCGGCGCTAGTTGGCTCTATGAAGGCCCTTAATAAGGCCCCTATCCATTTCTCTTGGTTTCGATTTAAGTAGATATCTATAAACATGATTTTAAGTTAGTCCTCTTCTAACTTTTTTTTTACGAAATGTGTAAGAGATACAAATAATAAGTCGGACTCGCGCATCGAGCGAAAGAAAAAAAGAAATTTTTTTGGGGACATATAATTTCAAATTCTAAGTATTCGGATTTTTTTCCTTTACTTGTGCCATAAGAACTTCTTGCCAAATTTCATGATGCTAGGTCAACGGGAAGTACCCTATAGGTTTTGGTTTTATTGCATTTTCATACAAATATGCGATAAAATGCGACATAAACCTCCATATCTTTTGATTGCGTTGACTTAGAAGTTTGATTTTTTCACCGCTGTAAAGGTTGCAGACCTGATTTGGTATTATTTTCTACTTGATCCGTCCACGCGTTTCTGAGATATATGTATAGGCAGACAGACAGACAAACGGACAGACAGACGGACAACAAAGTCATCCTATAAGGGTCTTTTTTTTCCTTTTGTTGCACGGAACCCTAAAAACGGTTTAGATAATGGAAATTAGGTTAAAGTAGGTAGGTTATGGCTTAATATCTAAACCTGCAAAATTCATAGAACTCCTCAAGTAAACAATACCTCTCATATGTAATGTAATACGTAAACAGCCTTTGCTATAACAGCTTGAGTTACAAAACAAATTCAACACGCTAAAGGCAAAATAAACATACTTCATGTACGGCGAAAGATATCTCCTGTACTTAAACGATCGCTTAGTTAAACCGTAGTTTCTCAACCTTTCCAGCGATGATATGCTATCAGTATTACTTAGATACGAAAAAAGTACCTAGCTATTTATTTTGAAGAAACAAATATACCGATATACCTGTACTTTTAGTAGTACAGCTAACAGCACATCAAGTGTAACACTTTGGACCGCTCTTATTATCTGCGACGTAGGATTTAAAATCGTACTGAAGAGGACCAACCCCTCAAGAATTGGCAGAATATGAATTTTGTACAATTTATACCTACATTAAATTTTAACAAAGCTCGTTAAGAAATTTTTTAAGTTATCTATTTAAATTAAGTTATTACCTGCTTTTAATAAGTGAGTCATATAAAAGCAAAACTAGCAACATCCACTTTTTTCATGATTGCAACTTTGAATGCAGTCTGTCAGTGTCAAATCATCTTTATTGTTTTATTTATCAAGTTTCTAGCAAAAACAGCTATATCACCTATAAAATCGGCGTTGAAACTGTAGGTTTGCATCAAAAACAGCAATATCCAGTTTAGTTATGTCAAAGCCAGCAACATCCCATTCGGCCAATCAGGTGTCGCTATTTGGCGGCCATTGCTCTTAATTTAATATGGCGATTTTCGATGTTGTGTTCCCGCGTGCCGTTTTTAATATTGCGATTTAAATAGGAAAAAGACCTATTTAGCCAGAAAAAAAGTGAAAAACAACACAATGGAGTGTTTCCCTACGCCATGCGATAAAAAGTCAAGTAGAAAAAAGCAGGGTGATCCCGCTAAATGGAAGAGAAATTTGGCTAAAAAGCAGCGGTAAGTTATTATGTAATTCAACGGTTTTGATACTTGCAATATTATTTTAATAAATAAGATGATTTTCTCGTCCTATTTAATTTGGGAAATAATATGATGTACAGAAATGAAGTTATAAAAATTGGGAAGGATTTTTTCCGATTTTCAACGATTTTTGTGCTCCCTTATTTGTGAACATGTTGATTGTTCTTCGTGAGCCTTCATTTTTTGTATATAGGTACACTTAATTATTGTAAATAATGTTTGTGGCATTATTTATAACAATTAAGTGTACCTATATACAAAAAAAAACCTTAAGTTATGGAATTATTCTTTTTTTTTTCAAAACCAGACACGCGCACCGAGGGTTCCGTACAAGCCTGTAGGTATATAAGTAAAAGTTCACCCATCACGACAATCGAGTCATAGTTAAGGTATTTTTAAGAAAAAAATACCATAACTATTTTTTTTGCTTTTTGTTTAAGAAACCTATATGGCTAGCCAAAACTTTTTTATGAAAATTTTATCCGCTCTTCGCTACATGGCTAGGTGCAAAGCGAAGGGCGGTTATATATAATTTATACAAAATGTATTAATTAAGATAATTTAATTATTGTTTTAGATATTCTGCAAAGACTCTGCCGAAGAGGGTACTGTGTCGACACAAGAAGGGTTTTGGATGTATGGATGTAACTATGAAGGACCTAAAGCTATTTTTTGACAATTTTTATTCAGACCCAGATAAACAGAAACAGGATATGTTTATTTTAAAACATTGCACACCTTGCAGGGTAAAGCGTCGCCGCCCTATTAATTCAAAATATAGCAAGCAATACTTTCAAACAAAATTTTATATTTATAGTATATCGCTAAAGAAAAAAGTACGTGTGTGTCAACGTTACTTTTTAACAGTTCTTCAAATAAAAAAGTACAGAGTTCAAAGTATTATGAAAAAATATTTTGAAGGAAAAGCATTGTCAGAAAATAGGGGAGGCGATCGTATTTCAGTGAAATTTGCGGCAAAACAAGAGGCTATCATGAATTTTATCAATAAGATACCGTGCCGGGAACCACATTACTGTAGAGGAAATACTACAAGGTACTATTTGTCATCTGAATTATCAATAAACAAGTTACACAAAGAATATAATTCGCAAGTTAATGATGACTTGAAAGTTAAAAAGTCATATTTCAGGAAGGTATTCAGTACGAAATACAATCTTTCATTTGGTACCCCTCGTACCGACGTATGTGCAACTTGTATAAAATTCAACGAGCAGTTGAAACGCGAGAAAGGAACTGCGGCAAGAAATGATCTAATGGTTGCCCAGCGATTACATAAATTAAAAGCCAAAGCTTTTTTCGAAATGGTTAAAGAGGAAAAGGAAAAACTAAAAACGTTCTCATACGATTGTGAAAAAAATCTGAATTTACTAAAAGTGCCTGATCAAGTGGCGTACTACCTAAGGAATGTGTATTTGTATAATTTCACGATAGTAGAAGGATCTTCAAAAAGTAAATTGCTCCCAGAAAATGTGTTCGCTTACTGTTGGACCGAGAATTTATACCCTAAAGCTGCTAATGAAATCGCTTCAGCTGTTTACCACAGGTTGAAAAATACAAACCTGTCATCCACAGAAATAGTAAGGCTTGTTGCAGACGGATGTGCAGGTCAAAATAAAAATACGATCATGTTGGGAATGTTGTCCAAATGGTTTACTGAAGCTCCACAAAACGTCAAAAAAATTGAGCTTGTGTTTCCCGTTGTTGGGCATTCGTACATACCCCCTGATAGAGTATTTGCTCGAATTGAAAAAGAAGTACGTAAACATGAAGTGGTTAGCGGCCCCCAACAATATTTGAAAATTATTTCACAATTCAGTACAGTTAACAACTTAGGAACTGACTGCGAAGTGTTTGATTGGAAGACAGCGTCACAGCAAGTCTTTAAGCCTGTCGGTAGCTGGCATTTTCAGTTCAAGCTTTGCAAACGTTACATTTTAAAGCGTTCAAAAAAAATTGGAAATGTTTTGATCCAAGGACATCTTCACTACAAAAGTAATGATGGAGTTTTCAAAAACGTTAATAAAAAAGGAAAATTAAGCTGTATGATAAATCCAAGAAAGATTATTGCTTCAAACAACTTGACGAATAG
Organism: Tachystola acroxantha; assembly: GCA_963506565.1. Taxonomy (NCBI): domain Eukaryota; kingdom Metazoa; phylum Arthropoda; class Insecta; order Lepidoptera; family Oecophoridae; genus Tachystola; species Tachystola acroxantha. The sequence continues at coordinate 3,903,452 of OY735879.1, read as the reverse complement.
TAAAAAAAAAGATATATTAACTTTGCTTAAAAGTCACTGGGGAAATGATTGGCAGCAAAATGAGGATTTGTCATTCTTTGCAACTTTGAATGACAACCTGCACGACGATAAAGAAAATGAAAACTTAGAATGTGATGAAGAGTGTGAAGAATGCGAAGAAATAGATGACATGCATGTTTAAAATTTTCCTATTTAATTATAATTCTAATAATACCTACGTATTCGTTTCATTTCAGTATTTTCATAAGTATAATATTTTTTATTAATCTTACCACACTTACCCATTCCGCTTTTAGACAGAGATTTTAGATGGACACCAAAGTATTAAGATTGTTTAACCTACTCATAATACAAAACCTGTTGTAGCAAATGCAGCAACATCCCTAAGATATGCCTGCAAAAGTAGCAACATCCAGTTGATGGGTGCAGAAACAGCAACATCCAAATGAGATCCGAAGTTTTTAGATAATAAAGATGATATTTGTAAGATATCTTGAATGTTGCTTGTAATTATCATGATTCTCTAAATTTGGTTGCAAAAGAAATCCGTTTAAAGTTTATACATTGGCATAAATCGAAAAATATTTTCTATGTGCATTTCGGCATAACTGGATGTTGTTGGTTTTGCTTTTATATGACTCAAGTATAAAATACTATTAACTTGAAGAAAAAACCAATTTATTTGAATTCAGTAGTTTGAAATGGCATTTGTTTTAAACATTGTGAACAGAACTGTGAAATTCAAAATATTACTTATTTATTGCTTAACCATATAAAATAAATAATTAAAGCCTTTATTGTGCATTGCATGCGTAATGCAATTATTATTACTTACTTGCATTACACAATATATAACAAAAACATTTCATAAATGAGAATCGTATATCCATTGGCCACCGCAGTTTGAGAACAAACGCCTTAGACGAAACAAAAAGAGTCATTTGTTAAAAGAAAATCCTTCTAAACTTACCTCGAACGTTAATGGCACTCCATTTCTCTAAGAAAAACGGCACAAACTCTCACAACAAAAACAATTCGCTTATCAACAGTTAACCGATAAACTGTAACTCACGCGTTAACGTTACGTTCGGTAATCTGGGTTCCGATGTCGGTTAAAACTTGAACGGGACTCGCGCGTTCAGAGATAGACGGTGCGGCCGCGTTCGTCTCATGTTGGAACGCAAATGACCGTTCGTAGTCGAAGCACTACAATCGCTGTGACGTCACGCAAAATGAAATTATAAAAAATCCGAAGAAGCTCTACAGTATGTGCCTATTGAGGCTTTATCGGCTACATGTTACACTTGTAAAAGAGAGAAAGTTACAGACTTACTTAGTCATTCCGTTTGAAAGTGCAAGTTCTGTTCCGTGTTTTACGAAACAAACAAGCAACAAAAATTAGGGCTGCCATAGTCTAACACTGGACAATTGGACAGAGTCAGTCCGTACGTACGAGTTTATTTTAAAGTAACCCTAAGTGTCTAATCGATTAGTTGATGACACTATATTAACGATATGGAGGTCTCAGATTTGATCCCAGGTCAGCCAATAGGGTTTTAATGTATTTTTATACATTTCAAATACAAATTCATTTATTCATTGCTTAATGTGGTAACATAGGTGCTATTGTGTAGTGATCACATAAACCCTGTAAGGTCACTGCAATATTAGTTTTTAAAAATCAATTAAAATTGGCCCAAAGAATTAGCTTGGCTATTCAGAGGGGGAAATGCCGCCAGCATTTTGGGCACGCTGCCGGACAGCGGGGATCGGTTGAACTATCTGTAATGCAAGCCATTCAGATGGTTCAACAGACCTATTTTGTACATATAGTTTTATTTTAGTTTAGATATATTTTAGTACCTTTTTTTTTAGTAATATTCTAACAGTTTGTATATTTTAGTTATTTGAATAAATTTAATAAGAAATAATAGACACTCATACCTGATTCATTCATAAAATTAAGTCCTTCATTCTTGATGATATATTTAGTAAGTAAGTTTATATTTTAGTAAGTACTTTTATTTTTAGTTTAATATTGTAAGTTTAGTAAGTTAGTTTATATTATTAAAATTAAATTTTGACAGTAAGTCAGTCCAAATGCATATCGTACCTAATTCAGTCATCCTAGAGACACGGGTGTGGATGCTGGTTCGATATTGATCTTGAAGGCTCTATTCACGTCTTGAAGCATCATATTATAGCCGAAGATATTAATTATTATTATTTTCCAGAATACTTTTTAGTTTCAACTCAAGAAGAAAATAAGAGGTTTTTGATTTTTGACATAATTTCGTAAAGATCTAGACTCGATAGGCAGCCCTAGACACTTAACCATAGTCAATGAGGCCTTAAAAGACTTAAGACAAAAACGCTGTAATTCTTTCTGAACACAAAGTCGTGTTGTTTAAAAATAACTTCCTAAATTTGCGACAGAGCAATCTAGCCGTTTAGTCACTCCCACATTTCTTTTGTTATTCATTGCACAACTTACATTCTATGCTATGTGAAGTTTTAGATTTACCTACATTAGTTTTGTTCGGTTTCGCCACTGTTATTTAACCATAATCGTTGCACTAATTTTTTTACAACCTACTTTGTTTGTATGAAGAATGACGTTCTCTTTGTCAGACAGATGGCTTCCCTGCCATACTGCGCAAGCGCTGCGCCTCACTGCAGCGCAGGCTTCGCGCCTCCACCAACGGCATCCTGAGCGCATTGGCGGCCAGGTGGGACTCGCCCATCCTCGCGCACTGGACACACCTGCACACGGCGGGCTGAGGGGCGAAGGGTGGGCGAGAAACACCTGACTTAAAATTGTGTCCGGGGTCGTCCTACTTTTAAAATTTTTACTTGTTTTTGTACCTACTAACATTAGTTTGTAAGTCATTTTATTGTATTTTACTAACAACTATGGACCATGTCCGAAATAAACAATTTTTATTTTATTTTTTTTATTTATTTGTCCATTCAATAATCAATATTAGGTTTACTTTGTATTTACCTAACTATTACTAAAGTGAACTATATCATTTTATAAGCTATCTTTTTCTTTCTACAATTACTATTTATTTACTAGCCAGTTCCCACGCGTTTACAAACTCACGCAAAAACTCCTTGGTACAGTCGAAGACAGTGATACCTCAATAAGGTTGAGATTTTCTCAAAAACTACTGGACCGAATTTAATGATTCTTTTACAGTTACACAGTTTTAACTTTTATCTATCAAACAGTGAACGAATTTTTGCAATAGGTCAAGTAGTTTTTGAGAAAATCTCAACCTTAAAAACTCTCTCGTACACCTTTCTCTGTGTTCCACCGTACATCGAGGTAAGTGGACATTCGAGGATAAGGGCTTATTGGACCTCCAGGGTGATAAAAATGATCCCGCTACAGATAAAATTATTATTGAAACAATAAGCTGTTTCCTTTCTCTCGCAATAGATTGAACAATAACTGCCTGGAATTAATCCAATAATGACATTTAATTCCGCTGAGTTATTACATTTTCAAGTAATTGTTAATTACATCATTTCAAGTTATTCTTGGTTGACATCTTGACGTCATTAAATTAATTGGATTCATAATTTAGAAAGATTACGGGGCCGCATATTAAGTATATTAATAATTAAATTAGACTATAGTGATGTATAATATAATATGAATTGCACAGCGCATTGGTCAAGTGACTGTAATGCTGTGACAATATTGTTTAAATAAATAAAATAAATAAATAAACATGATAAACCGCGGTTAGGCTAAGCCTATAGAAAAGTTTATAGGTAGGTTACGGCCTATTATACTAGAGACTCTCCAATTCTGTAATTCTTTAATGTACACAAAATAAATACACGTTACATGAAATAAAAATGGGATGTACATAAGGTGTGCTTAACTCTACGATAGAGTTGCCTACCAGCAAACCAGTGAGAGAGAGATATGAGCTCTGACAATCTCCTGTAAAAGACACATATATCAGCAAATACCATCTGGATGTTATATCTAGATGTTATTGAATGTATGCGGAATTCTAATTTAAATACACTTTATTGTACATAAAAGACACAACAATTACAGAAACAAAAATAAAATAAAAAAAACATAATGTACAATTTCGGCGGCCTTATCGCTAAAAGCGATCTCTTCCAGGCAACCATTTTATTCAGCATAATTATGTTGTTGGAGAAACTAAATGAAATAAGTAAATGTGGAGGTAATTTGTTGATGTCATCAATCTTTTTAACTACCTTATAGGCCTATTAATGAGTAACAATCTAGGTTTCTTGTCTTTTTCATATCTAGTGTGTTTATAATATTATAAATAGAGGAAAGTAAAAGACAGAACTGATGGACAGACCAGAGAGACGGATAACAAAGTGATCCTATAGGGGTTAATTTTTTCCTATTAAGGTATCTACGGGACCCTTAAAATTAAAACGATACACATACGTTTAGGTAAGTTACTCGAAATTGTAATTATCATTTAGTTCTACATTTGGTTCCTACACCCAGCATTATCTAAATTAAGTAATTAAGCGATACAACGCACTAACAAGCGTTTATATTGCTCTTGATATCAAGGATCATCGCTTGCGGCGCCTCCCGAAATGTGGAGATCTCTTCACTTTTGTCGGAGGCATCTCACTTGGAATGTAATTGCAGCATTACGCGGCTCACTTCATGTGCTAATCACCCTTACGCTGTAATATGCTAGTGAGAACACTTCACCACTACTAATGGTTCTCGAGAACTAACCCACACCAACTATTTTACAATCGGTTGCACTCAAGATATGTTAACTATTAAGAATCGGTTACATTATCTTCGAGATGTGACTTTTTTAATTTGACCACCACTATTTGGTCACGTTACGAGGAAAAGAAGTACTGAATTCTACAGCTTATCCAATACCGGGAAGAAAACTCCTAAATACTTCGATATGTCGTGACCGTTTACTAGGTTCCTAATTAAGAACGCAAAAGAATAGTTAGAAAAACCAATAAAACACTTGGCTGTACCTGTTAGTAACGGTGTTAACTGCAGTTGCGAATAATTTAATAATAATATTATGGGAAAAGTCGAGAACAAAACAAGGCGTTTTTTTTCTATTCCAAGAGAGCAGAAAATTCCGATCGTTACTTGTGGTTTGAAGAATTTTAGCCGCACAACATTCACGGAAATAAAATATTAGCAGTGGTTGTTAATTATCTGCAACTGCAGTTAACACCGTTACAAACAGGTACTGATCTCACATAATTGTCGATAAAAAATAAATTGTCATTCGTATCTAAAATTCTACAAACCACAAGTAACGATCAGAATCTTCTGCTCTCTTGGAATAGAAAAAAACGCATTGTTTTGTTCTCGACTTTTCCCGTCGGTTTGTAATTACACTCGATAATTGTAACTAATCGTTCGTGACGGAACTATTTATATGCACACGCAATCTCGTATGCAAAACGTGGGGTTCGCGTCGATATCGAGATGTGATTGCTACGTGATCGGGAGCGATCGAGAAATCGTGGTAATTACTTTAGTTCCGTTCTGTAAGGGTAATTAGCACGCGAAGTTTGGTAAAGATATAGTAAAATAGATACTTTTTAAGATTTCGTACCTCAAAAGGAGAAAATTCGAAATCATTATATTCAAAGCTTTTCTCAGTAACGAAGGTATTATTATGTTGTAACTAGAGATAATCGTCTACTTACATTTCTTATATAAATTATACTTAGGTATACAAATTATATCAAAAAACGAAAAACCCGACTGCAAAAAAACTATCCCCTTTTGATTAATTTTTATACCCTATGACACTCCCGTAATCAAGACGAATCTAACGATACCTCATACACCAGAATCCATCAAGCCGTTTAGGCTACAGGATGACAGGAAGGAATGCACATACATACATACGAAAAACATTGCCCTCCTTCTGGGGCAGTCGGGTAAAAAGCTCACAATATAACTACTAAAAGATAAAGTTTCTATTAACCGGTCTATAATCATGCATTGTCTAGGTAGTGCTATTCTCATGTGGTCAACGACGATCGACCATACCTCTAAAGTCTAAAGCCATCCGTCCATCTAGGAACCTTATTAAAACGTCTCGCTTGGCGACGATTAAAATTAGCGTGACACACTCTGAAATCGCTACAACTGCATATTAGAGAATGTATTATATCGGCTACCTTTTCCACTTGTTCCAACTGATCACAATTTGATTTCTCACTAATAACTACTTGCTAAGTAGATTGTTTTATCTTCACATGCCACTGAGTCACAAATGACTTAACGCTAAATAAATGGGAGTAAGCTTCCTGCAAGATTGACGTGTTCGATATAATAGCCAAGTGGCATTGACTGTCGTTAGCGCTACTAGACTAGAATAGAAAGAAAAGTGTAGGTAAGGAAATGACAACAGGGTTGCTAGATTGGATTTATCGGAATCGTAAATATTTTTCCCCAAATTCTTTAAAAAAAAATTGGGTTGTGACTCTCGCTCCGGGTCCTACCTGGTGCAAAGGTTGGCCATAGCTATACAGCGCGGCAACGCCGCGAGCGTTATGGGTACCTTTACCCCGGGTATGACAAGGGGCGGGTTATTTGACGAAGGTTCAACGGATAATTTAGTTATAAAAAAAGACTAGAATAAGTATTTTTGTAAATAAAAACGACAATGGGTTTTCGAAACGTTTTCTGAGTTGAATTATAGCAGTCATCGCGTCAGCTGAAAGTTTGAGCATCCGTCACGTGTTCTTAAGCCTTATCCCGCCCTTATTATGTGGTTACAAAATGCTCCACCTCGAAAACCTTTCCTCAAACATTCCCCCAACGATACCACTTCCCCAAAATTTCCCCAACAGCCAAATTTTTCCCCGAAATTGCGAGAAAACCCCCCCCAATCCTGAACGACAATTAGTAACGAAAAAACAAATGTCATTCGCATACATTTTTATTTCTAATCAACTAACGCTTGTTAAAATTAATTTACAAGAAAAAATACTTTGTTTTGAATTAAGAAGCTTTTCTGTCTTCATATCTGTTTACAAATTAATCATTATAATTATGTCCATATTTAAAAATAAACTTGACTTAACTGGTTATGTGTGTAGGAGGCAGCATATAACTGCTTTCTCAGCTTACTAACATTCTGGCAACTCATCGATATAAGTATATCTAACTCTCTTTTACGTAGTCAATCAATTTAACAGTATCTAATAATACTAGTGATGTATTATGTTTGTGTGTACAATAAAGTATGTAAGTCTATGAAAGGAAAATGTACACTTTGTATAGAAGCTACTTCGATAAAAAACATATTTTGCGACTCCTCTGGAGGAAGATAGAAGACTATTGAATATATTGAATTTTCTGTAACATGACATTGGCAAATGACGAACTGTTGAGACCATTAATAAAATAAATAAATAAATAATCCACTGCTGGACGTGGGCCTCTTGGGAATATTGACATCAAAACAAAGGCGATTTGATTAAAAATCTACCACAGACCGAACTGCAGGAAAAACTAGTAGGTAAATAAATAGTAGTTTCGCCTATTACGAGATTTAAAAAACTGTCATTCAATCATTCACTCGATTTTGTATTCCGTTTTCACTTTTTTCTACGATTGCGTGTAACGACTATCTTATAAAAGTGCAAGGTCATTTAAATCATGCTTCCAATTGTATTTTATTGTAAAAAAGTAAGAAACTAAAATATAATAGATTAAAATTTCGCATATTTAAATAGCGCTCTGGTTTATTTGCGGTGTGGTAACATTATTTTTTCTTATTATTTTTAGGATTGCAATTCCTATTTCAAGAACGGTGAAAGAAAACATCGTGATTTCTGTACACACGAATTTATTATTATATGATAGTTCACTTAGTGGCTTTCCATTCAAGTAATCAACGGTAGGGATATTAAAAATTGCCTAAAATCTGGATTACAAATAGCCACACCAGCTATCATGCGTAAGATTGGGCTTGGAACCAATGGTCGAAGACAAAGAAAACTGTTCAGGAGAGTCATTAAAGTTGCGATTTTTTACGAAAAGTAGTCGACCGATTTTTAAAATTCTTTAATTGCATACTTATAGTCTTCGCTCTAAGCTCTCTAAAAGTAAAAATATTTTTACAATCGGTCAAGGAGTTCTTGAGAAAATCGTACCCTTAATCGTACCTCTGTATACTTAGCTATGTGTGAACTGTTTATTATTGACTTGTTTACAAAGCAGAGATGCGTAGGACGTAGGGTACGAAAAATAAGGGCAAATTTAAAGAAGAATGGAGGGCAAGAAGATGTCTGGGGTCGCGTCGGTCGATGACATTTAAATTTCCCCTAGATATCATAATAATAACGAAATATCACGTATTTCTCGAATATTAATATTAGAGAGAACGCAATTTAAGTTGCACGAAAAATAACTCTTATTATAAACATGAAACCGGATCGATGGGCCCAGTCTGTTACAAAATGGGAGCCGACAAGGCAGATCCTGGCGAAGGTGGAGAGTTAATCTCACTGGATACAGGGATGGATGATTGGAGGAGGCTCTGGACAGATATCGTTCGAGGAAGAGGGGGATAACTTTTATCAAGCAGTGGGGCGACTTACAGGTTATTAAAAAAAACATACTTCGCTGGTTCAGCGGCCCAAAGTAGGCCTTGTGCCTCCGAAACAGGCACACTACAGAATGCTCGATTCTGCCTATAGTCGATGTAGCTCCTGCTCAACCTCGCCCTTCCAAATTAATAAACGCAAAATACCTACACAAATGTGGTTAAAATCGGTGGTGGCCTCTCAAGTATTTGCGGCGATTCTAGAGTATCACACGCTCAATCAAATCGCTAAGATGAGGCTTATGCATATGGTTTGGATTAGATTGGACACGTTAGAATCACACCTATTTGTCAAGTTAAACCAATCTTTATTAATGAGGGTGTAGTGGTGATAGTGCTTATCGCAATTCAACACCTAATTCTTAGCCGCAGATGACACAACAATTCGTTTTCAATGGCCTACAAATCATCTGCCCAGCGATGCCTGAAGCAACGCCATTCATCACAATGAGATAACAACGCGTCTCTTGTTATTAGCTAAACAATCTTTCGTGAACAACAGACTTTGTCATTTACAAGCCTATTTAGCTGATGAGGCATCGCCGTAAATATTATACTGCGACGTTTGTTCGAAGAGGCTTTGTTGTTTCAATAATTAGGGCATTGAGGTATACTTTCCTGAAAAGTGAAATTAATTAATTTATTGATATACATATGCAGATACTTACTTCGCTGGCTCAGTGACCCGAAGTGGATCTTGGCCTCCGATGCCAAAACGCGCCACTGCAGCCTGTCCTGCGCTGTCGGGCGCCAGTCGGGCGCCTGCAGCTCTCACAGGTCCTTCTGCACCTCGTCGCCCCAGCGGTATCTAGGACGTCCGACTGGCCGTCGTCCTCTGGGCTTTCCGACATATGCTTGCTTCGCTGCGCGTTCCTCTCCCATCCTCTCCATGTGACCAAGCCAGCGGATTCGGGCTTTGGTTTCTCCAATTATTTAGCCTCGGTCTCCATCTCCTCGATCTTGCAATTTTTCCGGATCCTCCAGCTTCCGTCCTCTCTTTTCGTTGGTCCCAGAATGCTCCTTAAAATCTTCCTCTCTTTCATATGCAGATACCTAATAGTTAATAGGAAATTCTAATAGGAAGTTTAATAGTTCTTATAAGAAATGAGTATATCCGCCAGAGAACAAAAGTGGTTGACATTGCTCAGCAAACTGATAAGGCAGTGGCTAGCCACATCTGTCGTAGAACCTATAACCGATGGGGTAGACGTGTTCTCTAATAGGGGCCACGATCGGGTAAACATAGTATGGGACGCTCTCCGACAAGATGGAGAGATGACCTTCGTAAGATGGCCGTCAGAGAATGGATGCAAAAGACCGCGAGAATCGGGTTGAGTGACCATGCTTTGGGAGAGGCCTACATCCAACAGTAGGTTGATGATAATGATCGGAAGTTTAATTTTATAATGGTCACTAAGTCGATTTATTATACATATAAAAGGCAAAAGTGTAAGTAAATATATAAAGGATAAGTGCCACTGGATAAACACAGTAAAGCAAGGTTTATGCAATGAATCAAGATGCATTATTATTGTTTATAATTACTTGCATTGGAAACATGCCCACTGATTACAAAACAGAATATTTTACGAGTGAAGTCAACTCAGTGAAACTGTTATAACAAATTCAAAGAATCATCTCCATCGCATTAGGAATTAATCTTAAAGTTTTTGTTGTTATAATTAATTACAATTATAGAGCAATTATGACCGCTTCATTGCTTAGACACGGTGATATATGATCGTTCTGCGGTTGTAAAGTTGCTGTCCATAAAAGGAATTTAAATAAACGATGGAGAGACTCTTATTATACTATTTTGTATGGGGACAATTATCCGTTGTTGCTATCATTATCATACGTCAGAAAGAGACACCTGCTTTATGTCTTATGAGAGCTTAAAAATTCAAACAATTCAAAACAAATCAGTGGACAGAGTTGCTATTTGTAACTATGGCTTACTCCATAGCCCGTTTCTTGCTTCATGTTTCTGTCCCATATAATTTGTTATCGTAATGTACTTTTCTTTTGATCGTTCATCAAGTGTGCCTAACCACCTTATACTTTGTAGTGTTCTTATTGCATACCAATAAGAATCAAAATGACACTTCAACGGCATTGCTATGTTGTCGGCTGTACAGCACTATGGGAGATAAGATAAGAAGAATATGGAAAACATACATATATTCATACCTAATTATGTACATACATAATTGTTGACTAATTGAATAAAGAAGGTGTTCGTGCATGAAGTATGAAAAAATAGATATGTAGCTACTTAGTATGTATCGTCTTAACACATATAAAATGTACACTTTCTTTCATATATTGCAATCGTAATGTAATCTTATGCATCTCATTAAGTTAAGCAGTAAAATCTCTATTAATTTCTACTTTTCTCGACCGCTGGAAAAAGGAGGATATCTATTCGTTCTGCAGTCTAAAAGGCTTGATAGATTTTGATCATTAGATTCGTCTTGAATGTCGTCGTTAGTTTTTATTTTTGTATTAGAGATATTTATTATATTTATTTCTATTTTTAGGGTTCCGTACCTCAAGAGTAAAAAGGAACCTTTATAGGATCAAAATCCGAAAACTTGAAATTTAGAGTTACATCACGAAATAATTATTTTCTTTGGAATTACAGACTCATGTTTGTAGTTGACGCCTGGTATGTCGATGTATGACGTTATCAGTTTCGAAAACGCAAAGATAAGTTTGTCCCTAAATCTAGTTTATCTTTTATGACTAGATTTAGGTATGTCTGGTCAGGTGATGTCTTGTATGACAGCCGACTCGCACTTGACCATTTTTTCATTTATTTACCGGCTTATATCATATTGGCAATATCGCCAATTATAACAATATTGGCCATATTATTGGCTGGGTATTAGAAAATTAAAAAGAAATCATATTATGTAAAAATCAATCCACCATTCCAAGAATCTTACAGATACCTATTTATTATTTTAGTTACAATGAGAACCGACAGCCCAATAAAAGTTGCTATTTGCATTTGCACCACACGTTGACAGAACATGCAGAATCATAACGTGGGACCTGTATTCATAAAAGTGCAATACAGGTTATAAATAGCAACAAATCCCGTTACTACGGTTTCTAAGCTTGTATAGTTGAAGAGATTCTGCATACGAGCAACGGGTATTTTAATTTAATTAGTGTTTACATCGCATAATGTATATTGCGCATGTGCGCAATCAAATAAAATAGTGCATACAACCTATTTGGTATACCTAATTAATTGCTGGCCGAAAAAAAAATGTTTGACAGCCGTGGAAAATGGCGTCCATTAATTTTATTTGTCATCTATTTACAAAGTAAATTAGTAAATATAGAGATTATGTGGATAGAGCAAGCAAGTAATGCTATTATTCTAATGATGAATGGTTAGATTTTACAAAAAATCTAGCCGTAGAAGTTTTAGGAATGGTCGAAATCACAAGCAAAGCCCAGATTACATGAATTAAAATTTCACTTCTACTTTTATTTTGAGTTTAAACATGAGTTAAATAGAGTTAATTTGTAGGCAGATTACCCGACTTTATGTCTATAATAAGAAAGAAAAACAAATATAACAGAAAAAGAAGGAAAATGTAAGTATGATTATTTGATAAGTTTGATATTAAGTAGGCAGTCATACTTATTTGTTTAAAGAAACGAAAGAAATCCCAAACATCTGGGTTTTCAATAAAGCAAAAATTTCATTTCAAGTTGTGTACTGTTGACCGAGTTTCGGAATCAAAGCCACTGATCGCGGCCAAAGTTGCCCGCGAGAGATTTCCCAAACTTAAACATTGCAACTCCTGCGTTTTCCTTTTCAGGGTTCCGTTCCGTGACAAAATTAGATTGTAGTCATATGAACAAAGCTATCAGAGATATAAAGGGAATAGTTACAGGTGAAATGTGATTTTTGGAGAATATATTGGATCCCCATTATTAAAAAATTAAAAGTTGACTAAAAAACTTTTAATTGCTTAAATGTGATTAGCGTTTCGATATTCCAATAATTAACGACAGCGCTTCACATCTGTTGGGATGTTTAAATATAAACGATTACTTTAAAAAAATATATATTATTTTTAGAAAACTGCATGGCGATGGTGATTTTTATTTATTTTATTAATGGACTCGACAGTTCGTCATTTGCCAATGTCATGTTACAAAAAATTCAATGTATAAATAGTCTTCTATCTTCCTCCAGGGGAGTCGCCGCAGCGTCATCACCCTGGGTAGCAGCGTCTTCATGTCTTCATCCACAGGAGACGCCGTAGCGTCAATCACTGCGGACGAAGCAGCTCGACAGTCACGTTCACTCCCGAGCTCGTAGTGGGAATCTTGACCATGGCGCCAAACTTCAGATCCTGCTTGAATTCTCCAATAACTTCACCATACTGTCATTCGCGAACATTTTCTGATTAATTTAACGTGATATTAAACACAAAACACCCACTGTAGACATTATACTGAAAATTATTAAATAATTTCGCAACCGTCGTTTCCCGCCATTTTCAAAAAGCCTCGATGGTGATTTTATAAGATTGAAATTACAAGGTGAAGAACTGTCATTATTGACAGTTGTTATTATAATAATTTTAGGCAAATGCCACAAACATTACTGTTCCCAATAACTTAGGTAAAGCCCATTACCATTAATGTTCCCAAAAACATCCGAAAGAGTTGATCTATTTAAGATTGAAGTTTAATTTACAAAATCGTACTCCAAATGTTTCTAAATTCAATGTATACCTACTTATTGTTGATTCTCTTACTTTTGAAGAAATAGATTAAGTTTGCAAATAAAATACTTTTGTATTTTAATCCGGACTCACGCTTGACCGTATTTTTTTTATTAAAACCTCGCCCCGCGATTTACAGCCTAAGTTTCTGAAGTGCCACCCTCTGACTTTTAGCCAGTAGCCATATTCTGGTGAGTTGAGCCAATTTTTTCGTAACGCTATTTTACCGCTTGCATTGACGTGGCGCTGGGTGGTAAGTAGAAAACACAAAATGATAGAAGATCAACGGTTTATATTTTTATTTTAGCATTTTGTACAGTGTGTTACAAGCAAGTGACATACCTACAGGTATCACTCGATAGTCGTTCACGAGAACGTTAACTGCGTTTTCTAATGGAAAGCAAAAGCCTTTCCTTGGCGCTTTTAAACTTTCCATGTTTTGACCGCAACTATAGTGGGACAGAATGGATAATAATTCTTGCTAGATCCAACATGGATCAGGGTAGTGGATTTATAGGTGATTCCACAGTATGGATTATGCATTGTGGGCTATTACAGCCCACAATGGGGAGTGCTCGGGGCGCCAGTCGGGTCGCGGATGTATCGCACTTCCCGTGGCTCGGCAAGAATGGCACGAGGTGGAACACCCCAGGAGGTTTAGTCGGTATTCCGCCCCTTCAAGGCGGCGAGCCCGACACAATCAACACGTTCCCCCGTGCGTGGTGGTACATGGTTTACATGTTTTACCTGGGTAAAAAAAGGTGATTCCACAGTAAATGTTTCTTCAAAATTGTCACTAAAGCTAATGACGTTAGATACGACTTAAAAGTTTAGTGACAGTTTAGTTTATAGGATGCTCGCTGGATGGCGCTACAAAATCAGTGGTTCATCATCAGTCAAATTTAAACCACCGTTTATACAGTTTTTATTGCTAAAAGCCTTTGACTTCTTCACACGTAATTTTCACGGTGCATGACTTTATATCTTTGTTGTTTTTCAGAATAGGGGTGTAGCTGTAATATTACAGATATTATGAATTTCGCGCAGAGCAGTTGCGATGGCGGTAAATCTTTAGCTGGTAGCTCATTAACTTAATTGAAATTTAGATTTTTAATTTAGATTACCGTGCTTTTACGATATCTCTCCTCGTATTTTATGTATTTTAACTTAATCTTTTCATAGAAAAGTTACTACTACTACTTTAATTAAGATAATACTTTGATTAAGTTTGTTTAACGCTAGTGTTCTTGTACTTCTTTATACAAAAAATTTGGGGCATATACTCACGCAGAACACGTTCGTAGAATTTATTTTTTAAATAGATGCATTAATTGTGAAGTTCTACTGCCGTTATTTATTCTTTTTCAAATACAGTCGGGTTTGTTGTTTGTGTAATTCTTTAACTCATTACTTATCAATATAGGTATCTACTATGATTAAAATCGGTCCAATAGTTGTTGAGAAAATCTCAACCTGATGGAGGCCCCCTGTATACATACCTTTGTCTTCGTGTGTACCTATTTCATACGTGACTCTCATTATAATAATACAAAGTAAAAACACGACATGCATATTCTCTACCCTCTTGCTCTTTTAATAAAACCGCAAAACATTATATACCCGAAAAAAACAATAATACGGTCGTGTCTTTTATCGCGGGCTAATTTGCATTTGAAGTGTTAATCCCGACTCGTGTTATCAAGGAGTGGACGAAAAAATATACTAAAGGTCGTGGCGCATTGCATCAACTCCGACTCTACATCAACTCTCCACCAACTCTAAGTGTACTCTACACCGACTCTACATAGACTCTACATCGACTCTACACCGACTCTACTTCGACTCTACAGCGACTCTACATCGACTCTACACTGACTCTACTTCGACTCTACAGCGACTCTACAGCGACTCTACATCGACTCTACATCGACTCTACATCGACTCTACAGCGACTCTACATCGACTCTACAGCGACTCCATCGACTCTACAGCGACTCTACATCGACTCTACCGACAATCTTAAACTTAATTTTTTGTGTTTCGCTTTTTGTGCCATACATCAAAGAAAAAACAAAAATAGATATCATGCACTTTTTACACACTACAATAAATACGTATACTTACCGGTTTTTAGTTAAGTAATTAAGAAATTCAACACAATCCCTAGTTAAGTCCAAAAGCGGTCACGTTCCGTGTCGGGCGGAACGGACATTATGCAGAATTAAAACATGTTTCAGACACTTGCGCCCGGAAAACTGTTAGTTTGCTTTGTTCGCCCTCTGTGCGGAATAATTTCTATATTGTGGGAATATTTTGTACATCTGAAATATATTTTAACCACTTTTGAAAAGGTGTCAGTGAATTTTCTGCTGTCATATTTTGTGTTTTTCTTATTTAACAATTCTTAAGAAACAATTATTTAATATAGAGTCAATATAAATGTAACTTAAGTATATGTCCTGCGGAAGAGTGCCCAAAAGGCTGGCGACGTTACCTCGTTGTATAGCCAGCGATATACGCTGGCCGAGGTAAGCGCCAGCCCTTTGGTCACCCGATGAGTCAATGAGGCGCGACGACAGTTCTTTGAACAGTCGCCGCGCCTCTGGTCGCCAGCCTTTTGGGCACTCTTCCGCAGGGCAGCGATTTGGCCCCAATTTTTTATTTATAAGTATATATTTATTATTATTATTATTATTATTTTGTATATAGTTTTAACTTTAATTATAATCAATATATATAGTATATGTCAAAATTTAAAACAAACACATTTATACCTATCCATAAACCTAATTAAAACTCACTTCCCTTAAATTCCCTTCCCTTAAATACATTTCGTTAAAAAAGGTTAAGATAATAAAAAGAGAGGGGGCCTAAAAGCTGGCGTAACTTTAAATCACGTTTATACGGGCAATAGTGGTTTTGAGATATGCACTAAACAAATTAAACTTTTTTACTTATATTGTAATATGTAATTCATTAAAGCATGTAACATACTTTATAAGAAAAAGAGGTATTTAATCTTAAGGGTCTTCCATGAGCCAACTAGCGCCGCCAATCTTTGAAAATCAATATCTTCCAATTTATTCAATTTTATTAAAAAAAACCCATCTATCTACATGTTTATTACGATAAATACTATTTTTTAAATGCTTATTTATAATTCAATGTCGGTAAGTTGTAGTTCGCATAATTGCGAAAAACGGCCGTTTTTCGCACATTTGAGAACTACAACTTTGCTTGTCGCAATTATGCCATGTATTGTATATTAAAAAAATAGTGTTTATGCTAATAAAGATTGTGTACATAGCTTTTTTAATAAAAAATAATAAAATGTAAGATATTTTTTTTTAAGATTGGCGGAGCTAGTTGTTTCATGGAAGGCCTTTAAGGAACATCCCGTAGTAAATCCTACTTTCACCAAATATTTTTCTAGAAAAGTTAGACAAATAATTATAACACTTTTTTAAGACTTCTTTAACATTATCAAAAGGTCTGTGAAAACTGTAACTCCACTACACAAGGGTAAACCAAGCTTTAACTAGACTCAGACAATTTTATGTAGTTGACCCCTCTGGGACAGAACCCGCGACCCTTGACCGCATTACATTCTAGTTAAAATGCTAGTTTGTGGAAAATGTACTCGTAGTTTGAAATTCGTTTTCAGTTGTTGATAAGCTAGAAAGGCTTAGTTGTTGAATTAAATTTTGTCATTCCCTAAGCACTATGAATTTGGATATGTAAAATAATATGCAATTTATCAGAAATAATAATACTACCTGATTTTAATTGTTAATTTTGCATTAAAAAGTCAATGTAATTGGAATGTAAAAGTAATTGGAATATAATATATAATTTTAAAAATAATTTATTTTAGGTTTTTAAATAATGAAGGTTTCTTTTTTAATATTTTATATTGTACCTTTATAAAAAAAATTCTCATTGGAATATTATTGTTGATTTTATTTATTGTATCTTATTTAATGTAAATATTGTTGTGCTTGTACTTTACTTTTAAATATATAATAATGAAATAATTTAATTATTATTATAATAACGTAATTAATGACAAAATGAAATGTATAGTGAATGTGTATCTAATATAACTGTAATGCTATACTTTTTAATGAATAAATAAAATATATAAAATGTATAATGAAGTATGCGTCCTTTGTATTGTTCTAAAACATAGTTGTACCTTTATGAAAGTAAGTTTGTACAAAACGATAAGATATTTTTCGGCCATGTACAGTCGACAGCAGATCAATGGTAACACTTGCAGTACGATTTCAAGTCTTACGACGCTAATAATAAGAACTGTCAAAAGTAAAAAGTGTCACCATTGATCTGCTGTCAACTGTACCTAATAACGGGACAAATGCTTCTAAACAGCCTAAAAATTTTATACATTAGTTTATCTTAATATTTACTAAAATATATTGTAATAGCGAAATCCAGCTAAATGACGTTTATTGATACAAAAATCCAGATAGAGGGATAACCTTCGCAAGGTGGCTGGCAGAGACTGAATGTAAAGGGCCGAAAAATTTAGGAGAGGCCTACGTCCAGCAGAGGACTGATACGTGCTGATGAAGATACAAAAATCCATATACAATTGATAAGAAAAATCCTTAAACCAACTACCGCTTTTAGGTAACTTTAAACCGCGTCTAATAATGCAAGCCATATTGCACAAAACTAACTAAAGCCACTGCTTTCTATCAGATTTAAAAACAATAGAGCTCTACGGCTCTCTATGTCGAAACATATTTCAGTTTTCAACTTCCAAATTCCTCTCGCAAACCGGAAATCAAACTTTCAAACAACTGTCAAGCCATATTACTGGGACCCGCGTAACTTTTAGCTTTGCCAGGACAAAATGGTGACCGCTATGAAACTATGTGGTTGGTCTACTGTGACCATTGCGCTATTCCATGTATTCTATATAGTTTCCAAGTGTATACAATTTACAACTTTTTCTCAACAATGCCGATTGTCATAAGTCATAGCAATTTCGAACAATAGTCCTTAAGCTATTCGTTTAAGTAGGTTTTACAAAGGTAAACTACCTACAGCTTCATAAGTCCCTAGAATTGTAGCGATCTGAAGCATGACACGTTAAGTTTAATCGTCGCTAAGCGAGGCGTTCCGTTATCCGTTATATGAATATTATACAGACTGGTATGGCGGTGTTTATTCTAAGGTACGGTGGAACACAGAGAAAGGTGTACAGGAGAGTTTTTAAGGTTGAGATTTTCTCAAAAACTACTTGACATATTGCAAAAATTCTTAAAAGTTAAAACTATGTAACTGTAATAGAATTATTAAATTCGGTCCAGTAGTTTTTGAGAAAATCTCAACCTTATTGTGGCCCCCTGTATACTTATCTCTGTCTTCGACTGTACACGTATCTAAACATACAATTTCGCAAAACAACAGCAATGAGAGCTCAATTCCCATATTGTCTATCTTACGGTCTGACCTTCCACGTAACGTTACATGACACAATAAAATATGAATCTCAACAATATCGTGTTAGCCAACGTTCCCACAACACTTCTCAGCTTGGTCATAACTGCACACGCGGTAAGTCTTCACCGTTATTAGGTAGTACAGTTTTTGTTACACATCTATAGACGTGAGAGTTAACGGGCCAGAGTTATTTTATATTTAACATGATTTATTTACAATACAAATCTGCCCCGTTACCATGACCTCTTATAGCAGATTACTTCAATAATACTTTATTATTTAGTACCATGATGTCCTTACTAAGCTTATCTTATCTTATCTTATCCTGATTGGGTGCCAATGTGGCGGCACTTCGACCCATTGGGATCTTTTGTGCTCTCACCTTTCCTCTATGCTCCTTCCTCCTCCCTAAAGATATAACTCAGTAGGTCCGCTATGCAGCTCATGGGAAGGAGCCTGTAGTCTTCTGGTTCCGGATAGGCCGATCCCAGGAGACTCATTCGCTTTCTAGCCAGTGAGTCACATTCACACAGTAGGTGTTTCTGTGTTACTAAGCTTACTTTAAGGTCGTCATAGTACGAAATAACAAAGTATTATTGAAGTAATCCTACTATATGACTTCTTGGTAAAGCCCCTGATTTCTTTGTCGTCCTAAACGGCGTTTGACCTCAACTCAATTACAGCCAAAACCGTCAACGACGAGTGACTCTATTCCTGTATTGTATAATAATAAGCCTTTTGAGAATAGCTGTTTATTACAAAATAATAATAAGAAACTCGACTATTTTTTGATATAAAATGTACCTATCATAAATGTTAGGACCACGATCAAGACGAATTTAGACGAATCTTCACAAATCAAAATTCATCAAACCGTTTAGGCTACATGAATTCTTATAGCAAGATTACTTCAATATCACTTTGTTACTTCGTACAATGACGACCTTAAAGTAAGCTTATTAATGTCGTCATTGTACGAAGTAACAAAGTAATATTGAAGTAATCCTGCTATATGAGTTCATAGTAAGGGGGCTGATGTTCGAACACTCCATAAATACTACAATTCTCCTTTAGACAGTCGGGTAAAAATGACGACACTTATGTGACTTGTGTACCGTGTCATAATACATATACGCTATAACTAAACTTCTTACATAATTATTATAAAGTTGTAAGTACTGACAACAGCTGCTGCAGACAATGGTACCACTTGCAGTACGATTTCAATTCTTACGACGCAGATAATAAGAACGATCCAAAGTTCAAACTGTTACACTTGACGTGCTTTTATGTACGAGTTAGTATGTAGGTGTTTTTAATTTTAAAGTGACATAACAATACTATACAAACGAATTAATTCAACATAACAATAAACGTAATTTAATTACATCCTAATTGCTATAAATATGTAAGTAATTCAGAATTATGGTAAATTATTCCTCGCATTTACTTACTTAAACTGTTCCTAAACCAGTTAAAAATGTTACTCAAGAGTTTTCCAAGCAAATAAAAATAAATTTCGTGAAGTAAGTAATTTGTTCTGATAACGGCAGGCAGTTCAGAGGAAGGCGTGTCGATGGCTCCTCGGATTTATGTCACATTACAGCCCATAGCGTGCTCAGTGCTGACCTCGCCTGTGTCCCAATGCCAAGACATAATGCTGGACATCTATTGTAGAATGATAAATAGCAGTTTTTAGACCAAAATTACTGCCCAGTCGCAACTTATCTGAGGCGCTATTTGGATAAGTGTCTCTTCACAAAGAGCGTTTGTTTTATCCCGTGGATCATGGTAAAAGCAACTGTACAACATGGCGGGTCATCTGATGGTAACCGTTCTCAAAACGACGAAAACATATCGTATTCTGGCGATGGCGTGCTGAAGAGAGACGCCGCTGTAACAACGCAAGCACTGTCCGTGTCACACACGCCATGACATGGTACCATTTGACCGTTTTGAGAACAGGAACAACCCCACAGGTCACCATCCTCGCTGAATAGTAGACATCTACAACTCTATAGAGTTAGAGTTACTCTTCTAGAGTTGTAGATGCCGTTGGCCTGTAACGCCTCCTGTGAATTTACATTCTTGTGAGTTACAGATAGTCCTTGCCTAAAAGACAACTAGACTGATTGGGACCGCTCTGTCCCTCTGCCCAAGAAACCATAACACCGTTATAGTAATTAAGACTGATACAAGTAGATACAACATCAGAAAGTGTTCATTTTGTGGTGAACTATGACGTCACATTTTGTTAACCTCTTTTTCTGATTACAGTGTACATGTTGACCATCAATATGTGTCTCGTTTCATTTCAATTACTGTTACAGAACAGGGAACAGGGAAATTGAAGACCTAGTGTCCGAGCCCAACATCATCCGCGAGATCAAGTCTGCTCGACTCCGCTGGCTCGGTCACGTCGAAAGAATGGGAGAAGATCGAGTTACCAAACTAGCGTATCTGGGACAAGCGACTGGCCGTCGGCCGGTCGGGCGTCCTAGGTACCGCTGGAAGGACGAGGTCGAGAAGGACCTGCACCGACTGCAGGCACACACGTGACAGCAGTCGGTGCAGGACCGGTCTTCTCGTTGCGGAGGCCAAGATCCACTTAGGGTCACTGAGCCAGTGGATTAAGTAAGTATCAATTACTGTCAACTACCCTTATGATTGGAAACTCGCTGATCGCTTATGTCCCGAACACGGCTAAATATGCCGAATTCTCTTTTTTTCATTTATTACCAGGAACGATGATTTATGTAATAGTACGCCTTAGGTTTTATTGCCTCAGTCCGAGGGGATCCTTGAGAAGATCTCATAAACTTTTTATTATTATTATCATGCTTTATTGCAGTCAATATTTGAAAAGTATAAGTGTCACGTTTAAAGTTTATAAAAATCTTCGTGATTTTTTTTCTAAATCTGTTACGACTTGCTTATACCAATTTTGTCAAAGAATCGGTTGAAATTGTGGTATTAGGTGATGAATAATAAAATTAGACAAAACCTCAGTATATTCGTAGACTATTCTATGATGAATCTTCTTCACCAGTTCGTTCTTGAGATTAAAAAAAATCATTCTCAGTATAAAAATAATAAATCAGATATTCTTAAAAGAAATTGTCATTTATCAAGTCTATCATTTGAAGGTCAGAAGTATATTGCTTCTGTATTATTTAATAGACGCACTTAACCCGATTAAATTTTACATCAAAGGCACAGGATAATGTCAAAGGGATTCATTTACTGCTTGAAACGTGCTTATAGCTATACAAAGTTTAGCTTTACAACTGTCTTGCTTCTTGTGTTGTGACTAACAAATTAAATATTTGGACTTTGAATACAAAGAAACGCCATCATCCCATATAGTAATGTCATCTACTTTTTTAAACTTAATTTCGCTTCCTAGGTCTTGCTGGAAGAAATCTCTCTTCAGAGATAAACACCGCCTGTGTACATTATGTTTTTTTGTTTCTAAGATTTATGTATCTTCTTTCGTGTAAGTACAATAAAGTAATAATAAAGTAAAGTAGTTGAACTGTTTACTATTTATCAAAAATGTCTTCGTCTTAACCAAAATATCTCCTAAAAAAGTTGGTGTAGTGTAATTTGTTCTAATGTGTATTAATTACTTAAGTATATTTACTGAATATTTGTCTTGTCCGTCTATCCAGATCAACCTACTGAACCTATGACTCTATCTTCCTGACAGTTTCTAAATGTTCTAATTTGACGGACTTAGGTACTTTTATTTAAAACACAAAAATACTAATCATTACAAATAATTGCAGTCCGTAAATAATTGGATTAAACGTGATATTCATTTTGTACTTTTTGCCATCGATTGGTTCCTTAAAAGTACAGGATATTTCTAGTATTTCTTACTTACAAAAATACAAGTATACCTACCAATCTAAGAATCTGGGACTGGGATTCTTTCCCATAATTTTTCATAGAAAAGCGACTATGAATAAGGCTATATAACTTCATTTGGTGCGTGGGTAATTTTGAGAATAGATGGTTTATTTTTACAAAAAAATACGACCATAATGGCAACCATGGAGACTATTATGGAACGCATTTCCCTTTCACCCGAAATCAGGGGTGCCAATGTTTTTTTACCTATTGCATGTATGATGTAGAAAGTATATCGGACTACTTGTCCCATTATATACATTACTTTAAGGAGCTTACATGAGCCAACTACCGCCGCCAATCTTAAAAAAATTATATCTTCCAAATTAATCATTTTTATTCAAAAAGCTATGTACACAATCTTTATTAGGATAAATACTATTTTTCAATATACAATGCATGGCATAATTGCGACAAGCTAAGTTGTAGTTCTTAAATATGCCTTAAGTGGTTTAAATTCGTCATACAAAGACATCAATAATTTATTATTCAGCAATTTCAGTCAAGTTCTTGCACAGCTACCAAGAAATTTATGAACACACACTTTACAGTTAATCTATTACGACTAGCTAGAATATGATATGAGTAAGACCACAGGTCAAAAGAGATCAAATTTTGGTGTTCAATATGTATTTTGTACTGAACATTTCTATAGTTTATCAACCTCTAAGTCAAGGCAACATGGTGGCAGCCCTGGTGGAACTAAAATAAAACAGCGCCTGAAGGTGGGTGGAAGGCAATTTGCTATAAATCTGCTGTAGATGGGAATCGTTTGGAGGCGTTTCTGGGTGTGCCATTGTTTTAGGAAAAATATTACTATTTCGAGAGATCTTGCTGTAGTTTATGAATATTTTTAGCGATTACAGAGTGTCGTACTAAATTTAGTCACCACTGAGCGAGGCGTCCCACACAAACTGGTGGATAATGACAGTGGCGCTTTAGGTTTAAGGAATTCAACAATTTGAGATTCAACATTATGGGAATTCAACATTTTAGGAATTCAACCCTATGGGCCGGAAGGGATTTGGCGACCAAGAGGTGTTACAATCCCTCAGGAGCAAGTCATATGTAGGTATACGGCAGTATGATCACCGTTGACCTTAAACCTTGATAAACCTATGTAGGTACCTAAGTAAGTATAAAAAATTAAAATAAATTCATTTTTTTTCATATTTTGTACCAATCAGCTGATGGTTTTGTCTAAGCCATTAATTTTTCTTATGACTTTTTTATATCGGGTTTAGAATCTGTATCGTTAATAGAAACGATACCGATTATCCCACGATAAAGGATAAAATTTCGCCGCACTCCTTGCTGAAATAACCAAGAACAACGGATATCACATTGTTATCCTGTATAATACACACAAAAATCATGCTAAACTAACGAACCCAGTTTAAAGTAGAAAAAAAAGGAAATGCATTTATTTGACGCCACAATAAAATAGTAACATACAACATACAGTGAATAAATAGACGAAACACAAAAACACTAATACAATGAACACTTAAAAACAGTATATAGTTTAGTACTGGCACATTAAAATAGTCGTAATTTACGCCAATAATTTGGCAAGCCGGTGAACTCGCCCAAGGAGCCAGCTGCTGCGGTCACTGCTGGACCGCAGTTTTGGACCGGCCATATATTTCGGGCGGACAATAATTCGCTTTGTTTTCGTAACGAAAAGCATAGGGTTATGTATAAAACGCAAGGAGTTTGAATTGAAGATTGGTCATTGTTTTACTAAACATTGACCATAATGGGCCTATTACACGTGCAGCACCACAGTTTTGCCGGCGTAGACCAGTTGGTACACGAAACACAGTACCTACGTATAGTTGGTAAAACGGTATCACGAGTTCCGTGTAAAATGTGCCAGAAACGGCCGTTTTTCGCAATTATGTGAACTACAACTTACCTACATTGCATCACGTTACAAATAAGCATTTAAAAAATAATATTTATAGCAATAAACAATGGGAACGTAGCTTTTTTTAATAAAATTGATTATATTGGAACACATGATTTTTTAAAGATTGGCGGCGCTAGTTGGCTCTAGGAAGGCTCTTAACTACTAATACTGACACTGACACTAATAATAATTTGGTATCGAACTCTCGATTGGATCACCTTTCAAACAAACAAAAAACTAAATAAAAATCCATTCATACATTTGGGGGCTAAGACAGACAGACAACTAGTCAACTGCGCAAGTTAAATTTATAACACCGATTGTAATTAGTAGAGTAGTAAATAAGCTTAGTTCACAGACTATCTAATATCTGAACTTTCCAGCAGTCGCAGTGACAGTGACAGCAACAAAATAGTGCGATACAAGGAACGGCTCAGAAAACACCCAAACCAACTTGCTGTTGAATTGCTAGATGTCCACTACAAGATGTCAAAAAAGACTAAAATGGAACGAATTTATCGCTTGTCCCACCGAGCAGCAACACATGAGAGCTGCGTTGTTGAATGTACAATCGAAGACAGAGATAAGTATACAGGGGGCCTCAATAAGGTTGAGATTTTCTCACAAACTACTGGACCGAATTTAATAATTATTTTACAGTTACATAGTTTTAACTTTTATCTATCAAACAGTGAAAGAATTTTTGCAATAGGTCAAGTAGTTTTTGAGAAAATCTCAACCTTAAAAACTCCCCTGTACACCTTTCTCTGTGTTCCATTGTACCTGACATTCAGCACATCTGATAAAAGACTGATGGCAGATTATCAAGGAAAAAAAAGACCGCCTATGTAGAGTGTTAGACCGTGCGTATTTAATTCAGGGCTAGAATATCTTTTAAAAGCACGTCTAATATTGTATTCTCTACGAGTATTTCATACTCAATGTTTCCCAAAGTGTAAATCTTAATTAAATATGAGTTTGGGACGGTGGGCTGGGAACGGAAAGGTCACGCCGATTGTTTTGTCATCCGTACATTATCTATGGCAGTGCTAAACAAGTCAAAAGCCAAAATAATAGACGCTTTTGGCTTTAGCTCCGGTAGTGTGGTCATTACCGTAATTCCACGATATTTCTAAAACATGTTTATATTCTTATGAAAAGACATTGCCACTTTTCAATGGAGCTTTGCCCCACCTACAAAACTACGTGACCATTTAAGCTGTACCTATCATTTTGTTGGGCACTTATTACAGGTTTCATATTGTATAATCATAATCAGTATCATTTTCTACCAGTCTCGCAACTCCTATAGAAGAATAACAAGAACAATGAATAAATCGCTTCGATTTCTTACTATTTTCTGAATTCTTAATTAAGCTGTTTTTTTCGAATCACAACTTGTACAGAATTTTATTTTATACCAATAATTTTAATAAAAAAAACGGAGATATCTTTACATTTATTCGTTATCTTGTACAACTTGAGGTTGATGGTGGGGCAGAATCTGTCATTGTCATTTTATGAATTATATTTTGAGAACCCACTTCTACCTACTAGTTCTAGTAAGAATTTTGGACCAGTCAAACTTGAATTGGTATTTCTATGGACGACATTAACACCCTTACAAGACTCGGGAACAATTGAAGTACGTATTACAAAAATTAAAGTATCGAAACTTACAGAAATAGTTTATGTCATACAATTTGTACAGTTGGAAATGGGTCTCATGAACGTTGAGGTTCTCTCAAAAACTACTTGAGCGATTGTAAAAATTCTTGCACTAGATAATGGATAAGTATTTTAGAGCGTATATAAAATCTATCCAGTACTTTTTGAGAAAATGTCAACCTTTCTTTGTACAAAGGCGTTATTGTTGATCAAAACAATCTCTTCCAGATAACTTCAACTTTCACCTTCGCTGAAACTATGACAGTTTACGGCAGTGTAGATCTATACCGCAGCCCAAATCAAGTGTCTAGTTTTGTAAACAAATATGATCGTCTAATTAACTGTTGTCATGTAACCCTGCAGGAACTGATTGATTGAACATGTTCATCATTGTGAAAATAAAGTGATCCGATCTAATAATGTGAAAATAACTATGCAATAATCACAGAACAGCTTAAAATGTCAGTAGGGTAGGGTAGTTTTTGTTTACAAAATAAGACATTTGATTTGGGCTTCGGTTTAATAATCAATACATTAAGAATCTACCTATTTTATTACTCTTTTATGGTAACAAATACTTATAATCTCATGTATTATAGAGTATTCGCAGCCACGGGTCACAGAGCATAATTTAGTAAGAAAGATAGCATCTTTTTGCCTCGTAAATATAATGTTGCTCCAGTGACGTTTTTCATTCCACATACCATATTCCGTCGTCCATTAGCCCGAGTAATGCACCATGTTGTCTGTTAGCCTTGGTGTTCACAATGGAAAAATAAACTAATACGGATTACGGGTTGTACGCAGTCTGAAAAATGTCGGATTAACCAGTAGTAATGATGCACGAAATCCGTCGATGTAAGGGAAGGTCTGTGCCCGAGCAGTGGGGACATATAAATAGACTGATGATGATGATGAATGATGCACGAAAAGGTACAAATATACATACCCAACATATAAGTCCATCGTCAATCTGCGCGCTAACCATCAGCGCCCCTTAGCCAAGGGATAATTTTTTCAGGCAAATATTTAATTGATTACTCGTAATACATTATTAATAATCATTCTATTTATTTATTTATTTTAAAGGAGTACCAACATCACAGTCACAAATCTTACATATAAAAAGAAATCTTAAACTATTGTCCTGTGTGACCCTAACAATTACAGGTACCCACAACAATATTTATATGTCCCCACTGCTCGGGCACCTACCTTCCCTTACATCGAGGGAGCTGATGCCATGATCCACCACGCGGGCCCAGTGCGGATTGGCGGATTTCAAATGCCTTACATTTTTTCTTCTTCTAGGGCATGCAGGTTTCATCACGATGTTTTCCTTCACCGTTTTGAGAGCACTCGGTAAATGTACGTAAGTTTTTCCGTCGAAAAAACCGAGGATAACTCATTGGTACATGGCTGCCCTAGCTGGGTATCGAACCTGGGACCTCCGTAAGTCAAGTCGGTTGATCCAACCACTGAGCCACCGAGCTCTTCTAATACATTATTACTCGTAATAAATACAACTACGTATCAAAAACAAGAAAATATACTTCTCTTTAACCCCGACGTAACGTAAAGAGTGAATATAAGTTTCACGCCTATAAACTGTGTGGCGCTTATTCATAAACGTGATTTAAAGTTATGCCATTGTTTAGGCCCCCTGTCCTTCCAAGTGTGAAAGGGATAGCAACACGATTTAAGGGAAGTGAGGTTTAACTAGGTTTATGAATAACAGCATAAGTCTCTATCTGTGTTATTGTAGCTACAACTTTGACTTTGAAAACTGTTTTTGTTCTTCGTTAGGTGGTATTGACGAGAAAGTTCTCAGATATAAAAGATTCCATGAGATCTTGCGTTTTTCTGTCTTTTTCTTTTTAAATTTTCTATTTATACTTAATGTTTATTTCATTTATTTCATAAACTAGTTAATTATTAAGTTAGTTATTATTATTTATTTATTAGCCTTTTGCAATATTAAATATTTACATGTCAATTGTTATAATAATGAGTCAATTAATTAATTAATTATATGTCATTTTCAAAATAGTT
The DNA here is from genome assembly GCA_963506565.1 of Tachystola acroxantha. Classification (NCBI taxonomy): domain Eukaryota; kingdom Metazoa; phylum Arthropoda; class Insecta; order Lepidoptera; family Oecophoridae; genus Tachystola; species Tachystola acroxantha. The sequence goes on along the minus strand of OY735879.1, from coordinate 3,875,061 downwards.
TTTTTTTCTTCATTATTATTATTATTTTTTAATTATCACAAATAATCCCACTGCTGGGCAAAGGCCTCCCCCTGTGCTTTCCAGAATTAAGTTAGTTACTTTTACTAAATTAACCTATAAAAATAAAGTAATATATAACTAAACTACATATACAAAATAGGTCGGTTGAACTATCTGCAATCCAAGATTACAGATAGTTCAACCGATACCCTTTTGTTCGGCAACGTGCCCAAATAATAAATAGTTATGTAAATAAATATTGGAAACCAAATTATGAAATTAACGTATGTGTACTCGGCCCGTTGATGCTAAGCTGTTGGTGCTAAATGGGCTGAGCTCAGGTTGGTCTGACTATGCACCGCCTGCCAAATTTTAAGCGGACTTTATCGCGGCTACCCGAGGTCGAAGCACCAGGGATTTAACCGTCTGCAACTTTCATTTGTACGTAATTTTCTGCATACAATTTGCACAATTGTTTTTGTCTGGCTGTCTGACAATTGAATGCAGTTTGTAATATATTCCATAAGTAAATGGATTATGTCTGATATTTGGAGTACTTATAATTTTTGTTAACCTAATAAGTATATATGTTTTCTGTATATTGGAAGAGCGGGGCCTCCTATCACGAGTATCTACATACTCCAAAGGAGTGTCCCAACAAGCTATAATGTTAACATTAGGTTTAGATAAGATTGGTACAAGGCACTAGTAGGTACATAAATTAAACAAAATGGTACCAATAAAGCATTTGGCATAGCGTTACGTGAAATTATTTAAAAATATTATAATACCTGCGGCATTTTCATTTCATTTTACCATTTATTAAAAGATCAGTTGATCCGTAAATGTCTAAGAAAAGTTTCGAAAATGCTTCATTATACTGCGAAAACGAAAATTGGCCTGGAATATTCTAGCCGGGTTATCATTCCGACTTCTACAATACTACACTACAATTTGTAATGCACAATTCTAATAAAATTCAGCTTGGTTATCAGTTATTACATTCACCACAAAATTGAACCAATCCGGTCGGAACAACCCTTCTCAAAGGGACATTGTTGGGTCCAGACAAAGTAAACAATGATATCCCATAGGCGTAACCACCTTTCAACGAATTCTTGTCACCCTATGTGACGTTGAAAGCTCATATCGATAGCATCATGCCACATCACTACGGTCATCATTGCCTTCTGAAAACTACAAATAAATTGACATTGGAACATCCATTAACGATTTTGCTAACATAGACGAAGATTCAGGCATAATAAAAAAAGCAGTGTAAGTTGATAGTTGCGAAAACCACGAATGATGTGAACAAGGAGACGGTGTATTGGTTGAAAGCGAATAGATGGTGCCAGATATGGGAAGCTTAGGGTGCATATTTGATCGGCTCAGATGAAAGCGATTTCATTGCGGAAGCGCAAAGCTGTTGCATTGTCAGATTTTCCAAAGAATTTGGGATGTGTCACGTTTCTTTGCTGTAAAGGATTTGTGGTGAAGATAACAATCTTCGTGTGAAATATCCTTGTTGGGAGGAGTTACACGAGCGAGAATACTTACTACTTACTTATTCCTCCCTCAAAAGTGTTTAACTGTAGCATTCCAGTGTTCCGATTTTAAGAGGGTACCTAGAAAGTCTGGATCTCTGACGTTCTGCTACCTAGACTCAACTTCAATTATTAGCTCAGTTGAAATTTATTCATCATCAGCAGGTTATAAGAAATGATTAGGTATTACCCCGGAGCCAGGCATGAGCACATATGTTTGCTCAAATTCGATGTTCATTGACGACTTTTTATGATGTCGTAGTTATAGATCCTGTAACAAAGCTGTCAATGGTAGTTGAAACTTTGCAAAGATGTCTGCCGTAGAATCATAAAATAAAATACTATATCTTGTTAGTCGGAGCAGGAACGCAACTGGCATATTTTTAGATATCCTTCGGGTATAAAAGGATCGGAAGTATTAAGGATCGGACCACTGTCCGAAATACTAGAGTATTTCGCTAGTAATAAATCTAGACGAACCATTAGTGTAAACCCTTCAGAACCTTATCTAATTAACGAGAAGCCATCCATTATTAGTGCACAGGTGTGGACGTGGCAAGTTTGGCAGACTATTACTTAGGAACCATATTAGTTACAACATCACTTCTGAAAACTGGCGGGCAAATAAACTGGATCCTTTTACTGCTTACCACTTAAGGTTGCGGTGGGAAAGAGTTCTTTGTTGTATGGTGCGAGTTGAAGCGTGGAAGTGAGCACAAGGGTTCAAGTTCGGACCTTTCTTTATATTTTAGTAGGTACCTTAGGAATAAAGCTGTAAAATTATTACATACTTTTAGGAAAAAAAGGTGTAAGTTTTTCTATTGATATCTAAAATTATGACGTACATAAATATACATCTTTTGGTTGCAAAAACTGTATAAGTCAGAATTTTTTCAGTACAAATCTCAAACTCTATCATAATTTAAGAGGTTTATTTGATACGAAGATGTAGGCATAATATAATTAGATACACTTATGAATGCAACATGAATTTAATTTGATTAAAATTACCTAAGATAATAAAAAAGCCAAAGGTCGCTTTCATTTAGATATTAACTTCAACTTTAGCATAATATAAATATTATTCCTATGAACCTATCTGCATAGTGATGACTGATGTGATGACCTTTTTAAGTGATGTGGTTGTTTTCAACTTTAATTGATACACGTTCAGTTTGGTAAAACCCAGTACCTAATTATTGTATGCGAGTAATTTTTTCAACATAAAATTATTTACGCTATTTACTTACATAATTTATTTTTAGCTGTCCACCATAAATCGGTGCATAATTAGGTCGAGATTCATATACAGTTTTGATCACGAGCTAAGGATCATCTCGCTTTTACTAAATCCAATGCTCAGTTATTCACAGTTAGAGTTCGAGATACTAAATATTGGGCGCATGCTAAGCTGAGATTGCGTGACGTAAGAAAAAAAATAAGGCATGTGTAATTCGCCAATCCACTCTATTAGACTGATGATGAAGCTCCACACTATGAGACTTATAGTCTGTCAACGTCGTGCTTGATGCACCCACGGGGTACAGGGATGGGCGGGGCGAGGAAATATGGTCTCGGAGGGGCTTCAGGCGGTGTGGTGGGGGCACGCGAGCGCGGCGCAGCTGTGTACTGTATAATGTTACCTCGTTTTTGCTAACCCTTTGTACCCGTAGGCGCGGCAAGCACGACGTTGCCAGACTATAGTAGCCAATTTCCCAAAGTTGGTACTGATAACGCCACAAGCGCCTAGCAAGCGGTAGCGGAAACAAGCGTCATCTCGCTAGAACTAGCACCGTACGCTAAGGTTCCGGCGACAAGAGAGAACCCCTAGTAATTTACGGTTCCGTAGTTTGTGCGCCTAAGGAAACACTTTATTATGGCGACGGGAATGTGCTAGAGTTCCCGGGGAATGTTCCCAGGGAATGTACCCGGGAACTTTATGCGGACTAACTTGTAGTTGTTTATTTTCATAGCTGAGCTTATTGGGAGCACGGTTATGGTTATTAGTTGGTGTAACGATTCTGTTTTGTAAGTTTTGTTTACGAGTGTTGGTGGTGGGTACGTAATTAACGGCTGCATAGGTACAGTCAGTTGCAATGGTTAGACCCGGTTATTATTACTGTTATTCATAAAACTAATTAAACCTCACTTCCTTTACATCGTGTTGCTAGCCGCTTTCACAGTTCGTTAAAAAAGGTTAAGATAGAAAGGGACAGGGTGGCTAAACGGTGGCGTTTAAAGTTGGGATTTTCTTAAAAGTAGATACTTGATCGAGTTATTAAATTATTCTACACATAAGTATATTTAGTCAACAAGTAAAATATATTTTTTTCAATCGATCGTTCTTGAAAAAATCGGTTTTACTTTTATCCGTTTTCGACTGTGTCTCTTTTGCCATTGATTTGTCTACCTACAGTGATTAATTTGTATTTTATTATTGACATTTTTTTTATGAAAAATACGAGTTTATTTAAATAACAATAAAAATAACTAAGTATTATAATATTAAACTAAAAAATATAAACTAAACTAAAAACTATATGTACAATAGGTCGGTTGAACTATCTGAATGGCTTGCATTACAGATGGTTCAACCGATCCCCGTTGTCCGGCAACGTGCCCAAAATGCTGGCAGTATTTTCCCCTCTGGACGCTAGATCCTTTGGACGAAATATAGGCCAGCATCTACAGTTAGTTAAAAATGCCTACTTTAAATCTTACTTGATCTGTATGTATAAGTATCAATATTAGTCAATATAAGACAAAATAATTTAGTGCTCACCTATTAAGCCGGGAATACAAATAATAGAAGCTTTATCACTAAAGGTCTCGAGTCAGTGATAAGGCATAGGTGATCGCATAACAACAGCACAATGACATTGACTCATGTTTTGGAGTTTAACGAAACAGTCACGCTGTTATTATCGTTCGGTGTTAATTAGACACTAAAGGTGGCAATACACTTATAACGAAGAAAAAAATATGTGAAAATCACTGTCTGTAAGAGCGAGCTCAAACGAAACTCGCAGTTAAAATTGTCTATGAATATCGGCCTTACTGTGAGTTTTTGTGAAAACATTTACTTTACTACCGCGTTTTTTTACTTCTTTAAATGAAAAGATGGGCTGGTCACATCTGTTGTAGAATCAATAACCGATGGGGTAGACGAGTTCTCGAATGTAGGCCACGAACGGGTAAACGTAGTGTCGGACGCCCCCCGACCAGATGGAAGGATGACCTTCGCAGGTTGGCTGGCAGGGCCTGGATGCACAGGGCCGAGAGTAGGGTTGAGTGGTGCGCTTTGGGAGAGGCCTACGACCAGCAGTGGACTGATACGGGCTGATGATGAATTGAAAAGAAGATGGCCGTTAGGCGAAGCTCCATCTTAAAATAAAACGTATCTGGGATTAAGGGTGTATTCAAATTTGTCGCGAAGTGTCGCGCGGCCGCAGCGCTGCAAACGCGCGATACTTCCCAGACAACGACAATCCAAGTTCGAATCGAGTATCAAGTGACTAAATTAAATTATGTCATTGGATTTCATACTCACACGCCTAAGCTGTATGATTATTTTTTGGCATTTCTCATCGATCGATCATTGACAGTCGATCATCGCCTTTACATTATTTAGATTAGTAAATATAAAAGCCAACTAGCAACACCAATATCGGTCATTGTTGGCTAGTGGTCTGATCTGTGCAATATGTCCAAGAAACTACAGTACTTCCATGTGAATGGACTCGCTGAGTCCATCAGGTACATACTGCACTACTCTGGACAAAAGTTTGAAGATGTCAGACACGACTACAACAGTTGGCCCATCCCGGCTATTAAAGACAGTAAGTGACTTACATAGTGACAGCTCCATGAAATTTTTGTCATGGTAAATCACATCACCTCTAACATATATCTATCTACCGTTTAATAGTACACTTCACGTAAATAAGACAGCCAGTGTCATTACGGAAACATTACACGAGGCATTATATCTCGGCGATATTCATAGACGCATTTGAGCACGAACTCCTACTTTTTGAATATTATTGGTCATATCAGAGACCTTCGCTAAGGCCGACCAGAACAATTGTGACAATCGGTTTGATCAACCACACGAAAATCAAAAGACTTACCGAACCATAAACGATAACATCTTGTTTACAGCTCTTCCATACGGACAGCTTCCTATATATGAAGAGAAAGGCTACTCTCTAAACCAGTCATTGGCCATTGCCCGCTACCTGGCCAGCCAGTGCAAGCTGCTGCCGACTGATCCCTGGGAACAAGCAGTCTTGGATGCCGTGGTCTTCAACATCTATGACTACTGGGGAAGTATGTAACCAGACAATTGTACTTACTAGATGATAATCAACTCTCATCAGCATCAATGTCTCAGTCAGTCCACTGCTTTTAGGTTACAGAACATTAATACCTACTTGGCCATAAATGACAGCAATCTAATTCTTAAAAATCTTTTAAAAGTGAGTTTTTTCAATTAGGATTGAAGATAAAAATAAGTCTATGTATTTGCAGAGATTGTGGCCTACATCAAGGAGCAAGATCCAATCAGGAAAGAAGCTATGAAAAAGGAGATCTTCGATGAAATTATCGATTACTTCTTCTCCAGGTTTGAGAAGGAATTGAAGCAGAATAAGGGTTTCTTTGGTGGAAAGGTGAGTTTAACCATTTTCCATAATGAATAGTTACTAAAAGTCCCAGTCTACTAGTGAATCTGGTCAATTACACACATGATGATGGCAAGGATAGAAGAAAGAGCTTAGATCCATATAGTGTGATTCGCTGGAGAATTGTCATTTATCTGTGATGGAGTAATCTAGTTAGAGTAGTATGCCAGGATCGCAGCAGAAGAAAGTCCATCGTCTCTCTGTGGCGTAGCTCTATGGGAGACAGGCGTGAGTTTCTGACGATGATTATGGAGTAATCATTTTATTAGAGTATCTAACATTCTTGAAGAATCTACAATATATTTGTGAATAGTTTGCTTAAATCTAAATTGCACTTTTTCTGAAGATATCTTCTTTCTTTTCAGTTAACCTGGGCCGACTTCGTGCTCGTGGGTATCGTGGAGTCTACTAACCTTTTCCTGAATATCGAAGTTGAAAAGACTTATCCCGCCATACAAGCCCTTATGGTGAAGATCAGCACACTACCCGGAATCAAAGAATATATTGCGACCAGGAAGCCATATGTAGTTTAAATGTTATTATTGAATATGATTTGTTGTCTTTATTTTAATTAAAGTTATTTGTCAATATTTGTAATTGTATCTGTTACTAATATTTAAATAGTTGAAACCGAAAGAAGGATAGAATCAACAATCAATCCAAGTTGAATAACCGATATACTGGTTGTCTGCGGATAACATTTTTTACGATGGTGATTGATGGACAAGAGATGATTCATGTTGCCAATATCGTAAAAAATAGATGTTGGGGCGAGTTATTTTTTAGATTTAATAGAAATCACAAGTAGCGTCCTCCGAACTTGATTTAATTGTGAGTAGAGCCTGTGGGATAAGTTATCTTAAGAAAAAGTGCTTCAATCATCATTGAACCGGCTGCATAAATACCATATTCTGAATACTTGCCTAAATACATTTAAATCCGAAACAGATGTTGAAGAAAACAATAACAGTTAAGCCGATAACGTCACCTCCAGAACAGAAAACAAATTGTATATACGAGTATTACATAACGTCTATTTTTTATCTGTAACCAACCACTCGAACGATAACAGCGTCACGTTATCAGGTGCCCCAATGTTGGCTGATATCCAAACAACATTCGTTCACACCGCGCCGGGTAGTGGCATTTGTTTACTGAATATTGTGAAAGTGACACTATGTGAGTAGTATTTTATAAGTAAATCAGGGTACTAACTGTGAAGACTCTTTCTGCGACCAAACAGTAACATCCATTGCTGTGTATCGAGTGTAAAAGAGACACAGTAATTACGGACATTACATCTTTATTGACAACGCCCGGCACTTGCAAATTCTCTAGAGATATAATAATGATGTATATTAGGCTACCTATTTCTAGACTTATATGTAACCAAATATGCATGTACAACAAGTGTAACATATGGTAACCCTAAGCGATGGTAATAGTTATTAAATTACAATAGTTTTGTGTACATTAAGCGCCGTCAACTGTACCTGTAACAACCCTTACCATATCATCAACCTAATCGTTTAACTTTCCCACAGAAAAAAAGATGGCGAAGAAGTTGCACTATTTCAATTTGAACGGTCTGGCCGAGTCCATCAGATACATACTGCATTATAGCGGAGAAACATTCGAAGATGTCCGTTATGATCGCGATATCTGGCCAATTCCAAGTGTTAAGGAAGGTAAGTGATGCTAAATAAGAAAATTACCTAATTAATTAATTAATTACCTAAATTACCTAATTAATTAATTATTAATTATTAATAAGAAAATTAAGTAAAAGTATAATAGGTATATAGTATTTATCGTAATATATATTGCATATTGTTATATATTGTATGACATTATATATAATATTTATCGTATTTATTGATGTTATGCACTTTTGTTAATTGTTCACATGTGTATTTATTTAAATATTATTGTCTTGTATAATGTATTATGAATAGCGACACCCGCTTACAAATGCTTTTATCAACTATTCAAAGGTTGACTGGAAGAAATCCCCTGAGCGGGATAAGTCCGCCTTTGTACTGATTTAGTCTCTGTCTGTAATTTGTCCAGTGTTATTTCTGTAAAAATTTGTACAATAAAGTGTATACAAACAAACAAACAAATTACCATTACCATCCTCAGCCATAGAACAGTCAAGGTCTTGCAAAGCTCTCTACTATGCCCGGAATTTATTTTATGCATTATGCCATGATCGGCGAACAAAAAACATGATGAAACTATACTATACTATGCCTGCCCAATTGCCCATGCCTATCGAGTGGTAGTAGGCAGAACATTGTGTCCAACTATATTAATTACCTCTCATGGATTCACAGAATGAATATGGACGAACAGTTAATAGAGTGCATCTTCATATCAACTATTAGGAGTGTATAGTTCATCGGCAAGATGGTCAGACTTATTTTGGCCTTGGATATCTGTTGCGTCCTGGTAAAGATTCCCGAATAATAGGCTCTCCTAAAAGAAGGAATGGGAGAAATATGGGACGGAGTTACATGTATCATTGGAGGAGATTTATCTAATACAGAAGATAACGTGCTTGAGCGAGGGTCCTTCGGAATTTCAGGTCACATGGGAATATACTAATATCACGATGAAGTTTGAAATGTACCATGTCCTAAAGGTGTGATGTAAAGAGATTTTTTTCTAAATGTTACAGCACTGCCTTATGGTCAGTTGCCAATCTACGAAGAAGGTGATCACAAACTTAACCAGTCCATAGCAATAGCACGGTATGTGGGAAGCCAGAATAATTTGGTACCAACGGATCCCTGGAAACAAGCAATTCTTGATGCAACGATTCTAACTTTGTATGATTTTTGGAAGGGTAAGTGAAAATATTGTAGGTACTAATTGAAAAGCCAATGGGCACATTCGTATGGAGGGTGGTGCCTTTTTTTTTTCGCGCGGCCAGAATCAGTTTCATATCTACTGTGTAGGAGACCATACAAAAAGAGAAAAAAAGTTGTTCCCGGGGTTCTAACCGCAGTCCGGGCCGAGATAATAGAGTTTAACTTTTGCCAAAAGAAAGGAGAATGTCGCAACTGCCATCTACAATATACTCCCCCTTTGCGACAATTTATTGGTTTCCGGTCTTCAAAAGCGGAAATCCGGTGTGCCATGTGCAATATACCCCCCCCCCCCCCCCCCCCATACCAAAAAGAAATTGTGTTTCCTATTATTCCTTAAGATGTCGCATCCGCCATGTTCAATACACTCCCCCTAGACTTTTTTTGCGGTCAACCAAAGCGGAAATCCGGTTCAACATGTACATTGAACAATATCCTCCCCCTCACCTAAAAATAAATTGAAATGTATTTTATTTCATAAGGCGTCGCATCTGCCATCTATAATACACTTCCCCTTTGATGTTAATTTATTTTTTCCTCCTCCCCCCGTAAAAAAAAACATATTTATTTCATTTCCCATAATAATTATCCTCCTTGGTGTAACTTGTGTCCGGTGTAGTTGGATTCTCCCCGTGTAAACTTGACGAACTGAACTACACTAAATGGTTCCTCAGCATCCTCTGGCTAGGTGATCGATGTACGGTCGACAGCACATAAAGCGTATCACATTGGCACGCTACGCAGGGGTTATACGTAGTTTGCAAAGTTTGGTTTTTTGTAGGTTGATGTGCCGTCGACTGTACACAAAAGTTAAGACCTTTTGAAAAAAATACACAGATGTATAACATACGCCGTAACAAGCCCAGTGGCTTGTTAAAAGAAACCATTGCAAAATATATCGTATAACTCCTGCGTATGGTGCCAGTGTGATACGCTTGATGTGCTATCGACCGTACATCGATTGTTGCGGCGTATGTTACACTTATGTGTGTTTGTATGTGTTAGAGGATATTTTTGCACACATAAACACCCCTACATATTAAAACACTCCCAAACTCACGCCAAACGAGATCCAAATACAAAAAGATACTATTCCTAATATCGTCGATCTGGTTCGAGTCACGGTTTTCAACTGAGCACTAGCTCAACATTAGTTGAAAAAGAATGGCAAGGTCTCTGGTTCGAATCCCAGTCGCGATGTAATATTTAAAAAGATACCGTAAATCACAAATTACACTCGGATGAGCAAAACACACCCTAAATAACACAAAAATGCTGGTACATAAAAACTCTCTTTCACACAAAAATTCCCCTAGATATCGTACTAATTAGTTTTGCGCGTCTGAGTATGGTAGTGCATTTTGAATCTGAATGTAAGTACCATAGAGTGTGTTGTGAGTATTTGGGAGCATTTTTTTATGTTAGGACACGAAAAAATTACAGTTTTCGTTTGTCTATGTATTTTTTTGCGTAAAGGTATGTTTGTATTTGAGGAGTGCGTTGTTGATTCTAGGTGTTTTGTGGGGCGTATTTGTGTGTATTTGCATATTGTATTTTGTACGCTGAAGAGTATTTTTGTTTGGCTGTGTGCTTATGCATAAAGATGACTGTATTTTGTGTGTTACAAATTCAGTTGCCTGTGTTTTGTGTTGTTCGTAAAGGTATGTTTGTGTGTAGATTGGTGCGTTTTTGTTTCTAGTTGTGTTTTGTGTGTTTGCTTCTTTCTGCGTTAAACAGGGTTTTTGTATCGTAATGTATGTATATATCAGGGTTTAATTTGTGTGCGAGACTGTAATTATGTTTATCTGGTTGTTTTTGTATTAAGGTGGCGTATTCAAACGTGTTTCAGTGTCTAGGTATATTTTATTATGTGTAGGGGTGTGCTTGGGAGTTGAGAGTTTATTTTTGTGTATGTCGGACTCTGGATATAGTTATATGAGTCAGCGTGTGTTTATATCCAACGTGTTTAACGCTTCTGTATACTTTTCTTTAAATGTTAGGGGTTCGTGATAGTAGCATAATTAATTATGTATCCTAGCTAGGCGATGCTGATAAACGACTGAGATAGTCTGGATCCTTTATTGGATGTTTTAGGGGAGCCGGAAAAAGTTTTACTGTTTTGGGGGTGGGGGTTCCTTACCTCAATAGGGAAAAAAGGAACCTTTATTTAAAATATTTTCAGTCTCCGCGATATTAGAGTTTAAATAAAATGACAAACTAAAGTAACATGAGAGAGAAAGTATTTATTTATAACAGCCAAGTCGTGGCCTTTCGACGACAGTAGGCTCTTTAAAACCATGGGAATTTGCGAGATATTCGATTTTAATTTTTCCTTTACTTAAACTCAAATATCTCGGCCCCGGATGAGTGGGGAAACATAGACGCAACATTTTTACGTTCATCGTGAAGTCCGGGATTCTTACTTTCAGTCAGAGTATAAATATTTAAGTTTAAGTAAAGTCATAAAACTTGAGAGGGGGTGTGGTGTAGAGGATACACCGAATGTGAGAGGATTCTTACCTTCCGGGATTTTTACCTTCAGTCAGGGCAGAGATATTTAACTTTAAGTAAATGACAAACGTGAGAGGGGGGGGGGGGGGGATGTGCTCATTTTAGATGATGCAAAGGCCATCTAAAAAGAACCGGAGTTCTAGTGGCCCAGTCGGGATGAATTATAACAAAAGTTATAGTAGATGGCCGGTGCACCACAAAATGAGCATATCCTCCCCCTCTCTCACATTTGTCATTTACTTAAAGTTAAATATCTCTGCTCTGACTGAAGGTAAAAATCCCGGAACAACATTTTCTTGTAGACGACTTCATAGTGAATGTAAAAATGTTGATTCGACGTCTCTACCCTCCACCGGGGCCGAGATATTTGAGTTCAACGGAAGTAAAAAGTTAAAGTCGAATATCTCGGCCCGGACTGAGGTTACAGATGAGCTGTCATAATATGTTTTATTTACTTTGCCAATATGTACCTAATGAACCATATTTGGTTTCTGGCTGCGAAAATTTCAAAAGGCTCCAAAAACGCCCATTGGCTTTTATCATAATTTGTGGCAAGAACAGGGATCATGCATGATAGAGTAGCTTTTGGTATCATAGCATGGGTAGATTAGATCAAATCTGTCATAGAATAGTGAAGTGTCGATAACATGCATATTACAGTACCTTGTATACTTAAGAATATAGCAAATATCTTTAATAAGTTACCTGTTTTAGTGGTCCTTACTGGTGCTATTCGCGAGTCAGATCGAGTAAAAAGAGAAGCCAATAAGAAGAAAATATTAGAAGAAGATGTTGAATATTTCTTTTCAAGATTTGAGAAGGACCTCAAGGCGAATAATGGCTATTTTGGTGGAAAGGTAGGAATTGTGAAGATAGGCTAGATTTCATTACTCTTGTATGATATTGACGGCAAAGAATATAATGATTACAAGAAACTAAACCTAGTAAAAGCTACATCAGATAATGTCCTCACGATATTGAAGTCTCAAATATGGACTGGACATTCCACACAGATGGACGTAAAACGTATGTTATTGGGAGATAAAGAAATTATGATTATAAACGACACTCTTATTGAAATTCAAATATAGAATTCTAAATCACTATCTAATATTTTGATCTTTGATCCAATCGAACATTTTAGAGTGAGATTTGATAATGATAAGTAAGTACTTACCTGTATGACTGATAAAGTGAATCCTCTTGAATGGCTCATCTATTTTTCGACTGTCCTCGTGTTCCTACAATTTATTTCTGCTATCATTCTTTATAATGTTTCCTGTATCAAATTGTACACCATTACTTTTTTCAGCTATCATGGGCAGATTTCGTATTCGTTGGTATAGTGGAGGCGGCCAATCTCTTCCTTGGCGTCGATATTGAGAAGAACTATCCAACAGTGTCTGCCCTCATAGATACCATTAGATCCTTGCCTGGAGTGAAAGAATACATCGCGAAAAGGAATCCTTATACGCTTCGTACTGATTTGAAATGAAAATGATGATTATGGAAAACTGAATTGTTATAGTTTATTTGAAAATATTCGAATATTAAATGTCAATTAAAGTGTGTTGTGTTCCTAATTATTCTCTGCAAGAGGTTCTAGGTTCAAATCTCGATCGGTGGTCTAATTGTGGAACTGACAATGCCTTTGTACTCTAAAGTACATGTAACCACTTACCTACTTACCTTTAAGACATTGAGTTTAGAACTTTGTGTTAGAAATTGTGTATGTTGGTACTTGGTATGTCTCTGGTCCCATTTCTTTCTTTTCTTTATATCTTTAATATGAATAAGTATCTTAAAAAATCTTGGAAATTGACTAATTGAGGGGCGTCTGGCATTCTGCAGGACTTAAGTTAAAAAAATATATTTCAATATCAACCTCATTATTGTTGTTAGAGCTGAAGGCTGGATGATGGAGAAGTAAAACTACAGAAATGAGCTGATGAAGATGTGGTTTATTAGAGGAACTTTTACAGACTAAAAATAGAAACGTAAAAACAAAAGCATTCAAAAAGTGATATAAAATTCCATAATTAGTATCAAAATGACGTCATCTTTCCAGCCAGTTGCCAACAATTGTCTTTCTGTACTTATTCTTAATTTTCCGTGCGTATGTAACTAGGGCTCGTCTCTGAGTCATCATACTGGTACCTGCCTCCGAATGATCGAGGTAAAGTTGGTGCAAACAAACTCTTTGTTGGCTCAACAAGAGGCAAAGACTCGAAAATTAGTTTTGTTATAATTACTTTCCAAAACGTTACGATGCCTCTACCACGATAAAATTACAGTTTGGCATCGTAAAAGGATTTTTATGAGAAATACGAGCCAGTTGATGATTTGAAAATGATTTCGAGGTGATAGATGAGTCATGTAAGCTATGCTGGATGAGAGAGTGCTATGATGTAACTTGGTTCTGGTGCTAACAGCATCTACGGAATACGATTAAAATAGGTACAGGAAGCTGAAAAGTATCATAAACTCAAAGATGAAAGTTTATTGCATACTCTTAAAATTCAAACATTTTAATGAAGGCTGCTGACTTTGATCTTGTTTTACGTTAAATCTTGATGAATAATAACTTTTTTATCCATTCTATGGGCACATTTTCTTCCGGAAATATTAATGTCACCTCCATCTCCACTATCCATACAAAAAAAAGCGAAAGCGAAGTTTAAAGCGATCTTTTTCTCTTCTTACATCAGTCAGTATCAGATAAACGACGAACGCGTAATATAAGGCCTGCGGGGTTACTCTCACCTCTTATAGCGATCCAGTTTAGGTTCCTAAACTGACAATTTGGCGTGTTGTCTCCTCTCTTATTCTCAATTTTCATTAATTCTATCACTCATCATCTTTCTTCTTCCTACCACTTGTATGCAGACGATCTGCAGATATATTCACAAGCTCCCGTAAGCAACCTTTCGGAAGCTATCCGGGTAGCGAATTCCGATTTGTCTCTCATCTTGGAGTGGAGTAAATCCTATGGGCTTAAAGTCAATCCTAGCAAGACTCAGTCCATCATAATCGGCAGTTCAGCCTATATTTCAAGGATTGACTTCAATGCGCTACCGCCTATAGTATTCGATAGTATTTGTGTACCATACAGCAAAACAGTTAAAAACTTGGGTGTTATTTTTGATCAAACGTTGTCCTGGAATGAACAAGTGGGCAATGTTAGCAGGAAGATGTTTGCTGCCGCCGGTTCGATGAAGCGCCTGCGGAACTTCTTACCAACATCCACTAAAATTACGCTCGCACAGTCTCTTCTCCTTCCCATCCTCGACTACGCTGACGCCTGCTATCCGGATCTCACTGTAGAACAGTTTAATAAACTTGAGCGTCTTCAAAACTTCTGCATTCGGTTCATATTTGGCTTGCGCAAATATGACCATGTCTCCGAATACCGGACTAAACTCAAGTGGCTCTCCATACATCGTCGCAAGGACGCTCACATTCTCTCTCTTTTATATTCCGTTCTGTTCCACCCCTCGACTCCTCCTTACCTAAAGCATTGTTTCCAATTCCTTTCTTCTTTGCATGACCGCAATCTTCGCTCCAATGAAGAGCTCATCCTATATCTTCCTGTCCACTCTACCAAGTTTGGTTTGAATTCCTTCAACGCCCACGCTATCCGTCTATGGAACTCCTTGCCAGCTTCGATCCGTACTGCCAAATCTCTGGATATTTTTAAGGGTCAGGTCAAGTCTCACTTTCTCGATCTTTAATTATTAATTTGTTACTATCTTACTTCATGATCAGTATTTGTATTGTACCTAAGTAGTCTATTTTATATATGTATGTATATATTTATATTTATGATAAGTACTTATTAGTATGTAATGTATTAATTATATAATATATTATTATTACTCGTATTATTATTATTAGTAGTAGTATGTAATATTTGTAATATGAAAGATTGTTACTTTTATTTTTATTTATGTAGGTAGGTACTTAACGTAAGTACCGTTAGTGATATATATTTATTATTGCTCAACAAGCTACCTATTCATACGCTGAATTCTCTACCCAAAGGTTGTCTGGAAGAGATCGCTTTGAGCGATAAGACCGCCAATTGTAATATTAACGATATTAGCCTATTTCTTTTGTGTAATTCTTTTCTTTTTTGCAATAAAGAATATTTATCTTATCTTATCTTATCTTAATTTGCTACAACGACGTCAAACGTCATTGTAGCAAATAGCGATTCGGTTCAGTTTAGGAACCTAAACTAGATCGCTATAAGAGGTGAGAGTAACCCTGCTGGTATAGCCAACAAACGTAAGTTTATTTAAATCAATGGAAGTATCAGGAACAGGTTATTGAATAACGGTATTTTTGTTACTTTTACTATACTTCGACAAGTATAGGCTGTTACAAATGTAGTTTTAAACAATAAGTATAATTATTCTCATAACAGAGGTTTCTGTGTAACAATATGTCTGTCTAGTCAAACTATTGTCACAGAATAACTAAAGGTAATGTAGCGGTCCCACTACAGACCCCGTACCTTCGATAAGTGGTTTGAATAACTTCAATTAGCGTAGATTTTTAGTATGGACATTCATTGTATGGCTACATCACATTAGGACACCAGGTGTGGCGTAACTAGTCGTACCGCCAACAAAATATATACAACTGTATGGAGGATTGGAGAGTACCTGGTATCCACTTGGTTGCGCAACCAATTTGGTGGCGCCACCGTGGTGTCCTAGTGATATAGTGGGCAGTAATTGAACCTTACTAAAATATTTAAATTTTCGGTTTAGGTAATATTTAAATTTTCAGTTTAATATTTAAATTTTCGGTTTAATATTTAAATTTTCGGTTTGAAGACAGTGTCGCACATTGGATCATCCTGTTTTTACTGCTAACGAACGTAGGTACATCATACTAAGGTCGTTGATCTGTCAGTACTGTGTCGACCGTCGTGGCATTCGGTTTGTCTTAGATAATCAGTGTTTTTAAACTTATTCGTTAGTCATATTTCAGGTTACAAATTACTTATTTTGTGTAGATATAAAACTGTGAGATTCGGAGATTTGCAACAATAATAAAAAAATACAAATTAATTTGGTAGATATCAAATGGTCAATAAAATTTATATCATTATTGAGATTAGTTGAAAATAAAATAGTTCAGACGTCAATCATCGAAAACTATAATATCATGATGTTACAGTAGAAGATCTAAAAACGGATTTAAGATTAATATTAACCATTTGTTCATTGCTGCAAGTAAGTAGTTGGAAAAGTCATGCAAGAGAGGTGTCTGCGATTTAAAATTGGCTTACCTACTCCGTGCTGGGAACTTATTAAAAACCAAGAAAATTGACCTTAATAAAGAGTCTTAATAAAAGTAAAGTACCTGCGTGAGCGATGCAATATTTCAACCCCCTGCCGAGATTATCAACAGGTGTTCGCATCTCGGAGACCCTGGTCGTTAAGCCAACCTGTGGTATTTACCTCTATTCTTATTTGGTATCAGGGTGTTCGTTCAAGCCCGAGAGTCACTACGACCTCAAGATCAGTTGTGACCGCGCACCGAGTTCTTATAACCTATCCAAGGTCAACTTCCTTCAATCGTTACTTCAATTAGAAGATATAGATACTTAAAAATATCGGAATACCTGTGACTACCATCGAATAATTTCATCTCGATTATCCTCAGGGATAAAATTAAGACATTTTTGAATTCAGATTCTAAAATGTGTTAATTTTGAATGAAATTCGATTTTGTTTTTATATTTGAAATTTTATATTTTACAATATCTGATGATAAAAATCGATGTGACTGTGACGACAGTAGCATTTAACTTTGGGATTCAATTTAGTGGTCATGGCAGAATCCCACCTATTCTGATGTTTAATAAAATAATTTTATTTTTGATGCTTATTTGCACTATTATTTTACTTGCTTATAAAATATGATCAAAAGTCGAATAAGTATCTAGATCTCGAACAAGGTGATTAAAATGAACTAGCATCAACTGTTAATTATAATTGTATATGTACCTATTAGGTACCTAACCTACTTATAATTTACATTTAACTGTTGATTCAAAATTATCGTTTAGTGTTTGCTATGGTAATGATAAACACCTAACTGATATCAACTTGTATAATTTAGTAATAGGTTACTAGTTACTTCTCTGAGATGGATGTTCAAGATACCAGAAAATTCCCTTTTGAAATAAGGGACGTCGAGCCAACAATAGCCAATGAATTGATGTCATATTTCAAAGGTGAGTTATACGACGAGGTGTAATATTTATGAAGCCAATTAAAGTAGGTAAGTAATCGGTTTTACCCAAAGTAAACTCAAAATTGGGATTATTTCACCACTTTACAGAAACAAAAAAATTCCGATCGCTTTTTAGGCATACTTACTACCAATAATACCGTATTTCAATCTACATGGAACATACATATTTATACTCGAAAAACACTGCTCTCCCCTTTTCTGCAGTTGGGTAAAACGAAAGATCTAGAAATATCTCGTAGGTATTAACTGAAACGCGGTCACAAAACAATGTTAGTTAAACAACTTTAATTTTTCAGGCGAACACTCGGGCTTCGTTCGTGTCGGCCCAAAAAGTTACTTCCTCCCCAAGAGGTATGAAAAGGACGCTGCCAACTTATACAACATGCCCGTCAGGACACGTGACGTCTTCGTCGTCACTTATCCAAGATCTGGTAAGTACTTATCACAAATAAATATTTGAAGTTCAGTGCATCTATATGCACTGAACTTCAAATCATTACATACATTCGATCCTCAGAGAAATAATTTCTCTGAGATTCGATCGATAAATCGACAAATGGGTTGCCTCAACTTGCCTAAGTCATAATTCTGTTTTAAAAAGCAGTAAAGACTTGGAGATGAATTGTTAAGGCTAGCCAATCCCAGTAAATTGAATAATAAAACATACCCAGGACTTTAAAACCTCCTCCATTTAGAAGTCGTTTAGACAGACCGCGAATTCTTACAGATATCTTTAAACTTAATGCTGTAATGGCAAAGTTGACGCTTTTGCTTTTATTATTGGACGAGGTATTCGACATTCCCAAGGCCATATTTTCACCGTCTCTTAGATATTAATTTCTAGAAGATATTTTATTAAAATTCTATGCGATGCTTCAGAAGACAAAGTATTTCTAAGTTTTTACTTAAGTTTTTAAAATATGTTCTCGCTTTTGCGAGAACATATTTTCACAGGCACAACATTGACGCAAGAGTTGGTTTGGTTGATCGCAAACGATTTAGATTATGACAAAGCAACGGAAATTCCTCTCACTAGACGATTTCCAATGATAGAGTAAGTGTTTATTGATTTAATTTCTTTGGATATGGTCTAAGTTACTGTTAGCAGTTTAGCACCCAGTTGTAAAGCATAGAAAGAATGTACCAGATGGCGGTGAATGTTATGAGTCAGAAACTTTAGGGAAATTATACAGACAAAATTCATAGCGTTTTGATAGTTTGTAAGAGTGTACTCACAGTAAGCTCGCGCTCAAAATTGGCTCTGAATCTCGATCTAAGTATTTAGGTAAGTAATAACTCAACTAAAAAATAATCTATGACTGGAGCTTAGCTATATTAAAATAGTAGAAAAACACCACCCGTTGTAAAACAAATGCAACAATGTGGTTATGATTATCTTACACATTTATTTCAATTAAATCACTTAAGTAACCATGATTCCAGATTCCCTATACTCTTAGATCCGGTATTAGTACAACAACTAGAGGAAGAAAACAGAGACAACGAGGAAAACATAAGCAATGTCAGACAAGCAGCTGCATCAAGAATTGATAAGTTAGGTCAAATGCCTTCACCTCGATTCATCAAGAGTCATATGCCTCTATCTCTGCTTCCCCCTGATATGTTGGAGAAAGGGAAGTTGGTATTCGTGGCTCGGGATCCAAGAGACGTTGCAGTGTCATGCTACCATCATAGCAGACGCGAAAGGATACACGGATACGTCGGAGACTTTAAGAGATATTGGAATTATTTCATTGAAGATTTAAGTAAGTTTATTTATTGACAATAATTCGTAAGTTGCAAGTTTGTAATTTGTTTTCTTTGTTCAAACTTGTGGACCTCTGTTTCAGTCTGTATGTCCTATATGATCGTAGATGGAGAATCATTAGATGAAGATCTCCACTTAAGTTCACTCGTCTAGTAGACAGTGCCCGTTCGCCCTGACTTCAAAGTAGTGTGATATTAGGGACAACAAGATTACCATGTTTTTATGTAGCCTTCATATTATTATGACTCTGACGTTAACAAGTGCAGTATGAATCTAACATTAATATTATTTCAGTTCACTGGACACCGTACTTCGAATACGTCAAGGAAGGATGGGAAAAGAGGCATCATCCCAATATGTTATTTCTGTTCTATGAGGAGCTGTCCAAGGATCTACCAGCCACCTTACAAAAAGTGGCTAAGTTCTTAGGCAAGAACGTCACTGAGCCTCAGATCGAGAAGCTTTGTGAACACCTTAAAATTGAAAATTTCAAGAATAACATGTCCGTGAATGGGAATATGACTAAGGAATATATCTTTGCCACACCTGACGAAGCATCATTTATTAGAAAAGGTTAGACATTCAAGTACTTACGACGTGAAATTGTGGTGATTAGTTTCGAGTTGGCCATTGAATTGGTTAGATATTTATACGATGTGAAATTGTGGTGATTCGTTCAAAGTTAGCCTTGTGAATTTGGTGTGGTTGGGTTTGGGTGGTTTTACATTTACGCATATTTAAGAATTTTTTTAAATTGTGACAAAAATATTTACATTGCAGGTAAGGTGGGAGGATGGTGCACCTATTTCGATGAGGAGATGATGCAACAGGCTGACCGCTGGATTGCTGACAACTTGAACGGAACTGACCTACGATTTCCCCAGTAACATTTCCATTATCACTTCCATCATCATCAGTATATTTTTAAGTCACCACGGCTCGGGCACAGACCTTTTCTTAAATCTTCCTATATACTAACTAAAACTTTGTACAATCTACAAATTCTTCTGAACTTTGTATGCCACGAAATCTAGTACTTTATATACCTAGTGCATGCCTAAAACTTACTTAGTTAGGCAGTTACCAAAGCAAATAAAGTCATAAATCCGAGCAAACTATTAAAAAGTTTGAAGGCGAAAATTCGTTGTTTCTCTACCAAAACTCTGCCTTGGCCCGCCATAAAAATATTCCAAGAATGTTAATGCCCAACTCCAGTGAACTAGTTGGGAACTTCTGGTACAGTTTACAGGGGAGTTCATTAAGAACGTCGTTCGTTTGGGGTTTGGTGCAAGATTAATTTAGATAATATAATTTAATTGGTGGCAGGATTCAGTGTAGATGCGTATTGAACCCCCCTAATCATATCTATGCGTTTCTAATGTTACTGTCTGAAGAATTAGGTAGTGTTACATATTTCTTGAGTATCGGCACCTGTAGCTCTTCTGGAGTTGTAGTTGTCTAATGGGTATGTATAGGTGGCGTTAACCTCTTACCAATAAGGCAATCATTATCCGCTCATATACCTTTGATAATAGTGTATCAAAACCATAATCAAAATCGTGGTCATTTATATTCAGGGGTGTAATTGTATATTTTGTACGCCATAATTGGAACTGACTAACTTATAAAAATCATGCACGGTGGATAATGAGGACAAGGAAGGATGCCCCCATATATATTGGGGCAGGCATAGGATGTTAATTTTGATGTGAAACGTTATACGATACGATGTCGAAATTGAGTACAACTTTGATATCTTTGACATCTTCGACATTTTCGAGATCTTAGACATCTTCGACGTCTTCGATATCTTCGTCATATTTGACAGTTGTGACAGTTCTTGTCAGTTTTTGACAGCTCTTGTCAGTTTTGTCAGTTCTTATCTGCTGGCGCAATTCAGTGTTGTCGCTGTTCCGTGTCGTCGTAGTTCAGTGTATAACCGAACTGTTGATACTTCTAGTGTCTCAGTAGTTTGGTGCACGTGTACATACATACAACCGACCTGTTGAGATGTTGAGACTAGAGAAAATGAGCGACAGTTTCTGCAGAGGATTTTTATTATTATTTTTAACAATAATAACAACAGCTAAAATAAATGTAATACCGTGAAGCATATAAATAATTCCGCTTCTAAGTTGTACCAAATAAAAGCGAAGAAGAAATACTTCACTTTCTATAAGTAAGGAAATGAAGTTTCACCCACCCGGGACTCGTTTGGACTGGTAGTAATTAGACCTAACTTGGCATTGTTTGACGCCAGTTTTGAAGCATTCTGGCACCTTGGAACGGAATTGTTTGTCTTCGAATTGATTTCGGCCCGTCAATATTACCTATACATTAATTAATACCGAGCTGTTGTAATTTTCAGACGGTTTGTTGATCTGCAAAATACTGGCCAAATCTTTAGTTGATCAAATGGGTAATTGGGGAAATCCTTAATTGGTAAACTCATTAAATGGAAAATCCCGACTTGACATCTACACCAATGTAACCAAAATGCAATGAATGGGGTACTTATATATTTTTCTAAAATTATTATTTTATATTAAAATAGCCATCTCACTGGTCATCAGTGAGTTATTGTATATTAAAAAACACATCTTAAATATATTTTTTGAGTCAATGACTGATTGTGCTATAAAAGTCGTTAAAATAGGTAGCTACTTTAATATCTATTCTTATGTTCCGCCATTTAATTTTTCGATTAACTCTTTTCTTCAATATAAATACTTAATATAAATACTTTTTAATTGTTAGGAGTTATCATAAGCTGTTGAATCTTACTTTTAGTCGTAGCTAGATGCATGCATTACACATATGTATGGGTATATGTTTGATTAAAAATATTTCTTAACTGTTTGCTAGAAAATCAATTAAAATTCCAGCTCGAGAATGTCTTGAATGCGAGTGTTGATTCAGGAACGCAAATATGTCCAACAAGTTGAAATTATTGTGCTTTAGTTGGTTGTTGATGCTCCCTTTTATATTTGCAAATCGTGGTAAGTCTGATTTAGTTACGAATGTTATTTCAACCATAATTAAATATCTAACTAGCATATAGGTATGTAGTTAAGGAGAAAATAAAAAAGACTGAAAGAAAATTTGCAAAATTTTCACATTAATAATGAGTAATGTGAAAATTTTGCAAATTTTCTTTCAAATAAAAACTATATAAACGTATTTTATTTACGAGTACATACATTTACCTTTGGCTTGCTTGTGTCACATGACCACAACCACACCACAATCGCAACCACGCGACATCACACAAGTAGTCGGCAAAAGGAATAATTCATTTGCCCTCAACTTCAAACCCTTTATCGGCCACTTTTTGCCGCTGCGTTGTGGTGCGGATGTAGTACGTTTACGCTTAAATAATTTCACAGAGGATTCAAGATCCAGAGGAATGGATGATTTGTATACTAATCGCAGACATCACATAGCTCATTTCTGTCCGAATTTGGACGAAGCTAGAAAGTGTATCCGTAAATGCATGGAAAAAGGCAGGCCAGCATTCTGTGGCAAGGATCATGTTTGCTATTGTGGCCACAGGTAATTGTAAAGGCATTTGATCCAATAATGTGCACTAGGTCGAGCCTCGCTATTCAGCGGGGCAACGCCGCCAGCGTGCTGGGGACCCTGCCGCGCAGTGCAGAGTTAGACGGCGTGTTCGGGCTTTGATTGTAAATAGTATTTAGGTATTTAGTTTATTTCAAAACTAGGTCTAGTGTAATGCCTATATGGGGTGTATAGGTATGGGGTAGCGGAAGACCTATGCCCCCAATTAGTAATGGAGATGGTGTAATTTGCACAGCCAAATTCAGTACTGTTTATTAATTTAAATTTTATACAATGTTCCTGACAACTATACGTTTAGGACACTGGTTAAATGATGGAGAAATCAAACATACAGTTACATACGGCATATCGCACATAAACATTATCCAATGGTTTCGGCTTACAGAATATGGATTTCAAAGATTTTAAAAGAAATTTTGGGTATAGTACATAGGTTGTCTGGAAGAGATCGCTTTAAGCGATAAGACTGCCAATTGTGATACTACTGTATTAGCATATTTCTTTTGTGTAATTCCTTTTACTTTGCAATAAAGAATATTTACTTTTTTTTATCTTATTTTTCTTTATCTTATAATTACTTAACTCGAATTTCTGGTAGACTCTGGTTTCACCTAATAGTTTATCAGTATTCGTGCTATCCCTTGCGGGATATAACAATATAGCAAGGACGATATCTCTCTCTCTTTTTCTAATGTCATTAGTCGGCCCTTATGTTCCTTTTAGGACAATATTTTTTCATAGAGAATCACAACACACGTAGTTTTTGATATACATTTGTACTACTAAAAACTTAACTAAGTCTTCGATCCCTCTCTAACACAACGTCATTTAACGACGTGTGAAAGGAACAACACTAGGTATATGGCATAGGAGATTGGTTGAATTATTTCGAGTTCTAACAAATTATTTATTTTCTACCCAGGAACTATGATTCTCATGACACTAAGAAAGGAAAGAACCCTGATGTGAATATGGAATTTAGTGATTTGTATGAGAAATACTTCGGTCCTAACACTGATTCCTCTAATGGTAAGAATAAGGAATCTGTGAATGATGAAAATCGTTTTCGGACGACGCTAAATGAAAAGTTTAAAATACATAAGAATTAACATTGATTTGTTGTTTTAATGCATACGCGTATTGATTTTATAATTCGGCACCAATATTTTTAGAAATAAAACTATACAGTCCTTGAATTCATTCGACAAATTGAAACTGGGGGTTGTACTCATGATAAATATGAAATTGGTGAGGTTTTTTAGTAAATCAAAACTGCAAAGCACAGTAACGTGCACATCATTTTTTTTGATAGTTGAATTTACTGTAACTTAAATATTTTTATTTTTTATTTTTCCCCAATTTGTTTAATTTACTTACACTGTGCAGAATTAATGTATGCCGCAAGTCTAACCATCCATTTAATTTTGTCGAATGAATTCAAAGCCACCCTGAAGTGAGCTAATCATTAAACTAAGCTAAACTAAGTAAAAACTAAAAATGCAATTAACTTTGCTGTATCATTCATTATAGTTTAAAATTTTCAATGTTAGATAATAGGAAATTTCACCTTTTGCATGTACAATTGTACATGCAAAATGTGAAATTTCGTGATACAGTCGACATCACATCAACCTATACAAAACCAGATTGCAAAATCTGCGACGTGTTACCATAGTGTAGAGTGCCCTTGCATTACACTTGATAGGCTGTCAATTGTACTATTATCGGGTCTGCGAATTTAATCCAGTGATTATTAATGCAAAAATCATTGCCAAAATAAAGTAGGGTGAGGGTTACTAAAGTCGAGTACTTTACGCCACACTAATACAGTCTAAATTGCTATGACTGTGAGAATTGATATGCCGTCGGTGATACAAGGGGCCCGTCTGTTCGTCTGTCTCTGATTTATATGCCGCTAACAGAGCCACAGCCAGCTGAATTTTAATTACATACAACCCCTTCCGAAGAGTAATTACAAAGATTTAGGGAAATAATGGAAGTGACTTTGGAAGTAATATTCCGAAAGATCTATGCCATTTTCAAGGGCGCGATGATAAGACTTCAGACTAGTAGGTAAATAGCTTACAGTAAACACTACGTGTAGGTAATTGTAAAAAAAATCATAAATCAGTCAAGTACATTTTGAGAACATCTCAATCTTAATAACTCTCTTGTACGGACAACAGCAGATCAAGGATAACATTTGCAGTACGATTTTAAGTCTTACGACGTAGATAATAAGAACGGCCCAAAGTCCAAAGTGTTATACTTGATCTGCTGTTAGCTGTACCTATAGGACCTTTCTCTGTGTTAGACAGGTAATAGGTATAATTGATGGGAAAACTTCAGGCTTTGTTTTATTGACCCGCAGGATTCGAATAAATTAACATCTTTCTTGAAAAGCGTATCAAATGAAGAAGGTGATCCACTTTGAAAACGTTTTTGCTAATGGTTGAGCGGGTGAAAGCGGGCAAAACGGACATTGAATGTGCTGCTTGCTAATCTCACAAATCAAATGATTTTGAATGCAAGATTGATGTTGCAAAATTGGCGTAAGATCTCGGTATTGCAGGATCTCGCGATATACCGAGATTGCATTCCCTAAGTAAGGCTATGGGTCTAATTATTCCATTGTATAGGGAATCATTGCTTAGGCCATAACATCATACTGAAGGCTCAAACTTCCAGTCTCTTACCGACGCTAGCTCAGTTACTTCTAGATAAACTCTATCTCCTTACAGTACGAGTAAAGTTCGGGAGTGTCAGGAAGGATTTATCGATTATATAACGTACTGGAGGTAGATTATACATACAATATGATATGCCGCATATTACCAAGGCGTAAGTTGTACCTAGATTTAATATAGTTGGTATTAAACTTTGTCTAGGTTATACAGTTCAGCATACTACTACTCGTAGTATGTACATTACACCTTTTGCAAAATAATCATAGTAGAAAAAAAATCAACATAAAACTCATAAGCATAAACATCGAAGCATCAAAATGACAATGACAGATTCTGCCCCACCATCAACCGTAAGTTGTACAAGATAACGAATAATTGTAAAAATATCTCCGTTTTTTATTAAAATTATTGGTTTAAAATAAAGTTTTGTACAAGTTGCGATTCGAAAAAAACAGCTTTATTAAGAATTCAGAAAATAGTAAGAAATCGAAGCGATTTATTCATTGTTTTTGTTATTCTTTCTTCAATAGGAGTTGCGAGAGTAGTAGAAAATGATACTGATTATGATTATGCAATATGAAACCTGTAATAAGTCCCCAACAAAATGATAGGTACAGCTTAAATGGTCACGTAGTTTTGTAGGTGGGGCAAAGCTACATTGAAATGTGGCAATGTCTTTTGAACTTTTCAGCATCATAAATTAGTTAAATTTTTTATTTATTTAAACTCTGAATAATAATTGTCTTTTAGGGTTTAGAACCTCAAGAGGATTTTTAACCCTTATATTGATTAATCAGTGTCCTATTCAAAATAAACTAAACATTTACGTAGAAGGTGTTACTTTTTATTACCACCGTCAAAAACTCATCTCATCTCCGGGCCCCAGATGTGCACGCGTGAGAAATGATACGGGAATGAAATTTAATTTATACAAGCCGATGAATAATTTGAGGCTATCAGTTTTACGTGTTTTAGGCGTAAGTATAGAGGTATAATTCTTGCTTAAGGGCCTTCATAGAGCCAACTAGCGCCGCCAATCTTAAAAAAATAATATCTTCCAATATAATAAATTTTATTAAAAAAGCTATTTACAAAGTGTTTTTTAAATGCTTATTTGTAACGTGATTCAATGTCGGTAAGTTGTGGTTCGCATAATTTTTGTGAAATACAACTTAGCTTGTCGCAATTATGCCATGTATTGAATGTTGAAAAATAGTATTAATCGTAACAAACACTTTGTAAATAGTTTTTTTAATAAAATTGATTATATTGGAAGATATTATTTTTTAAGATTAGCGGCGCTAGTTGGCTCTATGAAGGCTCTTAAGTTAACGTAAGTAATAAATCTTGGGACCGGATGAATGAGATGGATTGACTAAGAAAAGAGAGAAAAGAGACAAAAGAGAGAAAAGAGAGAAAAGAGAGAAAAGAGAGAAAAGAGAGAAAAGAGAGAAAAGAGAGAAAAGAGAGAAAAGAGAGAAAAGAGAGAAAAGAGAGAAAAGAGAGAAAAGAGAGAAAAGAGAGAAAAGAGAGAAAAGAGAGAAAAGAGAAAGAGAGAAAAGAGAAAGGGGAGAAAAGAGAGAAAAGAGAGAAAAGAGAGAAAGGGGAGAAAAGAGAGAAAAGAGAGAAAGGGGAGAAAAGAGAGAAAAGAGAGAAAAGAAAGAAACATGCAATCCCTTTGTCTAAAACTGCTATAACGATCAACCGTCGATTATTATGGTCTTCTATTCGTAATCCGATATTTTCTACACATTGCTCCTACTAGCTTTGCGCACAGGGTACATAATTTAACAACCTAATTCTAACCGTCTTCGCTTGCTCCCGTTGAATTTATCCGACTACGTTCATTCTCATAGTCGAACTAACAAAACCCTTCACATTAGCATTGACATTGTATTCACAGCCTATTGTTTTGTTCTCCATATTACCAACTTTACTTTGCCGTTAATATAAATCTTTGTTCATATGAATTGTTTCAGTTTCCTCAAGATTGAAAGGTAATATTAAGTTGGTAGAATGGAAGGTAAAAGCTATTTGATTTGATTAATTCCATTTTCCACTTCGAAATCTATTGTCTTTCTTGTATCGTGAATGAGTCAGTGTATGGTAATGATTCAGTGCAAGAATCGTGAGTTGACGTCCTTAGAATAATGGCGTGCATAAATTTTGATGGTCAATTCGTAAGGGTTCTACTGAATTTAACATACATCTCTAACCTAGAATTGTTGAGACTATATTACAGTTGTAAGATATTAATGCAATGATATAAGTTTATTATGAGAACGGTTTGCTAAAACGTTTGCCTTACAAGCGTAACATAGTTTCTTTAAAACCATTTAATGCCTTTAAATACCATTGAGCTCGTCTGCTTTAATACGACAATTTTAAGATTTTAAAATGACGACGACCTGGTGCGACGGGTTCGCGGCAGCCCTAACAGCATCCTGAAGGGCATTGCGGATACCATGGACAGTCCGATTCTGAGACACTGGGTACACTTACATGTCCCGGGATCGCGGATTCGGACGTGAGTCGCATGTCATAGCGCGTAATACATCTCCTGTAAACACTAACATAGTTTTAAGTACTTACTAACACTTATATAAGTGTCTTTGTGCCTGCAATAAATCGTTTTAAAAAAATCATTACAGTAGCCTAAAAACTATTCTGAATATAAAAATTTAGTCTACTTGCCTTTAATTATGGTGTAGGTATTATGTATTCTACTTATTCGTTTTAACAGAGCATAAAATGAGAAACAACTCAAAAACTCATTTATTTGAATATTGGACATTTGTATGTATCATAATGTATTTTTCTTGTGCAAAAGTGATTAAATAAAAATAAACTCGCCTAATTTACATTTATTCTCACTGTGGTGTTACATTTCCAACGATGTGGATACAAACGGGCGAAATGACGTCATATTCAGCGGGCAGAAGTTTGTGCATATTATTATAGCGGTAGTTAAAGTTTTGGTAGGCTTTTAACGGATTAAGTGTATTCTGCGGGTTTGTTAAATTACCGATAACTCTGAAGGATAGGTATTCTAAAATAATAGGCACTTTTGAAATATAATTGTGTAGCGTATGCATGTAGAAGTTGGGAAATTTTTACAAAAAAAAACATTACAAAATAGTTTAAATATATTGAATTGGTTCCTTGATAAATAAATCATATCCACGGCTCAGCCTAAGTTCTTTCTTGTACGATCCAAAGTAGCATATTTGAGGGCCTAGCCAAGTGTTTTTTTTTACTTTCATTATCTACTACTAAAGAACTACTTGACGAATTTCAATAATTATTTTAGAGTTACATAGTTTTAAGTTTTATCTATCCAACAGTGAAATATTTTCTATAAACGGTCAAGTACTTTTTGAGAAAATCTCAACCTTAAAAACTGTCATGTACACCTTTCTTTGTCTTCGACCGTACATGAAACAAAGAGATGAAGATCATGGTGGTGAAGACAACTTTTTTTAAAACAAAGAGAACTCTGTCCAACTGAGTAAAAGGTCACATAGGCCCAAATAACTAGCAACATTATACGCTATTTCATATAACGCCTGCAAAAGACACGTATTGCATCTGACATGCGGACCCTCGCGGGAAATGAAATCAGGGGGTTTGTCGATGGTTTGTCAGACAGTGTTATTATCCGGCTTACATATGGAGCTGTCAGCCAGGTATTGAATTACACCCCTGTTCTGGGGACGTGAAAGGCTCTTGCAGTGGTTGACGGAATATTTCGTCGGTTTCAAGATCATTTGGAATAAAAATGATTCATTTTACACTCGTAGTAACTTTCACAGACCGATCTTAGTATCAGAATCATGTCTTTATTGTAAGTAAATACGTTGTGTTATTTTTGCATAATTTAGATTTACACCACTTTGTAAGGGGGAAAAATCTTTAAGCATCCCTTCTTTACACAGGTAGTATTATAATGTAGGTATGTTCTACCGACAACGGCATGGAAATAAAAGTATTGTTGCTGCTATTCACATTATTTGATGATTTTTAAAGAGTAATAACACCTGGGGGGTGACCGCGACTTCAATCGTTATGGTTATCGTTTTCATTTTGACACTTGAACGATATACATTGCTGCGTGTCGTTGTCGTTTGTTAAAACTTGCAAAAACATAGCAGCAATGTATAGCGTCCATGTGTCAAATTCCATGGGTCTAGATTGCGAATGCGATAGAACTAAATGCGTTCTTAGCTTTATGCTATGGATTAGATAAAACGGGAATTACCGTGTTAAACATATTTTATTATTGATGTTTCGATATTTCGACAGTATTGCGGCCATCATGGTCGCGGCTTTTTAGGCTGTGGACTCTGGACTCACTAGGCAAATAGTTGGCCACTGATTGACAGTCAGCTTGCTGAGTCAGCAAGCGAAACGCCACAATAACTGCGTACAGTACGCCTTGTATGCACGCTCCATCTAAGTTATTTGGAAAGCAAACAGTCAGCTGCAAACTATTTGCTTGATGGGTCCTCAGCATTGATCTCCTATAAACAACTAGATACACAGTCTGCCTTCTAAAAATGTCCGAGCGCAAAGAAGGTCCAAACTCATGAATGATCATTTGCTTTATTGGACATTCTTTGGACGTTAACAATGGACCCTTATTTGGACGTTTTTTAAATTGTTTTAGTAAGACCTTTGTGTATCTAGTTGTTTATAGGAGATAATCTAGTTGTTTATAGCCTTAAAGTCAAGGCCGAGATTCATGAAACATTTTGATCACGAGCTTAGTGTGTCCGATAACTGTGTCAAGCGATAAAGAGCAAAATGGAACTGGAAAACTTATTACGTTTTGAATCTATGACCTCACGTACTACATCTCATAAAGTAATAATAAGCTCATAACTTTACAAGCCTGCTTTCGGTTTACACGAGAGTGAGTGTACTCGTAAAATCTACTTTATTATGATACGTGTACACTAACTTATTCTGAGCGGTTTTCAAGTTATTAATGATAAAAATTTACTTAAAGTAAGTAATTTAGTAGTAGTATGTAATATTTGTAATATGAAAGATTGTTACTTTTATTTTTATTTATGTAGGTAGGTACTTAATGTAAGTACCGTTAGTGATATATATTTATTATTGCTCAACAAGCTACCTATTCATACGCTGAATTCTCTACCCAAAGGTTGTCTGGAAGAGATCGCTTTGAGCGATAAGACCGCCAATTGTAATATTAACGATATTAGCCTATTTCTTTTGTGTAATTCTTTTCTTTTTTGCAATAAAGAATATTTATCTTATCTTATTATCTTAAAGTCAGACATGTGGGGTTCAACCATGCGTTAGCATCCCATAATAATTAATAAGTTAGAAATTATAGTTACATTAATTTCTACATGACATTTCTAGACACTACTAATTGTTGTGTGATCGGAATACAGTAATAGAGCTTCGGGTGTGCATTTTTAAAATTAAACCTGACAGTTTAAAAATGTTTTGTCCCTTTCCTACAATAAAGTTTCGAAAATGATGACACTACTTCTAGAAACGTAAAATTAGCTGAAAATTAGGAAACACACACAGTAAACAGAATCGGCATAGACTTCTTCTTTTAAACCTTTTGTCAGAGTTGTTCAGGCCGCAGTTGTTAATTCTCTGACATAGCCTGACGAACTTCCAAACGACAGCAACCGGTACCAACTATTTTAAATGTTTTCTGAAGCCATCCGTATGATAAAAATGACACTAGCGATCACCCATCCAGTCACCATTCCCAACGTTGCTTAACTTGCACAATCACTTTTCACTCGCAACTGGGCTACAAAGATAAAATTCAGTGACAAAATTAATGTTTACGACGAAATTTTAAAACTCCGTATACACTTACATAACATAAACAAGACACAGAGCCTTGTAATAATGTAATTATTCGTAATTAAATTTGAATGAGGCTCTAACGAAGACATCCGTAAGATCGTGGAAATTAGGGAGATATTCCAGAGTTGAAGAGTTTGCTTCATGCTAATTTGAGATTGAGATACGTTTCTGTAAATTTTCAATTCATTTCTACAGGGTGTAACGTGAAGGGTATATGAAGCCGAAGGGAGGGTGTTCAGTATCGGTAATTGAACAACTTTTATTCTACGACTTTTTGAATAAAAAATAAATTAATGTCTCGACAAATCGACCAGCTGACCGGTACGAAATGGGTGAAAAGTCATAAAATAAATTCGTGAAAATCGAAAAGTCCTGGAACAAAAGTTTTCAGTTACCGATACTGAGCACTCTTCTTTCGGCTTCATATACCCTTTACGTTACACCCTGTATATCTACTCGTGAGTTTTTCACTCAAATAAATACTTTTGATTAAACGTTAGGTTACATCAGGATAACATATTGCTTAAAAATAATGATTAATAATCAATTATGAATAATGATTATTGTTAGCGACTGGCCATATAGGTTCTTTTAGTTTATTTTTTATATTTTTAAATTATTGTTCCTTTTTTGGTTTTATGAGTGTTGCGTCCCTGGCCCCCTACAGATTAGTATATTTACCATTTTTAAATTATTATATTCACTTTTCATCAGTTTTTCAGCATTTTATTTACCAGAGAGCCTAGCTCCTCAACAATTATCGTTTTTTGATTCGTATGTTGGGTTATAAAAGAGTAAAATAGCTCCCTAGATTTAAGGGAAGGCCTGTGCCCCATAAAATAGTTTATTGATAGGGTATAATAAGCTTATTAATTTCTGAATATGTGAATTATTACAAAAAATAAAACAAATCTGCTTTTTTGCCTTAATGTATCCTAAGTACGTCAGTCCCGTGATCTGATGATACCTCATACATCAATATACATCAATATGTTTATGCTACAACATACCACAAAGGAATCGACATACATTCGAAAATTATTAACCCCTCCACCTTTTGAAAGTCGGGTAAAATGCTTTCTGTCCCATATTACGCTATTAAGTGTCTACGATCGCTTGTTATTTTAAACACTGACTTAAGCCAATACAGTGTTTGTTATCGATATATAATAATTTACCTATTTAATATTTCGATTTTCACTTGACATACGACAAAGAAAATATTGAAGTAACACGCATATTCTATCGAATATAATTTAATAGAATATTTATTCGACATAATTTGAACACGAGCTCTCGAATCAAAATTAAATTTCCATCCGCATAGAAAGAAACATTTATAATATTTCCCTTTGCAAACCCTGTCGCATCGTCCCTTTCTACAATCTACGCCCTTCCATTAGCCCTAAGCAGGGAAACTTAATTAACGTGTCCGAAAATTTTGAATTGGAATGAATTATCAGGTGGATGGAGTAGGTACAGCGTTCGGAGGAGTCAATTAGCGAAATAAAACATAATTCATTTCAATAATTCACTGAAGAAACTTTGGCCTTTTTGGCGTCCCTCTCGCTGAAAGCCTGTCCCGTTCTCGCATACGGAACCGAGCCTTTATTGTTGTCTCGTTTTAACACGTGTAATATTGCCCAACTTCAACTGTTATCTCCTTTCTGTACATCTACAATGCAGTGGGAATGAAAGATGCTCTATTTGGTTATAATTTTATACTGGTATTGTTATTGTAAGACTGAAATGATGAGATTCAAGAACGGATTTTGGACGTTTAAATAAAAGTTTAAAAAAAAAAGAATGCCTTCGAATTTTGTAACTGATAAATCAAATTATTTGACTGAGAAGCGAGAATTTTGGCTGACATAGTGTCAGCCAAAATAACCTACTTTGAAATAACTGTTATACCTAATTGTTTTTCAAACATTTCTCGCGGATTCTAAGTAGTTAAACACTGGTTGGTACTAGGTCGTATAAATTATTATCTCGTAATATGACTTATTAGGTTTTTGTAACGAAATGATAACGATTTTTCCAATGATCATCAGAGTTCTGATTGCTGAGACTACACCAAACTATGACCATTACTTGAGTCTTTTACACAGAAAAATCACGTTTTAATAAAGACACATGACTTAACGGTCCCTTAACAATACGGGCTATGAACTCTTAATAAAAAAAGTAGAGCATCATCCCCTATCGCGCAGCTTCACTTCGATTGGCTACGAATCTCCCCGCGTAGCTCGTAGCAACGTGAGCTGTCGTACGGGAGAGCCGCTACGGAGCGGACGCCTACGACGTAGCACTTAACCCCCGAGACCTTGACACGATTCGGACAACGCCTGCGATTTCGAATTTTAAACAAATTCGGAATTTTCGGCTAAACAATTCGGTATAAAAAATAACTTTGTGTAAAAAAGATCTTTGATGTAAACATTGGATTTTTAGATTTTAGTGTTTGTTTTGTGTAAAGTGTGGACATTGACTATTTTGGTGCACGTGGAGTTAATAAAGGTGAGTTTAGAAAATATTTCTACGAAAATTGCTTCCAAATTCATATTTTACTATAGTGTATTTACAACAGATTTTACAAGATTTGTTAATAATATTTAATTGAGAGGAACAACATCAAGACTATTAGCGGTGATTAACGAATGCAATAATTTATATAATATAATAGGTTATGTCAAAAGGTCAAAAAACAGTACTTAACATCATAATTATTGTTTTGTTACTTCCTAATAACTATTTACAATGTATTGTTATTGCAATTCAACGGGCCGAAGGATCGGGTTCGAACGTCGTAGGTTATAATTATATTTTTCATCTATTTTCTACTTTTTTACTATAGGAAATGACATTTTTTACAACACAAATACACATAAATGCAGTTATAGATATCATCAATGACCATGATATGTTGTACTAAAATAATATTTTAGGCCAAAAACACATTTTAAATTTACGCATTTAGGTTGAGATACTGATTTGAAAAAAATTGTGATTTAAAAAAATATGTGAATTTTATACATTCTTCTACTGATTACATAGTCTGAACTCTAATCTTGTAGTCGTGAAGTTATTTTGTAATAGCTCAAGTATTTTAAAAAAAAATCTCAACTTTAATATGGCTCTCTTATACTTTTAGCTGAAATATCTACTTAGACTTTAGAGTTAGTATTTCATCCATTATTATCTATCTATGGTTAGTTGTATGTATTTTGTGTAGATTTAATAAAATTATCACGTTATTCTCAGTCGTATAAGTGTTATAGTCTTGTACCCTACTACGAATACCAATTACAACATTGCCTCTGTTTCGCGGGGTTGCTGGTAGAAATTGCTCTTTGAGATAAGTTCTAACAAGGCTGTCGTTAAAAATACCGGTTGCCATAGAGCCCAAATATATCCAAATATGTATTCAAATAACAGTAAACCTTCAGAAAATATTCCCTAAAATACAGTGGGAAATATTTTATTATAATTTACCATAACAATACGATACGGCAGGCCTGAATAAAACACGTCCAAAGAATATAACGATACACAAGTTGTAAGAAAACAAAAAGAAATATGGGAGGAAAAGGCAAAGAAATTGTTTTTGTTACCACTAACATTTTCTTATTTATAGAGACGGGTTTTTGGCTTCATTTTCGGCCACTTTTAGAACATTCCTCACTTTCTCTGAGAAATGTATACAGATGACCTAATGAAGGTTAATATTTTCTCAAAAACCACTGGTCGATTAAAAAAAACTTTTACAATTACAGAGTATGATTCTGCCTCCTAGGCAAAATCTAATCCGAAATTTAAACGCAACTACCACTTAAATGCTATATCGCGTAAGAGTGAGCAGGACGCCTCGCTTAGCCATGATTAAAATTAACGTTCCACGCTCTAGGATCACATTTAATTATGATAGACATGATTTGTATCTTTTTATTACCAGGGAAAAAAAATCGGATTTGTTAAGTCAAATTCAAATATTCTTTGATTTCCAGAATATAAGTGCTGTGTTAACTTTGTATTTATTCGGTTTCAACAGCAATGGCTACAGCTAACCCCAGTAACATTTCTTATTTTATACAGCTGTCGGCTGTACTGACGCATCAAGAGGTTCAATAAAGGGAATATATTCTTAACACCTCGACGGGTTAGTGGCAGAGGGTTAGCTTGGCGATAAAGAGGTTAGGGGTTCGATCAGGTTCGAACCCGGGGCGCTATATGACGTTATTTCTTGAGGAGATACAAATCAGAACCTGGTGGCGCTGTATTTTATTTCTAAAGGAGATAATTTAACGTCCTGAAGACTAGAACAAGACAAGACTAGTATATGAATGGCCGTGACAGTTTCAATTAAGTTTAGCTTTAGGTTTAGCGGCCAAAAGAGAATCGTACCTTTTGTTGTCTCTAAACTATTAGTAACGTGAGCATAGACGATGTAATTATGTAGCGGACACTAAGTCGAATCATAATCGTGAACGCAACTGTCACTGTCGTTCATATGTTACTTCGCGTAAGAGCAAGCGGGACGCCTCGCTTAGCGGCGACTAATAGTGTCTATTCTTGCAAGCTTTTAAAAGCTTGCTTGCCATGATTGAAATTAGAAAGTTGAACTAATGGGATCAATTTTGTCCAGAAAGTTCAACTTTCAGAATAAATTACACAGTTGAATTAATTGGAATATTTTTGTCCAATTAGTTCAACTGGTTGAACTTCAAGTTGAACTTAGTGGAATAGATGGACTAATATTAGCCTACGCAATTTGAAACCGCCACAAATATTCACTTAAGATATATTTTTAAATACTGAACTAGAATCATAGATAAGAACACTCTAGAAATTTAATCACCTATCAAACACATTTGTTCACCCGTTTGGGAGCTAGTATCCCACAGTCATACATACAGATAAACGTTAAACTTGTAACACCTATATTTTTGCATCGGTGGCATTGATCTCCTCTAAACAACTAGATACACAAGGGTCTTATTTAAAAAAACGTCCAAATAAGGGTCCATTCTTAATGTCCAAATAATGTCCAATAAAGCAAGAGGGTCCATTCATCCGTTTGGACCTTCTTTGCGCTCGGGCATTTTTAGAAGGCAGACTGTGTATCTAGTTGTTTATAGGAGATCAATGATCGGTGGTTAAAACAGAAGTTGTAAAGATATGTTTCTGAATAGCCAAAGCAAAGAAATGGTTGAAAAATTATGTTTCCATTTGAAAACGGCACTTTAAAAGAATTTCCACTAGTTTACACGGTCCAAATGACCGACCATTCTTTGTGTAATCAAGCACTCCTTTCATTTCAGTGGAAACGCCTGGATGGGAGAGGCGTTTATAAATGTAACACTAAGGGATGGAGGGCTAGTTCGTGAGGAATAGAGACAATGTAATAGACATTGTATTGCACTTGCCATCTAAAATACTAGATTAGTAAAAAAATTACAGTCTACACAGATAAAAGTGTAGGTACCGCTGTTATAAAGGTTAAGATTTTCAATAAAAAAAACACGACTGAATTTTGAAAATTCTATACAATTACATAGTGTATAGTGAACTCTAAAATACTAGTAACATCACTCTAAAATACTAGTACATCGCTCAAGTTGTTCTTGAGAAAATCACAACCTTATTTAATGAAATCCCACCATATCACGAAATGGTCAACCATTTCATGAAATTATCAATTTAACGACTTGACCACGACAGAATGCCGCCCATACTTCTTTCTTTTAGACATTGAGCTTTATAAACATAGAGATGATAGGTAGCTTAGTTTATAAAATTCAATGTTTAGAAAATTAATATAGGCAGATAAACAGAAAGACCAGCAGTTGAGTTGTATTAATATAGAGATGATGTAACCTCCATGACCTATACTAGTAAACCTCAAACGCTTTATCAAACAACAAAAGCTCCGCTCACTCTGTACCGACCGCACGACGGATGCTCTAACCCGACACGTAAAAAATTCAGCAGCGACCATGAATATAAACTTCTATGCTGGACTATAAAGCTGGGCGTGTTTCGGTCAAAAAGCTTGCAACGGGGTTATGTCATAAGCGACAGCGTGCAGCGGAATTAATCACTTTCATGTCTATAGTTTAGGTATAAAGTTTAAACTGGTGCAAACAACAGAATTCGTGTTTGTCATAAGAGTATGATTATAATGTGATTGTTGCTTGGGATGTAAGTACATTCGCCAATTTCCTTAGCGACTATTTCTTTACTATTCCTAGAAATGTTTATGTAATTTGTTTGTGCACTAATCCGCGCCATGGGGTGCGGCCTACGGACACAGTGCGCGAACCGCACGGCGCCCGAATGGCTGGAGGGACGTACGGGGAAGGTGATGGATGAATGGATGATGAAATGTGCCCACAATGTAATAGCCCTATTACAGCCCACAATGGGGAGTGCTCGGGGCGCTAGTCTTGTCGCGGATGCATTGCAGTTCCCGTGGCTCGGCAACAATGGCACGAGGTGGAACACCCCAGGAGGTTTAGTCGGTATTCCGCCCCTTCAGGGCGGCGAGCCCGACATAATCAACACACTCCCACGGGCGTGGTGGTACATGGATACATGTTTTACCTGGGACAAAAAAAAGGTGTGATTCTGTCGACCGCCAAATCAAATCCTAAATTCAACTGGAGCTAATTCTGTAACGACCACTAAGCCAAATCGTAAACATTAATGCTGCTGTCACTGTCGTTCTTATGCTACATCGCGTAAGAGGGAGCGGAACTCCTCGCTTAGCGACAATTGCATTCGGCATGCGATATTGTGAAATCGGCGTAATAACCAGGACGGAACACATGTAGGGTAGGTACCTAACGTAAACGAAGCGAAATACAAGTTAAAAATTCGAAACGCGTACAAGCGTTTTGCCCTCTCTTCCGAAAGATACATACTCGTGGTGTAAAGACAGGTATGTCGCTTCCGCTTGTGACTTGTTTCTCGCCCAAGTCTCCGGGGGCCAAAAGGACCACGTGCTCGTAAGATTTTGGAAATCACCTCTGGAGCGGCGCAAGGGTTAGCTTTGATGTAGTTACGTGATTATCGTCTATGTGAAAGTGTGCGGTTCTATTTACTGGACTTGTAGGTTTAGTTTATTCGTATCTAGCTTTGTACGCGTGAAAAAAATCAGTGTTGCCTGGTGACATTTATAACAATCTTCGATAATATTCAAATAAAAACAAGAAAGTAACAACTCTTAATATTATTACGTTTAAATTTTATAGAAAGACATATTTTTCATTAAAGAGCTTAATAACTTATATTTATTTTTATGAAATTATTTTGTTTTATTTAAAACTTTGCAATTACCATAATATTAAATAAAAAATAAAACTTTAATTGGACTGGTCACGGAAATTATTTTTCCAAATGTTTAATTATTTTCTTCTTTCACTCCGTATTCTTAGCAAGTATCTAGCTAGCTAGTATTTAGCTAATGAGAAAAAAAAACATCTTTGACTTTAAGTAAACATAACAAGAAATATATACAAGTTAGGAAGTAGATATTTAATTCTGTTTCAAAGTATTACCGTCCATTTTATACAAAGTCACTTCGACCTTTTGACCCTAAAAATTCCCTTTCGGAGTTTCGCGAAAGCAGAGAAGCGAACGGCCGCCATAACTTTCGTTGAGGACTTAAAATATTTACACCACTTTAAGGGACTGACGGCTATAAAAAATAAATAAATGTTTCAAAAGTTTCAGACTCTTTGAACTTCGCGTTATTTTTGTTAGAAAGATTGTTTCAGGGTAGATGCTGTCAGAGTACAGTCAGAAATTAAGTGCGATTCTGTGGTAGTTGCTAAATCTAACCATTACTTATAAAATGAAATTAAACTAAATACTAAAGAACGAACACGTCGTCAATATCCCCGTTCTGTGGAATTCTGCCCAGAACGCTGGCAGCATTTCCTCGCTGTATCGCAATGCTTAGTCGCTGAGCGAGGTAGCTGCCAGCACTGGGGTCACCCGAGACATGGACCAAAAAACCTAAACCTAGATGCAACTACCACTCTCTTATAAACTACAGTGATCTAGAATGAGTTGAGTTCCTCGGTTAGCAACTATTGAATATAACATGTCACAATGTGGAATCAATACAACTGGCTAACATTTACGGCTTAAACTTTCGGTAACGCTAGTAGAATATAAAGAAAATTAA
Source organism: Tachystola acroxantha (assembly GCA_963506565.1). Lineage (NCBI taxonomy): Eukaryota > Metazoa > Arthropoda > Insecta > Lepidoptera > Oecophoridae > Tachystola > Tachystola acroxantha. The sequence goes on along the minus strand of OY735879.1, from coordinate 3,835,097 downwards.
AGGATGAAAAATTTCTAGCCGTGGAGTGCGACTTAGTCATTTCGTGGCCTGTGGTGGCGTTGGTAAGTGCGTGTCACGGAATGACAATGTCACAGGTCCTCACATCATATAGACCAGGGTTTCTCAAAGTGGGGTTCGACGGTTCGCGACAAGATTTAAGTAATGGCGATTACTTGATGCCGAGTCAGAATCAAGGGTAAGATGTCAAAAATTACTCCAAAAATTTACACGCCCACCCATAACATTAATAAGTACAAAAAATATATTTCTTGAGTACTTTCTTTAACAGGTCCTTTTATTATTTTCTTTGGGCCTCAAAGTTTGGGGGGTTCCCCGCCATCTGGAAACTTTAACAGGGGTACGTGGAGTCATAAGTTTGAGAAACCCTGATATAGACGGTACGCTGTATCGATATGGTGTACTGTCGATGCAGCGTACCATCGATATAGTGTACTGTCGATGCAGTGATCCGTCGATGTAACGTTTTCGATACAGCGACCGTCGATGTAGTGACTTTCGATGTCGTGAACTAGTCCCACGCAATATTGATAAAGTATATTTTACCATTAGTCTCCTATGACATCACCATGTGACTGTTTTACCCTTCAGAATAATAATTGTATATGGAAATAAATAAAAAAATAAAAAATGAAATGAAATACCGTTAATTTAATGATGTCTCTAACAAAGCCTTTTTATTTAACTTTTCCCACTAATTCCCTTTTCTCATGTGTCCATATGATCGTGTTTTGTTTCTATTGTCTACGAACAAAACACGTGCGGTTAACAAAAAAAAACTCCAGAAGCGTACAAAACGGGCACTCAGTGGGAACAATAGCACTTAATTAATTTTCTTTTAGGATAACATAAAGGAGACGAGTGAAAGGGACAACGAACAAATAGGAGAAAAGCGGATTTAAACAGCTGCTGAATTATCTTCTCGCGAACAAAGGAAAAGAAACCCTATCTCTTTTGAAAAGGGTACGCTCTGAACGCAAGAATGAATAGCGAAAGCCAAGGATTTTAACTTTGAGTTTTGAAGTCAAATGTCACAGAAAAACTTAAGTTATTGATGAGACCACTCTGTGATTTTACGTTCTGTTATCATTATCAATTTGTAACAGCAAACAGCCCTTAAAAGTTTTGTATTTGAGTTAAAATCATCAGATATTTCATCACATACGTACCTAAACTTACTTAGGAGTACACGTAGGTAGTATTTTTCTTTACCACTAGGTACTTACCTACAATTTATCAGGTAAAAATCCCGAGTAAGTTTATCGAAAGGTTGAAGATTGATCTACCAAAAAAGTCTAGGAGTATCGTTCAATCACGATTCCTGCACTGAAAAGGGCGCGTTAGGACTATTGCAAACCCCAAGATTATAAAGAAACAAGACCGACAAGGGTCTTTTGGCAAGTGGCAAAAATCGTAACTAACGCCGTCGTCTCGTAAAAACGTCACCTTTCCTTCCGAACAGCGCCCCCATTCAATGTCATCGACGGGCTAAAAGATCCTGCCGCGCTAAGTATTACCTACAATGATAGCTTCATCATCATCATCAATGCTTTGCAGTTCACTGCTGGATGTAGGCGTCTTCTAAGGCGCTCCAATTAACCCGATCTTTGGATTTTATGTCTATCTATTTTGTATTTGGCAATGTAAGTAATTAATTCGTCTAGTTTGTAGTCGTTTCTAGAAGAGCTCACTGCTCTTTCATCAGCGACTATCAAATATTTTGGTTCTAGTTTTGGCTCCGTAAGTCATTACATTAGGTACGGGAAGAACATACTAATAGAAGACTTATCTTGAGATGTGGTGTATAATATGAGAAATTCTCAACTGTCCAGCGTAGCCGAATTCTCCTATTATTCTTTATCTCAAGTTGATCCTGCCTAACTGCAGAGTTTGGGAACGTAATAGAAATAGTTTAAAGAAACAACATTGAATCGGACATTTCCCAAATATGAGATATTTTAAAGCAAATGTTGGTAGCAAAATAATCCAGCGGCAGACTTGTTCGTAGCATTTTGCAAATATACTCAACACTTTGGGTATGAGTACCCAAACCTTTAGTATGAGTACTAAGGAATAGAAATAGTCCGAGCTTGAAAGGTTACATTTTCATTTCCACTTCCCATTTACGACGACCACCGATGAAATAGTTCACCTCCACATAGGAAACAAATCAAAGTTTTGATCTCGATGGCTTCTCAGAGCGTAACAAATGCTGGAAGTTACGGCAATTCTACACCGTTTCATTTCAAGTGAAGCTTGGTTTACACTGTTTACATTATTAGCTCGTGACTTGCTTCTACTGACTGGTAATAGGAACAAGTCAGTACATTGAAACTGTGGAGTTTATAGTGTTTTTTTCTTGACTTTCTAAAATATCTTGTTGAATTGGTGATGTTAAGTATTCATACATACTTGTAGGTACCTCTTTATGGATGATACATAGTTGTAAATAAAATCTAGGAATATTAATGACGACTGACCGTTGACCTAGCCATTCTTCCTTCTGAATATAGGATTCTATTCACAGTAGATTGCTTGGGTTTGTGTTCCGTACCTACAAATAACAACCTATGGGGTGGACGAAGCCACGAATGGGTAAATGTAGTGTGGGACGAGATGGAGGGATGATCTGCTTGCCCAGCGGTGGATAGCATGGAATGGATGCAAAAAAACCGAGGCGCGAGGAGGAAAAGAGGCGCGAATTTGGAGATACCTACATCCAGCAGTGGACTGATACGGGCTGATGATGTATCTAGAGAAAATCTATTATAGTGTTGGTGATGTCATCTGGCGTCTTTTAGTTGCGGAAGCCAAGATCCAATTCGGGTCACTGAGCCAGCGGAGTAAGTAAGAATAATGATTTTGGTTAACAAATTAAGGATACAAATTAAATGTGCATAGTGACAAAGATGGATATTCTGTACCAATGTCTGTATTCTTAATTATTCAAATTGATGTATTAAGTTAGTGAGGTTAGGGCTTGACTGGAGCAAGTAACTTGAACCATGTAAACGTGCTTACCGGATGAGAAATTTACGTTCAAAATGCTAAAAGTTCGGATTGCGAGCTGCAGTGTTGTCGCTACTTTCCGAAACGGGCGAGCTTTTGTCTTGTCTTTACTACACATTCATTTTACATTGTCTGAACTGAATAAGGACGATTTTATAGGATGTTAGATCGCATTTAAATCTATCAATAGCTTTCTACATAATGATAAACATAATATGTCGTATTTAGTCGTTACTGACTTTCAGTTTTAAAAATCAGCCACATCCATAATTTGTACAAATACCTAATCCCTCTATTAGAATCATTTACGATTCTAAAAGGATCTATTTCGTGCAATTTGTAAGAACAGACATCATGCATACATCTCACGGTTTTTGAGGGCATTTGTTTTGTTAACACATTTAAAATAATCGTAAAAACCTAAGCAAAACCAATCGATTCTAGGTTTACGTCAGTACTATGTGTTACACATGTCCGCGATGTGCAAGTAGTTTCACAGCAAAAATTGGCTACAATAGTCACATGAGAGCTCACCAAAGGGCAGACCAGCGAAGCCCCATCCCCTAATTAAGCCGTGAAGCGTCGCTGTAGCCGAAATCGGCCAGGAGACCATCATCATCATCATCATGTGTTACAAGTGACGTGCTGTCTACTGTACTACAAAAATGTAACAATTTTATCCGAAAAAAGCTTTGACAGATTTAATTTGAAAACTTTGTTTCGTTAAAGTTAACACAATTTGTTTCACGTTTGACAGCTATGCAACTTTGTATGTCAATTGAATACATGAATTTTAAACCTTTCGTTAAACGTATAGTTTAAATAAACGCTTCGTCAAACAGTACAATGTTGTATGACAAAACGAATTCACATTGCTAAGGAAAAGTTTAAGCAACAATGATAGCTTAGAACTGCTTTGTATTGCGGTAAAGCTGTAAAACTTCCTTCAGTGAAAGTTGGATAGACTTTAATGCAGTTTAGAAGATAAGTACGTAGGAATTTTGTAAGAATTATGCAGTTAAATATAGCTGTATTTTATGTATAGGTACTAAAACGATGTGTGAGTAATATTTTGGACTTATATAATTTGCTTAAAACATTTCTTTGAAATATTGTTAAACGGCGACCAGTCATTCATCAAATTAATCAAATAAATCCAAATAATTATGTTATAATGTACACGGATTAAACTGACTTATTTGATAGTAAGGTTGAAGGTAGGAGGAGGAAGGAGCATAAAGGAAAGGGGAGAGCACAAAAGATCCCAATGGGTCAAAGTGCCGCCACATTGGCACCCAATCAGGATAAGATAAGATAAGGTTGAAGGTAAGACAGTTAAATATTTTGAGAATCACTCGATCGGCGAAATCGTTATATTTAAACTCGGTTCGGATTTTTACTTGTTTCGGCGAATTGTTCGATTGACGATTGAATGACGAACGAATGCATCCGCCATATACTCGAGATTACTATATTAGTATAAGGTAGTATAAACAGCATAATCGAGTATGGCTGTTGCATCATTCGCTGAGCTCGCATTTATCATAATACAAGTAAAAAATCTGCTATTGTGAGAAATAAATAGCCTTTAAGAGAACTCTGCGTATTAGTATACCCCGAGAGAATTTATCCAAGAATGAATAAATGAGCTGCTGGAGTCCCGGCGTTATTAGGCTTCTTATCTCAAAAGTTCTTTTTACTGCCTTTCACTTTCAGCAGAGAAATATTATAATGCCGAATCTTGCCCACGTTTTATCACCGGCAGGTTGATTGTTCAATTTAGAATTCAGGGTTTGATACCGATTGCGGAGATAATTTAAAATAGAAGTCCTTACATTTTCAGTTTTTCTACGAATGCTACGGCATTAACTACTAAAATTAAACATCTTAAAAAAATATATAGCAATCTTGGGGTGTCTATTTACAGACTGATGAATACCGATACACGATTGGACAAACTTCGCTCGATAGAAAAAAATCGCAAACATACCTCCCCGTTCCATGTCTTTTATTTTATTATTGAAGTATCCTGCTATTAAGAGTTCGTGGTAAGGGCCTAGAAGAACTTCTTGAGATCTATGATGTTGCGTCTCATGCTAGATACAATAGGTGACTTACTATTCATACAACAATGCTAATGCGTAGTACCTATTTGGTGATAGAAATAGGTACTCAATCAGTGATCTCCTATAAACAACTAGATACACAAAGGTATTATTAAAATAATTTAAAAAACGTCCAAATAAGGGTCCATTGTTACCGTCTAATAAAGCAAAGGAGGGTCCATTCATCCGTTGGACCTTCTTTGCGGTCGGACATTTTTAGAAGGCAGACTGTGTATCTAGTTGTTTATAGGAGATCAATGTACCCAATGTAATGTTTCTAATTTTTGTATGTTGTCGTTATTCTAAATTATCTATGAGTGTCTTTTCCAGCTATATTCTAATATAATTATATAAACTGAATATGATAGCATTTTTTCTATAATCCTAAACTATATCTTTATTATCGAATCTAATTTCCTGTTAGAGATAAAATCTCCATTATATTCCTTTGTTTTAGTTGGATGGATACTCATAAAATAAGACTGAATTCATTCTTTTTCGTGTAAAAAGCTTTTTCATATCTTTTTCACATTAGCTCTTAATAGCGGTTTCTGTTTTTGCTGAATGGGTTTGCTCGTCTCAGTTGCCTTATCTCGCCTTTTATAACATAGGAAGTCAAGGATATAAGCAGAGGACCTAATACTTATATAATTTAGACATATTTACATTTTACCTACGGACAATTTCACTAGGGTTTTATTTAAGCATCTACTTAAAAGCAATGTTAGACATCGTAAATGCTTGCGAGGCATTCGGCGCGAACGCTAAACAAAACATTTGACCCGAATTAGCCAGTAGTCCGCTCGACCGTGAGTTCTGTGATCGAAATTCGACTAGTGAATTACGCCCTTTTTGATTGTATCGACGGTTTCATAGGCTGATCGTTTGTTCTCAAGTCTGATGTAATTTCGGTGTGATCTGTGGCATTGCATGACATTTTAAAAATGTTGTAAATGTAGGTATAATATTCAGTAATCAAACCGAAGCTGCGCCGCGTAAATTATCGTTTTGGTGCACAAAACTCAGCTCAGCGTGAGATTACAATTATGACTGTCAAAATTGTATGAAAACTCACAGCTTTGTAAAACCGAACTCAAACTCCACTCATACTCAAAACTGTCTATGACTATCGGCCTTAAGTAGTCCGTCTAGGAATCGCACGCATGCCTTGACACATCTCGTGCCATATTTGTTTGCACATTTACGGGGTCATATCGACCAATATCTAATGCTCAACTGAATTTTAAAAATCTACCTCTCATGCCTTGTACCGCATCAAGCCGTGTTTCCTGAACAATGGCACAAATAACGAACAATTAGGCACTTTGCTATCGTGTATACCACCCCCTAATATCGTTGACTCATCGGAAAATCGGGTGCTATTGTTTCAACAATCGGCAAATCAGTTGCAGTTTGAACTTTTGGATAATGTGCTTTATTATCGACCTAATCATCACTTATAGGATGAGATTAAAGACATACACGGGGTTAGTCTGACTTTAAAAAAAATATTATATTATGTTCTCCAATTATTAAAAATATTTCGAACTCACGTTATCGAACTCTGTACTTTCGGAAGTTCAGCGAGATTTTGAACATCTACATTCCGTAGTGCTGTCAGGCTGTACTTGATTTTATGATCTGATTGATGATGATCAATGATTTTGATCCTCAAAATATATAGGTAAATGCACTTATGGCTCCTAAGGTGCGACATTAACTTAACACAATCTTCGGCTCTTTGCATTCTAGTCCCTAATATCCATCTTTCGCATATCATCCCTTCATATAATCAGTCACTGCTGCTACTACATAACTCGTATAACACTATTTCTTTTGGAATGGCCTTCTTTACTCAAAGCAATATAGTAGGACACAATTTGTACCTACTATCAATTTCTTTTGTTGCTCTATTTTACTTTCTTGTATTACTTTAGTTAAAAGAAAGCTTTCCTTCAAATGACATTCTAATAATTATAATGTTATTTAATTAAATTCTAAGAAAACTAATTGACCATTACAATATAAAACAAAACACAAAATAAACAGTTGCCGCAAAGAACTAGCGCTCGATGTTTTTTCGTATTTTAATAAATTTTGTTTTCTTTTTCACGAATTGCTTTCTGGAGAAATGTTCTGGAAGAGAATCTTGATTGGCCTCGCGATTTCGTTTGAGAAATATTTCGTTCGCAAACTTTTCGCCCTTATAATTGTCTGGGCTTTTGTAATACCTACGTCTACGTGTTTGATCTTTTCAAGTGTTTTGCTTTTTACAGATGTTATTATAAAACTAGCTGTACCCCGCAACTTCGTTTGCGTTGAGGAGGATGGAGGAGATCAGGAGGCAGATCTTCCTCTCTGGATCCTTGTTTCCACATCACATACTGCCATGGCTTATAGCCTATGAGCTGTCCGGATATTTCAGCTATCTCCTAGTGAAACTCCCATCAAAATCCCTTCAGTAGTTATAGCGTGATACATGCACAAAGTCACAGACAAAAATTCTAAAAATTTTTGGCATCAGTATCGATCCTAAAACACATTACAATTATTCTTTTCAAAAAATATCCAATGTACAGACACAACTTTTTTACAGTCTTATTATATGTACAGTCGAAGACAGAGATAAGTATACAGGGGGCCTCAATAAGGTTGAGATTTTCTCAAAAACTACTGAACCGAATTTTATAAATATTTTACAGTTGCACAATTTTAACTTTTATCTATCAAACAGTGAAAGAATTTTTGCAATAGGTCAAGTAGTTTTTGAGAAAATCTCAACCTTAAAAACTCTCCTGTACACCTTTCTCTGTATTCCACTGTACATATATATATATATAGATAGATGTTTGAACTTTTATCCTCTTTGAGGTCGTAGGTAATTGACCAAGGTTCTATAATTTGATTGATGAGAATATAATTGTAGATCTTGTAGATCTTTAAAATTTAGGTAAACTGCAGCAGATAGGCCTACCCACGGATCGAAGCTGATGGTTGATCATGTTTATGAGAGATTCCATCATGTTTGATGATGATTTTTCTCTTCCACGTTGATCGATCTCATAGCACGCGCATAGAGATCTCGGTGGCACAGTGGTTGGGCCACTGGACTTACGATACGGATATCCCAGGTTCGGTCCCCGGCCGGTCAGCCATGTACCAATGAGTTTTCTTTGGTTTTTCGAAGGAAAAACTTACCTACATTTACCGAATGCTCTCAAAAAGGGTGAAGGAAAACATCGTGATGGAACCTGCATGCACCTAAGGCATGTGTAATCCGCCAATCCATACTAGGCCCGCGTGGTGGATCATGGCTCGAGCTCCCTCGATGTAAGGGACGGTCCATGCCCAATTAGTTGGAACATAATAATAGACTGAGGATGATACGGTCATTGAATAAATAAAATATGATAATAAAAAAAAGCTTACTAATTCCATACAAAGATCCCCAAACAAAGGTTAATTCTCGTGGAAATGATAAATCTTGCGTGTACCTCAAAACCTCGCCGTCGTCGCACATGTTTCCATGTTATACATGCATGGACCCCGCACCCCACCTGTCGCGTACTAATTGGATTCTTTACATGAAAATGTTGTCCCTTTGCCTCCCCACAAAAACCAGCCACTCCTGGCCTCCCCATCTCTCCTCAATTCAAAGACTCGACGGCGGTGTCAGAGGAAAGTAATGGTCTTCGAGAGCCAAGTTAGGGTGGTCGCGTTGCCCCGGTTGACCCTTCCGCTTGCCTTGATTAACGGTCCTTAGGCTTTGTGTAAAACGGTGCTTTTAACAAGAATTCATAATAATATGATTATTTATGTTTGTATGTATGTATGTTTTTTACAGATAATACCTTAGAATTTGAATTACGCATTATCCATGCTCGGTGAATAAATTAGAACATGATGAAAAAAGAGCGTGTCACGGAATGACAAGGTCGCAGGTTCAAGTCCTGCCCACGGCAAGAATTTTTTCATCATGTTCTAAGATAATACCTTCTTTGTCTGAATATCCAATGGTCATGTAGGTAGTTATCACTACATTACCTACTTACCTATCTTGCTTACTCTGTTGTCTCGGCGACTCAAAATGGATCTTGACTTCCAATACCAAAGGACAATTATCAGTTATCTATGAGGTCAATATGGCGTTGTGTCCTCCCTCCAAATTGGGCGACAGAAGCTCTCACAGATCCTTATAGAGTAGAAGCTCCATCGTTACCTAGGACGCCACATTTGTCGTCTCTGATTATCCACCATACGTTTAACATACATTCGGTAACACACCTACAATTAATAAAATCATCAGCAGTTAAAATAAAAATAAAAAGGCACTGACTTATCATTATCACGCTGCTAAAATTATTATTTGTACGAGACTTTAATACAATTTCGTTTAAATTAAAATCTACAATTATAAGTCATCAACAGTTACAATTAGTTCATTTTGTTATATCCCATGGGTCGGTTCTTTGCCCTGTTTCTCTGTTCGTACATCCAGCCGTAATCTAGTTTGTATTCTGTACCTTACGTTATTGTAAATGACTACATTATGTATGACATAACCAAGTGTTCCCTAGAGCTCCTAAGGTTGAATAAATGAAGTATTGAAGTATAAAAATAAAAAGCTTATCAAAATTACGCTACTAAAATTAATATTTGTACGAGACGGTAACACAATTTCGTTTAAATTAAATTTTTGTCACAGATACAAAATTCAATGGAGAACTTGACAATAAAGTTAAAAAGTCATCTCACATTTGCCAGATTCTTTCTCCTGTAGGTTACTTCAGGCGTTAAAGTTTTATGAATCCGAACCAATTCTATTACCAAACTTCTAAACTTTGAGCACAGCTTTGAGTCAAACCTACATCGTACTTACCTCGATTTGGCTAAAGTTTCGAAGTCTGTCGGGATGCCTTAGGTGAAAAAATTACCTAAAGGCCAGTGCTCATTCCCTATTCCGACTCCGTCCTCGATTTCTTCGAATTCGCGAAACGTCCTGAGAAGTTCGGTCTGATGTTTCCTTGGAATCGTTTTTGCTATCATTAACCGTAAATTTGGCCTCGTACAATGAGCAATGAAACTGTTTTTTGTACTTATGGCAGTGGGAAGGCTTGACGTTGGTTATTTTGTTTAAATTACACAGTTCTTAAACATATTAGTTAGCTTTAAGTGTATATTTATATAATATTTTCATTTCATTTCATATTAACAGTAAAGGGTGAGCGTGTAGCTGAAAAATACCGTATAGGTATAGATGCAAATTGATCTGTACCGTCTCTGCAAGCATGCTTGGCGTCTTTTCTAAGTAATAAATGCAAAATTGCACGAAAACATCGAATAACATGAGTGTTGAAAAACTGCATAAGCAATACTTTATTGTTTAAAGTATTGCTTCAGTAAAATGGAGGTGGCTGCTGAAAGTGAGACTTCAGTATCCGATGTTTTAGTACTACTTTTCTTGTATCATATTCAGGTTGCAGTGTCCCATAATAAAATACAAAAACAATTTTAACATTTTTCGCACAATTTTCTATTTATCCTGTCCAAATCACTCTCTAACCTTAGGATCACGACGTTTCTTCAATATCTCAACCTGCTTTCTCCCATTTATTATTTTCGTTTGTCTTTGGCTACTGTTCTTGGCTTAGGTCGCGCTGAACATGGAGCTAAAATTTATACCGAAGACAGAGCTTTCGAAAATGAAATTCGTTGTTACCTACTTGTCTGTCGGCCGCGTCATTGACAGCGGTATCGGGCGGCAAGCGAGGCGCGCTTTGCTACGATAATTTCAAGAGTACAAGAACAAAGATTCTTCAATACTAATTATGTTAAAAATAATAAAAACACAGGAAGTAAGACTATTTAGACTACCCCCTGAGCTGGGCGTCGCTGATCAAAAACACTCCCTGTATATTGAAATACAATTGTTGAATAGGTAAAAAAATTCAGAGCTTGTATTGATGAATTTACAGAATGCTTTAAAATCTAAACATGTTCTAACATGTTCATTGTAACATTAATTCTTTCTATTCTTGCTAAAATAAAATTGTAACGTATATTTTTGATCACCAATGTAGATCATAATATTTAAACTTGTAACGTGAATTTGCAATATTTTGAATACCCCAACAGCCAAACAAACGAGATTATTCAAAGTCCCTTAAGGAAAAAAAATAACTTTCGTCTATTGCTCTGGAGCTTCGGAAAGTAATTTCCATTGGCCTCCAAACCAATATTGTTGTTTTTTGAAAACTCCTTGCGAACAGTTTTGTGGGATATTTTTTCCTGTCTGAAATAAAGACTGTGATCGTTTCTTTCTTTATTTGGCAAAATAGCCTTTGTTTTATTCCAGAACATTTTCTGCGATTTCTGGACAACTTTATTACACTTCCAAATAAGCTTGCAAACTACTTAAATGATCACAGACACCTTATTAAATGGCAAGTAGGTAACATATTTATAATAACACGATGTCTCTCTTGCGGTATAAGTAGTTAAAGTTGACTGTTGAGTCAACTCAGATCTGAAGATCTTAGCTTCCGAAACCAGAAGGCGACAGTCGTGGCAATCTTGCACATAACCTAACTAAAACCAATGCATATAGGTACGTAATAAATAACAAATTATAGTCAAAATATGTTAAGCTAGGGTTTTTAAAAGAAAATTGTTCCCTACAATGGCGCAATTGAATTACCTGACTTTAAAATTCATTCCAAAATTGAAATGTGATGGTAATCCGTTATTTTTAATCCTGACATACTCGCGGACGGGAAATCTCTCAGGATTTATTTTTAATCAGAAACCGCGAGTGTTGGCCCGATAGAGTTAACTCCGCTAATCTACACACAAAAATAACCTTTGCCATTTTAATAATTCAGTGTGTTTTCAAATTGATCCCGTTTTAATTGAGTTGACAGTCGATTTTGTCTTCAATGGGATATAAAATAAGTGGATAGTTGAAAGAATTTTATTGATGTCAGAAACATTGATTGAATTAAAAGGGGAATACCCCTTCCGTTCCGCAAAATCCAACGTCATATTGGTTCTATAGATAGTCATCCGCTATTGTTTAAAGAATACCTGGTGGTGGCTGGCAGAGACTGGATGCAAAAGGCCGATAATCGAGTTGAGTGAGTGCCCTGCTTTAGGAGAGGCATAGTCTATCAGTGGACTGATACGGGATGATGATGTGATACAAACTGATGATGATGGTGGAGTCTAGAATCTTTAGGACTAGACTCTTAGGTAGACATTTCATCATCATTAGCCCATATCAGTCCATTACCAGAAGTAGACTTCTCCAAAGTCGCGCCACTCAAACTTATTTTCAGCACTTTGCTATCATTTTCCTTTGCTTTTCTCGTGTGGTTTATTTACCAAACCTATTTGTCAGAGTTATTCAGACTTTGCGTTTAGAAATCGACAACTTCCCGAAGTTGAAACACTGAATCAATGATACTTACTCCGCTGGCTCAGTGACCCAAAGTGGATCTTGGCCTCTGACACCAAAGAGCGCCACTGCAGCCTGTCCTGCGCTGTCTGGCGCCAGTCGGGCGCCTGCTGCTCTCGTAGGTCCTTCTGCACCTCGTCGACCCAGCGGTATCTAGGACTGGCCGTCGCCCACTGGGCTTTCCGACCTATGCTCGCTTCGCTGCGCGTTCCTCTCCCATCTTCTCCACGTGACCAAGCCACCGGAATCAGTGATGCGAATATTTAAAAAAAAACTTCGAATAACGTTCGCCAACGACGCCAGAAACACAACATTCGGCATCGCCCAGCTAGTAGAATAATAAATAACATTTTGCAAGCTGTAATTTATTCGAACACCTAAAACTTCTGGCGCCGGGCATGACCCACTTCTGTTACAAAACATTGCCAGACATTTCAATTTTGTGGGCACTCGGCAATATTGTGCAACATTGGAGGGGTACATTATAGAAGTTGTGACTTTCATCTTCCATTCGTTTTCTATCTAAGTATTGTGTATAGTTCGATTTATCTGTCTTCTCGACCAGACTATTTAAAGGCGGGCAATAAAATAAATAAAAAATGTGACAACTGTCTAATTTGGTTCCTTGATCTCATATAGTATTCATTAATAATAATAAAAACATACAAATATATACTTACTTATAAATAAATAATAGGGCACATTGAAGATCTTCCTCCAGGTTGCCTAGAGACTGCCTTAGTAGGTATGAGTATTTGGAACTTGTAATATATTACGAATCTTCAGGAAAAAAATCAATGGTTGCCTTCTAAGATAAGTTGAAATAAGCACCCTTTGTATTTAGAATGTGCAAAGTACACCCAATAATTTCTTCGGCGAACTAATCTATTGTGCCTGTAATCATTTTATCACTGCATGACCTTTTTAACTTATTATACAAAGTTTAGATTCTACCTGGTATCATCTTATGAACAGTAGGTTCTAGAATACACCGTATAATAGTCACAAATGTAACTTTTACTTTTAAAATTATCGCTTAGAGGTTAAATCGACGAACATTGAAAATTATGTGGGCGATTCTGTCTGCTAAAGTTAGTCATGCATGTTTAAACATTTACCGCTACGCTATTAGTGCAAATAAGCCTAATTGAAGTCTTTTCCACTTTGTACCACGCATATGTGTCTGGTTGAAGTACTATTTGCATAGAGCCGCCTGCAAAATAGCTTCATATTTCATGCTTGCCTGGTTTATGCGACGACGTATCAACTAAATTACTTGCATCCTTTTGATGGAAAATCGAATGAAACAGGGTTGTCACTTTTACCTTCCTCCTGTGAATAGTCAGATTTATTGCCTAGATCAGTTACAATAGCGAATCCAGAATCATATCTCTTTATTAGTTAGGTAATTAAATCAAATATTTAATTTTACTAAAAAATATTTTATTAAAGAAGAATAATAAATAGCATTATTTTTTATTACAGATTTGAGACAAAGCTATACAATCTCTTATTACATAGACTGGATATTTAAATCATAATGGACACAATCGTTAGCAGTATGTAAAGTAGAAGGGTACTTTAACCACCACATAGGTATAGCCGAGCGAGCGAAACGTGCGAAGATACTGTGAGAGGAAATTAGGAAAAATCTTCAATTAGATTGTTTTCTTCTAACTTCGTTGAGCGTGAATTCGAAATGGAGCGATCTAACTGAAGGAGGATTTGAACCCAAGATTTCCTGCAAGCTCTGATTGATAGTCAGTTTGTATTGGTAGGACAACATGGAAGTATGGGTTTATAATCCTGTTCGAAATAGTTATAATTATTATATAATTTTCAGGAACCCCACTATAGATTCGTATCGTACTATTCCTTTGCCGCCACTGGTAGCGAAACTTAGTCGATGATCACGTCTAGTTGCGACCAATAATGAAAACTATTCTATCGCAACCAGTTGCGTACAAAGAATATTTAGTTTTCTATCGCAACTAGTTGCGAAAGCGGTTGCGATGGCGGCCAGAGGCTATAGATTAATGTGCACTGTCACCTGTAAATACAACACATCCTCAACACATATCCCGAAAAAAATATTTTAGATGGATAATAATTTTTTTTTTTAAAGTAATAATAACCTAACCTAACTAGGTATATCAAGAACATAACAAAATAAAAACTTCAAAGAAACTTTGCCCATCGTGTAAAAAAAAATTTAAAATTTAAACTGTTTATTTCAGTGAAAAAAGGTTACAAAAAATTATAGCACTTTCCGGGCTCTCAATCTCATTTGTGAGAGATTATATAGCTGGAAGAGGTCGCCAGTAGTGGCGCCATTTTAAACTTAATATTTACTTAATTAAATTTAAATTTAGCACTTACTTAATATGTAATCATGGTAAGTTTACTGTGGGAGTGTGCTTAGAATGCTGGCGACGTTCCCCCGCTGAATGGCTAGGCTTATAGATGGATTATATTACCTGGACATAAATACGTCATATCTTACGACTTTATAGACATTGTAATTTATTCTTCATCTGCCAACCCTACACGCAAAGCAAATGGAAAAGCAAATTTGTTTAGCTGCGCGCATTACTCGGGCCATTTTGGTTTTTGCGAATGCCATTCGCTAGACGATGATTTTATTCAGAGAAAGAAGTTAATCCGCGGATACGAACGATTAAATTCGCTCGGTCGCGCTCGCCGCGTGAAAAATGGGAATAAGCCACGCGTTTCGCTGGTAACATTTGCATATTTAGACAACGTTCGCGTCATTTGAGAGTATCTCTACGTTTACAGCTACTCATTTGTGGTTCTTGATTTGAGAATTAACATTACTGACAAAACGTATAAGGTTCCTTATCAGAAAGCCTTTTTAACAAAATTCGAGTGTCTTCTTTTTATTATGGGTTTTCTTGCGAAGGCTGGCAATGGCTTATTGAGTTAATAATATTGACAATGGATTATTATGGCAATTTTATATCTGCATTACTTACATACAAGTGTGATATTCAGTTCGGTATTTATGTACCTATCTTATTAAATTATGCCACTGAGACATCTAGTAAGTTGTCAACCCTGTGTTTGCTTTACAACATCTAATTATATACCGAAGCTATAGTAGATCTAAATTGTATAATTTTAAATACTAAATGCTAAAATACTTAGCTTTAAATTATACTATTTAGATCTACTTATAACCTACTTTATATAATACTTAAATAATATATATAATATAGGCTATTAATAATAAACGGGATTTAAAGTGACGCCACCGCTTAGCCACCCTGTCCCTTTCTATCTTAACCCTTTCTAACGAAGTGTGAAAGGGATAGCAACACGATTTAAAGGAAGTGAGGTTTAACTAGGTTTATGAATAACAGCAGTAGGCATTTATAAGTGAATTAGCAGATAACAACCCACTAGAAATTGCAATAAAAAAAAAAATAGAAAATTACTCGTAACCTAATTTTAGGTGAAAATGTAATGTGTCTACCTACTCGTCACATCATTTATTATTCATTTACTTATTGGCAATCGGATTATTTGGCATAACAGAGCGGTGGATCAATTATTCAGTCACGGGAATTGGGTTACTGGGTCCGTTTGTAAAAGCAACCCGGATGTTGAGCGACAAATTGCAATTTTCCCCAAATAACCTAAATCCGTACAGACAGACAAGTATTTTGTTTAGTACCCACTTATTTGTTTTATTAATGGACTCGACAGTTCGTCATTTGCCAATGTCATGTTACAGAAAATTCAATATATATAATAGTCTTCTATCTTCCTCCATGGGAGTCGCAGTAGCGTCTTCACCCTGGGTAGCCGCGTCTTCTTGTCTTCATCCAGAGGAGACGCCGTAGCGTCATCACTCTGGACGAAGCAGCTCGATAGTCACGTTCACTCTCGAGCTTGTAGCGGGAACTCTTGATAAAAGCTTGAAACCCCAGATCTTGCTCAAATTATTCAACAAATTCACCATACTGTCACTACGCGAACGTTTTCTGATTAATTTAACGTGATATTAATCTCAAAATAACCAATGTAGACAATAAAACAAAAATTATTAAATAATTTTGCAACCGTCGTTTCCCGCCATTTTCAAGAGAACTTACATAATGATCATCAATATCCATTCAAAAATCCTAACTTATACCGCAGCCCAAATCAAGCGTCTTATTTGATAAACAAATATGATCGTCTAATTACCTGTTGTGATGTAACACTGAAGGAACAGATTGATCGATTATTTATTCATCATCGTGAAAATAAAGTGATCCGATCTAAGAATGTGAAAATAAGGATGCAATAATCACAGAACAGCTTAAAATTTTAACAGGGTAGGGTAGTTTTTGTTTACAAAATAAGACACTTGATTTGGGCTGCAGTTTATTACCATAATCATCATGGATACCCAAATAATCGAAACTATCCAATAGTACTAGAAATACAATTGGCAAAGTAGTTTTTGAGAAAATCTCAACCTTAATCAGACTCCTTGTATATTTTTCTCTGTCTTCAACTGTACGAGTCGGCCTCATCCTATTTTCCACTACCTATAGCGGTCTTGCTCTTTAAGTATCTCTATTGCTACGTTCTCAGATGTTGGCTCATTTAATAAAATAACCCAGTTTCTACATAAAATAGTGGCACGAGCACTTACCTAGATAATATTAGGTGTATTTATTATAAATCTGGATTCCAAATTAATCTCTAAAGAAGCTCCACTCCGACTCCAGAGCTATCCTAAGCCAGTAAAGCTCCATCTGAAAGTGGTGTTAAAAAGTAATTTATTTTATACTAGCTGTACCCCGCAACTTCGTTGGCGTAGAGGAGGAGGATGGATAGGATGGAGGAGATCATGAGGAAGATCTTCCTATCTGTATCCTTGTTTCCACATCACATACCGCCATGGCTTATAGCCTATGAGCTGTCCGGACATTTCAGCTATCTCCTAGTGAAACTCCCATCAAAATCCCTTCAGTAGTTATGGCGTAATACTTGCACAAAGTCACAGACAAACAGACAAAAATTCTAATAATTATTTTTTTGGCATCAGTATCGATCCTAAAACACATTACAAATTCTTTTCAAAAAATATCCAATGTACAGACACAACTTTTTTACAGTCTTATTATATGTATAGATTTATCCACCGCGGACAGAGCAATCACTCCAGGAGACGGCGTAAACCACGGAAAAAATACGTCAATAAGGACACGAAATTTATCACTTCCTCTGGGGAAATTGAAATTTCGACCTCTGCGACCGAGGTCTCCACCTAAGTTCCGTAATCTGTCACCCTTATGCCCTTAGCCACCTTGGTGCTATTAACTAAATTGCTTAGCTATATTATTTGATCCGATGAGTTTTTAATCGGTCTTCGCCATGTTCGTCGTCTAATCGATTACTGGTCAATTGGGTTGGTCAGACCGCTACAACAAAGTAAAGCCGCGTTTCCACTAGTAAGTTAACTCGCGCAAGTCTGCATGAGTTACTTGTAACATTTATTTATTGTTTATTTGAAATTTCACAGCTATGTCTATTACAGGTAAAATTAATAATTAAAAATATTTGTTATTTGTTTGTATTTTTAACTTAAATATATTAAAACACCTTGTAGCCAGTTAAGAAATTTCACAGCCAAAAATGAAAATCAATTGAAAGATCATTAAACAACAAGGAAATTTAGGAAATACATCATAACAGTGTCACAATAATCACCCAGATAGCTAAACTAGCAGCGCACAATATGTACTAAGTGTGGTGAGTACCTATAATATGAGAAGGTACAGCCACTTTGGACTTCGGACCGTTCTTATTATCTGCGTCGTAAGATTTAAAATCGTACTGCAAGTGTTACCATTGATCTGCTGTTGTCCGTACTTATAATATCGTTTACACATTGCAATTTTCCTGCAACTACTCGCAGGAAGTGCTAAACAAGCTATCGAGACAGGACTTGCTACATTTACACTGGCAAGCTGCTGTCGGACAGACATTTTATTGCAGGTGGAAAAGTTATGCTCCATTCACAAGTCAGAAAGAACTCCAAAGTAGCCCTATTATTTTCTTGAAACTCGCCTCTATGACATCAGATGGTTCGAAAAACATTAAAAACAGTGCACATGGTGATAGGTATCACATCATGGCAGTATACATCAAATGTTGGGGTTGTCTCCACCGATCCCAGGATTTGTTTGGATTGGAAACGGATCCCGGCAGTTTGTCTCCACCGATACCGGGATCGGTTTCCAACACAAAAAATAATTAATGTTTGTATCCACCGATCCCGCGGCTACAAGAAATAAATTATATTAATTGTGGAAACAGATCACGGTGTACAGAGATAAGAAAGGAATTATATTATTTTTCCAAAAAAAATCTTTTCACCTAATTTTCCAAACAATAGGAAGTTGCCTCTAAAACTTCTAGGCTGTTATATATAAACGTGATTTAAAGTTACGCCACCGTTTAGCCACCCTGTCCCATTCTATCTTAACCTTTTTTAACGAAGTGTGAAAGGGATAGCAACACGATTTAAGGGAAGTGAGGTTTAACTAGGTTTATGAATAACATCTCTATAGTATAATGTCTCTAATGACTATACTTAACTAAATCTATGTGTCGCTACAGCTTTTAGGGAAACCACAAACAAGATAGAGATTTAATCCTAGATTTGCGTCGATTTGCATACATTTGCTCAAAATGGAGCTACAACACATCGATTCGTTTGCAAATTGAGATCCTAGACTTTCATTGAAATGACATTGCCACATTTCAATGGAGCTTTGCCCTACCTACAAAACTACGTGACCATCTATCATATTGATAAGCTATCATTTTGTTGGGGACTTATTACAGGTTTCATATTGCATAATCATAATCAGTATCATTTTCTACTACTCTCGCAACTCCTACAGAAGAATAACAAAAACAATGAATAAATCGCTTCGATTTCTTACTATTTTCTGAATTCTTAATTAAGCTGTTTTTTTTGACTCGCTTGATGTACAAAACTTTATTTGAAACCAATAATTTTAATAAAAAGCGGAGATATTTTTACATTTATTTGTTATCTTGTACATCATGCGGTTGATGGTGGGGCAGAATCTGGCATTGTCATTTCTTCTAAAAAATGTATAGGTTCAAAGGACATAATTTCAAATGCTAGTAAGACTTGATGCTTTGAAGATAAGAATTATATTTTAAAGCCTCCTTTTAATTTGCTTAGAGCTTGAATAGTCTCAAAGTGACTTTGCTCTTATTAATTACCAGAAATGTTATTTAAAAAAATATTGGGCCAAAAACGTAGCTCCTACGTAAACAGGCGGAAAGATTGTAATTGTTGTAGTGTAGTGGGTAGTTTGCGCTAAGATTGGTGGCTTGTTTGACCTCTTGGAGGATCGAATGGGAGATTTATAGGGGTCGGCCGTCTACTCTTTGCACAAAGGATGGGGGCACAAAATAAGACGATCGATGGAACGACATGAGCCCGAATAGTGATGTGCAAAATGTTTAGCACGGTCTTGAATAATGTACCTTGTCACCAATGCATACAATGTCATTTGGCATATGGGAAAAAAATGAAGGACAAAAAAAATCTGTTTTTTTTTTCATTTATGCTTCTTTAATTAGCTTAGATAATGAACTTTATTCAAGGTATATTAGGTACTTTTTCTACCTCGGTACAGAGTTGAAATAATTATAGTGTATGTTTTTTTTTTACTTTAAAGTAAAGCCATAAGTAACTAGAGACAAGTTCAAATCAGAAAAATAAATTAGTGTTTATGTCAGTCTTTGTGTACGTAATGTTGGTTCGAAGCTCTTATAATGTATAAGAATACATAATGTAGCTAATTCTGAAGCGTCCAGTCACTAAGTCGATTCCTAAACCTAAAGTCCCTGTTGTTCATATGCTACATCGCGTAAGAGCGAGCGGGACACCTCGCTTAGCGGCGACTAATATTAGCGTACGCAATCTAGAGTCTCTACAATTGTTTTGAAATGTGAGAAATTTGAAATCTGCTTCAAGAATTAGCTCGAAAACAACATACATTATAAATATTTTTTTAGTTCATCATCATCATCAGTCTATTTATATTGCCCCACTGCTCGGGCACAGACCTTCCCTTACATCGAGGGAGCTGGGGCCATAATCCACCACGCGGGCCCAGTGCGGGTTGGCGGATTTCACATGCCTTAGAATTTTTTTCTTCTTCCATGACATGTTCATCACGATGTTTTCCTTCACCGTTTTGAGAGCACTCGGTAAATGTACGTAAGTTTTTCCGTCGAAAAACCGAGGATAACTCATTATGGCTGCCCTAGCTGGGAATCGAACCTGTGACCTCCATATTCCAAGTCCATTGACCCAACTACTGAGCCACCGAGCTCTCTTTTTTGTAGTTGCCATAACCAAATTAAGAGTTGAGTTTGATCAAAATAGCCTGGTCTTGGTCTGTAAGTGTGAGGACATCACTAAGCCCAAAATAAGCCGGTCGCGTGCCAATTCACGTAACTATGACGTAATTTAATGGAATAGGTACCCTCATTTTAATAGAGGCTTAATAGACTTTAAAATGCGGTGTCGGGTTGATTCATTAGGGAAGTATTGTTAGTGGAAATGTATGGATACCGTTTAGAAATTGATAGATAGATGAATAATTTTGTCGTCAAATGAGATTCAATAATTAGCATTCCAGTCTAACCAAGTTGTATTGACTTTCGTTAACGCTAGTAGAATAGAAAGAAAAATGTATGGGATTCACATTTGCTAACGAAAAAGCAAATACCTATTATATTATTACACATATATATAGCTCGATTACCACTGACTGACTGACTCACTGATTGACACGCCCGTTTACTCTGAAGGAGTCCCCGGAGGTGATAGTGATGTAGGGGGAGTTGTATAGTTTAGTGATTGGACCAAGGAAAACTATAGGGAAGTGAAAAAAACAAGATGGCGGCGGGTCACGCGATGCCATCTCCGCCATTTTCCAACCGATTTCGTTCAACTAGGTGTTGCATGGTGCGGCCCGCGCACCATGCAACACCTAGTTATAATATATAAGTAAGTACACATTTTTCATTCTTCTTGAGAGAAGTAATGGACTGATACGGGCTGATTTGATAAATATTTGGGTCTATTCTAGAGTGTCACATGTTAAAAATCTTCATTAGCGAGGCGACAACAATGACAGTTGTATTTAAAGAATCACACCAAACTATTGTTTGTGCAAAAAAATCAAGGTATTGAGATGTTTCTTACACCCACTTGCAATAATAGATAACCCTAGAGTAAGGCCGAACGCACAACGCCACGGCGCGGGGCGTCCGCCGGCGCACAACGGTGGCTGTCAACGTCCGACAGCGTGCACCGGTGGCCGGTGCCGCTGGACGCCGTAAAACGTGCGACGGCATGCCGCCGAGCCATCGCGTTGTGCGTCGGCCCTAAGTCGTTCCCTCTAGGATTACCTATCTTTTATTGCAAGTCACCCTTAGTATAATGTCTAAATTAGCTATTTAGATCCAAAATTACTGTTCGTAGTGAACGCAACATTACATAGCCACTCCAACTTAATGTTCAATCTACCTCATGAGTAGGTACCTACGTAACGTAAGTAAACGTGCACGAAGTCTGTTAGAAACAGCGGAATAATTCATATTTCCATTACAAGCCCGATGAATATTGCTTACCTAGTGTAAGCTCCTCAGAGTCCTTGGAACGCCTACATAATAACAGGGGAAATGTACCTATTTGTGAGTTAGGGGACCTTTTGGGTAACAAATTGAATTTGTTCATTCGTAAACCAATAAGAAGGTTATGTTTTAACGTTTTAGGCTTTAATTTCTACTAACCTTTGGTTAATAATAGAAAGATAAGGGCATGGAAATAATTACGATTAAAACGCAGCGGAAACTCAACGGCAGCGGCAGCGGTTGTAAGAGCTAGAAAACTGCATATACACAATATTGCATTATAGTATCGTTATCAATCGAGGGAGAACATTTTGCTATAAACCTCGTTGCCCCGGCAGGATCTCGTCGGCCAACGGTACGGTAACGGTAACGGCACAATACCGCTGGCCGACGAGATCCTGCCGGGGCAACGAGGGCAACCTCCAGGCCTAACCCGCTCAATCCCAAGAAGGAGAGCATGAATACCTTCGTCGTTCATCGCGGTTGTAATGTATTAAACTCAGTGAAAGATGATAGATTGAAGTGAGAGATGACAGATTGAACGCAGCAACGGAGCGTCAGCGGCAAAGCAAGGGAGCGACAACCGCGCGGCGTTTAGTCTGTCAAAGTCAAATTTCTTTATTATTAAGTAAGCACGTTGAGTACATTTTTGCACGTCAATATATTTTTTGAATTTACATTTACACCACTCATGTCATCTCTCATAGAGGTTCTTACATTACAACCACGGCCTGATTTTTTAATATGCTAGAAATTGTATGATATCTCTTCCAGTTCCAAAGTCTCTATACCTCTAGTAGAGTTAGTGTAACAACTTTACTTTTGTCTGAGAAACAGACACTGGCACGCAAAGTTTTAAAGGCAAGCGCAGCGGAAAATAAAGCCATTTCTTCGCGAAATATTCTTGGCATGCATTCCGTTCCGATTGTCATACAGAGGTTGAGACTTGTTTCTGAGAAGTCGAGAGGAATTTCGCTTACATATCTACTTAGGCTCTGTTCAGAGGCACCACTAAATATTGGATTGGTTTCTAGAATGCGTATGGTAATTTTAATCTTCTCACTTTTTCGCGATTTAGCATAATAGAAACAGTTGCGTTTAGCTTTACGTTTAGATTTGGTTGCCACGATAGTTACGCTGGACGTACTTCAGTATATAATGTAACAGTAAATTGTCCACCATGTTCATAAATCTGTGTGCTTAGTGCATTAATCTCCTATAAACAACTAGATACACAGTCTGCCTTCTAAAAATGTCCGAGCGCAAAGAAGGTCTAAGCGGATGAATGGACCCTCATTTGCTTTATTACTAACACATTTTTTACTCACTAAGCATGCCTAAGTTAAGATTAATTTGTTAAAATTACCTAATGTTTTATTTTATTTTTTCATTACCAATGCTTGCTCTTTCGGAACCGATGTACCTATAACAGTTTTAAGTTTACTAGACCTAAGAAAGAGTGGGCCCTCCTGACACAGGCGAATTTTTAATTTGCCTACTAGGAAGTACCTTATTTTTGCATCATTTATATGCTGGTGTTTTTGAAAATATATATTTATTTATTTATTGGACATTATTTGGACGTTAGCAATGGACCCTTATATGGACGTTTTTTTAAATTGTTTTAGTAAGACCTTTGTGTATCTAGTTGTTTATAAGAGATCAATGGCTTAGTGCGAGGTTCTAGTGACATTCGATACTCCATCTCGAGAAAGTTAACTGTCAGTCTCGTTATCTTTCCATTCTAGTAGGTAAGTGATAATTATTCCAGTGTATCCAGTATCGAATGCCACTCGATAGAACTCGAAAAGTGTATGTTGTAGTAAAAAAATTGTAAAAACATTTTTTTAAAAATGTTTTCATATTTTTATCTACTTTTTCTCCTCTTGGTACCTTGTCTGACCTCCAAAGATCTATACAATTTTTATATTTTGCAATAAATGGTATAGCTATGAATTTGACTGCAGTAATCATATTATAGTAACAATAAAACAATATTTTCTGTCCAGAAGTAAGATCACCTTTTGCCATGCTCGCATTACAAGTATTAAGTACTTACCTATGTTATATTTGTTTCTGGCAAGCTAACCTAGTTCTGCTCGCTGAACAGAGAAGCACGTTTCAAACAATATTAGTCTAGTTTTGATAAAAGCGAGTTTGTAAGTTGTAAGCATTGTTACTCTTAAAATATCAAAAATAGGAACTAAAAAGGAATGGAGATGCCAGAGGTGCTTCGCGATGGTACCCGCGTCTAGCCGCAAGGTCGTTTTTTAGGCGCTCAAGTTCTGTCAAAGTCTGCGCGAACTAAATTTGTGTACTATGTTTCGCCAAAAATTTGACATTGACGGGACTTGAACGCTAGTAAATAATTGTTGCGGCTAGCCCTCAGGGGGGTGCGCTGTCAATGTCAGATTTTTGGCGAAAATTAGTACAATAATTTCGTTCGCGCAGGCTTTGACAGGACAAAAAAGGCTAGCCGGCTAACCCTCCAGGCCTTCATATACGGACAACAGCAGATCAATGGTAACACTTGAAGTACGATTTTAAATCTTACGACACAGATAATAAGAACGGTCCAAAGTCCAAAGTGTTACACTTGATATGCTGTTAGCCTTCGATACCCGTGTTAACTACCAGTAGTAACACGGGCACTTTTTTTAACGGTGTTACTACTTACTACTCTGGTTGTAAGACGGGATAATTTCATTTCCCTTGTCACAACCAGCTAAATCTAACAAAACTCCTTTTATCCCAGTAGAAATAGACACAAAAAAAGGCTAAAATCGCAAAGCATGATGTAGTTCTGCATTTTTGATATGTTGTAGGACTTGTAGGGATCAGTTAGGGTGATGTAAATCCAAATTTGCAACTTCGATAAACTTGAACTCGCTGCGCACCACGCGATAAACTACAAAATTTTGGGACTTTTTTCACTTTTTGCTCTAATAATCATAACCTAAACTAGGTACTCATCCAGTGTCCCAAACCCAGCATCGATCCTAAAATTCGTTGTGACTAAACAAATTCACACTTCAGAGCAAAACACGCCATCCATTTCAGTGGAATACCTACAATAAAAATTCGTAGCATGCATTTGGCACGAGGAATATGAGTCTGGCAACTCTGGCATCATCCGGGCTTAGCGCAAACGTTCAGCAGAAATACATTACGGGTGATAGAACGCTACATTAGGCTCAGTGCACACAGCAGACGCGGAACGTAACTGCGTCTTAAATGAACCGCGCAGTTCAGGATATGCCGAGAGGGTTACTCCTCAAAGAAATTGTTATCGAAACACATGTTTAGAATTAAAACTATAGTGAGCCATTACCACAAATTATTATATATAAACGGATATCACTCACATATATTGTTGAAGTCGGCAATTAGACCGACAGTTTCGACCGATTTCGACGGTCTTTTTCAATGTGAGCGCGCCACGCCCGCGTCGCCGTTGACGTTTCTTCGCGAAGAAGGCGTGCGCTCGCCTTGAGAAACACATGTTGTTGAAAACAGCGGTATTTGTGATAAAAAAATGTATTTCTAAATACCATGATAATCAAATTATTATATATAAACGGATATCACTCACTTATATTGTTAAAGTCGGCAATTAGACCGACAACATAAGTGAGTGATATCCGTTTATATATAATAATTTGTAGTAATGGCTCACTATAGTTTTAATACCATGATAATCATTGCCACTACTACGTATCTATTGAAACTATCAATTTATTACGACATTTATTACGTCCCACGATACAGGGTATCCTAGTAAAGACTAGTAAAGTATCTAGAGTGTAAGTATCCAACGTACAATTAAATTAAATTTCTTTTTATTCAGGACAACGCGCCAGCAACGAAAATGCCGGCCACGAATTTGTATGAAATCGCAAACCTTCCACTAAAACGCAATTGCGCCAGCGATCTCTGTCGTATCGCAATCGCAAAAACCGTCTGAATAAACCATTATTATGTTTTGTTAATTTCCTAAATATGTAAAACGTATTACCTCCAGCTATGCCAAGAAAATTAAAAGACGAGTATTTGCAGTTTACAATGCAAAATTCCCTTCAACGTTACTTAGATCTTTCTTAAAGACATCATCGTGCACTAGTCTTATAAGCACACACATTTCAGCCAACTTAGCGATGTTTCCCGAATACCGTAATGGAAATATTATGGAAGTTTATGTTCGCTAGAGATACCTACGTGAAAGGCACTAAGGATTCTTACGAGATACTTAAGATATCAACTAAGAACTCTGAAGAGACCACCTGCATTGCCAGCAACGTAACTAGATATGTAATATTTCAAAAGTATAAGTACAAGATATGACGCAAATAAATCAATAAAACGCTAAGATTCTTAGCCATTATACTCTCGATAATTCCACCATATGCGATCCAGGTACACCACCTTCACTTTTTTCACATCTATATCATTATCAATATCTTTATGTACGCTTATGGATTTATAATAGTAGATCGTACATACATACATAAACTCAGTTCATTTCACATAAGGCAGTCAAAGACGATAAACTTCCATTTCCTGCGATCCTGTCAAACTATCGTCGCTTTAAATATTAAATGCCTGCTGATATGCAAGAAAAAAATTTAAAACATCGTCGCTTTCTCAACACAATAATATATATGCTCGCCCGTAATAGTAGAAAATGATAACAAAGACAATGAATAATTCGCTTCGATTTCTTACTATTTTCTGAATTCTTAATTAAGCTGTTTTTTCGACTCGCATGTTGTACAACACTTTATTTTGAACCAATAATTTTAATAAAAAACGGAGATATTTTTACATTTATACGTTATCTTGTTCATCATGCGGTTGATGGTGGGGCAGACTCTGGTATTGTCATTTGAAGAACCCACACACCCTTTTTAAAACCTTGCCAATTTGGTCGATTTAAGCCTACTTAAGTATACTTGTGTATACAATAGTAA
Organism: Tachystola acroxantha; assembly: GCA_963506565.1. Taxonomy (NCBI): domain Eukaryota; kingdom Metazoa; phylum Arthropoda; class Insecta; order Lepidoptera; family Oecophoridae; genus Tachystola; species Tachystola acroxantha. Next base: position 3,807,840 of record OY735879.1, on the reverse strand, counting down.
AATCCTACTTTGCGATTTTCTACTTTTATAATTCCCATGAAATGAGTGCCATATTCTACAATCTTGTAAGTATAATTTCTTTCCTGCCATGTAATTGCCTATTTCCGCCGGTAAACCAAAAATACCTCGTCCCGAGCGCTGTTCGCAGCCTAACCGCACACTATTTGTCTCAAGAGCACCGTATATTACCGTAATTCTCCCATGTAGAATACAACATTCCACATTTTCAAGCGTAAAACCACTACGCCCGGACCTTATTTCATATGCTTTTAAATTAGCCCAATTTATATTCTCTCTGCGGACGTAAACATTTCGTGGCGCGACTTCAGGCCACTTTTATTATTTGGAGTCCTACTGAGACTCTAGTTTAAGTTTGGTTTGTTTTGGCCGAAGCCATTGCTGCAAATCGACATCACATCACTGACTCTCCTCCTTTACCAGACCCTCTTCTTTATTTCATCATCATCATCAGTCTATTTATATTGCCCCACTGCTCGGGCACAGACCTTCCCTTACATCGAGGGAGCTCGGGCCATAATCCACCACGCGGGCCCAGTGCGGGTTGGCGGATTTCACATGGTTTAGATTTTTTCTTCTTCTTTTACGACATGCAGGTTTCATCACGATGTTTTCCTTCACCGTTTTTGAGAGCACTCGGTAAAATGTACGTAAGTTTTTCCGTCGAAAAAACCGAGGATAACTCATTGGTACATGGCTGCCCTAGCTGGGAATCGAACCTGGGACCTCCATATTGCAAGTCCATTGACCCAACCACTGAGCCACCGAGCTCTCGATCTTCTTTATTTACAATTATTGTAATATAATTATGTACTTTTCTTCTCATTTATTTATTTATTATGGCTCGCCAACAACACAATGTATCTAGCAATAGTTACATTAAGTCCAGAGTCATGTTCTGATACATGTTCTTTATTTTGCGTTTGTATTATCCATGTCATCCTCGGATTTTCTTTAAGTTTAAATAAGTGAAGTTGTGTATTAAATTCTAGTCGTACACTGAGAAAATTTAGAAATTGTGTACCTACAAAGTATACCTATCTATTATGTATAGACCTTTGAGGTCGCATTGACCCTTGGGCTTGTACCAACACCCTGTTATCAAATAATAATATCTATTGTGTGTGTATGTCGTTTCCAAAGGCAGGAAATTATAATCGACTATTTCTTTTTCTACAGTTACAGTTTGTTTCTACACTTTTCTGTACAGTACATCTAATTTGATTTCATGTATCGTGTATTTCTGTTATATACATTAAATAATCGTTCTAGACCTCAAAATTAGTTTTACATAAATATTCGGTTTTAGCCTCTAAACTGTGCCTTGGTCACCCCTACCAGCCTCTACTTAGCTATTATTTATTCTTAGCCTGCTGAATATCCAATGTTGGAACTTCGCTGATGAGAGATGTAGTGATTGAATTAAGCGATTCTTTTGTAACTTTTTACCAACTACTTTTGGCTCGCTAATTGGAGTCGCAAAGTTTTCGTGACTCGCTTTGTTCGTGTCAGGCCTATCTACCTATGCATGTACTGTAATCCTACATTACAAAACCATTGTAATATAGGTCTTATATGTTAGCTCATTATTCAACTACCTATGGAATGCCATATGAAAATATTATTTTTCGGTAATAGAAAAGCTTACCTACCACCTTTATCGATCGTACTTTCTTTAAATTCAAAGTTTTTAATATAGTTTCCTAAGTCCAACGTCTCTTGCGTCGTCTACTGGTGTCATGTACCTATGTACATTATAATATTCTTATGAAAACAAAACCGAGAAGTACTCTACACTGGACGTATTTTACTTGCACAAGCTTTTATATTTTATAAAATCTCGTATGTTATTTTAGCATTAACATTTCCTGCAACCATTTTAATTTGCACAAACATTGAAACTGCTATAAACCTATATAATTTCATTAACAAAGGCCTTTAATTAAAACTTATTTCGTTCACAACTTCATTATTAATACCTACACGAGTCGCATTCTAAACAAGCTTTGTCTGAAGTTTGTTAGTTTCGCTAATTTAAGCCGCGGTGCAGCCAAAAGTTGGCTCGCAACGAGCTGTCTCGCAGAAATATAAAGCCTATTCGCTAACCAGACTAGTTTACTCACGTCCTATTTCATTTTGTTAGTAACTCTCTCCGTTTTAAATAGATTTTGAACACCATTCGTTTGTAAAGCTATAATAATAATAAATATTGTTATGTACTCGACAGAGGCTACCTATTTGTGCCGTTTGGGGTAGAGTCGCTTGGTCCGTGGGGGCCGGGAGCCATGGAAATTTATAAAGACCTGTCGGGGCGGCTCGTGGAGTCCACACGTGACCAAAATGCTGGCCTGTATTTCGCCCAAAGGATCAGCCTAGCGATCCAGAGGGGAAATGCCGCCAGCATTTTGGGCACGTTGCCGGACAACGGGGATCGGTTGAACTATTTGTAATGCTAAGTCATTCAGATAGTTCAACCGACCTATTGTACATAACTTTTTAGTTTAGTTTATATATATTTTTTTAGGTTAATACTATACTATATAAATAACTACTATAGTAGTTATTTAGAATTTTTATTATTGTTATATGAATAAAGTCAATGATTTGTTATTTTAGTTCTGAAACGATAGCGATATATTACTATGCGTGTTGTATGCATGTTGAATGTATTATGACGGCACTTCACTTGGCTATTCGTATTTGCTATTGGATGTTTGACGTATTTGTCAAATACTTGACGTACTACATACAAATAAGACGAATATTTTGTCAAGAATACCAACCACACATGGCAATTATGACAAATACGGAAATACGAATAGCCGAGTGAAGTGCCACCATTAGGTATGTGGAAAAAATTGGACAATAGCGAATGTTTCTTACCCGGCGCCAGGCATGGTCAAAGTCTTTTTCAAAGACGCTCAAATTCGATGTTGATTGACGGCTTTTTATGACGTCGTTGTCATAGATTATGTACAAAGCTGTCAATGGTAGGTAAATGTTTGCAAAGACGTTCTGCCTACCAAAAATTTGCCAATTTCTATGAAAGTTCTATTTTGGGTGGAAAATTTTCGTATGTTTTACCAATTCACAAGTTCCGTAAACAAACTTTTGTTACCTAAACGCTGTTCCGTTGGCCATGTATGAGCAAAGTAGGTTAAAGCAATCTCAAACTATAAAGGTACTGGGGAATGGTAATCGTTATCGTAAATAGTAATGTGTATTGCTTCAGAGTAGTGTCGTTGGTGCATTATACTAGAACGATGTTTAGCTCCACAGATCCAATAGACATGAAACCGGTACAAAGACATTGCCACATTTCAATGGAGCTTTGGCCCATCTTTGGTCACCTACGTGACCATTGAAGTTCATATATAATTTAGTTGGGGACTGGTTTCATGTTGCATAATCATAATGGGTAGGAGTTGCGAGAATAGTAGAAAATTATAACAAAGACAATGAATAATTCTCTTCGATTTCTTACTATTTTCTGAATTCTTAATTAAGCTGTTTTTCGACTCGCATGTTGTACAAAACTTTATTTTATCTTGTTCACCATGCGGTTGATGGTGGGGCAGAATCTGGCGTTGTCATTTGCACGCGAAAAATTCTGTCAACGATGAGCGCATAGAAACGATGCGGGAGACAGGGGTGCCGTACTAAAGTGATGCGACCATGTCGATAATATCTCTAAGTGTGTGCTCCTGTTACAGGTCTATGGGGCAAGTAGTCTTATGCTGTTATTCATAAACCTATTTAAACCTCACTTCCATTAAATCGACATACCTAACCACCATCGGCTACCCAAATTCGTCAATCTTTTCATGCACTATGTTAAAAAATTTAGCCAATGATCCTCCTCCATATTTGTAGGAAGGAATACCGTTCATAAAATCTAAATCACCTTGAAAATATACGAAGCTACCTAACCTATATATGTATATTACTTAGAAGATTTGGATCTCTTTGATCGTGACCCTTTTCCTTTATTATTAGGTCTAGGCTGAAGGACGGATATTTGCACTGCCTTTGTAAATTTTATTAAACTATTTACTGCTCTCTTCTGTCTCTGCTCTCTGCTGTACTGTACGGTGGGGCTAGCACGAGTCGCCTTGTTGTTGTAGTTATTGTGCGAGCAAAGGGCAGCCCTTGTAGCACTAGTCAGCGTTAGCGATCGACCCAACGCCGCGGAGCTGTCAAAGTAACATTATTACAAGGCATTTGACATTACTTTGACAGCTCCACGGTGTTGCGTCGATCGCTGACGCTGACTCGTGCTACAAGGGCTGCTCTTTGCTCTCACAACACCCAGCCATGTGATTTGATATACGAATGTAAAAAGATCAAATATTTCTGTAAAAACTGATGTAACCAAGTGTTCCATAGTGTACTAAATGCCGAATAAATGAGTAGGAATGAGTATTTAGATGGTAATAATAGCTGAGATTGTCTCGCTTATCGGTATTGATTTAACAAGACATTTGTGCTGTTATTCATAAAACTAGTTAAACCTCACTTCCCTTAAAACGTGTTGCTATCTCTTTCACACTTCGTTAAAAAAGGTTAAGATAGAAAGGGACAGAAATTACGTTTATGAATTCTCCTAAGGGTAATTACTTGATACCAATGTGTACCTACTATATTTCAAGCATCAAACATTCTTACTATTCGAGAAAGGAATTTGCACAAAATTATTACATCCCATCTGAAAAATTAATCTACTAGGTATACAAGGAAAAAGTGTAATGAATTAACGATAAGGAAAATTAAAAATTAGGAATTCTTTTCTTTTCTTATCTTGAGTAGATGTTAAGTTATTTATGAAATGTAAGTAGAAGATATATAAAATAGAGATGTAAAGGCTTACTTACTCCGCTGGCTCAGCGACCAGAAGTGGGTCTTGGCCTCCGAAACGAGAACGCGCCAGTCGTGCCGGGCCTGAACCGTCTCGCGCTACGCCTGCAGTCGGTGCAGGTCCTTCTCGACCTCGTCCCTCCAGCGGTATCCGGGGCGACCGAGCGGCCGACGGTCGGTGGGACGCCCCGGATACCGCTCTCTTCGCCGCACGATCTTCACCCATCCTCTCGACGTGGCCGAGCCAGCGGAGTAGAGCAGACGTCATCACTTCTATGATGTAAAGGCTATTTCTAATTTTAGAATAGAAACTATAGTGAGCCATTACTACAAATTATTTGCCTCTGACTGGTAGAGGCCAGTCACAGCTGGAATACCGCGTCCAAGTAGGTACATTTTTAGAATTTTACTTTTTAAGTATTTTATTTTTAAATTTTTTATAGGTATAATTTTTTGTTTGTTTATGTAAATATGTTATTGATTTGTTCTAAATAAAAAATAACAGACCTAATTATTACATATAAACGGATATCACTCACTTATATTGTTAAAGTCGGCAATTAGACCGACGTCTTCGACGGTCTTTTTCAAGGTGAGCGCGCCACGCCCGCGTCGCCGTTGACGTTTCTTCGCGCACTATTTCTAATTTTTAAAAATCCTTTACAATTTCAAAATATGGACTCTAAACTTAATAGTGAAAAAAAAAAATTATGGTAAAGTAGTTTTAGAGAAAATCTCTATCTTAATTCAGAGGAAAGTTGAACTGGGATTTTCCCAGTTCAACTTTCCTCTGAATTTGACTAAACATAATTTAGCAAATGAAATGTCGCAACGAGTACATACCTAGTCAGCTAAACAGCCTTTAGCCAATCAGAGTGTTTGCTCCACTCCCGTCTCCAATAATAATATAACGTTAAATATTATCGGAGATATTCGCTATCCGCTTCCGAGCAATAATTTTATTGGCAATTGAGGCGTAACAAGCAAATCTATCGGAAGAAATCCCCACGTATTTGGGCTGACCCCAATTCTCCTTCGGTTAGTGATGGGCTAAATTATTGACGACAGCGGTTTGAATAATGTGGAAGGATTTCTTCCAACGTTGCGCTTTGATGTATTTTATTTATAAAAATAATAATTGTAGCGATTCCAGATTACGTACGTTAATATTAGTCGACGCTAAATGAGGCGAGTTCGCTCTTATACGATGTAGCATACGAGTATAAATATAAGTAATAATAATAATAACATATAGTAGTCTCGTGTGAACAACGGTGACAGTTGCGTTTAGGTTTAGAATTATACTTAGTGGCCACTACAGAATTAGATACAATACTAAACTAAAAATATCCTTTTGAATAAAATTATCTCATTCGTATACACAGCAACAAAAACAGATCAACGAGGGAGACTTTAAGAAAAAAAAAATTAAAAATGACAATATCTCGATAATGGTGACACTTTTACTACGGATTTTTAAAAAATCCTATTTATCTCCTATTTTCGTTTATCGTTAGTACTAACGAGACACCCTGACGTGCATATGTATATTTTCAAATAAAACGGAGGTGTAAACTTTGTCAATTATGAGGTTATGATTGAGTAGATTATAAAAAAAAGATGCAAAAAAAATCGTCTATCTCAAAAATAGGTCGATATTCATAGCCAGTTTTGAGTGAGACCTCGCTCTTCAACTCTCAAAATTGCTCGACTATCAAAATTGTACAAAATCTGACAGTTGCAACTCAGTTCAAATTCCTATATCGGCCGCCAGACGCTATTAGCTTATAACTTATAATACCTATACTCCTATAGCAGTGTAGCTTAGCGCATGTATTGTTGGGCCGGTACAAATCCCTCTAGGGCCTGGCTTACGATGCAATGTGCAGCATATAGGACTCTACATGGAGCGTGCTGGCTAAATCTATTGGAACTAATTGCTATCTAGAAATACACGTGTGCTGCTAGATCTATGTATACCTGTATATCAATGTAAGCATAGACTCGTCTGGACTGAATATATTATGAAGATTCAAATATCAGTCTATTGCAAGTAAAAGTTGTGTACGTATATTTTTTCTCGTCAACATATTTTAAGAATTTTCTTTTACATCACACCGGATTGTTTTTTTCGAATCTGGTCGATCTCAAACTATATTTTTGTTTTTGCGTTTCCATATTATCCATTCTTGAATATTTATGATGAGTTTACTTTTAACATGTAGGATAAAAGAAGCATAGTCAAAATTGTTTATCGATATTTATTACTTTTAATTCTTCCTTCTAAAGATACGTTGACTCGATGCGACGCACTGGAGGATATCTTTTATATATAATTATTTACATACTTAATATTTTTAGTTTTTGTTATGAATTTGTAAAGTTATTATATTTTTGAAATGTAATTCTTTCTTAAATCAATTAAATAATTTCTTATATCATTCAATTACCTAGAACATGGGTAAATGACAACTACCAATACAATGCCGCTGTTCCTATTATTCAAGAAAATAATAATAAAATAAGTATCTGAAATAATACAAGAAGCTTTTGTTGAAAAGGTCCAATTGTTTCCAGAATGATAAGAATCTGAATTAATAGCCAATAACTTATAGTAGGACAAAGAGGCTCAGGGGTGAAGTGGCCTTTCCATATTTTTTATATTAGCTCTTGAATATTGGCCGAACGAAATTGGGGTACTGAGGAAACTCCAAGTTCGGGGAAAAAAGAAATATAACAAGGGATATTGGGGATGGGATTGAAATTTTATTGGCAATAACGAACTCGGGGTAAGGTACCCAAATTTATGAAACTATAACTGTTTTGACACGTTCGGGTTATACGGAATTGTAACCCATGGGTAACCCACGTCTTTTTAGGGACACGTAAGCTGAAAGTTATGGAAATGATAATGGGTTAGAGAATTTAGTGCGTTTCAGATTCAGATTCTAACCGTTTTATTTTTATTTTTAAAGGGGGTGAGAGACTCTACACCGACTCCACGAAGGTGGGAGTTTTGTGCATTTCCCCCGCGCTGTCAGCTCAGGCACCCCAGCTTGCTGAAGTAGCGCAGCAGGGTTGCCGGCTGACAGCTCCACTGTTGCAGGGTTTCCGACCCTGATATGCTTGTATCCGTCCTCATACCCATTTCCGCTCGGGTTTCTTCGGTAGCGGGACAGTTGAGCAAGACGTGTTCCACTGTCTCGTCCTCGTCAAGGCACCCTCTCCTCAGAGGATTATCAGTCACTCTAATAGTGTGTAGATGCTTATTTAGATGACAATGTCCGGTCAGTACACTAACTAGAGTTCTTAGGTTTGCCCGGTTCTGTTTTATGAGATGGCTTGTCAGCTTATTGTTAATCTTCGGGAGAAATGCATGTGCCTGGTTACAGTCATTGCCAGATGCCCAAAGTTTGTCGTGCTCTATCGATTGGTTTGTCAGCAGTTTACGTACTGTGTCTACTGTGGGTAAGCATGCATTCAAACCGTTTATTGCAAGTATAACACTGTGATCAATATTTTTTACAATTGCCGTTTACATTACTTTGCAAAGATAAAGTGCTAGCGTTGGAAGATAATAAGACCGCTCGATCTTACAACTGTCAAAATGCTATGAATATTGACAGTTGTAAGAGAGAAATTACTCCAAGGCCGTGATTCATAGATAGTTTTGAGTGCCAGCTTAGCATGAGCTCGCTTTATCAAATGAAAAACTCCATAGAAGTTTGGTTGTAAGAGTAATCTCACACGCTTAAAATCTCGCTTAAGATTGTCTCCCGGCCTTATCTTCTTCTTATGGTGCAGATGACACCACCATCCTCCTTACGAAGGTTGACGATAATTATGGCAATCTGCACTCTTGACAACGCCGCACGGAACAGAGACCTGGTACTCTTGCCGTACCATTGGCGTAAGTTTCTGAGCCATGATATTCTTCTTTTACCTAGCCTTCTTCTGCTCTGGATCTATCCTTGAACAATCAGTTATAGACGATCGTATGGACAACAGAAGATCAATGGTAACACTTGCAGCACGATTTCAACTCTACGACGCAGATAATAAGGACGGTCCAAAGTGTTACACTTGATGTGCTTTGATGTGTAGTAGTAGGGGTCTTAGTGACTCCTGGAATCATGTTCATGACAAGTCCATAAAATTATGAAGTTTCTCATTCGGATATCGGATATTGTCATTTCAACACAACGCTTTGCGCAATCGCCACCGGAAGCTGGGACACGCCGGAAGTGGGGTCCATTGTAGTGCTAAGGCTTTGTGGTTTGTAGATAGAGTTCTGATCAAAGCCTGTGAAATGAAAATTGAAAATAGTACCTAATAGTTCAGAATGAGCTAAGGGACAGCCAAAGGTAGTGAAGCTTTTAAAAGCTCTGAGTTGATCATGAATTATGTATACGTAGTAGGTAGGTAATAGGTACAGCAAATAGAAATGTATTGTGTTTTTATTTTAGTTAATACTATAATATAAAAGCTCAGAGTACTATGATTATGCATAGAAGGTAAGTGATTAGGGGTATTACCAACATTTATACTTATATTATTGTTTAAGTATTTCTACTTATTACAGTACGTAGTGTATCTATTAGGTAAACCTTCTACTTTTTTTTTGTTAACCTATAAATTGTCCCACTGCTGGGCAAAGGTCTCCCCCCTCCTCTTCCATCCATCCCTGTCCTGAGCCTCTTCCAGCCACGTGTGCCGCATGCAGCCGGACCGATGGGCCCGGACTGTCACAGAATGGGTGCCATCGGATGGTCGCCGGCGTCGGGGCAGACCTCGGCGTAGGTAGAGAGACGATATCGTTAGAACCTTCTACTACTTTGGATAAATATTTCACCTTACGATTGTTATGTTTTTGGGGTATTAGATATGTTCTATGTCGGTTCCTGTGGCATTGTGCAGTATCTTTAGATTTGTCTTGATCATGAGATGACATCGGTTCATTTTATGTGAAAAAAACCACTAGGTTTTTGTGCCAGGTAATGGGGCCTCCCAAGGCTCGACATTCAGCCCGTTACTCTATCAGCTCTTTGCAGCCATTGTCTGCCACATCACCCCTTTATCTGGCTGGTCTACCTTCTAGGAGGATGTTACTCTGAGATGGAAAACCCTTAGACTTCATACAATTCATAAGTACAACATTACTCAGAGCCTAAAATATATTTACGCTCAGCTGAATTCAATTTCATAGTACATTTACTAAGTTCTCTAGAGTTTACCAATCTGAACCAGCTAAAGTTATTCACAAAGCACACATTTTCACAAATTCAAACGTGAACCGAAATCGATACGAGATTGGGCCTCTCCGCGATTCTGAATTATGGATTAGATTAACTCAAGGTCCTCCAATATCATCGATTGTGTCAAAGCGTTACACCACAGTAAAAATAATTATCAGTAACTATACTCACATACATATTTTATGTCGAGTATATATGTCTATATTTGATGCAAATGCTCAAGATTGTATGGTCGTATGCGATCTCGAACCCCGAATAGTGTTAGCATACTTGATACTTTGAGGAATAACCTGAAATCGAAAAGCGATATTTAAAACATAATACCTATATCCATATGTATATGTATGTCAGTGTTATCCTGGTATTTTACGTTCTTTTCTATAATAAGATTGCTGAATAAAGAATAGTTTACAACACAGGTAGAACTAGCATGGCGTTTATAGAATAACAGAACACACCAACAAGGGCAAGAGAGTAACAAATCTATCCCTACGCAGATTATTGTCAAGTTAAGAGACGAATGATACAAATATTTAATGTGATAAAAAGTTGGGTTACTTTACTGTTAAAGATTGACATGGTTGTGGATTCTAAATGAGTTTTCTTTTAGGCGGTATTAAATATACTTAATGTTATTATTTTTATTAGAAGATTCGAGGACTATCGATGAATTGCTTTAAGAAAATTTAGGCGGGTGCTTTCAATGATGGCTCTATTTAAAAAGTTCTGATTTAAAGTAGGTATCTAGATAATTAGTAGTAGTGGATACAAGGAATAATGAAGATAATTCATGCCAAGAAATATGTTGTAATAAATAATACATAATGATAAATAAAAGTATAATAATATAATTATATATAAGTTGAATGGCAGATGTACCTACGTATTCAAAATTCAATTCCTGTTCAAAGACGACTTAACTAAAATCTTCACACCGTTATCGTAGACCGGGAGCTAACTCCCGAAAAATTCCGGTCACGTCGCGCAGAAGGCATCAACTTTAGGCCAGGAGCCCTCGAATCTAACTGCTTAACGAAGTTAGAGGAATCGTCGTGCGGCACGCGGACGAAATAACTAAGTTACTTGGATTTTGAGTTAGGTGACTGTTTTATGTTGTTCTGTGGCAAATTAACAAAGAGTTACGCCGTCAAAAACTTATTATGTAGATTATTCATAAACATAAACTTACGAGTGCTTCCAATAAGAATATCCCGAGACGATGGACTTTTATCAGAACACTACACTGTCTTTCTCCATATTTCATAAATGTGCAGAGTGGCCTTGAATTCATTCGACAAAATTAAATGAATAGTTAGGCATATATACACATCAATTCTGCACAGCGTTAAGGGCCTGATATAAGCCAACTAGCGCCGCCAATCTTGAAAAAATAATATCTTCCAATTTAATCAATTTTATTAAAAAAAAGCCATTTACAAAACGTTTATTAGATAACTTAAATACTATTTTTCAATATACAATACATGACATAATTGCGACAAGCTAAGTTGTAGTTCACAAATGTGCCAAAAACGGCCGTTTTTCGCAATTATGCGAACTACAACTTACCGAAATTGAATCACGTTATATATAAGCATTTAAAACATTTTAAGGTATTTTTAATTTGTTGCAACAATTTATTTCACTGGAATTTGACCTAAAGGTTATATCTAAGGTATGACTTGTGACGGACTTAGTGCAATTTTTTTTTGCAGTTTTGATTTACTAAAAGACCTTATCCCCAGTTTCATTTTGTCGAATGAATTCAAGGCCACCCTGTATCGCGCTCGTCGGTTTGTAATAGACTTGTCCATTTATAAATCATGATTGAATTAACAAAATAAAAATAGGAAACATACAAATATATAAAAGAGTAAGAAATTGATTAGAAGAAACTGACATCATGAACTTATTATTTGCATTAACTGTGCAAAAGTATTCTTGTTATCTAACATAGGATACTTTATTAGCAAAGTAGAATAGTCTCCCGTTCTCTCAAATTCGTCATAAGTATTAAGTTAACAATAACTTTAGCTAAAAAAAACTTTTTGTATCGGAAACGAGTCCCTTCCCACTTTGAAGGGTTTTATCGTTTCCCTCTCGTTCAGTCGAAATCGTAAACTGCGAATGGGTTTGTACGTGTCGATACGAGTACACTGTTATTTTTTCGGATTCCTTCTGAAATAGAAACTCTATTAACACTGCAGTTTGGCTTCTATTCGATTAACAGTCCAGTGAGTACTGTGTAGAGAAGATATAAAAACATTAAAATTAAGTTGGGGACACGATTTAAATGCGCTATCTTTCCTTTCTTAGCATAAGTATGTTGTATATTTATGGATGTTGTGACGGTATGTATTAAGATAGTATACGTGTGTTGTATATTATGAGTGATATAGGTACAGGGTGTAACGTAAAGGGTATATGAAGCTGAAGGGAGGGTGTTCAGTATCGATAACTGAACTTTTGAACCGATTTTCGCGCATTTATTTTTTGACTTCATACATTTCGTACCGGTCAGCTGATCGATTTGTTTGAGACATTTTTTTACGAAAAGTCGTAGAATAAAATTTGGTCAGTTACCGATGCTGAATACCCTCCCTTCGGCTTCATTTACCCTTTACGTTACACCCTGTATATGTAGGTATGTATTTTTTTATTATTACAAAAATAAGTTTATTGTGCAGATTTGGGAGACCAAGATCTGCTACGTGATACGCTACGACGAACGTAGCGGCCGGGCGTAGCCATGCATCGTAGCAATTCTTTAACAATAGCATATCAAGTGTAACTTTGGACCATTCTTATTATCTGCGTCGTAAAAGTTAAAATCGTACTGCAAGTGTTACCAATGATCTGATGTTGTCCGTACTATTATTTATTCTGTGACAATTAGTGGGCAGGTTTGAAATATGTATAAACTTTTTTGGGCTTATAGACTATTAAAATCACCTACTCTTAATGGTCGCGAATTAACATGAAACCAAATCACACTGTATAATTGCTAACTTTCCAATTTCCTATACGGAAAATTTCAAAGAAAAAAAGCCGCCTCGGTCCCAGACAAGCGATACAAAATCGATATCAGCTTATCTTGCCGACGGCACAGATTTGTCCATCGACTGAAAAATTTAAATTCCGTCCGATGTAATTAGAGATTTCCATTTCGGTTTCGGACACTAAACCGAAACTTGAGTCAAGTGGACCGTCGACTTTAAAAAAAAGCATAGTATATACAACAGCAGATCAATGGTAACACTTGCAGCACGAATTTAAATCATAAGACGCAGATAATAAGAACGGTCCAAAGTCCAGAGTGATCTGCTGTTAGCTGTACAATAACCTAACATTAAAATATTAAGCTGTATCAATTTGGTAGCAAGTGTTTCATTTTTTTTTTAATTCGAAATATTATATTTATGAACGAGTACAAATAGTCTGATATTAATATTTGGTAGATGCACTATAATAAAATCAATGTCTCTAATTTTCTGATGTTGGTGTTTTTACCCATGTGATGAAAGAAGAAGGGCAATGTTTCTCGAGTGTATGTGTGTACGCCACATTATATTTTTACATAAAGTTTGGTTTTAAAAATCCAAAGACCGAAAGCGGTTCTCTAGATTGCTACAGGCTTAGACGGAGAGTCTAAGAGAATAACCGGATTTCATTGTGCAAGCCAATGGACTGAGCTTAACCCTTTCACATTTTTCATAGGCTGTTACAATTTTGTAGACTGTTTTTTTCAACTCAACAGCTCGTTGACCAGCGAGTATGCGTTGAAAACGATGGCACAATTTAATTTTATTTAACCCTTTGTGTTGTTACTTGATGAAATCATACATTGATACCACTATAAGTATTATATAATTTATTATCTACACTTACCTAGTACAGTCGAAGACAGAAATAAGTATACGGGGGCCTCAATAAGCTTGAGATTTTTTCAAAAACTACTGGACCGAATTTAATAATTATTTTCCAGTTACATAGTTTTAACTTTAATCATCAAACAGTGAAAGAATTTTTGTAATAGGCCAAGTAGTTTTTAAGAAAATCTCAACCTTAAAAACTCTGCTGTACACCTTTCTCTGTGCTCCACCGTACGTACTCTATGCATTTACATAGTTTTCAACTATTCATGAATGGAAGAAATCCCCTAAGGGATATTTAAGTCCGCCTTTGTACGACTTAATTTCTCTGTACTTATAATTTTTGTTGAGTGTTACTTATGTAAAAATAAAATATATGTAAAATAAAGCGAATACAAACAAACAAAAAACATATAAACAAACAAACAATATACTTGGTGCAAATTATTTGGATTTAGATTTTTTTACAATTTATTCCGAAGATGTGAAACGATCAAAACTACTGACTAGGTATATTATTAATAACAAAATGTAAATTGTGAATTGGATGATGTGACATTGTAATAAAAATTGAAATTGAATACATATTATATAAATAACTATAAGTAGACGCTAAATCTGAGATATTGACATTGTATAATATTTAAATATGTAGCCTTGTTAATTAGAAATTTTAGTTACTAATTGATTTCCGACACAATAATAATTGTACATGGAATTAAATAAATGAAAAAATGAATGAAATGAAAATTAGAGCGGTCCAACGTTCGAACTGTTACAATGACGTGCAAAATAACAGAAGAACCCACCTAATCAATAAATTATCTTCAGCGTAGCTAGAGGGGGGTGATATAAAACTCGTAGGGGGGTCTGGGGGTCTTTAATAATCAGCGTCTCGCCTAAGGGAGCGAGCGGGATGCATAATTCATAAAACACCGTCACGAATCACCATTCTGTTAACCCCCCGACCTCCTCATGTGATGTCGCAAAAGGAATAAAATAATTTTCAAAAAATCGCTTTATTTTATTTAAGGCTGTGGAGTTAGGCAAATAGTTTGCGATTGACTATTTGTCTCCCATATACCGGGTGTGGTTTTGATCAAAGCCCGGCTAAGGGGTGATACCGATGGTAATAAAGATATAAAAAAATATACCTTAATTTTTCATGTAAAAGCCACCAATAATCAATGACGTTGTTACCTCCTACGAGTCGACTATCGGCCAGACTATTTGCAGCGTTTCGCTTGTCATTCAGTCTGCGGCCGATTTGATATGACACTACATAGCTCAGAGTCAGCTCACCAATTTAAAAGTTATTTCTTCCAGTTTTTTTTATTTTTTATTTATTTATTTATTTATATATGTATGTTACACACCATTTATATAGACTCGAATACACGACTAAGTATGCGTTGGCGTGGAAAGTATAAAGACCGTAGCCTGTTCTAGGGCCGACTAATTTGTTGTAGCGAACTTATTTAATAGTCTGGCAGTCATAGATGACGTCCGAGTGCGATGTATAGGTATTTTCCTTTACAATAGTGTATAGATAACCATCTATACCGCAGCCCAAATCAAGTGTCACATTTTGTAAACAAATATGATAGTCTAATTACCTGTTGCGATGTAACACTGAAGGAACTGATTGGTTAAAACTGTTCATCACTGTGAAAATAAAGTGATCCGATCTAATAATGTGAAAATAATTATTCAATAATCACAGAACAGATGTTAGCAGGGTAGGGTAGTTTTTTTGGTGCTGCAAGTTTTTATTAACAAAGTAAAGCGAACAATAATAATAAAAAAATACTTATAAATAAAAAATTGACGCCAGATCGCTACCCTTTGGGAGAGTGCCCAAAAGGCTGGCGACGTTACCTCGTTGGTAGTTTTTGTTTACAAAATAAGACACCTTGATTTAGGATTCTATATAGAGGACATTATTCTTAAATGCCTATTTATCAATTAGGTGTTCTATTCTAAGCTTCCTTATTATTATACTAACGTATGTTTTAATTTACATTTCAGGTACAAACAGCTGGCAAACCAATTTCAGTAAGACCTTCTTTTCATCCGTCCTGAATTGCAGTCTCATTTCTCAGCTAAATTGCATGCACATGCGATTCTCCGTGTTTACTGATATTACACTTACTCCACTTTAGCATATTACCCGACCCGACGCCACTCAGAGCCACTGCGGGCCATATTAAAGTGTACAGAATGGATTTATGAATTTTTCTTAGCGAATTTTTAGAAACAATTTTTCATCTTATATGTTTCATAAAATTGTGGTTTTTGTAGAAAAGTAGAAAAATATATTAGTAACTGAAAAGTAGGATATAATAATGAATAGATATTGGTAACTTTAAATACTTACAAATTCGACTGAGTTTATATTAGAATAACAGCACCAATTAAATAAATATGTGCTTTGGTGCAAACTGTAAAACATTCAATTTTAAATGAAATACTTTAATATATAAATACTATGTAGGTATATATTATTTTTGAGATACATTCTGGAACAACTCTACTTAAGTTAAAGGTAATCATCATTTAAAAAAAGTACTACCTACTTATACAAAAGATCTTATTACTGAAAGCAATCTCTGAATTTTTTTTGTTTATTTCAACAGCTGATGAATGCTTGTTGTGCCATAATATTATATTTAGGTAAATAGGTAAGTAGGTACCTATCGTGTTTGACAGTACTTAACTATGTCTCAGGAAGTTTAGGGGAATAATTTAAGTGATAACTAGTAAAATTACGCGACATACTAATATTAGATTTTGAAATATATACCTACTGAAAATCTCAACGTTTGATACGACGTAAAAGTAACCAAATGTGCCACTCAGACACGAAATAAAAATACCTGAATTCTGTGATCAGACTAAATCGTCCAAAGTGCTTGGTAAGGTATTTTTATTTACATAAGAAAATGGAATGCCGCATTCGAAAAACCGCGTTAAAATTTTTCTCACCAGTTAAACGAAGAAGAAAGCTTTTAGCCCGTAAATTGACTCAGTAAACTGTTAATGAAACATTTTATATTATTTGAGTGCCAGAGTTGTGTGGTTTAATCAAGGGAAAATATTTCATTTTCCACCACGCCGCCCCCTCGTTAACGTACCGTACGGTAATTGCTATAAATATTCTAATTGTGTGCGTTCACTTGGCCGCCATTGTATAATACAGACTTCTATTATTATCATAGAAGCTGCTAGCATGCTCGCGCGGTTTCATTAACCTCTATGGCAATGAAGCAAGGAACGAACGACCCATGGAGTAAGCCATATTTATTTACATCGTCGCAAAGTCGGCTCTTGCATGATAAATATTAGCGCCTCTGCCAATATACAAGTCGAAGATATTTATTTTATTAAAGGACTCGACAGTTCGTCATTTGCCAATGTCATATTACAGAATATTTAAAATATCATATCGTCTTCTCTTCATCCAGGGGAGTCGCCGTAGCGTCGTCACCCTGGGTATCGGTTCCTCTGGATGAAGTGCCTCTTTTTGACGCAGATAATGACTGTCATAAGTATGTCACTATTTTTAGAAAAGTAGTCTATATATATAGTATAGTATATATAACTCGCGGCATTATCCGCTACAATATCAATTATGATGTTGTTCATAAACCTCAGTTCTCTTAAACCGTGTTGTTGTGCCTTTCACACTTCGTTAAAAACGTTAAGTTAGAAAGGGACAGATGGCCTAAACGGTGGAATAACTTTATTACACTTTATGGCTACGCGCCTTAAAGTTGTATAAAATCGCCGGCCCTCATATCACGCCAGGAAGGTTAATATCAAGTCACGACATTAAATCGGACAAAGATTATTGTAATTATAAAACAAACCACTGAACACCTTTTAAGTATTCCCCCCCCCCCCCCCCCCCCCCCCTAAGCCCCCCTAAATCGCTATCGGGACAATCGTGATGTTTAAAATGTAAAACACGTTTCCAGCCAGCGTCTTGAATTTGTTACTGTTACGTGATAAAGCGTTTAGAGTAAATGGCCCAACGAAATGGTTATCCGTTTTTAGATAAATGCTTCAATGCGTGTGGCCCAGTTCTAAAGTTTAGTTGTTTCGATTTTTCGAATAAAAATAAATTATTGTCTCCTTTAAATGCTGTCTGATAAACACTTATCCTAAAATTAAAAAATTTGAGATCAAAAAAGTTCTATTTTTTCCTCTACGTTGACTTAGTAATATTTGTGTATAGTAATAATGTCAATCCCATCGTACAGCTAACAGCAGATCAAGTGTAACACTTTGGACTTTGGACCGTTGTTATTATCTGCGTCGTATGATTTAAAATCGTACTGCAAGTGTTACCATTGATCTGCTGTTGTCCGTACAAATTGTAAACTAACTTATCTAATTACTTATAGAATATAATAATCGTTTATTTGACAGAAAAACAGCACACCTATGCATACACTTACAATATAAGTAATAATATTTAAAGACTAATAATTTAATTCAAAATTTTTTACAAAAAAGCGAAATGCTAATAATATGTTATCTTTGTGTTCTTGGTCCCACAATCTACGCAATTAGGAGATTCAACTTTGCGCATTAAAATGCAAAAGATTTCAATGGAATATATCCTGACTGCAATCTAAAAAAGTTCTTAATTCATGCAGAACAATCTCCATACAGCTTATGACACATCCTGTCTAGTTAGATAACCTACAGTTAGCTACATTAGGCTTTAAAAACCTTTTAAAAGCTTTTGCCATCATCCAGGCATTTGATTTAGAAACAAAACATTTACCTACTTTTGATAAAAACATGATGGAAGGACGCGGGCCCAGACGAGAGGTCTATGTGTTTCTTAGCTTCATGAGTCTGATGATTGAGATGTAGAAAACAATGATGTGATGTGATATATAAAATTGGCTAGGCATGTATAAGACAGTCGATAAGAAAAGCAACCTTATATCTAAGTGCGAAGGTCTATACGTGTAGCTAAATGTAAAAATAATTGATTTGAAAACAATACAGCGGCAACGGGGGAACAACAAAAATTCAAATTGCCCAAAAGCCTCAAGTAATCCCCAAGGTATAAATATCAATTAGTTTGAACGTGTTTCAGCATAACAAATTATTAAAATTGAATTTAAGGTCGTTCTACCAGCGAATGACCTTGGCGAATGGCACCGCCCACTACCCCCGTTCCCCTCCGTTCCCCTCAGCATAAATACGCGAGCACGATGAGCGCCACTCAGCGGTATAATGTGTAAACTACTCAGATTACCGCCCGCCGACCGGGTTTACTTATGACCTTTCCGCGCACGCCATCTAGCGGAATATGATCGAAGTGACAACATTAGAGGAACCCCCTATTTATAGAATGAAAAGACCTAGGTAGGGTAAAGGACCCAGAAATCAGCCTTTTAGTGGAAATTCTTGCTGCTGACCCCGAACTGTATAGTGAAGTGAAAAAATTTAAGAAAAAAAAACATTAAAATTTAATTCAATATTCAAAAAGTTTTAGCTATTTTATTGCCACAGACTTACATCAGATTTTCGGATTTCAATTAAAATCATAATTAGAAATTATCACCTACGTTTAATTTAGTCTTCAATACCACAATGCCTAAAAACTAAGGTCTTCAACCAGTGCGTCCTGCCAGTGATGACCTACGGAGCCGAAACGTGGACATTGACGGTGAGACTGGCCCACAGGTTCAAGGTCGCTCAGCGAGCTATGGAAAGAGCTATGCTTGGAATTTCTCTGTTAGATAGAATAAGAAACGAGTATATCCGCCAGAAGACAAAAGTGGTTGACATTGTTCATAGAATCAGTAAACTGAAGTGGCAGTGGGCTGGTCACATCTGTCGTAGAACCGATAACCGATGGGGTAGACGAGTTCTCGAATGGAGGCCACGAACGGGTAAACGTAGTGTGGGACGCCCCCCGACCAGATGGAGGGATGACCTTCGCAAAATGGCTGGCAGGGACTGGATGCAGAGGGCCGAGAGTAGGGTTGATTGGCGCGCTTTGGGAGAGGCCTACGTCCAGCAGTGGACTGATACGGGCTGATGATGATGATGATGTTTAATTTAGTCTTCTCATCTAGCGATTTTCTTTTTTTTCTGCATTAATTTCGCTGTTGACCTGTCTTTTATTGTTGTGAGCGGAAATATATAAAAGTAGTTAGATATTTTACCTCTGTACTCTAATAGGCATGGTGATTGATTTTGAAAAACTGTTCTATATTGTTTGGAAGTAGCGTCTAATTCCTAAAAATATAATATTTCCGAAAAAAATTAAGAGATGTAGACAAAATACGCGACAATAATTTTAAGTTAAAATTTTGACGCTAAAACGCTCCCGGGTGTCATGGCGTCCCGTGTGACGTCACTTTGTAGTTCATGTATAAAGAATTTGATATTTGATCAGTGTTGCTAGATCCGTATTTTTTATTATTGTTTTTTATTGTAGGGCGAGGCTGAAAAATACGTAGATTTCCGTAGATTGACTCTAGAAAAACCCGTAGTTTTACGGACTTATTTTAATAAGCTGTCTGGCTGACTAAAACCATAAAATGTGGTTGATAGCCGGTAAAGAAATTAAAAATTAAAACAAACTTTACAAATTGCAGAAAAAAAAATCCGTAGATCTACGGGTTTTTCCGTAAGTCCTGGAAACACTGCCCCAATCGTGACGTCATTCGCTCTGATTGGTGTTTAGCGTAATATGGCGGATTGAGCTATTTCGTAGTTTTATTTTATCAAAAATAAGATCAATCACGATCACGAATAGAAAAATAAATGTGTTTTTCAAAATCTGTGAGTCTTATTTAATTAGATAAACACATGATTTAAGAGATTCTTTGGTACTGTCACCATGCCTATTATTTACCTACTTATTATTTAATTTGCAGGCAAGTACAAAAAAATTCGACGTAATATGCCAAAGTTGATTTGGGAAAATATCAGTTTAATTCCAATGGAAATAATTGTATCTATACCGCAGCCCAAATCAAGTGTCTTATTTTGTAAACAAATATGATCGTCTAATTACCTGTTGTGATGTAACACTGAAGGAACTGATTGATCGAACCTGTTCATCATTGTGAAAATAAAGTAGGTAATCTGATCTAATAATGTGAAAATAACTGTGCAATAATCACAGGACAACTTAAAATATTAGGCTACGTCCCGTTTCGACAACTTCCCATTTCGACAACCTCATATTATACCTACCAAAAAGTAGCGTTTCGACAACTTTTTATGTTCCATACATTGAGTCCCGTTTCGACAACTTTTGAGTAATAACATACTTTGCTTTCCCGTTTCGACAACTTTTATTTGAAGTGAGTACAGTCAGGTAAACAAATGATATCCTGTTTTATTTATAAAAAAACAAGTAATCTATCATGGGCGGCGGATGGGGTTCGGAACCGTTCGAAAAATCATATTATTAAAGATTTCATTTTAGAACAGCAAATTACCAGGAGACCAGAATTTTAAAGAGGTGGGCGGGCATGGTGATTATTTGGTCGGGCGCGTTTGAAAACCCTAATTGAAGAATTTCATTGTAGAGTAACAAAGTACCAGGAGACCAGGTGTCTCGAAGAGGTGTACTGTTTGTAATTAGGTGATCGTGCCATAGCTTTCTAAGGTTTACAACTAATAGTTAATATATTTTTAATCATAGGTAGAATAGTCGGATTTGACTGTAAGATAAGCAGATAAATCAGATTATGAGTGTAATATATTCGTATAAACGTTTAGCAATGCCTCTCAGTAAAATGTATGAAAGGTTTCTAAAAAAAATCAAAGTGCGGTTTGACTATTTATTAAAATAATTTTACATAAAAATCACAGGTTATGGAGGGACATTAGTACTTATAAAGTTTCTTACAAAATCAACTCAACAATACTCAAAACTAAGGAATAGCTGCTGATTTGGTGCATGAAAAACAGTCTTTATCCTGAACCTAACAACAAAAGAAAAATGACATGGAGTGATTATATCTGAAGTTTCCTCCTCTTGTTCCTAGGATAAGTTTAATTACAAAAATTAGATCTACTATAGTTTGATTCAGAATTCGGCGGAGTAATCTGAAAAAGTGCTAAAGAAAGGAGGCATTGTATAAATTCCTCTCTGTCTGCCACTGTCAGATCATTCCGTTTCATTCTTAATGCGTGATTAAGAATATATATTATAAACTTGCAGTAAGAACGATTTGACCATAAACTAAACAATTTATATTGAAGGACCTGTGATTGTGTTTACAAAAGTTAACGAGATTATACAATATTTATGTGCATTGAAATTCTTATTAGGGAATTATCTGTGGTTTGTTACAAAATTGTATATCACACAGGAATTATGACTTAATCCACCTTTGTATACAAGAAATTTTACCACACATACAAAACAGTCGAATTTGGTCACCCAGCATTATTCTCAAACCTGCCGACTAAAAAGAGAGCGCGTTTTTTTTTAATTTATTTGGATTAGCGCCATCCGCCCATCTGGCAATTGAATTAGCTAAAACTTACTCGTTTGAAGACTCAGCGTTAGATAAAAACCTCTCCTTTAACGTTAAGTAGGATCTCAAGAGTTTTTTCATTGACTGTACCGTACAAAAATAACAATAATATTAAAGTTGTCCAAACGGGAATAAATGTATGAAGAAATAAAAAGTTGTCGAAACGCTACTTTTTGGTAGGTATAATATGAGGTTGTCGAAATGGGAAGTTGTCGAAACGGGACGTAGCCAAATATTAGTAGGGTAGGGTAGTTTTTGTTTACAAAATAATACACTTGATTTGGGCTTCAGTATAAGTACTTATTTCATTTACAATGTTAAGGTTCTAAATATTGTAAATGAAATGCTAAAACCTAAATATCATGCTAAAACCTAACTATCCGTTTTTTACCCTTCGGGGGGAAAACGGGTCTAATATCTGCTTATTTGCACACACAGCAGCAAAAGACAGATCATAATGGAGAAAAATAAAAATCACTGGATAAACTGGCCAAACTTAGGACACATTACCCTATTCGATATGAAGAAATGACGAAAATAAAAATTATATATATATTTTTTTTGTAAAATTCTTCCCAGAGGGAAAGGCAAAGCCAACTAGGGCATACAGCCTGGTCTGATGTTATTAGAATGTCTGAATTCTTATAAATACATACACATATACGAAGATAACCTAACCTAAACCTATTGTGCTCTGTTTTTTTTTACCTTTCTGTCTATAATTTCCGGTTTAGTTAATACAATATATTGAAATAAAATCAAAAATTAATAAACGAAGAAAAAAAGGTAAAACCAAGAAGTTCTCGAAAAAGCGGATTTGAACTAGGTACTCTTTGCTTATTCGATGTCGAGAAATTATGGAAATAAAAAATATTGTGCTCGTTTTGTTTTTATATTTGTCTATAATTTCCAGTTTGGTCAATATATGTTGAAAATAAAATTAAAAATTGATAAATGAAGAAAAAAAAGTAAAAATGAAGTTGTCGAAATTGCGGATTTGAACCAGGGTTTCTTCGCTAAATACAACCCGTACGCTCACGCTCAGCCACCCCGGCTAACGCGGCTATGCGGCGAAATAAGCGATTGCTTGATTTCAAACTGTCAGCTGATCAAAATCTCAACCGCGTGCCATAACCAAAAATTACGCACGACGCGCTCGCGAGTCGCTGCGGAGCAAAAAGCGACACGGGTTCCCCGTCTGAGGGCCGTCGGCCGACTGCGTCCCGCGTCTCTCGCGCGGACCCGCGAATGAGAAATTGATTTTTAATCGATATCTTCTTGTTAACATTGAATTTTCGAAAAGTTTTATTTCAGAATTTTAGAGCGCCTCTGCCCCAATTTTTAGGTACAGGACTTTTGTAAAGTATGCTTCCAAATAAAGACTTTATACATAAAATGTGTTGAAATAGAGGCCACTTCGGATTTTATTTATGTGAGTTTGGTAAAGGCTAGAAAGAAAATATACGTTCACATTATAGACGAAATGTCGCTAAATCACATATATTTATTGCAAAGCTCTAGGTGCTGCTACAAAAGAGTAGATAGCCTTCAAAGACTGTGGTTTGGCTCCCTGAAGTCCCTTAAATGCTTTGTCTACCAAGTGGTGAGACGTCGAGGCTGTAGGGTCGTAACAACTGTCGTATTGTGGAAATAAAAGAGGCGGCAAAGAATTAACAATAATAATTATGACTGAAGGAAAACTTCGTGATGAAACCTGCATGCCTTAAAGAAAAAAAAATTCTAAGACATGTGAAACCCGCCAATCCGCCCGAGCTCCCCACCGAGGAAAGGTCTGTGCCCGAGCAGTGGGGCAATATAAATAGACTGATGATGATGATGAATTATGACTTACAACTCTTGATATTTTAATACATAAGTACGAGCTATAAGCCTCGTTAACAACTACCTACCTATATCCTATTTTTTGGTATACATGTTCCTAAGCTTATTTTTTTCCATTCTAAGATGAACCTGCGAGGCTGTTATTCATAAACGTGATTTAAAGTTACGCCATCGTTTTGGCCCCTTGACCCTTTCTATCTTAATCTTTTTTAACGAAGTGTGAAAGGGATAGCAACACGATTTAAGGGAAATGAGGTTTAGGTAACTAGGTTCATGAATAACAGCAGTAGACTTTTTCCGATGTGAACGGTACCTACGAGTTATGACAGCTCAATTGGAAAAGCTGAGAGCTCGGTGGCTCAGTGGTTAGGTCAATGGACTTGCAATACGGAGGTCCCAGGTTCGATTCCCAGCCAGGGCAGCCATGTACCAATGAGTTATCGTCGGTTTTTTCGACGGAAAAACTTACGTACATTTACCGAGTGCTCTCAAAACGGTGAAGGAAAACATCGTGATGAAACCTACATGCTGTAGAAGAAGAAGAAAAAATCTAAGGCATGTGAAATCCGCCAACCCGCACTGGGCCCGCGTGGTGGATCATGGCCCCAGCTCCCTGGATGTAAGGGAAGGTCTGTGCCCGAGCAGTGGGGACATATAAATAGACTGATGATGAATTGGAAAAGAGCCCGTTCGCGATGAAAACTGTTATCATTTTAGTAAGGCCTAATCGTAACAAGAATTATTAAAATCGTATGTTGTAACAATTACGAGACCTAAATGTGCCTTAAACCATAGTAGAGACGCAGAGACACTATAGCACGGGGGTGTCTAAGGGGTTCCATCTTTATTAAAAGCATTTCGTCTCTCCCCACACAATTTCTCCATAAAGTTTGTTAAGGTTTTTTTATATTCCAATTAAGGAGCTTTTTATTTTTTATTAAAATGTTTCGGCAGTGAATAAAGAGTAAACAAATATTGTCACAAAGTTTTCAAAACTTGTTTAGATTATACAGGATGGCCTTGAATTCATTCGACATAATTAAATGGATGGTTAGGCTTGTGACATACATTAATTCTGCACACTGTTTAAATAAATTAAACAATTTGGGGATTTTTTTATTCAAATTCAATTTTTTTTTTCAAATATTTTTATTGTGTATAAAAATCGATTACATAATTGAGTGTGCGGTAAAATCCGCACTAGGCAACTAAATAAAATATTTAAAATATTTGAAAAAAAAAAAATTTAATTTGAATAAAAAAATCCCCAAATTGCTTAATTTATTTAAAACGTTGTGCTCGCCTGTCTTACGGATATCAGCGCCTCCTCTCCATGCCTAATACAAATCCCTTAACATCAAAATTAAAACGTACATTTATTATTATATTTTAAGGTATTTTTAATTTTTTGCAACGATTTCTTTCACTGGAATTTGACCTAATGGTCATTTCTAAGGTCATTGTGTGACTGGTGACGTACTTAGTTAAATTTTTTGACAGTTTTGATTTACTAAAATATCTTGCCAATTTAATATTTGTCATGAGTACAATCCCCAGTTTCAATTTGTCGAATTAATTCAAGGACACCTATATATTTTTGAAAGATATTATGGTATTTTCTCTTCTATTTTGCATTCTATTCCCATGATAATTCAGACCGTGTATTGCCTTTCGTAATATTGTCCCGCGAGAGTTCCGTTCCGATGTCCGATAAATATGTATGTTCCGGGACATGACGTCACCTGCGGGACCGGACAATTGTGTTTGTCCCGAATTATATTTCCTCCAATAACTATTTCGCAGCTGCGCGTATTTCAATAAATCAATACGGGGTTGATTACAACTTTTTGGAGTGGAACAAAACCTCATTTCCGGTTTGTAGTGAAACAGTGGGTTTGCGAATGTATTTTAATTTACTTTCATCTCATTTATTACAACTTAGGGTGGTACTCCATCTGCTCGTTTCGTCTATAGGGTGATCGGGAATCAATCTATAGAACACTTGGATAAGTCTATATTATCATTAAATTAAATTCAAGAAAAAAAACCTGTCCGTTTGTCTAATAATAATCACACTGTTATACAATATATAAAATACACTTTTGTAATAATACAATGTGTCTTTGAATTCATTCGACAAATTGAAACTGGTGGTTTTACTCATGATAAATATTGAATTGGTAAGGTGTTTTAGTAAATCAAAATTGCAAAAAAAAACAACTAATTACGTCACAAGTCACACAATGACCGTAGAAATGACCATTAGGTTAGGTCAAATTGCAGTGAAAGAAATCGCTGCAAAAAATTAAAAATACCTTAAAATGTAAAAAAAAACTCCAAAGCACAGTAACGAAGCAGATCAAATTATTATTATTTTTTTGATAGATAGATAGATAAAACATTTATTCGTTTCTGCAACACACTACAATACATACACAAAAGAAGGTACAAACATGGAGAACAGATAGGTATACTACACTAAGTAACATGAAGTGTTTTAGGTACATATTGTCTGTGTGTCGCAGTAATGAAAAGGCGCTGACTCAGCATGTTGCTGCGCGCGCGCACGCACGGGGCGGCGCGGCGCCCATTCGGCGGTATTCTGTCAGTGCCTCTCAGTTGAATTTATTGTAAATATTTTATTTTTTATTTTTCCCCAAATTGTTTAATTTACTTAAACGCTGTGCAGAATTAATGTATGTCACAAGCCTACCCATTCATTTAATTTGGTTGAATGAATTCAAGACCACGTTGTATGTTATGGTATCACGTCTTAGTACATTACATAACAGCTGTAAAAATGTGGTCTTGGTATTATTTATGATTTCTAAGTACAGCTTATTGATCAAATCTGTGTTCGCCCATACTCATATTCCGAATCCAATGATACTGTGAAAGAAATTCACACATAATATATAATTCCCACAGTAATATTATGTATCTACTTACTTATATTCCAAACACAAAATTACCTCATATATATCATGAAAACAGTCGTTTATCAAGGCTTACATGAGCTTATGATTTTAATACGACGTGTATTAAATTTATGGTCCTATTTCCTCACATTGGCTAATTATGTTTTCCATTTTAACACGCTCTGGTGGGCCCGAGTATTAACCTCACATTGTGCTAATGTGGTGTATGTTGTCGAATACATGGTTTTGCATGTCGTTGGGGTTTCTTTATTTCCTCGAAGGAAATAAAGAAACCCGCAAAGAATTTTTTCTACCCGTGTAATAATCAAAGTTAAGTTTAACCGAGTGACTCCCCGAAACGAAAATTAATTCATTGAAGACACCATTGTTTGCTGTTATCCCCTCTTTTTGAAAAATGGTTAGGTATAGTCAAAGTTTCAGGCCGTAAAATTTTAGGGGTGGAACCATTGATCTCCTATAAACAACTAGATACACAAAGGTCTTACTAAAACAATTTAAAACATGTCCAAATAAGGGTCCATTGTTAACGTCCAAATAATGTCCAATAAAGCAAATGAGGGTCCATTCATCCGTTTGGACCTTCTTTGCGCTCGGACATTTTTAGAAGGCAGACTGTGTATCTAGTTGCTTATAGGAGATCTATGCCTTCGAAAGAAGGCGTAATTAATTTCATTTCTAATGTAGGCGTGTCTGCGTTATCGTATAGGTACAGAAAGCATGGTCCGATTTGAAAATAGTTTTTTTTTATCGGTTGATAGGTGGTGCTGGCGAGAAGGCATGTAGGATCCAGTGTTTGGTGATGACCAGAAAGATAGCCTTAAGTTCGTACGTTTTAGTGTCGATGTTTTTTTTTAATTTTATTTTATTTTAGTCATAGTTCGATATGTAGCCTCCGCGGATTGACTTGTTTATCCTAGGTTTGACCAATGCATTTCGATAAGCCCCGATATAGGATTCAAATGACATTGCCACATTTCAATGGAGCTTTGCCCCACCTACAAAACTACGTGCCCATTTAAGGCTGTACCTATCATTTTGTTGGGGACTTATTACAGGTTTCATATTGCATAGTCATAATCAGTATCATTTTCTGCTACTCTCGCAATTCCTATAAAAGAATAACAAAAACAATGAATAATTCGCTTCGATTTCTTACTATTTTCTGAATTCTTAATTAAGCTGTTTTTTTCGACTCGCAACTTGTACATAACTTTAATTTAAACCAATAATTTTAATAAATACGGAGATACTTTTACATTTATTCGTTATCTTGACATCATGCGGTTGATGGTGGGGCAGAATCTGGCATTGTCATTTCGGCTTTAGATTGAAGTATTTTTCGTCAATCCTAGGAGTACTTATACTAGTAGTCAAACATCGAAACTAAAAATAATCTTGTTTCCGTCTTTGAGTAGTCCAATTTAGAAGCGACTAAACTGAGGCACTCACACTTTCGGGATTTTGATTTTTCGGGCCTTCCGTTGATAGGCTTTATACAATTCAGTCTTTTGAACTTTGGCATTAGGTATGAATACCTACCGTTGGTACTTGGTAGTTAATAAGTGGTAGGTATTCATTAGTTCAAAGTGCCAGTAACAGAACCAAAGAGGTCGCATGTTGACATTAAGTAGTTCTTATCAACTTGTTTTTGTGGAAGTAAGATGAATACTCAGAATAAGATATAATTGCTATGACCTGGTTATCTATGGCTTATTCTACAAAACTGATTGTTTGGCAATCGCGTTAGGATGGCACGGTGCTATTCAAACGCCTAGATAACTTTTCAACGGCAAGTTATTAAATAGTATTTAAAAAAAATTTCGGCCCGCAAAACAATTCGGGTCAACACCCGTATTTTGATAGCATAATA
The DNA here is from genome assembly GCA_963506565.1 of Tachystola acroxantha. NCBI lineage: Eukaryota > Metazoa > Arthropoda > Insecta > Lepidoptera > Oecophoridae > Tachystola > Tachystola acroxantha. The sequence goes on along the minus strand of OY735879.1, from coordinate 3,778,665 downwards.
ATGTTTTTTAAGATAAGACAAGATAAATACACTTTATTGCACCAAAATGCAGTGTTCATTACATTATTGAGAAACATGTACAATTTTGGCGGTCTTATCCCTAAAAGCAAGTTCTTCCTGACAACCAAAGATATTATAAAAATATATATAAATATTATAATGTTTGTGTCAGCCTTAAAAACACCAACTAAATCAAGGATTATCAGATCTTAAGTAGATATTTAGCCATCTCATAATGTATAATGTTTGCAGAATAAATAATCCTAATATAAAATTATTCTTCGGTCAGCGGGGTTTCATAATCGGTTATTTATTATAAAAAAGAGTATTATCCAGATATCTGCGGCCGGGCGGTCTTGACGCTCATAGAACAGTTACTTGGAATCGTATTCTATCTGTATTATTACGAATGGTCAGATAGTGACTATTGAAATAAGCATGCCGTGGTGACGTATCGCTATATATGGCGCTGTTTTGACCTAGTATGCATCATTTAATTGAAACAACCAAGTGTTAGCACATTTGCTACACCAAAAAAAAGACAATCTAACTTCGAGTACGAGTTTCAATCATGAATACTCTGATTGGTATCTTGTTGGTGTCAACTTATTTTATTTGTGTGAATAGTGAATGCTGTGGCCGCCATACTCGTATAGAATATAATACCTACGATGGAAGAGAATGCACAGACATTCCCGGAGGGTTAAGAGACTATTCTCAGGACTCGATGTACTACTGGTACAAATACGCTGTGGGTCAACCAATACATACATGTTCTATCTATGTTTGCAACGATGGCCGCTATCATCGGGGTTGGTATTGTGGCGTTGGTTCGTGTAATATATTTGGTTGCAATTGCGACGGTGGATGTTTTGTGGCTACAACTTCAAATGGTTCATACAATTTGAACACGATACTAAATTTCATGCATGAGTACGCAGATATCGTGCAAGATGCTAAATTATACCCATATAATTATATCAATTATAATACCTAATAAATAATAATAACGGTTTAATAGCGAAGAGTCTCGACCAACACCGTAAGAGGCTCTCGCTAGACAGTTGGGTCAAGAGCCGGATGCAGAAGGCAGTGCTGCTGGACACGGCACGCATTGTGAGGAGGTTCCTCACTCTGGGATCCTAATCTCCGGCAGCTTGGATGCGCATGCATCCCGCTGCCGGTGGGTGGCTATTTTTTATATTTATATATTTTTCTATTTGTTTTTGATATTGAAATGTATAAATATATTAAATAAGAGATAAAATAAATGGAGAGAATAATAATAAGTAATTAGATTGTACACGAACTTTTATAAATGCAATTTCGCTTTTTAGGTTTTGCTGGAAGAAATCTATCTTTATGGTGACACTTCACTTGGCTATTCGTATTCGCTATTGGATGTTTGTCGTATTTGTCAAATACTTGACGTACATACAAATAAGACGAATATTTTGTCAAGCATACCAACCACACACATGGCAATTATGTCAAATACGAATAGCCAAGTGAAGTGCCACCATTAGAGACAAGCAAGCACCACCTGTGTACATTAAGTTCTTATAATTCTAATATTTATGTATCTTATTTCGTGTACAATAAAGTAATAATACAGGGTCTCCAGAAAATCTTGCCGAATATTGAAAGCCTATTTTTATAGAGGGTACATGTATTAAAATGTTGTAGAACCATGACTCCGATCACCCACGGGTTGCTTAAATATTCGGAAAGGTTTACAGGACACCCTGTTAATTCATTCGCATAAAAAAACAATCAAACAAAGGTTGATTTAAGTAATAATATGAAGTATTCAATGTACCTACTTATTTCCTCTTCATATACAGGGTGTAACGGAAACAGTATATGAAGGCGAAGGGAGGGTGGTCAGTATCGGTAACTGAGCAACTTTTGTTCTACTTATCAAATAAGAAATAAAAATTAAATTAATGTCTACTATACACAATTAATTAATTACTATCGACGTTTGACTACCATATTAATTAGATAAAACGGGCATTACCATGTTAGACATTTATTATTGATTTCTCGATATTTCGACAACATTGCAGCCACATGGTCACGAGTAGATTCGGTAATTCCCGTTTTATCAAATTAATATGTATACAAACCGTGTAAGTTTAAGAAGTGATGTTTCACTACCATGTTTAGATACTTCTAGGATTAACTAAAATACTTACCTACACCAGTCAATTTCCGAAATTAAATCTATTTAGGGGTTTACCGAAAGGCGTTGAGACCTAGGATGCTACATATCACCTTTGACTATAATATAATACATAGAAATATTATATTCTATACCGAACCCCAAATCAAGTGTCTTATTTTATAATCAAAAACTACCCTACCCTATTAACATTTTAAGCTGTTCTGTGATTATTGCACATTTTTTTTTCACATTATTAGATCGGATCACTTTATTTTCACAATGATCAACAGGTTCGATCAATCAGTTCCTTCAGTGTTACATCACAACAGGTAAATAGACGATCATATTTATTTACAAAATAAGACCCTTGATTTGGGCTGCGGTATATGTATTCAAATCAAATCCATTTATTTGTTAGAATACACAAAATATGAGATGTTATATAATTAAAAATGTCATTGCCGCTCACTATCATAGTTAAGTTCAGAACGTGTGCAATAACTACAAGGTTAGTGGATGCCGAATAAGCAGAAATTCCGTCCAATTTCCTGGTCTGTCATATTTATTGGCCCCTCGCCCGGTTCGTTCAGAAATGCTGAGTGTGGCTCGTAAAGCGTGTGGAATTAACGAATTGATAGCGTACCGGTTTACGATCCATCCAATGTGCGTTTAGAATTTTGAAATGGTCAGATTATGTTTCAAGTTTGATGTCAGGATATATGAAGGATGGACCTGCATCTTCGACTGTTCGGGGGCTTCTAAGCTATCCGAATGTGTGTAGACGTACCTTTAGGCCTCGATTTTAGGTATACAGCCCACAGACCACTTACCCAAAAGACATGAAATCGGTACTTTGCAAGCGAAAAATTCTGTCAACGATGAGCGCATAGAGACGAAGCGGGGGACAGGGGTGCCGTATTAAAGAGATGCGTCCATGTCGATAATATCTCTAGGTTACACGTGTCGCGAAGCAATTCTGCGCTCATGTGCAGACACGGGCGCCCTCCTGTTACAGGTCTATGGGGTAAGTGGTCTGTGGTACAGCCCCTCTAGCACATGTTCGTTGTAACGCGCCGCGCCCACGCCACGCCAAGATGACGCTGAGATAAAGTCGAGTCCATGAAAGATCGGCCGCAAACGTGTAGTCATGCTACGAAATGTTGCGACTGACAGCCATTAGGCAGCTCGCCGGCGTCACGCTAATCGCTAATGCGTGCGCGTAAACTAATTATTAAGGAATTCACTGACCTAATAAAAACACGTTTCCAACAAAGTCTTCGGTGTATTTTTAAAGACTTTACAGTCAGTAACCGGTTTGAGATGTACGGGAACGGCATTAAACATACTAACATTCAGATAACGAATACTATGTTTCGCTATTCGTAGCCTTAGATGAATAGAGGGAAATATAATAAAAATAAATAATACATTAAATACCACATAAAGCCGCGTTCTAGTGGTCGTTTACACGTCCCAGGCTCCCACGCGTCGCTACTCGCGTGAATGTGTGCACATAGTATCACAGAACCAAAATGACGCATGTTGACAATGAGTAGTCCTTATCAACTGTTTTTTTGTGAAAGTAAGGCAGGTTGTCCTACCGTAGGCGAGGAAGCGAGTAACTATCGGCTATTTTCTAGCTAAAGAAACGTACGATAGATAATACATTCCGTGTAAACAAAAGAGACGCAGCGATACTCTCTTAGTAATACTCATTTAGCGATGAACTATAAAATATATACTCGCTTACTCGCCGGCGGTTGGACAACTGCCTTACTATCGGATATTGTCTCGCTTAAGAAACGTACAATAGATTATACATTCCGTATAGGTAAACAAAAGAGGATAAGTATAGTTCATCGCTAAATTGTCCACACTTCCGACGAGAACTCCATCCAATAGTTTGTCGCTACGCTCAGCGATGCTAGCTTGGCTGAGGACTCACGCCTACAAATCAAGTAGTGGTCGTTTCTACATAAAGTATGGATCTGAGTGCACAATATGAATTCAGAATAATTATTGACGCGAATTTATTGGAAACACTTGCATAGCTCATGTTGTGTTGCGAAGGACTAGCTGCCCCGAGCGAGTGGTGCGAGTAATCGCCCGTCGTGTCGGACAAGAACACTCGCTTATAGCTGAGCGACAAAACTATCGGCCCTACACACTCGCCTCTCGCTGCTCGCTTCTATCTCTAATCGCTTCTCTTTCATCGCCGGCGGTGGGACAACGGCCTAAAGATGAATGAATTCTCAGAATTGAAATGATCTGGTTATTTAAGGTTTATTTTGCAAAGCTGAGTATTTGGGCTAAATGATATAAGTAAGTCAGTCGCGTTAGGATGGCACGGTGCTATTAGAAAGCCTAGATAAACCAACCGTAACGATTTCAATTTTATAATATTCGGTCAGTCAGAAAAATCTGCTATCACTGAAATAAATAGTTCTCTATTAAGGGAACACGTGTCTTAGTTGGCAAAATAATGGCACAACTGATAATTTGCGTCAACTTTGATATTGCAACTAATATAGATTCTCATATAACTACTTACTATAAAATAACTATTGAATAGCTGTTATTTTATTATTTTTCTTAAGTGTCATAGTTATTACAATAATTATTGTAATTTATCATCATCTATCTATACATATTGCCCGACTGCTCGGGCACAGACCTTCTCTTACATCGATGGAGCTGGGGCCATGATCCACCGCGCGGGCCTATTGCGGATTGACGGATTTCACATGACGAAGTTTTTTTTCATCTTCTACCGCATGCAGGTTTCAACACGATGTTTTTCCTTCACCGTTTTGAGAGCACTCGGTAAATGTACGTAAGTTTTTCCGTCGAAAAAAAACCGAGGATAACTCATTGGTACATGGCTGCCCTGGCTGGGAATCGAACCTGGAAAGGAAGGGAATGATTGTAATTACTTGCTCTTAATTTACTATTCTCATCTGCAGTGTTAACAAACTCTCTTCTCGTGTAGTTTATTATTATTAGTGACAAACCTACTGCCAAAATTATTCAGGCCGCCCGTAGGCCGCTGACGTGGTATTGAGTCTGGAGACCGTGCAATATATTTGGTTGCAATTGCGACGATGAATCTTTGGTTGGTAAATATTCAAATACAATATTCATTGGACGCGATACGTAATTTCAAGGATCCTCTCACCTCTTATAGCGATCCAGTTTAGGTTCAATTTAGGTTTGCTACAATGACGTTTGACGTCATTGTAGCAAATAGCGATTCGGTTCAGTTTAAGTGATAAGATGTGAGAGTAACCCTGCAGTACTGAAATATCAGAACACATGCTGTATAATCATAAATGATTAAAAGAATAGTTCATTTAATTAAACCAATTGCCAGTCTACCTTCACCAATTCAGGTGACAAAGATGCAGGTGGAGCAGAGAGCGATGGAGCTGCGCATCTGGGTCTCGGACATCTCTCTAGTTGATAGAGTACCCAACTCAGAAATGCGCCGGCGGACTAAGCTGGTGGATATTGGGGAAATGATAATTCCCTGAAGGGGAGATGGGCATAGCACATTGCACGTAGAGACGACAAACGCTGGACGTACAGAGCGACTGTCTGGATGCCGCGCAAGGGACATCGCAGTGCGGGAAGACCCCAATGCCATGGTCTCATGACACCTTTCGCACATGTGGGAAGAAATGGAGCGTACGGCCATAAATAGAAGACAATGGAAGAATTGTGAGAAGGCCTACGTCCAGCACTGGATGGATACAGGCTAACAAAAAAGACTTCACCAATTCCTCGTCTTTAATTCCCAGGATATCTTGTGATTCCGATCTCTGTGGTCTTGACGCTCATAGAACAATTACTTGGAATCTGATTATAATTATCTGATGTTTGAGACCAGATAGTGTCTACCAAAATAACATTTACACATGCCGTGTCGACATGCCGCTATATATTCGACTGTTTTAGACTGTTGCGCATCATTCAATTAAAACTACCAAGTGTAGCATCTACTACAAACAAAAAGGAAAAAAAGAAAAAGAAATTGAATTTCAAGTCAGTGTAACTTCGAGTTGCTTCAATCATGAATACTCTGATTGGTATCTTGTTGGTGTCAACTTATTTTGTTTGTGTGAATAGTGAATGCTGTGGTGGTCAAACTCTTATAAAATATTATACGCACGATGCAATGAGTTGCGCGGACATACCCGGAGGGTACGAAGCGTACACGCACACAGTGTACTACCGGCACGAGAATTGCGAGAAGGAACGACAAATACATACATGTTATGTCTATGTTTGCGAAGATGGCCGCTATGCTCCGGGCCACTATTGCGGCATTGGCTCGTGTAATATATTTGGCTGCAACTGCGCCGGTGGATGTTTTATGTCTGCTTCACCCGATTTGGACCCGATACAAAATTTCAAGAATCGGTATTCAAATATCGTGCAAGATGCTGTATATTATTATTGAGTATAAACAATTACAGCAATCGTTCGTTTATACATTTTATATTAATATAATAAGATGAGGCATTGGGCGGCGAATGAGGGGCCTCGGTCTCGGACCTCGCTCTGAATCGTTCCTGATGCAAAGGCTGTCCAAGTGTCCATAGTCGTACAGCGCCGCCGGTATTATAGACACCTTTGCACCGGGATCAATCAGAGGAGGCTTATTTGATTAGTTTTATTTTTATATTTTATTATTAGTTATTTGTTTTTAATTATGCCCTATTGTACTTACTCATTATATAATAAGTATTCATAAATGCAATATTACCAGACTTATGAATAAACTACTACCAAAAAGTATTGAAATACTTTTATTTTCTTGAAAAACATAATAATCAAAACTTAATACAACTCTAATGATATGAAACTAATCACAGGTTGTTTATAAAGTAGGTAATATTTTAGCTTAACATTTTCCACTATCCTCTTGATAAAAATATTATATTGTGATTTTTTCAAAACTAACCGTCTTAGTTTACTTATTAATTACACGTACATTTTAATGTCTTCATAATATAAACAGGATACTACGACATAACTCCATCCCGCGACATATATATGCCAAAATATATCGAAATTACATGGTTTGTTTGCAAGAACATAATAACACATCTCAGATCGAATATATTGACGACATATGATTTATTATTTATATTTATATATGTTTGCATTACATGCTACATTTAGTACTTAGCCTTAATTTAAGTTAATATTTATTATTTAAACTTATGTATGTCTTGACTATGTGGCAAATAAATGATCTTTTTTTATATATATACCTTTATACTAATACTTATCTACTGTGAAGAAGGATTTTAAAAGTCACTTTTATTCGGTTTATTCCACTCCTCCTCCCCAGTCTACATACAGGCATTTAATTATAACTTAGTAATATTAAACGAAAGGAAAAGTCCCAAAAATGGCATCTGACAGCAGCCTAATTATAAGTCAAAAGATAAAGGGACTTATTAAGATAAGATAACGTTAATAACCTACTCCATTTTTAGGAAGTCGTTTAAAAATAGCTGCCATCTTCAATACCAGCCCAGCATGGAGTCTTTGTAGAGACGATTTTGATTGGTGTAAGTCACTAGCAGAGACCTGAACAAAGAAGGAGAAAATTCATGATTTTCAAGTCAAGTCTCGTTTCTACGGGTCCTTTAAGTTCCGAAATAATAATAATAATAATATAATCTTTTAGTGCGTATCGTAATATAATCCAGCCTACGATCTGGTGGGCTAGTATGTGCACGCATTAGCGATCGGCGTAATGTTGGCGAGCTGTCAAATGGCTGTCAGATGCAACATTTCGTAGCACGACTACACGTTTGCGGCCGATCTGTCATGTGTGATTCTCAACTTTGTCTCGGCATCACTTTGGTGTGGCGTGGGCGCGGCGCGTTACAACAAATCCAATTTATTTATTTATTCATTAAAAGTATAGCATTACAGTTAACAAATATGTGCTAGAGGGGCTGTTCTCAGTTAGCACCCTGAAATCAATGGTGATTGATGGTATCAATTAATTGTCCAGTTCTCAGAAAGGGATGGAGGTTAAAGAATCAAGTTAAAATAAATATCAAATAATAAGATTATGTTCGAAAAATTATTAAGGAAATAACATTACAATTTTACAAAATGTATAATAATAATTAAGTATACAAATGGCTAGGTCTTAATTCGCCGATTCGATCCCCATCTTCGTGGTTGCCATGCCATCCTATCACAAGCTTTTAGCTTAATTTGGTTTGAGAGAAAATTAGTAATGTGAAAACACTACTAATTTTCTTTTCAACTACTAATTAATGTTATTTTTGAATAAAAGTTCTGTTAAATATCGTTGGACCCGCGCTAATTTAATCCGCAAACGCTTAAGGTTTTGATTTGCACCAATACATTATGGACAGTGTAGGCGAGGATTTAGCCCGGAGCTATTGGCAATTATAGCACCCTATCACACTTCAAAGAGATAGGAAAATGTCAAGATGCGATCTTTTCAGGCAGAAGGCTGCACTAGGAAACATGTGTGGATGAAAGCTGGGAGCCTTTTAAAAAATTCTCTTCGTGGAGTCTTGGCAGTGGGCGAAATTCAAGATGTAGCGTCTTGAAGGAAAATATGTTAGCTGGATCATAAAACTAGGTTAGGAAACTGAATGTGTACACAGGATATAGCAAAATGGCTAAAACAGTTTTGTTAAAATTTCGAATCAATACTCATACTCATTTATTTTAACCTTAGGTACACAGGGAACTTGGTTACGTCATATAGTAAATATTGTAATAATACATTTTTAATAATATAATATATTACATGGCTAGATAGACAAAGAGGCAGAATGGCAAAAAGCAGACCCAGTGTATTGTGTCAGTGGTCATTAAAAGTAATTAAACTATATACATTAATAATCAATTAGAAAATTCGAACAATAGTAATAAAGAATTTGAATTACGCATTATCCATGCTCGGTGAATAAATTAGAACGTGATGAAAAAATTCTTGCCGTGGGCAGGACCTTGTCACGGACTGATAAGGTCGCAGGTTCAAGTGCAGGCCAGAACACGGCAATAATTTTTTCATCATGTTCTAATAGTAATAAATTACCTAAATATTAAGTAGCGGCTGTAAAGAGGCAATCAAGATCTACGTAACAGTTGAATAAAATTGCATTATTGAATAGAATAGAAATCATTTGTTTGACACACACACACAGGGCACGTACTTACACAAGAGATACATAGAATAACAAGCACAAGGAAAAGAGATACGTAGTGCAGTTGTGTGGTGTCAAACAGGTCTCCAGCTCAGCATGTGCTGCAGTAATCGGACATTACTGTAGCACTGGTTTATTAGGTGTTTCAGAAAAGTCGTCGTTAAAAAATATTCAATTCTACATTCAGCGCGAGTCTTATAGGTTCCATAGTCTATTGCTTTGAATACCGGAAATGTAACAAAATCACGTTGTTGAATACTCTCAGAACTTGTATTACACATTATCCATGTTCGGTGAACAAATGACAATGCCAGATTCTGCCCCACCATCAACCGCAAGTTGAACAAGATAACGAATAAATGTAAAAAAATCTCCGTTTTTTATTAAAATTATTGGTTTAAAATAAAGTTTTGTACAAGTTGCGATTCGAAAAAAACAGGTTAATTAAGAATTCAGAAAATAGTAAGAAATCGAAGCGATTTATTCATTGTTTTTGTTATTCTTCTATAGGAGTGGCGAGAGTAGTAGAAAAAGATACTGATTGTGATTATGCAATATGAAACCTGTAATAAGTCCCCAACAAAATGACAGGTACAGCTTTAATGGTCACGTAGTTTTGTAGGTGGGGCAAAGCTCCATTGAAATGTGGCAATGTCTTTTAAACCTGATGAAAAATGTCACGAAATGACAAGGTCGCAGGTTCAAGACCAGAAGGGTTACTCTCACCTCTTATAGCGATACAGTTTAGGTTCCTAAACTGAACCAATGACGTTTGACGTCATTGTAGCAAATAGTGATTCGGTTCAGTTTAGGAACCTAAACTGGATCGCTATTAGAGGTGAGAGTAACCATGCTGCCCACGGCAAGAAATTTTTCATCGTGAATTATAATGTAAATCGTATGTGCGTAGGCATTGTTTTCAACAAATTTAGTTTTGTATATTTAGGAACGACCTTGAACTTTGATGTTTTCATAAACATACCCACGTATTACCCTTGGATTTTATGAAAATATAGTTCAAGGTCGGCCGGGTGAAATTTTAAATTAGTTTTTGTATATCTCACTTAGGGGCGGGGCCGTTGCCGAAAATGACCAAATACTCAACCGCCGCAAATACGCATGTCTGTCAGAAGAAAAAAAAATCGTACGTGCCATTTCGATCAGGCTGGTCCATGCTTCTGATAACGTGAGGGCTGGCGCTTACCTCTCTCAAAGAATAAGTTTATACAGAGGGTAATGCAGCCAGCGTCCTCGGCACGATACCGTGTGGAGGGAATCTTGACGACGTGCTGCCATGATAGTTGTAAATAGCATTATATTTTTAGGTTAGGTTTAGTTTTTAATCTTCTGTCTCGCGCTTGAGTTTCACAGCTGGCAGCCCCTTAAATTGAAAAGCCTCGTAATAGGTACATCTGTAGTGAGGTCGGGCAGCGGTCGTAGACAGGCACCTCTATGTATAACATGTTATGTCTGGAAACTCTGGATGCGAGCCGAATGCGTAATTTTATTGCTATTGGCATGCCATTTACATTTTATCGTCTAAATAGGTACTAAGTTAAAATATTGGATGGGGGACATTAAATTGAGGATTCCTTGAAACATTAAGTCGGCTTGTGCTAATCGCTTCATCTCGCATTTACAGATCTATGAATCAACATAGTGATGTGCGTAAGAATATATAGAGGTGCCCTACGACTCAGTTGATAATACGTCTACTATAATAATTATTATCTTAGGTCTAGAGGTTAATTTGTTGTGGGTTCTATTTTTTAGAAGTTAACCTCTACACAAGCTACAGAAAACGCTAAGAATGGTCAATACCGAACTATTTTAAGTAGATAATTATCAATAGGTGTATTTATTTACACAATTCGTCATTTGCTAATGTCATGTTACAGAAAATTCAATATAGGTTTTTCAATTTAACGTGATATTAAATACAAGACACCGACTGTAGACATTAATCTGAAAATTATTAAAAAAAATCGCAATCGTCGTTTTCCGCCATTTTTAAAAGCCCCACAGGCGATATATGTAACATAAACATTGGTATTTATGTGTGACACACGTCTGTTGACTGTAGCTACGTTATTAACTCACTTGTTTGCTTACCAAATGACAAACAACCTCAACTAGCGCAGTCAACTAGTAACTAACTCCAGCTTAGCATCAGACGGTCCCCGGAGAGCCAATCAAATGTATAAACTCACCCAGTCTAGAGTTTAGATCCAGGTAATGTTTACCAAGTGCTAACTACCCGTGAAATAAGCAGCCCATGGAGTAAATGCTGAAATACTTTTTAAAAACAAAGGCAATGTGACGACAGCGGAACGGCAGCGGCACTGGTTGTAGTGCATGAATCTCTATTAGGCAGTTGTCCCACTGGCGTAGTAAGCGAGTAACTCTGAGCTATTTTCTCGCCCAAGAAACGTACAACGTCATCGCCGACTATTCACACCGCTGGCGAGTACTCGCTCGGCGATGAACTATAAATATTACCGAGCGAGTATCAGTGCGTCCCTTTTGTTTACACGGAATGCCCGATCTATTGTACGTTTCTTGCTCGAAAAAATAGCCCATGGTTACTTGCTTACTCACCGGCGGCCGAGCTACAAAACTATACTCGCCACTCGCTGCTCGCCCCCTCGTTTTATAGTTGATAGTTTTACTCGCTACGCCTTCATCGCCACTGGTGGGACAACTGCCTTAAAGATGACAGACTGAATGCCGCACGGCTGCCGCTCCCTTCCTTTGCCGCTGACGCTCTGTTGCTGCGTTCAGTCCATAATTTTTATTACAGTTTCATACATTACAACCACTGCCGCTGCCGTTTCGCTGCCGTTGTCTTTCCGCTGCTTTTTTAATGTGTTTCAGCCAGGGTGATGCCCCATCTGTGCTTTGCCGCACCGACGGGTGCGTCCACGCCGCGTCATTTTACATATATTTTTTGTAAGATGTCACATCTGTGCGTTGGTTGTTGCATTATTTAAATAAATAATAAAAATAACTTTATTCTCCATTAAACATAATTATACAAAAATATATCGTAATACTAAAAATAGATATAATAGGTGAATGGGTCGAGACCTCAGCACGGGTGCTGTTTTTCAGGCTCCGCCAGAGAGTCTTGCTGCCACTTACATGCTAACAACCTATGTATGTTACCTATAATATTATTTAATTACTACATTTTTACAAAATTACATGTGATCTGATATAAGTGATGTGATTGTGACATTATAAGATCTGCCAGAAGTTTAAAAGTTCGACCATTTGCGTGTGTGTGAGACGCAAAACAACGCACTAGCAAGGCATCACCTAAATCAATCTGATGTTATCGTATGGAAGATGTAAGATACAATTTTTTGAGGAAAATTTCACGTCTAAAATCCTTAATATAATATTACCCAATATTTGTACATTTATGTCAAAACCTGCGGTAACATAATACGTCTACTCAGACTCCAGGGATTTTATTTAGCACATGTCAAGAGATATTATCCGATTTATAACTCACTCGGGATGGCTTAGCTCTCCGAATATACAAGAAAGTTAGGACACAAGATTATAAGTTCATTGGCTTTGCAATTTGGTAGGCGTGAAGTTGACTAATAAGCTTTATAAATCTTTCGTTTTTTTTTCTCGTAAATGTTGGTCGGATTCTTGTGTACAATATACATTATACAGGTAAGACGATATATCTTATAATGAGGAGTATTTTTATGTTTTAGGCTTCGTTTTCATCTACAAACATTGACCGTATCTTTCACATGCCGTGGCAGACTATAGGTGTAAACGAAGCTTTATGAATGAGAGGAGCCTATACAATGCTACAAACGACCGGCGTAGCATCGCGTAGCACCGAGTCGTAGCACTCTCTAAGCAACCAGCAACGCCAATATACCAACCGTAGTCTATCGTCCCAGAGCGTGGCGAAATTTTTTCTACAATGATCTAATCAAGTACTACCATGAAACCAAAATTTTGACAATAATAATCGACACCTGGATCGCATGCATGCACGTATTGTACATCCGAAGCCCAAATCTCCAAATCCAAAGTTCTGTGATAATTGCATAGTTATTTTCACATTATTAGTTAAAACCGACTGCACTGCGCAGAAATGAAAATGCTGAGGTGGGCAGGTGGTGTAACAAGACTGGATCACGTCAGAAATGTACACATCCGTGGCAGTTTTAAGGTGAAGCCCATCCCAGAAAAGTTGTTGGAGAGCCAACTCAGATGGCACGGACATGTCATGCGACGACCACCTGAACACATGACGATAAAAGTGCTTGACATAAGCACGCAGCCCAGAGGTCGCGGCAGACCCCGTCTCACATGGATGTCAATGATAAGCAAAAACTTGAAGGACCACAACATCACGCCACAAATGACCCAGGACAGACCGTCCTGGAGAAAAATGACCAGAAGGGCCGACCCCAAATAAATGGGAAAAGGCGAGGCAGAAAAGAAGTTCGGATTACTTTATTTTCACAGTGATTTATGTTCAACTAATCAGTTTCTTCAGTGTTACATGACAACAGGTAATTAGACGATCATATTAATTGTTTACAAAATAAGACACTTAATTTGGGCTGCGGTATACGTGTATGTATACTGTAGGTATATATTTCATTCCTAGTTTCAAATTCTCACCTAGCCACCTATGCACTCGAGAAATCGATCCTACAATTGAGCATATTCTCTTCGCACTAGAATCTATTTGCTACCTCTCATGCCGACCAGCCATCGTCAGTACTCAACCCTTTATACGAATATAGACCTTGTCGCACCCGACATAAGGTAAACACTTCCGTATGATGTCAACATTACCTAGAGGTATACAAACAAACAATCGCTGCCTAACGAACCCCAATTAGTTGCGGGCCGATCCCTGTTGTTACGAGGGGTCCGTACATACATGGAGTTAGCTAATACGTGTGTTAAGATTGAAATTAGGTTATTGAGACAACAATGTATACCTAAGTAAGTACTTACAACTAGGAATTTTGGAAATGGCTGGCGAGAACGTAGCGGTTGCAAAATTACAGTGGTTGTTTTGTATTTGATGTTATGATAAAAGTAATAAGAAAATGTTGGCGAATGGCAATATTTTGGAGTTTTAGTTTTATAAGCAAAATCTGCAATTACTTAATATATAAATAAGTCTGCCTATCGATGACAATTGACAAATATGTATAACTCATAGCGAAATCCGAGTGGCATGGTGTAATAATACAGCGTGCTATGCAATGACGAGTCAAGGTTTGAATGAGTGTTACTATGGTTTTCGATGATTCTTTTTACGTAGATACATTTATCTCTCTCAGAATCATGGTTTAAAACATATACAATCTACGGCATATTGAAATACGCTACTGTACTACTAATGCTACTAAACTAACTCTAATACTAATGTGTGTTAATCAACTTACTTTAAGGTCGTCATGGTACGAAATAACAAAGTATTATTGAAGTAATCCTGCTATAAGACTTCATGGTAAGGGCCCATATTAAAGATTTAAATAGGCTGATGATGCTGCTGAAAATACTCAAAAGCTATAGGAAAAACAAAGGAACTATCGATCGGATAGTCGACAAACAAACATCCTTATTGGTGGACTCGAGGACTCGACAGCAGATTAATGGTATGGTAACACTAAGATTACGATTTGAACTTTTAATAAAAACGGTCCAAAGTCCAGAATGTTAAAGTTGATGTGCTTTCGACTACTACTAATCTAATGCTACAACTAAGTTCAGCGGCAAAATTCCTTTATTTCAAAGCTCAATACTCAATATATTTATTGCATTCCATAAGTTATAATACAGATGTTCACATACTTTACATTAAAATGTTACAATGTTCTTTATGGACCTCGTTTAGGCACAGCAATACAAGAGAGAGACGACATTTCTTCTTCAAATATAAAGTAAATTGTAGTTACTAAGAAGTAGTAGGTAGCGATTGTTTATTATATTTTCTCATTTAGAAATTCATCTACTCTGTAATAGCTCAAAATGGTATAAGACGAAACGCCTGCAACATTCGCACAAAAATAAAAACCGACCGCACAATTTCCCTAACAAAGACAATATTAACTCGGCACTCCCGAAAAGTAATATTAAGATAAGACTCTTATTCCTCCTTAACTCGTTTCGCCTTTTGGGAGATTAGGGCCCTCAAAATATCCCTTGTCCTTGAGTTGAATAGAATACTGACACTTTTCCTCAACATATTTCTGTAATGCACAAAAGGCAAACATAATTATTAATAGAGACAGGACGTTTCTCCTAATTCTTAGAGTGTGGCTATTTTTACTGGTTTGCTAGTATGTAATAAGTAAAATCCTAAACCTTTAAACCAAATGGTTAATATCAGTTTTAGAAGTTTGGAGATATAATCCCAATTTTTAAAAATTCGTCGGATTTTCAATTCGAGACAATTTGAATTTGTTACCAGTCAATCTATTTTTACAGATTTACCAGAAACTTGCAGTTTTCGGTCAAAAAATCTTTTGAATATTAATGTCAATCCGGTTTAAAGATATATTTCGCGCAAAATACTCTTTCTTCCTTCATTTCCTAACTTTGATTATCAGTCAAGTAAAATAGCATTACTTAAATATCTAATTTCTTTTACGAAACCATTTACGCAAGTTCCTTGTAAACTTGTGCCTTATATTATAAGGGCATAACCAACCAATGTTACATTTTATTGAAGGAGCCACGGCATTATTGATTTTGAACGACATCTAAGTGAGTTTGGACGTCGTAGTAGAAAACAAACAGACATGGTTTATAGAGCCACTCCGTTGAACAAAGTGTATTAACTACCCATTTCATCGTGTAGTGCAGTGGCTAAGCTAACTGCTAGCCATTAGGGTTGTTTTTAATTTAAAAACTATTTCTACACTCGACTTATATTTATTATACTCGACGTCATATGTGGGATGTTTAAGTTTAAGGCGACATTCTCATCCAAATTATGTGGCTTGCATTGAGCTCGATTCGCAGATGATGATGTTTCATTAGCCCTACACAGAAAACTGCAGTTCCTAATTTGTGCTGCACTCCAAAATATATGATCCTCTCAATTTATTAAACCAAAGCCAAACCCCGTATCGCAAACATACCTATCGATACATTATCCGTTTGACGGCCCACAGATAGCGCCGAATTTATGAGTTGATAAGAGAAGCTATCCAGCTAATGGATTGGGCCGTTACGTTTACGAGCATCACAAAAAGGGAAGGAAAATGCAATTTGGAAGGCAGGTTATTAATTATAAATCGTTAGCAGCTTTCAAAAAGAGGCTTGGATTGTTAATGAATCATGAACTCAACTGTGAAAAGGATAATTTATTGGATTTTTTAAAGATGCCTACTTGTATTAAATAATGCGGCTTTGCGTTTATC
Source organism: Tachystola acroxantha (assembly GCA_963506565.1). Taxonomy (NCBI): domain Eukaryota; kingdom Metazoa; phylum Arthropoda; class Insecta; order Lepidoptera; family Oecophoridae; genus Tachystola; species Tachystola acroxantha. The sequence goes on along the minus strand of OY735879.1, from coordinate 3,761,869 downwards.
CGCCGAGGATTTTTTTTACATAATGACATACTCATCATCATCCGGTATCATCCCACTGTTGGTCGTAAGCCTCTCCCAAAGCACGCCACTCACCCCTATTCTCGGCTTTCTGCATCCAGTCTTTGCCAGTCATCTTGCGAATGTCATCCCTCCATCTGGTCGTGGGCATCCCACGCTACGTTCAGTTGTGAATTACAGCCTTTCGTAACCTTAGCACCCTCTATTTTATGTATAATAACATAATACTCATAACTAAGTTAGTATCAGCCCACTATTGGACGTAAGCCTCTCCCAAGGCGCACCATTCAACACGGTTCTCGGGTTTTTGCATCCAGACCCTGCCAGCCATCTTTCGTGGGTTATCCCTTCATCTGGTCGGGGTATACCACACTACGTCTACACGTTCATTTATAAAGATGTGACTCTGAAATATTCAATCCTCACTCAACGAATTCACACTAAATTTTATCTTTGTACCAAATTACTATCGTATTTTCAAAGCATTTTGATGTATTTCGGGGTTAGGAATCAATGAAACGCGAATGAAGTTAATCAACGGTGAATAATTCGAATAAAATCACTGGATGCGCCATTTCCATGCAAAGGGAGTGCGTAGTTACGCTAATCATGTTAGAGAAGCATCCGCTTTGAAACGTCCCATCCCTATTTAGGGGTGAAAATACTCGTATCGATAATTATACCTACAAATGTAAAACTAATTGGGATTGGCCTCGACTGATACATCTTTTTGTATACTTTCCACATAATTTCTGTCGCTTGGCAGGTGGTCGTCAGGCCATGTCAGAAAATCTACGGGCAGCCTGAACAACTCTGACAATAGGTTTCGTCACTAAACCACAAGAGAAGAAGAACATAATGAACATAACTCCTGGCATCCGCACCAGAGTGTGACGTGTTTGTGATTATATGGGCGACTGTGTGCTGGGAATGTTTGAGACTCTGCGAGGTGATAACCAACACGCTCCCCCGGGCGTGGTGACACATGATTTGCATGTTTTACCTGGGTAAAAAAAAAGGTGATGGATGATATTATGTCCAGTATTTTTTAATTTTTATTGAATAATCTTTATTTAATTTTCATGTTATTATTGTTAGTAGTTTTAATTATGTGTATTTTTATTATATATTTAGATACATATTAAGTTCACAGTGAATTAGTTTTTACAACCGTAATGCTGTGATACCATAAATAAATAAATAAGTAATTACTTATATTAATAGCTGGTGGTGGTTATTATTGAAAAATGCAGCTAAATCGTTATAAACTCTATAGTTTCACCGTCCTTAACGACTGTATTTGCTGACTGTTTGTCTTCCTATCTAGTACAATTTAGATATTTTTTACAATTATTTGTTGTGATTTATAGGACAATGTTTTAGCTAAGAAATCAACAACAAAGTGAATTTAGTGTTATGTGTACATGTTTAATGAATATACGATGATCAATGAACTTTATTCAACTTTAGGGACTGTAGCGCACAGCTTGGGCTAACATCACGAAAATAAAAGTCCGGTCAGCTGTTCTCTCTAAGTATATTACAATAACAAAATGGAACTTAACGAAAGTACTAACGGTAACGTTTAACTGTAATATTCGCTCCCGCCGCCGACGCAATTGTCAAGAAACAAAGGGACACTTTCGGTTTTACGAGACCCTTGCGCAATCCGCCCGTCCAGATGTGGAGATAGTTGAGCACTGGGCGCATTAGGCGCGCGATTGACCGCTTGCGTTTCGGATGCGTCGGCGCTGGGTTAGCGCGTCTTTTCAAATTGCCCAATCAGTAGATCTTAACTATGTCGCTAATTGGCTGTCGTTAGGGGTTGGTTTAAAGTTCGCGTGTGTGACGCGCTGTGACCCCTAGCGGCAGCCTCTGTTTGGCGCGCGAACAAGTGCGCGTCCCTTTTTTTGTCCCCCTGACGCTTCGTCTGGCGACTCTGCATTCTATGTATACAATGCCCAACGGTCTACGGTACAATCGAGCACACATCAAGTGCACCTGACGAACCGTCAACTGCTCGTTATGACATTGTATCCAAGGTGTTACCGACTACCGGGGCCCCGCGCCTACTATATTACCTTGTAATACCTAATAAACCTTTTACCTCAGCGGGAGCCCATTACCTTTATCTAGGTCTCAAATGAAACGTCAGTGCATTCGTAGGTTTATTAAGGGATTTGTTTACAAATTGTTATCTACTGATTGGTTATCCAGGTTAACTACTAACTAACTTAATCTATGGCCGATTCTGTCGCGAACATCCTCCCGCCGTGCAGCTTGCTGCAGAAATATATTTGCAGTCGCGACAATGGCCTATCGAGTTTCTTACTCGGTAGTGCGCTATCTGTGATGAGAACCAGGTCGCTATCTTGAAGAACGTCGTCGCGATGATGGGGCTCCCGCCGTTATTGTACTCAGCGGACCAAGAAGACGTTTTCTGGTCGTGAAGTGGCACGCAGGCTTGGGCCACGGTGTCACAGAAGGTCTCCGGCTTGACAGTAGATTCGGCCGTTAATTGAGCGCGCTCGTCAGGTGCGGCAGGAGGCTGCGAGTGTAGGCGCGCTTGGTTATCGAGAGTCTGCCCTGGCGCGGGCACGACGGTGGCGGGCTGCTGCGGTTGGCAGCCACGGGCGACAACAGCCGGCCCTGGCGCGGGCGCGGCGGGGAGCTGCGCATGTAGGCGCGCTCGGTCGCCGAGAGCCGGCCCTGGCATGGGCGCGGCGGTAGGCTGCTGTGTTTGGCAGCCACGAGCGACGACAGCCGGCCCTGGCGCGGGCGCGGCGGGGAGCTGCGCATGTAGGCGCGCTCGGTCGCCGAGAGCCGGCCCTGGCATGGGCGCGGCGGTAGGCTGCTGTGTTTGGCAGCCACGAGCGACGACAGCCGGCCCTGGCGCGGGCGCGGCGGGGAGCTGCGCGTGTAGGCGCGCTCGGTCGCCGAGAGCCGGCCCTGGCATGGGCGCGGCGGTAGGCTGCTGTGTTTGGCAGCCACGAGCGACGACAGCCGGCCCTGGCGCGGGCGCGGCGGGGAGCTGCGCATGTAGGCGCGCTCGGTCGCCGAGAGCCGGCCCTGGAATGGGCGCGGCGGTAGGCTGCTGTGTTTGGCAGCCACGAGCGACGACAGCCGGCCCTGGCGCGGGCGTGGCGGCGAGCTGCGCATGTAGGCGCGCTCGGTCGCCGGGAGCTGGCCCTGGTGCGGGCGTGGTGAGAGGCGCAAGCGACTTCTCGATTGCTTTGGCTCTGTTAACTCGATGCCGCTGTTGTTTGTGAGATGGCGAGGCGCGAACTCCGTGCAGCACCCACCCAAGTTTGGTAAGTGAGGCTACTGGTTGGTGTGACCGTCCAGACCTTAATTGTGTGGTCGTCAGCAGGGCCCAGTTGTCTTGTCCTATCAACATTCCAGGAGTGCCGTTCTCATATTTCAGTTGTTCGGCAATATCTTCGAGGTGAGGGCAGTCCGATAGTGTGTTTTCTCTTACTGATTGCGCTGATATGTTCAGGTTGGGGATCGTGCGAGCCGTGACTTTCAGCGATTCTCCTGCATGTCGACCCTTCACTTTGAATCGGATGCGTCGTGACTCTGTCTCGTCGATACGTGCATCTGTTATGCCCTCTATGTATAAAGGGTCGTACGAACCTTTGGCACCAATTTTCTCCGCGATTCTTTTGGTGAGAAGAGTCACAGTGGACCCGTCATCTAGCAACGCGTAGGTGTCTACCTCACCCTTGGGCCCGGACAGCCGGACTGGTAGTACCTTCAAGTACACGTGAGTTGCTCTAGGATCCCGGATGGATGTCACGACGGCTGGCTCTTCTTGCCTAGATGGTCGACGGGCTTCCGTCGTTCTTTCGGTACGTAGAAGACGACGATGTGCTTGAGCGCGAGTACAACCTGGTTCTTCGCTAGGCTTTGATTTGCAATTGTGATGTCGATTGTTTCTTCGACGCAGGCAACGGAAGCAAAGCCTATGTTTCTTCTTGAGCTCCCATCTCTCATCCACACTGGCTGTCTTAAATCGTTCGCATTCTGCGACTTTGTGGCCCCTTCCTTTGCATTCCCCGCATGTTGGCTCTTTCTGGCCTGGTGCCCCTGATATGCTTACAAATGTACGCTGTATCCCCTTTTGCGGAGGCCTACTCCTTTGGTTGTCTCTGAAGTCGTCTGGCTGCTCGTGTCGGCTATTCCGTCTCGCTTCTAAATCGAGAAAACGACTGATTTTCAGTAGGCCTGGCTCCGACTCGTCGGTATGTAATTCAAAATCGTACCAACGAGATTTGATGAGGGTGGTAAACTTATCCTCTATTGTCTGTACCATCGCAGGGTTATGGAGGTGGTGTTTTAAGTTCAATGCCTGTACTGTGGCCACGACGTTGGCGATTTTGCACGCGAAAGTGCAAACGTCCCTGGGGTTGTCTTGAAGTCGTGGTAGGACCTTCAACTTGTTTATCTCCGCCATCACCAGATAATTGGGTGATCCATATTTGTCCTGCAGGCGTCGCATGACCTCGTTAGGGTTAGTATTGCCCATGAACTGACACTTTACTATTTCTCTTGCCTCTCCTTTTAGGCACCGACGCAGTCGCTGTGCGTTCTCAGTATCTGTGAAGTATGCTGCTGTTTCATAGTAGGATGCGCGGAAAAGCAGCCATTCATCATGTGCTCCATTGAATTCGGGGAGATCGTTGATGAATCTCGGTGGAGCCGGTGGAACTGGTTGCGCGACGTGAGGTACTTGTAGGACGTGGGGCGCCGTTGTTTGGCCCCAAGTTGCATTCGGATATGAAGCGTAGAGCATATGCGGGTACGGCGGTGGCGAGCGTTCAGTTGACCCAGTATGTGATGAGTTTGCAGCCAGGGGTGGCAATAGCATCAGCCCTCTGTTCTCTAAGGCCGATGTAGCGCTATGTCCCGCGGTAAGGGACCCTGGTAGAGCTCGCAAATTGTCGGAAGTCTGCCATGACTTAGGTGCTGTGGGAGGTGGCGGCGACTGGCAGCCCCAGTCGGCCACAACAGGCCGCGACGCGGGCACGGCGGCGGCGGGCTGCTGCGATTGGCAGTCCCAGGCGGCGACAGCCGGCCCTGGCACGGGCGCGGCGGTGAGCTGCGCGGGCAGGCGCGCTCGGGCGCCTAGAGCCGGCCCTGGCGCAGGCACGGCGGCGGCGGGCTGCTGTGATTGGCAGCCCCAGGCGGCGACAGCCGGCCCTGGCACGGGCGCGGCGGTGAGCTGCGCGGGCAGGCGCGCTCGGTCGCCTAGAGCCGGCCCTGGCGCAGGCACGGCGGCGGCGGGCTGCTGTGATTGGCAGCCCCAGGCGGCGACAGCCGGCCCTGGCACGGGCGCGGCGGTGAGCTGCGCGGGCAGGCGCGCTCGGTCGCCTAGAGCCGGCCCTGGCGCAGGCACGGCGGCGGCGGGCTGCTGTGATTGGCAGCCCCAGGTGGCGACAGCCGGCCCTGGCACGGGCGCGGCGGTAAGCTGCGCGAGCAGGCGCGCTCGGTCGCCTAGAGCCGGCCCTGGCGCAGGCACGGCGGCGGCGGGCTGCTGTGATTGGCAGCCCCAGGTGGCGACAGCCGGCCCTGGCACGGGCGCGGTGGTGAGCTGCGCGGGCAGGCGCGCTCGGTCGCCTAGAGCCGGCCCTGGCGCAGGCACGGCGGTGGCGGGCTGCTGTGATTGACAGCCCCAGGCGGCGACAGCCGGCCCAGTCGCGGGCGCGGCGGTGAGCTGCGCGGGCAGGCGCGCTCGGTCGCCTAGAGCCGGCCCTGGCGCAGGCACGGCGGCGGCGGGCTGCTGTGATTGGCAGCCCCAGGCGGCGACAGCCGGCCCAGTCGCGGGCGCGGCGGTGAGCTGCGCGGGCAGGCGCGCTCGGTCGCCTAGAGCCGGCCCTGGCGCGGGCGCGGCGGCGGCGGGCTGCTGTGATTGGCAGCCCCAGGCGGCGACAGCCGGCCCTGGCACGGGCGCGGCGGTGAGCTGCGCGGGCAGGCGCGCTCGGTCGCCTAGAGCCGGCCCTGGCGCGGGCGCGGCGGCGGCGGGCTGCTGTGATTGGCAGCCCCAGGCGGCGACAGCCGGCCCTGGCACGGGCGCGGCGGTGAGCTGCGCGGGAAGGCGCGCTCGGTCGCCTAGAGTCGGCCCTGACGCGGGCGCGGTGGCGGCGGGCTGCTGTGATTGGCAGCCCCAGGCGACGACAGCCGGCCCTGGCACGGGCGCGGCGGTGAGCTGCGCGGGAAGGTGCGCTCGGTCGCCTAGAGCCGGCCCTGGCGCGGGCGCAGCTGTATGTGGCGTGGCGTCATTTCGCCCGTCCCCTGACGCCGGTATTGTTACAGGAAACGCGCACGATATAGGCCCGCCTCCGTCATACGACCCTTTGTTTAGCAGGTAGGCGCTTGCGTCGTATCGCAGGGCGCCAGATGTGTAAGGATGCGCGGTTGCGTTGTGAGGCGGGGGAGGGACGCATTCTAAATTCTCAAGTGCGTGCGTCGATGGCGATTGCGCGGCCCAACCGTCTGGTGCGGGGGTTGCGCTAGCTGAAGCGGGGCGCGCGGCAGGGGTGGCATCATCGACGGGCGCTGAGAGAGGGCGCGGCATGTTTCGCGCGCAGGGTGCGTCGGTCGGTGAAGACTAGTTAGGGGTTGGTTTAAAGTTCGCGTGTGTGACGCGCTGTGACCCCTAGCGGCAGCCTCTGTTTGGCGCGCGAACAAGTGCGCGTCCCTTTTTTTGTCCCCCTGACGCTTCGTCTGGCGACTCTGCATTCTATGTATACAATGCCCAACGGTCTACGGTACAATCGAGCACACATCAAGTGCACCTGACGAACCGTCAACTGCTCGTTATGACATTGTATCCAAGGTGTTACCGACTACCGGGGCCCCGCGCCTACTATATTACCTTGTAATACCTAATAAACCTTTTACCTCAGCGGGAGCCCATTACCTTTATCTAGGTCTCAAATGAAACGTCAGTGCATTCGTAGGTTTATTAAGGGATTTGTTTACAAATTGTTATCTACTGATTGGTTATCCAGGTTAACTACTAACTAACTTAATCTATGGCCGATTCTGTCGCGAACAGGGACATTATTTTAATAATTAGTTTGTGTAATTAATCTCATACTTGAGACATAATCAGTTACTTACAAATTATTGTTTAATATTTTGTTGCTGAAAAACGCTATTTTCCAATTTAATTTGTATTACAAAGCGAAGCTTTTATTTTCTATCCCTTTTTACATTTAGTAAGCTTGTCGTAAACTTCGAAACGTATCGATACAATTTATCGATAACATTGTAAATTGTATCCATAAAACCGCTCCCCTCTATATATTCCTCCAGCATTTCAGTACAGGTGAGTGATCGTAAACAGGCTTTCGATAAGTGACAATATTACCTCCCTGAGCCATGCCATAGGATTCTATGGCAAGCTTTTACGTTACGTTACGATAGAATACGGTTTTTGCAATAATGAGATCGTGAAAATATCATAAAACTTAGTACGGACAACAGCAGATCAATGGTAACACTTGCAGTACGATTTCAACTCTTACAACGCAGATAATAAGAACTGTCCGAAGTAATTATTATATATAAACGGATATCACTCACATATATTGTTAAAGTCGGCAATTAGACCGACAGTTTCGACCGATTTCGACGGTCTTTTTCAAGGTGAGCGCGCCACGCCCGCGTCGTCGTTGACGTTTCTTCGCGCACTGCGGATCAGCGCCCTCTGTGTGTGTCTAATTGCTGACTTTAACAATATAAGTGAGTGATATCCGTTTATATATAATAATTTGTAGTAATGGCTCACTATAGTTTTAATTCTAAAACTGTCCAAAGTGTTACACTTGATGTGCTTTGATGGATAGGGATTTCTGCATCATTATCACTTATGTGATGCATATTGACGGCAAGTAAAGTAAGTACCTATCTGTGGCTTACATAGGTACTCTGTCAACCAACAACCGGCGGTGAAATGTAGGTAACAATAATTGACAGTAATTACTAGTGGGAAGTCCTTTTAAAATTGTAGTGGTTTTAATGCCTAATTAATTTTAATGGATTATTTAATTGTTTATTTAAATCCGACTACAGAGTAATACGTTGTTAGTAGTATCTATTCTATGTTCGTAACATAAATTATCAGAATTATTAGGCGCGTATTCATAAACGTTAATTAAAATTACGCCACCGTTAATGCCCCTGTCCCTTTCTATCTTAACCTTTTTTAACGAAGTGTGAAATGGATAGCAACACGATTTAATGAAAGTGTTTAAGTAAAGTAGATTTATGGATAACAGCATTAAGTCCAAAACCTACATTGCTTTGATGTTTATACATGTTATTTATTTAGACAAACTTATTTCATAATAAAAACCATAATATTAATGAAAAATACTTATATGTAAAATTTATAGCTTATAAATAAATAGATTAGCTCATAATATAATAGAGATAAACTAGCACTGCAATCCAGTGTATCATCTGGACCTAAAAAGCGGTGACATATTTCTATTTTCTGTTCTTTTACAATTTACAATAAACAAATGAAAGTTAAAATTACAAGTAAAGTAATAAAGTATTTATTTATACTACCTATTTCCACAGTAAAAAAGCTACATAATAAGATGTAGAGTCAACACCTCAACGTTATTACGGAATTCAGTGAATCCTCTCCACCAATTTAAACTTCAAATTCAATTCAGGAGAACCACATCCATGCTTCACAAATCCGGACCACTGCATTAGGCCAGCGCTGTCTGAGGACAAATGGTGTGTGTTCCGCAAATTGACTTAGAGTTTGATACTTTGCCTAGCTCTTACGTGAATTCACTTAGAGCACGTGATGTCTGGAGTTTAGTACTGTTTGGAATGATGTTACTGTGAAGTTATACGAATTTCTTTTGAAATTCAAGCAATAGCAGGCAGATAAGGTTTATACGCCTAACATTTCCTTGGGATTCTGAAATAATGACCAATAATACGTACGGTCTCTATTCCATGCGGAGTTGTAGAGAGTGCAGCCATGACGATAGACAACCTTCGTAAGAAGACGGCACCATAAGAAGATGATTATCCAGAATTTGAATTACGCATTATCCATGCTCGGTGAATAAATTAGAACATGATGAAAAAATTCTTGCCGTGGGTAGGACTTGAACCTGCGACCTTGTCTCCGTGACACGCTCTTACCAACTGAGCCACCACAGGCCACGCCGAGCCCACCGAAAATCTTCATTGCTTTATACATACTTAAAGGGTATGTTACGCAATTCCATCTATCGGACAATAGTAGTATTATTCATTTTTAATAGTAATATTAAGATGATTATCTTTCTCCAAAATATTATTTGTTCCACCTTTATGACAACTGTAACTTACAAGTATTATAACCCTTAACTCCGTGCCGTAATCTAAACACGTGTACCATACATTAAAGCCATTAAATCACGACGTCGACAAAAGTAAGTTAACAACGTTCATAACAATAATATCACCGTTCCACATAAAGCTTTCGGGTTTACGTGCATATAACTCCACTCGTAACTGTTACGGTTGAATTGATAACAACGTTGCGTTGGTACTTTGTTTTCTAATAGCCTAATAAATTGGGTTAATTATCTGAGTTTCGTGATACAGAGGAGGCTGGAGGAACGCTTATTATGAGCTCTACATATTACAAGGGCCTTCATAGAGCCAACTAGCGCCGCCAATCTTAAAAAAATAATATCTTCCAATTTTACAAAAAAAAAAGCTATTTACAAACATTTTGTAAATAGCTTTTTTAATAAAATATTGAAAGATATTATTTTTTTAAGATTGGCGGCGCTAGTTGGCTCTATGAAGGCTCTTAATGTTGGAATCTATGGCAGAGATTCATAAATAGTTAGCAAGCTTAGCTGAAGTTTGACAAATGTAAGACCTAGCTCACTTTAAGCTCGTGCTCATAATAGTCTATGAAACTCGGCCTAAGACATTGGGAGCTAACTAAACCCCTGGGGGACTAGCCGGCTGGCCTTTTTTGTCCTGTCAAAGCCTGCGCGAACGATTTTTTTTATAATAATTTTCGACATTGACGGCTAGTAAAAATCGCCATGCATGATGACAAGAAAACAAAAACGCCAAATTGACAAGATTTTGTTCGTTTTACAATGCTTGACTACCTAATAACTACTTAACTTTGAATTCCGTAACCCAGTTACAAAACAAGAAAAATAATTCTTTGATTGGGCCAGTTACAAAACTCAATTACGAACACGGAAGCAGTTTTCTACCATCCTAGGAATGGAAACTAGACTAAGTGGATTGCATCTTTTTTGAAAGTCAGTTAGAAGAGATATTTAATTCATCGGTCATAGATAGGCAGATTTTCCTGCGATAATAATTAACCATGTATAGTATAATACTACCTATTATAATCATAAAGATGTGTTACTTTTTCGTATTAGTATTCTCACGTTTCACCTAAATTCATATAACTTCTTATATATACTCACTCCTAAAGTATACCTCCCTATATGTTTGTAATTATTATTGTGCCGGTTTATTTATACAGTATCAGTACCTTCTACCAAACAAGAGGCCCTTTTAGTAATGGACACAGTCAAATATGCAAAAACCGGAGTCTGTGTTCCATTCCAAATGGCCCTACTGAAAAATTTATGCTCTGCCGTTTGACGGTGCCAAAAGTCTCGAGGCTCCCATTTTTTCTACTCCAAATTAATGGCGGTTCTTGCAATAAAAATATTTCTTTCCTTTTATGTGGGGCACCTGTGATATTAGGTGCCTTTGAGATGGTCACACTTTTGCGACAAAGGAAAACGGAATCCGAACATCTACCTATGTACAAAAATGTATATTTTGACGTCAGCAGAATCTGCCAAAATATTTCGGAATATAAGAGCAGTAACAGCTAATAATGGGTTTCTAACACATCTACTTATATGTAGGTATATTAAATAACAATTTTATTTCTAGTTCCTAAATTCTCTCTACACACATCAATATCTATAAGAGGCTCGTAGTCTAATTGCTATACCTGGATGGGTGACCGCTAGTGACATATTCATCTGATCACTTTCATCCGTGTCTTGGAAAGCACTTTACTCAGTTTAGTTGTTGTCGTTCGACACCAATTCTTGGGCCATGTCAGAGGTCTATCTACGAGCGGCCTGAAAAACTCTGACAATAATATTTGGTGCCTGATAAGAATAAGAATTGCTACTAACCTACCCGCTTTTACTTTATTACGTCCTATATTTGGTTTATCATCTAAGCATATCCGTTTATATTCATTCACGTAAAACATTTTATCGTCCATGAGATAAATTCGTGCTGCAACCATTTACCAGGCTAACTCAGTCTGTGTAAAAACGTATGCATTAAATCCAGCAGCTTTCATAATATCCCAGCTTTGAACTAATCATGCGTCAACCTATACGGGTCAAAGGTCTCTCATACTTAATCGGGGTAATCCATTCGGTAGATAAGTTTTACACCATGGCCAATTGAATGCGATCTCCCTGCCCCCTCGTTTCAGTAAGCTGTTGCAGTTTAGAACGGTCAAATAGTTTGTTGCTAGGGGTCTGGAAAGGTCGGTCATGTTTTATCAGGTCGTAAATTTCTACGGGTATCTGGCGAGATGTCAAAGCAGCGGACGGTTAGTACAAAATTTCAGGGGGGCAAAGCGGATTTCGGAGAGGCAATATTTTAAAATTACATTTGGAACGATACTTCTTAAAATCAAAATGAAATACGATAAATAAATAAAAATTTTGAGTTTCGACGGGATAATAACGCAACAATGCAAATAAGTTCAATTTGAATTGAGTTTTACTAGATACTTCCTAATGTCCAATTAGGAAAGTGACGTTATCGAATATGGTCCCTCTGTAAAGCAATATTTTATCATTGACGGATGTCGGGATTTATAGCAAGATAATTCGGATGCCTTTGGAGATATCTTGAATTCTTTACTGTATTTTTGTATTGTGCTCTTCCTCCCTTTCTGTACTGCCTACAAAAGGTTTCTTTGATCTGAAATGAGGGTTTTATTTTTAAATTGCCTGATCATTCTATCTTTACACCCGGAAGTTCTTAAATTGCTTTTGGAGTAGGTAGGAAGGAACTCTTATCTGAAATCGATAGGCGAAGAGGTTGTTTTCATGTTGTGTCATCGTTATATTCCTTGATTTGACATCAGTCTTATGGTTTCAACCAGCAAGAAGACTTTTGTGTATATTATCTCTCTCAATTCTGGAGGGAGAGGGTCTTCGTAATCGCTTATTCCACCTGCTTCAAGTTCATACCTGCTTCAAGTTTGAGATCTGTAACTGCCATAGAACTTTATAGTTAGAAAAGGAAAGGGCGTGAAAATTAGTATGTTTCACCGCACTGGACAAGTGTAAAGTGGTGCTTATCTGGATAAGAGCAACCCGGGGACGCGGCATGAATGAAAATATATGGATGGAAAAGACATTGCCACATTTTAATGGAGCTTTGCCCCCCCACCTACAAAACTACGTGACCATTTAAGCTGTACCTATCATTTTGTTGGGGACTTATTACAGAAGAATAACAAAATCAATGAATAAATCGCTTCGATTTCTTACTATTTTCTGAATTCTTAATTAAGCTATTTTTTTCGAATCGCAACTTGTACAAAACTTTATTTTAAACCAATATTTTTAATTATTAACGGAGATATTTTTACATTTATTCCTTATCTTGTACAACTTGCGGTTGATGGTGGGGCAGAATCTGGCATAGTCATTTCGATTGCGAACGCGGTTGTTTTCATTCACATTAACTTACAATATGCAAACGGCCAAAGAGCGTTATTTGGCCTTTTGCGTTTTTGGTCATTTGCATCGGAACCTTAATTTTACTTTGTCGACTTTAATTGACATTTGTGTCAACTTGCCAATGAATTGCATCGATTGGAATGTCGGGCCTCCTAACACAGGTACAATCGACGGATTAATACCTACATAAACCTATTGCAATTCATATTATACTTTTTAAAGTACACATGATATGCTGTCGATTGTACCGTATCTGTGGTAGAAGTACCAAAAGTGTAGAGATTTTTACCCGCATGGGCAAAATTGAACTATTCATAAATTCTTAGCTCTATAAATTCTTCATTGTACAGACGATAGAACATAGATGGTACCAATAGAAGTACAATTTTAATTATTATTACAAAACTTAACATTTAATAAAACATAAAAAAAAATTGTTGGTATATTTAGAATTTTTTTCGTGTGGTTTAGTGACCAAACCTATTTGTCAGAGTTATTCAGGCCGCCGTAGGCCTCTGACGTGGCCTAACGTCTGCTGTCAAGCGACAGCAACCGGGACCAACTGCTTAACGTGCTTTCCGAGGCACGGACGGGGTCAGATGAAAGTGTCACTAGAGGCCACCCATCCAGGTACTGACCTCGCCCAGCGTTGCTTAACTTGCACGATCATTTTTAACGTGTACTCGCAACTGGACTACGACCCCTTGTATTTAGATAACTATACAAAACGATACAAGACATCTAAGTGAAAGAAGAGGAACTGCAACCAAATTAAACCAGTCGGTTAGAAACGAAACGTATTTCTGTATGTTTTCATGATAAGTGCGAAACTTTGCACAGCCGGTGTGTCAGGGGGGTATTAGGACTGTATGTATAAGTGCGGCCTAGTTTTTAGTAGTTTGAAAATAGTCGACACTTTGCAGGGCTGTTGGAGTGGCTGGTGACGTCACGAATATAATATCGCTGTTATGCCATAACTGCTGAAACATTTAATTTCCTAAACAATAAGAGAAAATTCTTGCAAGTATATAGGTTTGGTTGGAGAGTATAAACTTAGAATACTAAATATACTGCAAGGATCTGCGGGGTTACTCTCACCTCTTATAGCGATCCAGTTTAGGTTCCTAAACTGACAATTTGCTACAATGACGTCAAACGTCATTGTAGCAAATAGCGATTCGGTTCAGTTTAGGAACCTAGACTGGATCGCTATAAGAGGTGAGAGTAACCCCGCTGGACTGCTACTGTAAGGAACTATTTATTTTAAGAAATAACAGAAGTGGAAATTTTTACGTACTTATATAATAATAAATACATATTTCCGGCAGCCCCAGCGAGAGCTTGTTTAAATAAAGATAACAAAAGGTAACAAAATGGTAGTCAAGTTTTTGAATTATAAATATTTGTAATTTCACGTTTGTAAGAGTACACAGCATACTAGGTTAGGTACCATTGCAATATATTTTTTTAAATGTTACGAAAAGCATTTCAATTAGCTTAAATTATTACTAGTTTTAAACTCATATGGTCTAAATTGCTGATTTTATGTGATTATTCATATTTTATTAAATTAAATAATATCTCTTACACAAATAAACTACATTAGAGAAATTGTTACCAGTTTGTAAAAAGGCAACCTTATGGTTCAAAGAGTCATCTCTAAGGCAACCCCAGACAAAAGAAAATTTAAACCAATGTTACCATCAAAACTTAGGTTAGTAAAATGAATAATAATTTATTAGCACCTAAATGTCTATATTATCCTAAAACTTAATTAGAGGGGATCATATTACGTTTATATTGGGAATAATTATCTTCGGATATAATCTATTTTAGGTAGACCTTTCATAACTTTCCCGTTAACAAACACATCGTTAGCCACGCCCCAGAAGGGCCACTTTTGTAATTTGTGCCTTAAAAGGGTTCAGCAATTTATGTTTTACCTGTCCCACGCAGCTGAGCGCGGACCCTAATTCAAAACCGTATGGCGGTGAGAGGTAACCCTATCTGGTTTAAACTGGAATTCAAAGACCTTCACATCCCCCGTCTTCTTAAGCTTCAAAGGGACTCCGCGGGGAAAGCATCTCAAAAGCCACAGTTTAACTATTTCTGGTGAAATACCTACCTTTGTACTCTAGGGTTTATATAAAGGGTGCTTGCTAAAGGGTTTGGTCTTTGTGCGTTTTGGGTAGGTTTTCCTTTTCTGTAGATGCCGTTTGAAGGAATTTCGCAAATGGCTCCTTTTTCGTACACAATCCGAAAGGCACTTTATCGAAATTGTGTGGGGCGAGAACAGGATTTGGGAAAACACGTTTCTGGAGGACATTTTTGGGATTATTAATGGGGAAATGACAATGCCAGATTCTGCACCACCATCAACCGCAAGTTGTACAAGATAACGAGTAAATTTAAAAATATCTCCGTTTTTTATTAAAATTATTGGTTTAAAATAAAGTTTTGTACAAGTTGCAAGTCGAAAAAACAGTTTAACTAAGAATTCAGAAAATAGTATGAAATCGAAGCGAATTATTCATTGTTTTTGTTATCATTTTCTACTACTCTCGCAACTTTTTTGTGATTATGCTATATAAAACCTGTAATAAGTCCCCAACTAAATGATAGGTACCTACAGCTTCAATGGTCTCGTAGTTTTGTAGGTGAGGCAATGTCATTTCGCTTAGTTTGTATATACTCGTAGCAACCTTATTTATTAGGATTTGAATTTCTTTTTTGCATATACTGCAATATATATATATATATTTTGGGGTGTATATGCATAAAAAATAAATTCGAATAGGTTAAATAGATAAAAAATTGTCGCGACCGGGATTCGCCGATCTTTAGGCAGTTGTTCCACCACCGGCGATGAGCGAGTAGCGAGAGCTATCAACTATAAAGTGAGTGGGCTGAGCCGCGTCGCTATTAGCCGTCAATGTCAGATTTCTAGCGAAAATCAGTACAAAAATTTCGTTCGCGCAGGCTTTGACAGGACAAAAACGGCCAGCCGGCTAGCCCCCCAGCGAGTATAGTTTCGCGGAAGAAACGTACAATAGATAGTACATTCCGTGTAAACAAAAGAGACAACGATACTCGGTCAGCGACATAATATTTATAGTTCTCGACCTCGTACGTCCTTCCAGGGGATTCTTAGATCTAAACCCGTAGAATATATAAACCTAGATAAATATAAACCTTCACTGGATAGTGCAATAACGATTCCAAACTTAATTAAATACTTTGTTAGAGAGCGATCAGTAACATTTTCGCAGAAACGAAGCTCTGTAACAAAATAGAAGTAGTTTAATCCTCCGATCCCGATTAATTAGAGAATCCAGTTTACTATCGGTTTAACGGCACAATAACAACGTGATCTCACCGAACTAATGCGCTCATTGATCTCCTATAAAAAACTAGATAAACAAAGGTCTTACTAAAACAATTTAAAAAAACGTCCAAATAAAGGGTCCATTGTTAACGTCCAAATAATGTCCAACAAATCAAATGAGGGTCCATTCTACCGTTTGGACCTTCTTTGCGCTCGGACATTTTTAGAAGGCAGACTGTGTATCTAGTTGTTTATAGGAGATCAATGAATGCACTGAACTGATAGGAATTATTTCATTGTATAGAACGAGGGCTCAGTGGCGTAGTGGTTGGGTCACTGAATTTACAATACGGAGGTCCCAGGTTCAATCCCCAGCCACGTAAAAATACCAATGAGGTTTCCTCGGTTTTTTCGAAAGAAAAACTAGGTACGGTCAAAGACAAAGAAAATTAGGATTTTTTAAAGATTAGGATTTTCTCAAAGACAATTTGAAGGACTATAAAAAATATTTCACTGTTGGATAGATAAAAGTTTAAACTATGTAACTGTAAAATAATTATTAAATTCGGTCCAGTAGTTTTTAAGAAAATCTCAACCTTATTGCGGCCCCCTGTATACTTATCTCTGTTTATGTGTGTACCTAGCGACTAACTGATGAGCGGTACATGAAGAGATTGATGAATGTGGAGGTAGCTAAGGTGGTGTGGCAGGTTCGCAGCAGATTAATTGTATTTTTTGTATGACTAGAGAGAGGAGAATTGATATAATTTTAATTTTTCTTACAGTCTTAAATGAGTGTCTGAATTAATTTTATTATCGCGAGGGAAATGTTAATTCGGGGGTGATGTCCATGGCACTTATTACCTCCATAATTAATTAATTATTCCGGCCTAAGGCTGTTAAAGAGTGCCTTTTGTATCCCTCTTTGTTTTTACATGACAATTTTAAATTAGGTATATGCTTACTGTAAATACCTACATACATACATGTTATTGTTAAAATTTTGACTTTTATTTAACTCACTTCTCGCGTAGCGGTTCTTAGGGTGCTTGCAGAAGCAGGTTTCTGGTAGGTACCGATTAGTCGGTGCCGACCCATACGGGGAGAATAGCCAAAACTTGAAAAGTTTTTACCTGCTTATTATATGCGACCGCATAACATAACATGGGGCTATACCCGTACGAATCGGCACCGACAAATCGGTACCGGAAACCTGCATCCATTGGTTATAATAAAACCGAATAGATATTGAGACAGATACCTATTTAGACAGATTGTGAGTTTTAAACCGTAGAAAAGAGAAAAGTATACATAATAGTCAAAAAGAGAAAAGTACATAATTTAGTGATTGTTAAAATTAGGTAAATACCTACATAGTACTCGCATCTATCTTCTGTATAGTAAAAGTTTTTTTTTACAATAGGTCAGATAGCTACTTACCATTAGGAAAATCCTAATGAGTTTCTCGGTTTGGACTACTACAAAAATAATTGATACACCTATCCGACGGGTATATTGTGCACCCACACTGGAGTCTGAACGTTGATAATCTTTTCTGAACCAGTGTGGGACCACTTTAGGTTATTCTTATACATTACAAAATATTATACTCCACCGCACTTAATTCTCACATCACGTATCGAGCTCTCTCGCAACTAATGCAACGGTTTTGCAAAGGTAGTTTCAGACCGACTGTTCTCGTTAAAAGTTTTATTCATGGTCCAATAAACATCCAGTTACAAATTCAACCCCTAAGGTATTGCTTTTTAATCACGTTTGATAACGTTAAGCAGCACTTTGCTATTTAGGATTTGATATGCGAAACATACCTAAATCTAAATATTACATAGACAAAAATATTCGTTACGCCATTTCATAGCACTCTCTATTTTAATAGAGCTACCGTAACTAGGATCAATTGGCGAAATTTTCCTACATATTCGTCTTAGGGAGACAATAGCGACATTAACCATTAAATATTACAATTAGATTACTATTAAGTATCAAATATTTTGCTATATTTAATATACTATAAGATAAAGATAAATACACTTTATTGCACCATAATACAGTATTAATTACATAATTGAGAAGCATGTACAATTTTCACGGTCTTATCGCTAAAAGCGATTTCTTCCAGACAACCAACTGCAGAGGATATTATAAAAATATATCAGAAAGAGGTAGAATTGCATAGTATGTAAATATAATAAATAGTAATATCTACGTTAGATAGGTGACACAATTTACGAACTATACTTATATAATACCTATCATATTTTAAGCTTTACCTATCTATAAAACACATAGTGAAACACACACTGCTAATGTCACAACCATGACCTAAAACTTTTATTGCAACCGCAGCGATTCAGCTCGCCAGTGTGAACGAGTGCTTACAAACTATCCTGTTATTAGGTCAACGGGTTTCCGCTAGTTGTAAAACGGTTTTATGTATCGTAAATACTACGTTACAAGTTTAAGTGCTACGAAGACTTTGTTAGAGCGATATAAACGTGGCAATGGTAACTAAGCGACATCGTACAGACGAAGACAGAGATAAGTATACAGGGGGCCTCAATAAGGTTGAGATTTTCTCAAGAGCTATTGTACCGAATTTATTTATCTTTCAAACAGTGAAATAATTATTGCAATAGGTCAATTAGTTTTTGAGAAAATCTCAACCTTAAAAACTCTCCTGTACACCTTTATCTGTGTTCCACCGTACAATGATTTGCTATTTGGGTGCTTACTTAATAATTATAAAATCAATCATAAATAAGAAACCATGGGAAATGATATGGAATGGGATGCTTCAAGAGAAACGTGAATATACCTACCTCTACATTGAAAAAGCAGGGTTGCCTGTAGCAGCTAAAATAGCCGTTGATTTCTAACTAAAACAGCTACCTATGTCCTTGCGGCTTTGTCATTAAAACTGCAGGTAAAGCAAATAATTGTAAATAATAACCGATCAATTTAGCTAGGAAGACAAATAGTAAGGAAAAAACGGCAAAACACCTGGTTGTCCCCATTTTTTAACGGTTTTAGTTGCATTCGCAGCTAATCTTTTATTTCCGTGTACATAGCCGGTGTTGTAAGTCTTTCTAGCGAGACGATCATAATCCCTTACCATTTAGGTTACTTGTCTAGCCCCTTTAATTATAAAATCGTAATTAAGTACTAAGTTAAGTAATCGTTTTCTCTCAAATAACCCACATTGAAAGAATTATAGGGAGACCAAGATAGGGATATATCAAGTAAAGGGGTGTGTACACTTAAGATGCAGTCTTGTAAATCCGACCGCAACCAGAACAAATCGAAACTGTTAAACCCCTTCCGATTTCACAAGTCTGTTACAGTCTTTGTGTACCATTTTAATTTACTCAAAGTTAACTTCCTGCCGTCTAAATAGGAAATCTTCTTTCAGAGCCAAGAGGAGCGGGCAATATCCGGTGTTGGCGGAAATGCTGTGACGTGAGCAAACCAAGATGGCCGCCGCTGCGCTCCTATTGGTGCTCCAGCTTTCGCTGGCAAGCGCCGCCAAGTGCACCACGTAAGTTTTTATTGATATTTTATTTAAAATTAAAGTTTCTCTTCCTCCCATAGGTATGATACTCGTGTAGTTATATATTCGTATCGCGTACAATATTTATTTAGACGCTGTTGGGGCCAACTTCGTCTTTTATACTTTCGTAGATAATGATTTTTTTATACAGATAGTCCAATGCGTTTGTTTCTTCTTTCTTTTTCTAGAATGCTCGATAGTATTTTCTAGATTTTTGTGGTGGATTCACAAATATCACGTGGACAGGTCTTATTAATCATCTCTTTATTGCAAGAAAATAAATTGTGTAAGTAAGATATATTTTTGCATATAACTTTTTTTTTAATTTTCAATAGGAACTTACACCCTCTTACACCATATTACATTTGCCATAGTATGCACACTAAACTGTATTCGGAGCTAAACTGTAGGTACAGTCGACAGCATATCAAAATAAGCGAACTAAGCGATGGTAAAATACGGCATCTTTGTGTGGACCGTAGGTACATCTCTTCTGACTCTGTAGTCATTATTAAGTATGTCGTTACCCTTATAATATAATAATATATTATAACCTTTATTCCCAATTACGTTATGACTAATGCTTACATTAGGTATGTATCTAATATTTACATTTTTAATCTATACGTATTCTAAATTAGGCAAGCAAAAAAATATATAATTTATAATTATTTCTTAAACCTTGGGCACCCATTTTTGGATAAAGGCCTCCTCCATACTTTGCCATGTTTCCCGATCTCTTCCATGTCACGTCCATATGTGGCCAGCAACTTGCACGATGTCGTCGCACACGTCTTCTTGGTCTGCCTTGGTCGTTACCCTTACACAATTTAATTAAAGCTAATTTAAAAAATCACATTTTACCATTTTCTTACACATAAAAAGTTCATTTTTTTAATTGTACAGAGTATATAATTTGACTTTGTTTAGTTCTCAACATAATCTGTGGCAAAGGCAAATCCTTCGGCAAAACAAATTCACAGCGAGAATAAAAATTGCAGGCACTTGACCTTCCGAAAGCAAAACCGCGTATTAAAATAAGAAAGCGACCCTGCTCTCGCATGCAAAAAGCGCTCAGTTTTATTTAGTGAGGGGCGACCACAAGCGGGAACTCAGCGCTTTTTAGGCTGAATTTAGACTCTATAAAGCTTTCACAATCACAGAGCTATGCAGTGAAAAGTTTGCAATAATGATCAGCAGAGACATATTTTTATATCCCCACTGTTCGGAAAGACACCTTCCTCCCATCGAGAGAGCTTGGACCATGATCCACCACGAGTGCCTAGTGATAATTAGTGGACAACACATGCCTGTTGAAACGTGCAATGCCGTCTGCTCAATATAAAATTGGGGCGAAGAAACGTGATGTAGTTTGTGATTATGACCTGTCAGCTGCGTGCAGAATGCAGCGGTTTCAGCTTTTTATCGCCACAATTTTAGCACCAGCCAATCAGAGGTCGTGAATCTGCCCACTGGCTTGAAAATTTTAGCAATAAATCTAGGGCTGTTATTCATAAACGTGATTTAAAGTTACGCAACCGTTTAGCCATCATGACCCTTTCTATCTTAACCTTTTTTTAACGAAGTCTTTCACACTTCGTATTCGATAGCAACCCGATTTAAAGGATGTGAGGTTTAATTAGCATAGGTGTTATAATTAGTTGTGAGTGCTCCTCTAGAACACGCGAAACAACATGATATATGGATACATTTCATGCGAAAGAGAAATTTTTTTTTTGGAATAATCGTTAGTTCCTTGCAGCAATAATCCGCTGCCTATGAGACGAGAATACGCTAACTGAAATAACGGTAACACCGTTATTTTCGTATCCTATGCAGCGGTTTACAGCTGCAAGGACCAGCCATCAGTCAGACCGACCGACCGGAGCGAAAGTAAAATCGTGTCAAGTGTCACACGAGGGGTAAATACTCGGCAGTTTTAACATGGTCCTTAGGAAGTCACAAACTACGGGAAACACTCTCCTAGGGTGAGACTTGCTACTACTAGTTTGTTAGTGAAGCTTGGACCATAAAGGAAGATCTTCGAAACTAAAGACATTTGAAATGTAGTGTCAAAAGTCAAATTTCTTTATTGCAATTAAGCACGTTGTGTACATTTTTGCACGCCAACTAATTTTGAATTTTCATTTACACACTTTGCAAGAAAAAGGTGCCTGAGGAGAAAAAGTGGCAAAAAACTCTCAGCAGCACACCATGCATTGCATGTTCATCGTTTAAATAGTCATCTATCCTGTAATACGCCTTCTTAACAAGTGTTCCTTTAATGATTTTTTTTAATTTCCTCTCTGTCAACGTCGTGACACTTTCTGGCAACTTGTTACAAAAGCGAATACAGTGCCCCATGAAGTATAATAACCGTAGGACCGTGTTATCGTAGCATGCTTAGGATAAGTCACTAAAGTCTAAATATTATAACAGACAGACTTTACATATAGTTGCTGTTATTCATAAACATAGTTAAACCTAACTTCCTTTAAATCGTGTTGCTATCCCTTTCATACTTAGTTAAAAAAAGGTTAAGATAAAAAGGGACAGGGTGACTAAACGGTGGCGTAAATTTAAATCACGTATATGAATACGCGCCGTCATGTTTAGCTCTCATATTTATGTTCCAATAATATTGCATGGAAATGATTAAAATTGTACGAATATCAAACTGTAGTTCTCTCATCTCCATATCATTAGAAAGAGTGCTTCATCAAAACTTGTCTGCTGTCACGGTTCCACCCACTGATCTCCTATAAACAACTAGATACACAGTCTGCCTTCTAAAAATGTTCGAGCGCAAAGAAGGTCCAAACGGATGAATGGAATTTTCTTTAATGGACATTATTTGGATGTTTACAATGGTTAACTGGACGTTTTTTAAATTGTTTTAGTAAGACCTTTGTGTATCTAGTTGTTTATAGTAGATCAATGGTTCTCCCCTAAAATTTTACGGCCTGAAACTTTGACTATACCTAACCATTTTTCAAAAAGAGGGGGATAACAGCAAACAATGGGGTCTTCAATGAATTAATTTTCGTTTCGGGGAGTCACTCGGTTAAACTTAACTTTGATTATTACACGGGTAAAAATAATTCTTTGATCAACCTAATTTTCATTACACCGTAAAAAATATTCTTAGATCAACTTAATATAGCATAGGCACCTTTTCCTTGCAAAGCGGTGTAAATGTAAATTCAAAAAATATGTTGACCTGAAAAAATGTACACAGCTACTTGCAATAAAGAGATTTGACTTTGACTTTATATTCTGTATGCAAATAAGAAAAAATATAAGGGCCAAAATCGCGGACTTGTAACAAAATGTATCTAATCTACTATGATGTTTTAAGTCACTAAAATGACATACTTAGGTACATCCTTCTAAAATAAAATCTTCCTTTATTTCTTCGTAATCAGGCAATATTTATTGAAGTAGATAACCTATTTATTCTTGATTTATCAATTTTACTAAATAAAAACACAAAGCAATAGGTATTAGTACCTACTTAGAAGGATTATAAGCTTTCGTATTCTACTTCGAGATAGGTACTCGTACTAACTGACCAATAGAAAAAGCTCTGTGAAAAGCAACTCCAGGAACTAGGAAAACAATAACATCAACTCTTCTATTTATAGAGATCGAAAACAGGCTAATAATTCTTTGAACAATGCCAGACTAGACAACAACAACAGATCGAAGCTAATATAATCTGATATTGGATGCTTCAAAATAATCGTAAATTAGATCTCTACAAGGTCAGCAGTAAACCAGCAACGCTTCTGGTGTTACAGGTGTCTTTAAGCGACGATGACCGCTTACTATTAATTGACTCGTCTAATTTGTTTCATAAAATCTACGTTAAAAAGAGTCGTTTATTTAAGGGAGACGAAGAGGGCTACTCTATACAAATTGATATTGAAACCTGATTAATATCGATGATCAAAATTGAACAACAAATCTAGTTTCCGTAAACCACACAGATGACAGTTTTATTATTAAGAGAAGGGATGTCAGGGTCTTAACAGCGAATTCCGCTTCTCATATATTAATATAATGTGTTATGCTTACGATGCAGAAATTATATTAAAGGGTTATTTTTGGCATGATAGGAATGTGAAATGTAACAAAGGTCTCCTCGACTATATTATACAGCATGTAGGCTTTTACCTAGGTATATTGAGGCCGATCAGGTTCACAACGTCCACTTCCTATAAGGTCCTTTTCCTAAATAGACCATTCCTAAAACGTCCACATTCCTAAAATGTCCACTTCCTAAAATGTCAACTTAACATAATATATGCCGCGGATCAGTTTACACCTGAAAATAATTCGATAGTGCGCCATTTAGGAAAGGTCATTTCAGGAACGGATTTTCTGGAATGTGGACGTTTTGGGAACTTGATTCACAAAGTAGACGATTTAGGAAATGGTCTTTTCAAGAATGGTCTTTCTAGGAAGTGGACGTTTCGGGAAGTGGACATTTTAGGATGTATATTGAGAGTATATAGAAATTATTTCAAAAGTCGAACTATGTATTCGATGACTTTCGGCGAACCGTTGAAATTTCCTGAGGCCACGTTTCCACCTTGAAGATAACTTCTGTAACAAATGTCAGACAGTAGCTTGCAAGTGTAAACACCGTAGCAAGTGCTGTCGCGACAGCTTCTTTGGCACTTCCTGCGAGTAGTTGCAGGAAAAGTGCAGTGTGTAAACGATATTGCAAGGATCTCATTCAAAACTTGCGCGAGGTTACTTGGAAGTGGAAACGCGGCCTTAGAGCCTAAT
The DNA here is from genome assembly GCA_963506565.1 of Tachystola acroxantha. NCBI lineage: Eukaryota > Metazoa > Arthropoda > Insecta > Lepidoptera > Oecophoridae > Tachystola > Tachystola acroxantha. Next base: position 3,737,376 of record OY735879.1, on the reverse strand, counting down.
ATGAATTTTTTTTCGGTGTCTTGTTTGGCTGAAATATGATTTTTAATATGCACACAATTTGACTAGATATTTTGATCTGTGATCAAATAAATTATTCGTATTTTTAAACTAGGTACGAAACTACAAAATTTAAATTATATTAAACGGTTTTCATGATAAGAAGAACCGAAAGTAGCACTTTATATTTTGTTTTTGTTTTTCGCAGTCTTTTGTTTTGTCCGAGATAGGTTGATATGGAGTGATATTCTTCACCGAATTCCATTCCAATTTTTTTACTCAAAGCTGTTCAATTATTAATTTTGAAACGCCATGCGAGTAAACATGGGAATATTATAACATCCTGTACATACATTCCCGACAACATACCAGAACATTATAATAAATTATTGCCTTACCATAAGCCTCATCCTGTATCCCACACTGGTGCTTTATTCAGCTACAATAAGGAATATTATCCTATGGCTTTAAGTGCTGTCGACTATACATCGCCTTCCTTTTATTTTATTATTCTCTTCCTTTTACGTAATTGTCCTTCTTACAGTCAGCGTTTCTGGCTGATTGATGGACATTCAGCTAATGATATCGTTGCTGGTCATAAAGCATTTAGAACGGAGATGCCTTAGGTTAAAGATACTGTAAACTGGCACTTGCAATTTGCACTAAAATTGCTATATCCACCCGCAAGTATGCGTAGAAATCGCTGGTTATAGACCTCCGCGAACACAGACCACTTACCCCATAGACCTGTAACAGAAGGGCGCCCGTCTCTGCCCGCACATGAGCGCAAAATTGCTTCGCCTAGAGATATTATCGCCATGGACGCATGTCTTTAATACAGCACCCCTGTGCCCCCGCTTCGTCTCTATGCGCTCATCGTTGACATAATTTTTCGCGTGCAAATTTGTATCGAGATCATGTCTATTGGGTCTTTGTCATGTATTGGGTGGGAGGCAGCTCTTCCTCTCTGGATACGCGGTGTAGAAGCAACACTTTAACCAGTCAGAAGAAGGATTGTGATGACTGAAATCACACTTTTTTGTGCTATTTCTAGCGCATTGATCTTACATTATAGGAATTTTAATGTAGAAGATACTGAGACTCTAAATACTTCTTGTCTTATCTATCTGTTCGTTTATAATGAGAACCGCTAGACGCAAAAGATTAAAATGGCATTAGGTATAAAATCGTCCAAAGATTGGTTTACCACCCCATAATAGTTGGGTAATGAAGATTATAGTCTAATTTTGATCATATCGCGGCGACACGATGGCGTCCTTGCCATATCTTCCTATGTTCTTGATTTATGTAGGCTCCACATTCAATGCTCCAAGATACAGGCTGTACTGTTCTCTAGGGAGGACCTTTTCAACTGTCATCCTCATTATGACACAGTCTATTTGACATTTCGCTTACGGTGAACAATTGGTGCAGAGGCGATATCTGACAGCTTTTGAATGTAATCTTGGTTTTATTAATTACGGTCAAAATCTAAAATATTTTATATACCTATTTATTTACCAATACTATAGTGAAAGAAAATGAAGTGTGAAAATTGTATGGCATGTGTAATTCACCAATCCACACTGGATCCGCGTGGTGGATCATTGCCTCAGCTCCCCTTGATGTGAGAGAGGTATATGCTCTAACAGTGGGGAGATAAAATAGGCTTATGATCATACCTGTAATTGGCAGGGTCACACATGACAATAGTTTAAGATTTCTTTTTATATGTAAGCTTTGTGACTGTGATGTTGGTACTCCTTTAAAATAAATAAATATACTATTGCAGAATATAAAGAAAAAAATTATGTACTTAATTGACATAAACAAAAAAACATGTAGGTACAGTCGACAGCAGATCAATGGTAACACTTGCAGTACGATTTCAAGTCTTAAGACGCAAATAATAAGAACTGTCAAAAGTAAAATGTGTTACCATTGGTCTGCTGTGGACTGTACATACATTTTTCTGTCTATTCTAATTAGATCCTCTAGAGTTAATAAAAGTGTGAAAAACTTTTATCTAGCATCAAATTATTTTTAAGTTGTTGATTTTAATTTAATCAATCCTTAAACGTACTCATAAATCTTTAATTAATATTTGAACCGAAAGCTTATTCTATTTGAATGGAGATTCGCCCTCGCAGACACCTAAATAACACTCATTTGACTAGCAAACATTATACAGGGTGACGTCAACTTTTTGTTTATCAAATCAAAATTAAATAATATAGATCTTTCTTTCTATTTAGATATTCTGTGCTTATTTATAAACATCTGACGAGATGCGTATTTGACGAGTAGAGTTTCTGACGAATAGCGTTTCTGACGAGTTGCGTGTCTGTCTAATTGCGAACCTGACGAGTTGAGTATCCGTTTTGATATCTGACGAATTGCGTATTTGACAAGTTGAGTATCTGACGAAATGCATGTGAGCCACTTTGTCTTTGTAATTTCAAAATATAATATTTCTATAGAAAATAGAACTAAGTACTAACCTATCTATAGAACTGCAAGGCATTTGAAAAGTTTTTCTGCGAAGTTTTCCATAGGTATTAAATTCAATAAATACTTGATTATGAAGTGGAGGAACAGTATTTTTTTTAGAAGATTTGTCCCCATGTTGAAAGTTTTTAAAATATTCGCGACGTTTGGGATTCTAAACAGACATCTTGCCATTTCCTACAGAGAGCTACCGTGGTATGGATCAGCCCCCTTTCCATGAAGTCTTATAGCAGGATTACTTCAATAATACTTTGTTATTTCGTACCATGACGTCCTTAATAAGCTTATTTTAAGGTCGTCATGGTACGAAATAACAAAGTATTATTGAAGTAATCCTTCTATAAGAGTTCATGGTAAGGGGGCAGGCCGGCGAATCCTAATCTAAACGTCTTCGCGACGGTACATTTCATCGATAAATACAATAATATATATATTGTATTAGATTTATTAGTATGCATGTAGGTTTATGTGCCTATACTATTTTATAGGTTTTATGAATTAATATAAAATATTAATTTTGAGTACACTTGCTCTGCCTGCTCCAGATCTCATCTCCCTCATACACCGGTTTACTGGTAGAGAACTCTAATCTAGAGTTAAGCACACCATATGTACATCTTATTCCATGTCTTGTAATTCTTTAATGTACATAAAGTTGATTACAAACTTTATGTACATTAAAGAATTAAAGAACAAGAATAAAAAAATGTGTGTGAAAAAAAAAATACGTCATCATGTTGCGAAAATAAATCACAGGTGTTTGTTACAAATGTCATCGACCTAAATATTGATACGGATAGACCGAAAATCTCGGATCAGCCTGTACAAAATTTTGTTTGTCATCCGTTACAGGGCCGTCTCGCTGAAAATCAATTAATCATTTCCCTCCTCGTAATAAAATTTACTACTTGACGTCATTGCCGAGGGGCTTAGAAAACTCGATTTATTTTAGAGAGTCATCTATTTAATTGAAGCAACTTCTCGACTTTCATACAAAGGGACCCCCTGAGAGGGATTTTGGAGAAGGACCCTATAAGATTTTTTTGTTAACCCTTCCATATAGCTAGTTTATTTGTGGTGAGCTTACATGGGGTCAAGTGATAGGTCATTAACGAAGTGCGCCTACCTACAGGTACGCTTTTGATGGTCCGCAAAACTCCGTTATTAGAACTTATTTTTAGAATCAGAATTAGGTATCTTGTATATATCTTCTTCCTTGCAATTAAGAATTATTATTATTATAAACTCACTCCTGATTCCCGTAGGGGTAGGCAGAGATGATGGACTTCCATCTGCTGTGATCCTGGCACACAACCCTTGCCTCCTCCACATTCATCAATATCTTCATGCTTGCTTGTCGGTTTGTAGTAGACCGTACACATGGTGTATATATTTTTTTACGTCAACACTTTTTAAAACTAAGTCAAGGTCTCAAAACATAGGCCGCACGTACAGTCATGAGTAATAACATAGAAACATCCTTAAAATTCAAATTCATGTAACAACTTTAAATCGCAAAAATAAGTATGCTAAACTGTGGCCAATAATTATGTAAACGCTAAATTGTATCAAAATAAAGTACACACCCCTTGTACAACATTTGCTTGGTGGGGTGTGTACTTTATTTTGATACAATTTAGCGTTTACATAATTATTGGCCACAGTTTAGCATACTTATTTTTGCGATTTAAAGTTGTTACATGAATTTGAATTTTAAGGATGTTTCTATGTTATTACTCATGACTGTACACCGGGCACTATTTATTTATATTTACACGACTTTGCAAGGAAAAGGGTAATAGTTGTGTTTAATCATTCGTCACAGGCTTCGCTGTTCTGTACCTTCCTAATTAGGTTGAGAACTTGATAGCCACTTAAGTATAACAAATGACCATACCGATAAAATACCTAAATTAATTGAACCCTTCCAATATTTACTCAACAAGGAAACAATAGCAACAAAATTCAATACTTGGGTAATGTCAGCAGGCCATCAGTCTACACAAAAACGTTGGAATTTGTGTCGTATTGCCGTCCCGTAAAGTATCCTTATATTGTGCTGTAGACTGTACGAAGTTCGCAAAATTCCGCATTTGTTTCAATAAACAACTCATCTCACAAGAACAAGAAATAATTATCTTTCCGCCCCGCCAAGAGCCAATTTAGTACAATGATATAGGTAGGACTAGTGATGTGCACACAACAATCATTCAGCCTTGGTCTTTACATTTGGGATTTACGAAATAATAATTTTCGTTGGTTGGGCCCACATCTTACATTAAAATCTCTGACATAGTGGAGGCCTACCAGCTCTGATATCTAGAACAATATTTTGTGTCTCTCTCTTTGTATAACGCCCTTCCGAAAGAAATCCCTCGACCAGTAAACATGAAATTCCTTCTTTCTTTCCCATCCTCTCTTATTGTTAATATCCTGGCAAGATTTATTGAAAGTAACAACATTAAATTGTAATATTTGTTTTCTCAATCTCTATATAGTTACAATCGCAGAACTATTTATTTATTTTCTATTCTGCCTTTTATTTTCCTCAGAAAGCAATTTCCGCATAAAGCCTGTGCTGCCATCTATCTGTTTTGTTGGATGACTTAAGGTTTTATTTTTTTGGTTTATTTCGTTTAACCGTGCATTTTCTCAATTCGTTGGTCATCACCTAAGTACTCGACACTGGCAAAATTACTGTGCCAGCCACGGTAGAAGCCATATTTTAAAAAGTGAAGTGAAGTGAAGCAATATTTTGTACCGATCTTATCATTATTCATATATTTCTTTTCGTTAGCGACACCAACTATTATATATTCTGTGGCGACACAAGGGTTGAAATTTGAAATAATGCCTGATACTGATGTGCTGTCCTGGGTATAAGGCAAAGAAGAGTGAGTTACTAATTTTCTAAGTCAAGCATGGAGCGTTATACATACTGTTAATGTGGCATTCCTCTTAGCATCGTTTCACAGTTTAATTACTAGCTCACCATGGATCTTGTCGACTACAGGGACATAGAACGGGGCGCTGGTTGCTTGATTAAACCAATGCTTATTTGCCAATATTTGCCCAACACTATAGTCAAAGACATTGTAGTAGGACAGAAATCGGTCTTCATCATCGGGTTTTTCTTGTTCTACTAATTAAGGACAATGCTTATATTGGAATTTATTACGGCCATGTTATTATTGTTAAGGAAATATTATTAGTTGGAAATACAAGTTATTAATGTAAACATGCCCGGCATGTTCACTTACTTGTATTGTAGGTAAGTACTGCTTATTAAGGGCCTTCATTGAGCCAACTAGCGCCGCCAATCTTAAAAAAATAATATCTTTCAATATAATCAATTTTATTAAAAAAGCTATTTACAAAATGTTTATTACGATAAATACTATTTTTTAACTGCTTATTTATAACGTGATTTAATGTCGGTAAGTTGTAGTTCGCATAATTGCGAAAAACGGTCGTTTTTGGCACATTTGTGAACTACAACTTAGCTTGTCGCAATTATGCCATGTATTGCATATTGAAAAATAGTATTTATCGTAATAAACATTTTGTAAATAGTTTTTTTTTAATAAAGTTGATTATATTGGAAGATATTATTTTTTAAAGATTGGCGGCGCTAGTTGGCTCTATGAAGGCTCTTAAGTAATATTTATACATAACTATATTGAACAGATATAGAGCAAATCCTACCTGTATTAGTCGGTCAGTCACAATCACAATGAACAAACACCGTTCACCGACATCAGTTATAGCTATGATACAAATGGAATTAGAGCACTGGATGTGCATTGGGTTTATAAATTGGAAAACGACAAACTCCTAAAATTTAATTTACAGTTTATTATTACATAACTTTATTCTTCTACTACCTTGTGAGTTAGGGTTCCTAACTACGAGTGCGAATGCTCGTTTTTACTAAAATTTTCTTTGCTATACTTTGCAAACTTATCTCTATTTTATTGGTGTTGATTGCGGACGACTTGCCTAACAGGTATCCCTTCTTCTCTACTGTCTTGTGAGTTAGGTAACTGCGTCAAAGTGAGTCGTCTTTACTAGACATTATCGATCGTAACTTCGCTGTTCTCAAACTTATATACATTCTAATAATGTAGATGTTGTTGACTCAGGACGATTTGTCTAAAAGAGCTATCTTCTACTACTGCCATGTGATTTTCCTATCTGGAGTTAGGGGTCCTAATTGATGCAAGTGCGAATGGCTTGACAAGTTGTCTCATTTTGTACCTACCTCCCTGTAATCGGCATTTTGAATTCTGACTTGCACAGGTAGGCATATAAATAGATTTGGCGACTAATACATAAATACTACGTTATTCTTTGCCCTAGCCACTTCCCATGTCATTTGGGGTCGGCTCTCCTAATCTGAAAACAGACGCAACAGGACGCTCTGTCCTGGGTCGTTTCAGTTGTCACCTGAGCTGCTTCCAAGGGGGTCCCTTTTCAGGACCGCTGTCCACGTCAAGCGCGAAATTATAACGTAATACTACGTTATAAAACGAATAACATATTTATTTCCTATCGCTTAAGAGTGAGCGGGACGCGAAACTTAGTGACGATGTAAAAATATTCTTTAAAAAAGACATTTCCAGTGTTATCAAACATCTATGTAACAACAGTCCAATGGATTTCAGTGCCGGATACAGAAACCTTTGTTCCGATTCCACGTACGAGGAGCTCATATCAAAATTTGAGTGAATTTCAGAGCTTGTCTGTTCCATAACTGAAATTGACTTCTCCGAAACCTGTGCCTGAAGTTTGTCTTTATCATAGAAGTGTAATATTGAGCCGAGGAAAATGGCTAGGGGGCTGAGTGTAGCACGCTAATTTTAATCGTCGCTAAGCGAATCGTTTCGCTCACTTACCCGATGTATATATGACAATTGCCTAGGTTTAGGATTAGACCAATACAGAATCTACAACTATCTTTAGAGAACAACAACTGAACTATCTAAGACACAATTTCCGGCAAAAAAGTGAAATATAATCCTGAAAGACAAGTCAATGGGGCCTTCAATCTAAAGCCTTCAGGTCACTGGGTTCTAGAGAGGACGGGGAAGGTGGGAGGGGAGGGGGCCTTAAGGCGCCGGCACATGAATAATTTATTAAGACGTAATGAGCCGCGGGCAAGTCTTCAGTCACAGTGTACAGAAAATCTACGGAAGCCGAGCTTGCTCTTAATGGTTTTAAGGAAACCCCTTGGTTTAAGGTTTCGGTTTTAAATACGTAATCAGTGCTTAAAGTTTACGATAGTGCTTGAGTAAGTTTTGCTTTGCTAATGAATGGATTGTTGAAACAGTTGAAATGTCGAGTTCTTGGAAAGTTGTGGAAAGTCGATAAAAGTTTCAAGTGATGTTTTGTAAAATAAATAGTACTTACTTAATGTGTTAATTTTAGATGTATTGAGAATACATGAAGTTGCGTAAAATTGCGTTTAATTAAAACTGAAATAATAATAAATGTTATTTAGGGAGGCAAATATGAAGCCTTTGGCCAACAGTGGGACATCACAGGTAAATAAATAATTTATTGAAAATAAATAAATAATTGTTCATATTAACATCTATGGTGGTTGCACAGCATTGGAATTCTCATGATCAGTCTATTTTTATGTCCCCACTGCTCAGGCACAGACCTTCACTTAAATCTAGGGAGCTCGGGCCACGATCTATCACGCAGGCCCAGTGCGGATTGGCGGATTACACATGACTTAGTTTTTTTCTACAGCAAGCAGTTACGATGTTTTCGTCCGCTGTTTTGAGAGCATTCTGTAAATGTACGTAAGTTTTTCCTTAGAAGAAAAAAAACGAGGAAATCTCATTGCCACCTAGGATCGATCCTTCGATCGATCGAGTCTTGCAGTGCATCCAGATAACCCTGAAGAGAGCCCAGGCAATCCGCCATCAAGCACACGTCGTCGGCGTATAGGATCTCAAGTATGGAGAGTCTTTCGACCCGAGACTTGGCGCGAAAACGAGAAAGGTCAAATACAGATTTGTCGGTCCTGAAGATATTATTTTTTCAAGATTGGCGGCGCTAGTTGGCTCATGGAAGGCCCTTAATAGAATCAGCTACTAGTTGGGTATGTAAAGCTAACTACATCTCCAATATTACGATATTACTAAATAGAGATAGGTTATAATATCATATAAACAATAATCTAATCCAATGTATCGCTCAATCTCTAACAAGCAGTAAACTAATGTATTCCGGTATTCCAGAGCTATTCTCGATTTAGAGGTAGGGTTGTCGCTCGTTTATTAATTGTGTCAAATAGAGCTCAAGTAATTTGATGCTGAACACATTTTTCGAAAATCTCAGAATGTATGTAGGTAAAATTTGTGTAGGTAATACGAATTACCATCATATCAACCTCAAGTTCTAGCCGGCTGTTATTTGTTTTTATGAGCAATCGAACATAAAAAGATATATTTTTATGAAAATATATTCTACACTACATTACTGTGCACTTTAAATTGTTACCGAATTATAGGTACGACGGTCAAATAGTTTAAAAAAAAATTCATCTTATAAGTTTAGTCTCCTATAGGCTGGACTCGACAAACATAATCTCAAATTATGATAAATGCCCCACTCGTCCTGTCAATGACCGCCTGACTACGCATATGACGCCTACATTGAGTAGTCAGCCCAGGCACAGGCTTCGGCCTATTTGGGCTACTATAATTACACGCCAAAATCTATATTTTATGTCGAGTGCTTTGGTTTATACAACGTTACCGTGTCTATTTTGTTGTAATAAATAAAAAATATTTTTTTAACTAAATCTTCTCGACTTTCAACATTCCATTTTGTGAAATGTACGATATGTTAAAATTTATGTAAATTCGTTCTACCGAAATCCTTCTCCATCACCTTTTCCCAATTTTTATAACAGAACTTCAATCACATTCATTCAATCATGTTATCATCCAGTCTTCAATCATTTCACCCAAATTGGATCAGCTACAACCCTAAACTCCGCGTAGGCATCGTTCCGTCCGCGAATAGGCAGGGAACAAGCAGATGGTACCGATTATTGAACATGTACTTATTGTGTTGAACCATTCCCCTGGCATGTACAGTCTCAAACAGAGAATAGTACACAGAGGGCCTCATTAAGCGAGATTCTTCTTTTATACTATTTATACAGCCATCTATCACGCCATACAAATATTATTTGACACCAACAAAACCACAATTAATGATAACATCCAATGTCGGTAGCTAGCCATAGTGTGAACTGCCCCTTATCACGAACTCTTATAGCAGGATTACTTCAATAATACTTTATTATTTCGTACCATGTCGTCCATAATGGTACGAAATAACAAAGTATTATTGAAGTAATACTGCTATAAGAGTTCATGGTAGTAACTAACACGGCTAAATCGTTCTTCACACCTTTGTAACCACTGTGGTAACTTGCAGTGCAATTTCAACTCTTACGACGCAGATAATAAGAACGGTCCATTGTGCAAAGTGTTACACTTGATGTGGTTTGATGTGTACAACTGTACAAGTACATAGATAATTAATTATGAATAAAAATACTGTACAGAATGTCTTATTTTGTCTAAACTATTTTGCTGTTTTCTACTGTTTTATTACAGTCAATTGGCTGTTTCAGTCCCGTAGGGTTGGCAACACTGTTTAGTAAACTTTTTAGTACACTTTTCTCTGAAATAGACTGTACCCTGCCCTCTTCGGCCCTCCAGGCCTCCGACCCGATTCTAATATCTTTATGTGCGGCACGTTGCAGCATTTCTGTTTATTGGTTATGGTTGGAGTTTTGGGGCGTCTGTTTTTATAAAGCTCCTTTCAGAATAGGTACAGCTTGTACAATGCGAACACGATGTGCACTGTGTTTTCCACAGTATTTGGCTATGTTAGCTATTTACATAAAGCAAGGAACGGTGTATGGAGTAAGCTTTATTTATATCGCATACTTCCCGCTATTGCATCATAGGTCTTGCGTCGTAGCGTCTCTGTCATTCATTTGTGTCCCCATTGTTTGAATTTTCAATAGAAGTGGAACATATACAAAACCGATTTTTCTTTCTGCTTTTCTGCACTTTAGGTACGGAACCCTAGAAAAGTGTCAAATATACCCATTCCCATGTATTCGGATGTATACGAACAGTACAGTCGACAACCGAGAGAGTCGAAAACAGGGGGTCTCATTAAGGTTGAGATTTTCTCAAGAACCACTTTATCGATTGTAAAAATTCTTTCACTAGTAGATAGCTTAGACCCTGTGGTCTAACTTGTAATGTAAGAGAATTATGACAATATGTCGTTTATTTTTGAAAAAATATCAACCTTAATTGTCCTTGTACCCTCTCTCTGTGTTATACCGTACAAAGGCCAACCCGTCAACAAAACCTCGCGTCGATAAAGTGCATTAAATGTAGCTGACAAAGGAAATCCCTGACTCGAATCTCACGTATAAACCATTACCATTTTCTATTTATTTGTGGGCATGGGCCGGACCCATGTCAAGTATCGAGATGAAGTCACGCGCGGAAACCACTTACCGACCACTGTGGCGACAGAGCGACATATAAATTATATTTACGCCTCTAATACTTTTAAATGTAACAGGAAACAGCCCCATAAGTCATTGAATAGTAGTTAGTACAGTCAAAGAAAAGTATACCTACATTCACTTAGGGCTCCCGCACACGGGCCCCCGCCACAACCACAAAACGCCGCCACAGGCATATTTCCTGTAATTTTCATACATTTTATATGGACTCGACGCACACGGTTGGCGCCGGTGGCGGCCACACGCTACAAATCGTCGCAGCTTGCTTCTTGTGGCTCGCACCGACCACTAAACGCCGACACAAAAAGCCGCCACACGCCACTCGCGCGATTCCGCGCCCCTCTCTCCCTTGCCTCAGTAAACTATACTGCACGCATGGGTTAAAAAAAGTAGCAGCCACCGACCGCAAGTATCGACCACCGGCCACAAGTGGCTGTCGCGCGCTTCAGCTACCTTTGTAGCCGCTTCTAGCTTCTCGTGGCGGCGTTTGTGGCTGTCGCGTGTGGCCCGTGTGCGGCGACACTTATATATGACGTCAAACGTCATTCATACAAATAGCGATTCGGTTCAGTTTAGGAACCTAAACTGGATCGCTATTAGAGGTGAGAGTAACCCTGCTGTATGCCTGTTGTTATTAGAGCGTTCAGTGTATGTAAATTTAAAAGAAACACGAGGGACACTTTTTATATGGCCGATCTAGTCCACCGAAACTTTTAGACCTTACCACATCAAAGTCAAATTTCTTTATGTCAATATATTTTTTTAATTTACATTTACACCATTTTGCAAGGAAAAGGTGCCAACGCTGAGGAGAAAAAGTAGCAAAAAACTTTCAAAAGCACATTTAAAATAATGATAATACAATTTATTACTTAATAACTATACAGGTACGTAACTATTACTATTGTTAGTAAGTTTATCCCTCATGCGGAACCGGCGACACACACCATGCATGTTCATCGTATCTCTGAGTTCTCTTGAATCATTAAAATGGTGTAAGTAATTAATTGAACCCCATCATAACTAATTGTCATGTAGGTGTTGACGAACCCACAGGGACTACCTAATTAAGTAACCATAGCAATGGTGGCTATGGTAACTAGCTTAATAAGGTGTTGCGGTTCCTTTATATCATGAAAGAAAAATGTCGCCGCGCTCCAAGGAGAACCTAAAGCTCTTTGTTGTCACTTTCACTCTCATTCGTAAGAAAGATACATCTGTTTTTATATGTTCGACTTCTATTGAAAATTCAAAAAATGGAATAACAAGTGAGGTGTAGAGACGCGATAAATTGTCATGCAAGAGCGGAATCTGCGATGTCAATACGGCTAACTCCATCGTCGGTTCCTTGCTTAATGCTTTATCAAAGCGATCATGCGATACAACGCGCTGTTGCCACGCTGCCATATCGAGGTGTTACAGGTGTTCAGTTTTTCACAATTCTTACTGTCAACTCTTTATTTAACTAAAACCTATATTTTAATAAATCGATAGTACTACCGAGACTAAATCATCTCGCTCGGGGAAAACAGCCACAAAATTTTCACGTTCTAAATATATAATTTAGAACCCGCACTGGGCCCGCGTGGTGGATTATGGCCCGAGCTCCCTCGATGTGAGGGAAGGTCTGTGCCCGAGCAGTGGGGCAATATAAATAGACTGATGATGATGATATATTTAGATACCTACGGTAAACTTTATCAATAGTCCTACTTCGCGCTCGGGAGTTAACGTGACTGTCGAGCTGCTTCGTCCAGAGTGACGACGCTACGGCGAATCCTCGGGAGAAAGAGAAGACATCTTGAATATTCTGTACATGACATTGGCAAATGACGAATTGTCGAGTCCATTAATAAAATAAATAAATATACTTTATACAGCATATTGCAATTGATCCTAAGTTAAATAATATCAGTGAACCTGGTCCAAAGGCTTTATCATGTTATCGCGTATGTATGACGCATCGTCGCCTTTCTGTCGTGAAACTTAAGCCTGGCGTAATAAAGGATTGACAGTACTCGAGCTTCTGACGTGAACACTGAACACGAGTGAACACGTTCGAGCACAGAATTACTGTCAGTGCGAACAAGATTCACAAATTGACAGAAAACGGAAGGTTCAATGTAAATCGAGGGTTAGACTTAGTACGCGTTGAAAACCAGAAGTGAAGATCGACAGTTTTTCTCTATAAGATCATCAATGATACAACTTGCTCATCATCATCAGCCCGTTTCTGCAGTCCACTGCTCATGCAATAATTTGCCCATGACAATTATTTTATGTATTTCTTTGTCGGTCTGTCAAGAAACGTTATAAGGTCAGTGATCGTCTACAACTATAAAGCGTTCCACACACAGCCGCAACCTGCACGCGGCTTGCAGCCTGCGATCAGTTGAAACGCATGCCCCAACCCAACTTATGCCGCAGATCGTTACCTATTGGACGTTAACGACGTGAGAAAATAGGGCGATGCATGCGTTTCAAGTTTCAACTGGCCGCAGGCCGCGTGTAGATCGCGCCTTAAGGCGAGGTGTTGGGACGTTTTTAAGTTTTTCGATGAAGGCTACGGCACTAACTACTGAAATTAAAGGCCTGAAAAAAATATATATCAATCTTGGGGTATCTATTTAGGGACTGTTGGCTACCGATACACGATTGGACAAACTTCGCTCGATAGAAAAAAATCACAAACATACCCCTTTCCTATCTTTTCACTGAGTAGTGTGTCTAAACTAAAACAGTTATTCATACAAAATATATATCAAAATGTAGGTTATTATAAATAGAGGAGCTTGATAAATTAAAAATCTGTTGTTTGTAACGTTTTTTTTTATACCAGACAAAATTTAAGAAAAAACACAATTTGTATAAATATAAATGCACGGCGCTACGAGCTTCAGTGCGCCGCTGGGCGCTGTCGAGGTCGGACCTGTATCGATTTTTTCCAAATGTTCCACTTTGGTCTTTACCTTGGAATAGTTGGAATGCTCCCACGATCGTCATAACGTAATAAAATTTAAAATAATACGAGTCGAATTTGGTCACACCTATACTTTAAGATTATTAGTTTACAAATCACGGAATGATTGTGCATCGTTTTGAATAAAAAAAAGGACTCATAACCTAAAACAGATATTCCTTAACACAATAGATTTTTCGCGAACCATGTTTTTGAAGTCATCATATTACACGCGACACGAACACCAGTGTCGAGTGTCGTATATTGGGAGCGAGCAGTGGTCTGATAATTGCAGATGAAGACAAGTCGGCTAACATTACAGTGGGGCTATAACATTACGGTTCTCAAAACGATCAAATCATACCATGTCATAGCGGCCGTGAAAGGGACAGTGCTATTGCATTGGTATAGCGGCGTCTCTGTTTGGCGCGCCATGGGGGGCTTATCAGTAACTTCCAAATAGACCAAAGTGGAACAGGCCAAAACAAATGACTATTGACGGTGATTTGTCCCACAGAGCGAACGAACAAACAGCAATCGAACTTAAAATAGTTTGTACGTAGTTGCTACTTGTAAAACTATGTACAGTGAACATCACATAAAGTTTGCCACATTTTACTCTAAGCACAGTGATAATACGGGCCAAATTTCAATAGCTACGTAGTTATAGACTGATGCAATATACACTGTGCCTACTTTTAAAAGTACAGTCAACAGCACATAATGTGTGTCATGTTTTACCCTACGCAGTGATAACACGGGCCAGATTTCACCATCACTGACGTCACACCTGACACCAATAATAATACTTACCTAACATCACGTTACAAAATTCGTCATTTATTTAGTTTTATTGATACAATTGACAGTTTGTCACTTAAAGTCAAAAACAGATTTGTTGTAATGTAACCTCTATGGTTATTAAAATTTTAATAAATTTTGTATTTTATAAGAATTTATGCTCAATTTTTTATTAAATCGCGTGAAAGTACTTTCAAAATATATTCCCCTAGCAAATAATTTGATTATTCCTATTTTTCACTTTTATTACAACAATATTACCTAATTGACATTCCTATTATTCCAGGTCTTTTTTTCCGTCAGATTAGTATTAACAATTAACATAGTATTTTATTCTACTACGTCATACTACATCACTACGCTACGTTACGTCAATATAAATAACTTAAAAAATAATTAAAATATATAACCTGTAGACGCGAATTTGACTGCACTGAACCCACTCCGGACGGTCGGTTTAACGTATGTCTGCTTATGACCTTCCGTATAAATAAATACGTTTAAAAGTACAAATTGCTTTACTTTATTGTCAACTAGCTTCTGCCCACCACTTCGTCTGCGCAGGATTATAAATTATAGCCTATGTGTTATTTTGATGTATAATATGAGCTATATTATTGTAAAGTTTCATTCAGCAACATCCATCCATCCATCCAAACTTGCGCATTTATAATATTAGTGGGAGTGGTATGGGATTGTCACGAGCACAGCCCGTGTTAGGGCCAGTGTAGAAGTTGAAGCCTGGTTGGCGGCGAGAGGTGAACAGGAGGGGTGATGATGATACGGTTCCGAGTTGACATAATGTGCGACAACATTTAGTAGATATAGACAAAAGTTCAAGATTTGAAAGAAATATTTTCCGACAATCGCGAAAATTGAAATAAGTAACTCCGAAGCTGTCAGACTTGTGATATCCCTATTTGGCATTAAATGGGTCGATAATGTTGGCACCGACAAGTGGACTTCGGTATATCGTCTATCCGTGGGGCATTCTGTATAGGTATTATTATGGGTAGCGAGCTGTGACGTCACAGTGAGGACACTGGTTACGCTTACTCTGTGTACCTGCGCGAGTAATGACCCCGATCAATGCGCAGTCATCCCTCTCTCGCCCCTCCCTCGCCCCGCACCTCACCCCCTCACTAGGCTCAAATGACCCCATGGCCTCGCCTTAAGGCATAAAAACTTGAGGCGAGATTTGTTTCTCATATTTTTTAAGCGACCACAATAAAATTAGCACTATTTTGCTTTGTTACGAATTTCGACGGAACGAATAGTCTCTACCACAATACTCTACGTATATAGACCCATAAACATATTCGAATCTGTGGGATTCGATATACGAATAAGAACCCGATAACCCGAATATTCGATAGAACGAATTTTGATACCATTAAATACAATCATCTTATTAACCGACTGCGCAGCAAAGGAGAGTTATTGAAGTACGGACAACAGCAGATCAATGGTAACACTTGCAGTACGATTTCAACTCTTGCGACGCAGATAATAAGAACGGTCCAAAGTCGATCCAATGTTACACTTGATCTGCTTTGATGTGTACTAGTGTCCTCTCGCGTCACCTCTAGTAATATAAAATAAATCAAGAACTAATTGTTTATGAATTTTATATGAGTTTCCATAATAATAGATATAAAGGAACATATAAAACTGTTCGTGTTCTATTAAAATCCGATGGTGGAAGATAAATCTTTTCTCCAGCGATGGATATTGATTACGATAGCCTTTGGCAATCGTCCATTTGTGGCCCTTTTGTTATTCAAAGATTGGTCCGATACTATCTATAAGAAGTAGTTGCTACTATCTAATCATCATGTTCGTCACGTTCTCATTGGGTAAAGTTTATTTTGCTGGACCATCAAGATTATTGGAAGCAATATCTTAACGACATCCGTCTGAATATTGATTTTGTAAAACATAAGTATAGGTTTTCGTGTCAATAAGATTTTTAAGCCTCGTATCCATTAGGCAACATTTGACGCGCGATATGCTGCACAACATTCTGCTCATAATGTTGAACGGCAACAAGAAACTTTTGTTCAGCAACGTGTTCTGTTCAGACAACGTCGCGCGTTGTTGTGCAACGTTGCTGATCTTCGAGCGTCACGTGCGCGTCAATTGTTGCCTATAGTGGATACATGGCTTTATTGACACAAAAACGCGTAAATTACTACACTCTACTATACTAATAAGTGCTCACATAAACCCTGTAAGGGCAACGCAACATTAGATACTTAAACAATTAATATAATGATAATTAAATTTCAATTTTGTCAGTCAGTCAGTCATAGTCAGTAATACATATATTAAGTACGTGTAGCTCATATATAGCTTCGTTCTTTAAAACTACCTAGAATAAAAAAACCTTGCCTAAAAACAGTTTTAAAAATTCGGCCCTCTTGGGAGGGTGCCCATCACACTGGCGGCATTCCCGCGCTGGGTGGCTAGACTCAGCCTCGTTCTAGTATCTCAGTAACCTATAAAACTGGGCAGAGTATCGAGTGTGGAAAACCAACAGCTAGTTGTGGGAACAACTAGGCAAAACTTCCGTTGGTACAGTTCCGTCCAACTTCGTTCCCTGCGGACGTACAGACGTGACGGTAAATGTTCCGCTTGGAGGATTTGTTAGGAAAAGATTGGTACTTCCAAATAATTATACTGTTTGGAAAGGAAACTTCTGGAATAGAGAATAAAGTTGTTCGGATATGAAGTTTCACTTGCCTCTAAGTGTATCTCAATATAACGGAAAACATACTAAGCGACCAAATTGGCGATGTCTTGAAAAATGATCAAGTACGGTCTACTACAAAACCGACGAGCATGCATGAAGAGATTGATAAATGTGAAGGAGGCAAGGGTTGTGTGCCAGGAACTCAGCAGATGGAAGTCCATCATCTCTGCCTACCCCTACGGGAATCAGGCGTGAGTTTATAAATAAAAAATACTATGCGTTCAGTATCTGTAGGTTCTACGACTTTTCGATTTTCTAGAAAAATACCCACTTTTCATACATTTTGTATTTATCTATACGAATCATTTGGTGTCGATTAGTATAAGACATTAATTTGTTTGTAATTTTTATTCGAATAATCGTAGGACAAATGTTGTTCACGTTCAGTTACCGATACTGATCATTATCCCTTCGGCTTACTATATAACATATCCATTACACCCTGTTTATGTAGGCAATTATAATGGATGTGAAAGGGCGAGAACCGGGTTGAGTGGCGTGCTTGGGAGAGGCCTACCCCCAGCAGTGGGCTGAATACTGGTTGACGATTATATAATAGAGGGAACCGAAAGTATGGATTATTGTATCGTCTTAGGTATACTTATATTAATATATATATACCGAGGATTATAAAAGGACTAATACAAAATACACCGGGTACAAGGACCACCATAAATGGAGATGAACAGGACACATGATCCGGGACTCTGTAACGTTCACTATGTACACATAGTGCCCATTCCATATATTTATTTATATATATTAACTGTCTATATATTATCATTACATTTCTTACACACTGTACTGTACTTATCCTGTATTCACCAACATTCAGTAATTGAAAGAGTCAAGCGACACAGCATTCATTGTGCCTGTTCTATTTTTAGAACGTCATCGATAAGCGATTGGAATGTGGGCCGAAGCTTTACCGGAGTAACATAAGGAGGATAATGTCTTTACAGCATCTGGCATTGGGTGCCACCCACAACATCTATTTCTCTCAGACACGGGGCTTACAATATCCAAAGCTTGCATGCTTTCTCTGTCTAACATTTTACTCAAAAAAAAACAGTGGAATATTTTGAACCTCTTGAAAGCGTGCGACTGACGCCGAGCTGACCACGTTAAAAATTAATTATTTGCATTCATATTTAGCTTTTGTTTATAGTGCAAACCTTAGCTGACTATACATAAAGTCCACAATTATTATATTGTTAGTTTAGCGGATGAAGACTGCCAACTTTATTTTGTAAAATCGTTATCGACGCTAGAGAAACAAAACCCAAACAATTCTCAAGAGTGTGTCGCCTAAAGTACACTGGTGTTGATGTTTGGCACTGAGCTAAAGCACCTTGGGACCACATCACACCGTAGCGGGGTTTTATTGCAATTATTTTGTATGGAAATATCAAAATCTTATTGGAAGAAGATTATGTCAAGTTTATCCTCAGGATAGATTGCAAATAATGTTGTTGCAACTTATAATTAAAAATATTTACAGTATGATTGCAACTGAGGCAGTGAATGTCTAAATAGCTAATTACTATGTGTATGATGGTGTTTCTCCGATCAAATATCACTACAATAGATGGCCAATCAATATCATATGTAAATACCATAATGTTTGGGAACAAATTACAGACAAACTGTACCTGTTCGGAGCGAATTCGGAGGTCCGCGTCGTAAGGGTTACACGACAGTGTGATGGGAGGCCAAGTTATTATAAAAAACAATTCTTTCGAATTGGGTCACTTACAAAGAAATACTGTGTTCAAGGGCTGAGAATTCTTAGAGTTGTAGGGCGTTGCCAACCAAAACTACAGAGTAGGGATTTGAATTAGGGACAGTCACCCGCGGGCCGCCGACGCAACTGGTAAAATCTGGAACTAGACTTCCGGAAACTTCAGTTAGGAAAGTCAGTGCAATTAACTTAGAGTAGGGGCGCGATTGGACATTCAAATAAATGTGCGATAAAGTGACAGTGAGAGCTCGTCATAGCTCTAAATATAATCAGTGTCAGTGAAATACAAGTGCTAACTGAACGTTATCTCATTTCAGTTAAGTCGGAGTGAGATGCGGTCTCTGCGGTTCCGGACAGCGGCAGCTTCGTGTCCGGCGTAGCCTACGTTGTTTTTCTCACGGTATTTGACTGATAAGAAAATGGGTAGACTCCATGGTTCCTTTCAGTGTACGAGCTTCGCCCACCCCACATTTCGTTGGGTAGAATTTCATATTAATCAATTATCTATTAGGCTAATATAGGAGTGAGAGTGAATGGCTATAAATTAGATGACACTGGACTACTTGACCATTATTCTTCTCTACATTTAATTTTCATCCCCACAACCAACTTTAACCACTCTACACTTCATAATATACCTACGCAAAACTATGCGCAGTGCGCTTTATATTGGATGTAATCATCCGTCAATTATTTATCTCAACTACTGTTATCCTACAAAGGATTTACTTCGATATTCATCACAATCTCATCGACAATGTGCGATATTGCACTGCACCTATCACTATGGATTTAATTACTATGTTATGAAGTGGCCGACCGATACTAACTAGGTCGTGAAAATTATCTACCATTATTGGTTTTATTTACTATGACTGAATGTCTGAATGTTTACGTGGCCGACCGACACTAATAGGTCGATAATCTTTACTACAATTTAATTTCTATATTATTATAGTGGCAGACCGACACTAATAGGTCGATAATCTTTACTACAATTTAATTTCTATATTATTATAGTGGCAGACCGACACTAATAGGTCAAGAATCATTACTACAATACCTTTAATACTACGATACGAAGTGGCCGACCGACACTAACTAGGTCGATGAAAGTTATAGTGGCCGACCGACACTAATAGGTCGATAATCATTACTACAATACCTTTAATACTACGATATGAAGTGGCCGACCGACACTAACTAGGTCGATGGAAGTTATAGTGGCCGACCGACACGAATAGGTCGAGAAACATTACTACAATACCTTTAATACTACGAAATGAAGTGGCCGACCGAAACTCATAGGTCGCGAAAACATATTTTCAATCGCTGAAATAATAGCGCACCGATGGATAGTGGCCGACCGAAACTAATAGGTCGCGAAAACGTATTTTCAATCGCTGAAATAATAGCGCACCGATGGATGGTCTCTATCACAAGGCCAAAACTACCTTCTAACTATAACAAAACTTATATACCCCACTTCCCCTTGATAAAACGTCGTTACGCCGTCGTAATAACGTTGTATGTACCTTTTGTTCAGTACAGGATATTGCAACATTTGCGTTGGGTTTATACACGAGCTTCACGCACTAGATGACACACGCGACGGGCCTAGACTAGCGGCAGAACAGAGTTCGGTTACCTAGGTCTCTTGCCAGCAGGGCGGGGGTGAACACCAGGGTCTCCGGATAGACCTGTTGATGCGCTAGGAACTCACCACTACCGGGGGGACAGTACAGCTCCCTTACGGCTGACCGGGTCAAACTGGAGCTGGACTGACAACCGCGCCGCGATGTAGGGGTAGCCGCGCCGTAATCGTTAATGCTCTCCCACAAGTACGTAGGCATCCGCGTCGCGCGTTCGAATATTAATCGGAACAGATAACAATGACTAGGACAGTTAGGGCACCGGGGTTTTATGAGAGACGTATGTCATTGTGTAGATCGGTACGTAGTCGAAGGTTTGATAGTTAGCTAGAGTAGGATCGTTGTTAGGTCGTAAACACTAAAGGATTTGTTGGCATATGAGACTGGGGCGGGGGACCCCAACATAGTCCATATGGTGGCTCGGGTGTTAGGTGTGCTGGGAGCCCGAGATGTCACGTCGATTAGGTTCCCAATTCTAAGATCTTATGATCTTAAATCCAATGGTTCCTTGTGTCGAGTCATGTCTAGGAGGTTGTCAAAGTCGTACGAGAGATTGAAGCTGTATCAACAAGAGTTGTGATCATGTATAGTTTATGTATTTGTGTATGTATCATGTGTTATATTAGTATAAGAAGTGATAGTGTTTGTGTGCGTATTATGTGGCCATGAAGAGAGAAAAACGAGCCGCTGGTACGAGGCGCTGCTGAGCCTCACATCGTGCAACATTCCGCGGGAATTTTAGCTCAGCTAAGTAGCATGTGACGCTTAATATCGAACTCTATTATTTTGTGACTGTCATTTCATTCCTTATTTGATTTTGTGTGTGTGTGTGTATTTACGTTTCTCTGCAGGTTTTCATTCTTTTTAACCATTTCTGATAACTACAGTCTTAACAATAAACATTCTTATCTACGGAAATAATTAACACAACGTAATGGGTCCTTTAGGATAGTTAGAACTAGATGATCACGCCAGGCCAATTTATATACTATATGTTAGGGTAGGTTACTTAGGTAGGACGTAGATGCTTTACATATATACATTTATTTGTATATAAGTACAAGTGTTACAACTCCCAAGACAAAAGCGTTACTGATTGGTATCCTAGAGATGGAAAGCGCAACAGAGGACGTCAACAAACTCGATGGGAAGATGACCTGAAACTCGCAGTTGGACACAACTGGAGAAGGGTGGCACGAGACAGATCCCAGTGGAAAATGTTGGAGCGGGCCCATTCCAAAAGGCACACTGTACTACGGGATATACTAAGACAATCCCCTCAAAAATACTATTTTTATGTAGTTCAGAATAAAAGGCTTATTATTATTAATACAAAATACACAAACGTCGTTGTTCAACAAATAAAATGAAAACGTAAACATCTCAAACAGAGAGTATTCCGATGGATATATTCGACATATCGACTGTACTACCCTTATCAAAGTAGACATTATGGGGGCATTCGTCTTGGTAAATAAATTGTACACCAAAATACAATGTCGGACATTTTTTATATTCTTTTAAACAATAATAAACCCAGCGACATTTATTTTGTGAAATAAATAAATTATTATTGAAAATAAAAACATCACATCATCAATATAAGAGAGCAGATAGAAAAAAATTATGCTGCATAAAGCTACCAGTATAAATTGAATCAAAGTTAGTATTCAAAATAACACCAAAACTAAATTATGGTAAATATGTAGGTATCTACTAACTGTAGGTGTGATTCTGTTTTCAAATCTAAAGTTAAACCTTAACAAAACTGTCACTCTTACTCATATACTTTCTACACTATGTAAGACTAAGAAAGACGACGCGACGCACTGTTTATGTGGGAACCCGTTTAGCGAGGATTAAATGACTATGCCAGATTCTGCCCCACCATCAACCGCAAGTTGTACAAGATAACGAATAAGTGTAAACAAAATCTCAGTTTTTCATTAAAATTACTGGTTTAAAATAAAGTTTTGTACAAGATGCGATTCGAAAAAAACAGCTTAATTAAGAATTCAGAAAATAGTAAGCGATTTACTCATTATTTTTGTTATTCTTCTATAGGAGTTGCGAGAGTAGTAGAAAATGATACTGATTATGATTATGCAATATGAAACCTGTAATAAGTCCCCAACAAAATGGCTTAAATGGTCACGTAGTTTTGTAGGTGGGGCAAAGCTCCATTGAAATCTGGCAATGTCTTGTAGCGACTAAAGCTAATAATTAGAGTTAATTACACGCATGTCTAGCACAGCAATAACAAGGTAAGTTAGTTAAAATAGAAGAACACTACAAATTACCCGCAACGACAAACGTAGACAACGGAAACAAAGCAATAGCTAATGGGAATTTTAATGAAGATCTCACTTCATTTAAAACTATATAAACAGATTCAGGGAGCTTGAACAAATAGTAGGCTCTCGAAGGTCTGAATAGTGATGTCGTAAAATTGACAAATCATCATATCGATGGTAATAATTTAATAAAGTCAAAGTCAAATTTATTTATTGCAAGTAGGCACGTTGAGTACATTTTTGCACGTCAATATATTTTTTTAATATACATTTACACCACTTTGCAAGGAAAAGGTGCCAACGCTGAGAAGAAAAAGTGGCAAAAAACTCTCAGCAGCACATCATCATCAATCAAACCTGGCACATCATCATCATCAGCCCGTATCAGTCCACTGCTGGACGTAGGCCTCTCTGAAAGCACGCCACTCAACCCTACTCTCGGCCCTCTGCATCCAGTCTCTGCCAGCCATCTTGCGAAGGTCATCCCTCCAACTGGTCGGGGGGCGTCCCACGTTACGTTTAGCCGTTGGTGGCCTCCATTCGAGAACTCGCCTCATCGGTTATCGGTTCTACGACAGATGTGACCAGCCACTTCAGTTTACTGATTCTATGAGCAATGTCAACCACTTTTGTCTTCTGGCGGATATACCCGCCTAATTGTTTCATTTATTGATCATAATTATGTCGGATGATATGATTGATCATAGTTATAATAGGTGTACTTATACGAATTTACAATCAACCTTATTTTCGCTTATTTCAAGCATGCAAAACAATAAATCACATAATCGATACGAAATCAAGATCAATCGATTGAAAATCACCATCAATAATATAGTTGGAACGTACTATCGATATTAATGTCACATAAGGACACTATCGATGCATCAACCATCGAATTTCAGCCAACGCTACTTCAACGCTCGGAGTCTCGGATCTTGATCAAACAGGAAGGAGCACGAACGCTCTCGACAAACAAAATTTGCCGTGGAGTAAAGGCTAGCTTATTGGAATAGCTTCTATAGCATATGTGTATTGGAAGTAATGTAAGTCAATATTGTGCCATTTTATGGCTTTAATGTCATTGGGATTTAGACAGATTATTTTGTAAAACTCTTTACTTATTTTATTTATTTATTTTATTAATGGACTCGACAGTTCGTCATTTGCCAATGTCATATTACAGAAAATTCAATGTATAATAGTCTTCTATCTTCCTCCAGGGGAGTCGCCGTAGCGTCATCACCCTGGGTAGCCGCGTCTTCTTGTCTTCATCCACAGGAGACGCCGTAGCGTCAATCACTGTGGACGAAGCAGCTCGACAGTCACGTTCACTCCCGAGCTCGTAGTGGGAATCTTGACCATGGCGCCAAACTTCAGATCCTGCTTGAATTCTCCAATAACTTCACCATACTGTCATTCGCGAACATTTTCTGAATAATTTAACGTGATATTAAACACAAAACACCCACTGTAGACATTAAACTGAAAATTATTAAATAATTTCGCAACCGTCGTTTCCCGCCATTTTCAAAAAGCCAAAACTCTTTACCAGGCATAGGAGCGGCTAAAACATACTTTATTCATGTTTCTACGTGCCATATCTTCTTATTCACAACTCACCCTGTGATGATTCTGTATTTTTAATCCATACTGGTTATAATGCCATCTCCTTTTCTACATCTCTGTTCCCACGCATTTTCTGCGTTAGAATTCAAATTATTATCATTATTCATATTGCGTCTTTAGTCAGATACCTGAGTGTTTTTGTCCGTTCAGTTTATTTCAGTGTAGGTGTATTGAAACATTTCTTTACTGTTATTGGGTGTTCTAGTAACCCCAACATCTATGGTGTAGGACTCTTCTATACCTTGACGATCATACTTTAAATAGAGATTATTGCCTTCCACACACAGCCGCGACCTAGCCGCGATCTGCGATCAGTTGAAACTCATGCCCCGCCTCATTTTCTGGGCTTTTTAACGTCCGGTAGGTAGCGATCTGAGGCCTGCGATCTACGTCCAGTAGGCAACGACGGCAGAAAATGAGGCGGGGCATGCGTTTCAACTGATCGCAGATCTCGGCTAGGTCGCGGCTGTGCGAGGCAATGTTACCATTTTGACAAGTCCAGTGGGGTTACTCTCACCTCTTATAGCGATCCAGTTTAGGTTCCTAAACTGACAATTTGCTACAATGACGTCAAACGTCATTGTAGCAAACAGCGATTCGGTTCAGTTTAGGAACCTAATATCTTTCAAACACGGTCTTTTAAACTTTCCTTTGTTTTTTTGTCTCCTGATCGAAAATCTATTTTTCTTGGCCTAGGCTCGTCACACAAATTCGGTATTCCGCACACAGGACGAGGAGGAAAATACAATAATTCGTACGTGTCCACACGATTTGGCGCACTGCAGCTGCTTTGCTTACAGAGAATTTTCAATACACTACATTTGACTAGAAACTAGTGTTATTTCTGCTGAATTCCGTGACTTTTGGGTGTACATCTTTCAATTTTCATATTTAAATCTTGCAATAAGGCAGCCACTTTCCTTAAATCTTGCAATAAGGCTTGGTATCTTTCATGACTTCATGTTTAAGACATTGGCAAAAATATAGATGTTACCAACTTGCTGTACAAGTTGGTAACATCAATATTTTTGCCGAAGACAGATAAGTATACAGGGGGCCTCAATAAGGTTGAGATTTTCTCAAAAGCTACTGGACCGAATTTAATAATTCTTTTACAGTTACATAGTTTTAACTTTTATCTATCAAACAGTGAAAGAATTCTTGCAATAGGTCAAGTAGTTTTTGAGATAATCTCAACCTTAAAAACTCTCCTATAAACCTTTCTCTGTGTTTCACCGTACACTCTTCTGATATCAATACTGGAACACATCAGCATAAGATAAGACCCTTCTTTTACGTTAATCCCATTAATGAAATCTTCTAACTGTTTATCACATTTACCAGAATTTCTAAGTAAATTCCCACAATATTACCTGATTGATGTTTATCAAAGTGTTAGAATTTGTATTACGCATTATCCATGCTCGGTGTACAAATTAGAACATGATGAAAAAATTCTTTATTAAGTATGTATAATACGATGAAGATTTTCATCATGAAATTTTTCATCATGTTCTAATAAAGCGTTATTCATCATGAGTCTATTTTTTATGTCCCTCTACTGCTCGGTCACATCATATTAAGGGAGATCGAGCCATAATCTTTTTTTATATATATATATATATAGGAAGCCAACAAGACACAGACGTAATTAACAGAGTTAAAATTCTTATTTCACTAACATGCATATACAATGCCTTACTTATAGGCTAACTCAACTTTTGTACTATACTTATATGATAATAAAAATCTAGCACACATTCATCAATTGGGACTAAAATGATGATTGAGTAAGTGCATGCATTGACTCTATACTTGCAGATAAAGATTAACCTGAACCTTTTGGCTAACACGGACATTGACAAGATTTTCCATTTCCCTATGTTTCATTTCCTTCGTAGAAAATTATTTTTGAAAATGTATCTACATTTTGTTTTATTTGCCATCCACATACGCGTTCAGTTAATGCTTTCATTTAATGCAAATTGGTCAATTTACATAAACCAGTAACGGCGGGCTTTATGTGCATTTCGAGTTAGCCTTTAACATTTAGCAAATATCGAATGCCATTCATTGACTATCGATTTCATGATTTGTGTTTACGTCAAATGTTAACTAATTTAATTATCAATTTAGTTTTAAATGAGTATGAACACTGATCCGCGGTTAGACATATACCTAGTTTAACATCACTTCCCTTAAACCGTACTTTGTGTCTTTCATACTTCGTTAATAAAACGTTTCAGCTAGATGGGTACCGTGACTTAAGGCTTTATATGCGCGTATTTTCAGTTTTTCTACGGAGGCTACGGCATTAACTACTAAAATTAAACGTCTGAAAAAAATATACAGCAATCTTGGGGTGTCTCTTTAGAGACTGATGAATACCATAACGAGGAGAGGAAAAACTTCACTCGATAGAAAAAAATCGCAAACATACCTACCCCTTCCACGTCTTTTAAATGAAAATTTTATCTAAACCGAAATAGTTATTCATACAAAATATATATCAAAATGTAGGGTACTATAAATACGAGAGCTTGTTTAAAAAAAAATCTAATTTTTGTTGGCGTATTTTTATTTCCCTGCCAAAATTCATAAAAATACGAATATCGAGGCACTGCGCCGTACTGTTCACTCCGCCGCTGCGGGGCATCTTGTGTCTCACTCTTGCTTTTGACAACCATATAGCGCCTTAAACCTCAGAATACCTTTTAATTAGGTTTACTAAAAATAACTCATGAATTCAATATTGATATTTTTGTTGGCAGTGGCTTCTCAGTGGTGGCACCTGAGATGGCAGTACCTGGTAAAACAACTGCTGTCCTGGTCACTCTCCATGGAAGAGCAGGAGACGACGTCGACCCTCTCAACGTGACTGTGAGGCTAGAGACACAGGATGCTGACAATGATGTGAAACTTCTGACAACGGCCAGCCAGATGATTACAGGTAATTATAATGTACTTAATAGGATTAAGATTTACCTACAAAACACTGAATACAAAGATGTCACCAGAAGAATATGGGACCATGCTCCATCAAAATATCCCTGACTTTATGATACGAGTATTGAATTCATTGATGCTATTGTCACCTAATCTAATTACTGGATTGCATCGTGCTGCATCTTAATTATGAGGAAGTTTGAACCATCAAGAAGTAACAATAATAATCATACTGAAGTCAGTGACCGCACGATCTATTAGCATGATATTGATAACTAATGAAATATATTTTCTATCTTCTTCTACCAGTCACTTCAAGTCGTTTTTCTCAATTTCTCCTTTCCATGCAAACTTTAGTGTATATTCGATTGCCTACCACACTCTATGCATAAAATTTACCTATCGATTCAAAGTATAAAGTATTCTCCGCAATTTAAACAAAAGAAAACACTTATTTTTTTGTTTGTATGATAAAGTACTTTTGTACCCATTTGGTAGTCAAATCTCGTGCATAAGAGTTTAGTATTAAAATATGTGCTGTAAAGAAATTTGCATGAAAAAGAGGAATTGAACCTAGGCTAGGTACTTTCAGAGCGAAAAATTCAATAATGCTAATGGAAAAATCACTTGAAAATTAAT
The DNA here is from genome assembly GCA_963506565.1 of Tachystola acroxantha. Taxonomy (NCBI): domain Eukaryota; kingdom Metazoa; phylum Arthropoda; class Insecta; order Lepidoptera; family Oecophoridae; genus Tachystola; species Tachystola acroxantha. Next base: position 3,708,880 of record OY735879.1, on the reverse strand, counting down.
ACCATTTGAAAGCTTCGCAGCATCTCGTTGAAGTTATTGCTGCAGTAGTAAAAATCTCATTTCGCACCAGACGTTATTGGAAACTCGACTTATTGGCAAAGATATGAACTGCGTTCAAAGTGCATGTAACCGGAAAATATTCGCTTTGCTAGCAAAATATTGAGATGTATTGACAATTTGCCAAGTTCCAGTACATATTGGAAATGCAAGTAACTCTGTTGGCGAAGTAATAAATTTTGTAACCGATGCAGGAAAGTGCTCAGAAAGTATTGAATAAATAATGCCATCAAAAACCATAAATTCTTTAGAGTTTGGAGAAGTTTCTAAATATAGTTGAAGATACTCCACACTAGCACATCACTTGAAGTAAGATTTCAACTCTTATGGTGCAGAAGAAAAACTTTTCTAAATAGTCCTTGAATGGCCACTTAGTTCTAAATTATAACCATTATACTTCTAAAAGCATGTAAAATTAAGTAGGTACGTTGACTTTATTGTACATTTCATTATGGTATGTGTATATCTCATCAAAAAAAAATTCTACAAAATTTTTGTACTCATATTGTGCGATAAAAACAAAGTTAACAAAGCGTTTGAGTTCGAGTTTATATAATGTTGCTTTGTTTTTATTACTTTGAAGAGTTTCAGGCATTTAATTGCAAATAGGTGCCTTGTTTTGTTTGAAAAGGTTGTTGGTTTAACATTAAATGCTGGCTAATGATCGTTTTATATTTATTTACCTTTTAAGAGAGGTTTTCCGTGGGTTTGTAAGAGTTCATCGTCATCAACAGTCTGTTATGTTAATTAGCAATACAAATTAAAATATATTCTATTTTATCATAATCCAAAATACAATATATAATTTAAAAAACGCTATGTATGAGCGGTTATACAATATAACTAGATAAAACCTACCTAATAAACATATAACTTCGAAGGTTCGAACTTCTATGAACACTTCTTGATAGTATAAAAATATGTGTTTTGCAATATCTTAACTTTTTGTTATTATCAACCTATAAATCACCCCACTACTGGGCAAAGGTTTCCCCTATATTTTTCTACCTATCCCTAGCCTGATATTTTATACCTTACAGAACTCCAAACTGTGTAAAATATAATATACTTCGATCGTTAGGGAGGTGCATGGCAGCAATAAGTTTACATGCACCTAGATACGCTACAATATTTCTATACTATTAATAAAATCAGTCTTAGTAGGTACTACTACTTAAATTATTTATTTCTCTACAGGACTATCTGTTAACAGGACGGTCGGTATTCTGATGCGCGTAAAAGGAGAAAAAAAAGTGTTTCGCAGAGCATTTGTCTATGTCGAGATAGCGTCGGAAGTGGCAGTTGGCACGTCCATCGCTGTTGCAGCGTTGTATTCTTTGCACTTACTTGTAAATGAAGTAATAAATTGTAGTGTTTTCTTAATTGAAGATATAAATATGGTAAAAAGAATTTAATTTAAAGACTAATGATTATGCTGTTGAAAATTATAAAATGATGTCGATTTTAAAATTTCTTTATTGTGTACATTTTTGCACGACAACTCATTTTTTGGAATTTACATTTACGCCAAGAAAAAGGTGCCAACGCTGAAGAGAAAAAGTGGCAAAAAACTCTCAGCAGCACATCTTTTAAAATATGATAAAACAATTAATTAATAACTAGGTATTACACAACTATTACTATTATTATTAGTCTAAACTTTATCCTTCTTGCATTGTCACAACAATTTATCAAATCAATGCACTGCATACCTAATTTAATTAGTAATTAGGTGTATTCTTTGTAACACGACTGAAGATTTTAAGACAATGGTGTTGACAACAAATGAATGAATATACCATTTCTTTCGAGCATAGCAAAAAACTTGGATGTGTAAAATTCTAACCCAGAATAAGGACCACAAGACGGATCAATGTTACAGTGTGGTGCCAAGAAAACTCTATCTTGATGAAAATGCAGTTTTACCATAAAGCATTAATCTTGGAGACAATACAAAGGAGCCAAGATACGATAGCACCTACTTTTAAACACGATTAAGTCTTTATAACATATATCAACAATATTCTATAGCTTAAAAATTCAAATAAAAGTGTATTCAAATACACTTTACTGTACAAAACACAACAATTACGGAAACAAAAATATAAAACATGACATACAATTTTGTTAAAAATACTATACTCTCATTTCAAAGAGACTTAAATGATCAATAGCTTTATTATCAGGCCTCTACCGTGGTCTAGTTACTGATTGTAACTATCTTAGTATCATTGGTCTTTTCTATAAGCTTTATTATGGTCATTTTGAGATCTCGTGTAGATGTCCTAAAAATAATCAAATTCTAATAAGTATTTATTGTTTGTTTGTTTCAAGTCTTATGACGCAAATAAAAAGAACTGTCAAAAGTAAAAAGTGTTACCATTGTTCTTCTGTCGACTGTACCTACATATAAAACAACAATTACATAAACAAAAATATAAAACACAATTTTGTTAAAAATGCTATAGGTACTCTCATTTCAAACAGACTTAAATGATTTACAACTTTATTATCAATCTGAAATAGGATTCTACCGTGGTATAGTTACTGATTGTAACTATCTTAGTATCATTAGTCTTAAATCAATGGTAAACTGAGGGACCATTAAGTGGGAATCATTGGCTCAGGGCTTCGTATAAATCAGAGTGTACTCGTCGTAGTAACTCAAAGCCGATTGGCAATCCCTTTTCTGATACCCGATCAGGTCCTAATGAATCATGATTGTGGAGATAGGCGAGTTAGTTTGAATGATACGTTTAATTTAGTCTCTGTTACATTTGATTAATTAGAAGCAGCTGATTTTCATTTAATAGACATTAAAATACATATACGATGCTTATCATATAAAATGGTTATTGAAGAGTATACTATCCATAGAATGTAGCATTGATCGAAAATAACTACAGAAAGAAAAAAGAAATTTGATGTGCGAGAACAATGACCAAATTTATAGTACACGCTGCGATATTTCGATTTCACCAACTATTTGAAACATTCCTAGAAAATTAGAGTTAGTTTTGTGTGGATTAGTAACTATATTTTATTTGAATATTGGAAATAAATTATGTTCTTCAATTTTATACGTACTTATTAATTATTATTGTGCTAGGATCATCGCCATATTTAAATTATTCTATAATTTTTTACGGTATATCTTTATCATTAGTTTCTGAATGTAATTCTTATTTGCTTGATTTGTAAAAGTAAAAACTATCAAAGCAAAGTTAAAAACATTGAAGTCCTAAGCTTACGTCTGTTTCCATCAGTCTTGTTCGTTAAAAATGCGCTGGAAATTCCTTTTCCTGTATACGATCTAATTTTTCCGTTCCATCTGATGAGAAGGCGGTACTGGCTCTACGGTTCGTTAGATAGCACGGCTGCGGAGCAAATCGGATTTCTTTGAGACGGAATTAGCAATCACTTTTGAACCATTAACACCTGGTGCCGGAGGAAGGAAGGGGTTGAAATGTGTCTGGATGAATTTGTAATTTAATTTAGTGAGGTGATGAAATAAGAACAGGTGTTTGAGTTTTATGGATAGAGATTATGGATTAGTGAATAATAATTAATAATAAAGGTTTTTATTGACTTAATAATTTAAGAACAGAGTTTCTTGATTGAAAACTTATAGCTAACAGCATTGTTTGGAAACAATTTACAAGAGTGTGAAACGATAGCAACCGTACTAGTTTAAAAAACTGTATGACGGATGCTAACGCCTTCCAATCGGGTTGTAATGTCGCATATTGTAGTGTAAATGACAAAAATAAGGTACTTAACTTGTAAATAACTAATAATGAATAACTTATATCTAATAGGATGCTGTTTGTTGTTGTTGGTATATGTGTGTATGAGTGTGTGTGTGTGTGCGTGAGAGTGAGAGAGAGTGTGTGTGAGGGTGTGTGTGTAGGTGTTTAGTAAAAATAGATAATTGAGAGCCTCCTCCTTATTGGAATTCGGTTAAAATGATATAGAGACGTGTTTTGAAGAATGTAAAATAATTATGCAGTGAATGATTGCAATAAATAAAATAGATGTACATTGAACATCCGTAGAATACATAAATGTACACTTAGTTTCTAATTGATTGATATATCGTATAGAAGTGTACTTATTATGTGGATATTCAAATGAATGAATATTAGGCTACATCAATATTTTTGTGTTTATTCGTCCAAGCATGTCGTGTACTTTAATTGGCTACTATTTATTGCCATGTTTATCTACAATGGAACCCTAGAATTACTGACTGAAAAGACATTGCCACATTTCAATGGAGCTTTGCCCCACCTTTGGTCACCTACGTGACCATTGAAGCTCATATATCATTTTGTTGGGGACTTATTACAGGTTTCATATTGCATAATCGTAATCAGTAGGAGTTGCGAGAGTAGTAGAAAATGATAAAGACAATGAATAATTTTCTTGGATTTCTTACTATTTCCTCAATTCTTAATTAAGCTGTTTTTGTTTTTTGTGACTCGCATGTTGTACAAAACTTTATTTTAAACCAATAATTTTAATAAAAAACGGAGATATTTTTACATTTATTCATTATCTTGTTCATGATGCGGTTGATGGTGGGGCAGAATCAGGCATTGTCATTTATCTGAAATGCTAATAAAATCAGAGTATCATCATATGTTATGGGATAAACCCCAAATGGTCTCTCCCGATAACGCTAAGCGGAAATATATTACGCTTAAAAGAAAATTTAGAAATAATCCGTTCGTTTTCGCGATATTTCTGCTTTGAAATTCCAATTTTCATTCAACCAATCGAATATTTCCTGAGGTACAGGAAATCTGAATAGCTTTGAATAGAAGCCATGCTTGTTTGTGAGTCCGAACAAAGCCAATCTCAGTTCTCTATGCAAAACACTTCTCCGCAAAATATTATATCGTATATTGTCGCTTTTGTGCTTATGGTAATTTTATGTCGTTCACCACTGGAGAGAATGTTAAGAAGCCAATTCGAAAATACAATCTACCTACCAATATATTAATGGTTTTCAACGGTAATTTCCATTTACATCTTAAAGTTTATTGCTGTTAATTATTATATATAAACGGATATCACTCACTTATATTGTTAGAGCTCGGTGGCTCAGTGGTTGGGTCAATGGACTTGCAATACGGAGGTCCCAGGTTCGATTCCCAGCTAGGGCAGCCATGTACCAATGAGTTATCCTCGGTTTTTTCGACGGAAAAACTTACGTACATTTACCGAGTGCTCTCAAAACGGTGACGGAAAACATCGTGATGAAACCTGCATGTCGTAGAAGAAAAAAATCTAAGGCATGTGAAATCCGCCAACCCGCACTGGGCCCGCGTTGTGGATTATGGCCCCAGCTCCCTCGATGTAAGGGAAGGTCTGTGCCCGAGCAGTGGGGCAATATAAATAGACTGATGATGATGATATTGTTAAAGTCGGCAATTAGACCGACAGTTTCGACCCCCACTCACTCATATTGTTGCCGACTTTAACAATATAAGTGAGTGATATCCGTTTATATATAATAATTTGTAGTAATGACTCACTATAGTTTTAATTCTAAAGTTTATTGCTGTTATTCATAAACCTAGTAAAACCTCACTTCCATTAAATCGTGTTGCTGTCCCTTTCACACTTCGTTAAAAAAGGTTAAGGCGCAATATGGTTGTCAAAAGCAAGAGTGAGACACAAGATGCCCCGCAGCGGCGGAGTGAAGAGCGCGGCGCAGTGCCTCGATATTCGTATTTTTATGAATTTTGGCAGGGAAATAAAAATACGCTAACAAAAATCGGATTTTTTTAAAACAAGCTCTCGTATTTATAGTAGGGTAGGGCGGGGCTAAAAGGTCCGCGGGTAAAAAGGTCCACCATGCCTATCTCCGAAACTAAATGTCCGTTAGACAACGGAGTGATCGGCGAATGAAGCGGGCGGGGGACGGGTACGCATGCCGCCCCGCGCAGTGAGTTCCCTAGAGCCGGCGAGGGTGCACGCGCACGCAGTGCGAAAATTACACGTAAGTAATGTTTTAGATTTTACTTAGTTTTAGTCTCACGGTTATATTTGAAAACATACGAAGCATAACTTCTCTTTATAAATGGTTAGTGGTATCAAGTTTCACGTAGTGACATTGTTTTTTGTTTGTATCGCTTTGTTTTTCTACCTAACCTAAAACAACAATCCACCTACCACTGGGGCAAAAAGGACGGCGGTGGACCTTTTAACCCCACGAAGTGTTTTGATTTTATGTAATTTCTATTTTATTTCCAGGATGCGGAATTACAAAAAAACTACTGTGGGGTGACCGCGACTTCCAATCGTTATCGTAATCGCTTTCATTTTGACACATGGACGCTATACATTGCTGCTATGTTTTTGCAAGTTTTAACAAACGACAACGAAACGCAGCAAGGTATATCGTTCAAGTGTCAAAATGAAAACGATAACCATAACGATTGAAGTCGCGGTCACCCCCCTGAGCGTGGTACGAAATCAGTAGAGTTGATGCAGCGAGCGGCAGATTTAGTTACCTTAAGATTTGTTATTAAGACTGATTTGATAATGTGTCATAATTATAAAACTTAATAACCAGTGCTAAATAGAGAATATAATATAGAGTCTCAATATATCTGTTGATTAAATATGAATGAATAATCGTAAAGATTATTTACTTTTATTTATGTCCTATATTTGAACACAAAATATGATCTAGTTGTCTTGGTTCTTTTTACCCCATGACTGGTCCTTTTTACCCCACCTGCGAGGTAAAAAGGCCCGTTCGACATAACGTTTTGTATTGCCCATATTTGGCGTATTGGTAAATTCTGGCCGTATTCGACTATTGCTACTTATAGGTGAAGGATTAAGCTTTCTATTATTATTAAAGTCTTTCACAGGAACCTTAAACATAAGTAGTTATGACTCAATATACGCAAAATGGACCTTTTAGCCCCGCCCTACCCTACCCTACATTTTGATATATATTTTGTATGAATAACTATTTCGGTTTAGATATAATTTCATTTTAAAAAACATGGAAGGGGTATGTTTGCGATTTTTTTCTATCGAGCGAAGTTTATCCAATCGTGTATCGGTATTCATCAGTCTCTAAATATACACCCCAAGATTGCTATATATTTTATTCAGACCTTTAATTTTAATAGTTAGTGCCGTAGCCTTCACCGAAAAACTGAAAAACTGCCCAACGCTCCGCCTTAAGATAGAAAGGGACAGGGGGCCTAAACGGTGGCGTAACTTTAAATCACGATTATGAATACGTTACTTTAAGTTTTTTTTTTGGGTATGGTGTTTAGGTTGATAGTGTGTTTGAATCTGGCTGGTAAAAAGTAAGCGTACTCACTCACAAATAATTGGGTAAAGTTTTTCTCTGTTAAAATAACTAGCTCAATAGCAAACAAATTCTTTCACAGGAAACCAACTATTGGATTTGTTGTTACGTATACATTTCGACTAACAATGCTTTTCAATTTGTAATAGTTTGAAAACTTGTTTCATTTCATTAGTAATTCTAGTTTATCGGTACCTACGAGTGAATATCCATTGTACATAAAACACGTACCTACTTTTTGTATACAGGGTGATTAGAAATTCGATACATTCCTTGAAAGGGGTGATACTAAAGGTGATTTTCCAATCACACTGTATAAACGTAACCAAGTGTGCAATTGTACTTTATGACTGGATAAATGTGTAGGAATTGTTGTTATTGAGAAAAATAAATGAGTAGGAATTGTTGTTATTGAGAAATATAAAATATATAAAGATAAGAAAATAAATAAAAATAAAATATAAGAAGAAAAAGTTTTATTGCCACTTTTTTCCTTGCAAAATGTAAAGGTAAAAAAAAATGGACATGCAAAAATGTACAAAACGTAAGTACTTACTTGCAATAAAGTGACATGATTATGATTCTTATAGGTACCTATTTATTGGTACTCAAATAAATTTATTATTATTATTATTTACACCTATATCTACCTCATTGCATGACTTAAGACTGAAAACTTATAAAATGAATGTTTTTAAATAAAAATTCCCCGCAAACGGCTCCAATTTTCCTGGACACAGACAGATTTGCCTTGCATTCGTTTCAGCGGGAACTTGGCAACCGTTCGAAGCAACATTTTTCATTTTTAAAGAAAAATAACGTCACCCTAAAGCACTAAAAGTGCTCAATAAGTATAAAATTCTATTAGAAATATGAAATGAATTTAATGGGTGTCCCACCGAGCCCCGAGCAAACAAACTAGAATCATTGTAAGGCTATTTTTTGAAGTATGGCCTAATTAATAATTTACAAGTTTAGAGTTACAGTATTTCTTAAATTCGTCGTATACAAAATACCGTGATCACAAATTTTTTAAGTTCTTATTACAAGACATTCCCACATTTCAACGAAGCTTTGCCCCACCTACAAAACTACGTGACCATTTATGCTGTACCTATCATTTTGTTGGGGACTTATTACAGGTTTCATATTGCATAATCATAATCAGTATCATTTTCTACTGCTCTCGCAACTCCTATAGAAGAATAACAAAAACAATGAATAAATCGCTTCGATTTCTTACTATTTTCTGAATTCTTAATTAAGCTGTTTTGTTCGAATCGCAACTTGTACTAAACATTATTTTAAACCAATAATTTTATTAAAAAACTGAGATATTGTTACATTTATTCGTTATTTTGTACAACTTGCGGTTAATGGTGGGGCATAATCTGGCATTGTCATTTGTCGTATACAAAATACCGTACCGTAATGTTTTGTCGATTTGAATAGAAATACAATACGAAGCAGGGATTCTTCAAGTAGATATTCATAGGAGTTATCAAAAGCTTCAATCGGTGTATTCATTGGGAAAAAAATGTATTTTGCAATATCCATCCCTTATTTTCTAGTAGGTACTGCAGTTATACTAGATCGGGATTTGTTTTTAACAAGCCCACGTTTCTCATTTTCTTTTTATTTATGGATAGGTACTTTCGATAGAGGAAACATTTTTACAAAAACTCTGCATTCGCAGGCGGATGCACTCGTTATCTAGTTTTTCTTTTTTCTTTATTTTTTTAAAGGAAAAAAGTAAAAACCAGGATCTCCATGGTTAGCTGGAGGCAGACCCCGCTCGTTCTAGTGCGTAGTTATTTTTTTAGTTGGCAGTTCCGGGCAGAAGGGCTGTTTGTGAACGTGGATTTTTAATGCTCTTCTTTTAAGTGTTCTTGAGGGATTTACCATAATGACTGCGGTTTTAAGAGTTAAGAATTAAGGTTCGTGTGTTAAGTTTAATAAAAATATTTATCTGAATTATAAATGTTTTTTTTAATATGTTTATTTAATATACTTAAACAGATCAAAATCGCATACATTTTATCCAAATCCTAAACGAGAATGAGGTAGATAAGATACCGACTATTGATCTCCTGTAAACAACTAGATACTCAAAGGTCTCACTAAAACAATTTAAAAAACGTCCAAATAGGGGTCCATTGTTAACGTCCAAATAATGTCCAATAAAGCAAATTCATCCGTTTGGACCTTCTTTGCGCACGGACATTTTTAGAAGGCAGACTGTGTATCTAGTTGTTTATAGGAGATCAATGATACCGACCTTTTATTTCTCTACTTAGTTAAAGGATATCGTTGGCTTCGATGCTACATTGAATTCAAATGAATAACGTAATAATTACAGACACCTAGGCTCCATATAAAGAACAGTCAAAGTTATATTTTTAGTTCACTATTTCTACGACACAAGCTTCATCAAAAGTCATTTCCCGCATTTCTGCTTTCAAAATATGAACCTTTACATTTACAATCGTTAAATTATTTACCCCGGGCTTTTGTTTTGTGTTGTTTTACTCAATTTTCAATTTTTATTTTAATTGTGGTTCAAAATTCGTCGCAAAGAACCCGCACTCGATGGCACTGCGGATATACCATGTCCGCAGTTATATCTGTTGTTCAAACCATGGCATCAGGTTCCGCATATCAGCCAGGTTGACAAATCGCGCGATTAATCTGCCTTGTTCGTCGCGTCATTTCGGCGTCATTTCAGTTTTAGTTATGCCTCGTCGTAATTGGCACGCGATTATGCGGTCAATGAGACACGAGTATCACGGGAAATAATCTCCTATTGCATATTGGTTGTGCCAAGCTGGTAAAAGCACATCAAATGTAACTGTGACACTTTGGACTTTGGAGCGTTCTTATTAACTACGTCGTAAGAGTTGAAATCGTACTGCAAGTGTTACCATTGATCTGCTGTTGTTCGTACGGTGGAACACAGAGAAAGGTGTACAGGAGAGTTTTTAAGGTTGAGATTTTCTCAAAAACTACTTGACCTATTGCAAAAATTATTTCACTGATAAAAGTTAAAACTATGTAACTGTAAAATAATTATTAAATTCGGTACAGTAGTTTTTGAGAAAATCTCAACCTTATTGAGGCCCCCTGTATACTTATCTCTGTCTTCGACTGTACCTATATTTTTGCAAGTATTTTTTTTGGTAATTTACATTTACACCACTTTGCAAGGAAAAGGGGCTGTATAAGCAAGCATACCGTAAATACATAATAAACACTTTACCAAAATACTCGTATACTTATGTAAGATATAATAGCAGTGCAATACACGTATTCAACCTGCCCCCTTACCATGAACTCTTATAGCAGGAATACTTCAATATTACTTTGTTACATCGTACAATGACGACCTTAATAAGCTTACTTTAAGGTCGTCATTGTACGAAGTAACAAAGTAATATTGAAGTAATCCTGCTATAAGAGTTCATGGTAAGGGGGCTGAACGGTCGTTTAATTAGCAGACGTCAGACAGACGTCAATGAACATAGTTTATCCAACAGATATACCTCATCATATCATAATCATAAATGTGTGGATCTCACCCTACATTTGGTCCTTCGAGCCGGAGGTGAATAATAATATGAATATTTTAGAACATCAATGACAATTTTTTTAATGGTAAAAGATAACATTTAATTTTCGATACCTAGGTAAGTACTTGTCGAAACCAAAAAAGACAATACTGCTACGGAACGGATCCCACAATTTTATCCATTCTAAGCAAATCCCCAAATCGGGTTCAGCACATCAGGCAGGTTGATAAATCGGACGATTAATCTGGCCTGACGTGAGCCTCGTGAAGGGAATTTGAACTTTTTTTATTGCGTGTGAACCGGGCTTATTTTTCAACGTACAAATAGAAGTTGTGAAGGCAAAAATTCGTCCAATGGCGCATTAATGAATCGCTCGGATCCTTGTTACCTGTATTATAACGAACATTAGGTATAGTTTATGGCATGTAATTGTAAATATTCTGGCAAGTGCTTTTTAAACTGAACTAAACATGTCTAAAACATTCTATTAACGCCAGACCAGGCTGTATGCCCCTAGTTGGCTTTGCCTTTCCCTCTGGGAAGTATTTTACAAAAAAGTGTTTTCTACACTGAAAAAACTGAGTGGCCTGTAGCAGCTTTTACTTAGCTATTAATTTATATCTAATACAACTACTATAGCTATAGCTTGTAACTGTTGTATCTGTTGTTGTGAATACTTATCAATGACTGCTAATCTTTTCTTTCGGTGTACTTACACTAAAATTACGAAAAGTATGGCATTGCTTTTAGAAACGCCAAATGTAGCTTAAAATTAGAAAATCCACGACAGAATCGTTGTCAGTGACTCTTCGTGTAGTTTAGTAGTTTTGGTTTTAGTTGACGTTCAGAATATCGATCGGTTTCTAGACTGTCTTCATTTCATTCGTCTTGTAATTTGAAATCGCAGAACATATTACCTGCACGCTTCCCCAAATAACTTCAAACCTGGAAGTTCTAAGTTTCCAATGAGCAATAATTCTTCGTTCACCAACTTCTCCCACAAGCCAAGCCATGTGAATATTTGAGAAGCCAGCTCGACTTAGATTCCGGGATACCCCAGACATCCTGCAACTTCAACTTCGCGAAGTTTCATTGCATGTTGTCTATCAAACGCGGAATAGTTGGCTTCACAAGTTTCATGTGGGAACTTTTGTTTTAGTACCCTGTCTAGATATTTTAAAGAAATTGTTTCGCTACTTAGGTACCTAGTACAGTCGATATCACATTAAAACCGATAGTGATAGACAGTTTTGAGCACGAACTCAGCAATTATGATCTCGAACTTATGACTTTTAAAATAGTATGAAAACAACAGTTGTAAGACCAAACTCAAACTCAATTTATACTCAAAATTGTCTGTGACTCTCGACCTAAATGTAAGACAACACTTTAGGCTACAGTAATACTATGGTTTTATTATTATTAATAATAAGAATATTAAAGTTCTCTAGGGGGCCTCTACGCGTTGGACCTATGTCTCCGTGCAAGCCTTTCAAAGGACCGGGTTTTCTTAAACCCGTGAAACCTAGAGATACATAATAATAATAAATGACCGTCGAAATCGGTCGAAACTGTCGGTCTAATTGCCGACTTCAACAATATAAGTGAGTGATATCCGTTTATATATAATAATTTGTAGTAAGCCATTACTACAAATTATTAGCCATTGCTATAGTTTTAATTCTAAAATAATAAGAACTGTCAAAAGTAAACAGTGTTACCATTGATCTGCTTTACTAACTCAATTGCCATATTAGGTATTATTTAAATTATTGTTATCGTGTTGTAATATTTTTATAACGTCATTGACGCTTTACCTATCTATATGATCTATACGTACATAGGTACACGTTTAAAGTCAATGGCACTTAGTATACAAGCTATATTTAATGGAATGTAATTCCCTTGGGACGAAGTTTTAATTGAATTTACCTTACACCGTCGATGGATACTTTTCTAATTATAGCAGAGAGGAAAACAGATTTGCTGTCGTGTCGAAAACGTGGCACTGCGTTGTGAAATTCAGGTTTGCCGTGTATTTTCAGTAGTGTGGTGCCGAGAGTACTTTTATGTGTTTTCACTGTTGCAATAGTGTTGTCTCAACACATACATTATTATATAGTAATTACATACATACATATGTTGTCATCATCATCATCATCAGTCCGTATCAGTCCACTGCTGGACGTAGGCCTCTCCCAAAGCGCGCCAATCAACCCTACTCTCGGCCCTCTGCATCCAGTCCCTGCCAGTTATTTTGCGAAGGTCATCCCTCCATCTGGTCGGGGGGCATCCCACACTACGTTTACCCGTTCGTGGCCTCCATTCGAGAACTCGTCTACCCCATCGGTTATCGGTTCTACGACAGATGTGACCAGCCCACTGCCACTTCAGTTTACTGATTTTATGAGCAATGTCAACCACTTTTGTCTTCTGGCGGATATACTCGTTTCTTATTCTATCTAATAGAGTTATATGTTGTAATATGTAGTATTTATTTCCAATGTTAAGTACCTAATTTCGGGTTGGTTTGTTAAAACCTATTTTATATCATTTGGTCATGAAACTCGTGAATAAATATGTTTTGGTGTTTTTTACCGAATTCCGGGTTTTGTCGCACTTCAAGTCCTGCCCTAGGCTAGAAATTTTTCATCAGTTTTTCATCAATTTAATTTGTTTGTCGAGCATGGCTTACTTAATGCATAAAATAAATTCTGATTGAAGATGTTCATGAATATGGACGATTCCAAGTTGGTATGTCAGGATCGTATCACATCAGACAGGATTCCTGTGATGTGTCTGTATAAGTCTGCCTCAGAAGTCATATCATATCACAAGTCTATCTACTACTATTCAAATTATGTACTTATACATATTTCTAAAACCTACTTCCAATAAACTTCCCGTAATTCTGTGTGCCGTATGTGTGTGACCAAACACGGTAAAAACACACAAATTGCCTCCAAATTGCTTGCGTCTCTCGGGGGTGCATTACCATCACTAGTAAGGTAGCTGTTTGAAGAAAAGTCTCCTCTTTCCTATTTTACCAATTCCTATTTTTCCCCCTTCTTATTATAGTCTCTATCTCTTCCAAAATGTTTACGCATTATATGCGTGGTGTTGCTATAGATTTTAGGTAGAGTGAATTATTAATGGCCTCCCATTTCTCTCTATTGACAAATATTTCGATTGCATAACAATTGTATAAATTAAAAAGTTAATAATTTTATTGTGACACTATAGATATTGTAGCGTTATTAGATGATAATCTTCAGGAGTAGGTAACCTGGTGAATAATAGATTTTTGATGAATTTGGTATAAGTAATAGGTTCAATATTATGTGCAACTGCGACATCTTAACTTTTCATTCATATTCTGAACACTACACCAAGCACGATCTTGCAAAAGTCGACCGCATTATTCAATTCAATTCCAAATTGTGATCTTCCAACCAGTCTAATACGGTTTTTAAAATTGAATCGAGGTTTTTATTTAATTCACTATTTTCAGAACAAGAAAAAATGATTGATACGTCATCAGCGAAAAGGACACAGTGTTCTTTTATTATTTTTGGTAGGTCATTTATATATACCAAAAATAGTATGCACCCGAGTACACTTCCTTGTGGTATTGAGTTTTCTGCTAGTATTTTCTGAGATCTAACATTTCGTATTTTTCCCGATTGGTAGTCGAAATTTTCGATTTCTACACATTGTTTCCGACCTTTAAGGTAAGATGCAAACCACTTGTAAGGGGTACCCCTTACACCTATACCATTCAGTTTATCTAAAAGGATTTCGTAGATAACTCTGTCATAGGCTTTACTCATGTCCAGTAATAGTCCGATAGCATATTTTTTGGTATTTATTATATTTAGTATATTTTGTATGTATGTATAAACTGCTAAAGTAGTCGATCTGTTTTTTCGGAAACCATTTTGGCACTCGTCAATTATATGGTATTTTTCGCAAAATGAATAAAGCCTTTTCGACATGGCTGACTCAAATATCTTAGCCGAAGTCGGTAGCAGTGCTATCGGTCGGAAGTTACTGGGGTCTGATTTGTCTCCTCTTTTATGTATGGGTTTAATTACGGACACCTTTAGCAAATCTGGAAAGACCCCTTCCGAGAATGACTGATTTATGAGCATCACAAATGGCAACGACAGTTCGTTCGCGCATTGTTTTATTAGCGTAGGCGGTAGTTCGTCAATGCCGAAACTGTTTTTATTTTTTAATTTTCTTATAAGGTTGTTAACTTCAGAAAGTGTCACAGGGCTTAGGTAAAGAGAGTTTTCAGTAGGACTTAATCTTTAATTGTATTTTAGGTATGCATTTGTCAAGAAAATTTAGTAGTATAGTATTGAAGGTTGTATAGTTTTCATTGACATTTTTATCTGGCTTAATAACGTTTTTCCAATCAATTTTTTGTAGTTCCGCTCGGAAATTATTTTTATTACGCTCATTGAATATTCTTTTTTCTACGTGCCATGTATTTCGAAAGTCCTGCTCTATTATCGGCGTTGAGAATAATACTCCTTTGTGGTCTGAGAATCCGTACTCACATACCGAGGTTTCATTCCCTTTATTTTGAAAGTTTGTAAACAACAAATCCAAGCACGTGGCACTGGTGCTAGTGACGCGGGTGGCCTGTTTTACGTTTTGATAGAAATTATATGTTGTCATTAAGTTAGATAGAGTTCTAGTAGATTTGCATTTAGAGAGGAAGTCAACGTTTAGATCACCTGCAATGATGATATTTTTCAATTTGTCCTTGAGTGTAATGGTTTGTAAAAGTTTTTCTAACTGACTGTAAAATATATCTACTTCCCTGTCACTATTAGGCCAATATATAGTTATCAACAAAATATTTAACTTGGGTATTTCAATTGCACACAACTCGATTATACATTCAATAGACATGTCAACAATATCTGTTCGTTCTATGAACTCTATACAGTTTTTCAACATTATACATACGCCGCCGCCGCCGTGATTTTGACGACAAAATGACGTAGCGAGGGCGTAGCCATTTATATGTAGAACTTCTTGTTTCCCTTTAGAAAGCCAGCTTTCAGTCACACAAATTGCATGGAGCTCCGGTCGTTCATCCAGGAGTATTTCCAGTAGATGTGTCTTATTAGAGATGCTACGTATATTCTGGCATAAAATGTTGAAGTTATTTAAATAACAATGGTCTGTTTTAGGGACGAAAAAATTTTGTGGTTCGAAAGCTGTCCTTTCGCAAGGTTTCTAGGTTAGATTTAATTATTGTGGCCATTAATTCAGTAACACTATCAAAAATATTCCTAAACGCACAGTCATTTATGCGTCCATTTTTAACATTGAACATTTGTGACGAACATAATAAGTTTTTGTTGCTGTCAATTATATAGGCATATGAGTGAGTCATATTGTCCAAACACAATAGTTGATTAAATACTTCGACTCTTTGATTATATAAAGTTGCATACCGACTATATTTGTAGGTAGGCAGGCATAGAATTACATTCGTGTGTTGGACGGTCATTAGCTTTGCTCTTAAATAATCTATAATATATGTATAGTTATTTGTTGTTAGAAAGTCATTTTCTCCTATAATTATCAGGCAGAAGTCGTTAAATGTAAAATCCTGCAGTTTTGTGTCTATATCACTTAGTATTTGGTGTAATCCGCCGCCTCGTGTCATGTGGTGGCACGTTTCAGTCAGAGGAGATTTTGTTTCGGCTGTCTGCAATACCCGATTATAGGGATTATTACTGAGTATGCACAGTCTTGTCTTCTTTGTTTTGTGGTTTTTCTTGTCCATGTTTCCCGTCTCTTTCACTTGTTTCGTCTTCTGATGCCGTTCTATGTTTTCCTTTTCTATTGCTCCCCGCTCAGTTTCCAATGCTATTCTCGGAGATTCGTTTATTGAGTGCGCAAAACTCTTTCTCCGTTTTGTTTTAGAATTACTTAACGGTGTTGATTGACATAGGCTACGCAGTTTTTCTATTTTCAAATCTCTCTCCAATATTTGGTTTTTTAGCGCACAGTTTTCTGCTACCACATTTTCTATTTCATTTTCTGCTATCAACAGGTTCATTTTTAGGTCCGCAATTTCCTTTTTCATTTGTTTAATATCTGTATATAATTTCAGGGTTTGCAATTCCGGGCAACTTCTGTTTAATTCAGTGTCATTTCCAGGTATCGTATCTTGCGATAGGTCTCCTTCATCGTCTGAGTCTATTGTCAAACTTTGGAATGAGTTTTTTGTTGGAATGTTAGGACGGCTACGATTTTTAGTGCGGTGTGTGATGTTATCGTGGCTAGTATGTGGAGACAGTTTATCATTTGATTTGGTTATATTACAGTAATTGCTCGTGTTTAGAGAATTTGAGGTTTGTTGAGCTGGTGAACTGGTCTGCAAGCTATCTTGGTTCGGCGATATGCAGGTTTTGTCATCTGTAAGAGTGCCGTTTATGGTTTCTTGCAAGTAAGTGTTTAAAATTGTAGTATTATCCTGATTGTTTGATCGTGTACTTTGGGCTTCTGAGTCTAGCGTTTGTTCGGTAGGATTATTGACATTAGGTTTGGGTATTTTATCACGGCATTTCTCACATCTCCAGCTCTTTTTACGTTCGACATCCATTAGTAGGAATCGTTTTACCGAGATATTTGCGCAACTGATTTCATAGCATGATTTGCATGTAGAGCATTGTAGGTACTCTCTATTAGGTATCTTTCTTCGGCAAATAGTACATTTTTTAGTCTTTGAATTCATTTTTGTCTTTTATATTCCACCTTACAGATTATTGGGGAAGCACTGCAAGCAGTCGCTGGGTTGACTTGGGCGACTATATTGTGATAGTATCGCTATTTGATGATAGATGGCAATGTCGAATGGTATCGATCTAGGCCCTAGGGCAATGGTTCTACTGACTATCAACGTTTAGTCAATAAATTATTTCAATGAATAATAATGATTTAGAAACATCAGTAAAGAAAACAAAAAAAAACTTCGGTTGTCCCGTGTTTCGAACTCCGGCTCACTGGATGCCTATGGTCAATAAGGCACACCGCAATGCCGCTGGGCCATACTGACACTGACGTCACCGTACGAATCTTCCGGTGCTATTCAGGTAATAAATAACAGTTGAAGTAGTATGTGAGTCATTGACCCGTCATCATTCAATGAAACAGCTGTTTTAATTGAAGGACAATAATACGTAGGTAAAGTATTCACCAGACGATTTCAACAAATTAACGGATTTTAACACTCTTGTTTCTATATTTTTGGGGCCTTTTCAGTTCATATCACTATTTGGCGGTTTTATTCTGATCTCAACAGTTAATTTAGGCCAAAAAATCTACGGTAACTACACACTTAGGGCAGTTTAATTCACATCACTGTAATTTCCATATTATCGTAATAAAATTCTGGATAACACTGTCACTACGTAATTATGTATATGTGCACAGTTTAATGTATGTTTTAGAGTTTATTACTTATTTTAAACATTTTTAAATGCACAATTTAATACGCGTCGATGTCATTCGCACTTGGGTCAACTACCCTCCTAATTATTCGTGTTACTTACTTACTCCGCTGGCTCAGTGACCCTTAGTGATCTTGGCCTCCGACACCAAAGAGCTCCACCGCAGCCTGTCCTGCGCTGTCTGGCGCCATCCAGTCGGGCGTTATTTGTGCTAAGTCCAACTAAAATGCCAAATCACCCCGATCGCAACTCCACTAGAGAGGGTTTGGGCACTTTACCACCATACGGGCCAAAATACGACGTGATGTGTAGCACGTAGGGAGGTAAATCTGTTCTCCCTTGACAATAATTAAAAACAATATAGGGTTGATACTTGTATAGTTCATTCTCTGCGAATGTATACACTGTAAGTTGACTAGCTGTAGATGTAGATTTAATTAAAAAATAAATTAATGTCTCATATAACAAATCGATTAGCTAATCGGTACTAAGGTACGTTCCTGCTTGTTCTACTGTTTATTATATTAGTAGAATAAGTAGGAAAAAAATAATGTTTATTTAACTGTGTATAATCGAATTAGCAAATGGTATTCAGTATTTTAGTTACACCCTGCATAATATAATATACCTGTTATAGGTAAGACGTTTCGGAAAATGGAGTAGGTACGGACAACAGCAGATGGTAACACTTGCAGTACGATTTCACCTCTTACTTACTTAATTTCGGTGGTTAGACGGGCCTGTGGTGGCTCAGTGGGTAAGAGCGTGTCACGGAATGACAAGGTCGCAGGTTCAAGTCCTGTCCACGGCTAGAAACATCTTCAATCACTAATTCGTAACTACCTATGTAGTAGCCAAGAAGATAGCTTTTTGGAATCAATCAAATGCCTCCAAAGAATGTGATGTGGAAGTTTTAGAAATCATGTAAGGATTCAATCATTCTGATTAGTTAATCGTTTATTGAAAATTCATTAATGCACTATAAGAATATTATTTTTCAGACTTATCTTTTAACGGTTCAGTTTCACTAACATCAACCTACATAGTAAGTTAAATGGTCAGATTGCCCATTATTATTATTATTATTAGTCATTTATGTAGATATCCCCGGACAGCGGGGATCGGTTGAACTATCTGTAATGCAAGCCATTCAGATAATTCAACCGATCTATTTTGTACATATAGTTTTATTTTATTTTAGTTATATTTTAGTAAGTACTTTTATTTTTAGCTTAATATTGTAAGTTTAGTAAGTTAGTTTATATTTTTAGTTATTTGGATAAATGTTTTTACTTACGCACATGTAGATATTAATTTGTATATATTTATTTTAAGGTATTTAGGTATTTACCCAGTGAGTTTACCAAAGCATAACATTATACACAACAACAACAAAAAATCAAAATACCAAAAAGCAACACAATTTTACACGTAAAAAAGAAATCGGACATTCGAAAACAAAAAAGCATTTCACCGTAAAAACAGGAAATATTATTAATATGGCACAATAAAGGCTTTTTCCTAAAATTAATTATGTAGGTCAATTTGGGCTGAACTCCAATTGAAACTTAATAAATGGGATTTCCATTTCATAAATAAGGATTACGGAAATATTGTTTGTGGCTAGGTTCCGTCCAATAATTCCCTGGTTATTGTAGAACTTTGTATAAATGGTCATGACCATTCGGTATTTTGTCGATAACTTTTTAATTGGGTTGATATTGGGAACTCTTATTGGGATTGATGCCTCGTACAGCTAACAGCAAATCAAGTGTAACACTTTGGACTTTTATTATTATCTGCGTCGTAAGATTTAAAATCGTACCTACTGCAAGTGTTACCATTGATCTGCTGTTGTCCGTACCTATTGGGAATTTCATGGTGTCAGTCTCTCGCCAATTTCTCACTAATTAGGTTTTAATTGTAATAATAGTAAGTAGTGTACCTATTTTATCGACTGTAGTAAAAATAATCCTATTGTTTATATTATTTAGCTAAAGTCTTTTGATATCAATCAAATCAAAAGATTACTTTCTACTAGCTACAATGCACTATTTATTTTCCAAATCTCGGCACTTGTTTCGGCTATGAAGCGATCCATAGTTCGAAGATCTTCCGTCTGAAGGTTGACTATGATATTGGAAAGTTGAATCTCCTATCTTGTAGGTACCCTTCATGGACTAAAGCATGATCGAAAAAGCAAAGTTGAGCATAAAATAGATGGAGAGAGCCTAAAGTATAGTGTAGAGGGCGGTTGAGTATTTAAACAATGAGTGGAGGAAACGCGAAATATTATTATGCAAGAGCAGCCCCCCAATTGAGGAACTAAAAGTGACAGCATTCCTATTTCTACTCCATTGCTGGATTTCAGTAGTAAAATAAAAATTCTGGTCACATCAACCGAGCAATGGATGATAGAAATGTGCTTGCTGTCACTGTCACAATTAGACCGGGCTTGCGATGTAAATATGGCTCACTCAATAGTATCTAGTAGTGTCCTTCATGGTCCAAAGGTAATCAAATTACCCCTGCTCAGTGCGGTGTGGGATTAGATACGCTTCTTTTGTTCCAGCGCTGGGACAATGGCGCGGTTCAGTGCGCAATCTTGTACGAGAATCTTATTGAGTTGTCGAACAATCGCCGAAGTGCCGAACAATGTGAGAGCCATTTTGTTCGCGTTTTGTTCTACGAATATACTGACTTTATGAATTTAAAACTCTTTTAAAACATTTACATTATCTATGTAAGGCTCAAATGCGTCAAATGATGTTAAATCTTCAAAAGTTCGGTGATTCAAATTCTTGCAGTTCATAATGACGTTGTATTGTTTATAATTGCACGATTGGCACTTTACTAAAACAATTAGAACGTCCTCAATATTTCTCACAGATTATGAGATGATTGTGTTTTATACATGTTCATCATTTACCGTGACCTGAGTCATTTTCGGCCTAGATCTCCATCAAAGTTTTTACGGACATCTCTCATAATTTTTGATTTCTGGTTTTTGGTTATATTGCGTAGAAATTTGTATAGAAGAGAGGAATTTATGAATCGTTCAATGAACAACCGAAAACATATCAATATAGGTACAGTAAAACCATGGCACTCTGTAATATGTTACCATAGCCTAAAATACAAACTGTCTACATAACGATAATGATTATCGACCATTACGTGTTGAAGTTGTAAATGTAAAACGTAACATCTCAATTTCAGCGCAACAACCTTTATTACCCACAAAGCGGTACGGAACCGGTATTTCTAATTAAAATCAAACTAAACCCTGCCATAAATTAAAACCGGTAGCGACAGAACCCGGAAGGCAGTCATAAAGACGCAAATTGCTTGCAATAGCAGGAACAGGTGAAACAACTTGTAGGGTTGCCGAAACGGTGGTGGTTTAAACTGAATGATGCTGAGCCACGGATTTGTGTGTGAAATCCAGTGAAAATGCTTAAACCATCGCTAAAACCAGGGATTAATTTTAAACCACCTTCATTAAGCCTTAATTTTATGTACTCCCGTTTATTTTCGTTGAACGCATTTATATATCGACTTGACCTAAACTACAAATTGAAGCAACCTACATAGGTTAGGTCATATGTGATTTAAAATACCTATGTTAGCAATAATACATGGTAATTTTTTAAAGCTATTTCTTATTTTTAGTGGATAAGAAAGAATTGGTGTTATCTGCGGCGTCCAAAGTTAAAATAGCCATCATACAACCTCACATATAAACGGAAGGATAAAATGAGTAACATGAAAACACTCATGTAACATGTACTGACACTATATCTTGCGCATGTCAACCCTATCCTCTCAGGGCGTAGCAGAAGCATCTTTGTTAAAATCACTGGAGCTTGAACTGATACCGGCGAACCGGGAACGGGCAAGATTCATGACTTCTAGACGCGGAGAAAGATTTAAACTACTTTTGAGGCTTGAACCAAACTGGAAAACTTGGAAATGTCTTATTTTAGAGTCTGGCGGAAATAGAGGTTTATGAAAATAGAAACAAATGTAACCCTAGAGGAATGGGTCCAATTATATAGCCCAAGTAAGCCAACAATCACAAGTGATTTTTACCAAGAACCATCTATACATATAATAAGACTGTAAAAAAGTTGTGCCTGTACATTGGATATTTTATGAAAATAATAATTGTAATGTGTTTTAGGATCGATACTGATGGCAAAACACTAATATTTAGAATTTTTGTCTGTTTGTCTGTGACTTTGTGCAAGTATCACGCCATAACTATTGAAGGGATTTTGATGGGAATTTCACTAGGAGATAGCTGAAATATCCGGACAGCTCATAGGCTATAAGCCATGGCGGTATGTGATGTGGAAACAAGGATCCAGAGAGGAAGATCTGCCTCCTGATCTCCTCCATCCTCTCCATCCTCCTACTCTACGCAAACGAAGTTGCGGGGTACAACTAGTTCAGAATAAATCATTTTCGCTACTATTCCCAAATTCATCTAATACACAGTCAAGCACATCATACCATATGGTAACTGACTCAGGTGCAAATAATTTAGCTTCACAACTGAACTCCACATGACAAGATTGATGACCGCTCCACGCTTCATGAGAGGGTTCGGGCTTTAACAGCTGTTGCTTGAAAGCCAGCCGGATGGACAGAACCTTATTGCTATACTGTTTATTCGCTAGAGAATACCTGCTAACTTGTCTTAAGGACGAAAGTATGTTCAATACCTTATTCTGGAATTTTATGCATGAATTTCTTTTAACTTTCAAAGGATTACTTTACTTTCACGTTGCCTGGTATGTTTTCTGTCATTCCTTATTTTGAAAGTACGAAATACATATTACAATTGTTTTCCATAAACTTTACAGGGA
Source organism: Tachystola acroxantha (assembly GCA_963506565.1). Classification (NCBI taxonomy): domain Eukaryota; kingdom Metazoa; phylum Arthropoda; class Insecta; order Lepidoptera; family Oecophoridae; genus Tachystola; species Tachystola acroxantha. Next base: position 3,685,569 of record OY735879.1, on the reverse strand, counting down.
GATGGAATACGTATCAGAATAATAGCCAACAAGATTCCGGAATTTCTGATTTTCTCTTTTGTATCCTATTAACTTATTTCTATTTCTGCTTTCTATTATTTTGTACTTATATTTTAAGCTTGTATCTTGATTACATAATTTAAATGGTTAGTAAAATTAACGGAATCACGCAGGTACAGTCGACAGCAGATCAATGGTAACACTTTTTACTTTTGACAGTTCTTATTATTTGTGTCTTACGACGCGTCGTAAGACTTGAAATAGTACCTACTGCAAGTGTTACTATTGATCTGCTGTCGATTGTACAGTCGAAGATAAGTATACAGGGGGCCTCAATAAGGTTGAGAGATCGAATTTAATAAGACTTTTACAGTTACATAGTTTTAACTTTTATCTAGCAAACAGTGAAAGAATTTTAGCAATAGGTCAAGAAGTTTTTGAGAAAATCTCAACCTTATAAACTCTCCTGTACACCTTTCTCTGTGTTCCATCGTACATACAGTAACATAAATGTTGGTAAAAACGATCGATTGGTTTGATTTCAACTCTCATGACGTAGCGCAAACAACAAAGTCCAAGGTGTAAGTATCATGTACAGCAGATCAAACACTTGCAGTAGGATTTCAACCCCTACGATACTGATAATAAAAGCTGTCCAAAGTGTTACACTTGATGTGCTTTGATGTGTACCATGCAACCAATAATATAGAGCAATATATTGTTCAAAAAGAAACATAATATACTGTTGGACAAAGAAGAGTCGGTGAAAACAGAAAGGTATTTCGTTTCAGAAACTCCATAAGCCGTGTGTTCGAATACCTAACTGAAACTCTGAGCGGCTTTCAAAGAATAAGTTACGACAGAAACTTCGAGCAGTGCCAATGACCACAATTTCCACGACTCTCGCGAGAAAAGTTCCCACGGGCTCATTTCAACGTAAAGCTGCTTTTGAGTTATCGTTACAAACTTTTATACGTCGCAGACTAGTTTACACTGTTCTGCCTTTGAAACTTTTTCAAACTACGAGTATTGTTGCACCTAGCTTAGTAAACTACCGACAATGTTATTTATGGGTTGCTCTCGCAATATCTGATGCAGTTCGAAATGCTGAGCTTCAAAAGACACTGCCACATTTCAATGGAGCTTTGCCCCACCTACAAAACTACGTGACCATTTAAGCTGTACCTATCATTTTGTTGGAGACTTATTACAGGTTTCATATTGCATAATCATAATCAATATCATTTTCTACTACTCTCGGAACTCCTATAGAAGAATAACAAAAACAATGAATAAATCGCTTCGATTTCTTACTATTTTCTGAATTCTTAATTAAGCTGTTTTTTTCGAATCGAAACTTGTACAAAACTTTATTTTAAACCTATAATTTTGTTAAAAACGGAGATATTTTTTATATTTATTCGTTATCTTGTACAACTTGCGGTTGATGGTGGGGCTGAATCTGGCATGGTCATTTATCTCTTAATAATTTAATACTCTTCATTTATTCATCCTTAGGAGCTCTAGAGAACACTTGGTTGTGACGCTATTTCATACATAATGTAATAATTTATAATATAATGTACAGAATACAAACTAGGTTATAGCTGCATGCACGAACAGATAAACAGGGCAAAGAAACCCACGGGATATAACAAAATGATCATATACCGTCTGTAAAGAGACCTTGGCAATGTTTTACATATTTCGATTGCTTTGTAAATATCCCCCCTTAATTAATTGGTCCATAACATGTATATCCATGATTGTATATTTTTATATCGATTTATAAATGTTCACTTATTTTACTTCGGAATTTAAAGGTTCTTCAGTTTTCTTCTTTCTTTCTTCTTTCAATATGAATATCCTTTAAGTTTTCAATGTTTTTACTCTTTCTATGTCTGTTGTGAACAAATGTACGTGGGTTGTGAGCTGTAGTTTAAAACGTACGTGGAGGTTTTCTGTTATACATCACTATTAAGTACATACTTCTTTATTCCTATTGAATACAATCTTTGCGTTACCAAGTATCGCATTACTAAACATATTTCATTCATCCATAAGTATGAGGAAAGATTTATTAATACTTTTCTCATATTCATTTCCATTTGTATTGTCGCCGATATTACTTCGTCTGGGAACTTTAATAGTGTGATTCATTTCTACGCGTTTGTACAACGGACGGTGAATTTCTCCATCTTTTCCATTTGGAGGTGCTCCAAGAGCTTTTATTGTTGGAATTGAATGACTCTTACTTACTTTAGTTGTATACCTTTTGTTACTATTAGCTTTTTATAGAAACGAAACGAAACTGTTAATGTAGAAATAAGGATTCGTAGGTGCTCGTTGTTATGTCGTTGTGTTTCAATTACCTATTGAATTGAATACAAAAGTAACATTTTACGTTATTGGCAGCTTAATAATGTACTATAGTTATGTTACAGTCTTTGTACAGCTAACAGCAGATACTTGATTTGAACTAAACTTATACAGTTTGTCGTGCTGTCTGATATTTTCTGACTTACGTGCAACGGACAGCACATCAACTTGCACAAAACCTTCGCTATTATTAGGTAATGCCATTTCACGAAATGACGGACGATTTCATGAAGTGCTCAATTTAACGATCTGACCACAACACTACAATATATTGGACAACACGGGTCAATGAATAGAAATAGAAATTAAGACAACCAATCACACATTCATACTCTCACAAAACATTACAATTTCCCGACAAACGCTCCACCTGTCAGCGTACACATGATGATGATAATACGTGATACTCCTTGTTCCAGGCTACGGTATCATTCCTCTGAAGATCCCTTCGTCTCCTGCCAGCCATTGCACCCTGCACACCACTGTGGGCTGTGTCGGGAACGCGGAGTGCACCGCCAAGAGTCACAGCGTCATCAGACTCCTGGGGCCGGTCAGGGATGTCATCGTGAGACCGGCTCGACATCATTACAGGCCTGGAGAGACCAGTAAGTATAGTCAGAAACAGATAAAAGTATACAGGGTGTTGAGTTTCGGGCTCAGGTCAGGTTGAATAGAAACTTGTAATAGTGTGGTTTCGATAATTTATTACTGATTTATAACTTTAAATTAAATTTGAAGATGGAAATAGTAGTCACAGTTGAGTTCTGTTATATCGACGTGTCTGTTTGTTTCTAAATTTTGATAGAGGCGCACGTGTTGATTTTTTCGATTGAGGGACTGTAAAAGTACTTTGAATCGTCGATTTTATAACTGTAAAAGCTTTTTAAATCAGTGATGTGGTTTATTGTGAAAATCTCGACCTTAATTAGCTCTCAAATACCTACCCTACACTTTTCTTTGTGTTATAAAAGTATCTACTGTTCACATTTAAGTTTATGTTTACAGTTGCCATTCCTAAAAAAAATGTTTTTTTTTCTTGCATGCATTGAACAATAAATATCTGTGTATAGTACCTATGACCGTCTAAATCAGTCTTTCTGTTCGCGCGCCCGCCCCCGCACCTCTCTCGGTCCCCGTTGTCGTCCTACCCCCGCATCCCTGTACCGCGCAGGCGAAGACTGATTTAGACGGTCATACAAATCCGTTAATTGGAATATCGTATCCTCAGGCGAGGTGTTATGATTCTTGATACTATCACATGTTTAAAAATATAATTATAGTTCATAAGGAACTATTATCAGATGTATTTTCAGCACGATCCTGAGATTTGATTAATGCAATAAAAATTATTATTTACTTAGGTAATTTTTTTAGCACCAAACAAGATAATCGAATACATAAAAACAGAATCTGCTGTTGTCCGTACAAAAGTTCAAGATTATACGCCCATTACATAAAACAAAACAACTTAAGCAAAACGGTATTTCAAAGAGGCATGTATTTAATATGTCGGAAATTACTAAGTCGTTTCACTAAGGGTTACAACTCACCACTTCCCCTCCACATAAAATACACTTTCACTGTTCACAAGTTCATTCGTGCATGTAAAAACATCGAAGGTTTCGGAGACGTGAGCTGCTTTATGAAGCTACAAGTTACAAGTCTGAATAAATAAAATTCACAAATAATACCAAAAAATAACTCAATTTTGGCTAAATCTATTTAGACTATAATTCTTAAGAACGGTTTTTCATTATTTTTTAATTTTGTTTGATTGTTTAAAAAAATTTAAATCTTTTATAAAATCAGGTTCTTTGAAAGGCATTGGACCTAAGTTTTAATTTAAAATCAATGTAATAGTTTATGCACCTGACAGGGTCTGTCGTTGAGTGCATTCAGATGCGCTCAGAGACGGATCCCGCTAAGTGCGTTAAAGCTTCTCTAAGGGGCTGCTACGCATTGAACCCATGTTCCCATGCAAGCCTTTCAAAGGACCGGGTTTTCTTAAACCCTTGAAACCTGTAGAGATACATATTAAAATAATATATGATTAATTAACTAAAACCACAAAATGGAAAAAAAACCTTATAATAAGATATGAAATACCTACTTACTTACATAATTTACTGAAATTCATTCTTAATTTTATTTCGCACTTATATAACTTCTACTTACTAAGCTCACAAGTGTAGCTTCATGAATCGTGAAACATAGGCCCTGTAACCTTTCGAACTTGGTCGACCGCCGAACTTCTCTTTATTGTACAACTTTGTTGGCCCGGCGTTACTTTGTACTTTGTAATTAATTACAAAGCCTCGTTACATACGAATACACACACTCACACTTAGGTAAATCTGTGTAACAAAAGAGGAAAAAAAATATTTCATTTAAATTTTTCTATTACTTTTCCCTTTTTATACTTACTTGCCCTTTTTTAAATTCTTTAATATAAATATATAATAGTTTGTTTTTATAAATAAATGATTTAGTTAAAGTAGTGAAATCAGGACAAGAACTGTTTCAATATTATGTACTTTCACTGTTTAGGTAGGTATTTTTACTAAACACGGATATAAATTGATTTTCACTTTTTTCTTCACTTAGGATGCAATTTACAACTACATTTTTCGTAGAATACGTAGTTTTTAACCGACTTCCAATGAGTATAAGATTCACAATTCGTCGAGTATACATTTTTACCAAAAAAAATCGACCTTTACAGTAACCTCATTATAAAATTTATCTTTCTAACCAACTTCACGCCCTCTGTAACAATATCAAGAAAGTAATATTTTTAAATATCGAGTTACAAAAGAAAATAGGAGCGTAATTACTTTTTCACCTAAAGGCTAAATTACAGAAGCGCCATAAAACCAGTAACGACCTCTTTGAACCTGTATCGAATATCTGCGTTTATGTTTTCCCCTGTCATTAATTTTTGCTCAACTTTGTGCTGTTTTACGATCCACTTTTATGTCACTGCGACGCTAAAATTCGGCTTAGATGTTTATGGGAAGTCTTCGAAATAATTGTTAGATTTACTGGCTATTATTACAAGGAAACTATGTCGCAATAGTGTATTTGTCAGAGGCCTACGAGCGGCCTGAATCTGACAATAGGTTTGGTGGAGGCCTATACCCTGCAAGAGGGGTTCTCATCGACTACAATATAAAAATATGAAAAATGAACATATTTTGCTTAAATTATTAAATTACTATTTTAATTTATCATGAGAAATTAAAGGCTTTTATTACCATTTAATATGTAGGTTGTGTGCCGCATGCAGCCGGACCGATGGGCCCGGACTGTCACAGAATGGGTGCCATTGGACGGTCGCCGGCGTCGGGGCAGACCTCGGCGTAGATGGAGAGACGATGTCGTTAGATACAGGGATGGGTGGCTGAAAGAGGCTCAGGACAGGGATGGATGGAATAGGAGGGAAGACCTTTGGTCACTAAACCACACGATGAAGTGTAGCTGATTGACGCAATTTTTTATTGCATCAATCATCTTAGATATGCCGAAGAAATCTTGATATTATTGATAATATTAGAGCAGTTCTACAGAAGGGCCTTTTTTTTCTCAAGTCGGTGGTTAAATTAATATTTGGTTTTTATAAGTAATTTCATGACAAAGATTAAAGTATATTCCATACTGAATCTATGATTTCAAATGGGACCAAATATTGTGGATTGGTTTATCAGAGAAGTTAATCACAGAATTGAGAAAGCACCGAATTGAGAAAATGAATCACCGAATTGAGAAATGGCCCAGCGAATTTAGAAAGTGCATCACTGAATTTAGAAATAGCCCTGCCAATTTAGAAACACTGTCACCTAATATAGAAATTATGTGAGGAATGATCAAAATTACTCAATTCAAATCAGCTTAATTATCAAAAGGGTTAATAAAATAGACCTAGTGTAACAAATGACATTGTAAATCTCTTTATCAATTCCGTAGATGCTTCTTTAGTTGATCTTTCTGATGTATTTTTTGTCAACGTCGTCAAGACTTTATTCTTTTTACTTCTATGAATCGTTCTTTGGCATGTCTCATTCTTTCTTTGTAATTCAGCTATCCTATGATGCAGTAATTTAAACTCCTTATTTACCCTGTATTTGTATTTCTTAAAGAATGACGTTCGCGCGCACGGTTGTTTCTTGGGTGTTTCTGTGATACTGTTGTTGGCTGCAGCAATTAAGTCTTTATAAACTTTCCAACGTAATCTGCGGCTTATTGAAGAGTCTGGTGAAATAGCTGTTATTGGACTTGAGCATTCCGATGAAAGTGAAGAGGTTGGCGTAACATTACGTAGGGCTTCAATTGATTCTAAATCAGAAATAGCAGGATAAATGGGAACTGAAGAATCAGTAAAGGTATTTATCGGAGACTGAGGCTCTGTAAAATATATTGGAGAATTCGTACCAGGGGTTCGGGATGCACTCAAAGGATCGTGATTGTTCAAAGCTTCAGGATCAGAAGGAAGCAACATGGGTTTTTCGTCTAGTACTTTGAGTGAGTTTCTTTTCTTCTTTTCGTAACTTTTCTTCGAATGTTCTCTGTAATACTTTCTCAAAGCTTTTTATTCACGACGTGGTCTTTCACTCATTTTCTTTACCTTACCTTCAGCCTTTCTTTTTGCATATCTTTCCCTGTCTTTTTGTTTATGTCTTTCATATAATATCGGATCACTTTTTAATCTCTCCTTTCTCCTTCTCTCCGCAATCCGTTTCTATTCCTTTTTTTCGGATTCACTCAGTTAACCCATCTGAAAAAAAATATGTAAAAATAAAACCGCCCAAGCAGCTCTCGCCTTTGATCTCCAAAAACATATTCTAAATTCTTTAATGAGACATCATAACAACCGATTTTCATTGAGTCCTTACAGCTGAATTCACCATTTTTTCCTATTAGAGATCGCTTTTTAGCGATAAGGCCGCTCTATTGTACGCTATAAATTTTGATGTACACTTTATTTGTTATGTATAGGTGCAATAAAGAGAATTAAATAGTATATTATTGTCAAATCTCAATTCGGTGTACGTTCTCTCAATTCGGTGTACCATTTTCCGTGGAATTGAGATCCACCGAATTGAGAAAATATCACATTTCGTCAAATAACTTGTAAACTTTATCAATTGAAACCATTTCTATAAATACACTGGCAGGTATCACTTAAATATTCAACTAATTTAGCAGAAATCTCAATAAATACTTCATGAACAAAATTAATGTCACCCACCGATTTCAGAAATGACCCGACCCCAAAAGCACCGAAAAATTTCGTACCTCCAAAAAATGCTCCTTAGCAGCACAATCCCCACACCCCCACTGCTCGACCGCTCGGGCGTAATTGGCTGGTTGCGGGAATTACCTAGTGACGTTCGTACTGCGCGTAGTTAGTGATGTAGGTAAACAAAACTAAATTTCACCGAATTGAGGCACACGCTTCGGACAAAGTTAAAAAATGTTATTGTATTAAAACCCAATGATTTACAATAAATATATTTACATAAATGGCTTTATTATCTATCCCTTGTTCTGTGAATGTTGGAATATTAATTAGCAAGTTATTATTTTAAAAGTTATGAAGCAATAACGAGTCTATTTTGGAAACCGGACACGCTGTGTTATGCCAAATTCTGCCCGTTTTTAAACTTTGGTTTTTTTTATAGCGCTATATGAAACCTCACGGTTTTCTAGATATGCTCTCCATCAGGTCAAGAGTCATAAAAACATGTATGATTTTTTTCAAGTACGTAATTCCATGTTAAAGGTACTTTTGTCGCTCCAGTAGTTCAATCGGCTCTTCCCGTAGAAATGCCCATTAGGAGAGGGTCAAGTCTTAATAATGATTTAGCAGGTATCCTCAACGCATTTAAACCTCTAATCTAAACATGTTTAACATCTTACACATCAAAATTTAAGTTCTTACTTATAGCTACGCCTTTATCGAAATGTTAAAGTACAATATTAATATTGTAATTGTGTTTAGGATAAACATGTTTAGCGACATAAACGCATTTACCTAACTATAATACTGAAAAATAGAATCTCACGCAAGCTGCGTATGTGGTTTTATGACGCAACTTAACGAAAGAGACAAACAAACAAATAGAGACGTCTTTTTTAATACATTAACTGACGAGTATGTATATTACTACTGGTCTTATAATCATATCTGTTTGTTGCAGTAACATTCTGGATCCTGGCTCTCGACCATGACTTACGGCTCATTCGAGGAGAGTTGGCGTATGTGGCTCTGAGCGACCCTGCAGACACCAAAGTCGCTCTATGGGAGCAACTCTCTATGGACGAAGGTATTTTCTAATCTAAGTTTAGTCTACATATTAATTTGATAAATCGGGAATTACCGTGTTAAAATTTATTATTGATGTCTCGATATTTCGACGGCATTACAGCCATCAAGGTCACGAGTAGACTGCAGTCGGTGAGTGTTGAACGTCAGAAGGGTGACACAAAATGATCTACCCTCTTTCGTGTTCGCTGACTGCGTTGAGAAAAGTTATTGATATTTGCAGGTACCTTAATATTTTTTAATGTTCAACACGGTAATTCCCGTTTTAGCAAATTAAAAAGTTTAGTCTTACAATTGAATCAGTTTTAATTATGCAGTTTCACATTATAACCCTTGAAATGCAAATAAAGTGTTTATTCACATACCAACCAAGTTTTTTGCCACTTTTTCTCCTCAGCGTTGGCACCTTTTCCTTGCAAAGTGGTGTAAATGTAAATTCCAAAAAATATATTGACGTGCAAAAATGTACTCAACGTGCTTACTTGCAATAAAGAAATTTGACTTTGACTTTTAACTTTGACAACCACACATGTCAATTATTTATCAATTATAACAAATACGCAAATACGAATAGCCATGTGAAGCCACCATTACGCGACGTAGTTATACTCTTAGACGAACAACAGTGACAGATGCGTTTAGGATTAGGAACACACAGCCGCGATCTGCGATCAGTTGAAACGCATGCCCCGCCTCTTTGTCTGCCGTTGTTACCTACTGGACGTAGATCACAGGCCTTCGCTACCTACCGGACGTTAAAATGCCCAGAAAATGAGGCATGCGTTTCAACTGATCGCAGATCGCGGCTAGGTCGCGGCCGTTACAGTTAAGCTATTTATAAATTTTAATCCTATAAAAGTGTTACTATTGTTATGCGATACTATGGATAGTCATAAAGCTTATCTGCTAGTGTGATAGCGTAAGGTAAACATTACCGTAGGTGATCTTTTTCAGTCTAAAAGGCTTTTCGTGTTACTCTCGCGACGGATCAAAGACCTCCTTCGCGACTGACAGATTCAATTTCCGATTACAAGGAAGTTTTAGTTTCCTGAATCGGCCAGGAGTTAAATATCGGTTGATATATCAATTGAGTTCGTTTAATGGACTTCTAGAAGCTTTAGCAGACGGAGGGATGACCTTCGCAAGGTGGCTGGCAGAGACTGGATGCAAAAGGCCGAGAATCGGGTTGAGTGGCGTATAAGAGTCCTACATCCAGCAGTGGACTGTCTGATACGGGCTGATGATGAAGTTTCATGGAGATTTTTTTGATACTCTCTTTAAACACCACATCTGACATAATGAGAGTGATTTTAGCGAACTATCAGCATTCTTGGATCTCGTAGATTCTACGCTAAAATCATGCATAGGATGGCGGCCCTACTTTTAAAAATGTAACGTTTTACTTAATCATGATTTTTATTTTTTCTCGCGTTGCTTGCTTAGAATTAGAAAACACAGGTCAGAATCGCTACAATCAGATATCCAATTTTTATAATTGCTTAGATTCAAATTAATTACTGTAACTTCGTCATAACTTTCCATAGCAGCTCTCTTACGCCTAACTTACTTCCTAAAAATAATAAAAACGTAATATCGCCTTCGTAAATACAAAATGTTTTCTCAAGACTATCACAGACGCAAACTTTTTTCCCACTTCGTTTATACTAATTCCCATCCACTCTCAAGGCAAGAACAATAACAAAAGTTACTTTGCAATTAGGAAGGAGTTGTGAAGAGAATACAAATGCAACTGTAATACCCTAAGATCAAAGAAATAATGAGAATTCTACAAGAGCGAGGACCGTTCTGTTATAATTTAATCGTGATGGTATGATAAAATGTGTCTCTTTCTCTATGTGTGTGTGTGAGAGAGAGAGAGAGAGAGAGAGAGAGAGATGAGAGAGCTTGACTGTGTTTATGTTTTGTGTGGTTTTGTGTTCTCTTCTCGTTAAATATCTACGTTGTTCTCTTGCAATATACACTTTGTTTTTGATAAATAAATACATCATTATTATTTCGAGGTAATCCATTTAGCGCACCGTCGTTTCCAAGTTGTGTAACGAGGTTACGAGATAATCCACGGGTAATTTCTAAGTATGAGCTTGATCAGACAATGAGAATTCATGGGAAAGAGAATCTCCTATGGCACTAGGTACTAGTTTGTGTCAAGTGGGTTATCACAGGGAATAGTAAAAGACAACATATCTTTACTTGCGGAACCAATAACCACCTTTTTTAATAATTGCTGTGACCAGAGTATATTTCCTGATCAGCTGAAGGTCGCTAAAGTATTACCCATATACAAAAAGGGAGCTAAAAGTGACCCTTCCAATTACAGGCCAATATCCCTTCTACCAGTATTGTCAAAGATATTTGAAAAGTTGATTAAAATACGACTTCTCAAACATCTGCGCAATAACAAAATAATTAACCAACGTCAATTCGGGTATCAAACAGGCATTGGCACCAGTGACGCAATTAATGCATTGGTGGATGATGTTATCGTGAATATAAACGCTAGAAAAAGGGTAGCAGGTCTTTTCCTAGACTTAAGTTCCGCGTTTGATATGGTGGATCATGACATTCTTATCACAAAACTAAACTACTATGGTGTAAAAGGTAGCATATTGCAATTATTCAGATCATATTTGGAAAATAGATACCAATTTGTGGAGATGAAGTCTGTCGAGGAGGGTCGAGAAGTAGTACATAGATCAAATTTGGTTCGAATTAACAGAGGTGTACCACAAGGTTCAATTCTAGGACCAATACTATTTATTATTTTCTCGAATGATTTGATAGATTTTGTAAAAAATACTGTACCAGACGTTGACTTGGTGGTCTTTGCCGATGACACAAATGCAGTTGTGACGGCGGCCGACAATGTAGAGCTCAACTTGAAAGTGAACCAAACAATAACGAGTTTTCTGCAGTGGTTTAATGCTAACAACCTAAAACTAAATACTAAGAAAACTAATGTAATGTTGTTTAGAACTACAGCTAGGAACAAAGAAGTTTTAAATACTGAATTAAACGGAGAATCAATCTTAGCAACCGAATCAGTCAAGTTTCTAGGGATCCATATTGATTCATTTTTGAATTGGAAACCTGAAATAAACTCCATTGAACAAAAAATTAGTTCATCTTGCTATGCCCTCAGAACCTTACGTGATGAAGCCACCACTAAGCAACTGATTATGGTATACCATGCTTTGGTCGAATCAAGGCTGAGATACAGTATTAAACTCTGGGGAAATAGCTATAAATACAACATAGATAAAGCATTTATCATTCAGAAAAGGGCTATAAGAACTATAGTACGTATTCCACAGTGGATATCATGTAGAGAGCACTTTAGAAACTTAAACATATTAACGGTACCTGGCCTCTATATTTTGGTAATGCTTACTGACGTAGTCTCTCATCTGGATGAATACGAGACCTCAGAGGAAAGAGTTCAGCGACTGAGCACACGGAGAAAGGATCTGCCATTTGCAATACGTCCCAATTTGAGAATAATTTTCCATAGTGTGCATTACCAGTCAGTTAAATTGTATAACAGTCTTCCAAATGAATTTAAAGTAATTACCAGCTTAAACATATTCAAAAATACATTGAAACTCTTCTTGTTGGAAAAGTGTTTTTACTCGCTTTCTGAGTTTATGGACATGACCATTTAATAGGTAAAACTACTGACTAGGTATATTATTAATAACAAAATGTAAATTGTGAATTGGATGATGTGACATTGTAATAAAAATTGAAATTGAATACATATTATATAAATAACTATAAGTAGACGCTAAATCTGAGATATTGACATTGTATAATATTTAAATATGTAGCCTTGTTAATTAGAAATTTTAGTTACTAATTGATTTCCGACACAATAATAATTGTACATGGAATTAAATAAATGAAAAAAAAAAAATGAATACCTATGTGATCAAACCAACCTCTCTTTAATTAATAACGTACAATGGGTATATTGAATTAAATACGGTTGTAATGGTGTCAATGTACCCATGGATATACAGGTGTCCCGTAAGTTGTACGACAAACGATAAGGGTTTAGAGTGGGGTGATCTACTAGAGGAATTTTCGAAATATTCATCACTAGTGAACCGCCCCGGCTTCGCACGGGTGCAATGCTGATACTAAATATACTACAGAATGTCTTAATATACAACGTTCACAGCTTTTTTGTAGACTTTTTTAAGGTGTACAATACTATAGTACATTATTTTGATCTATCTGTAGGGTTCAGCAGCGTTTGCAATGTAAGCGTAAAAAAATATGTTTATTTACGACATCACATTAGAAACCTCTAAAAATAGCAGTGTTTCTCTACTATATTAGGCTTAGTCGCAAACTCGCCCACAAAATAACTGGTCTGCGGGCGAGTTTCCCTTTTGTAAATTTTCACGTAGTAAACTGGCCCACATGCTTTAATGATACTGGGCGAGTTGCTTACGGGCGAAAATTACAATAGTAATGTCGCCCAAATGTTGGATTCTATAACTTTTGATACACACACACCGTTGCCAAAATGACAAGAACCGGCAAGAATGACAGGAACTGTCAAAAATGACAAGAACTGTCAAAAGTCTCAAAATCTGTCAAAAGTGACGAGAACTGTCAAAAATGACGAGAACTTTCAAAAATTATAAGAACTGTCAAAAATTATGCATGTATTATACACATCAACCATCCTCTTGAATCACTCTACCTACTAAAAAACCGCATCAAAATCCGTTGCGTAGTTTTAAAGATCTAAGCATACATAGAGACAGACAGATTTTATACTATGTAGTGATACTTTTTTCATCTAAAATGGCATATCTTCTGTTTGTGTGACTTAAGATATCACCCCTTGGATTGGTAACAATAGAATGTAAAGGGGGCGCGATTGAATGGGAATTGAGTAGAAGTGATTTGTCTATACGAATTTGTGAAACTTTGGAATTCTAAGTTAAGTACAGAATACCTTTTATTTATCATTGTATATGGAATATGGAACTAGAGTACGTCCTCTCTTTCATCTACTTAAAGTTACTACTATATCCCTAAATAAGTACCTATAACAATTAGCTATTTTTCGAGTTCAAACCTATATAATAAATTGATAACCATTAGTGTCTATTCACACCACAACCACCTCGCAGCTGCAAAAGGTGGCCCATCGTATTAGACATGACCACTTTTTGCAGTCGCCACTTTTTAGATACGAGGTCGTGGTATGTGTGAATAGACGCTTTAGCATCTTAATGAACATGACTTTAAAATTTGAAGTTGTCAGAGAATGGGATTCTACAGAACCAACATAATTTAAATTAGCCAATATTTTAAACCGCGACACCAAAGTATTCCTGAATAGTGCCTCAAACTTGACTAGCTCATTTGCGAGCGCTCAACTTAATGAACGTCAAGTTTAATTAAGTTCACGCTTTGATTATAGGGATTGCTTAACGGTTGAGCTCTTGTTAAATCCTGATATTAAGTTTAAGAGACTGATTAGTTTGTGCTGCGAAATATCGCCTTACATAAATATAGTCTTCCTAGATTTTCAGTTAACTATTAAACATTTTGATGGTCTGTGAGGAAAATACCACGCAGATATTAATTTATTAAAATAATGAGCTTGTTAGTCCCTAGTATTAATAACAGAGTTATTTCTGTTGTTTTTCTTTAATATATATATAGTCGCAAACGTGCCGATTTTGGAAATAAAGGAGATGGGTCAAATGTGCCCCAGTCCCGGGGCGAACAAAACTTATGTTAGAATGTTTGATATACTTACTAAGTATAATAATTCTAATTAGTCCCCATATCCAAGATCAGAGGCTAACACATTAATATTGCCTAGTATTTCTAGTATGAAGAAAAAAATTTTTTTTTTTTGGAAAATTTGGAGTTGATAGCTGCCAACCACCACCAACATCCGATTTTAAAAATAGTATAACGGACTTGGATTAAAGTGAAACATCAGAAACCATGCTTTTTCTATAGGATGGCCTTGAATTGCAACTATTTCTTTCACTGGAATTTGACCTAAAGGTCATTGCCTGACTTGTAACGTACTTAGTTAAATTTTTTGTCAGTTTTGATTTACTAAAAAAACCTTACTAATTTAGTATTTATCACGAATACAACCCCCAGTTTCAATTTGTCGAATAAATTCAACGACACCCTGTATACCATGTTCATCTAAGTCAAAAGACATTGCCACATTTCAATGGAGCTTTGCCCCACCTACAAAACGAAGCTGTACCCTATCATTTTGTTGCGGACTTATTACAGGTTTCATATTGCATAATCAAGAAGAATAACAAAAACAATGAATAAATCGCTTCGATTTCTTAATTAAGTTGTTTTTTTCGAATCGCAACTTGTACAAAACTTTATTTTAAACCAATCATTTTAATAAAAAAACGGAGATTTTTCTACATTTATTCGTTATCTTGTACAACTTGCGGTTGATTGTGGGGCAGAATCTGGCATTGTCATTTAAATCGGAAGTTTCAACAACATCAATATTTTCAATCACTAAAATATCTATTTCAAAAGAAGTCACACTCAGTGTTAGTCGTCTTATTCCCTCCTGTGTATTATACGATCCTTGAAAGCCTTTCCATGTCATATCCAATGCCAACCCCTGTCAAATTTTGATAGATTGGATTTACCCTACGCGAGTGATTGACTTATAATAACTGACAAATGTTATTGGGTGTCGGATTACGTGTGAAGAGAGCACTACGTTTCGGACGATGCCTTGACTTAGAAGGCCTTGTAATCCAGAGCTTAGAAGTTAATTATATCTCTCAATGTACAGTCACTGAGTGGTATGTCTACCTTGTCTGATAATGACGACCTCTCCAGCCCAATATTTCGTCATTGGCTATCTGTGCACCGGAGCGAGAACCGAAAGTAGGTTAAGAATGACGTAAGGACCATTAGGTCTAAATGTAAGGTCTATTTTATTTTATTTATTTTGTATTTTTATGGATTTTTATGCCTACAATAAAAAATATTATTATTATAATATAATCGCTAATTGCGTGTATACCATCGTGTTTTTCTTTATGAGTCTTTAGTATCAATATTCATTACCACTTGTTACAATTAATTACTTTTAATTTCTCCAGTTTTTCTTACTATTTCCTTACCATATTTCTTCTTTGCTAGGAACAGATATCGATGTGTCCTTTTCAGTTCATCTACGTTATATCTAATGAAGGTCAAATGCAATGCATGCCTGCTTTCGGATTTGTAAAGTGTATGTATGCTCTCTATAAGACAATCGAAATCTTCTCTGGATTCTGCGACTTATTGTCGCGTCGAAAGCATCTTTCGTCAGTGCACTGTTGATAAAGAACTATTAACAAAAAATCATCATCAGTCTATTTATATTGTCCCACTGCTCGGGCACAGACCTGGGATTACATCGAGGGAGCTGGGGCCATGATTAACAAAAAATACCTGAATAAAATTATTGCTGCTTACAAAATACTTGGTGTCTCATTTAGTAATTTTATCTTAACGCGTGGTAGGCTCTTATCATTTAAAATACACATCCTAAACGTCACAATTCATTTCTATTCTACGAGTACAATTAAGAAAATGACAATGCCAGATTCTGCGCCACCATCAACCGCAAGTTGTACAAGATAACGAATAAATGTAAAAATATCTCCGTTTTTTATTAAAATTATTGATTTAAAATAAAGTTTTGTACAAGTTGCGATTCGAAAAAAACAGCATAATTAAGAATTCAGAAAATAGTAAGAAATCGAAGCGATTTATTCATTGTTTTTGTTATTCTTCTATAGGAGTTGCGAGAGTAGTAGAAAATGATACTGATTATGATTATGC
Source organism: Tachystola acroxantha (assembly GCA_963506565.1). NCBI lineage: Eukaryota > Metazoa > Arthropoda > Insecta > Lepidoptera > Oecophoridae > Tachystola > Tachystola acroxantha. The sequence goes on along the minus strand of OY735879.1, from coordinate 3,668,996 downwards.
AATATGAAACCTGTAATAAGTCCCCAACAAAATGATAGGTACTACAGCTTGAATGGTCACGTAGTTTTGTAGGCGGGGCAAAGCTCCATTGAAATGTGGCAATGTCTTTTATATTCCCATGTCAATATTTCGATTCATCATTACAAAGTTGCGGTGGCGCGACATGGAAATTCTTTTACCAAAGGGATCAAGTCAGCTTTACCTGACACACTTCGATTTCCCCCTGTTTAATGGCGGCAACAGAAATCCATCCCACGGGAATGGCTTATCTGGATATGGCAAATCACTTTTTTAACGAATTCATTTACATTTTTGTGCGATTTTGAGCGTGTTTTTTAAAAGCAGGGATTTCTCGCGTGTCTCTCCAATATTGGTTTGGATTTATTGCTGAATGAAACAAAATATTTACGTACATATTACTCCTATCTATGAAGTTTGTGATTTTATAATTATTATCGACCAGGTAGGTGTGGTACGCAGATTTTTTTACACAGCATTCAACTTTAAATAATTTCTAGACAGTGAATGACATAAGAACGTCTATTGCTATTTGAGAAAAATACATGAACTGTATTTATGACTATGGGTTGCAATATCCATAGCTAGATTTTTAAAATGCAAGAATTTCATTTATTTTGTTTTAGATGTCGGAAGGTCTAAAGTCAAAGTCAAAATTTATTTATTACAAGTAAGCACGTTGAGTAGGTACATTTTTGCACGTCAATATATTTTTTGAATTTAGATTTACACCACTTTGCAAGAAAAAGGTGCCAACGCTGAGGAATTTTGTTCCTGTTTTTTTTTTTCACTTTTTGTGGCAAAAAACTCTCAGCAGCACATCTTTTAAAATAATGATAATACAATTACTTAATAACTATATAGGTATACAACATATATAACTATTACTATTATTAGAAACTTTATTCCTCATGCGGAACCGGCAATACACCATGCATGTTATATTGTGGTCTTATATTGTGGTTTAGTAAATAAGACACGAATGTCGATCTTTCTAGTCTAGACCCTTTGTAGAGAAAAATACTCGTATTAACTTCAACAATGTCTTTTACTTTGTCACTGTCGCGTCGAAAGGAATTCTAGCTTCAGCGACTATACAGGGTGTAACGTAAAGGCTATATGAAGCCGAAGGGAGGGTGTTCAGTATCGGCAACTGAACAACTTTTGTTCTACGACTTTTCATTTCGTACCGGTCAGATTTGTATGAGACATTAATTTATTTTTATTTTTTATTCGAAAAGTCGTAGAACAAAAGTTGTTCAGGTACCGATACTGAACACCCACCCTTCGGCTTCATATTACCCTTAACGTTACACCCTGTATAAAAACTTCTGAGAACTCGACCTTTCCACTACAAAAACGTGTCAAATTAATAGCGAAAACACGTCACGTGAGAAGTGACACTACGGCCCTGTCGGCAGTGTGAGACGGGTTGGAGTTACTTTGATTAATTACATTAAAGGACCCTCTTAAAAGTCACATGTCATAACTGAGCAAAAACTTCTGAAAGTGGACTCGCCTCACGTTCCTTTTGGAGTTAAGCCTTGCTTCGTGAGATGGTTTTTGGGTTGACTTTTGGATAAAGGGATTTTTTTATTATGTTTGTTTTTATCTGCCGTATGCTTTGGTTTTTCTATCAAAGGCTTGAGCATACAAGCAACGTTCTTTAGAAGCCTAATTTATAAGTGATTTCTGTGATATCGGGAACTTCAGATTTAATATATCTCAAATCTTTTCATATTTTTCCTCAGTTAAATCTTTACCCGATTATCATTTATTTATTGAAGAAAACATCAAACTAATATTTTAGTCTTTCATATCCTCCGATAAATGTTCACATGATTATCTTCTATCATCCTATCAACAGGTATTCCAACCGTTCCACATTTGAATTCTATTCAGCCCATTTTTATAATTCTCTTTCTTTACTCTCCTCCTACATTTCTTCTCCCTCCCATTATGAAGACAATACCTATGTCAAATTCCATTGAATGAATTTCCGTTGCCATTTCAGAATATCATGTGAAATGGTGGTGGGAAATGATTTTCATTATTATTACAAAATAGACACAAATTCATGATCAACTGTGAAATCAAAATAGAAATTAGTTTAAAAATGAAGTAACTACAGGCATTTAGAAAAGTTGTTGTTAGAAAGAGACAGAAACAGTACATGCCATATTGTGGTTCTGACATCATACTGAGGTAGCGCCATACTAACTTCATACTAAAGACCGTTTTTCTAGAAAGAGTTGGAGCATCCCCCCACCACTTGACTTAACCGCTTAATATCTTCGGTATTAATTGATACATCGTAAAACTGATTTCACAGTTCTCTTCAGCAGGAATATGAGAGTTAATTGATGCAATAAAAAAAATTGAGTCTATTCTGATCGATAATCCTTACTGATTCGGTATGTTTTCGACAGGAGTACGCAAACTCAGCGCTGCACTAGCTACAGGCGCCCGCTCCGGAACTTGGCACATCGAAGCTCGTTGTGGAGGATCCTCAGCAAAGGTGGACCTCATTGTGGGCTCAGCTGCTGTGAACTCGTCTCCAGCGGCACCAGCGGCAGAACAACATTATGTGGAACTTCGGTTTGCTGATAGCATGCGGAGGCGGTACAAACCTGGACTGCCGTTTGTTGGACGGGTAAGTTCTACTTAGTATGCTGCTCAGTGGTTTAAAGGAGAACTTTCACCGATATTCAAGGGCGTCGCCAAGGGGGGGCAGGTAGGGGCAGCTGCCCCCCCCCCCCCCCCCCCCCCTAGAGATTAGAAAAAATATCCAGCCCAATGCAAAGTCCTTAGTCAGGCACTGGAAAGCGATGAGGCGAGAGCGAGCGGGGAGAGGAGAGTGCTACTGTCTCTCCTATTCCGTCCACGCGGCCGCGTCGTCGCCTGTTCTCACACACAGCTGTAATTTATATCAGCTTGCCCCCCTCTGGGCCATCGGCTGGCGACGCCCTTGCCGATATTGAAGATCCGAGATTAGTATACTATTGATAGAACCATAATTCTGTAGAATTATGACTGGCATCCTCTCTTAAAGTCAAATCTCTTTATTGCAAGTAAGCACATTTTTGTAGGTACATTTTTTTTTTAAATTTACACGTACTTACACCACTTCGCAAGGTAAAGGTGCCAACGCTTATGCAAAGAAGACATTGGTTTGCATATTAATATTTCGCTAAGCGTTCACATCATTACTTGGCGTTGGTCGTTTAGTTCTTGGTAGAGAATCTATGAACTCTGATTCTAAAAGTTTAAATTCTTGAAATATGAACTACAAATTGCAGACTTGTAAATGGCCATACTGGGCTACTACATGGTAAAAGCTTTTCGACCTAATAACTATTGTAATTAAGTCAGTTATTGTTTTGGCGTCTTTGTTGTGTTTCCTTACTTTGCTGCATTCACATAAATAATATCATTTGAATTAAAATTAATCTTAATCAATTTACTTTAGTTTGGTTTTAATGTTATACCTAAATACTGCATTCCGAATAAATGAAGGCATATCTTAATCAACCTTAAAATGTATCTATATTCTGATATTTCATCACTTAAATCGCTTTAGGTTTATCTACTCAAAAGACTAACAATAACTCCAGTTGTTACTATATTATGATAGGCTGAAATTAACATGCCACTTTAGACCAACGAAATCCTTTTAATAAATGTTTGAAGCTTAACAAAATAGACTAAAGCTCGCTGAAACTCAAATTGAGAGCAGTTGGCAGAGCACTTAACTATTTTTAGTTTCCACGCCTATTTGCGACTACCTGTGCCGATGCCACAACTACAGTATAGTCTCGTTTCGAGGGTGGTTGACTACTGTTGTATTAACTCTGTTATCTCAAATACTAGACTAGACTAGTGATTAGTGTTAGACTTGCGTGGTTAAAGGATTCTCTTTTTTAATAGTCCAGTCGAAGACAGAGATAAATATACAGAGGGCATCAATAAGTTTGAGATTTTCTCAAAAACTACTGGACAGAATTTAATTATTATTTTACAGTTACATAGTGTTCACTTTTATATATCAAACAGTAATTTTTGCAATAGGTCAAGTAGTTTTTGAGAAAATCTCAACCTTATAAACTCTCCTGTAGGTACACCTTTCACTGTGTTCCACCAGTTCCACCGTACAAATTAAGGCTGTGTGTGCGTGGATTTTCAGTTTTTCTATGAAGGCTACTAAAATAATACGTCTGAAAAAAATATATAGCAATATTGAGGTGTCTATTTAGAGACTGATGAATACCGATACACGATTGGATAAACTTCGCTCGATAGATAAAGAACGCAAACATACACTTTCCTGTCTTTTAAAATGAAGTTTATGTCTAAACCGAAATAATTATTATAACTCATAACTCTTCGTCATAACAGTGACAAAACTAAATTGCTTCTTATAATTACTAGCTGATGACAGTACCATTTTCAGTAACTTTAGGGTGTAGCGCAAATGCGTATAATTTTATAACATTTATAAAAAAGGAGGTGATCATGATATAGACTTACCTGATTTAACTATGCCTTGTTCATGGTGACGACGAAAATATAAGAATTGTTGTAAAAATGAATAATGTGGGACACTCCTTTTGAGTATGTGGATACTCGTGATAGGATAGGAGGCCCCGCTCTTCCAAATCCGGTATACAGAAAATATATATCAAGTTAAGCTAAGTTTAGCATTCACATAAAATTATCAATGAAGAATTTTCAATGATAAAAGAAGATGGGTCAAAACGTACCCACGTTGTAGCAATTTGAGACCTATATCATTCGAAAGGTCTTTAAAAATACATAATTTTTTTGTATGGCAGCAACCTTGTAACTTATGGGAGAACGCCGTTATAATGTCGAGAATGTTTCGAAAATTCACCCTCCGAACCATTGACGCACGCATTTTCTCACGGCCCGTGTCATTGCCCGAGTTTCGTTCGGGTAAATAAAAGTGGCGTACGGCACTGTCCGACCTTTCTAGGTATCTCTGTACAAAAAAGTCCACTCAATACGGTGTAACGGACCCCCGGTACCTGACCCCGGACGGATAGAAGAAGCGTGGACAGACCACCGGCCAGATAGTCCGACGACATCAAAAGGGTTGCTGGCTCGGTGTGGACCAGACAACCTAGGGATCGGGCCACATGGAGAATTCATGGAGAGGCATATGCCCAGGAGTGGGCTGCTGTATGCTGAGGAAGAAGAAGACGTCTACTTAGAACAAACTCTGCAGCTGGAAAGGAGCATCTTCGAGAAGAGACTGGCAGGAGAATTCAGCTAGGCTGTGCAGCATTTAGGAAGCTACATCGAATCTTCTCGTTTTCATACTAGAAAGCCCTGAAAACAAAGGTCTTCAACCAGTGCGTCTTGCCAAATGGTGAGCTATGAAGCCGAAACGTGGACACTGACAGTGGGTCTGACACACAAGTTCAAGGTCGCTCAGCGAATCAGCAAACTGAAGTGGCAGTGAGCTGTACACATCTGTCGTATAACCGATAACCGATAGGGTAGACGAGTTCCGCGAATACAGTCCACGATCGGATAAATGTAGCGTAGCACGCCCTCCATCAAATGGATGGATAACATTCTCGAGGTGGCTGACAAGACCAAGATGTTCGATGATCTAGTCATCCCGGAACCAGTGGTAGTCCATAACACGGTCCTTGAAGTTGTTCAGCAATATGACTGTCTACTTAGGACCAACTTCGAGAAAGAGAGTGACAGGAGAATTCAGCTGGGCTGTGCAGCATTTGGGAAGCTACGTCATATCTTCTCGTCTTCAATATCACAATGCCTGAAAACAAAGGCAACCAGTGGGTCCTGCCTGTGATGACCTACGGAGCCGAAACGTAGACATTAACGGTGGCCCACAAGTTCAAAGTCGCTCAGCAAGCTATGACAGAGCTATCCTTGCAATTCTCTGGTAGATAGAATATACGAGTATATTCGCCAGAGAACAAAAGTGGTTGACATTGCTTATAGAATCAACAAACTGAAGTGGCAGTGGATTGGTCACATCTGTCGTAGAAGCGATAACCGATGGAGTAGAAGAGTTATCGAATAGAGGCCACGAACGGGTAAACATAGTATGGGACGCCCCTTCACCAGGATATAATGATGACCTTCGCAAGGTGGCTGGCAGCGAGTAGTGACTTGATGCAGAAGGCCGAGAATCGGGTTGAGTGGGCGTACTTTGGGAGAGGTCTACATCCGCAGCAGTGGATTGATACGGGCTGATGATGACGACGATACCATTGGCAGCTGTCTTTAGGCTCCATCATTATTATTTTTTTTAATATAAAAGGTATTGCTGTTACAGATTGCATAAACTACTATACCCAACTAATGTTATAAATACGAAAGTGTGTTTGTTTTTTGTCCTCCTTTCACGGCAATGTGTAACGTATTGAGTGGACTTTTTTTGTACAGAGATACCTAGAAAGGTCGGACAGTGCCGTACGCCACTTTTATTTACCCGAACGAAACTCGGGCGATGACACGGGCCGTGAGAAAATGCGCGCGTCAATGGTTCGGAGGGTGAATTTTCGAAACATTCTCGACATTATAACGGCGTTCTCCCATAAGTTACAAGGTTGCTGCCATACAAAAAAATTATGTATTTTTAAAGACCTTTCGAATGATATAGGTCTCAAGTTGCTACAACGTGGGTACGGGGTCCATACAAAATTACCCATTGTTCTTTAAGAGTGTGAGGCGGAGAATGCAGGTAGGTATGCGAGGAAAACATAAGACGTAATGTAATCACAGTATATCCGCCAGAAGACAAAAGTGGTTGACATTGCTCATAGAATCAGTAAACAGACGTGGCAGTGGGCTGGTCACATCTGTCGTAGAACCGATAACCGATGGGGTAGACGAGTTCTCGAATGGAGGCCACGAACGGGTAAACGTAGTGTGGGACGCCCCCCGACCAGATGGAGGGATGACCTTCGCAAGATGGCTGGCAGGGACTTGATACAGAGGGCCGAGAATAGGGTTGATTGGATTTGGGAGAGGCCTTCGTCCAGCAGTGGACTGATATGGGCTGATGATGTGATGTGTAATCACAGTTGTTACAATTACAATCCTTAATCGTGCTACTACCGTGATCGAACACTGCTCAAACACTTATAAAGACCTCCAATTCTGTTGAAGTGATTTCGATCTACGGCCGGCCGTTCCGAACTTTTCTGCAGGCGTTACTTTTTTCCTACTGAAAACTTTTCACGAGCCATCGCTGAAACGGGCTAAGAGAAATAAAAAAGATAGGGAGTTCTTGAAATTGCTTTAAATGACTTGGAACTTTATCTAGGTAGGATGATCTGTTTTATGTGTAGGGACAAAGATCCGATTGTCCTAGAGAATCCTAGAATCCTCTAACAAAGTTAGCATTTGGTCAAACAATTTTGACGTTACGTTTTTTGATCAACGCACCTAGGCCCCTCAAGAGCGAATTCAGCTGATACACTCTCAAGACGTGATCACTATCTCAAGTTTAGTATACCATTTATTAATAAACCAATCTTGAGGGCGTATCACGTGATTTCTTTCTAAAGTCGCAGTTCGCCTGCAATCAGCAAATACGTTTTCAAGGGTGAGTTAATTGACAGTTCTCTTGAGAACTAAGTTTTGTTTATTAATACGGCGTTACTCACGTGATACCCGATTCCCAAACGCGCACCTAAGGTACGTTTATTAAGGGGCTTCAGGGAGCCAAACCACAGTCTTTGAAGACCGGCTCATATTCATACTTCTAACAAAACACACAAAATCTATGCACGAAGCTCAATTTATTCATTTGAATTTCAAAAATGTTAACATTTTCCAGAGCTTTGTTCGACAAGAGGCGATGTAGAAGACAAACGGCGAGTCGTTAGCTCATACTGTGGCCGCTGGAACTTTTGAGGGTAGCTCTTTATCCGAACTCGGGACAATGGGTGGGTAGACGACGAAGTTAATATGGACATGCTTTGTGTTTTGTACAATACAAGCCATTTATTGGCACAAATATAGACAGGAATACATTGTGAATATCACAATTTACACTACGAGTAATAGTAAAGTTATGGTATTAATTCTTAAGAATTACGAGCGTCCTAGAGAGTAGGTAACCCGACAAAAGTTATGATTGTTTAGACTTAATTACTTTTTTTTATTACCCGTGAAAAATATTACCTGATTTTTTAATAGACAAAAATTTACGGTATTATTACTCACCTTTCGTTTCCCTATAAAAAAGGTATTAATTTTTATTATTATGTTATCCGTGTGTGGTATATTTATAAATATCTACAATTTTCCGTAGGTACAAGTAGGTATAGGTACCGCGGCCCAAATCAAGTGTCTTATTTTGTAAACAAAATATGATCTCTAATTACCTGTTGTGATGTGAAGGAACTGATTGACCGAACCTGTTCATAGTGAAAATAACTATGTAATAATTACAGAACAGCTTAAAACGTTAGTAGGGTGGGGTAGTTTTTATTTACAAAATAAGACACTTGATTTGGGCTTTGGTTTACATGGGGTATTGTACATGTTATTTTGTATCATAAAATATTATTATAACTCGACACTGATGTAAACCTGAAATGAATGTAACCACAATCTCAGTAAAACATTTATATTCCGAGTAAGATTTGATTACTATGTGATTAATGAAACCGAAGACGTTTCCAAAACATCACAATAACACCACCATTAAAATTCCGAAAACATGAAAGAAACATTTTTAACTGTCATCATCGTCGTAATGAATGATTTATATCTCTCAGGCTGGCACATCCGTACTGTTCTTTCCTAAGTCTTGGCAGCGGGACAATATAATAAATTACGGAGGCAGTCTAACGAAGAGCTTTTACATCGACGTGATTCTCTTCTCTTTCTGTCCGCGTTATAGCTTTCCCATTTTGAATTACGGCGTATCGTGTCGATATTTTAGCGACGGATATTGAGATTGATGTTTGTTTTGACGAACGACAGAATTTAAGGGTAATATCCATACTATGATAACTGTAGTATATTTTAAGTAATAATTATTTTCAATGTGGTTTTGTTGAAATTAGTTTTGGGTGGAATACAAAAGATTGTGTTCATAATTTCGGTAAATAAGTTTTTTCGTTCTTTGTAAATGACAATGCCAGATTCTGCCCCACCATCAACCGCAAGTTGTACAAGATAACGAATAAATGTAAAAATATCTCCGATTTTTTATTAAAATTATTGGTTTAAAATAAAGTTTTGTACAAGTTGCGAATCGAAAAAAAACAGCTTAATTAAGAATTCAGAAAATAGTAAGAAATCAAAGCGATTTATTCATTGTTTATGTTATATTATATATATATAGTATATTGTGTAGTAGAAAATGATACTGATTATGATTATGAAACCTGTAATAAGTCCCCAACAAAATGATAGGTACCTACAGCTTAAATGGTCACGTACTTTTGTAGGTGGGGCAAAGCTCCATTGAAATGTGGCAATGTCTTTTTCTTTACTAATATCGATTAAGTTACAACTTACGAACATTTTACAGAACATTCTCGCTTCGATAGCTGACCTCCTTAATCCAACTATGAATATACATCGAGAACTTACTACTATAATTACATTTTGTTAGACACGTATTGTTAGACGCATTGCGTGTTTGATTTTCTACGAAAACTTTATAATTATTTTGGAATTAATCGAGCGAAATTAGTTCAAAAACATATCGTCTAATTACTAAATTCAGTTAAATTACCTTCGTATTTTATATCGGAGCGTCTGTCGGCACAGGTTTTGGAGCTAAGCCAGGTCGGGTCGGGAGAACTTAGCGGTTTAATTGAGACTTAAGTCGCGGAGCAATATCGTCCTCGTTTCGGCTGTTATAACTAAATTCGGCGTTAAAATTCTACTTAAGAGATAAGGGAGTATTAGGGGATGAATTTATTTTAGATTAAATCACTGGATTAGCTTTAGCTTTGAATTTTCGTGGAATTTAAGGAGCTAATTACAAAAATGTTTATAATTTAACGGTCCATCAACTGTAAAATATATCTATCGGTGTAACGATTAAAGTACTATTAGAAACCCCTTTATCTAACTGCTACTATAGGAAATCTGAATTAGGTTGTCATTATTTTAGATGATGTGCTGCTGAGAGTTTTTTTGCTACTTTTTCTCCTCAGCGTTGGCACCTTTGCCTTGCAAAGTGGTGTATGAGTGGTAGTGCAAAAATGTAAACAACGTCCTTACTTGCAATAAAGAGATTTGACTTTGACTTTACCACCTATAGCTGGATACATTCGAATTATATGCAGGGAGACCCACATACTATACATCGAGCGAGGTAAATCACAGAATACATCTAAACACTCCTGTACACCTTTCTCTGCGTTCCATCAAAATCAAAATTGTTTATTCGTGATACACGGGTTACATAAAGATGGATCATTCCTGTCTGTCCCCCTATTCTGTCCCCTCGGGGGACAGACAGGAATAAAAAGTTCCGTCTGTCCCCCCGTCGGCAATAGGGGGACAGATCGAACTTTTTATTCCTGTCTGTCCCCCAGTGTATAAAATGTTTTATTTAACATAATATAATAAGAAATTAAAGATGGTGTGTTTAATTAAAGAACACCGAGATCTGCCTGTTGGTGTACAAATGTGAATGATACAATTACCTATATTAGTCCATCGTACAGCCATCAGCAAATTAAGTGTAACACCTCTATTCATAGATTGCAGAGATTTTGCTTGGTGTAGACTGATGTAACTGACAAAAAAACTTCTATTGATTATCTTTTCCTTCAGGTGGAAGCGATGAGCACCGAGAAGCGAGTTCGTGTCCGCGTGAAGCTCTACGATGACACGACCGACATCTACAGCCAGGACATCGACATGTCCACAGGAGAAGGCGGCTTCATCGTGCCCACTGTCATGGCTGACGCGCCGTACGTCAACTTGCAGGTCAGTTTTTGTAACATTGGTGGTGATTTCGAGGTGTCGCTAAAACCGAATAATCTACAAGAACCGAAAGAGTAATGTCACAAGGTCTGTAAAATTATAAAATGTTTAACATTTAGGTGGCCTATACAATAAAGTTAACTTGTATCTAGCCACAAAATATTGCACACAATAATTTAAAATCTATTGTAGGTACCTTCCTAATCATTAATATGAAAAGTTATTTATTAATTTCTCTTGACTGTACCAGTACCTAATATTTTGTAAAAAAAAAACGAATCTGATGATTTAGCGAAAACAGAAAGCAATTTATTTTGAGTTTCACCATCCCATCCCACGAGATATTCAATATTATTTTAAAAAATAATTCGTGGGATGAGTTGACGAAAGAATAAATTGACTTTTTCAGTTTACACATCACAGCCCACGTGGGATGAGATCCGTGGGCTGAATTGATGACTAACCCTAATGAACCACAACTACAAACAGCCCCCTTATGAACTTTTATATCAGGATTACTTCAATAATACTTTATAATTTCGTACCATGACGTCATTAATAAGCTTACCTTAAGGTCGTTATGGTACGAAATAACAAAGTATTATTGAAGTAATCCTGCTATAAGAGTTAAGGTAAGGGGGCAGATGGAAAGGCCTTGTAGTAACCACATATATTACATTTGAATACGGGAAAGTATAAGATCTATGGTAGGAAAACCCTGGGAGTCTGAAACCTAGTAATCCTATTAGTAGATATTCCGTCAACCCAACTAGAACCCTCCAAATAACAACAATACGTCACTGACGAACCATCCGACCGAACATCGACGCCCAAATTGGCCGTTCGCGCCTCAGACCTAATTTAGTTTAATCGCGCCATTAATTGGGCCTCTGGAAACTTGCGAAACTTCGATACCCTTGGGATAGTAGACGAGAGTAGAGTTGGGGAACAATCGTATGCCGCTTCTGAAGCCAGACAAAGAAAATGTTATGAAGAATCAACGAATAAAACATTCGGTTCATTACACATTAGGTTCTTAATTATGATCAACCTAAGATTTCGCCCGATTTGGATTGAGTCTCTGAGATCAGAGTTCAGCACTAACGAAAATCGACAAAATTCAAATCTTCGGTTTACGGTCGCTCCAGGACCACAATTTAAAATACTCTTGAATGCGGTCATAGTATGTCTATCCAAATCTGAGCTCAACAAATCGTCTCGACAAACTTATAAGCTTTTGCAGGTGCCAACTTTTATACACTTTGATACATTCTAGAGAGACAGAGCGAGGGAGCGAGCGATTCTAGAGAGAGAGAGAGAGATGATTGTGTAACCGCGATGTCCCTAATTATCGTAATCGCTTTCAATTTGACACATGGACGCTTTACATTGCTGCTATGTTTTTGCAAGTTTTAACAAACGACAACGAAACGCAGCAATGTATATCGTTCAAGTGTCAAAATGAAGACGATAACGAAAACAATTGAAGTCGCGGTCACCCCCAGGTTGGGAAAATTTAAGATCGGTTTCTAGAACGCGACATAGCAAAAACGTTATGGTATTGATTGACAAAAGTAGGTAGTGATGATATATGGTGAAAATAAGGACAGGTTGACGCAACAGACGTGAATAAAGATTAGAATATGGTGTTTTATTTTGTATAGGTAGCGCGAGGGAGGATTTAAGAACATCTGGAAAATACTTTGAGGTCGAATGACAACTTTGCGGTCAATAAATTTGAAACCATGCAAATTGTAACTTAGAACTCTAGTAATATCACCGTGGAATACAAATGGACGGATTTTGCAGAGGTTCTGTAGTAGGAGCTGCTGTTAGCCGATAATCCCAACAGGGAGGCTGGAGGTTGTATTGTGTAAAATTAACTAAAGCAACGGATACATTACATGTTGGTTGTTCATAGTTTTTACATGTTAATTACAGTGATGTTTGTTCTACGTGTTCAAGCATGGTTTGACCGGTAGATGGCGTTATACTTCATTCTACAACGCGGTGTTAAGTTTTTCAGGCATTTCTATTTCTATAAGTAGCTGAGAGAAAATATACTATTCGATATTGAACCATAAGCACGTCTTTGATTTTGTCATGGAGACACCTTTTTGGGTTGTACACTAACGTAGTTTCTTAATGTGGTATGTAGGTACATTAATGTTTATAGATATTTCAGTTAAATGAGATCACAAATTATCTAGCCTTTATACAATTTATATTATAGATAGATAGGTACTGAAGAGGATAGGAAGGCCAGAGGCAGACCAGATAAAATGAAACACGACTTGCATCAATAAAACCTTGTAATCGACACAAACTCAAACAATATCCTTAAAAAAATCGAAACAAAAATAAATTTAATAAATATTTTTATAAAACCAAAGTATAATCTGTACCTACTATAAATAGATCTTGCAACAGGTACTAAGATAATATTAATTTCTAAAGGGATAGAGTAAGTGGTACAGGCGAAGACAGAGATAGGTACAGGCGAAGACAGAGATAAGTACACAAGGGGCCTCAATAAGGTTGAGATTTTGTCAAAAACTACTGGACCGAATTTAATAATTCTTTTACAGCTACATAGTTAACTTTTATCTATCAAACAGTGAAAGAATTTTTGCAATAGGTCAAGTAGTTTTTGACAAAATCTCAACCTTACAAACTCTCCTGTACACCTTTCTCTGTTCCACCGTACGTCAAAAATCATGGTATTTATAGTACCTACCCTACATTTTGTATGAATAACTATTTCGGTTTAGACATAATTTTCATTTTACTTTTAAAATGAATATTATAAATACGAGAGCTTGTTTCAAAATAATCTGATTTTTGTTGGCGTATTTTTATTTCCCTGCCAAAATTCATAAAAATACGAATATCGAGGCACTGTGCCGTGCTCTTCACTCCGCCGCTGCGGGGCATCTTGTGTCTTACTTTTGCTTTTGACAACCATATAGCGCCTTAAATAGGTATTTCATTATTTTTGTAGTCAACTCTGAACTTTGCGTTCAGTATTTTTTATTCTACATCATTATTACACGTCTGTGGGAGAATAAATTACATAGAATAGAAATTCCCAGTTCAATTTTAAATCCGTCTTCCCGTGTCACTGGAGGGAAGCAATTACAGAGGGTTCGAGAGTGGTTATGACGTCATCATGCAAATACGCAGGCGGGATTGGCAATCCGGCTAAAGTGCTTTTAGGCCCTGATAACTATCTTATGAATTATTGTGTGAGCAGATATGACGTGGACTGAGACACATTGCTAGGCAGTATATTGAACAGTAGCATTACCTTTTTTTCTGTAAAATTCTTCCCAGAGGGAAAGGCAAAGCCAACTAGGGCATACAGACTGGTCTGATTTTAATAGAATGTCTGAATTCTTATACATACATACATATATATGAAGATAACCTAAACCTTCGCACAACCCTCCCAAATCCCTAAACGAAATAACTCGACGATCCACGCAATAATCGAGTTATGCAAGGGAATCCTTGGTAAGAGCACAAAACTTCACAAACACGACTTCTTTCGAGCACTCTAATTCATAGAGACGTTCGCGGACATCTCCCGTGATCGTTAATCACTAAATACCACGGAAACTATTTAATTAGAATTTTTACAAAAAAGTAGCTAATGACGTTTCGCGCGCTTTTTAAGGAATCTATGAATAGACAACGTAAAACCACTTGCTAGCTCCCACGTGAACATACAGCTTCGATGCACGGGATTGGGCGGATTTGGCACCTCTAACGGCCAGTAGCGGAATTAAAGTTCCATCAATCATGTACAGACAACAGCAGACTGGTAACACTTGCAGTACGATTTCAACTCTTACGCCGCAGATAATAAGATCGGTCCAAAGTCCAAAGTGGTACACTTGATCTACTTTGATTGATAATTACATAGGCGAGCGAACGAGCGAGTAGGTTAGCAACTTCATGGTAATGATACAAAACATTGATGACGCGGTTCAGAAACATTGGATGAAGTCGACGAGTTATTGTAAAAGGCATTCAGATAATCCTACGTCCACTAACACGACTGTTAACGGCTATATTTTTATTCGATAGAAGTATACTCTTGATGTCATTATAACCACGCTTAACCAGGTTAAAGAACATTTACTGGTTGTAAAAATTTTAAACTCTATCATGTTTGGCATTTAACGAAGCTATCAGTGTGTATCTTATTTGGTGGCTAATGGTTTTGTGCTCAACTCAAATTAGTTCTGTGCTAAGCGAACGTGTAGTGATTAACACTAAAGCTTAATTACATATTATTACTACATTGTCCCATTCTTCAGTGGAAGGCATACTCTGTACCGACTCCGCGAAAGTGGAAATTACCTCGTCGATTTGTGGCAAGGTACTTCTCTAGTCTTCTAGTCTATTATACATGGCAAATTCTAGAGCTAAAGACTTAAGGGCGGCGAGCTGTCAAACTCGAGCGCGAGACAGTAGCGGGGCGGAGTGAAAAGCACGGCACAGTGACTCCATATTTGTATTTTTATTGATTTTGGATGAATTTTGGCAGGGAAATTAAAATACGCCAATAAAAATCAGTATTTTTAAAACAAGCTCTCGTAATTATAATACCCTACATTTTGATATATATTTCCTATGAATAACTATTTCGCTTTAGACATAATTTTGATTTTAAATGACAGGGTATGTTTGCGATTTTTTCTATCGAGCGAAGTTTGTCCAATCGTATATCGGTATTTATCAGTCCCTAAATATACACCCCTAGATTGCTATATATTTTTTTCAGACGTCAAATTTTAGTAGTTAGAGCCGTAGCCTTCATCGAAAAACTGAAAATACGCGCATACGAGGCCTTAAGACTAAAGCTTCTTATTTGACTTGTAGGTATTATTAGACGCGGAACCTAATACAAGGAGTTTCATCTAAAGATTTATAAACGAAATAAATTACATTTCTAAATGAATTGCGATCCTCATAATAATTTTAAAATGTTTATTGAATGCTTTTCATTACCGAGTAAATTGAGCTGTTTATAATTTTAGCTTTTGAATTTGAATCAATTCAATTTCAAAGTCAAGTAATTTAATATAGGTAGGTGCTTACTAAATATTCAAAGTTATATATCTTCAATTCATTCATTTCAGCTATTTCACTTCACAAACTCTGAATGAATGGCTCTATGTAAAATTTTATAGAATCTTTTATTAGAGCACAAATATTTTAATATCGAAGTCTTTAAAATACCTATTAAAATACTTTTCATTTAAAATAGCGGTCTCTTGGTTTGAATTATCTTATAAGAGCTTGTTGCTTTGAAAATCAACATGATAAGTTGGTTTTAGCTTCAGGCAATTTAAGCCCTTAGTAAGTATTTAGGTGTACGATGGAAGACAGAGAAAAGTGTACAGGAGAGTTTAGAAGGTTGAGGTTTTCTCAAAAACTACTTGACCTATTGCAAAAATTCTTTCACTGTTTGATAGATAAAAGTGAAACCTATGTAACTGTAAAAGAATGATTAAATTCGATCCAGTAGTTTTTGAGAAAATCTCAACCTTATTGAGGCCCCCTGTATACTTACTTCTTCGACTGTACTAGCTACCTATTCTCAACTTTCTACGATTTAAAAAAGTTTATGGTAAAATATACATAAAACACGAATACTTCAAGATAAGGTATTTGTTAATACGTACCTTTCAATATTGAGAAAAAAAATCGTATCATAAGATCATTGTCTCTCCTACATATCATTACCCTGGTTATCTTTTCATTATAAGATCAATCGTCCCAACCAATTACGAACCTCATCTCATTCCAAATCCTTCATTATTTATTGTCGCAACGATCCCTTTTATTCATTCCCCGTTCTTTTTATAAAATTTAGAAAAAAAATCTCTTTTGTTCCCTTTTATCGGCAGACATTTTTTCAGCGAGGCTCCCTCCGCGGCTTAAATTCACCAAATAAATTATGCCAAGATAGAGACAAATAATCCAGCACTCCATTAAATCTGTAAAAAGCGAACGCTTTTAAGAAATTAGCCAACTAATCTTAGCCTGAGTTAAAAGGGGGATTATCTTGAGGAAAAAATTACGTGACCTTTAGGAATGTCTCGCCTGAATTTTAAATTAGACAAGACTAAGTATGCAGGCCTTGGAGAGGCAGATAACGTCGTTGTTAGACAGGCAATTATGGCTGTGGCAGGCAAATAGTTTGTGGCTGATTATTTGCCCCCATATGTTTTAGATCGTAATCGCATTGATGCCTTCAAAAGTGGTCCTGGAGAAAAATGCTGCGGATACCCTGGACGGCGCATCGGACGAACGTATCCAACCTCAAGGAGCTTATAGGATAACGACCAGGCTGTCAACCATCTGTATCAAAAGGATTCTTGAATATTTCGGCCACATTGCCAGGAAGAGTGACGACCACCTGGAAAGATTAACGGTGACTGGCAAGGTAGATGGAAGGAGACCTCGAGGACGAAGCCCGATACGTTGGTCCGATCAGATCCGTACCAATCTCGATCCGGTTTTTACGATGCTCTTCACGTCGCTGAATATAGGAACAGGTGGCGCAATATCACCAGAGAAAAGATCGTGCCCTCTCTGGATCACCAGAGGGGTCACGATCCTCAGCTATGAGAATACGACGCGAGGAGGAGGTTTTAGATCGAGCGTTCATACAATGCGTACCTGTACGCAGTTTGCGGCATTTCGTTTGCCGACTCATTTGGTCAGCGGCCGATTTGCAGCAAAAATTCGTGGTTCCAAATTATACATATGACAATGTTCCGTATTGCAGTGTACCTATAGTCCGTCCCAATCATCCAGCATGGTGTTTGAAAGCTCACCAAAAACCAATATTATACTAATCAGCGATTATAATTATCAATCGTTCAATTTACTTAAACGCTGTGCAGAATTAATGTACCTATGTCACAAGCCTAACCATCCTCTTAATTTTGTCGTATGATTTCAAGGCCACTCTGTAAACTTTTTAAAGAGTCCATTGCAAATGATGGCAATATCCGAAACTGTGAAGGTAACTCATTAATCAGAATTAATTCCAGCTTGTATATCAGAGCTAATTTCAGCTTGTAACCGTCCTATAAACTAGGCCATCCACTAATCTACTCAGAGAGTGATCAGATGGAATCGTTGCCATTAGATCCAGGTAACTAGGAAGTCGGACGCCATCGGGAAACTAATTATGTTAATCCTATGGTAATCGAATTTGTCCTACTATCGACTTATTTTCGAAGACTTTGCCTATAGCATTAGTTTGTTGTTACTAGACAACTACTAAATACGAGGTACTCAGTGCTACAAACTACTTACTAGGAGAACGTTTTATCGTAACGACCAGGATTCCAATCCAGGACCTTGCCATTCTGTTTCCACTTTCTCAACAAAGCCACAGACGAACATTATCTTTACAAACTTCATCTTAAAGTCCAAAATCTCCTCTAATGAAAAATGGGTATGTCAATCTCATAAAATGGCTCTAGTAAAATCGAAGACAGAGAATACAGGGGGTCAATTGTCTCAAAAACTACTAAACCGGTTTTAATAATTATTTTCATAGTTTTAACTTTTATCTAACTAACAGTGAAATAATTTTTGCAATTATAGGTAAGTAGTTTTTGAGAAACCGAAGAGTGTTCATAAAGGGATTGATGAATGTGGGGGAGGCAAGGGTCGTGTGCCAGGATCGCAGTAGATGGAGGTCCATCGTCTCTGCCTACTGCTACGAGAATCAGGCGTGGGTTTATAAATAAATGTAGTTTTTGAGAAAACTCAAGAACTCTTATAGCAAGATTACTTCAATAATACTTTGTTGTTTTGTACCAAGACGACCTTAAAGGAAGCTTATTAAGGACATCCTGGTACGAAATAATAAAGTATTATTGAAGTAACCCTGCTATAAAAATTCATGGTGAGGAGGCTGTACACTTTCCTCTGTGTTATACCGTACTTTCCCAAAGAGTTTTAACGGATCTGAAATTTAGTTCAGCATCAATTCATTTGGCGGATTTGCAGACTGCGGTTAGACCTCAAGATCATTAATTGGAGTTGAAGACTTACTCTGCTGTTAGCCCCGTCTGCGGTTATCTGAGCAAGCTTCAATACGCAATTTGGACGTCGGATTTAGTATGGTTTAAATATTAGGTATTTTATGTGATATGGCTTTGATAAGATTATCAATTTCAATATACGTACGGTGGAACACAGAGAAAGGTGTACAGGAGAGATATTAAGGTTGAGATTTTCTCAAAACTACTTGACTTATTGTGAAAAATTATTTCACTGTTTGATAGATAAAAGTTAAAACTATGTAACTGTAAAATAATTATTAAATTCAGTCCAGTAGATTTTGAAAAACTCTCAACCTTAGCGAGGCCCCCTGTATACTTATCTTTGTGTTCGACTGTACCTACTATAATTTGCACACACGTGATTGTTTTGGTTATGACTTTGGCATCATAGCTTTAAAAGTTATTTTACCACCACTTTCTCAGATACTTTTAATAAATAAAAGGTTGTCTTTTAGGGTGATGGAACGTAGACCAAAATAATACCAATCTGGTATAAGTGCGAAATAAATTACAAAATAGATTAGAACAAGATGAAAATTTTCTTGCCGTGGGCAGGACTTGGACCTGCGACCTTGTCATTCCGTGACACGCTCTCAGTTGGTAAGAGCGTGTCACGGACTGAGAGCGCGTCACGGAATGACAAGGTCGCAGGTCCAAGTCCTGCCCACGGCAAGAAATTTTTCATCATGTTCTAATTTGTTCACCGAGCATGGACAATGCGTACCTAATACAAATTCTGTACAAAATAGATATTAGATAAATCCTCAGTTTAATCAAAATTATAGACTTATTAGATCCAAACATTAGTAATCACGATAATCTTAAAAAATATTTATGAGAATAATGTTATTCTTAGTTAAAAAAATCTTATTATTTATCTACCTACTAATGAATGCAAGTGGGTTCCAATAATCACTCCAGTCTTCCCCGCACCCGCAATGCAGCAGATTTCGCACCGACCGAAGCAATTCAATTAATCATCCCATAAAGGATTCTGCTGAGTTTTCCATCCTATTCAGCTCCAGAATATTGATGAGAACGTCATGGCCTAATTCTATTAGTAGTCTACAGTCAGCTAATCTCGAAGTAGTTGCTGGAGATGGTAACACACTTTATTTTACCGAATGCAGGCAAGGTTTAACCTTCAACTGGTGACGTGGATATGAGTCACAGTATTGGAGACGTGACGTCAATATGACGTATCAATAGAAAGCCATAAATAATGTAGATTATGTATAGTGGTAATAAAATAGAGCATGTTATATAAAATTAGGTTAGTTTCTTTCTAAAATAAAACACCTATTTGAGATATTAAATGAAAAATTAACTTTTATCATACATATGAACTTATAACCAAAATTTGGTGTGTGTTTTGGTAACCATGGGATCAATCAACATAAAATCCAAAAAACCAAATGAAAATCTATAAAAATCAACCTTGTTCTCTAATATCTTAGGTAATTATTTAAAAAAATATATTTTTGTGTATTGGTTCCATACAAAAAATCTAAATTATGCCTGGTAACAAGTGACACAAATTTTCTCAAGACAATCTAGGCATGCTGTTTTTCTGTACTTCTTATATAAGTATGATGTTCCTTTTTTTTTCTTCGCTGGACATATTATATACATGTCCCTCGGTTTTCCAGCTTTGCGGATGTAGAAAGTTCAGGATCTGCATCTTATATCTTCAAGATTCGCTTGATAGAAGCGCGTATGTCTCAAGATTTTTTTTGATTGTTACCTATACCGAGGCAACATGTGGGGCTTGCAAATTTGGTCGGGTACTGTACTCAATATATCACTATCATTTTGATCTAAAAGTTCAGTGACTCGCCGCTCGAATTCATAATAATTTGGATACATTTGGAAAGAAATTGTACAATAAGGCTCGCAACTAAGACATAACAATAACGGTGACATAACGTCAAAATGACGTCGCGTACCCTCTAAAACCTAAACTGTGCACGTGAGACATCCCTCCGTGTGTCGGCCGACGCCAAACTGCACACGAAGCAGCTACTAGAGAGCTCAGTCGCGGCGGGCATGCCATTTTTGGGAAATACTATGATTTTTGCGTTGCGACGTCATATTGACGGCACGTCACCAGTTGAAGGTTAACAAATCTGCCAAACAAACCGAGAAAAGTGACATTTTCAGTAATTATTATTGCCACTGGGTTGCGGTTATTTATATAATAAATTCTACAGGTTTGTCGTCTTCAGGAATATTCGAGAAAAACAGATGTGACAAACAAACACCGAAGTATCACCTTCTTCTTAGCCATTCTCTACCAGTCTCGTATACGCCATGCCTCCTTTAAATTTCTCCACTCCCGTCTATTTTGCGCCACTTCGAACCGGCTGCCCTCCGGATTTCATCACACCATCTATCTGTGGCCTGTGTAGGTCGTATTATTAGGTATCTCTATTATCGTAGTGTAATGTACTTTCGACTTTCCATTCCGACTTGTGCATTTTTTCTGAAACTTCATATATTTTCCTTCCCAAGGGGGTTCCCCTTGTCCCTGCAACATTTTTTTGATTTTTCCCATTCCGGCCTTTTCATTGTATATAGAGTAGGTACGACAAACTCTTGCTGTAATGTCATAAGTAGATAAATATTAGTATATAATTGTAAGTTTCGTAATTGATGAAATTTAGGTGCTAAATTTCCTTTAAAACCGGAGCACATACTAATGATAAACAATCAATCTCCAACTAATAGAAGAGGATGTTGAACATGGTATAAAACGTGAGAGCGGGGACTAGCTCGGCAAATTCAATCAGTGCTGAGATTAACGAAATTAGTCTGGCTTGGAGGCTGACTCCGCTAAACTTGCCCCGGGTGATCTTGCGAAATCTCTTCGAACTAGCTAGGTCAACAGATTTGTCAGTGAACAGATATATAGATAATTTTGAGTTATAGACGACAAAAAAGGCTAGATTATTACAATGATAAATGAGATGGAGATGGCATCAAAAGCATTCAATCAAAATCACATATCTATAGACATGACTATTAAATTTAGACTCCCAATCATACAAGGCTAAATAATTAAAAACCAAAAGCTAAATAAATGAAACCGTTCTTGACTCAGATGAATTTGACTGAACATTTGGGTTGACTATAGCAATATTTGAACAATAGTAGTTCTTACTAAATGGAATTTGTATAACAAACAAACTAACAAAATTATATAAATAATATTCTAATAATGCAACGAGTGTTATTTGTGCATAACACTACAAATTCAATGCTGGAAGCTAAATTTTCTAAGCTCACTCAACGAAATCATGTATACTAACTACTAACTGAGATACTACGAACACTGAGCAGCGTTTGGTGTAAAATGTTGGTGTATGTACATCCAACACGAGGTTCTAAATTACCACTATTAATTCAGGAGAGTGAAACTTATAGTCTGTAAAATTAATTCTAGTCTAGTCTGAAATGTTAGACCATTCGTCATTCTTAACTAAGTTTTAACTAGGTACATGAGCCAACCTGTTATATTCAATATTTTCAAAAGGTATAAGTACAGAATCGAGCAGAAGCAGAAGTTGAAAAATTTATTGAGATAACTTATGTTCGAAGTGAACATTTATTTTAAGTGAACCCAAATTCATGACAACTACTTTGGTATGTATAGACCGCCAAAATTGTACAGTGCGCGAGGCGTAAGCTCAGGTTTACATTTGTGTGAGTGATAGCGGTAGAAGAGGTGAAGTGCGGTGCGTGCGCGGCAGGGTGTATTTTGTTGCGTTTGTATTTGTATGCGTAGGACGTGTCGCGGCTCAGGCCGAATATCAGTCTACACTATCTGTGTGCACTCACACAAATGCAAACCTGAGCTTACGGCTCGCGCACTGTACATGCTTCTTAATAACATTACTTATGCATCAAAATGGTTCTTACAATTAGTTTTTTGAATGAGCGGTATTGATGTGTTTCTTCTGATAGTGTTCAGAAGAGTTCTTAAGGAAAATATCACAATCTCGCAAAGTAACATTCTCCAATTCGGTGTCTATACGCTTTTAACTTTTTTAATCGTTTAAACTCATGTAATCGCCCATTTAAAGTAGGTACCCTCCATCCTATCTGCTACATGTCCACCCCTAACGAATTCCACTCCAAGTTCCCATTGCTAAGTTTGTCAAGTACCCTCGAACTTCCGGAGGGCTGGTGCTTTGTAAATGACTTTAACAGTTTTAGGGCCTTGAAATTTGAGTTTCAAAATTTTTAGACTATAAAGGTAATGAAGTTCTAAAGAGCACTAACTTTAAATAAGTACTAACAGCTAATTTAAAATCAAGGGATCTACCTAAAGTTTTAATTCATCATCATCATCAGTCTATTTTTAAGTCCCCACTGCTCGCTGGCACAGACCTTCCCTTACATCGAGGGAGCTCGGACCATGATCCACCCCGAGGGTCCAGTGGAGATTGACGGATTACACATGCCTTAGATTTTTTCTGATCGTGGTTGGGAACACCGAAGGCAAAATATCGCGGGGTCGTTCACCATCAAGATGGACCGATCAAGTGAAAGAATCTTCATCCTCCAAATTCTACACGATCGTAAGAGACGCGCTGGACAGGAACCGGTGGAGACAAATCATCCGCTCCAGATGCAAACCTGATGCTGACCACGATCCTCAGACATGAGGGACCGACCACAGAGAGAGAGAGATTTTTTCTACGGCATGCAGATTTCATCGGATTTTTTCAAAGTTTTAATTGATTCATCCCAATTGTGAATCACAATCCAGGAAGAGTCAGCATCCTTGACGAGTTTTACTTGAATAAATTATTAAATATTGCGATGTCATTGCTAATCTTGTTTTCAATGTAAATTGTTCT
Organism: Tachystola acroxantha; assembly: GCA_963506565.1. NCBI lineage: Eukaryota > Metazoa > Arthropoda > Insecta > Lepidoptera > Oecophoridae > Tachystola > Tachystola acroxantha. Next base: position 3,645,061 of record OY735879.1, on the reverse strand, counting down.
CGTAAACGATGTTTAAAATCTTCCCAAAACTTATAATGATTCGTTACTTTTGGAAAAATATAATGAAAAATACACGCTGTAGGAAGAAATAAGCCTCTTTCTAACAAGCAAAGTATAAAACTTTTCTCGTTCTCATCAAATATTGTAAAGTTTCCGGATGGAAATAGATATTGTACAGTTCACCGCATGGTAACTACATTCAATTCATATTGAAACGAGGCACGGTACAGGCGAATATGTTCGCTTGTGTACACGGAGAAAAAGTGAAACTTGGATGCAGGGTGATCTATCAATCACATACTGTCGAAACCTGTGAAAGCAAGATTCTCTGTAGGCCATTCTCGCGATCAATCGTGGATTTAGATTGATGTGTTTTGTTCGATGATAAAAATATCTAGCCTATTTCTTACAAGGAGATAAAATTAAAGCCGCGACAGTCGTTGGGCTGACTGCAAGATTCGCTGGTTCCACCCCACCTCTGCACTATTGTGGAGGACAGCTCCTAGTTGTCATGGTTGAGGAAGTAAAAACATTGCTAATATTTAGTTGAATGGTAATATTATAGGCATGGTCTAGTATTTTCCAATATTCAGAGTTTGTATTACGCATTATCCATGCTCGGTGAACAAATTAGAACATGATGAAAAATTTCTTGCCAAGGAATGACAAGGTCGCAGGTTCAAGTCCTGCCCACGGCAAGAAATTTTTCATCATGTTCTAATTTCCAATATTCGTTATGTAAGTTTGAATTCCAAAATATTATGAAGAGTTATCCTCGTATTTTCATGGCTCTTTTTATGATTTCAATATGAGGGGCATTACGGAATATCAAATAGTGAGAGCACTAAAACTTAATAGTTTTCAGATATTCACTGAATCGTTTGAATATCGCAAAACTGTTTCGCGTGCAATACTTTATACGGTCGGGCATTTAAAGTCAAAAGTATCACATAAAATACGTATTGCAGCTTCCGTTACGGTAGAGCGAAATAAAACGCAGATTCCACTCATAAAACTACAATAACTGCATTTTATGGCGACTCTCATATAAAAGTTTTCAGTACCGTACAGTCTTGATGGCACTACGTTAACTAGTGAAGTGCCGAACTACTATTAAATTTGTAATTTGGTCTGATCTTGCTTGTTGCTAGATTCATATAAGCTCTTTTTGAAAAAAAATCTACAACTGTGTTATCATCATCATCAGTCTATTTATATTGCCCCACTGCTCGGGCACAGACCTTCCCTTACATCGAGGGAGCTCGGGACATAATCCACCACGCGGGCCCGGTGCAGGTTGGCGGATTTCACATGATTTTTTTTTTTCTTCAACGACATGCAGGCTTCATCACGATGTTTTCCTTCACCGTTTTGAGAGCACTCGGTAAATGTACGTAAGTGTTTCCGTCGAAAGAACCGAGGATAACTCATTGGTACATGGCTGCCCTAGCTGGGAATCGAACCTGGGACCTCCATATTGCAAGTCCATTGACCCAACCACTGAGCCACCGAGCTCTCTTCTCACACAACTGTGTTAACTAAACAGTATTATTAGTTGATTACCTACATAATACTTGGACACTTGAAAAGAATGTATGCTAGGATAACCACTAACTGTTCACAAGCGAATGTTACCGGAAGGCAAACGTGTATCGACTAAAATGGCATTCAACACCACGAATATCGAAAAGAGCAGCGCTCATCAATAGAATGAATTCCAATTCCATGGGCTACAATTGACAGTAGATCCATACACAACCAAATTGGAAGTGTTTTGATTGAATTATTACATAAACAAAACGTTTAATGTCAGTCCCTGATTGATACTCTTCATACTTAAATCCATTAATTTGAGCAACAGAAAGAATGCCACAAAATAACTGAAATACCGATCGTATCATCGTATAGAAATAAATACATAATCTGTGACCTAACGGTAGAAATCTAAAGATGTTTGGCGACCTAACAACTGGCAAATATCTGCCCATCCCTACTCCATCGAGCTAGCAGGTCTTAGTTGGCAAGGAAGTGAGGCAAATAAAGTGAGAACATAATTTCAATTCATGTTTAGGTACTCTTTGACACTTTATTCTTGCTCGCCTCGTCTCCCAGCTCAGTTTTTGCGGTAGTTTTTATCTCTGTCACTCTAGACACTTCTTTGTTGTTTGTTAGGCAGTTCTTTATTAAAAAAACTTACTTGCGTCGCGTCTCCGTCAAATCTTCGTCTTGTTTAATCCGGCTTTCTAAGTTTTCAAACTTTTATATCTGAATTTTAGTTAAGGCTTTCAGTCCTGTCTAAGTATTTAACGGAGATATTTTAATCTACTTAGGGCCGATTTTTTAATAGCCAGCTAAATAATTAGGTACCTAGTTGCCTGTTCAATTATTTTCTTTGACTGAATTATTATTATTTGACGAATATGTACCAAAGTAGGTACGTCAAAAAACAGTTTTATGATTGTTGTTTTTCCGTCATCTAGCATCCAGTGGGTTTCTAACCGATCAAATCACTCCTATACTCTTTTATCTACCTTTTATCTTTCATCATCATCATAAGCCCGTATCAGTCCACTGCTGGACTTATGCCTCTCCCAAAGCACGCCACTCAACCCGATTCTCAACCTTTTACATACAGTCTCTGCCAGCCACCCTTAGCCTAGCCTTATCTTTATCCCACCCCTATGTAAAAATGTTGTCGAACAATTTCAGATATTATAATCGAAGCAAAGGAAACCGCACGGCAGCGCAAACTTCAGCATAACGAGTTGTGCCAAGCTTGCGGCTTTGACTCGCTCGCATAGGTGCACGCAACTTTCTCGGCGCATCGTCGAACAGATAGGAAGGCACATCTTTATCCTAGAATATAATAGAAAAGTGGAAGTGAGACTTTAGAATTTTTTATGGGATTTATGAAATCTGTAAAACAAATGCCTACAACAGCTAACAAATAAAAGCTAGCAATAACTAACGACAAAGCAAATGTTAATCCCATTCTATTTTTCTTTTTATTTTACTAGCTTTAACGAAAATCATTGTTACTAGGCAGGCTGGTCCCGATTGTTGTCATTAGGCATCAGTCGTCAGGTAAACTAAGAGGCCTACGGGCGGCCTAAAGGAAAAGGTCCACATTGAGTAGAAAAAGTGGCAAAAAACTATCAACAACTTTTATTTTAGAACATGATGAAAAAATTCTTGCCGTGGACAGGACTTGAACCTGCGACCTTGTCATCGGTGAATAATTTTTCCATCATGTTCTTTTTATTCACCGAGCATGGATAATGCGCAATTCAACTTCTGAACTTTTATTTTAATTAAACTGGCTCCGAGAACTTTGACACCGAAATACACACTACTATGTGATGACCGAAATATGCAAGGGGTGGTACTTCCCACACAGACAGTCTTACACCACGGCATACAAAATGAAACGAAACTTTTAAAAAGACTATTAAATCGTCAAGTGGGGTCGTTATTATAAATGTGCGTCTAAATTATGTCGCCGTGAAAAAATAAATCTGCCACCGTCATTACTTGTTAAACTTTTCAAATCTCAATCCAGAGTCCAATCTAAAACCGCCTGAAACTAGTTACACATTTAACGAGTACCCTCGTTATGCATGCTAAAACACGAAACTTTAATATCTTTGTCGCTCCCAAACTCTCGGGAGCAAAAACTTGGGTGTAATAAATAAAAAAAATATTTCTGAAAGTCTCGACTCCACAGAGGATGGCGTATGAATTCTTTAGGTGAATTTAAATCAATCTTATTAGACTCAAGACTCTTGCTTGGAATATGATTTTCTATTTTTAGAGTTCCATAAGTAGTTAAGTACATACATACCCATGTAATTATGTTACACCTACATTATAGAAATTCACAACAGAGTTTTACAATGTTTGATCTATCATAGATTCTATCTGTTTTCTTCTAACGAAATGTATTGTTTGTGGACATTATTTTCCAGCAAAAGTCAAGTTGGTAAATACTTTTTAAAAATTACAACTAAAAATCATAAATTCAAATGATTAAAAATTTCTAGCCGTAGTCGTAGCCATCTTTCATCATTTGAATTTCATAATGCATAAAATAAATTCCGAGTAAAATATTAAACTATGAGAATGAACGAATTGAGACGTCCATACCGATTTGGAGATACTATTATTAGGCAGGGCATTTTGATCCTTAATCTCTATAAAGTACCTATACCTAACACTTAGACTAAACAAGAGATGTGAGAGTCGTTCATAGAACAGTGTCTGGAATGTGCTGACGCTATGGTGCGAAAGCCTAGTGGATGCATAACTATAGACTATGAGTATATGTTTTATGTTAAAATTCCCAGATTAACGATAAGCTAATCTAATTAGTTTTAGTGATCTAATTACTTAATTTTCGAAGACACACAACTAATTAAGCACGTCTTTGTAAGTTAGCAAACTGTTAAGTTTTGGAAAGTTAGTTCTAAATTGACAATATTCTAGATTACTAAGTGAGATGACGTACAGTTGGCAGCATAACTAGATGTACACTCGACCGGAGATTATTTGTAACATTTTATGCGTCATTACATTTGCAATACTTAATGACGCAGACAATAAAATTTATATAAAGTGCTCATAAACTGCATAATATTATGCTATCGGCTGTACCATTTAATTTTACCCAAAATCAAATACACTCAAGTTTTCATCCGTTTTCTATTTCGTTTTTATATTATATTTATACTTGCCAAATGATAAATAAGATTATAGATTACAACTTTATGTTATTTACGAGTTGAAGACCTCAAAAATTATCAGACAACCACATTAGTAGTACTAAACTGCATTTTTCTTTTGTATACTGTAATGTTAATATACAGGGTGTAACGTAAAGGGCATATGAAGCCGAAGGGAGGGTGTTCAGGAGCGGTAACTGAACAACTTTTGTTCTACAACTTTTCGAATAAAAAATAAAAATAAATTAATGTCTCATACAAATCGATCAGCTGACCGGTACGAAATGTATGAAAAGTCAAAAAAATAATTCGTGAAAATCAAAAAGTCGTAGAACAAAAGTTGTTCAGTTACCGATACTGAACACCCTCCCTTCGGCTTATTATACCCTTTACGATACACCCTGTATAATCTCAAGAAACATATTGGAAAAGATTAAGAAATTATATGTCGTAAAATAGATAGATTAGATTAGATTTATTTATTTCAAATTACAATGGTTCTTAAGAAAAATTACATTTTTTCATAATACACATTGGTAATCTGATCGTCAGTTTAGGATTAATACCTAATATAATTATTAATATGTAATAAGGAGTATGCTGATGCATAGTTTTATAACTTTGACATTGATGTGTCGAATTCCTTAATGGAATAATATTCGTTCTCCAATAAGAGGCTTTTCAGTCGGCGGCCAAACGCTTCGTCGTCATTTTCGTCGCGTAGACTTGAGGGTAGTTTCTCATAGAAGGCAGGTCCGATTACGCGCGGGTTTTTTGTCGCGATTGCGGTGCGATGGCATACCGGTTGCAGTCTGCCTACATTTCTGAGTGAGTGCCCCCAACGAGTGATAAGACACCAACAAACTAAAGGAAAAAAATTGTTTCCTTGAGGAAGTCACGGGACAAATGGGAGGCGTTAGGTAGTATATAATTTTAGATATTCGACAAAAGGGTCCCTGTAGGTAACGGATAAGCATGTTAAGGGGACACGATAAAGGAACAATAGAAAGCAAATGAGCTGTAAGTTATCCACGGCTCCCTAGCCCTACATAATGGCTTGGGACGGTCTCACAGTTTAGGAAAAAGTGAAATGATTTCTTTTTGATATTAAAGACGGAAAACTTTACGCGTGTATGTAAAAGACATTGCCACATTTCAATGGAGCTTTGCCCCACCTACAAAACTACGTGACCATTTAAGCTGTACCTATCGTTTTGTTGGGGACTTATTACAGGTTTCATACTGCATAATCATAATCAGTATCATTTTCTACTACTCTCGCAACTCCTATAGAAGAATAACAAAAACGATTTACAAAACTTTATTTTAAACCAATAATTTAAAAAAAAACGGAGATATTTTTACATTTATTCGTTATCTTGTACAACTTGCGGTTGATGGTGGGGCAGAATTTGGCATTGTCATTTCCTTCGAGACTGTGTCAATAAAATGTTTCACTAGGATTCGAAGTTACGACCTCGCTATTCCGTTGCACGTTATATACTATACCAAGAGATCATAGAAATAAGGATAATTTTCGAGTGCATTGTTTGTGCGTCGGTTCCTTTGTTGCCTCCTATAAGCTAAAACGGCTTGATGAATTTTGGATAAGGTATCGATTGATTCTTGATCACCAGATGTGGATAGATACATGTGTTAGATACATTTTATGCCATTTTATAATATTTATAGTACCTAATTCATTTGTTTTGTTTATGTTAGTGCAAACCTTTGTATTTCATATTCTCACCTTTTTTTTATTATATTCTCGAAAAACAAATTAAAATATCCCAAAGCAAATCTTTGCTCTGTCAATTGTTTATAGTCCGCGCAGATGGTGTCTGGTGTCAATGAAATAATAGAAAGAAGAAGGGCCGGGGTTTTATATCTTTGTAAATGCAGTCCTCAGACAGAGCCTTATTCTGAATCCACCCCTTATCCTTTGAAATGAAATTGTTATTTTATGATTTTCGACTTTATTTAGCTAGGTATATAGGTAGGTATTCGTAAGTTATGATACACAGTCAGTGAGATTTTATTGTAAAAATGTTTTGGAATAAAATATAAGTACACATTTTGCACATCAAGTGTAGGTAAAAACTTTGGACCGTTCTTATTATCTGCGTCGTAAGACTTGAAATCGTACTGCAAGTGTTACCATTGATCTGCTGTTATCCGTACCATAAAAGAATTAAGGCCGGGTTCTGGTTTTGGAGGAAGTTACATCGCATGACGCTGTAAATGCTATATTTATCATTTGATAATAATATTATAATTTTATAATAATGGGTATAAGATACCAGAGACATTTTTGAGTGTGTGTCGATGGTTCCGCATGAAGGATAAAGTTTAGATTACTAATACCTAATAGTAATAGTTGTTTAATACCTAGTTATTAAGTAATTGTGTTAAGTGAGTATCATTATTTTAAAAGATGTGCTGCTGAAAGTTTTTTTCCACTTTTTCTCCTCAGCGTTGGCACCTTTTCCTTACAAAGTGGTGTAAATGTAAATTCAAAAAAATTATGTTGACATGGTCAAAGAAATGACAATGCCAGATTCTGCCCCACCATCAACCGCAAGATGTACAAGATAACGAATAAATGTAAAAGTATCTCCGTTTTTTTATTAAAATTATTGGTTTAAAATAAAGTTTAATACAAGTTGCGAGTCGAAAAAAACAGCTTATTTAAGAATTCAGAAAATAGTAAGAAATCGTAGCGAATTATTCATTATTTTTGTTATTCTTCTATAGGAGTTGCGAGAGTAGTAGAAAATGATACTGATTTTATGATTATGCAATATGAAACCTGTAATAAGTCCCCAACAAAATGATAAAAGCTTAAATGGTCACGTAGTTTTGTAGGTGGGGCAAAGCTCCATTGAAATGTGGCAATGTCTTTTGACTTTGACTTTGATGAGCTCGATCTTACAAAACTGTCACATTGCAAATACGTATAAATGTCACACACACAACACAACAGTTTAAAGAGTGAGACGCTGCGCTCAAATTGTCCCCGAATCTCGACATATCTATAAGTACTAAGGCCGTTAGTCATAGACAGTTTTGAGTACTTATGAGTGGAGTTTGAGTTCGATCTAACAACTGTCAGTGTTCATACTATTTTGACAGTCTTATGTGCGAGCTGAAACTGAGTTCTTGCTTAAAACTATCTATGTTTGTTGGCCTAAGAGTAAAATTCAAAAATAAGAGACGCTTATTCTCAAATATTTCGCTTCTTTATTCAACTCGAAGTCTAACAAAGCCGTTCAGGATATTCTCCGTTACAAAGGTACTCGTATCTATTTCCGTTGAGCAATACTCGGCATATCGGATACAACAGTAGGAAAATTCAATAAACATAAAAATAAAACGCAATAAAAGCCCGTATCAGTCAGGAGCACGCTAGAGGGGGCCTCCATATTTACGGGATATCCTCCTAAAGGGTTCAGTAAGAAAAGGTTGAGATTGTACAATGAACCTACGCATTGTAGGTAATCTAGTCCTTTTTACCGTCGCATTGAGTGTCTATTGTGCTACGCCGGACTTGCTTGATTATATAATACAATGGGCAACTTGAATTATCATATTGGTCATCTATATTTATTATTATGTACAATGTAGTACTTAATTATTTGTTTTGAGAAAACAATAGCAATTCAATCAATTGCTACCTATTATAATTTCAGAAGGCGTACCAAATCTTTAAAACATTTTTTTTTCTCATTCTATATTATTATCTACCTCTTATGATTTGTCTTGTTAAATTTTTTTAATATTTTGAAGTTACATACATACTTACATACCTAAGTACATTTTGAATACCTACATTTGTAGCGAGAATTAGTCCATACTCATCATCAAATAAATGGTAGTCATCATGTTGACTGGCAGACTGTAAAGGTAAATGACCTCTGACAACAATTGCTTTTTTTACAAACAGATTAATCATAATCGTAGACAAAATTACACATATACCTACAGGCAAGGCGACCACGAAGACTGATTTCAGCAGATCAACATGTAACACTTTGGACCGTTATTATTATCTGCGTTTTAAAATCGTACTGCAATGATACCATTGATCTGCTATTGTCCGTACCTACACTTCAATAAAGTTGAGATTTTCTCTAGAACTACTTGACAGGCTGAAACAATTCTTTCACTAGTAAACAGTTTAAAATACACGCTATGTAACTGTAATAAATCTTCAAAAATCAGCCTGGTACTTATTGTTAAAATTTCAAAATTTACAACTCTCCTAATAGGCTTAGGTGGCAACCAATCCGCCAAAAATCGTCGCCCGCGCCATGCGCCGCAGCACATGCCGATCAGCCCCCTTACCTTTAACTCTTATAGCAGTATTACTTTCATAATACTTTGTGACTTCGTACAATGTCGACCTTAATAAGCTTACTTTAAGGTCGTCATTGTACGAAGTAACAAAGTATTATGAAAGTAATACTGCTATAAGAGTTAAAGGTAAGGGGGCTGGCCTCTTTTATCACTGCACTGCCGCACCAAACGATTATTTTGCATCGTGGTATTATATAGCATATATTCTAATGATGTTATGTGCATGACTAATAAATTGTTTTTCTTTCAAAAATCTCACCCATGATTGAGATGCCACCTTTTAAAATACACCTTATTCTATGTGAGACCGTACAAAACATTCAGAAATACAGCAAAAAAAATGAGCGAGCTATGTCCATTTGTAATCCTATTGTTTAGATAGTGTCGAGCAAAAAAGGACATCGCGTCGGTCAAGGCCAAACGCTGGCAATAAAAAATGGCCTCACGTCGGCGTTTCCATATTTCCTACTGGTGAAAAACATCGTGAAAACACATCGTTTTGTGATATTTTTCGTGGAGATTCAAGAATAGTCTTGCACTCGTTTATTTAAAGAGTTTTTAATTTTTACAACCTATCACAGACAGCAGCATATCTGCACAGTCACTTTTCATTGATTTATTCGATTGAGGTTTATAAAATTCTGATCCTAGAATCGAATTTTATTCTGAGAGTTAATTAAAGTCGAAGTAGGTTGTTTTATTTTCATGATATCTGAAATATGAATTTGATATCGTAAGAATTTTGATTTATTTGAAGAGAAAAATCACCAAAAGGTACTTTATTTAAAATTGATATTGCAATTTTTTGTTAAAAAAAAAACTTCACGGCGATAGCTTTAGATTTTCTATGAAGTAGACTTTTCGAACTGATTTATTGAAAGAGTGTTTTGCAATCTTTCTCTAGGCTCTAGCAGAGGTTCTCAAACTTGTTTCGTCTACGCCCACTTTGCAAATCAATTATTTCTCAGCGCCCCTATTTTTTTTAATTTACCACAGTTTAAAAACCACAATGACATTTATTACTTTAATAAATGTAATTTGTGCTATATTAGTCTGGTCTGGAGTTTAAACTTACGTTCTAAAATATTTCTGGAACCCTTACCGCCCTCTAGGCCTCCAGCGCCCAAAACTGGGCGTTATTGCCCACTTTGAGAAAGAGTGCTCTAGCATATGTACTTTATTTATTGACTAACTTGTAAGTAAATCTTCTACATAACTATTTTATAGTCTTTTCATTAAACTTTGAGAAGACTCTTCTCCTTCTTAATTGAAGAAAGACGACCCATTGAGCTGTGAAAAAGAGAGATTTACATAAATAACACATTAAATAACTTAATTTAATAAATATAGTAGCAGGTAAATCAGAATTAACTCACCAGTTTTGCTGCAATTTCGATGGTTTTCCGATAAATGTCCAAATCGAAGTTTCCGCCATAACGAAGGCACCTTATCACTTCGTAATAAATAGTCACACCATATTAAGATCACTTTTACATTCACTGTAGAAAATCTATTTTTTATAATAAATAAAGAGTTTTTGGATAATTAACCAGCATCAGAAATACAGAAATTCAATTTATAGTTACAGAAAGTTAATTAAAGATTTTCACATGATTTTATTGTAGCACTACTATATCTATTTAAGAACACTATTGCAGAACGCCTATGCCACTTCTAGGCATAGTCAATCGAATCCACTAATTTAGAAAATATCTATTGATGCCCGCCCACATTTAAATACTCCAACACTCTTAAGGCTTGAAAACTACTACTTATACTACGACCCACAAAAAACCTTGCGTCTCCACCACTAGATTTTGTTAAACTAAAGCTTGAGTTTCTTGCAAATGGAATAAGTATAGGAATATGTCTCAACATTACAAAAATTGTGCAACTTGTTAAACTTGCATTAATTGTGAAATTATTGCACAATTTTATGAAATAATGGTGAAATTGTTGTGCAACAATGTGCAATTGTTGCGCAATATTGTGAAATCTAGCTCTATTCGCATCATGCAATATTTTGTATAAATCATAAGCTATAAGCTTACTACTTACTTAATCTATTTAGGTATTTTGTATTTATTATATCTATTGCTTTAAATAACGTAATAACATACTACAATAATATGCAATTGTTGCGCAATATTGTGCAATTTTATTCTCAATACATCATGTAAAATTTTATAGGTACAAAACTTATCAGGATCTTACACTAAGCATATTCTTAAATCTATTGTTCTAGGTAAATACTAGTTTACCTATTTTCATGACAAAATTAAATAATATGTACTTGTACAGCCTAGGTAAGCCTAATAAATATCAAATAATAAATCAAACTGTATCAAATTATGCTTACTCTACCTATAGATACTACATTCAAATATATTATACTTATTCGTTTATTTACACTGTGTACACTCACTTATAATGAGCGTGTGTGAGTCATCCGTCCCTTGCCATGATTCAAACTCACTGGCATTACGCGGCAAAAGCATAAAAGTACCTCAAAAACTCACATCACAACATGTATTCATATCGACTTCAGGATTCATGGTAACGCGCTATGCGAGTCAGTATATAAGGTTTCCGATACCGGTTACATCGCATAAACAAAGTTCAACCGCGCTAGTTAGCAGTTGTGTCCAGTTTACATTGAACTCTGTAACGTATCAGCTCTAGTAAAAATGGCAGTTCGATCAGATTTCAGTCGTGAAAAGGAAGCCTTTTCCTCATTCTTGGAAAGTAGAGAAACAAGCGAAAATAGTGACAATATGAAGAGCTCTAATGCAGAATTAGTGAAGAAGTTTGAGAAGTTTCTGACAATGGAGGAACTTTTTAAACAAGGCCACGGGAAGCATGGTCATCAAGGCCATGGGAAGCATGGTCATGGAGGAGGCAAGCGTTTCTGGTCATTCTGGGCAATGTACAACACGGTGCCCGAAGCCGAGAAGAGTAAAATGGAAGAGGGTTGGAAGGATATGAAGCTTCACAAACAGGACAAGCTTGAAAAACATTGGGGAAAGCACGGTCCGTTTGGTAAACATGGGCATTTCGGCAAACATGGCCACCACATGCACCATCATTATGGGAAGCATGGACCTTTTGGTAAACATGGTCATAAACATGGCCACCATGGACATGTGCATCATGGTCATCATGGTCATCACGGATGGGAAGGAAAGCAGTACTGGTCGCTTATGGCGATGTACAATGCTATGCCTGAGAACATCACCGAAGATGAATTTCAGAAGGTAATTGAAGGAGGACGCAATCCATCCCCTCCTCCCCAAGGAACTGACGCTCAAGGAAATCCGACTACTAATTTCAAAGGACATCGTTTTGGGCGTTGCATGAGACAATGGATGAGGTTTTCTCCCAGTGAGCGATCGAATGCTGCGTTGCCAAAACCAGCTGAAACTTCCGCTCAAACTGAAGCAGCGACAAATGATGAAGCACCTCAAAACTTGGCTTCCATGGTGGAGAATATTAATATCGCTAATTCTCCTACAGCTGAGAATGTTGAGTGAATTTTCGCTAAAATTGATCAACTTGATCAGGGAACAAAATTAAGTAGAGTACTCTCACCCACTATCTTATCATGACTATGATAGGCAGGTTAGTATTTTGTTTGTTTTGTCGTCTGATTTACGTGTTTATTATTTCATAGTTATTATTATTTTCTTCTTTATCTTTGTTTTTGATAAACGGGCTTGTCTGGTTTTCGAGAGCTAGACATGTATAATCAATGACCCGAAAATTTATCTAAATTATAGTAATCGATTGATAGAATGTATTTGGTGTCGGTTATTATTATTGGTATTAGTAATAGATTTAAAATTTCTTCGCTTACTTGCATTTAATAATTAAATATTTACCTTGACCTAAAAATTATTAGATTATTCAGGCAGGAGTAGGGAATTTTATTCAGGCAAGATATTGTTTGTATTACCTATACGTATATTTATGTGTTTTCTTATGTTTTAGCAAATAGTGGATTTTACCATGAGATGTAATTGGCCCAATGCAAATTTGGAAATGAAATTCTAGAGAGAGAGATCATTTTTGGAAGTGCACGTTTCAATTATTACTATAACCTATATTGGGGTACTTACCTAAACGAAGCGGATATAAACATAGACAGTGTGATATAAGGTTATTTAGACAGGTAAAGTGATTGTTATGAGAAATAAAGGTATAAGTACATAATTTACCAGTTTTTTTATTTATTTTACCCATTTAATTAAATTATCACATTTTGTTGAGTTGGTGTTGTAGATTACAACAACAACTCTACATTATGACAAAGTCCAAAGAAGGATATATGCTTTTTGATGCATGGTATATGCTCAATTTAAGAGTGATTGAGAGGTGGTAACCCAACCCTATCTTTTACGCTGGGTATACCTAAATATCAATGAGACTGATTCGCGTTATGGTCTACGGAACGGCTTCGGAATAAAGTTAGCATAAATATGTAAGTATAGTAGGTAGGGTCGAAAACACCAAAACAACGACTGCTACGAGACCCGACAGCGACATAGTGTCACCGGACTGAAAACTCAGCTTCGTGCCGGGCGACAAATCACTGACGTGTGGTTGGTCACGTGCTATGTCTGAATTGAGTCCTAACTGTAGTATGGACAACATCAGATCAATGGTAACACTTGCAGATTTTAAATCTTACGACGCAGATAATAAGAACGGTCCAAAGTGTTACGCTTGATCTGCTGTTAGCTGTACCTACCTATAGTATTTGCATAAATAATTATGTATGGAGGAAAAGGTCGCTCGCATAATGTCTCTCAGTTTAAGTGAGTACCTCCAGACATAAGCGCAGCCGTAAAATTTGCACAAGTCACTGAATATGAATTCGGCTGCCCACGGTACAATTGTTCCGAGGGACCGTACCTGTATTGTGACGTAATCTAGGGTTAGTTCAAGGTTCAATCTCATGTAAGATGAAAATTACTTACTCAATATCGTATCCTAGAAGAAACGATTTCTCGATTAAAGTAGCACATACCTACGTAAACTATTAACAATACAGGGTGGCCTTGAATTCATTCGACAAATTTAAATGGATGGTTAGGCTTGTGACATGCATTACTTTTGCACAGCGTTTAAGTAAATTAAACAATTTTGGGAAAAATTAAAGAAATATATTTTAGTAGGTACAATAAATTCAACTATCAAAAAAATCATTAATTTGATGTGCATTGCATACTGTGCTTTGGAGTTTTTACTTTTTAAAATATTTTTAATTTTTTGCAACAATTTGTTTAACTGGAATTTGACCAAATGGTCATTTTTAAGATCATTGTGTGACTTGTAACGTACTTAGTAAAAAAAAATTGCAACCTTACCAATTTCATATTTATCATGAGTACAACCCAAAGTTTCAATTTGTCGAATGAATTCAAGGACACCCTGTATGTAATGGTAAAGAAATATCAAAAATCAGTCGAGTACTTTTTGAGAAAATCGCAACCTTAAAGACTCTCGTATACACACCTTTCTCTGTGTAATACAGTCTCCATACATTTCATACTCCATACACTCCAGAATGGAGTCTACACACCAAAGCCGCTGACAGCCGCTGATACGGCCTGGCGGATAGATACAGGCTGTGTCAGCGGGTGTTGGCGGCTTTGGTATGTAGACTGCATTAGAGCATACCTACCTAAGCAACGTTGGGCGAGGTCAGGACCAGGATGGGTGACACTTTCATCTGAGCCTCTCCGTGTCTCGGAAAGCAGGTTAAGCAATTGGTCCCGGTTGCTGTCGCTCGGCAGCAGTCGTTAGGCCACGTCAGAGGCCTACGGTCGGCCTGAATAACTTTGACAAATAGGTTTGGTCACTAAACCACACGAGATTTTTCTCTTTTTTTTCTTTTCTTTCACCTATGAATCAACTTCTTGAAGTGCCAAAAAATAACATTGCTCCATCCTTTGCTGCAGGCGGAGCTGGTAGCAGTAGAAGGCAAGGAGATAGAGACGCACTATGTCCTCGCTCGGGAGCGCATCCGTCGCTGGAATTCTACATCCAAATGTTACCTCCTCGTCGAGAACCTGCCTACCCCTCTACAGGTAGGTTACTAATGATAACGGAATACGTAACAGTCTGTCATAATCCAATTTTGCGTGTAGGCAAACAAACCACTAACCGCACTTAGTAATTTACTAATGGTCAGGATCCATTGCTTTAGCCAGCTTTGGCCAGGATGACTCAAATTAGTGAAACGATCAAAACACACAGGCGCGATCTGCAAGCGGGTTGCGGCCTGCGGCCAATTGAAACGCGGGCATGCGCCCTATTTTCTGCCGTCGTTAAAATGTTCAGAAAATGGGGCGAGGCATACGTTTCAACTCGCCGCAGGCCGCAAGCCACGTGCAGGTCGCGGCTGTGTGTGGGTGTGTGTGTGTGGTTTAATGAATATCATTTTCGGTGAACTTTTAAAAGCCATGTTGGTGTACATTCATGGAAAATTGGAGTTGTCGCACACTTTAACGCCGCGGAAAGAGATAAGCGCCGCCTCAACTTTATTATTTGCAGCGTACCTACCTACACGCTACCTACACTAATCTCCTCCATAATGGCATCGCCTCGCATTATACTGTTTGACAGGGCGAGGCTTAATTTCAAAATGAATTGACAGTTGGCTTTTTCGTCAAGTGTCAGTCAATCCATAACTTTTTCCTTCTATGCTACTAGCGTTAACGTTAGTAAAGCCACTTGGCTACCTTTATATTTCCACTGATTTTAATCAAACAAATAAGTAGGTATGATTTCAATTCAGTTTCCACAATTGCCAACGTATAATTTGTAAGTACAATTACCAAAACTTGTCAACTATCTTACTATTACCAAAATATTTCACAATAAAGGTGAGTTCTGTTCCCAAAAACATAAAATAAGACACTCAACAATTCACCAGGCGGGTGGCATAGCGAGCGCAAGCGTGTGGTCGTCCTGCGGTTGCCGGCAGCGGTTGTTGGCGGCTGTAACCAGCGGCGGTCGCGCCGTGCACTGGGCCGCCGTGCCCGCGCCAAACCCTGCGAATGACAGCGACCTGTGTCGGTTTAATTACACGTAAGTATTACGTTTCTGTAGCATTTGCATGAATATTTAGGTATTGTGTTTGCATTTACCCTCTCTGCCACGTACGGACAACAGCAGATCAATGGTAACACTTGCAGTTACGAATTCAACTCTTTTGACGCAGATAATAAGAACGGTCCAAAGTTCAAACACTTGATCTGCTGTTAGCTGTGCCTTGATACCTAATTTAGTCACGGTATTAGAATGGCACCTATGGCAATGACACGTGAAATACTCGGAAATGTCAGCGAGTTTTTAGTTTTTCGCGAAAACAGTTGAGTTTTGATCGGGTCCGTCATTATAACTCCTTAACCCTATATACCTATTGATTGACTCGGTTTTCGATAATTTCGCGTCCTTTGGTTAATTCATCTCTATGTGTTAAGATCATGGTGGGATTTGCACATTTTATCTATCTCCAAACTTTGAAGCTGATCTTGAAAGATGCTCGAAAGATCATAAATCTTTACAATACTATGTTATGGTCGTGGAGAAAGATAATAAAAGTAAGTAAAAACTTCCAGAGTTAGGCAATTCTAAAACAATCGATAAGCGAGGCGCCTAGGTACTCTTACGCGATGTAGCTTGTAATAAGAGAGTAACATGATAGTCAGCGTTTAGGTTTTGAATTATTTTTGCCGGCCACGACAACATCACACTTAGTACCGATTTACATAAAAATGAGACCATTATTTAAGCATCGTATTTCTAGCGCAGACTGGGGCTTTATTTATTTAGCCTAAGGACTTATCATTATTCATTATCACTCTGCATTGGACGATGAAATCTACCAGTGATCTCCGGGAAAGCAGTTAGGACAAACTTATTCTAGAATTTTATACTCAATATATACTCAATATATTTATTGCATTACATAAGTTATAATACAGATGTTCACATACTTAACATTAAAATGTTACAATGTTCTTTATGGACCTTGTTTAGGCACAGCAATACAAGAGAGAGACGACATTTCTTCATCAAATATAAAGTAGATTGCAGTAACTAAGAAGTAGTAGGTAGCGATTGTTTATTATATTGTCTCATTTAGAAATTCATCTACTCTGTAATAGCATTTAGCATGTAGGTGTTGTTTTAGCAGTCGTGTGAATGTTTTTTCATTTGTTGCATTTTTTATTTCGTTTGGAAGATGATTATATATTTTTATGGACATGTTCAATGTAAGCCTGATAAGTGGAGATTCAACCGAGAGATTGTAACTGGTACTAGTTTTGTTTTGCGGTTTAAAAAGTACCCTGTAGCTTTCTTCACAATTTAAAATCGCTGAAATATCATCTTCCTGACAACAGCCAAGTCCATAACAACCTAATTAAAAATTCAACTAAATAAAACTTTTAATTGAACTGACAGCCGATAAATATCAGCCTCTGAAACCCATTAACCGCCCGTAGTCTGCGGGGAATAAAAATGGGTAATGAAATGAACTTTGGTAATTAAGAACACACCATCACCCTGTATAAAGAGGGTAGTTAATGACGAGATTGTGGATGGTAATTAAATGAAAAGTTCCGGTTTAATTAATTCCAATTAATTAAATTATCGGTATTGGTAGGTACTGGAATAATTATAAAGATATAGGATAAACTTCTACATTATAGGGTTAAGAGCTTTCCATGAGCCAACTAGCGCCGCCAATCTTAAAAAAATAATATCTTCCAATATAATCAATTTTATGTAACAAAAATTATGCGAACTACCTACAACTGACCGAAATTGAATCACGTTATAGATGAGCATTTAAAAAATAGTATTCATCCTAATAAACATTTTGTAAATAGCTTTTTTAATAAAATTTATTAAATTGTAAGATATGATTTTTTCAAGATTGGCGGCGGTAGTTGGCTCATGGAAATTTTATACGTATACCTACTACCTACCTACTCCTAAATTCCAAATTCCGTTTAAGTAATTGTGTTGGTATTTATATTCAAAACTATTTTATTCATATTCTGTATCTTTTACCATTTGGAACAATACGGAGAAAAACGAAGCTTGATTCATATTTAGGCAAAGAATCGATATAAATCCTCCTGTCATTGCCCTTCGATTGAAACCAGTGCGTCACAAACTTATTATCTTACAACGTTATTTAGAAGTCAGCCGCTTTTCATCATCGTAAATCATTATCATCATCAACTTTGGAATCTATTCGAGGTTCTTAAAATCCGTTACAGCGTTTCCAACATAAAGGAATAAATTTCGCTGCATGGAGAGAGCATAAATTATATTTTATATAGCCCTTTACTTTCATACGCTACATAGATCAGGAGTGTTAGCATCAACGATTTTTATTAACGCTCAAGCCCTAACAAGTCAGATTTTTGTCGAAAAATATAACACAAAGATAGTTAGCGCAGAGTTTGACAGGACTTGAGCTAATAAAATTTTTTGATGCTCACATTTTTATATGTACGACTTCCATTGCAAATTCAAACAATAGACAAATAAGCGAACGGTAGAGACGCAAAAAATTGTCATGCAAAAGCGGAGTCTGTGATGTAAATATGGCTAACTCCATCTGCGATTCATTGCTTCATGGTTTCCAATCATTACCAAGTCTTTTGCATTTTTATTCTCGCATCAAAATACAGCCTATTTGTGAAAGCAATCAAAGGCGGCACGTTTAAATTGTTTGTAAGCATCATTAGCTTTAATACCTCGCAGGCCAGATTACGCTTGTTTTTTTCTTCTTCTAATTTCCCTTTAATGTCCGTTGAGAGAATTTTGTCATAGGGATGTTTTAGCTGCAGAACACGCTACAACTCTGTGCGTGTTTAATTTCTAGATTCCTGGATTTAGGACAAGATTAAGACCAATTAAGGCTTCTAATAATTATCATAATGGACAGCCTTTCTATGAACATTTGTCGATTTTCTTACACTTAACATATAACATATTATTAGAAAGTTGACAAAATTTTATTCCCTGCATCACATTATTGAACACTTGTTGTAATATTATAAAGATAGCCCAAAGTCCAAAATCTTGATGGATTTGAACCACTCTGGGGGGTTCTATCCTCTGGTACGTTGTCAATTATTTATTATCTAGCTAACTAACACTTGATCAGCTGTTAGCTAGCAGCTAACAGCTGATCAAGTGTAACACTTTGGACCGTTTTTATTATCTGCGTCATAAGATTTAAAATCGTACTGCAAGTGTTACCATTGATCTACTGTTGTCCGTACTCTCATACCTACATTATACTCTTCTTAACTTCTTAAGCATTTGAAATGTCAGAGCAAGAAAGCGAGTGAGATATAAGTATAATGCATTTAGGTTATTACCCGGTTATACGTTGATAATCCTACTACCTCATACAGATATCCTATCAAATAGATAATTTATGTAGAGCTATTAATACTAATCGCAGTGTTATTAATTAAAATGAATACGAAGATAGGTAACTAGACAACTTATTTCTTAACACGAAAAGTTAAAAATAAAGCGCCCTCCATCACGTCAAGCCATACCTTCTAGAAGTTGTTAAACACAGTGCTCTGTATTTTTAACTTGAAAAAGTACAATAAAAACGTCGTCTCAGACGGCGAGAAGTTTATTCCCGTTGATTTATAGGCATTTCGGGAATCGCCCGGGAGGGTATTTAAATGTTGACCCATTTTTTTTATTTGGAGCGAGTTGTGATGAAATAAGAGGTTTAACAGACGCGGCTCTTTATTTTCCTTTTGTTTTAATTAATTGTTTTGTATGCTGAGCCGGAGCTTGGGACCTCACGAAATATTTACCTTTCAGTAATATAATCATGCTTTATCTGCATCTTTATTTACATTTATATTTTCTTTAGCTATCTCGTGTACCGAACTGAACATAGTTTCTGTTAAAAGACATTGCCACATTTCAATGGAGCTTTGCCCCACCTACAAAACTACGTGACCATTTAAGCTGTTCCTATCATTTTGTTGGGGACTTATTACAGGTTTCATATTGCATAATCATAATCAGTATCATTTTCTACTACTCTCGCAACTACTATAGAAGAATAACAAAGACAATGAATAAATCGCTTCGATTTCTTACTATTTTCTGAATTCTTAATTAAGCTGTTTTTATCGAATCGCAACTTGTACAAAACTTACTAATGCTTATTCGTAACGTGATTCAATGTAGGTAAGTTGTAGTTCCCAAATGTGCCAGAAACGGCCGTTTTTCGCAATTATGTGAACTACAACTTACCTACATTGCAGCACGTTACAAATAAGCATTTAAAAAATAATATTTATAGCAATAAACAATGTGAACGTAGCTTTTTTAATAAAATTGATTGTATTGGAAAATATGATTTTTTTAAGATTGGCGGCGCTAGTTGGCTCATGGAAGGCTCTTAAAGACTGATGTATGAATGGCTGAGAGAAAGGTTGACAAGAAAGAAATCCGCGCCGTGGGGAGGTACCTACGAGGCGGTGCCAAACGTATCCGAGTGTACGAGGTGCCGCCGCCTAAATAAGGGCCCGGGCCCACGGACGCAGTGCGCGAACCGCACGGGGCGCCCGAGTGACGGGGAGGAGGAAGGTGATGGATGAATGGATTAAGCATTGTGGGCCCACAATGGGGAGTGCTCGGGGCGCCAGTCGAGTCGCTCGACAAGAATGGCACGACGTTGAACACCCCAGGAGGTTTAGTCGGTATTCCGCCCCTTCAGGGCGGTGAGCCCGACATAATCAACACGCTCCCCCGGTACATGGTTGCATGTTTTACCTGAGTAAAAAAAAGGCTTAAAGACTGCAAATACGATCGCTGAAGCCAAATAGTTGAACTAAGTTAACACTTAAGACATTGAATACAAAAACAACCAATGTTCTGTATGAAAATAATTGCAATCGATTGTTACAATCGTCGTTTTGGAAATATAATTTTATTCAGTCGTTCTCGTTATTCAGTACAATAGGCTTCGTTACCATATAGGTACCAGAGTGTGACCACGTCCAATGTTTCCATGTTTGGGAATACGCTAGCTGTAACAATGTTCGAGTGAAACTAAAACAAAAAGGTGGCTTTGTTCGAGTGGAACGCGAGATTTAAGTGTTCCGTAGCTTTTTGCAATTCAATTTATGTTTTCGACAGTCTCTGTGTCTAGTCTACCATCAGAAAATGGATGTAGCGCCATTTATACTAGATCCGTTAGCTAATTAAACTAGATTAGATTCTGCCCCACCATCAACGCATGATGAACAAGATAACGAATAAATGTAAAAATATCTCCGTTTTTAATTAAAATTATTGGTTTAAAATAAAGTTTTGTACAACATGCGAAAAAACAGCTTAATTAAGAATTCAGAAAATAGTAAGAAATCGAAGCGAAATATTCATTGTCTTTGTTATCATTTTCTACTACTCTCGCAACTCCTACTGATTATGATTATGTAATATGAAACCTGTAATAAGTCCCCAGCAAAATGATATATGAGCTTCAATGGTCACGTATGTGACCAAAGGTCCATTGAAATGTGGCAATGTCATTTACTATCTAGTTAAGTGGCTTTTCCCTTCCGATATACGGAACTCTAAAAGGCAAAAAAGCGGTAAATAAAAAAATATCGTTGAATGTGTCTGTGTGCGCGAAAACAAGATTATATGGCTGCTTTGATGAATGAGCCTCGCGGGTCATTCCGACAACACGCCAATTTCACTAGGCTTTTTGTTTTCTATTCTTTCTATGCGAAAAAAATTCAGAACGAATGTTTTATGTGGTTTAATGCTTCGCGCACATTACACCGGGCCGCAGCGTGTCAAGGCGGGCCGCATCGCACGGACGCAAATCCGCCTCGCAATAATGCGAGCCTCTGCGGCCCGACACAGTATGCGATAGTTCATACAAATTGTATTAAAACGATTTGAGCGGATTTTTACGCTCCGCCCTGACAGCTGCGGCCCGGCAAAGTGTGCTCAGACCTTAAAGCTCGATTGGTTTGGACATATGAGGTTCGACTGAACTGAACTTTGCAGAGATCTACAGGTTGTAATGGAAAGGGTATGTCGTAGAACAAAAGTTGTTCGGTTATCGATACAGAACACCCCCTTTAGGATGTAGAATGTAACTTATAGAGCATACAATATGTATATCCAACATTGGATTAATAAGAGACCTATTGTAGGTCACTTTATTTGACCTAGCTATTATGAAATGTAATTTTAATGACATAAATAAGGGGGTTATTTTCAAAATTAAGAACCTAAGCATAGGCTAGGTACGATGGAACACAGAGTAAGGTGTGCAGGAGAGTTTTTAAGTTTGAGATTATCTCAAAAACTACTTGACCTATTGCAAAAAAAAAAATCACTGTTTGATAGATAAAAGTGAAAACTATGTA
Source organism: Tachystola acroxantha (assembly GCA_963506565.1). Classification (NCBI taxonomy): domain Eukaryota; kingdom Metazoa; phylum Arthropoda; class Insecta; order Lepidoptera; family Oecophoridae; genus Tachystola; species Tachystola acroxantha. The sequence continues at coordinate 3,622,536 of OY735879.1, read as the reverse complement.
ACTGTAAAAGAATTATCAAATTCGGTCCAGTAGTTTTAGAGAAAATCTCAACCTTATTGAGGTCCCCTGTATACTTATCTCTCAACTATTGTAATTAAGACCATTTATCGTATGAATTAGCCATTTATTACACTCACATAATGTTCTGTACATTTTACGTAAATATCTTCAGTGCCAGCGTCAAAATATTACGGCAAAAAAGAAACAAGCGCACTATTATGAAAATTTTCCTCGAAAATTCCATAAAAGCATATTTTTATTTTAATAATACGGGCATAATTCATAAGACGTGAGATGTGTGTACCCCCGAGGCCAATTCATCAAGTGCGCCCTGTCAGGCCCTGGGCAGGATTATTGCGGCCTCTTTTTATCTGATCGAGCCGAATTCGGCCCTGTTTTTTTGCAATGTTGGCTTTCGTGATTGTTCCTGTTTTTGCTTCCCGTTTCGTTGCTTTGCCCTTCTCGGTCTTCTGTGACGCTATCTTAGACCATTATTTAGGCAGTCTGAAATAATAGTACATTTTTATCCAGTACTTCATCTGATTCTGAGTTATTTGCGATATCGTCTTTTTTTACTTATTTTTACGTACAAATGACATTGCTACATTTCAATGGAGCTTTGCCCCACCTACAAAACTACGTGACCATTTAAGCTGTACCTATCATTTTGTTGGGGACTTATTACAGGTTTCATATTGCATAATCATAATCAGTATCATTTTCTACTACCTACTACTCTCGCAACTCCTATAGAAGAATAACAAAAATAATGAATAATTCGCTTCGATTTCTTACTATTTTCTGAATTGTTAATTAAGCTGTTTTGACCCGTTTTTTTCGACTCGCAACTTGTACATAAATTTAATCTAAAACAATAATTTTAATAAAAAAACGGAGATACTTTTACATTTATTCGTTATCTTGTACATTTAATAAGTAAATAAAAAAATATTACAAGTAAAAAGTTTCGTTTAAACACATTTCACATTTCGTCAAAAAAGGTTAAGATAGAAAGGAACGGGTGGCTAAACGGTGGCGTAACTTTAAATCACCTTTATGAATAACAGTCCCAGTCTACAATTACATTATCACACTGTTCAACTTCTTAATTAGGTATTTATCTAAGTAATACAAAATACATATTGGCTGTATTTTTCGAAAACTCAGTCTTTGATTCTTAATTTTCAACAACTTACACAAATGTTTATCAGGTTTCAAGTGGGTTGCAATAACAACTATTATAACAGTGACATCTCTCGGTCCTTAAACCAAATCTCATTAGCGAACCATAACACTGAGCCGTTAGGAAACATGGTTAAAGTTGAAAACTAATTAAAGTTAAATAGACGATGTGACCAGGTTCGTAATGGGGAAACTTGGAAGGCTCTATGGATCATTGAATACGTCAGACGACCGAGCTCAGACTAGAACGCTTTCAATCCAGCCAGTTTGTGTACCTACCACTACATAAATAGGATTGTAGTAGCAATAAACCTAGTTTAAGTTAGTTCATGGGTTCCTTTAACACGTGTTTTGTAAACGCACTTCGTTAAAAAAAATTAAGTTTTTAGTTACTTATTTATTTATTTTATTAATGGACTCGACAGTTCGTCATTTGCCAATGACATGTTACAGAATATTCAAAATATCATATCGTCTTCTCTTCATCCAGGGGAGTCGCCGTAGCGTCATCACTCTGGATGAAGCAGCTCGACAGTCACGTTCACTCCCGACCTCGTAGTGGGACTCTTGACCATAGCGCCAAACTTCAGATCCTGCATGAATCCTCCAATAATTTCACATTTTCTGATTAATTTAACGTGATATTAACCACAAAACAACCACTGTAGATATTAAACTGAAAATTATCAACTAATTTCGCAACCGTCGTAGTTTCCCGCTATTTTCAAAAGCCTTTTTAGTTATGTTTACAGCTAACTGTAGGGGTGTTTAGATAGAACACAGATATTTTGACTGGTTTAGGGTAGTTATTATTCAAAAAGTATTATTTCACATTTTGGAATCGCTACAAACATTCCTGAAAGGGATTCCAAAATGTGACAAGTTTTCAATCGGCGCTAAGCGAGGCGTCCCACAAACCACTCACTCATAATTTGATTTTAAAAATAATCCTTATCTGTACTTCTTCTTCTTATGGTGCCGTCTTCTTAGGCGATCATTATGGCAATCTGCACTCTCGACAACGCCGCACGGAATAGAGACCTGGTACTCTTGCATGCCATTGGCGTAAGTTCTTGAGCCATGATATTCTCCTTCTACCTGGCCTTCTTCAGCCCTGGCTCCTTCCCTGAAGAATCAGTTGTAGAAGATCGTACTTTTTATTCCTCATTATGTGACCTAGATATTTTCTGTACTTGATTTCATTAAAATGTTTACCTTCGCTGCTTTTACAGCCAATGAACTAGATGCCCCCTTACCTTGAAGTCTTATAGCAGTATTACTTTCATAATACTTTGTTACTTCGTACAATGACGACCTTAATGAGCTTACTTTAAGGTCGTCATTATACGAAGTAACAAAGTATTATGGAAGTAATACTGCTATAAGACTTCAAGGTAAGGGGGTGATGTTGACATAAGTACATTCCTAAATAAATACAGAGGTAAATAGACTACAGATAACATACCAATTTAATAAACGAACCAACCTCGTAAATTGCACTTTTTAATACCCTACTGGGGAAGCATCATCACCAGAAATATTAAATCAATAAATTGGTGCCCGTTAGCGCACCGTCATTAATACGCTCACTCAATATCGTCCGGCATCCGGTCCGGTCATTGTATCCGGAAACAAATTCCGATCATTATAGTACCTACTCATATTCCGGAAATATGCATGGTAAATAATTCCGCTCCCAAAATGTTACAATAACATCGTAATAGCGTCGTAACACTTTTCACACAGAAAGTATTCAGATTCAGCTGTTGTCGTTTTGCAGATACTTAAATATATTTCGTACATTGTGATTTTTGGCCGTTTAATTTGCTTATCGCTTTGAGCGATAAGACCGCCAATTGTAATACTAACTGTATTAGCCTATTTCTTTTGTGTAATACTTTTTATTTTTTTGCAATAAAAAATATTTATCTTATCTTTATCTTAATGATTATTTAGGTGATTATGCTCACGTATCTGAAAATAAACGAAAATTAACGAAAGAGTTATTTATTGATGGTTAAAGTTATGTTCCAAAATTTTGATATTTTATTTATTTTATTCATTAAAAATTTATAGCATTACAGTTATATTACCTATTCACTATACATTTCATTTGTCAAATAGGGTTAGATTTTATTCAAAAATTCAATTCGCCCAATTCACATACTTATACCTACCGACGCGGAGTTTGTATCAGTTTGTATGGAATTAATAAGACGTGACATCACTTCTTCCCATCTGATTTATTATTTTCAAATGTAACGTTAATACCTTACTTGTATTTCAGCTTCAATTCTGTTTCTACTTCTATTTTGTAAAAACAACGAAAATAATTTATTTTTCAATACTTATCATCTACGCTATGGTGCTGTGGATTTCCTAGGTCTTTTTGTGTTCAGTATTTCCAATTTCCATTAGATAACCCCATATTTTCTTCGCAGGTTCCCTGTGACAGCTGACATGGCACCAGTGAGCTCGCTGCTAGTCTACTATGTCACAGGAGCGGGGGAGCCGGTCAGCGACGTCGCTAATTTCCACGTACGACTGCTACATAAAGAGGTAAGTCGCTTCTTCTACTCGTGAGTTGCCCAAATATGTATCTAGAGTTGTGCAGACCGGCTTCTGGCATGGCCTGATGATTGTTGCCGAACGACAACAACCGCGACCAAACTGCCTAACGTGTGTGAGGAGCAGAGCTCGCTGATTGTAATCTGGGAAAATATATGGTGAATACCATGGAACAATGAAGGTCCCGGAGTCCCGGCTAGGGTCAGACTTCATTACTTAATGGTGAAAACGTACTATTACATATTTGTAAAAAAAAGACTATTTTTACGGGGCCAGAGACGCAACTGACCTATCCAGTAAAGGTGCGATTCTGCACTGCTGTCGCGCGGCACTTGCAGTCGTTGTCGAAAACGGTCTCATACAAATTAATACTGTAAATCGGAATAGCACCTTAACAAGGATCAAATAATTATTGTTTTGAAGAATAAGTAAGTACCTAATAAATTATGAAATAGAGTAACCATAGGTCGCACAATATTAATCATGTATCATAGCATACTGTCTAACCCAACTTCAAAATCCGCTGTGCTCTTTATAATGTATTTAATAATAAATAAGGAGCAATGTTAGTAATAAGGCAGGATGGGATTGACATCGTCAATTGTGACAACAATCCCTAAATTATAAATAAAGAAAAAAATATATTAATATTTTTCAAAACACTCCCAAACTCAACAATCACGTTCCCCGAATTTGCGGAATATCGACACCCAATGCAGGCTCTGCCTGCCTACGCATTTACCGGAAATAAAATATAGCAGAGTCAATATTGACGGAACATAAATATTCATAGATGTGCCTCAATTTTGTAAAGCGTGTTTTCAGCTTTGTGTCGATAATTCAGTTTGCATACGAAGTGCTGGCCAATACCTACTACTGTCAAAACAGGTACTTCACAGTAAGTACCTACTGCAAATCAAGTGTAGTTTTAAACTTTTAACACACGGTCATTTCTACGATTAAAGTAATTAAGGGCCTTCGATGAGTCAACTAGCGCCGGCGTCGCCAATCTTGAAAAGTAGTATCTTCTAATTTAATAAATTTTATTATAAAAACCTATTTAAAAAATGTTTATTAGGATGAATACTATTTTTCAATATACAATACATGGCATAAGTGACAAGCTAAGTTGTAGTTCACAAATGTGCCAAAAACGGCCGTTTTTCGCAATTATGCGAACTACAACTTACCGAAATTGAATCACGTTATAAATAAGCATTTAGAAAATAGTATTTATCGTAATAAACATTTTGTAAATAGCTTTTTTTAATAAAATTGATTATTATGGAAGATATTATTTTTTTAAGATTGGCGGCGCTAGTTGGCTCATGGAAGGCTCTTAAGTAAAATATTATTGACTCAATGCCACCAAAAACGCGATGTGCATTAAGTACTGACAACAGCAGATCAATGTTAACACTTTCAGTACGATTTTAACTCTTACGGCGCAGATAATAAGAACGGTCCAAAGTGTTACACTCGATTTGCTGTTAGCTGTACAAGCAGATATAAGTATATTTAAGTCAACCAGAGCTGAATCGTCAGGCGTAAAATTGAAATAACGTTTGCAGAGCTTTAATTAGTACCTAGTCTGTTGGTTTAGGGGAGCCGTGTTGTCTGTTAGCCTTTATTCGTTTTTTTGGCGGTCTGTCATGCTTATACGAAACTCACCATGTAAAAATATTATGGCAGTATCTTTCTCAGTAAATTACTTTCAACTTTAAAAAAAATAGCATTAAAAATGTACAAAAAATTAATTCAAGTAGGACTTATGAATGTTGAGTCTTTTGGGCGATTGTTCCGAGATAAATGGCCAGCTTGCTGTTTTATTGCTACCAAGGAGATTGTAGGTATATCAAGTTTTTAACATACTGACCATATTTTATAGAAAAAGTAGTAGTGAACGCCATTTATTAAAAAAGAGTATTTTTATTGTTTATTTAATATTATTTGTGGCCAGTACCTATTGGTAATGTCAGAACATACTTTTTGGTCATATTAAAATATGTTAGCTTGCCACTAAGGAGGTTGTATATTTAAGCACTTTTAGCAAACTGGCCATATTGTACAGAAAAATCGTAGTGAACGACATTATCAAAATCAAGAGTAAAACTTTTTTACTATTATTATTTGCGGCCAGTGTTGTGTAATTTCGGAACACACTTTTGGCGATATTAAACACCGTAACGGTTCTCTTGAAAATGGCGGAAAACGACGGTTGCAAAATTAGTTGAATTTTTTTGTTTTATTGTCTACAGTGGATATGTTGAGATTAATATCACGTTAAATTAATCAGAAAATGTTCGCGAGTGACAGTATGGTGAATTTGTTGGATAATTTGAGCAAGATCTGGGGTTTCAAGCTTTTATCAAGAGTTCCCGCTACAAGCTCGGGAGTGAACGTGACTGTCGAGCTGCTTCGTCCAGAGTGATGACGCTACGGCGTCTCCTCTGGATGAAGACAAGAAGACGCGGCTGCCCAGGTTGAAGACGCTACGGCGACTCCCCTGGAGGAAGATAGAAGACTATTGAATTTTCTGTAATATGACATTGGCAAATGACGAACTGTCATTAATAAAATAAAACACCGTAACAAGTTTGGTAAATCGGTTACCAAAACATGTTAGTGTTTTGTAACACTGCAAAACGTCGCAGCGCACCGTGATTTAGAAAGATACCTTTAACCCGTGAAATAACGTTACGGTACGTTTATGGCTAACAGAGTAAAACTCATTGTGCAATTGGTTTAAAAGTCAGGGCGTGTTAGACTGCGAATAAATTATTTAATCCACACCGATAGAGACTGGCAAATCCCGTGATGGCGAGCGGGCGTGCGTGTGACAGGGCTTTATCAGCCCGGATAGAATTTGGCGGCTATTTATTTATAAATCGAATGCGGTTTGGAACTAATGTTTTGGTAATTTGGTGAAATGAAAAGACTCGCCAACTACTTGCAGTTGAAAAATTTTACTTTGAATTTTTATTTGTTTGGTGTTTTGTTTATGCAATAAGTACAGATTATTAATCTTATCTTCGGCAAGTGTAAAATGTAAACCTAATTAAGTAAGTAGTGAGTTTATTTTAGTGGTAACTTACTTAGTTCTAGTTATTGTTAGATTTTTTTAGCGAAAATTGAAAATTTGTGCAAGAAAACTTGTACGGTCGAAGACAAAGAAAGGTGTACAGTAGAGTTTTTAACGTTGAGATTTTCTCAAAAACCACTTGACCTATTGCAAGAATTCTTTCACTGTTAGATAGATAAAAATTGAAACTATGTAAGTACTGTAAAGGAATTATTAAAATCGGTCCAGTAGTTCTTGAGAAGATCTCAACCTTATTGAGGCCGCCTGTATACTTATCTCTGTCTTCGTGTGTACAGTCATAGTTAATAAAGACTATCTTTTCTTACATCTAACACCTTATATTTAACTGGATTTTATTACGAGTAGGTAGCTACCTTATTATTTAGTCTGTATCCAATCTTCACGCCATTCCAGCGTTCTATAAATTTTCCTATTACATCTAACAGCAGATCAAGTGCAACACTTTGGACCGTTCTTATTATCTGCGCCGTAAGATTTAAAATCATACTGCAAATATTACCATTGATCTGCTGTTGTCCGTGCCTATAAGAGCTATCCTTACAACAAATTGCTCTTAGATCGGCAATATTGCTCTCTAATTAATACCTTCCTTGCCTATTTGCTCTCATTTAACTGTCTACGACATTTTTAATTGGTCCAGCAATTATAGTATGACCGTCTAAATCAGTCGCCTGCGCGGTACAGGGATGCGGGGGTAGGACGACAACGGGGACCGAGAGAGGTGCGGGGGCGGGCGCGCGAAGCGTGACAAACATGAGGTGAAATGCGTAATAGACAGTTCTTAAGATATGTGACGTCATAGTAGATTTTAAGCAGGGGCGGCTTTGAATGGCGAAGACTGATTTAGACGGTCATACTATAGTTCATTGTCTAACTAGGTGGCTCATACGGAAACAGTGGATCGTGGACGATTTAACCAATATACTTACCTACAGGTTGATTGGAATTTCGATACATTTCTTGAAAGGGATGATACTAGAGGTGGTTTGTAATAAATTAGGCCCTATTAACGAGGGGTCGAAAATGAGAAAAAAATATTCAAACCTCGTGATAAGACCTTTTATTTTTGAGTTAAGGGGAATTTTTTTAAGGCACGCATTTTTTAAGGTAATCTCTACTTTATCAGCTTTCAGAAAAGTATTATTTCAATGTTCAGAGTGGAGCAGTTTTTTAACATCAATTTTTTTTTGTGAACAATTAAATAAAATTAACACTACCGTAACTCAGAAACCACTCATTTTCGACCCCTCGTCAATAGGGCCTAATTTGTTGTAACCCACCTCTAGTATCACCCCTTTCAAGGAATGTATAGAATTTCCAATCACCCTGTATATAAAAATGAGATCATTGAAACAAAATTAATTTACCTTCCATCGTAATCCAACGCTCCCTGATCCTGACTTTTATAATTGCTTCTCCCCAATTAACCTTGATGGGATTGGAAGTACTTTACAGATCCAATTACATAAATATTGACCAGCAACTTAAACATGACACATAAAATACTCGTTAGAGCCACTACGCGAATAAAATGAATGGCTACCTCAATTTTAATTAATTTAATTAGCGCTAATGTCCTTGTCGTTCCGTCGCTGACAAATTTTATAATGGCTTCAGGCCAATTAACCTTATTGGATACTTTAATGCCCCAATGACATAAATATTGGCCAGTCAGGTTTAGAGGCGAGAAGGGAAATGGACGCGTGACTTTGGTGCGCAAGTAGACGGGACAGGATTGTAAGTGGTCACTTATAGATGTTTCCAAATGATTTGCAGTTTCCCGTGGCTCGGCGAGAATGGCACGAGGTGGAACACCCCAGGACGTTTAGTCGGTATGCTGCCCCTTCAGGGCGGTGAGCCCGACATAACCAACACGCTCCCCCGGGCGTGGTGACACATGATTTGCAAGCATGTTTTACCTGGGTAAAAAAAAAAAAAAAAGGTACTTCAGGACTAAGAAGTAATGCCTCGTGTGCCCAATAAGTGCCCTAGGAGCCGATCAGGGCCGCTAGTAAAACACGTTTCACCCGGGAGAGCGTGTTGATTATGTCGGGCTCGCCGCCCTGAAGGCGGAATACCGACGAAACTCCCTGGGCTCTTCCACCTCGTGCCATTGTTTCCGAGTCACGGGAACTGCGATACATCCGCAACCCGACTGACGCCCCGAGCACTCCCCATTGTGGTCTGTAATAGCCCACAATTCATCATCCATTCGTCCATCACCTTCCTCCTCCCCGTCCGGGCCTCGAGCCACTTTGGCGCCGTGGGCCCGGACCCTCATTTAGGCGGCGGCACCTCGTACACACCGGCACGCTTGGCACCGCCTCATACCTCCCCATGGCGCAGATTTCTTCCTTGCCAACCTTTCTCTCAGCCATTCATAGATCTAAGTGTCGCCGCACACGGGCCACACGCGACAGCCACAAACGCCGCCACGAGAAGCTAGAAGCTTGTAGCGTGTGGCCGCCACCGGCGCTAACCCTGTGCGGCGAGTCCATATAAAATGTATGAAAATTACAGGAAATATGCCAGTGGCGGCGTTTTGTGGTTGTGGCCGGTGGCCCGTGTGCGGGAGCTCTAAGGCTGCTAGTACCTTGCTACATGATGTATTCCTATTTAAAATGGACGGAACATAAAAATGAGATTATTCATGTGTCTTGGCTTTCTAACATTGAATTACTACATCATAGCTACATAATCTTTAAAAAATCTCTGTCATATCCATAGTTTCGTGTACACTTGGATTCGCGACATAATCTGCCCAGCCATAACGTCGGGTTTAATCAACGGGCCCTCTAATGAAAGGCAATTTGTTGTCGGTTAAAGGCTGCAATTAAGATCGTCAGTAATTCGGACAATTTTGTGCCCAAAATCGGATGAATCGGCTCGTCCTTGCCATTGTAATTCAGATAAAGTTGGTAGCGGTTTTGTTGGATGCTTTCAGCATTCAAGAAATTCATGTCAGAAACCTCGAGCAAAAATGTATTCTTACGAAATTCAGGCCTTAGTAGAACAATCGAAAGCATAGTAAGTTCGAAAAATATTTTGTCATTTATAAATAAATAAATAATAAGAAAAAAGTAGTTTTTTCACAATTTTGCAAACTTAATAAGTTGATAGAGTTGATTTTTGCAAATAATATCGCATATTAGAAAATCGTTTTTACCGTACCTAATAGATATTTTGTATAGCTTTTCTAACATTTATATTAGAAGATATCATTTTTAAAGTTGTGGGCGTCAATTGGACCTTTAGTTGTATCCTGTGGAACATTTTATTTTAACTAAACAGTTTAACTAAACTATTAATACTAGCCTAGAGTTAAGCACACCGTATGTACTATTTCTAAACTAAACAATGGTATAATATGAACCTACTTAATACAATAACCTGACAATAACAGAAACTTATAAAATAATAGACATAAAAAGTAATTAAATACAATATAAACTCTAATAACAATAAAAACCCTAATGCACACATTAAAATCACAATAAGAATCAATTTACTATTTCATGTCGTGAATTATTATCAAGTTTGTGTACATTAAAGAAGGTATATTCTACTTCGAACGCCTGGATGATCATAGGTGACTGCTTAGTTTGATCACCCGTAAATATAATCATCATAATTATGTGGTGTAATTAGATATTTCAGTTAAAATACCTAGATTTTCAAGGATATGGTTCGTCCGCAGGTGGCTGTATCAGTGGAGGAGAGACGATGGTGGTACCCCCGTGCGGCGCTGCAGCTTCGCGTGCTCGCTCCCACAGACTCTACCATGTGCCTGATCGGCGCACGCGCACCGCCCGACGCGCGCTTTGACCCTCACCAGCCGTAAGTTTAATAATGAATAACTATTATTATTTTTTATAGTAATAGAAAGATTTAATTAGTCTTAACGGAATAAAGAAAAATTCTAACCGTGGTCAGAACTTGAACCTGTAATTCCGTGACAAGCTCTTACCAATACTTTTGTACACAGGCCTCAAAATCTAATAATTAAATCTGAGTAATAGAAGGACCTTTGGAGGGCGAAATCCAAGATAAAATAATACAATATCGTGTAAGATGTCACTGGCCTGACAAAAAAGGTAAAATGAATCTAAAGGTAGTGAGTGACTTTGAACATTGCGTTTCGGCATCTAAAATAAACAAATACTTTACACTTTAATATTAATTTACCTTTGTAATGATTTATTCCGACCGACTAGCTTCAAATACTGTTTCTATTAGAAATGACTGTGGATTTTACAGCTTACATGTATCGAAACGACTCAACAAATATAGAGCCAATGGCATTCGACCCACGAATATTCAAACCAGAACTCATCGGTAGAATGAATTTAGATCCCATATTTTGTTTGGTTTTGTTTTGTGTAGGTATTTGCTTAAATAATTTTGTTTTGTAATGGTTTTTCTTTCTGTTTGACTTCTCTTAAAGCTATCTCTAAAATTAATGTTAATCTGTGAAATTTCTTAATTGGCTAATATAATTATAATCACTAATATTAATTGTAATAAATAAGGCTGTGAAATTTCTAATAAACAATAAATAAATAAATATTTACAAATAACTTAAACTATAGTCTCCACTTCAGGATAAGTAGGTATAGTTTTTTAAGGAAGTATGAAAGTGACAAAACACGGTTTAAGGGAAGTAAGGTTAAACTATGTTTATGGATAACAACCACAGACTTTACAAAGATCATAGCAAAGGCATTATCGACGTTACTCCATCATAATCTGTTTCAGTTTAAGGGAGAGTTCCTTTCCCCACTGTACACAAAATCGATACGTCATAGCAGTAAATCATGGGTACTGTCGGCCACGCGTCATTAATCAGCCAAGGCGAGGAAATATTGATGTTATTGATAGCTGGTGTACTATATACAACTGTATTGTGATACAAATAGCGATTAAGTTAGAATTGGAACGGATAATACAAACTCATTTCATTCAATGAAACTCTATTTAATAAACATAAAGCCAATTCTAGGTGATTTATGAAAGCGTCTTATTTGCGCTTTCAGTAAATTACGAGTAGCTTATGTGGAATTTACTTTATGTTAAGTAAATATAATTATCTTTAAGGACTGGTGCTTACCTCGCTTAGCGTACCTATATCGCTTGCTATACAACGAGGTAACGTCGCCAGCCTTTTGGGCACTTTCCCGCAGGGCAGCGATTTGGCCCCAATTTTTTATTTGTAATTAAATATATTTGTATGTTTTTTATTATTAATTTATTGTTTTAGTACTACATATAATTATTCCAAATAAATTAGTTAAGTGTATCCGGTGAGTATTTTGCCCAGCGTCTGAGCCTCGCTATACAGCGGGGCAATGCGGCCAGTGCGCTGGGCACCCTACCGCGCGGGACGGGCCTAGACGACGACGTGCCTAGAATTAGGTAGAAAATATTATGTACTTATATTTGTTTTTTCTGTTTTATATGTCTAATAGCTTTTTTAATAAAATTATTTATTTTCGTTAATTGTATACATATTCTAGATAATTATCTTATATTATTAAAATATCCATAAATTTGAAGCCTGGATTGTATAAACAAAGTAAGTCTGTAATTTAATTTTATTAAATTTTCAAAGACTTTATATTCTTTGTTCTTAGCATACTCTTACTTAATAGCTTTAGACTTGGATTGAAAAGTAAACAATTTCTTAAAAAGTTTGGGCGTTCAGACCAGTTTTCCTCACTGAAACTGAATGGAATTAAGTAAGTAGATACTTATTAAAGTTTGTTGCCAATTCATACAAAAAGGATCTCTAAAGTCTTGTATATTCTCACGCAAATGTGTAAGTAATCAGCAATCAGAGCAAATAGCTATAAACAAACAGACTGCTTCATCAGCTAAGCACATACATAGCGCTCCAAAAACGTCAGTCATACCATGTGACAATACCAAGCGTGCCCATGAGAATATATCATTACCGTCATACAGCTCTTCCTGTACGAAAATATATGGGCCAATATTGCATTTTGAGACGTAACAGCTTACCACTGTTATTACATCCATCTTGGGTTCAGTTATACTCATTTGCTGTTATTCATAAACTTGGTTAAACATCACTTCCCTTAAATCGTGTTGCTATATTTCACACTTCGATAAAAAGGTTAAGATGGAACAGGGGGCCTAATTTTAAATCACGTTTAAGAATACCATAGTGTTATACCGCAGTGTACCTACATTTACTGTAACAAATCCACATAATAATCACACTCTAACGGTTCGACCTGAAGTGGATCTTGGCTCAGTTCCACAGAAAAGTCCAAATATGAAAAAATAGAACGTTCCAAGTGAACTTCCGACACGTTTCCTTCGACGCAACGTTTCTAAACGCAAAAGGGCGCCGTGTTCGTCCACCGTCTCAGCTGAAACTGAGCCAAGGATATGTCACTCGATTCATCTTTCGGTTGGTTTGTCGAAGGAAATTCAGTGGAAATATTGGATGCCTTTTCATCTGTCTAGATGCCGACGCGAACATGCGGTGGATTAGTAGTTTCCTTTTATGTTATTGATCGGTTATTCAATTGCATAGGGTGTAATGTAACAGGGGAATGGTAAGTATACCTATAACTGGACAAAAATCCTTTTCATAATCATAATGATTTTTTTTCTCCTCGGCGTTTGCACCTTTTCCTTGCAAAGTGGTGTAAATGTAAATTCAAAAATGTGTTGACGTGCAAAAATGTACACAACGTGCTTACTTGCATGAAAAAAATTTGACTTTGACATTCATAATCATACCTAATAATGTTATTTATAGTAAAAACAGATCGTAGGCAACCTAATACTAAAGATTTAATTATTAGCATATCTATTGTTTTACGTCTTCTATTCTCGCCAAAAATAACAATAGTCTTTGGTTTTTAATTCCATTCAGCGATTTTCGTACAACAATGATAATTATTGTGTTAAAATCGCAGACTGGAATTAAAAATCAACGGTTGTTTTCAATATTTATGTTGTACTAAATCGAGCGCGATTGAACCTAATCCGAAGCCGAAATGGCTGTCGAAAAGAAAATTGTATTGTATCGGTACCCGTATCGATTCCTGTGTGCAAATACATACCGACATTGAAGGACAATGATACCTGAGACTATCGCCTAAATATGCTCGCTTTCAAGAACGATTTTCTTCATTTTCTTCATGGCCGAACCAGCGAATTCGAGTTGAATGCTGAATTCATTTCGCCGAAGATCTGCTTCAGACTTTTTTTTATGAACTGAGTATTTCGTCATCTGGACTCAGACCTAGTTCTTCCAATTCTATCTCACATATTCTAAATCAGTATCTTTTCCATAGGTCCGAAGACCACGACGAACAGCCAGGGCCGGAGTTCGTATCCGCAGGCGTGTCGTTGTTCGTCGGGGGCGGCGCGTGCGGCGGTGGCGTGCTCTACCGACAGCGGACAGCGCCCGCGCCCCGTGCGCCGGCGCATCTTGTGCCTCCCGCCTCACACGATAGGCTGTGGATGTGGAAGTGCTTCAATTACACGTAAGTTACATAGTATCGCTAAATTTATAATTGCGTTAGCGTTACTTTCTATCTTTTCTCGTGTGGTTTAGTGACCAAACCTATTGTCAGTGTTATTCAGGCCGTCTGCAGGCATCTGACGTGGCCTAACGACTGCTGTCAAGCGACAGCAACCGGGACCGACTGCTTAACGTGCTTTCCGAGGCACGGAAACGTTAGCGTTAGTTAGTCTCAGCAATCCAAAGTGGATCGTGTCCTCCGAAAAGAGAGCGCGACAGTCCCACATCAATTACCGAACCGTGTGTGCTTGCAGTTCATACATATCCTTCTCGGCCTCGTCCTTCCAGCAGATTCTGGGGCGCTCGACAGGCCGACTGCCATATTACAAACTACAAACAAATTGCCTAACAAAAGCCTCATATAACATTTAAGCGATTGTGTAAGTCGATATGAATGATCTATGGTCACAAATCTGATCCTAATAAAATCGTAAACGATCCCTATTCCTCGATCCCTCTCTGATGGATCCACAAAAAATAAAAGTCTACATAATTTAGTCATTAAATAGTCGTAGTGCATGTAATATTGACGAAACGTTTAATTAAACTTTTCAACTCTTATTTGTAAGTATGAAAGGGGGCGGATACGGGTTGTTTGTAGGTATTAGAAATTAAAACTACTTATTTTGACTCTAAAATAGAAGTGTTTAATAACTTCACGAAGTTTAAACACAGTGGTTTTGCAGCTTCTTAAATTCACTGAAGGATAGGTACTTCTCGTTAATTACCTTAAAATAATCTGCTAGGTTTCCCGAAGTAACTTTTAAGCGGGCTCGACGCTAAGATTAATGAATCCTTTTACGAAACTTTTCGGTAATTCTATGAAAATTCGCGAAATAAGTTTCTAATGACGCAAAGGCCATTATGTGTTAATACGGGCTTATGAGAGTTGGTAATTTAATTTCAGACTTCTAACTCAGACTCTTGAAAGTTAGGTACCTGCTGCAGGATCTTCCTATATTTTATCATACTCAGTATGTAAAGTTAGTATACTAAACAGTCGTACAATGTGTTAAGCATGAAAAGGAACATTTTAATTAGGTGGTGATTAGATACCTATTTTCAAAAAGTAACTCCTAGTCTTTTCACTAGTGGTAAAGGATCTGTATATGAGTTAATGCATTTACCCTTTCAAGTCTAGGTACTCAAAGACTATTCTATTCTACTCTTCTATTTATTATGATCAATTACGCTTCTTAAGTCGGCGCCAGACATTTGATTGAGCATCTTTGCAAAGTTTTTCCTATCTTTGATAGCTTTGTACAGAATCTATAACTACAACGTAGGTATTAAAAAGCCGTCAAAAAGAGAAGATATTATTTGCATAAATGTGCTGTTCATTGCACTTTGAGCATATTTGCAAAGTTTTGCGCACATGTCTGGCATCGGGGTAATAAATACTCGTATTTACTGATCATTCAGGATATTCGTCTTTGCTCCAAATACAAGCACGTGATGATAAGTGATCACCGTCACCAATAGACGCTACTACTTCAGAAGCCTTGCAGATCCCATTGTCGCCTCCAGGACAGAGATTTCCATTTATCTTTTAGAAACAGTTTGAAACCCTTTGATCACAAAACTCGGGGACAGCAAACAATGTACACGAGAATCCACTTTAACTTGGAAACTTGTTTTCACACCAAAGTTAATCTATTATTTCGATTCGGCAATTCGTCATCAAACAGCGAATTGAATCGCCCGAACTGCAAAACAGTGATAATACCATTGGTCATAAACAAGTCACAAAGTTAACTCCATAAATCTAGGATTCGCTGATTCATCTGTCGCGCGGCGTAAGTTATGCGCTTTCCGAATGATAAACCGCCTCCTAGATATCCGAAAACCGGACTCGGACAGTCTAGCTTCAGAAAACATACGGTCGTCTTTTCCGACGGCCTTTCAGACTTCATAAATTATCTGCCTACTTACTTTTATTTGCAATACTTTATTAATGCTATTTCTTTATGAGTTACATATAATTATTAGGTAGATGTGTTAAGACAGATTGAGCACGATTAATGCCCTCCACACACAGCCGCGACCTAGCCGCGATCTGCGATCAATGGAAATGCATGCCCCGCCTCATTTTCTGGACATTTTAACGTCCGGTAGGTAGCGACCTGAGGCCTGCAATCTATCTAGTAGTCCAGTAGGTAACGACGGCAAAAAATGAGTCGGGACATACCTTTCAACTGATCGCAGATCGCGGCTAGGTCGCGGATGTGTGTGTCAAGCTTAATTACGATGACGGTTTTAGTGGAAATTTTGGATTTCTTCTGGTATTTTAATGTAAGATTAATGAACGCATTGCAACCTATAAGTAGTCCTTAGGATAGTAATTGCACTTGCAATTCTTCTCGAATTATTTAGAGTTTCTTTATTTACACAAACTTATTTTATGATAAAACAAAAACTTATACTTAAATAAAATTTGAGACCAAATCGCTGCCCTGCGGAAGAGTGCCCAAAGGGCTGGCGACGTTACCTCGTTGTATAGCAAGTGATATACGTTGATTTATAATTTGCCTAAATTAATCTTACTGCAATTTTGAAAAAAAAAAACCTGTTTAATTTCTTTCGAGTTGCTTTATTCGAACATACAAATATCGAAAGCGTCTACTCTCCGGAATTGGCAACTTATTGCTGATTCCAGTAGCTGATTGCACGCACAGTTTTTCTGCTGAGTTGGCTTCCAATGGGAGGTCATTTGCAGTAGATGTTCTCGAGTCTCAAGGGATATGTCGAGAGGTTGTCATATCGGGCAGATGGAGCAATTGTGTGAATACCTTTGGGATGATATGATGCGGTCAATCCAATCAAACAATGACTATGAAATCAGACTACTATATGTATTGCTAGCACTTCACTTGGCTATTCGCTATTGGATGTTTGTCGTATTTGTCAAATAATAATAACAATAAAGCTTTATTTATTTCTGTACATTCATTAATACATTTCAAATGTGTGTTAGTTGATTAATAAAGTTTCCTATTCTATGTTAGTATTATTAGTTTCCCTTTTGGGTAAAAGCCTCCTCCATCGATTTCCACGTGTCCCTTTACTTAGTGATTTTTGACCAGTCTCTGCCGGCAACCTCGAAAATATCGTCGGACCACCTTTTCCTAGGTCTTCCAACCTTTCTTTTACCGATTGGTCCCATCCATTTTGTTATCCTTGCTGTCCATCTATTTCGTTATCCTTTCTGTCTATTCTATTTGTCAAATACTTGACGTAAATACAAATAAGACGAATATTTTTTGTCAAACATATCAACCACACATGTCAATTATGACAAACACGCAAATACGAATATGCAAGTGAAGTGACACCATGGTGTCATGAGATTCTCATGACAATAACAAAATTTGCGAAAGATTCAAGTAGCTAAATATTATGGTTATGTTACGTTACGCCTAATTTGGATTTTAGGCGTGGGAAGGAACAATATGGTTTCCCGATAAATCATTAATTCACAAAAGATAGTTTAATTAACAGTTTGGTGGAAGTATGGGGAGATTATTAGTTTAAGATTTATTTAATAGATTCTAGATTATATTATGTTTCACTTTTAGATCAATTTAGATTCATAAATTTTATTTACCTACCTAAGTAGAGTAAAGGAATACTTGATTACTTTATCAAAAAATCTAATATTTGGCTGCCAAGCCATAATAAGCATTATTCAAAAATAGATTTACCAAAACTCACCTGAATATAATTACTGCACATAGATTGCGGTCCGGACATATTCCATCAAAATCTTTTGCATTCTTAATGCGCAAAGTTGAATCTCCTAACTGCGAAGATTGTGGAGCTAAAGAAGACTTGCAACATATTGTGATGGAATGTGTCCGGTACGCGACTAAAAGAGAACATATTATTAATAGTTTAGGTTTATGCAAATTAGATGTAGGTATATTCCACGGTATTTTAGCTGAGCCAACTTCAGGCCCAGCTAAAATGCTGATCTCGATATTTTATAAAAGTAGATAGTTTAATTTAAAATAGGTACGATGGAATTGGCATCGTCACTTTATGTGTACAAATATCCCTAAACAATTATAGATAAAAAAAGTCCCCTGTTGATATTATCTAGGTAAGACAACTACAGGCTTGTCAGTCAGAGAACAAATACCTACTTGTAAACAATAAATACCAACTAGCTACGAAGACCAATAGTTAACCAGAAACAGCAAATTACTTGGTTGTCCCTATAGTTTGTAACGGTTTTAACTGCAGTTCCGAGTTTACAACAGCTAATCCTTTCTTTCAATGGGCCCTTTTAAAAATTGCCTCCGTCGCATCATTATTTTCATTGAACCTTTTTGTAATAAATAAGTAGATACATATTCTTTCTTCTTCTCCCAGGACCCAGCTGTCAACAGACGGTGTGACCATCGCAGCCCCCTCTGAGGCTGGTCGCTGGTCCCTCTGGGCACTCTCGCTGTCAAACCGAGGCCTCCGCTTCTCCGCCCCGAGGACTATCAACGTCTTCCGACCGATACAGCTGGACTTCTCTCTTCCACCGGTGCTGAAGGTCGGAGAAACGGTGGAAGTTGATGTCAAGATCACGAATAACATCAATAATTGTATGGATGTGAGTATTGTTTGAATAGATTTTTATACAGTAGATGTTTTTAAAGAAAAGTTTCCTCAACCAGACATGGTTGAGGAAACTTTTTTTTGCTAACTCTTGGTTAAGCTAAATTCTTGTACGATTGATCACAGAAAATGATTAAGAGTTATTAAAGTACAGATTTACACAAAAATTATTTGACTGATTTTTGAAAAATTGGCTACCAAATAGGTAGTAAAATATTTTTAAGGCTGTTTTGAGCGTGAGCAGTATAAGCACGCTCTTACAACTGAATTTTGACTAAAAAACTACTTGACACAGGCACTGCAATAATTATTTCACTGTTAGATAGATAAAGGTTAAAACTATGTAACTGTAAAAGGAGTATTAAATTCGGTCTAGTAGATAGTTTATGAGGGTAATCTCAACCTTATTGAGGTGAAGCTCCCTGTATACTTTTGTCTGTCTTCATGTGTACTACGGTTGCACACCCTATTGAACAATTTTTATTTCCTGTTTGCACAATCAAATCTACGTTACTCTAAAAATGTACCGAAAAACAGCTGAATCCCCCACAAAACGTTCACAAACGCCACAAACACAGTAAATAAAATCCTTTCCAAACTCGACTCAACTTGGATCGTCACACATGTGATAGCGATTTGTTTGCGATCGGCGTCGCTCATCGAATCCCGATTAGGGATTCCGGGGATGATCCCGGCGATCCCGGCGTGAATCCCGGCAAATGGGGCGATTAGGCAATCTATCCCGGTTTAAAAGCGGTTTAAACTCGAATCAGGCTGTGGTTGCGCCGATGTGCGTTTTTGGTCACATGAGGCTAAGTTTGGCTCGAGTTTCCAATTTCAATATTTTAAAGTCTAGTTTAGAAACGGGTGCGGTTGATAGATTATGTACTGGGTTGATTGATTATATTTTGGGATCTTGTTATCGTATTATTCTATTAATTCACTCGATAGCATTTTGGCTTAAAAGAATCAGCGCATTGATCGATAATTAATCTAACTACACGCATTGTCAATAATCCTTAAAAATCCATCAATCCTTCTTGACATTCTAATTTCGAAAAGCGTTATCCTCCTTTGTGTAGTCGGCTAAAAATATTTATGTATGTACTGACAACAGCAGATCAATGGTGACACTTGTAGTACGATTTAAATCTTACGATACAGATAATAAGAACGGTCCAAAGTCCAAAGTTTTACACTTGATCTGCTGCTAGCTGTACCTAGCTTCCGCAGAAAATATCTAAAACAATCGCAGAATCCAACTACTTCGTATTCCATGAATTTAAATAGATAGATACCTAGAAACCTATTCAATTTTTTTCTGTAACTGCTATAATGGCATAGGAAATATAGTATAAGGTAGACTTATTTATCTAGAACCCTTCGCGTCATATCGTGCGTCATTTCTGAGCACCTAAGCCAACAGCGATATCTCTACATTTTACAGGGACCTTACAGGGTTACAAATTAATTTATGTGTACCTACGATTACGTACAAAACAAATATGAATGATAATATTTATAAAGGCTGCGTCCTAAGCAAATATCATTTATTTTCCTATGTTATTGGTGCGTGAGTTTTCGTAGTACCTATGTAGGTAGATATGCCGTTGGGTCGGCTTTTGTTTTGACTTCACTCTGGCAACCCTACATGCTTTAATAATGTTTTATGAATGAGATATGTCGTATTTAGAGTCTGGCCAGCGAATCATATTATCACAACGGTCTTCATATGACACAAAGGCAAAGACTCAGAAAGAATGCTCTCAGAACTGTAAAATTTCATAGCATTTTTAGTTGTAAGGGCGAGCTTGTCTCTGAAAATTGGCCGAAGGGCTAATTTTCGCTAAGATCGTGCTCAAAATCATCTGTGAATCTCAGCCTTAGTTCGCCAGCTCAGACTATGCGTAAAATGAATAAATCAACTCGAACAAATAATGTTTCTGATGGATTATACTAAACTAATGAACTTAAAGAATGTATCAAGTTCAGAATTAATTGTATGCATTATGCCAAGCTCGGCGAACAAGTTCAAGTCCTGTCCACGGCTAGAAGTTTTTCATCATTTTATGTACCAAGTTGTTGTTTTTCACGTTTAAGGTACGGTGGAACACAGAGAAAGGTGTACAGGAGAGTTTTTAAAGTTGAGATTTTCTCAAAAACTACTTGATCTATTGCAAAAATTCTTTCATTGTTTGATAGATAAAAGTTAAAACTATTTAACTGTAAAATAATTATTATATTCGGTCCAGTAGTTTTTGAGAAAATCTCAACCTTATTGAGGCCCCCTGTGTACTTATCTCTGTCTTCGACTGTACCAATAAATTGTTGCAAACAGCTGTAGAATTTTTAAAAGAGCTGTTTTGTTATGACATGACTCGCTGGTGAGACTCTGGTAAAGTTGGTAAGCTAGGACACTGAAACTAACCTGGATATTGTGTAACAATTACACTAAATCTAGTCAAAAAAGGTTAATTAAATCATGACATTGACAGATACCACTAACTCGTAAATACCTTCGATTTCGGCATAGGCCCTGATTCAGCCGGGCATATCCGGACGTGCCAGGGAGGTTCAGGGGTGTCCCGGGTATTGGGATATAATTGCGCCCCCTGCCACCCTATTCTATTGGCCCAAATATCTACCGAATCAACACTACAGAATCGCACCTCTAAGGTATTTGTAGGGTGACTATGATTTTTTTAAGTTAGGACAGCCTTGATATAAAAACAAAGAATGTCTGTACGTGTATTTGTATAGGTATGTTTCGTAAAAAAAAACGCTAGGATATTAGGATATACCTACTATGATGTAGGATAGTAATCCTAAAAGTTCGAATGTCTTAATATTATGATTGATTCAACGGTACAACTAATATGGGGAGGTATATTTAATTGCGATAAAGCCAGTCTTCAATTGGCTTATGTGGTGTAGCTTCACGTTTCTACTTCATCAACTGCCTCACATTATAACAGTCTTATTTTTATTTTTTGGCGTTCTGTCAAACATCTCCGCGCGTCCTAGACACATTGCACCATTTGCTATCGTCGGACCATCTAGAATCTACCTCTGATTGCTAAATCTGTGTATGTTTCCAAACTGTGAGTGATTCCTTGCGGATTAATATTTGCCTCGGCCACTGAGGAGGAGGAGGGAAATCTTTGGCCAAGCAGTATGCCAATTTATTTATAGGTTATAAAAAATGTAAAGTAAAATACTAACTGTGGCTGCCTCAGTAAATGTAAAAGAGTGTGTTTTATTTAAATTCATATTTATTTATTCGTTAAACAATCACATTGTCTTCGAAATTAAATAATTAATCGAACTAATCACATAATATCAACAGTTTTAAGTAATTATATCTCACATATTCCACTGTAAACTGTTGGAACATTTGTAGGTAGGTAGGTAGGTAGTACTACATAAATGTGCAAGAAATAAAAAAGAACGTCATTGAAACAATCCTGCGAAGCTGTTCCGTGTGGTCATACTGTTCATAACAAACAGTTGACTGGAACATTATTGACTTTATACTCTGGGGAAGAACCCTCGTTGACACCTGGCGAAACGCTCTCCCAGTTCGTAATATTTCATCAAATTGCATTGAAATAGTCTCTCCGTAGAGTTTCTACTGTCCTTTGTTTACTTTAATAATGTCCTTAATTTTGTACAGAAGTTGTTGACCCTACAATTTGTAAAAACTGTTTATTTTAAGAAAAAATACGGGGATTTGCGGATTATAGAATTTAGCTCATTTTGCTCAGAAAGCTCGGATGTTGGGCAAGGAATTATTATGTCACTATGAAATATATTATGATGGTCTCAAAAAAGCTGTAAGTTTTCCGAACAAATAAAAATAAATAAAAATAACATGGTGCCATTTTCTGTAGCGATGAGGTATAACCGTACTCGCTGGACCGCTAATGAGACCAAGTATCAGGATCCGCAATCATTTTGGAATGGCGGATTGATTTTTTATTTGTTTAATTTTCTATTTACATGAATACTCTAAAAAACTTGACATTTGCAAAATTATCTCTTGAATAAGAGTTGAAGCCATTCAAATAAAAATAGAATAGCATAGAGACCAAGTATTCTAAAAACGGCGATGAGATTCGCCGCCCTTCACACCAGCCCAAAACGGGTGTCCGTTTAAATTCTATCGTGTCTGCCTACTATGGGAGATTAGTACCTACATGAGCTTAGTTACGCAGCCAACTGATTAAATACCTTTACCTAATTAGCCCCTTCATTGAACAACGCTATTCAACACGCCTAGTTTTGTAGTTGAATAGGTAAGTATGGTGATTAAAAATTCAACATCATGACTCACTTTGTAGCTGCTGTAACATTGAATGTGCATGCAATTATTATTAGTTGAAATATAATATATTTCAACCAATTGACTGCGACATTTATGTATTATCATTTTCGTTATAGGTGACAGCGTTGCTAGCGCTAAGCGCAGGCGCAGCGTTCGCGAGCACGGGCGCTCTGTACGTCACCGAGCGGCTGAGGCTTGGGCCCCGCGGGGGCACGCAGCTGGTGGTCAGGGTCGCGGTCAACACGCCGGGGAGGAAGAATATCACGGGTAAGTCTTCATAGAACTTACCTTTATACGATGGCTATAAATTCTATTGATTCGCTTGCCGATTTTTTTATTGGTCGCTATTGGATGGATGTTTGTCGTATTTGTCAAATACTTGACATACATACAAATAAGATGAATATTTTGTCAAGAATACCAACCACCCATGGCAATCATGACAAATACGCAAATACGAATAGCCAAGTTAAGTGCCACCATAGTATACTTAGTTAGTTCTCAATAAATAAAGGGTAGTATTTATTGAGAACTAATTACTGACTACGGACTAATTAATTAAGTAATATTTTATTCCTATGGTTTAAGCAATTTAGGTAAGTATTCCTTAGAGTTATTAAGCGCGTCCTTGACTTACAAAAGTAAGTAAAGTAGACGTATTTTTAATTAAAGCCTATACAAAGACAAAGGCGCCCCAAAAATTATTCAAAATCTCCGTCCGAATAATCTGTCGAGCAAAATATTTTAATGAACTCGGAAGCCGAATTCTTAACCTCGAAGTCTCGGGGGCTGTCCGACATAATTGTGAAATTAAGTGCTCCCAAAGTTGGCAGTGTTAACAAGTGGGATCATGGCAGCGTTTTTGCAAAGAACTTGTGTTCGAAATCGTTTGAATCGCTTGAGTTGATTGACTAAAACTTAGACGACCTTTTTTTTTATATAACCCAGGTAAAACATGCAAATCACGTGTCACCACGCCCGGGGGAGCGTGTTGGTTATGTCGGGCTCACCGCCCTGAAGACCGACTAAACGTCCTGGGGTGTTCCACCTCGTGCCATTCTTGCCGAGCCACGGGAAACTGTGATACATCCGCGACCCGACTGGCGCCCGGCAGTCCCCATTCTGGGCTGTACTAGCCCACAATGTATAATCCATTCATCCATCACCTACCACCTCCTCCCCGTCTGAGCCTCGAGCCACTCGGGCGCCGTGCGGTTCGCGCACTGCGTCCGTGGGCCCGGGCCCTTACTTAGGCGGCGGCACCTCGTACACTCCGGTACGCTTGGCACCGCCTCAAACTTAGACGACCTGCTTATCATTCTAACATTACCGAATACCTACCTAAGGCCGAGATTCTTTCGCTTTTGGTAAACTTCGCTTAATTTACATAGGTATTTACATAGGCAATCTTAAATATAAGTATACGTAAAATAATGATATCCCTACAATTTTGCCCATTCTACTTTTATTCTTCGATTAGATTATTCTATGACTACTAATAGCCAGCTATAGAAAAACAGCCCTTGTACCACGGGTCAGCGTTAGCGATCGACGCAGCGCCGCGGAGCTGTCAAACTGACGTTATTACAAGGCGTTTGACATTAGTTTGACACATCCGCGGCGTTGCGTCGATCGCTAACGCTGCGCGTGCTAGCACTCCTTATCTGGACAACGATAAAGAAAAACATAAATCAGGCAGTCTCAAACTCCATACATATTACTAAAAACATATTATATTTTTACCTAAACTTCTTAAGGGCCTTCCATGAGCCAACTAGCGCCGCCAATCTTGAAAAAATAATATCTTCCAATTTAATAAATTTTATTGAAAAAGCTATTTACAAAATGCTTATTACGATGAATACTATTTTTCAATATACAATACATGGCATAATTGCGACAAGCTAAGTTGTAGTTCACAAATGTACCAAAAACGGCCGTTTTTCGCAATTATGCGAACTACAACTTATCGAAATTGAATCACGTTATAAATAAGCATTTAAAAATAGTATTTATCGTATTAATAAACATTTTGTAAATAGCTTTTTTAATAAAATTTATTATATTGGAAGATATTATTTTTTTAAGATTGGCGGCGCTAGTTGGCTCATGGAAGGCTCTTAAAACCTTTATTCAGTTAAGATTTTGTCAAAAACCAAGTCTGTAGGTACTTGACCGATTGTAAAAAAAAATTGTACTTGTGCAAGTACTTACAGACTATACTTAAATTGGGTCCATTATTGTTCACCGTTACTTCATAACATAAGCTACCGAACGTGTGAGGGATTTTTCTTTGCGATATATTTGTTGGTAGACAGAATTTCATCTCGTCCCAGTTTGCCGTGTCAACAATCTCGAGACAAGTTGCTGGGTAGTTGCCGGATGTGCTTATATTACCCCGGCTTTGGTGATGATAGTGACTAACAATATTTGAAGGGTTTCCGTAAACATAGTGCTATTATGTTGGTGCTAAACTTCAGTACTTTTAATGGTTAAAAATTCTATAACGATTAAATTTTTTTAATGTTTTATATTAATTAGATAAAAACGGGAATTACCGTGTTAAACATTTATTATTGATGTCTCAATATTTCGACAGCATTGCAGCCATCATGGTCACGAAATATCGAGACATCAATAATAAGTGTTTAACACGGTAATTCCCGTTTTTATCTAATTAATATGTATACAAACCGTGAACGTTTAAAAAGTTATATTAATGTTTTGTTTTGACATTATTTAAAAAATAGTTGACATTTCACAATAATTGCCCTAATTGTATACACTGAATGACAAAGCCTCTTTACAGCTGCTATTATAGTATGTAAACTAGGTGAAACTTGCAATTGTGACAATTTCAAATTTAAATTCATATATTATGAACTAGGTTTAAGAACAGTGTTACTGTGCTGCTCTTTGCGCTCACATCACCCAGCCATGTGATTTGAAATATAATAAATCAATGTGTACAAACATATAATATGTAAGAAACGTGACGTAACCAAGTGTTCCATAGTGTACCTAAGGCCGAATAAATGAGTATGAGTATAATGAGCTACGGGTGTCAAAAAGGTTATTCGCAGTTTAATTCGTGGTTGTTTGTTAAAACCATAAATGAAAAATTCTTATCTAAAAATACTCATGTTTTGGAAAACTTTATTTGGTAGGTACCAAAAAATCAGGTTAACTGGGTAGTGTATATGACGTCCATTGCAATTTGGAAATTAATAATATTATTAAAATGTCTCATCACAATTATTAAAAAAATATGTTTAAATTTTTTTTAGCAAATTTTAGTTCTAAGTCCTAATTTAATCCCCCAAACGAGTATATTATTAGTTTAACAGCTTGTCAATGATTTAAATTTAACACTTTACAACTATATTTACGTTTAAATAAAATTTGAAAACCAAGTTAATTCAAAATGAAGCAATAACTAAGCCAATTCCACAAAATTTATTCGCAGTTAACAGCTATCCGCAATATTCAAATGTTTAGATTAGTCCGACGGTCTGGTTATCGAGTCAATTTGACGGGGTTGTCCGAATTAACATCTAAATTGGTCCCTATTTCCGTGTAGGTACGCACCGTAATGCAAATAACATTTCGGCAATGCATTTTAATCAAAAGCTATGTGGTTTTAGATTTTGGAATATATTTTAATTGTACTCTTATTGTTATTACCTTTACTAGAGTCATAGCTATAGGTAAGGTATGTAAGTATGTGCTTACCCGCCAGTGTGGCGGCACTTCAAGCAGTCGGGATATATTTTTATAAATTTTACCTAGGAGTGGTCGACGTTGGACACATTCGCAATTCGCCCAATTCGCAATTCCACACAATTTGAATTTGTACAGATTCATAACATCGATTCGAAGAACATGCCAGCTGTTGTTAACTTTTTTTAAACCAGATGCTTTATATCGTGAATGCCGTCTGCCGTTATCTGAATATTGTTCAAATTTAATCTTAAAAAGTCTTCAAAATAATTAAATACATTCCAGTACTATTAGGAATTGTGATGAATTTAATGATAAATGTACTGATATTCAAGTAACGGCAGTAGAACTTCACAATGAGGGGGTTTCAAAGTGACAGTTGTAAGAAAAAAAACCATTTTAAGTTGATAATAGATGGCGTTGCACCGAAGTGCGATATCATCGTAAAAAAACACCACTATGAAAAAAAAATTCAATGTCAGCTGAATAATTTATTATTATTGGTTTATTTGTGTAACTTAAACAATCAATTACAAATTAATACTAGGTATGAAATACGAAAAGCGCAAGTTACAAGCAATAACAGCGCATTTAATGTTGACATCAGACCAGTCAGTGCCATCTACCGGGGATATCGGTACTTTCTTTATTTTTTTAATGTAACCTTGAAAACCGCTCATGAATACATCTGGTTCAAAAAAAAGTTTGCAACCAAGTTACGTCAGTTTATGCCGACATTAGTTTTGTGTGCAGATTAAAGCCTAGCGTCGCACCTTTATTATTTTTATCTACTTATAGCAATAGACCACTATATATTCGTTCTGCCACTGTCAGTAATAGAGTTACTAACAATAAAAATGCCCCTGCCGCTACAATTGCTCCGTGAGTGTTTCGTACGGCTGCGCAGTAAAACTTACAGATTCTATTACCTTCGCAATACGACGCCGCTATACTGGAGAGCCCATTTGTGATCTTCGTGCTTTGCCCCAAGCGATGACCTCTTGGACTAAGTCGATTATTGACCAAGAAAAAGAATTGCCTAATAAATAATTCTACAAGTTGTACGGACAACAGCAGATCAAGGTAGCACTTACAGTACAATTTTAACTCTTCTTCTTAGCCATTCTCTACCAGTCTGGTGTAGGCCTCCTTTATAATTCTCCATCTCGTCTATTTTGCGCCACTTGCATCCTCTTCGAACCCGGCTGCTCTTCGGATGTCATCACGCCATCTCTTCTGTGGCCTCCCATGTAGGGTGTTTTTCTCCCTACGGCCCCCTACTCACTTGAGTGAAGGCCTTTCAACTCTTACGACGCAGAAAATAAGAACTGTCCAAAGTCCAAAGTGTTACACTTGATCTTCTGTTAGTTGTATCAGATTTATTGAAGGGCATCCTTAGCATAATGTGGATTATGTTAGAACTATGATAGATTATAATAGATTCTTCGAAGAGATAATTACCAGCGGTTCATATTCCTCTATCAAAGAACTATTTATTAATATTTTCTAACTACGCTACGGCCTCTATCAATGGAAGCGGTTTTTGTCCTCCCTCTAAGTCCTCTGTCTGTTATTGTTTCAAATTTTCTTTTCTTTATCATACTTATCTAGGTAATAACCTAACCAGACCTAAATGGTCTGTCATTTATTTTAAAAACTTAACTTGAAACAGTCCATACAATATATTACCTTTCTCTTCTAAGTGCTACGCCGTCGTAGCTCTTCTACGGTAGCACTTTATTTCCCACACAACTTTTCAACATAAAGCGGTCTGTTCCTGAAATGTTTAGTCGGTTCATTACGTCTTATTCCTTGAAAGTTTGTTCCCTGGACGTTGTTATTTCCCGCTATCGCTCGTGAACTCTCCCAAACGATCTCACATGCTGTCATAATCATAAAGAATAGATATAAAAATGCTGCGTCGGAAATGGCTCTGAACGGACTACCTACAGGAACATATAAAACTTCTAGTTTTATGGTCCCGTGGATTGCGTACGTAAGTAAGACTGATGTTGTTTAGGGGTTCGGAGATATTAAGTATTATATTATTATTGGTTTTATTAACACGTTCACAGTCCCCGTACAAAATATGTTTTGCATTTCTTGTAAGTCCCGCTTATTATTTCAATATTTATACAAGTCGAAATACATCAAGTTTGTTATGTAAGCACTTCAACACTGGGTGAATGGACAGCAGCATCCACCAAGGACATCGTATTTACTTACCTTCAGAAAAAAATACCCTTAGTGCGGATCTTGTTGTCTCTTACTTTTTTCATCGTACCACATAAGTGGGGTACGGGTTTGTGAAATTAGTTCGTCGTGCCCCATATATGGTGCACTAGATTGTAAACATGTTAATGGACTCGACTGTTTGCCATTTGCCAATTTCATGTTACATAGTATTCATAACTCGATGTATCGTCCTCTTTCTTCCTCAAGAGTAGAACGCGGGAGCGACATCATTCTGGATAAGCGGCTCAAAAAAAAAATGGTTGTTACACCACGCGATTGCAGCTCTCTTGGTTTGTCGCTGACGCTCCGTTGCTGCTCAGTCTGTCATCTTATATTACAACCACTGCCAGTGCTGTTCCGCTGCCGTTGCCTTTTTGCTGCTTTTGAAAATTTGTTTCAATCTTTACTGTGAAAACTATTTTATTATATAGATTTTTATTATCCTCTCACTTTTCTCACTACCATTTATCTATTGTCCGCAGTGGAGGTGACCGGTTACAGCGCTGACAACTGCTCTGTGTCTTACACGTCCTTCAACAACGAGACCCTGGTCGGCTCCGTGATCCGCTCTGCCAGCGTGCTGGTCCTTCCTGAAGGGCTCCACAGGAGCGACACCCAGAGCGCTTACTTCTGTGCTAATGGTAAGTGTATTCCATCAGCAACAGAGTTCAATCCATGACAACCCACGCAAAGATATCGCCAAGCGACTTGTCGTGTTCCGGCGTGATGTCTGAAGAAGCCACCGGGATAACGGGTCTGGACAGTTCGTCCAACTGCCATTCTCCTGACACTAAGCACACGTGTATCTTCGGCCTCATCGCTTACCTTCAGGTGAGATCGAGGCCAAACGCTGGCTTAGTCATACTAAACAATCAGTAACTATAACAAAGAAAATTTCAAAGCATTCAGTCCGTATCACGCCACTGCTGGATATAGGCCTCTCCCAAGATGTGCCAATCAACCCGATTCTCTGCTTTTGCACCCGGTCCCTGCAGTGATACCTTGCGTCATGCCTACGTTTACCGGTTCATGGCATACATTCGAAAACCCGTTTACCCCACCGGCATTCTTCCTTTCTAATACTTTATACACTGCACTGACGTTGATCAGCTATACTTTCCTGAGGTTACTTACCTGAAAGATATCGCTTCAAGCAATAAAGTCGCTTTAGCGTAATAGTATTTATCAGTTAATTCAGGAAACTTTTTAGGGAAGTTTACATTATAACTTTCGTCCTTTGTTGGTAGGTCAAAGGTTATTAAGGACAATTTGTTATCGATATCGAATCAACCTGGTAACAAGCAGTAACTTATACCATTGGGTCCCGATTACAACCTTTATTAATATCCAATCCGTTATATTAATGGCCTGTTATTGGACACAGGCAGGCCCCATTCACAGCACTCGAATTCAATGCACGGTTGACATTGTTACGAATGGAGGGTAATTTATTGCCAGACCTACAGATATCCCAAGAAGAAATCAATAGAAGCTACTTATATATTGTTTTGATAAGGAATCTAATTTCCTAATTGATAATAATAGTAACTTCAATAAATGAAGTTATAATATAATATTATCTTCATAATTAGCAAATAAGCCATTATCGGATTATTAACGAATAGATGTGGTAGATGCTCTTAGAAGTATAAAATGTTCTAATTCAATAAGCTTAATGCCGGAGGCCAACGCTCTTCCTGTTAAGACCAAACTAACAATCCTAAGAAAGTTTTAAAGACTTGAGAAATATACCAAGCTGCATATGACTCGCGTGCTACTTACCTCATAATAGTTGAAGACCATCAGCCATGGACTTCTAAGAGGGACGATTAACATAAAACTTCTTCGTGAATGTCTCCTCGAAAAATTTCATTGCTAATAACACCCACAATAATCCAGAAACAATCCATTTCAGAACACCTGGCAGTCTCATCCCGTGGCTCCTGGGAATGGCAGTGGGTAGCCGCTCCGCGCAACCGAGCTGGTCTAGTTCTGGAACTAAGAGCACAAGGGGCAGCGCATGTGGCACTTTCGACCATTCGGGAACCGTCTGAGGATATGTACAGAGTCGTGTTCGAGAGAAGTCGCGTTTGGATCGC
Source organism: Tachystola acroxantha (assembly GCA_963506565.1). Lineage (NCBI taxonomy): Eukaryota > Metazoa > Arthropoda > Insecta > Lepidoptera > Oecophoridae > Tachystola > Tachystola acroxantha. Next base: position 3,591,142 of record OY735879.1, on the reverse strand, counting down.
TAAAGGAAAACATGGTGAGTGTCTTAGCAGATTCTTGACAGTACGGGATTTAGGTTGTCTTCATCAGATTGTAAAGGCATATAAGAAGGAACCTATCAGAAGTAGACAGGTGTTTGAGGGTAATGTTTTGCGATTGTAGATATGTCAGTTTCTTTGTAGCTTAAACGTTTCTCCCGTAGCTAAACGGCTTGATGGATCCTGATGAATTGAATCGTTAGATTCGTCTGGACCACAATCTTGAGATCTGACATATTACTGCTACTCCACTTGCTCAATGACCCGAAATGGGTATTAGCTTTCGTAACGAGAAAACTCCAGTTATTGCGGTCCTGCACCAATTCGCGCCATTAACCATGGAACCGAGTGGCTTAAATATTTATCTTACCTGTTTCAGGATATGATGTCCACCTCGCGAGTGCAGAGCAAACAGAAAGCGACGAGGAATGCTCTGGCTCTGATTCCTGGTGCGCTTGGTGGGTTTGGTGGGAAGGCGGGAGGCTGTCTGTGGGACGTGGGGCCGCTCCATCCGAGAGACGACTCCTGGTGTGGCCGCTGGCTCAAGACATGAGGATCAAATACGTTGGCTTCAGCGCTTTGTGGGGCGATAAAGCTGATTTTAGGTAAATGTTTCAACCGACGTCTATCTATATTTTGCGGTCTATAGATTGACGACCGCGTATGAGGAGATTGATTAATGTGGAGGAACCGACAGTGGTGTACCTGAATCGACAAATGGCAATCCATCGTCTCCATCTCTCTAACCTAACCTAACCCTTAGGAGAAACATACTTGAGTTTTTGTATGAGTATTATGTGCGTATTATTAGCCATGATTTCCATAATTTCATGATATTTTTTTGCTGTAGATTTTTATTTTACTGTCGTGATTTCTTTACATTTTCTTTAACTTTTCCTTTCTCTCATTTCAGAATCTGGAACTTCAACGAGGAAGCTGGCTTCTCACAAGTCCTCGAGCTAGGCTTACCCCATGGCGTTGTGCCTGGTTCTGCAAGCGGAACTCTGCTAGTCTCCGGTGGTCTCCACCTTCCACTATATAGCCTTCAGACAGACTTCACTGATCAATGGGCGGAGGTGTGGAGAGACTCCCAACTGTCTGCTGCATCAGCTAGTCTGGCGCCACTGTTGGCGTTAGAGTTTATACCGCATTTGGTTGATGATGCTGAACGGGAGAAGATTTTGAGGAAGCTGCCAGAACAGGTTGGTTGGCGTTATTTGACTGATGCTGTTGTTTAAATCAGATAATTATTTTTGGTAATCTAAATTATCGCAAGAAAGAACAAACTTAATTGTGACCTCACGCTTTTGTAAATGCGTATTCGTATCTTCACAATTTAGATTTTTAAGAGATAAGTACCTAAAATGATAGTCGTAGGACCAATTGCACCAAAAGTTAACGCGAGAGTTAGCGACTTATTCCGGGAAAACGCGATAATTTTATCATAAATTATATAATTCCGAGTCTAGCGCTAACCGTCTCATCCCTTCCCATATATTCGCCAAACGATTAAATATCATAGCCCTAAACTTTCTCATTTCAAGCACACGTTATTATCTTTTCAGGTCCAAGTACTTCTCTCATTTCGCAAAAGCGACAACTCCTTCAGTGACCACCCAGCTATGAGTAGCCATCTTTCTACCATAAGGATTTTGGAGATTCTCACCAAAATACAATCTTACTATCCCGTTGACCCGGACTTGCTCCAAGCTATCAAGAAATGGATCCAAACCCGACAGAACACTGATGGTTCGTTTACACCACTCGTTGCTGATAAAGAAGTTGATTACTATCCTGTAGAAATGAAGAAGGTGAACGGTACAGAGACAGACGTTGATGTGAATGAGTACTACTACTATGATAAGGATGGCAATATGACTAAGGAAGAAATAGAGTGGGAGCGAAGGGTCGAAGTGACAGCGGAAACCTTGGTGGCGTTGCTTGAAGTTGGTGTCGAGAATCAGGTAAGTACATTTTAGTTCTGGGCTTGTTATTCTTATAACTTTAGCCTTGTCTGGTGATGCATTGATTGATATGAACCTGGTAGGCATTTGTTTTTGCCTGCAATCCCTATTCGTACTTACTTAAATTTTCAGTACAGTCGAAGACAGAGATACAGAGGGGGCCTCAATAAGGTTGAGATTTTCTCAAAAACTACTGGACCGAATTAAATAATTATTTTACAGTTACATAGCTTTAACTTTTATCTATCAAACAGTGAAAGAATTTTTGCAATAGGTAGGTAGTTTTTGAGAAAATCTTAAGCTTGAAAACTCTCCTGTACACCTTTCTCTGTGTTCCACCGTACAGGAAATGGTGTTAGTGGTTCAACCAACAGTCCGTTTGTGTCAGTACATTGATAGATTACTCTCACAATCATAAGGAAAATCATGACCAGGATAGCTTCTTGCCTCTTCTTGACTATTACTCCGTGTAACTGAATATTATTGTTCTTTCAGATGGATGCAAATGTCGCAATAAAGGCTCAGAGTTACCTAGAGAAGAATCTTCACAATCTTACTTCACCCGCTGCTCTTGCTGCCAGCGTCCTAGCACTCGTTTTGGCCAGGTAATTTGAAAGCTAACTGATAATAATAAAAAATGGAATGATAGCTAGTCAGATCATATAACTATCAGGGCATTGATTTCGTGTCGCTTACTTTTAGACTTCGATAACTGATATAATAATTCGATAATAGTTACTTACGCAAACGCAATATGTTTTCAGGAGTCCCATAGTACCCGAAGCTTTAGCAATATTGAGAAACGCGTCGACCACAGAAGAAGGAGAATTTGGTTGGCCAGCACCGAGAAAGGACGCTGCTGATTGGCTACTTGAGGAGACTTCTAGAAACATCAAGACTACTTCTTACGGTAACTTACCATGTCATCCGTTGAGGATAACCTATTATTACGATTTAATGAAAATATATTAGACCAGGGCTTCCCAAACTGTGCGTCGCGACGCCCTGGGGCGCCGCAAGGCGATCTACATAGATTAGCGGTCTGTATCAATATCAATTTCCAAACTTGAGCTCCATTTTGAGAAGCTATGCTCAGAAAAGCAAGCACATCATTCTCATTAATAGCCAGCCAATAAAGTATAATAAATATTTCTTTTCATTCTCGTTTTTTTTTTCATTTTCTAATGAAAATTATAGAGGTTATTTGGCGTTTTTCTGATAACTTGTTACTAGGCTAGAACTACAACTTTGGTAGGTATCTACTTTTTAGCCTAAGGGCGTCGCGAAAAAAGTGGCAAATTCCCAGGGGCGTCATAGTAGGAAACCCTGTGTAAGACATTACCAATTTGTTAGTTAGGTATACCCCAAAGGAAACTTGGATGATGACTAAGTTTTCTTTCATGATAAGTATTGTTGCCAGAAAGTAGTCATCTCCTAAGGCTAGTCTCTAAGTTTCAAATCCATCTTTCGGTTTCCCTTCCACAGAAGCAGTAACAATGGAGCAATACGTAGCCGGTGTCCGGGTCCTTCTAGCGGCGTGCGCTAGAGGCGCTTTAGCCGAAGGTGAAGCAGCTGCTAGATTCCTCTACTACCGCGCGTCTACGCTGCAGCGGCATCCTAGCTTAGCTTACAGCGCTACTAAGGCTGCTGCTCAATATGCCGCTTTAGCTCATGACAGGTACGGTATTATACTGGCACCTTATAAATAATTAATCTGGACAAAGCCCCATGTCATTATCATTTATCACATAATGCACATGGCTTAGGTCCAATGCTGACTTAGTGGGTTTTGGTCCATTTGCAAATTTAACATTTATTTCTTAGCGAGATAATTAGAGGCTCATAGTGGCATTTTGATCTGAGCCCCTCCATTGTTCATACAACTCTTACAATAGGTATGTTCATTGTACGACAGAAATATAATATAGACTATGAAGATAATATTGATATCCTGATAGTCCCCATTCTTTTCTTTTTTTCACGTGTGGTTTAGTGACCAAACCTATTTGTCAAAGTTATTCATGCCGCCCGTAGGCCGTTGACGTGGCCTAACGACTGCTGTCGAGCGACAACAACCGGGACCAACTGCTTAACGTGCGTAGCGGTCACCCAACGTTGCTCAACTTGTACGTTTTCAACGTGTACTCGCAACTGGCCTACGACCTCTTAGTCCCCATTGATTAGCATTTGATAGCATTACAAAGAGTTGTGTATAAAACATTATATTATCTTTATTCCAGACATCGCGCACTGACAGTATCACTGGCCACAGCTGGCATGGAACTGACCGATACGTTGGAACTACGCGCGCGTACTCCACCCAGACCGTTGCAACTTCCCGGACTACCCACGAAAGTTTTTGTGTACGCGACTGGAGCGGGATGTGCCACTGTTCAGGTACTGTTATGGGTACTATACATCCATATATTTCATGTTCAACATCAGAATGATTAACTGCATCGTGGCCATTCGTGGTAAACTTCATTGTCTGGACATTTGTTCGAAGTCATCATCAGTACATTTTTATGTCCCCATTGCAATGGCACAGACCTGACCATGATGCTTTCAATTATTGTTCTCGGGCACAGGTTTCCTCGCCATATTTTCCTTCGCCGTTTTTGAGAGTATTCGGTAAATATACACAAATTTTCAACAGAAAAACCGAAGAATATCGCATTTGCCGACCTGGAGTAGCTAGGGTTCTGTAACACGAGTCCATTATCCCAAACCCTTTAATGAAGTTGAATGTCAATTGTCGCATTTCGTCCGTCCAATACTGAAGGTGACCACCACACATTTTGATACAAAAATCTCATTTAAATATTTCTTCTACCAGGGAACCATAACCTACTCAACATACTCACCAAAGCCGGAGAATGCATTGCTAAACATTCAAGCTGCCATAATCGAGGAGATCAGGCCAGAGAGGAGCAGCCTCGAAGAACTACAGGGAAATCTGCCTACTCTGATAATCAAGACCTGTTTCAAGTAAGTTTGTCTAGATAGTTTTCTAGAAAGGAATTTCATAGATAGTAGAGTTTCTTCTTGTTATTCTCCTAACTTTTTTTCTAGTTATTTAGACCACCCTCTGTCATGCATGGCCTAACGACTAATGTCGAATGAAAGCATCGAGATTAATAAATTTCTAACATTACAGATGGAAGGGCAAAGAACGATCTGGCATCCTTCGCCTTGAATCATCGCTGTTTTCTGGTTATGAGCTGCACTCTGTTAATCCTGTAGTCCTGGATGGAGCTGTTTTCGCTAATCTACATTATGGATCGCGAGGAGAATCTGTTTGGTTCGTGTTTGCTAATGTGAGTAAAACAATTTCACTAGATTGTTCAGTATTTGTTTCGTTATTACTAATGCTTGATTCTCTTTAACACTTATTATTATCTATATTCCAGATAAGCTCAACTTGTCCAGTCTGCGTAACTTACGAAGCAAGATCCAAATTCATCATCACCAGTCTTCGTCCAGCGTTTGCTAAGATCTACCCTTCTACGAGACCCGACTTAGCTGTGGAGACCTTTTTCCATGCTAGACCAGGCAGTCCGTTACTACGAGGCATAACCGACGACGATTTCATTACTTGGTTCGATAAAACCGAGCTTGCTAGTCTGAAGACTGCCGCCAATCTTGATAATATCTGTGAATGTGGACGGATTTGTAGCAGAGACTACGAATTTAGAAGAAAGATCAAACCTGACGAAGGAAATGCTTCAACTACCGCAAATAACATCGAGGAAGCGACTACTAAGAAAGTGGATGTTGATGTCACTTCTACATCCCTGCCAGTAACTGAAGGTATTACTACTACTACACAGGAACCAAAAACAACGGAAAGTTATCTCACCACAACATTACCTTCTAAATCAACAACAGACATTGCCACTGTAAATCCTATTACTACAGAAGAACTCAGAACAACAGCTGTTGAAAATTTAATTGATACCACTTTAATTGAAACAGAACGTCCTGATGATCCAATTATAGTCCCAACAGTAATTTATGTCAATCATACTATTGATCAGAATGTTGATAATAATATTGCGCCATTGGCACCAAAACCAAATGGAGAACTGATTATTCAGAAGCCTGCATTCAAAGGCAAGAAAGAAGACTGGAAAAAGAAGTCTTTACCAAGAAGAAAAGGTACCCTTAAAGCAACTTATGGCGAAAAACACGATAAATTTTTCACTAAAATAAAGACAATGAACCTCACAGCTGCGAATGAAACGCATACAGCAGTAACACGTGAAGTCATTCTTACTAAGACGAAAAAAATAGATTCTAAACCTTTATTGGGAACTGAAGCTAATAAAAAGTACGTTGAAACTAAGGCCAAAGAAGAAAATTTAAAAGATACAAAACATACATCAATCTTTAAAGAACTGAAACCCAAAGGCAATGTATCTAAAAATATTACAAAAGTAACAAAATCAACTCATCAAGAAACATCTACGGTCCCTCATACAATCGTGTCTATAACGAAAAGTAATATCAAAACTATTCACTATCGAACCAAAAAGCCTAAACCTGTGACACAGATAAGAAAACCGACCATACACGCCAATTATACCGTGATAAAAAATTCAGAAAGGAATGCAACACATGAAGCTGATGTGAAAATCAACAAAACCAAAATGAAAACTTTTACTCCAGAGAAATATACTCCAAAAACATTGAAATCCATAAACAAGGAAATACACAAAATACCATCGACACCAATATCAGAAACATCAAAAAATCTAGCTGGTATTCCTAAAACTGACATAGCTCCAGAAAACCGAGGTGGCTTCGAAATATTGGACAAAAACAGTCTTTGGGAACTACTCAAAGAAGGCTCAGACATTGATCCTGCAAAAATAGATGATAAATTACATGTAAACAGGTTAATTTCAGCACAAAACGTGTCAAATGTAGCACAAGATAACCGGTCTTTATAAACTTAAATTGTTATGTAATGTATAAGACACAAAGACTTCGATATAAATATTTTTGTATTACACTCCAGTCTTCACACCAACCTGTACTGAAATTGTTATTTACCTACTTACTTAAAATCCCGGGAACTAATGATCTGGCAAGTTAAAATAATGCTGTTTTAAGTATAATGAACGACTAAAAGCATTTCTGATACCTCATAAGTGATCAGTGATCTTGCCAGTCCCACATCACTCTTGAAGCACATTTTATTGTTGATTGTTAGAAATATGTACTTGTATTTGCACTAATTGTTTATAATAATTTAAGATAATGTGTGTGTGCTGTAAATATTAAACTTTTAAGCTAAAATTTAAAATAAAATTAAGACGCGCGCTGTGACTACATTGATTATGATTGGCATCGCCAATATGCTCAAAGCCATGTAAGTTTCCATTATTATTTTACTTTTATTGGATACTAGAGTAGATCGTGTTTGTCATCGTATTTTGACTTGGAACTGTCTTCACAGTTTTAAGAGTTAAAAATTCTAACAAATCTCGCCAAAATTAGACTAGAGAAGGTAGCAATTTTGTAGAACTTATTAGAAAATTCTACTTAACGCTTCGTTTGGAATAGATTCGCTGAGATGATCATAGAGAAGCTAGGAAAGCTGACTGCATCTTTAACATTTAACAGAGATGTTTTCTGAGTAACAGTGGGGAGATTACAACTCAAGTGAAACAAGCTATTGAAGTCATGGAAAGGGCAATCACTCAAGTTGGTTGGTGTCTTATCCATTTTGGTCCATTGGTTTAGACTCGCAGCGATCTGATAATAAATAGGTAACTTTGGAACCATACATCCTACATTAGTATCAGCCCTCCTAGAACACGCCTGCATTAGCGATCGGCATAACGCCGCGAAGCTGTCAAACTGACGTTATTACAAGGCGTTTGACAATGGTTTGACAGCTCCGTAGATCGCTAATGCAGGCGCGTGCTAATTAAAAACTGCAACACTCTTTCGAAATATATCAGCAACCAATTTTGTAGCATTGTCCCACTTCAGTACCTTCCTCACTACTGCTACCTCAGGTATACCGAACATTTTATTCTATATCTTCTGTGCCATATTATAATTTAGTTTACAAAATACCTAGAAAGTGTTCCCTTATACGGCATCTAGCCCTTGTTGGAGCGGGTTGTATCACACCTCGGCGTGATAGCTAGATTGACACCAAATTATATTGAAACTTATCCCCATGTAGGATGATTCAACATTATTGGCTTTGACATTATTCATGGTTATTTTACTCGACTGGCGAAAGAATGAGCGTAATGTTCTTTATGTAATTTATTTTCATGGCACCACCAATAGTCTCATAAGGATTTTAAAATCCTACGCTAGTACCACTGGGTGGTGTCATGGATCCGCAACTTCTGTTCCCGTTTTAATCGTAACTTTTCAGAGTCGATCGATACGAGCTTTTAGCGAGTAATACTGTACTGTATCTTTCAGTTATTTGAATTTACAAACAAAGGCAAACAATTTCCTGTATCATAACTTTTGTTTAAGAAGCGTTTACACCAGTGAACACAACGGTGGAAGTTATTGTTAAGGTTAGTGCACAGCAACCCGCCTTTATAATACTCTGTAAATAATGTCCAAAAGTTGCCAAAAGTCGAAATTGTTAGTAACTCTTCTATGCCTACGTTCTATTAGATGATATTTACCTTTAGAGCTAGTTTAACTATTGAAGACAGTTAAAGGATATTGTACCTACCTAATTTGATTGAATATTAGAAGAAGATCCTCACATTGTAGAAGTAATAGTTCTATTACATCAAATTACACCAGTATTTTTTTTAAATGAATCATCATCATCAGCCCGTGTCAGTCCACAGCTGGACGTAGGCCTCTCCCAAAGCACGCCACTCAACCCGATTCTTGGTCTTTTGCATCCAGTCTCTGCCAGCCATCTTGCGAAGGTCATCCCTCCATCTGGTCGGGGGGCGTCCCACGCTACGTTTACCTGTTCGTGGCCTCCATTAGAGAACTCGTATCCTACTCCAACGGTTATCGGCTCTACGACAGATGTGACCAGCCCATTGACATTTTAAACGAATACTTGAAAGAAAACGATTTGCCTCCATTTCAATAACATATCATCATCAGCCAGTATCAGTCCACTGCTGGACGTAGGCCCACAGATTAAAGATATAAGTTTTCTATTCAAAACGTAGGCCTCTCCCAAAGCATCTCCTCTATTCTCGGCCATCTGCATCCAGTCTCAGCCAGCCATCTTGCGAAGGTCATCCCTCCATCTGGTTGGGGATAATCTATAAACAGTTTCAACAACTCAAAGTGTTTAGAAATCACTAACCTATTAAAATAATCCTTTAACTGTCTTCTAATGTCTAGTCTAGTGATGTAATATAATGCTAATGCCCCCAGAATTTCCATCCGTCTAATCTATCGTCTTCTGTATCTATTGTATGTAAATTGTAGTCCCTAGGTCTGTCTAGATGTTTTATGTTGTAGGTATTTGAAATTGTAAATCTAAACCACATGTATCGCTGTTGGAGAGTTGTCAAAAATATTATCGCAACACATTGGAATCTGGTACCTAGATATTAGTAATCGAAAGTTATTGTAAATATCTAGTTTCAGCTACAAAATAGTCTTAGTACTACTCGGCGGTAATATGGCTAAGATTGCAATGGTTTTGTGTAAATTCATGTGCTGTCGACTGTGCAATACCTAATTGTAGAATAAATGCTTAATGTATTAAGATATTACTTTACAGAGCTTTTTATTACAGAGGTGCTTCCATATGTTAATTTTTGACCATTTCGGAGCCCTGGAAGTTCTTAATTGTACATTTAAAGCAGAAACTAAGTACATTTCACATTTGGTAAGTTACAATTTGTGGATGCAAGTGGTAACTTAGCTCATGGCTCAGGTTTGTACTTACCACCGAAACAGTGAGTATCTGACATTGACTAGGTAAAACCTGTACGTAGATATGTTATGTACATAATTTTCAGTAACTTTCGGTTACCAAATGCGATCAGAGTTGCGATAACAACTTATATGAAGATGCACCTCTCCGTCTCCCTTGTGTCTCCTATCACATTCGCAATCGTTTAGTTTGGTTACATTGTTCTTATTTATAATTAATTTGTAATGAACGATCATCAATGGTCTTCAGCGCACATCCGACTGTAATTGCAATTATTGAGTTTGTTTAATACTTATTGTTTTGATCTATCTCTTCTATTTAAATGTAGGTAAGTATATAAATAGTAAGCAACCTGAATGTAAGTAAATATAATTAAATAAAATGATTTACAATTTCAATAATTTTAATGTGTATTTGTGAAGTACCTACTCGATAATGGATTGATTGTATGAATATATTCTACTCGTACTAAACTTTAGATTGCCTAGATTTAAAAGTTATTTTCTTATCTTAAGATTTTTTTGTAGAAGCACTTGTACTTCATTTAAATATTTAACTTAACTCTATTTAAATATTTTTTGCAAATAAAAATAATTGTATATATTTTAAAAATACCCTAAATTATGTGTAAATGTACGGTTGTATGAAACTAGGTGCTTGTGCGGAGGATCTCGTCAATTTCAATGTATAAAATGTCTCGTTTTTCGACAGCATAAGGTTTAGTTTTAAATGAATATATTATTAATGTTCGTGCTTAAATAAATTAAGCTAGTCACTTATGATTATGATACCTCGATGTACTGAACACAGATTAATTAATAGGAAGGATACAAAATAAACCATAATCCCTAAATATATAGGAGTTTTCTTTTAAAAATCCCATGGTAGAGATTGTAAATATTCTCAATTCGTCCAATTCGAAATACGACCAATTTTAATTTATCACCAACCAACCTAAACAAATTTACCTATACACCATGACTTCACAATACCTAAGGAATTTAAATAATATTGCAACTCGTATTGATATAAATATAAGTTTCTCTGTGTACCTAACCTACTTATCTAATTCTGTAGCGGCCAGCCGTATCCTAAACCTAAACGCAACTGTCACTGTCGTTCATATGCTACATCGCAGCGTGTCCCACCTCGCTTAGCGGCGAGTATAAAGCGCAGGCCACACCGCCAGCGGGCGGGCGAGCGAGCTAGGCGTGCGAACATCGTTTCAACTCTTTACATACTTCGATTCACACCGCGAGCTACCGACTAACCTACAACGATGTTCGCCCGCCTAGCTCGCTCGCCCGCCCGCTGGCGGTGTGGCCTGCGCTTAATTAACGTACGCAATCTGGAATCGCTACAAGGGACATTCTCAATTCGCTCAATTCGCAATTCGGCTAATTCTAATATTGTAACTCGCATTGTTGTTATGTAATGTCTTCTTTTCTGTCGCTGTTGCAGTTCTCTGAATGTTTTAAGAGAAAATAAAAATGGGTTTACTGCATTCTTGGTAGAGTCTGCGGGAGTCATCTCAATCGTAATTCAGTGTCAATTTGATTCCATGGTGATGGCTGTGCCAAAGTAAGGGGCACACTTATATCTGACGGCTGCGTCTTTGCGTACCCATGGATTCTAGTGCATTGCTTTTGCTTATCGACTAAACAAATTGGTTAGGCACCAAATGGTTTTAGAAAAATTGGCCTGCGTCCTAAAACCGCGTTTGATCTCCATCTCACCTGATTTATTTATTTATTTCAAATTTGTCCAACATAACGGGTTGCCCCAAGGCGTAGGACAATCATACTTACATTATAAAAAACGTACATGAGAAATAAAAATATTAATTATACAATAAACGAATGCAATTTATAGTTCTTCTCACAATACCTAGCACATTCTGTCACTATACACTCAACCAACTGTCAGCATACAAGTCACACTCATGTGCTGATTCTAGGAGTGCATTGATGTCGGTAAGAGTACATGTGACGACGAGGTAGCTGGGAGCACCCCTAGCCTAATTTCCGTAAAAGCAAACAAATATACTTTGACCTTTATAATACGAGTATGTATTAGATGGATTTTGTGCATGACCTGTCTCGGGACATCTCATTTGATTATAAATATTATGACAAAATTCTGAGCACGTTCAACATTTTCATTTCATACCTACATCTATCGATGGCATACACCGGTAATAAGTCGACGTAAATACTTTGGACCCGGTGCTATGATCCAACCTTTGATTTTTAATTAGACTTCCTTTACGAAGACCTAGGTTAGATCATGGTGAGCCATATAGAGTCGACAGCATATCAAAAGGAACGCATATAGATTTTCCAATATTAACCTAACAAATTGCTCTAAATAGTGAAGCAAAACTTCGTGATGAGATCTGGTAGGAACCTGTAAGCTTTTTGTGTGCTTAAAACCGATACTACGGCATAGGCCCTCAGATACTAAACTATACCTCATGTTATACGAGTATATTGCACAAAGTGGATCCTATTGGAATCATTATAGATTCTAATTGATACCTACCTGTGGCAAGTCCAATTGTACGTACGTCGATAGCAGATCAATGGTAACACTTGCAATACGATTTCAAAACTTACGACGCAGATAATAATAACGGTCCAAAGTCCAAAGTATTACACTTGATGTGCTGTCGACTGTACGAGTGCTTGCTAGCTTATAAACCTATTTATTCTTTTCGAATCACGTAGGTAACTAACTCTCTTTTGCGTGAGTAGTTGGAAAACACCTTTCTCTTACGGAACTCTCTCACTTCATTAAACATCACAAGATCACAAGGGAGCTTTGATTGACAGAACTATAAACAGTCGACTGAGACAATAAATTCTTTGATTGTTGAAAGAAGTACAATTTGCCAGATTACATAAACGATTATTCGACTCGTCGAGCACAAAAATTCTAGGCTGTGATTGATGTAAGGAATTATTCCAGTAACAAAACACCGGCCAAGTTCGAAGTGGACTCGCGCATCGAGGGTCCCATGCAACGCAACTTAACCCCATAACTTTGCTCTATCGAAAACATAAACTAGATGTATTGACAAACTTATATTTTCGGCTAGATTGCTGCAGCGAGCACGGGGCCAGCTGCAAAGATAAGTTTGTAATAGCAATAATAAATACTTAAATAAAATGTTTTTGGTCTTCAGCTTCTTGTCACATTTCATTATTCTAGGTCAACGGGAAGTAGGTTTTACTCCCTTGCATTTCTATACAAATATGCGGCAAAATGAGAGATAAACAGCCATATCTTTTGATTGCGTTGACGTAGAAGTTTGATTTTTTTCACAGCTGCAATAGATTGCAGACGTGAGTTTTTGGTATTAATTTTAACTTAATACATCCACGCGTTCTTGAGAAAGAGGTGAGACGGACAATGAAGTGATCCTATAAGGGTTCTTTATTTCCTCTTGAGGTACGGAACCCTAATAAAAAGCAGTCAGTTTTTTTTCTTTACTTTTGTAATATTTCGCTTGTAATATCAAATACCTACCTGTTTGATATTATAAGATTAATGAAGAAATAAAAATTCTCCACGCTCTATGTAGAGGGCCATTTATTTATTTATTTTATCAATGGACTCGACAGTTCGTCATTTGCCAATGTCATGTTACAGAAAATTCAATATATTCAATAGTCATCTATCTTCCTCCAGGGGAGTCACAGTAGCGTCTTCACCCTGGGTAGCCGCGTCTTCATGTCTTCATCCAGAGGAGTCGCCGTAGCGTCATCACTCTGGACGAAGCAGCTCGACAGTCACGTTCACTCCCGAGCTTGTAGCGGGTCTCCTGATAAAAGCTTGAAACTTCAGATCTTGCATAAATAATCCAATAACTTCACCGTACTGTCATTCGCGAACATTTTCTGATTAATTTAACGTGATATTAAACACAAAATACTCCCTGTAGACATTAAAAGGAAAATTATCAAATAATTTCGCAACCGTCGTTTCCCGCCATTTTCAAGAGAACCTGTAGAGAGCTTAAACTACATTTTGTATGGGGACAGTTTTAGTTACATGTTATCACTGTCACTCTGATACGTCAGAAAGATATATCTGTTTTATTAGACGCTACAATTTGACATTTAAGAGCGGTGATGTAAATATGGTTTACTCCATTAGGCGTTCCTTGCTTCATGACCACACATGACTTGGCTTGGTCTATACGGAAGCGATTTTGATGGGATAAATTACTTCTTTCCTGGTATGTAATAAGGTTGGAAATAAAACAAACAATTAAATATTACGTTTTCTCAATTGCTTGTATTCCATAACATTACAATGATGTTTGATACGTAGAGTTATAAATTGTATAAGTATTCCGAATACTAAGTACATAATGTTCTTATATTAACACTTAGAATTGATCTTACGAGCGTATGAAAAGCCCAAAGAGTCATATAATTAGGTATTAATTATGTAAATGATAGGTAATTATCACAAGAAATATGAACGGTGAAAGGAAAAAAGAATTTTATATGATATTCATGAAACTATAGTTACGTTACGCATCTACCTATAACTACTAGGTATCTACTTAATAAACAAGAAAGCTAATAAGAAAAATCAATTTTTCATATGATTACAATTAAAGGTAAAACCTAAATAAACTTCTCATAAATCGAATAATGCGATCATTAGTAATTAAAAGTACAATAAACTTTTGCAATAACAATCCAACATGGTCTAAATATGAAATTAATTCTCAAGTTATAGCTGACAATTGAAAAAAATAATACTAATTGACATGACAATTTCAATAATATAAATCTCTAATCATCGCATTTAAGTAATACTTTTGACCAAAAAAAAAACAGATTATTATCTAACATCGAATTGACTATCAACATCTTAAATCGAAAACAAGTAGGTTATTCTATGACATGTAACAACGAATATATTGAGTTCGATACATTCCAGTAAAGTATTAAGCTGGGTACTCACTAGCTGTAACCGTAACCGTACAGCCCCACAATCCGCAAAAATAATCCACTCGATCAGAATTGAATACGATGCCAATATAAGTGGGCATGATGTTAGCCGAGGCTGGAACAACTTATTATTGGTGCAACGATTTGACTCTGATATTGCCGAATATCTTCACAGAATTTTGGGGCAAATACATTTAGTAGATTCTAGTGTGTAAACGATGTCCACAATAAGTGTACCCGCGAGCGAGTTTTACTTTGATTCGCGGCAAAAACGACCGTTAAAGGCTCTCGGCAGGCTCGCGATACACACTGTGATTTTTGTTAAGAGTAACATGCATCGGTTACGGTTACAGTTCCCTAGTGAGTACCCGGCTTTGTAAGGTAGCAGTGATCACGAACATAGTTGTGTGACGGTTTATGATGGAGCCGGTGTGTGTTGCGCCCCTCATCTCCTTCTTGCATACGCCAGCCAGGCGGGTAGGTCTGGCTTCTGGAACAAGCAAGATAGTTTGAATTACCTCGTGATGTAGATGTAGCATATGAGTGACAGTTGTGCTTTAGGTTTAAAGGATTACACTTGGCGGCCACAATAGAATCATCACACATAGGTCTAAAAAAAAATTACATCCTAAAATAAAGATACCATTTCAAGATTTTGTCTCTGAATACGTATTTTTTCGTAGTTAAATAGGTACCGAGAAAAGAAATGTTTTCTGTATTATTCAAATTAGGCATTCTGGAAGTACTGTGTCTCTGACACAGTAGACAAAGAGAATCTAACCCATACAGCCAAGTAATACATTGTATTTTTGTTTGTAACACTTTTTCAATGCTTTCTAGGTAGTAAGAATCATATTTGGCGAATCCACAAGAAAAATGGCAATGAACACACTCTTACAAGTACCGAAAACGTCCGAAACATGGGAATTCACCGATTTTAAGACGATACTATTTCAGTAATTAGATATCATCGTCATACGCCGTTTTTAATTTTCACCATCCTAACTTATTTTTTAAATAATGTAAACGACGTTATTTTAATAACAGAAAAATATGGGTTTCGTAATTTTACCTATATTTTCATAAAAAGAATATAATAAAGGGTGGTAAAAAAAATTGACCTTGTGAATTGTAGCAATTCGAGATTGCGTACGCTAATATTAGTTTTCCCGCTCACTCTTACGCGATGTAGCATGTAGGTTTAGTATTCGACTTATCGGCCGCTACACTATCGACATAAAATTATTATACCTAGGACCGATGTTAGGCATTTTATATTGTATTTAAACTTTAAATAGGGTTTGTTTTCTTTTTAATTCATTGATTGTAAATAATTAAAACAAGCTACAATAAACTATCTTTGAGAATATTCTGCAAACACGTTTCTTCAAATTCATTGAATCTTAGCAAAGTTTCCACTGCGTTTCCAAGCCAGCGGGATTTTGTAACTTCAGCAAAGTACAGCCTGCATGTGAAAGCTATACTTTGAAGTTCGTCTGACTTATCAGAATATGTTTGCCACATCTGTTTCTTTGATAAGTTTACTAAAATGCGATAAGTGGGCTAAACAAAGCAACATACATAACAGATTTTTATAAATTTAAGTAATGTTATTTACCATGTTTATGATAATTTTCCTTTACATTATAACGACAATATTTTAATAGGCATACAGGGTGTAACGGCAATGGTATGTGGAGCCGAAGGGAGGGTGTTCAGTATCGGTAACTGAACAACTTTTGTTCTACGACTTTTCGAATAAAAAGTACTGGGACAAATAAGAGATATGTAGGTTAATTGTATATTAACTACATGATCGTATTGAAACTCTGAAGCTCTGAAAAGGACTGTTTACGAGAAACTAGTATTTAGCCCTGAAAAGGACTGTTTACAGAAACTAGGATAGGTATAGCCATGAAAAGGACTGTTAAGACGTATCCAGGATTCTTCCTAGTTTCTGTAAACAGTCCCACATGTTAATAAAAGTGAATAGTAAATCCTGGGATATATAGACGACACTTCTCGATATGATATTGGCATAATATTTATCTTTTATATGCTTGAGTCGGATCCATATTGCCTTCAGAAGTGTTCTAGAGATTTTACAACTATAGAGCGCTTGTGTAATGTAAAGTATGGCAATACGAAGATCTTGAATATAAAATTTATATTGAAGACGGGAGTAGAATATATTTTCAGCATTTTATACCTTGAGGACAGGCATAAATTCAAGCATTCTGACGGCGTGACTTGTGGTGAAATATTTCAATACTCAATATATTTATTGCATTCCATAAGTTATAATACAGATGTTCATATAATTAACATTAAGAATGTTACAATGTTCTTTATGGACCTTGTCTAGGCACAGCAATACAAGAGAGAGACGACACTTTAGATTAAAATAATAGGATGTGTAAAACAGTAGTAACTAAGTATGAATTATGTACTTCTATTTCGCTGGGACTTTTATTATTTTTTCTCATTTAAAAATTCCTCCACTGTGTAGTAGCATTTAGCATGTAGGTAGGTGTTGTTTTAGCAGTCGTATGAATGTATTTTCATTTGTTACATTTTAATTACTATTATATTATTATTTATTGCTTTTTTATTATTATTACTATTTTTTTAATTTTCGGTACTAAAGAGGTAGAGTTGCCTCATAAAAGCTGTTTTTGCAACGCATATTGAAACTAGATTGGGCTTGAATCAACTTAGGTCCTGCAAAGTATGTTATCCACGAAGAAAACCGTTTTTCCTCTAAATCTCAATTCTCTTAAGCCCGTCACGGACTTAGCTATAATATATATTAATATTTTTATAGCTAGACATATTACTAAACATTTTCTATACTAATTTTCGAGTGACCGCACACTCAGCTATAATCGGGCTTTAAGCCCGTCACAGACTTAGCTATAATATATCTTAATATACCGTATAGCTTGGTGACGTCACAGAAATATATATTATAGCTGAGTGTGCGGTCACTCGAAAATTAGTATAGAAAATGTATAGTAATATGTCTAGCTATAAAAATATTAATATATATTATAGCTAAGTCTGTGACGGGCTACTTGTCTTGTTTCCTGTGAAAGGATAACATTAGTAATTTAAGATATGTTTGATTTCATAATATTCTAAAAGTATAAGGTGTGATTCTGTCGTGGCCGCCAGATCTGATCCTAACCCTAAACGCAGCCCTCACCGTCTACATTGCATAATCATTTTGCGATAATTAAATAATTAAGTAACGATCCCCTCGTTATCTCGCCGAGAGCCTAGAGAAGTCAAAGGTCCTTCCAACCAAATGAAAAAACAATATTCTTTGATGAAAGGTTGGAACTCCAATTTTTTTCATCTAAATTTTTAGATTAGGTACTCACGAGTAACTGAATTAATATCTACATTTTGTTATTCATTTACAAAAATTCAATGACACATGACAAATGGATTCATTTGTCTACCTACACAATATTTTCTATTTAGGGCCTTCCATGAGCCAACTAGCGCCGCCAATCTTGAAAAAATAATATCTTCCAATTTAATAAAAGCTATTTACAAAATGTTTAGGATGAATACTATTTTTCAATATACAATACATGGCATAATTGCGACAAGCTAAGTTGTAGTTCACAAATGTGCCAAAAACGGCCGTTTTTGAAATTGAATCACGTTATAAATAAGCATTTAAAAATAGAATTTATCGTAATAAACATTTTGTAAATAGCTTTTTTAATAAAATTGATTGTATTGGATGATATTATTTTTTAAAGATTGGCGGCGCTCGTTGGCTCATGGAAGGCTCTTAAGTACATACCTACATACACATTATATTCTCAATTTGAAAAAGTCACACAGTGTTTTTTGTAAACCTGTGTAAATAAAGTCTTTGATAACAATGTTATGTTAGACACAGACTCTGAATTTAAGTAAACGATAATAAGTTCGGTGGAACACAGAAGAAAGGTGTACAGGAGAGTTTTTAAATTTTAAATTTTCTCAAAACCTACTTGACCTATTGCAATAATTCTTTCACTGTTTCATAGATAAAAGTTAAAACTATGTAACTGTAAAAGAATTATTAAATTCAGTCCAGTAGTTTTTGAGAAAATCTTAACATTATTGAGGCCCCCTGTATACTTATCTCTGTCTTCGACTGTACCTACCTATTCCTGTCTTCATGATTCCGATATTACTCAATTCCATAAAATAGAACATTATGTTTCTATCCCTATCTGCATAAAGAAACAAGCTTAAGAGGGACGGAGAGGTGCCGCTCGATAAAGTTGCTATCATACTGTTGGAAATCATATTACATAGCATATACATATGTAAATAAATAAAAAATAATAGCTTGGAATCTAAATTGTAATTTAGGCGAAGTCGAGGTATGTCCTCTTCGTTCTAGATCCACCACTATATAGTATTTTTGCTTACGTTTCGACTTATGCTCAAACCAGCGTAACATACTCTTTTTAACCGACTTCTTTTTTATTGTTTTTATTTTACATTGATGCTGTTTCCTCGTTGTCAGATTATTGTGTCCTAACGTAATAAGCCTTATTATTGCGTAGTTAAATAATAAAATCGATTATCAATATATTTGACCAATACCTATAGGTTTCAAAGTGCCATAACAATTTATTTTACAGATGTCTCTTCAACAGCCTTAAGCTAAAGGTTCTATTCTAGTCTATGATCGAACGATAACAATGCAGTAAGTGAACTCTGTCTGATACAGTTTTCCAGGAAAATCTCGTTATCGGACGTATTCGAAAGCACATCAAATGAAATCTTGAAATACATACTTTAGTTACTATTTATGTCATTACCGCTTAACCTATTGATTGATTGATTTACTTAATTAATTGATTGATTTACGTCACTGATCTCGTATAAACAACTAGATACACAAAGGTCTAACTAAAACTATATAAAAATGTCCAAATAAGGCTCCATTGTTAACGTCCAAATAATGTCCAATAAAGCAAATGATATATGAATAATTCGGAATGATTCGGATGAATAAAGCATTCATCGGAAGCAAAAGAGGGTCAACCCGGACACAAAGTATTTTTTTCTTTTTCAACTACTCAAGGATTGACTGGAAGAAATCCCCTGAGCGGGATAAGTGCGCCTTTGTACTTAAGTTAAGTTCTATTTATATTTTTGTTGTGTGTTACTTATGTAAAATTTATGTACAATAAAGAGTATACAAACAAACAAATTATAAAGATTTTTTTTTTAAATTATGTAACTTTTAGTTGAATGGAAGCAAGAAGAAGTGTTTATTAAAATGCGTATCCTCAGAAACACTAATAAAATGTAGTAAATGGTAAACAACTCGATTGTACAGACAATTCCTAGTACAAAGTATAAAATTAGTTTTCTATAGAATTTGCAATGTTGATTTATTTCTAGCTACTCAGAATTGGCATCTCTTTGATCTAGAATGAACGGCTCTAAAAGAAATGTAATTTCGTTATGCAATTTTCAATTGAATACATTACTTAAACTGATCAAATAATACTGTGGTGACTGTTATATCTATAGTTATAATTAAAACACTGATTCCATGAGCCAACTAGCGCCGCCAATCTTGAAAAAATAATATCTTCCAATTTAATCAATTTTATTAAAAAAGCTATTTACGAAATGTTTATTACGATAAATACTATTTTTTAAATGCTTATTTATAACGTGATTCAATGTCGGTAAGTTGTAGTTCGCATAATTGCGAAAAATTGCCGTTTTTGGCACATTTATGAACTACAACTTAGCTTGTCGCAATTATGCCATGTACCAATGAGTTATCCTCGGTTTTTTTGACGTAAAAAATTACGTACATTTACCGAGTGCTCTCAAAACGGTGAAGGAAAAACATCGTGATGAAACTTGTATGCCGTAGAAGAAGAAGAAAATAATCTAAGGCATGTGAAATCCGCCAATCCGCAATGGGCCCGTGTGGTGGATCATGGCTCCAGCTCCCTCGATGTAAGGGAAGGTCTGTGCCCGAGCAGTGGGGCAATATAAAGACTGATGATGATGAAGAACTTACTAAAATTCAGTCACGATGCGAATATGAATTTTAAAAAATAGCACCTATCGTAACAGAGATTGGTAAGTAGTTTTATTAGTAAAATTGATTATATTAGAATATGTGATACTTTTAAGATTGGAGGTACTAGTTAGGTATGATTATGGCTCTTAACGACTGGGTCACTTGAAATATAGGATAAGTCTTGAGTTAACGACTTAACCCGTGAAAACTCCATTTTTCTCGCGTTAAGTCGCTAACTCGTGGTTATCTTTTATTGCAACTGGGGGTAAATGTACTAAAATACAAATATACTTACTTCAACATCCCTGCCCCAGGTCGTGTAGGCTTCGGAGCGTTTACCAAACCTGCGAACAAAATGGCATTATAATTAAAATCAAATTAAACTGTGAAGAAAAATGTTGATGTCAACGGGATGACATCCTTAAACAATATGAAGAACAGGGGTCTTACCATGAAGTCTTATAGCATGATTACTTCAATAATACTTTGTTATTTCGTACGATGACGACCTTAAGCTTATTAGGGACGGCATGTTACGAAATAACAAAGTGTTATTGAAGTAATCCTACTATAAGACTTCATGGTAAGGCTCCAGAGCCCCTAACCAGGTCGCATTAACTTTTTCTTAGGTAAGTAAGATCATTGGAAGACACTGTCTCTTACAGCACAGGGTATCCTAGTGTAAGAGTCAGGGTTCACATTGAATGTAGTCTCTGTAATTTTATGAAATATACAATTTTTCATTTTAATTTTTTCTTAAATGTCTATTCCATAATTTTTTATTTCTATTCTACATATAAGTACATGTCTTTGTATTACGTACTTTCGAACTCGCGTAATTCGAACTCATGTGCTTTCGGTATATCGTTCATCGGTATTTTGAAAATCGACATTCCTTAGTACAGTCCGTTCTAGGGGCTAGTGGTGTAGCTTGAAGGCTAAGAAAGATCGCCTTCGTATTTGAGAAACTTAATGAGGCCGCCTTTAAACTTTTCTCAGACCATTGTGTCAATTCCTAAGTATCGTACAGTCTAAAATAGACATAAGTATATTGGCATCAATAATGTTGAGATTTTCTCAAAAGCTACTGGACCGAATTTAATAATTCTTTTACAGTTACATAGTTTTAACTTTCATCTATCAAACAGTGAAATAATTTTTGCAATAGGTCAAGTAGTTTTTGAGAAAATCTCAACCTTAAAAACTCTTCTGTACACCTTTCTCTGTGTTCCACCGTACCTACCTACGCTAAAACCATCGCTAAAAGATGTGACAGTTTTGTCAAGGATTAAGCTCGTCACAGACTTAGCTATAATATCTATTAATATTTTTATAGCTAGACATATTACTATAGGTACATTTTCTATACTAATTTTCGAGTGACCGCACACTCAGCTATAATATATATTTCTGTGACGTCACCAAGCTATACCGTAATACGGTATATTAATATATATTATAGCTAAGTCTGTGGGATGATGGTCACTATAGAATCACCTTAAACCTACTTTATTTACTTACAGAGCCTACATCATGTAGACGACTTTATAACCCAAAGTTAATCAGAAGAACAAACAACGCTCAAAGGTTGAAATTAACGTCATCACTTGATTATAGCTAAACTTATCAAGTTAATGAATTCATAGGCCTGTTTGCACCTTTTAACTTGATTAAACTACTGAAGGAGAGATATTTAACGTCACTAATAAGCAGGGTAGTAAAAAGGACATAAACAAGCATACCAAATTTTAATTAAAGGACATACCTACTAATGACGGTACACTGAAAAAACAGGGTTGCTTGTGTTAACTATTATTTAGCTGTTGATTTACGGTGTGTCTATCAAAAATTGTAGAATCCAACATTTGGGCGACATTACTATTGTAATTTGGCTTAGTCGCAAACTCGCCCACAAAATAACTGGTCTGCGGGCGAGTTTCCCTTTTGTAAATTTTGACGTAGTAAACTGGCCCACATGCTTTAATGATACTGGGCGAGTTGCTTACGGGCGAAACTTACAATAGTAATGTCGCCCAAATGTTGGATTCTATAACTTTTGATAGACACACCGTTGCCAAAATGACAAGAACCGTCAAGAATGACAGGAACTGTCAAAAATGACAAGAACTGCCAAACATGACAAGAACTGTCCAATTTGACGAGAACTGTCAAATAAAATAAATTTCGCCCGTAAGCAACTCGCCCAGTATCATTAAAGCATGTGGGCCAGTTTACTACGTGAAAATTTACAAAAGGGAAACTCGCCCGCGGACCAGATACTTTGTGGGCGAGTTTGCGACTAAGCCAAAACAACGACGTCCTTGTCAGTGAGAGCGAATAATTGTAAACAATAACCAATCAAACTAGCTAGGAAGACAGAATAGTTAGCAAAAACAGCAAAACACTTAGCCGTCCTTATAGTTAGTAACGGTTTTAACTGCAAAAAATGTTGAAAATTTCAAGCCGTGGGCAGGTATTGAACCTGCGACCTATGTAGGCAAAATACTACGAAGAATTGCGGTGGTCGGACGTGGGTATGTGATGGCTCAGTTGGTAAGAGCGTGTCACGGAATGACAAGCGGTCGCAGGTTCAAGTCCTTTTTTTTACCCAGGTAAAACATGCAAGATCATGTGTCACCACGCCCGGGGGAGCGTGTTGGTTATGTCGGGCTCACCGCCCTGAAGGGGCAGCATACCGACTAAACGTCCTGGGGTGTTCCACCTCGTGCCATTCTTGCCGAGCCACGGTAAACTGTGATACATCCGCGACCCGACTGGCGCCCCGAGCACTCCCCATTGTAGACTGTACTAGCCCACAATGTATAATCCATTCATCCATCACCTTCCTCCTCCCCGTCTGAGCCTCGAGCCACTCGGGTGCCGTGCGGTTCGCGCACTGCGTCCGTGGGCCCGGGCCAGGTTCAGTCCTGCCCATGGCTAGAAATTTTTCATAATTTAAAGTTCGCTGAGTAACGCACTAAAACAAGTTCTGGGTTAACTGCGATTACTAATACTTAATTGTTACTAACTTTGTTATGAACAAGAAACATTGTACGACAGTGACATTCTGCGATTGAGTAAATCAACATTTCACACAAACACTAAGCGCTTTTAGATACAAAAGTCTGAAGGTTTTATGCGCACTTTCTCCATAAAAACTTCCCACGTGCAATTCCACGTGTCACAATATAAATAAACTTTATCAGTAATTGTGTTTAGTGAACTGAAAAATTGACAAAAAGTAACCCGTCGTAAAAGTTACATGGTTGTACGTACAGTCGACATCACATCGAGTATGAAATATGGACACTTAGCGGCGGTGATAAAATCTAGATTGCACAAAACCATTGTGTAGAATGTTCGACTCTACCAAACTCAAGTTGCCTCACGATTTTAAGTCTTATGCCATTAAAAATAAGAACGGTACAAAGTTCAAAGCAAAAGAAATGTTTTATGTTAGGGCGTAGGCCGTAGGTGTTATGTCTCATAGAAGCGAAAACAGTTTTGTAAAGAAGAGTAAGACCTAAAAATATGATATTATGTGAGTGTATTTTTTTCAGTGAAAGTCTTTTTATAAGTAGTTATATTCTAAGGATACTTGTTTTTCCCTGAAATCATATTCTTGGTAACTTTTTCAACAAAAACGGAAATAGTTGCCTAAATAAATATTTACTTTTAGGTGTGATTATGTCGTGACCGCTAAATCTAATTCTAAAAACACAACTGTCACTCATATGCTACATCGCGAAAGAGTGTTGTTAATTCATTCTATCGATAAGCGCTGGGACGAATATTTTTAGGGTCGAAAGCTTTTTTTTTATTTTTTAGGGGTACCATATCTACTTGATGAGTATTTGGTCGTTTGTAGCGATTTCAGATTATATAGGTACGCTAATATTAGTGCTCCCGCACACGGGCCACCGGCCACAGCCACAAAACGCCGCCACTGGCACATTTCCTGATATTTTCATACATTTTATATGGACTCGCCGCACACGGATGTCGCCGGTGGCGGCCACACGCTACAAGCTTCTAGCTTCTCGTGGCGGCGTTTGTGGCTGTCGCGTGTGGCCCGTGTGCGGCGACACTTAGTCGTGGGGGATGTAGCATATTTATGAACGATAGTTAAGGCTTACGGGGCTATTCGGGCAAGAAAGATTTTGTGCCGAGTTGACTATTTTTCAAAAGACATTGCCACATTTCAATGGAGCTTTGCCCCACCTACAAAACTACGTGACCATTTAAGCTGTACCTATCATTTTGTTGGGGACTTATTACAGGTTTCATATTGTATAATCATAATCAGTATCATTTTCTACTACTCTCGCAACTCCTATAGAAGAATAACAAAAACAATGAATAAATCGCTTCGATTTCTTACTATTTTCTGAATTCTTAATTAAGCTGTTTTTTTCGAATCGCAACTTGTACAAAACTTTGTTTTAAACCAATAATTTTAATAAAAAAACGGAGATATTTTTACATTTATCCGTTATCTTATACAACTTGCGGTTCTTGGTGGGGCAGGATCTGGCATTGTCATTTGATGTAGTAAAATTGTAGTCTTATCGACCAACGCATAATTCAGTCTCTGCCGAGTGTCTCCTGTAGAGAATCGTAATAGTAAACAACTGCGTTTAGGATTAGGATTCGACTTAGTGGCCGCTACAGAATTAGCTACGTCGAGTTTATGAACGGTGTTACTTTTACTTAGTAGATAAGTAAACAGCTATACAGGTACAAATATTATTATTAATTATCAAGACTCAAATATCAATAATTAGGGCTGTTTCACCTAGAATAAGGGGTACTAGACGAAGAGTGCGAGGGATAGAATGTGAAATGGAGCTGGTATGTCTGTGTGATTTTAATTAGGGTTTTATTATTAATATTATTCTGTAATTCTTTAATGTACACAAAATAAATACACGTTACATGAAATAAAAATTGGATGTACATATCTATATTAGAGTTTATATTGTATTTAATTAGTTTTTATATCTATTATTTTATAAGTATCTGTTATTGTACATATTTTAAATAAATGCCTTATATATTTTGGCTATATAGTTGCAATTAACGGAAACAGGGTGTGTTATTAACAATGTGTAGGCTCAATATTTTCGCTTCGACCCCAAACCCTCGGGGAGTTATTAGTTTGGGGCCATACGGAGGACAATCAATATGTCAGCCGTGTCCCAAGCCTAATTGGTAACAAGACTATCAAATACGTCAAGGGGTTATGGGTTATATTCGGATAGCACGCAGGTAGTGTAGGCGTAAGAAATGGACTGTAATCATAATAAAGTAGTACATAATGTAATTAAATAATACCAACGTCTGGATTAAAAGAATTAATAGATAAAAAATAATGCCCTTTCCAACGGCATGCCACATGTCGTTCAAGTAACTCATTATGTGGTCAAAAATAGGGTTGCAAGGCTTACCAAGGAATAACTTCAAAACAAAAACAAAAAACTTTAAAAAAAACCATTTACCCGTGCCACTTAGAACAAATGGTCACATGATACTCATTTATTACACCTTAGGTACTCTATGGTACACTTCGTTACGTCAATATTATCCATTACATAAATTAATTTATTACATGAATGACAGAATCAAGGAACAAAGGCTAGCTGGATACACGGCATAGGGACAAAAAGCAGACCATTAGTCAATAATGAACACACTGTGATAACAAATTATCGAAATTAGTAATGATGTCTTATTATTACCTGATGTGTGTACGTATTTTCATTCGTATCTTTCCTATCACGATATAAATCAGCGTGCTTTTCTTTTATCGTGCGTTTGGTTATCGATAAACTTCGGCATTAATCGTCGATATGAAACCAGATACATTCGATAACGTTTCCAAAGCCTACAACTTTACATAGCGCATGCAATCTACTAGGGATGTGCGGATCTATCGACAAGGGGGCAACATCGACTATCGTACCTTGGTCGGGTGTGGTAGGAGTAAAGGCGGTCAAGGGTCTGCAGTTTGAGCAGCCGCACGGCACGGTCTAACAAATCCGGATCGAGGCGGTCCCCATCCGCGGTGTCGCGACGGTCAATCCTGCCAATATATCGATATCGATGTAACAAATTTCACAACACTATTTCGCATATTTTTGTGGGAATCACACGACCAAGATACGACATTATATTTTTAGAAGCTTTATTCATAAATCTGTTTTTAAAGCTCGCATCAAGAAGGGGTTTCAAATTGTATCGCATTGCGAATTGAACGAATTGAAAATACTTCAAATGTCAACCACGAGGCTTTTTTATTGGAATAACGTAAATATTCTATAACCTAGGGACAGAATCTGATCTATCGGTATGCTACGACTCACATAACAAACACAAACGACTCGCATACATAATTGCAATTATATCCTAGAATATACTCTACTTAAAGTTCTAGTATAAAATAACGATAACAGTTATCTCTAACAGCTTTATCTACACCACTAGTTAAGGCGTAGTCACCCTGCAAAAAATATCGCTACACATTTGTTTTTCATTACCGAGTATTAAGAATGACGTAATCAGAGAACGGCGTGGTCTGTAAGAAGCTTTTTATTACAGCCATGTTGACATTTAGATCGATTGAATTATAGTAGAGTTACGAAAGAAATAGAGCATAACATGTTGATGGAAGAGTCTGTAGAGGTAGACCGAGGAGTACTAACTTGGCAGGGTTTAGTGTGATAAGCGGTCCGTGACGAGAATAAGAGATATGTAGAAGGAAGAAAGAGCTACCAGGATAGCAGCAAATGTAAGTCCATATTCTCTCCTTTATAAACAGGTGTGCGTTTACGTAGTATCTAGGTACCAAACTGGGTCTAATTTCAACATGATTTGACTCATTAAACAACTGAACATGCATGGTGTGTGTCACCGGTTCCGCATGAGGGATAAAGTGTAGATTACTAACAATAGTAATATTTGTGTAATACCTCTAGATATCAAGTAAGTGTGATATTATTATTTTAAAATATGTGCTACTGAGAGTTTTTTTGTTTTCTCCTCAGCGTTGGCACCTTTTCCTTTCAAACTAGTGTAAATGTAAATTCAAAAATATGTTGATTTGCAAAAATTTACTTTGACATTACTTGATAACAAATATTTGAATATCACCCATTCGGCCACAATAACCTACAATTATATGAATGAATTCGGTGCTGTAATGTTGGCACAACCGTGGAATGTAACTTGCGTTTATCTATGGGCTAGGTAATTTTGCGATAACAGTTTTTTCAGGGCGGCAGCTCTCCCACCCTTAACAGAGGTATTATGACAGATCAACATATCCGCTAATTGGATCGACATCGGCACTCGAATAACTCATCAACTTGCGCAGCGATGCGTTAATATCTAGTGTTGGTTTATAGTTATGAGTTTAATTTTAGAACAAGTGTTAGTTGCGAATAGGTTATAATCCTGTTTATACACACAAAGAAAGATTCGGTCACAGGTTAATCCTAAAATTCCTGAATAGACTTTATAGACCGTTGTACGGTCAAAGACAAAGAAAGGTGTACAGGAGAGTTTTTAAGGTTGAGATTCTCTCAAAAAATACCTACCTATTGCAAAAATTCTTTCACTGCTTGATAGATAAAAGTTAAAACTATGTAACTGTAAAAGGATTATTAAATTAGGTTCAGTAGTGTTTAAAAAACCTTATCGAGTCCCCCCTGTATCTATAGGTCTACTCTGTCTTCGACTGTACCTAGTAAAAAATGACTGTCATATAGTTATGATTTCATACCTAAGCTTCTAGTAAGGTTTAGTGGATTACACAACACGCAAAGAGACACTAACTGTTGTAAATCATATTCTAATAAATAAATAAGCAATGGGTAACAAGTTGGGGACTTTCTAGTAATAAAAACATATTGAGAGCTTGTATAGGAAATAAACTGGAAATAACGGGGGCCTCCCGGCGATGGAGATCTATAAAGATCTGTCGGGGCGGCTCGTGGAGTCCACACGTGACCAAAATGCTGTAGGTATTTCGCCCAAAGAATTAGCTTGGCTATTCAGAGGGAAAATGCCGCCAGCATTTTGGGCACGCTGCCGGACAACGGGGATCGGTTGAACTATCTGTAGTGCAAGCCATTCAGATAGTTCAACCGACCTATTTTGTACATATAGTTTTATTTTAGTTTAGTTATATTTTAGTAAGTACTTTTATTTTTAGTTTAATATTGTAAGTTAGTTTCTATTTTTAGTTATTTTAATAAACAGTGAAATAACAGAAACTTGACATTCTGGGGCTGTTATTCATAAACGTGATTTAAAGATACGCCACCGTTTAGCCACCTTGTACCTTTCCATCTTAAGGCTTCGTATGCGCGTATTTTTAGTTTTCTACGAAGGCTACGGCATTAACTACTAAAATTAAACATCTGAAAAAATATATAGCAATCTTGGGGTATCTATTTAGAGACTGATGAATACCGATACACGATTGGACAAACTTCGCTCGATAGAAAAATATCGCAGACATACCCCTTCCATGTCTTTTAAAATGATAATTATATCTAAACCGAAATAGTTAGGTATTCATACAAAAAATATATCAAAATGTAGGCTATGTACTATAAATATAAGAGCTTGTTTTAAAAATAAATCTGATTTTTGTTGGCGTATTTTTATTTCCCTGCCAAAATTCATCAAAAATACGAATATCGAGGCACTGCGCCGTGCTCTTCACTCCGCCGTTGCGGGGCATCTTGTGTCTCGCTCTTGCTTTTGACAACTATATAGCGCCTTAATTTTTTTAACGATGTGTGAAAGGGATAGCAACACGATTTAAAGGAAGTGACGTTTTTCTAGGTTTATGAATAACAGCATAAGTAGGTTAATTTTAGGTTAGATTTTGGTCAATTTAGTGTTCACAACCCCTTAATTAGAGACAGTCCACTGAATCCCTGTCACGCAAGCAAGTAATTAACCCGCCCAGTGGTTAGTTTTATTGTCCTTTTGGGATTTCGTTCACATCTTTTGTTTGGACGTTTCTTGGGTCACACTCTACGAGAGATATCGGTCAGTTTCTGGGAAGCACGAGAGTTCTATTTTTAGACAACTTTGAATCCGAAGTAGGTAAATGTGCCACCTGAATGATTCTATGCTTCTTCTTTTATTTATTTATTTTATTAATGGACTCGACTGTTCGTCATTTGCAAATATCATGTTACAGAAAATTCAATATATTCAATAGTCTTCTATCTTCTTCCAGGGGAGTCGCAGTAGCGTCTTCACCCTGGGTAGCCGCGTCTTCATCCAGAGGAGTCGCCGTAGCGTCATCACTCTGGACGAAGCAGCTCGACAGTAACGTTCACTCCCGAGCTTGTAGCGGGAACTCAAAAAGTAATGAAATTCGTGTGACGTAATTTATGGATGGCCCCCTATGTATAGTATATGTCTAAATCTTTATATTGGCACGCCATGCAGCCTAAACGGTTTGATGGATTTTAACAATTCGAAAATTCAATTCAATTCAATAAAAATAACGATTAAGTCGGTTTTTAGAGTGTTTCCATGATACTTATTCGTTTAGTCCACCCAGATACTTATATTACTTTAAATACTTGGAGGTATTGTATTCAATACTCATTAAGTAGGTACTATATAAAACATCTTATAGTATATTATTAGTTTCAGAAAATAATGACAAGTATATTGAAAAAATTTATTACTTTTGTGAGTAGTGAATGAAACGTTAATAAACTGCATGTCCATTTGCATGTCAGTTTGATAACTCGAGAACCAATTTACATATTATAATGGAGTCTTCACTTTCATCGAAAGACAATTTAAAGCAAGAAAGAATGATTAAAAGACTACACGGAAAAAAATCTTTTGAAATCAAGATATTAAAGTCTTCCTTATATTATAAATAGCTGCAATTCTGTAGTGAAACGGGTAGTGTGAATACAATATATATTATAATGTAACCGGTCTGCTCTTTGCCAACAGATTGTCCAACATAAGTTTAGTTTTTTATATTGTTGAAAATTTCTCTGAGATATTGTTGATTGACGTGATCAAGTGTAGGTACCTAGTGTTCCTAAGATCTGAATAAATGAGTTATGAGGTATATGGGAAAAATGGATTGTCTTGATCTAATTGTAGGTTCTATTTCAGGGTTAATTTATTGATTGATGAACAAATCGAAAATATGGACGCACATCAAATATTGAAAAAACTTATGGTGTAGCCCAAAACACTAATCCCAATACACATTGCATATTATTTTTCTCTGTTTCGCGTAATTTAGTGCTTAATAATAATAAACATGACTCAAACTATAGGTTTCCATGTTTTGCGTATATTTCTTGAATGATAAATAAGATACGTCTTGGTAATGGTCTCAAGTAAAAAAAAAACTACTTATGGATAAACTAAAAAAACTCTATCCATTTATTCATAATGTCAATGGACATTAAGCATCAAAGGAATACAACTTTAACCTTCCCTTCAACTTAAAAGCACATTAAGCTTATCTTTTTACTTAAGGGAATATCAGAGTATCATTATAAATTATTACAAAAACCGATACGTCCATTAAGTCTCTATTTTATTTGTCTACCAATAATATATTAATAGCATATTTTATTTACTGTTTATGTCTATAGAAAGTAAAGAAAAATGCATTTATTTGACGGTACAATAAAATAGTAACATACAGTGAATAAATAAACGAATCACTAATACAATGAACACTTTGGCCCGTTTTAATAAATCAGTCTCAACTCAAAAATCAATCTTGAGAACGACCTCAACATGGCGTTCCTATTAATAAACGTAACGGCTTCGTATGCGCGGATTTACAGTTTTTCTATGAAGGCTACGGCACTAACTACTGAAATTAAACGCATGGAAAAAATATATAACAATCTTGGGGTGTCTATTGTTAAGATTTTATAATGTGAACCTTTTCTAATCTGAACTACCTACTTGAAAAATCTCAAATCCCATTTTAACACAACAACCTTAACAAACATAACAAAATACATAACAGTCTTAACAAAATACTACCACTTCTAAAAGACTCAAATAACAGAGCTAAATAAATCTTTATAAAGCTTAAATCTAAAAGGCTTAAGCTAAATGGAGAGCTTAACTTAGCTATAGAAGCTAAAATAGCAATGCAAAAGATAAAAATACGCGTTCTTGCATTAAAGCTTTTCTCCAAGCTTTTTAGAGAAACGCGGCACGTCCATAGAGTTAGAAGTACTGTATTTTACCATTAACCAGCTGAACGACAAGAATGGATAATTTACAGTCATTTATTATAATTAATAAGTTGAGTTAATGATGAAATTCATCTAAGTAAAAACTTGAGGATTAATATAGTTGAAATGCTAGGTTTTATAAATTGTTTAAGTATTTAAAAACAATGGTTGAGGTTTTATATTTTATTAAACTACCTTAGAATCCAGAAGATATTTTAAGTTATTATTTTTATACAAAAGTAAATATTTAGTCGACATTCATTGGAGACATTCAATTGCGTCCAATTCACAAATGTTCATAAATATTGAAAAATATAAAAATTAGACATAAAGGTTAGGTTTTACTAATTTCATACATTCGTACTAAATTGGTCTTGCAAGAAGAAATACTACTTTGACTATTAATATCTCTGGCGTAAATTGGATTTTTTTAAAATATCGACATTATTGCCGTAAATTGGAATGTCGGAAACTATTTTTAAGGATGATCACAGAATGATGACATGAGTTGATAATTTTTCGTGTACATCGGCCATTTTTAAATATCACCAACCAACCTAATTGTAACATCATATTATGATAAGTACTAACTTCTGCCCTGATAAGTTTCCCGCGAGTTTTTAGGTTTTAAGGTCCCATAAGGTTCCAATCCGAATCCGAAATCGGATCCTTTAAAATACTTGCCTAGAAGTACGTAGATCTTATCTCTATTATAAAGGTCTTAAAAATTTAATTCCTTGTTAGTTTTAAAACAGGAATAATATAGGTAGTCTTACACGAAACTTTTAAACATTAACTTTTAACAATATCGTTGTAGGAACTTTTGCTGTGTATTTCTAGCCTAGCGAACAGAAAGTAACTAGTTTTGTTCAAGTTTTTATAGATAACTTGTTCAGTTATTCTTATAGCTAAAAAGTTCAATGACTTTAGTAGTAGACAAAACTACTTATTTAGTTAGCGGGCTCGATTTCCGGTTCAGCGAAGCAATTATTTTAAAAACAAACTTACCCTATATAAAAAATTAAAATTGAAGATATAAAAGTTTTAGTTTAGATATAATTATTAGTTTGTTTAGTTTACTTTTTTTGTTTTAAGGTTTCGTTATTATTTTAAAAATATGCAGTTCAATTCTTTTTTATTTAAATAAATTTTTTATTCAAGTCTTCATTCAGGAAAATTGTAAAAAGCTGAAAATATATAATCTTTGTATCTTTCCGTGTGGCATTTAGCCGCGAAACGCCTTGCGCAATACGATTTTTATCTGTAACGTATAGGTTTCTGTGGAAGCTGCAAATTCACATACGAGACGTCAATTCATCGAAGGAGTAGGAGAGACGATGGACTTTCATCTGCTGCGATCCTGGCATACAGTAGCACATATAGCGATCCTGGCAATAAACAGGGTCAGTAATTTTCGTAGCACATTTAAATAGTCAAAAGGATTTCACATTTATCGACCTCCGATTGTATCGGAAATTGTATTGTATATTTTTTACATATTATATTGCTGTTATGTGTGACATACATAT
Organism: Tachystola acroxantha; assembly: GCA_963506565.1. Classification (NCBI taxonomy): domain Eukaryota; kingdom Metazoa; phylum Arthropoda; class Insecta; order Lepidoptera; family Oecophoridae; genus Tachystola; species Tachystola acroxantha. The sequence goes on along the minus strand of OY735879.1, from coordinate 3,557,460 downwards.
ATTTGTTTTATTTATAATAACACACATATCCTGGCATACACTTTGGACCTTGGACCGTTCTTATTATCTGCGTCGTAAGATTTAAAATCATACTGCTAGTGTTCCCATTGATCTGCTGTTGTCGGTACATCCAAACAAAAAACTATCGCGGTAGGTCTTATAGTATTATTTAGGTCGCAAATCAATAGTCCCATAGTTCCAGCTCAGTACCTCCTATGAAATTAGGCCATTCAGAATTCCCCCAGTGGCCGGGCAAAGGTGGAACATTCATCCGTTGATTGTCCCTGGACAGGGCAATTTGCGCGTGACAAGAGGCCTTATCTCGTCCCAACTCCCAGCGCTGTTCAACGCCTCGACCGGAACACGGAATAACCACAGTGCCTTTTGTACCTACTGCGTTGGTTGCGGACACAAAATCAGCTTTGTTGCAAACCTGCATATTATTTTTAGGGTTCAGTGCCTTAAAGGGATAAAATGAACCCTTATAGGATCACTTTGATGTCCGTCTGTCTGTCTATCCGTCTGTCAGAAACCCGGGGACGGATTAAGTCGAATTAATACCAAATATTCAATCCTGCAACCTCATGCAGTCGTGAAAAAAATCAAACTTCTACGTCAACGCAATCAAAAGATATGGCCGTTTATGTCGCATTTTCTCGCATATTTCTATGAAAATGCAAGAATATCAAAAACTATAGGGTACTTCCCGTTGACCTAGAATCATAAAATTTGGCAAGAAGCTAAGCTAGGTCTTATAGCACAAGTGAAGGAAAAAATGCGAAAACTGTAAATTTGAAATTACATCGCCCCCAAAATTTGTTTTTTTCTTATTACAAAATGACAATGCCAGATTCTGCCCCACCAACAACCGCATGATGTACAAGAAAACGAACAAATGTAAAAGTATCTCCGATTTTTATTAAAATTATTGGTTTAAATTAAAGTTTTGTACATCAAGCGAGTCGAAAAAAACAGCTTAATTAAGAATTCAGAAAATAGTAAGAAATCGAAGCGAATTGTTTCATTGTTTTTGTTATTCTTCTATAGGAGTTGCGAGAGTAGTAGAAAATGATACTGATTATGATTATGCAACATGAAACCTATAATAAGTTCCCAACAAAATGATGTACCAGCTTAAATGGTCACGTAGTTTTGTAGGTGGGGCAAAGCTCCGTTGAAATGTGGCAATGTCTTTTATATTTGATCAACTAATCTGAGACGAAAAATATAAGTACTTACTCATATTTAATGGCGTCTGTTGGCTCGCAACCCCATACAAGTTGTTATGGAAACACAAGTTGAATGAAACCTGATCGATATTGGCCAAACTGCTATCATCCGCCTCCCACTGACGACTTGGAATTTGATGGATCTACTATTTATACCAAAATATCTTTGGGATATCCGTCAGGATTGTGATATATCCTTTGACAACAGATTTTATTCCAACAATGGTTTGGGTTTAAGCGATGAGACACAATGCAATATTACAAAAAGTTGTGTAGGCAGATATACCTCTATACGTCATATATAGACATCATAAATAGGAAATCAAGAATGTTTACTGCAAAAATACCTGTGGGCCATTTTTATTACGCTCTTATAATGTTAGGAAAACCAACAACTTTCATCATGGAAAAAAATATCGGTAATAAATATTGGTGAGCATTGAAAAAAAAATATCAAGATAAAATTGTTTTCTCAATGTGTTACCAGGGATTATCTAATCTAAAAAAAATACAATGCAATGTATCCTCCCAACATAGCCTTCATAAATAAACACTATTCGCGAATTTATGCATATATCTGGTTAATCCAATTTTGCTATTCTTCAATTTAATAAATAACGTAAACCTACAGCGTTCGACAAAATTAAACGGATGGTTAAAAGCTTATGACATACATTAATTCTGCACAGCGTTTAAGTAAATTAAACAATTTGGGGCAAATAAAAATTATTTTACAATAAATTCAATTATCAAAAAAAAAATTGATGTGCAACGTTGCTGTGCTTTGGAATGTTTTACATTTTTTTGCAACGATTTCTTTCACTGCAATTTGACCTAATTGTCATTTCTAAGGTCGTTGTGTGACTTGTGACGTACTTAGTTTAAAAAAATTGCAGTCTTGATTTACTAAACACACCTTACCAATTTCATATTATGCTCAGTATGTATTGAGGTTTATTTGTAAGTAAGTATGTTGTTTTGTAGAGAGCTCGGTGGCTCAGTGGTTTGGTCAATGGACTTGCAATATGGAGGTCCCAGGTTCGATTCAGGGCAGTCATGTACCAATGAGTTATCCTCGGTTTTTTCGACGGAAAAACTTACGTACATTTACCGAGTGCTCTCAAAACGGTGAAGGAAAACATCGTGATAAAACCTGCATGTCGTAGAAGTAAAAAAAAAATCTATGGCATGTGAAATCTGCCAACCCGCACTGGGCCCGCGTGGTGGATCATGACCCCAGCTCCCTCGATGTAAGGGAAGGTCTGTGCCCGAGCAGTGGGGCAGTATAAATAGACTGATGATGATGTTGTTTTGTTATCTATAATAAGTATATTTTAACCTTACGTGGGAATTACTTTTGGTTTAAATTGTGTTATCTTATCTTATTATTATTACACCTGCCTCTGCTTTCTCCGCATGCCCAAAGGTCAGCTGGTAGATAATGCCGCAAGGCATTAAGATCGCCTTTTGTACACAATGTGTAAAAGCTTAAATAAAAATAATAAAAATATTTATCTTGAGTACCTACTACCCCTAGTTTCAATTTGTCGAATGAATTCAAGGATACCCTGTAGGTATAGGTTACGTAATGTATATTGTACAATGTGTAACATTGACCGACTTGCTATTTTAAGATTATTGTACTACATAAACTAACAATAAAACGCTATTTTAGTAGTGTCATTAATTTTTTCCATGTCTTTGAATAAATGATTGAAGGCTTTTACGGAAATTACTAATCCCTTTTGTACTATTAATAGGCTTTTGAACTTCTTCGGCGATTAACGATAAATAATAGAGCAAACTCGGGTGTTTTCTATCAGATATCTTCAAAGTTACGGAGGTAGTGAGAGATGAGTATGATATCCACCAATAGGATCATTTAATTTTCATAGCTTAGCTATGGAAAAGGATTTAAAGAAGCTAAGTTTTTTGTTCATTCACCTCAATTGTTGTTCCTCTTGTCCTGGACTTTGGCTTTTATGGGTCTCACGCATGCAACAGTGTTATATTGTACTAATAATAGTTTACCTACGCTATAATATCAAGGCTTGGAGCAATAAATATACGAGTTATGTTTTTACATCCCATCCCACTGTATGGATGGATGGATGTTTGTTGCTCTTTAACGCAAAAAGTAATGAATGGTTTTTAATGAAACTTTACAATAATATGGCTCATATATCAGAATAACATAGATATAATTTATAAAAATCCTGCGCAGAAGCTAGTACATAATATTGAAGCCACACACAAAGGATGCGTGATAATAATGTGAGCTAAGGATACGCGAGTAGTATAGCTTTAGCTATCTGAAGTACCGAGCAAAGATAAGCTTCACGCATCTTTAAAGCACAGGTCTTGCCCAGACTACTCTGGAGATAAACAAAATTCCCAATCAGCAGACGGCATTATCAACGTCTCAAGCCACGAATCGAAATGACACAATTCTAGGTTTGCGAATCTGCCCCTATTGTGTAACTGACAGTGACAGCAAGCGCATTCCCATTACTATACTCCATTGCTAGCTTTCATTAGTAACATAAAAATTCTTGTTACAGCAAACAAGCAATGGATGATAGAGATGGGAATGGGTTTGCTGTCACTGTCTAATTGTGGATCTGACAGTGACAGCAAACCCATTCCCATTTCTAAATTCCATTTACTGGGTTTCATTGGTAACTCCTGTCACAGCAACCGAGCAATAGATTATAGTGATGGGAATGTACTTGCTGTCACTGTCATGGGATAATACTGTCACAATATGGGGGCAGATAGCATCGTATAGCCTCACATAAGTGCTGGAAAGGTAGCCTAATGTATAGTGATGGAAGTATCTGTTCAATCGCGATTTGCCATCAAAGTCGAGATACAAGAACGCCGATAGTAGCCTCTCGAGTCTGGCTAACACATTTATTACGTAGTTCATTGAGTAGGTTCAATGTGTATTAAAGAAAACTACTCTGTGTTCGAGAAGCTTGGGTGTTAACAAGTTCTGTTAGAAGTTCCTTATCTTCTTCTTAGAATTATTTATACTTTTGAAAGAAATGTACGTACGGTCTAACACAGAGACTCACTCATACAATTTCAGGTTCAGAAAGAACTTTGGATTTGAATATATGGTTGCCCGGAAGAGATCGCTTTTAGCGATAAGGCCGCCACAATTGTACATTATGTTTGTATTATTCTGTAATCTTTTTCTGTAATTGTTATGTTTTATGTACAATAAAGTGTATTTGAATTTGAACTTTATAAAATAGCGTAAAAATATATTATAAATAGCATAGCATAGTGTATGTAGGTATCTAAATGGAACGCATGCGGATTTCCGAGTTATAATTATAACTAACTGAAGCGAACATATTGAATGTAAAGAGATTATAAGCTTATTGCTTTGAATAGATTTCGGTTTAAAGGTCTACACATGGTGTGTACCATTTACTATGACTGATGAGGGTAAGGTTACGAGGGTCAAATCCGAAGTGAGGTTTATACTTTATACCTTTATCCTTCGCAAAATGTTGAAAACTATTTCCATGGGCATCTATATACAATTCACCACTGTTTTTACGATAATAAACAATGATCATGAATTTAGGTAAATACACTGAAATAAGAGGGTTACTTGTTTATAGCAGCTGTTGATTTCTAGCTAAAATAACTACGGCATTGTTAGAGCAAATGATTGTAAACAATAACTAATCAAACTAGCTAGGAAGACAAATAGCAAAAACAGCCAAACAATTGGCTGTTCCATATATAAATAGTTTGTAACAATTTTAACTGCAGTTGCGAATCTTAAAAAAATAGTATCTTCCAATATAATCAATTTTATTAAAAAAAACTATTTACAAAATGTTTATTACGATAAATACTATTTTTCAATATATATAATATTGCATAATTGCGAAAAGCTAAGTTGTAGTTCACAAATGTGCCAAAAACGTCCGTTTTTCGCAATTATGCGACCTACAACTTACCGACATTGAATCACGTTATAAATAAGCATTTAAAAAATAGTATTTATCGTAATAAACATTTCGCTAGAACTACAGCTAATCCTTTCTTTACGTGTATTCTTTTGAAATACTATTTTTAGTAGGCACGAAAAAAATATCGAATCGGTCTTAAATTCTAGTTCATTGTGTGAACTAAAATATCTTGTCCATTTTGCAATCTATTTATGAGACAGACAAAGATTTTTAAATTAATCACGAATAAAAACTTCGTTCTCTGAAACGACAGGAACACACAAAAAATCACTCAACCGTTAAGGCCTTTATAGTGAGGCCCAAAGCGCGTTAAACAAAGTTAGAATTAAGTTTAATTGTATGAGTAGTAATAAATGTAGGTACTTTGCCAAACCAACTATGGCTGCTTGTGACGTCACATAAATATTTTAGGTAACTTTTTTCTTCTTTATATTAGACTAGCTGCTGCCCGCGACTTTGTTTGTGCAGGATTATAAATTATATCATTGTGTTATTCTGTTGTATGAGCTATATTATAGTAAAGTTTCATTAATATTCATTAAGTAGTTTTTGCGTGAAAGAGCCACAAAATTAGCGGCGACTAATATTAGCGTACGCAATCTAAAATCGCTATAATAGTATCTGAAAACGGTCCGAATCTCGGTTTTAATATCTACCTTAGAACGGTTTTAAATCCGAGATTCAAATTACTAATAATAGAGTCTATGTTTCCATCAACATAGGTAAATGGCAGACAAAGTCACACGATAGTTTTAGGTATGACGATCGTGGACGCATTCCAAGGTATGACCAAAGTCTACTATGACCAAAGTGGAATAAGCCATTCGTAGCTACCTACGAATGGCTTATTCCACTTTGGTTTTGGCGGGAAGGAATTGTTTTTTCTCTACAGATAAAACAATTCCTTCCCGCTAAAGAATAGATTTAGATTTCTTTATTTCATTTTTACATAATAAAATACTATACAATAATATAGGTTATGTCAAATAGTCATATTTGTAAAAAATTATCGTCAGGTAATAGAGAAAATAGCTTAGTCAAAATGAAATACAAATTAATGTTAGGTATAAGATTGAAAAAGTGTTATTAAATTAATTAATAAAAACTATTATACATTTTGTAAATAATTCTAAATAGTACCTAACTTATTTTATGGAAGCTAAGTTACTAAAATACTTGTAACGGCTCGGCTGAGAAACAAAAAGTCCGCTAAGTCGGATAACTTATGGACTTGATGGATATGATTTATTGTAAGTTAATAGTAAGTTGTATGTTGTGTAGTAATAGAAGTTCAAGGTTCAACCTAAATTAACAAAGGTATAGGGTAGTTATGAAGTTAATTTCACTACGCTTCGCTTCTCCGGAAACTTACAAAATGTCAGTAAGTCAAAACCTGAGTCAACATTCGAAGAGTTATTATAAGGTATGCTAACCACCAACTGTGTCTTCCCCGAGGTGATTCAACAGTTCCTATTTTGTATACGTATTGCTTTACAGCTTCATCATCAGTCTATTTATATTGCCCCACTGCTCGGGCACAGACCTTCCCTTACATCGAGGGAGCTGGGGCCATGGATCCACCACGCGGGCCCAGTGCGGATTGGCGGATTTCACATGCCTTAGATTTTTTTTCTTCTAGGGCATGCAGGTTTCATCACGATGTTTTCCTTCACCGTTTTGAGAGCACTCGGTTAATTTACGTAAGTTTTTCCGTCGAAAAAACCGAGGATAACTCATTGGTACATGGCTGCCCTAGCTGGGAATCGAACCTTTACAGCTTAACTTTTAATAATTAATTTACATTTATATTTGAACAAAAAATGTCGTCTCTCTACAAGGTCCATTAAGAACATTGTAACATTTTAATGTTAAGTATACGAACATCTGTATTATAACTTATGGAATGCAATAAATATATTGAGTATTGAGTATTAATACCTAATTTAACTACCTATCAAATCAAAATATTCTATGATATCCTAAATGTATGCTGCAGGATGATTTGCCCTCAGTACCTACTATTGAATCATAGAGTTATGTTTTTAATTATTTTGTTCAACTCGAAAACACGAGAAACGAAACGATAGTAACTCATCCGTCGTCACTAACCACACGCGGCCCGCCCCTTGTCCGCCGAACGCTCCGCCATCGCCACAATTAAATAGCTCCAGCGTTTTTAACACTGCGACATCGATGCTTTACTATCGATTCGCGATCGCTATCGAGTTCAGTTTTTTACAATTGTTACGTTTTTTTTTTTTAACAAAATATATATACAGGTGTCCTTGAATTCATTCGACAAATTTAAATTGATGGTTAGGCTCGTGACATACATTCATTCTCTACAGCGTTTAAGTAAATATACAATATGGGGGAAAATAAAAAAAATATAAGTATATTAAAATAAAAATCAACTAAGTATCAAAAAAAATATTAATTTGATGTGCAATAAATCGATAATGCTACCGAGACAAAATCATCTCGCTGCGAGAAAACGACCACTAAAATTCACAGTGTATTCAGTATTTCGTATCTGGTATGTTCCTCTTACCTCGGTCTAGCAGCCTGCATGTAGTAGCGGTCCAGGTCTTGCAGCATTTGCAGAGCTTCGGCCATGTTGTGAGGGTTGTCTTCCTTCGCCTCCGCCAGACAGATCAGAGCCACGATGACGGCGACGGAAACGGCGATCCTTTTGCTCAGCATCTCAGTATCTGAGGAGGAAAATAAGTTTGAGACAAAGTTCCCGATAGCTCGGAAACAGTTTAAAATAGGTGAGTAAACAAAAAAGGTCCAAAGGTTTAGGATGAGTAATATCAAACAATGTAAGTATATATTTTTATTCTATGAAGTAGTACGTTCGAAGACAGAGAAAGATGCACAGTAGAGTTTTTAAGTATGAGATCTTCTCAAAAACTACTTGTTCTATTGCATTATTTCACTGTTAGATAGATAAAAGTTAAAACTATGTACTGTAAAAGAATTATTAAATTCGGTCCAGTAGTTGTTGAGAAAATCTCAACCTTATTGAGACCCCCTGTATACTTATCTCTGTAGTCGTGTGTACCATTGGCGCATAGATGGTACTAGCCACAGCTTTGTATCTCAAGTACCATCAATAGCATGAGCTACTGTCAAAATTCATAGTATTACGGTAAGTTCAGGTCGAAAACTATCTATCAATCTCGGTCTAGGCTCGAGCTCAATATTGTCTTTACATCTTGCCTTTAGAATCACTATTCTGAGGACAAATCTTATAGGTACACTTCCGAGAAGGTAACTTTGACTTGTATTTTCAGGTTATCTTCAACGTCATCTTATTCATTTTTATAAAAAGCCTAAATGGATCCCTCTTTGCTTTTGTTTTTTCTGAATTAATTTGTCCAAACATGATTATCTATTTCTAACGCGAGAGTGCTTTTACAATTTGATTCTTGAGAAAAACTGTATCTATATTGTACCTATAATATTATGAGTTGTGATTTTTTCAGTATATACCTGCATAGCTATTAAAATTGATAAAAGAAAATATCGGTTTAGTTAGGTCGTGCTTCGTATCATTTTAGCAAAATCTTATTTTATAGATATTGTTAGACTTAAAATGTCATAATAATTTAATTTGTATAAGTATTTTATTACACTTTTAATAGTTTTAATGGTACTCTATCACTGTGCCAAATTTCATAGAGGGATGAGTTACTGCTAGGGTCAACTCCTTTAATGACTGGCCTAATATATATATTGTTAAGTTAAGTTAAACGTGTCGTTAAAATGTATTTTATATCAGAGAGGGAAGTATGTACCTATTTCCGTCTTCATTTTTACTGGTAATAGAATTCCCCACAGAAGACGTCGCCGTCATAACAAGATTAAAAAATCTATGATTGAATAAACATTTACGGCTCGAGGAGAATCTTAATTTATAAATATTTTATAAAAATCTACGCAGCAATAAAACATTTCCACAAGAACAAACATTTCTGTGATTCCTTTTTAATTTAACAATAAACGAATACACGAAATTAATCGGCTTATTTCAGCTGTGGGAAAGTTTTAATACTTTATTTATACTTTTTGACAACAATTTTTTTTCCATTCAATTGATACGAAATTAATATTCGACAAACATTCAATCAATTGTTCGACTTTATTTCTGTGGGCGTTATAGGTTTTCTACTTAAATTTATATTTCAGTGATTCTTTGTTTATCACAATTTTGCTGTACAAATTGTGACGATTCCAAAGTGCGTAGACTAAAATCGATGTAGCGATTTAATTTAATGTAATTTTGGATTTGTACGAATAAATTAATGGATAATTGTTTTTCTAATATATATTATTATCATTACGATCACGTGACTAAGTTATTTCCATGATTTTGTATTGTATAATTTATTTCTAACTATAATGCTTGACTTTAATTTTATGTTAATTGTATTTATAATCTGATGTCCAACACAATGTATTTATTGTTAAGGATAAATAAACTCAAACTGAAAGAAGGAAACGTCGTCGGTAGTGGGTAGCTCGCGGTGTGAACCGAAGTATGTAAAGAGGTGATACGATGTTCGCCCGCCTAGTTCGCTCGCCCGCCCGCTGGCGGTGTGGCCTGCGCTTTAGTGTTCTCGGGCAAGCAGCTTTCTTCACGATATTTTTCTTCATGTTAGCATTCGATAAATGTATGTTCAACCTTTGTTCATCATCATCATCATCATCAGCCCGTATCAGTCCACTGCTGGACGTAGGCCTCTCCCAAAGCGCGCCAATCAACCCTACTCTCGGCCCTCTGCATCCAGTCCCTGCCAGCCATTTTGCGAAGGTCATCCCTCCATCTGGTCGGGGGGCGTCCCACACTACGTTTACCCGTTCGTGGCCTCCATTCGAGAACTCGTCTACCCCATCGGTTATCGGTTCTACGACAGATGTGACCAGCCCACTGCCACTTCAGTTTACTGATTCTATGAACAATGTCAACCACTTTTGTCTTCTGGCGGATATACTCGTTTCTTATTCTATCTAACAGAGAAATTCCAAGCATAGCTCTTTCCATAGCTCGCTGAGCGACCTTGAACCTGTGGGCCAGTCTCGCCGTCAATGTCCACGTTTCGGCTCCGTAGGTCATCACTGGCAGGACGCACTGGTTGAAGACCTTAGTTTTTAGGCATTGTGGTATTGAAGACGAGAAGATATGACGTAGCTTCCCAAACGCTGCCCAGCCCAGCTGAATTCTCCTGTCACTCTCTTTCTCGAAGTTGTTCCTACCCAGCTGTAGAGTTTGTCCTAAGTAGACATATTTCTGAACAACTTCGAGGACCGTGGCATCGACTACTACTGGTTCCGGGACGACCAGCTCATTGAACATGATCTTGGTCTTATCCAAATTCATCCCGAGCCCGACACGGCGAGAAGCAGCATTAAGGCTATCCAGCATTGCCTGCAGATCCTGCAGCGACTCAGCCATGACCACTATATCGTCGGCAAACCGAAGGTGTGAAATGTACTCGCCATTTACATTGATGCCACGTCCATTCCAGTCCAGTGTTTTGAAGACATCTTCCAGCGCGTTTGTGAAGAGTTTCGGTGATATAACATCTCCTTGTCTCACACCTCTACGCAACTGGATAGATCTTGTTTGCTGGTTCTGGATTTGGACGGTCATAGTGGCGGCGTCATACAGGCATCTCAGCACCTCGATGTACCGCCAGTCTACTTGGCATCGCTGCAAGGACTGCAGAACAGCCCAGGTTTCGATAGAGTCAAATGCTTTCTCATAGTCCACAAATGCAAGACACAGGGGCCGATTGTATTCCTCTGTCTTTTGTATAATCTGCCTCACTGTGTGGATGTGGTCTATGGTGCCATATCCTCCGCGAAACCCGGCCTGCTCCGGGGGCTGGAAGTCGTCAAATCTCCGTCCAAGACGATTCGTAATGACTCTCGAAAACAGCTTGTATACATGACTCAGGAGAGAGATAGGTCTATAGTTTTTCAATAGGGTTTTGTCCCCTTTCTTGAAAAACAGGACAACAATGCTCCTGTGCCATGCCTTCGGAGTTCTCCCACTCTGTATGACGGAGTTAAAAAGCTTTAACCTTTGTTAAGTTATGTCAATAATAAGGTAGGTACTATATTATTATCCGACTGAGAGAAGTAGATATTATTATTAGGTAGACAGGAAACATATTGGTGGTAGAGACATTCTGACATCCATGTATTATTAGGTTCATTGACATTTGACATCCAATTAGATATCAATCAAACTATCGGCTTACCAAATAGTTTGTCAAAACATAGCTACTTAATTAGTAAGACAATAATAACTAAGTACTTAATTATCCTGGTGAAATTAGTAGGTCTGGTAATTGGTTTCTCACTGATTTATATTGTTATTTGAAATATAATAAAACATAGTCATTTTATTTATAGTCAGTTTATTTATAGGTAGTTTTAGTTTTTAGTTATTTAATGTTAGTTTTTAGTCATTTTATTATTTGTAGTAATTTTAAACTTTATTAATAAACTTACTTATTTCTGCTCGTTGAATAAAACAAACGGAACGACACTCACTTGCTAAGTTTTAAATTTTCTAGACTAATTCAGGAGCTTAATTCAATTCAATTCAAATATACTTTATTTGCACACAAATGAAAATACATCAGTTACATATAAAACCAAAGTTAGCTAGTGTACAGACAGGCGGCCTTATCGCTTTAAGCGATTTCTTCCAGCTCCTACTTTTTGTAAGCCATAATAACTACAAAATATTAAAAATGACAAAAAAAATTGAAATTAAAATATTAGCTGTGGTTTTTAAGTATTCGCCGCTGCAACTAAAACCGTTAAATAACTAAAATAACTAAGTAAAAAGGACAGTTAAATGTATTGCTATTTGTTTTAGTGATAATTTAGTGTAGCTGAGAAATTATAAGTGAATGTAGCTGCTCAGAAAACCCGTTTTTAGGGATCCGTGCCTCAATAGGAAAAAAGGAACCCCTATACTATAGGATCGCTTTGTTGTCTGTTTGTCTGTCAAGACATATATCTCAGAAACGCGTGGACGGATCAAGTTGAAATTAAAACCAAATACTTAGATCTGCAACCTTATGCAGCCGTGAAAAAATCAAACTTCCTCGTCAACGCAATCAAAAGATATGACTGTTTATGTCGCATTTTATCGCATATGCCTATTTGTATTAAAGTGCAAAAAAACGCCTATAGGGTACTTCCCGTTGACCTAGAATCATTAAATTTGGCAAGAAGCTAGGTCTTATAGCCCAAGTAAAGGGAAAAAACTTAAAAATGTAAATATGAAATTACATCTAACCAAAAATAAACATCTTTTTACAAATTAATATTAGTTGCATTGCACGGAAGTCTCGGTGCGCGAGTCCGACTTGCACTTATAGATTAAGTTAGATTTATCGGACTATTAGCCGGTTTTTTGTACGATGTACCTATTTTATGTTATAGTCCCATAATTAAGAGTCGCGTCCCTGATGCGACGGGTTCGCGGCAGCCCTAACAGCATCCTGAAGGGCATTGCGGATACCATGGACAGTCCGATTCTGAGCCACTGGGTACACTTACATGTCCCGGGGTCTCGAAGTCGGACCTAAGTCGCATGTTATGGCGCGTAATACACCTCATGTAAACACTAACATAGTTTTAAGTACTTACTAACACTTATATGGTCTTTGTGACTGCAATAAATCATTTGAATTTGAATAATTAAGATGAATCTAATGACACCTCTTGCATCAAAATCCTGTAAGCCCTAACTACTAACCAAATTAGATAGTACTCAATCTAAATCATGAAGCTGTACTATAACTACATCCTGTATAGTATAGAGTATTAATTAATTAAGTTACTTAGCACAGGAAATAGCTACAGGCTTATCACTTGCCTGTATCAAACATAACCGCTATATGGCCTAAGCCAAGCACATTAAGTTTTCATAACTTGAGGTGCCCCACCTTAATGGATTCACTCATGTCATGTATGAAGTGACGTCATTTCATCATCTACCTACGTAGATTGAGATTAACCTATAAGCTTGTAGCAAAGTTAGTACAATGGGGTATAATTAAATATAACTAACTAACGATAAAATATAAAAATAAACGTACCTAATCAAATAAGCCTATTCTGATCGTTCCGGGTGCAAAGGTGCCCATAATACCAGCGGCGTTACCGCGCTGTATGGCTATGGTCAGCCTTTGCATCAGGAACGATTCAGAGCGAGGATCGAGACCGAGGTCCCTCATCCCTCTACGCCCCGTACGAACTCCCTGGCCTCCGCTAAATATAAATTTTTATAGCTTGTAGCTATAAAAATTTGTCAGTTGCTGAATCGTCTATTTCGTATGAAGAAATCCAGCCAAAATCACGTTTATGGGTAACGTTACACGTATGGATCGTGTTACAATAAAAAGGTGTTATTGTTGAGTGGAAAGGTGGGAAAATACTTTCAACGGTACATCTTTCAAAATTTCGTAAATTTGTCAACAAAAATATTGTGTTACAAAGTAAATTTTTTATATATTTATTTAGAAAACCAACGGAAATTGTATAATGAGTTCAATTTATCTGCTATTTTTTATCTGAATTCTAGAGAGTATTTTTTATTTGATCTACTTAATGAAAAAGCTCCTTAACGAAGTAGCAAGGTAGAGTCGAGAATCTTGCTCAATTTAAATATCTACTTCAATCGAAATACATTATTGTACACCCTCCTAATACAGTATATGATTATTAATTTGATAAAACGGGAATCACCGTGTTAAACATTTATTCCCGTTTTATCAAATTAATATGTATACAAACCGTGAAGACTACTTTACTTACCTACTTACCATACTATAATATTCCAACATTTTTATATCCCTTGGGAAATTTTAAAATTACTACAAACTTTAGAATTTAACCTATAGTAAACCATAAATTAGTTACTAACAAGTATTTTACAAAAGTAGGTTAAATATTTCGTTTTGAAAAACAATTGAAAAATCAGCATAATATAATTCATTTCAAGTAAGTATTTAGTAGCATTGTTTTTTTAGACTTCTTGTACGTCGCTCGGTAATCAAAGAAGGTCTACGTATCGCTTAAAATGGCAACTGTTTATAACAAAAAACAAAAATGACCGACTTTATTGGGCGTAAAATGAATCAATCGGTACCGTGCTGAAGACGAATCTAAGTACACTTCATAGATTAAAGTCCAAGTTGTGAATTACAAGAGGATATACACATACCTATATTCGAAAAACTTTACTTTCCTCCCTCTGGCACTTGGGTAAAAACTTTTAACACTCACTGCAAAATTCAATTTCCGATAATACCTCCTTTCGGTTTACCCTTTTTTACTCTATAATAGGTAGTAACTTTAATTTTTTAAAGTTTGATAAAAGGCTTTAAACTACTGATGGACCGACGTTGGACGTTCAATAGCGTTCAAGGAATGTTTGAGTTGTAGCTCGGACAGGATTGAGTTGCGACTTAAATCTCGTTGAAGAGCCATCGATACCGTTTTAAACCGATTTATAAATGAGAATAAACCGCCGTATTTATTACGATGCGGTCTCTTTTGGCCGCATCTAGTAGTTGGCCGCCTGAATTTAAAATTAATAGATATATGTTTAAAAAGAAAAGCTGTGACTCTTGACTTTTTTTCACCGGATTTCGTTTGGAATTGAGTTGTTATTTCTGAGACTATTTTTAACAATTTATTAAAATTTTACTGTTACTAAATAAACCAAGTTTAAACCCAGTATCCACATAATTTTCTATTTATTTTAATAATCCGCTCACTCCGCAGCCATTTCGTGGCATTTCTTTTTCAATAGAGCTATCGTGACTCTAGTCAGTGCGTTAAAATCTTTCTCTGTACAATACTTAGATTTTCTTATTAGGTATCCAAGAAAAATGTAAATGTTGTCCTGAATAGTAGAATCAGAATACACAGAAAGAATGTTTAATTTACAGATTAATAAAACAAAATCACTCTTGTGATTTTGTTTTATTAATCTGTGAATTACTCCGTGTAAATTCCGTGTAAATTCTGGAAATCAAAATGAAAAAAGTGTTCTCAAAAGAAAATGACTTCTTTAGAATACAATAATGAATAATTCATTAGAAAAGCACTTAATTCAGGGCCGTATTGAGATGAAATTCAGCATGACAATAAGAAACCAAAATAGTGATGGCACTGTGGTGACTAAAGCAAGATAATTAGACTATGACTAGAAATGCCAAAGATTTTGTTTTGTTTGAAGCTATCGGCTGTATGTTGCAATAAAATGTATTACGGCCACTAAATGTGGCGTAAAAACATTCTCACTCTTCGCTTTCACTTTTTATAATTTTACAAAAACAATAGTATGTCCAATAGCATCAAACAAAACAAAATCTTTGACATTTCTGGTCACGTCTAATTATTTTGCGGATGGTACATGTTCAGGAAAACAATGATAAAATGTAGGGCAATTAAACAGGAGTCCAAATATGAATAACAAGCAATTATGCCCTAAAGAAATGGACATAACAAAAAGTTAATTAGTGAGAAATGTGCTTGAATTATCTTTGTTAATAGGAGTCGTCGGTACGGTCAGAATTAAGGTTTTTCGATGACGTCATAATAATGTACCTATATTATTATAGTTTATATTAGGTTTTTTTTAAAAATTGATTGTTTCTTTTTATTTTATATTGTACCTTAATAAATAAAGTAGAGATACTTCTTATAGACATAATAAAAATAGGCTTGGATGATGAATAAGAGTCAGATTTAAGGCTTGTGCAATGGTCAATGATAACTATTTCAGTTATTTCAGAAATAAGAAAAAAAACTCGTAATAAATGCTCGATTGTTAAAAATACAAAAAATATTTACGTATTAGTCGCACATTAAATCACAAATAACATCCGGGCTCGGCAAATGTATTTATAACTTAGGTACGGACACCAACGATACGATTTCAACTCTTACGACGCAGAAAATAAGAACGGTCCAAAGTTCAAAGTTTTACACTTGATCTGCTGTTAGCGTACAAATACTTTCCCGACCAAGAATCGAATTCAGGACCCCTTGCACAAAAGGCTTTGTACACTACCAACTAGGCTGAGAATTTGTAATTCCGGTATGTTACCGGATGGGCCCTATTGAAAGGCTTATAAAGCCTACATTACAGTACCTACATTGCGGTGTATACCAAAAAAAAAACGCGCGTAGCAGTGTGCTACAAAATGCGTAGCCGCGTAGCTTAGCGTATGCATTCTTTCTTTCCTCATAATTACCCGTCCGCCGAAAGAAGGGGCTAGTTTTTAAGAGTGTATGTATGTCCGTATGTCAATTTATGGGATAAACTGGATAAATTTCGTTTAAATTAGGGTCGTTTGATTTTGTTTTGGAAAAAGTAAAGTTTTAGTTATTTTCTTACTCAAAAAGCCGTCCTTGTTTTTTTTATTTAAATAGAGCAAGTAAACATCATTAAACCGCATTTAAATAATCTATCTAAACAATAAAATGTAAGTTCTTGTAGCCAATTAGTGTGGCTTAGTATCGATGTTATCTTATCGATATTTTTATTGGTGGCAATCCGAGCTTTTATTTTGAATTATTGTAACCATTAAGGTAATCCTATTAATAGTCGTACCGGTAATGTGATCCTGATAATAATAGTTTCAGGTTTTATTATTTTTAGGATTCCGTGCCTCAAAAGGACGAAAGGAACCCTTAGAGGATCACTTTGTTGTTCGTCTGTCTGTCTGTATGTCTGTCGGTCAAGACCTATCAAGTACCTGTCAAGAAGCTTTACCGTGTGTTTGAGGTAAATCCTAAGATTTACCAAATTAATGATGGTAAAAGTTCAAAACGAACGATAATCATAGAGCTATTCGGACTTTTACAAATAGGAGTTGCTAAATCTTAGGTTTTACTACTAAATCGTAAAATGTACCGTAGTTAGGGCTTTTACAGTAACAGATATACACATATAATATAAAATAATTGTAAAAATCGGTGTATTACTTTACCTTTATTACTTACATGAGCCAACTAGCGCCGCCAATCTTAAAAAAATAATATCTTCCAAATTAATCATTTTTATTAAAAAAAAGCTATGTACACAATCTGTATTAGGATATAAATACTATTTTTAAATATACAATACATGGCATAATTGCGACAAGCTAAGTTGTAGTTCTCATATATGCCAAAAAGGGCAGTTTTTCGCAATTATGCGAACTACAACTTAGCGAAATTGAATCACGTTATAAATAAGCATTTAAAAAATAGTATTTATCGTAATAAACATTTCGTATATAGCTTTTATAATAAAATTGATTATATTGGACGATATCATTTTTTTAAGATTGGCAGCGCTAGTTGGCTCATGTCAGCCCCTTAAGGCACTCAAACTTGTGTCATCTTTTTGTTACAAGTGTCACTTTGAGTTCACGGTTTATCTTTCATTGCAAGTTTTTATTTTATTTATTTTAAAGGAGTACCAACATCACAGTCACAAGTTGGAATATTTTTGCGAAGGAACTCAGTTCCGTAAATATTGACTAACAACTACGCCCGAGTTCACTCGGGCGGAAAATTGTGACAACTTGAGGAAGAGTCGTATCGCGTTTCGTATTTGTCAATACGTACTACGATATGTTACGAAAGAATATGCTATCTCAGATTCAGAATCATATCTCTTTGCATGTCAAAATATACCTAATATATTTTATTTTAATTTACATTTAGGTACATAACTTTGCAAGGTGCCCACTGTGAGGAGGAAATGTGGCAAGAAGATGCAGAAGCACATCTTTTAAAATAAGTACAATTACATTTTTAATAGCTCTCTATTATAAAATGTATAGAGACGATTTTATACAGGGAGGACTTGAAATCATTCCACAAAATTAAATGGCTTATGATGACATACATTAATTATGCACAGCGATTAAATTAAACAATTTGGGGAAATAAAAATATATTTACAATAAATTCAACTATCTAAAAAAAAAATTGATGTGAATGAGAGTTTTTACATTTTAAGGTATTTTGAATTTTTTGCAACGATTTCTTTCACTGGAATTTGACCTAATGGTCATTTCTAAAGTCAACTGTGTGACTTGTGACATATTTAGTTAATTTTTTTCAGTTTTGATTTACTTAAAATCCTTACCAATTTAATATTTATCACGAGTATCGACTGTCGAAGTAGTGTTCATTCGAAGGTGTGTGTCGTCTAAGTATTGTCTGTCGAAGCAATGACTTGTCGATCTATGTGTTTTCGGAGTTCGGAACGTGTCGAAATAATGTACTGTCGAAATTCAGTCCGCAAGTCGGTAAGATGCTACCTTTTAAAATTGCTAGTGGTCGATACACCCAGCACGTGGGTGAGTTGACTTCTAAAATGTGAAGAGACACTTTTTTCCTTCACAATTTAAATATTTACTCCAGATCACGAAACCATATTCAAACGTTTATTTACCTACCAAAATTGAGCCTTGAATCAAAGAATATATTTTTACCTACGGCTTGCATGTAATATTTGGATTGGAACCAAATTAATCCATTTCAAGCAAATTGTCAATTTCTAACCGCATGTGGTGCAATTTGCGAATGCAAATATCCGTTAGATAAACTGAACATATCGGGATGTTGTTCCTGACACGTCACGCCATTGCATAGATACTCAAAACCAATTAACCCATATGTAATGGGCCAGTTGAATAGTTTTTTTATTTCCTAAATCAACTCAACAATCAACTCAAGCAAGATGGATAAGTAAGTACATTTGAAATTAGTTTTTTCGATATTCCAACTATTTTACTCGACAGTTCGTCATTTGCTAATGTTATGTACAGAATATTCAAGATATCATTGTCTTGTCTTCATCCAGAGGAGTCGCGTCATAATCCTGGAAATCCGCGTCTTCTGTCTTCATCCAGAGGACGAAGCAACTTGACCGTGACACTAACTCCCGAGTTCATAGTGGGACTCTTGAAACTTCAGATCTTGCATGAATTATTATC
Source organism: Tachystola acroxantha (assembly GCA_963506565.1). NCBI lineage: Eukaryota > Metazoa > Arthropoda > Insecta > Lepidoptera > Oecophoridae > Tachystola > Tachystola acroxantha. The sequence continues at coordinate 3,538,206 of OY735879.1, read as the reverse complement.
AAATAAATTCACCATACTGTCATTCGCCAATATTTTCTGAATAATTTAACGTGATATTAAACACAAAATAACCACTGTAGACATTAAAATGAAAATTATCAAATAATTTCGCAGCCGTCGTTTCCCGCTATTTTCAAAAGAACCCATATTCCAATTCCAACTACGTCTAATAGACCTTTCAGCTTTGTCTGCGCCTGCCTTCTTTTAAAAGAATTCTAAGTTCGAATTTCTAAGGTATAACCACTTTTTTCGAGACTGTGTGTAGTTTTTGGTCGTGTCTGTTATGTCTCTGGTGTTATTGCACAGGGAATCCTAGTTTAGGCCATGAATGTAGTGTCTTAATATTTTATCGTATTGATGGTTGAAGTTATACCTATCCCACCATTTTCATGGAATTAGTAAGACGTGACGTCACATCTTATTAATTCGACGTCACACAGAATCGTCACTATATCTTGATTTGTTGATTATACGCATATATTTTCAAGGAATCATTATGGATGATCTCCTAAGGGTTCATCATTCAAAAATACTTCGGAAAACCTTTCGGATTCAGATGAAAGCTTTGATGTTACTGATTTTTAAACGCCTGATCGAATTTGCACTTACGGACATTGAGCATTGAATTCAAATATACACGGTAAAGGTAATGGGCACATGAATAATGTTTAACAGATGATTACATGTCGATGATTGCGGGGAATAAAGCCGCAGTGGCTGTTGCGGCAGTTTTCATATAACGTCTGTTTCGGTGTATAAGTACCGTTACAGTTACTTACTCTTTATTTTTCAGAATCTTCTCACTAATATTTTATAATTTGGGAACATTGATTATCACTATTAGTCCGGGTATCATGTTAATTGGTGTAATAAGGAAACAAATAAGTAATAAAGCATTTTATTGTACCTAAATAACATTGCATTACATAGATTAAAATTTTCATGACGTATACCTACTTACATAAAAGTTATCAAACACTTTTACGCTACTGCTAGAAGACATTTAAGAACGTTACGCAAGCCGCCCTTAAATTATAATTACAAATTAGAGTAAGTAACATTTTTTTATTCATACAAATTGATTTATGAAATTAAATTATGACGTAAGTAATTCTTCATGTACTTCACTTCTGTCGACGTAGGCCTCATCCGCAACGTTTTCAATGCTTCTCTGTCTCTGACTTTTCGTAACCACATTTTCCAGCAGTGGAATAATATCACAATGAAGAACATTAATTTGCTTTACCGTACTTAGTCCCAGAAAAAAGTTGTAATCGGTTGCATTCAAAAATATTATGTTTTTCCTTTGTTTTTCATACAATTGATAATGGTATGGATTTTGCAAAACTAATACTTACGCCAAACTAATATTTTGTTTTATTTTTTAGTTTGACTATAATTTTTTTAATTTTATTTTATGAATATGCTGTAGGTGCCTTACAAACAGGCAATTATATCTCTCGAATACCGATCAAAGCGGAATCCTACGCAAGTAATTTCCCTATGCTATTCCCAACGATTTTTTTTTTTTAATTTAATCCATAAACCACTTTTTATTTTAATTTGATGCGCCCGCGGGTAACATTAAAAGAAATTTTTGTCTTTGTAACAATTTATATAACTTGAAACGAAGAGAGAAAAAAGAAAAATCTCTGGAATTTTTACAATTTAAAACACTTCGAAGACGGATAATAAAAATATTTTATAAAACATCAATTTGTATTGAAAAACTTTTTATCCGGAATCTTGCCTTCAAAACTACATCTAAAAAAATCCGAAATTCCGCAAAATCTTCTTAAATTCCGTTCTAAAAATTTCTAAAAAACATAACACTTCACAAACTTACCTTCTCAGAAGCCGCGTGCGTTCAGAAACTTTGCCTCGTACGGTTCAGGGTGACACCAAGTGCAACAAGTTAGAGTGGCTGCCACCAGTGAAGCCTCCAGCATTTATAGGCAACCTTTGGGCGGGATGTAGGCGGAGCTACGGAGCTACGCGTGCGTAGCACAGCGATACTTAACACTTCAACTTTCAGCGTGGTAGAGTCCTGTGACGCGCGACTTATGAGCTGTTTACACAGAGTTTTAGTACAAGTGGCAAGTGGGTAGGGTAAGTAGTATTTTTACTATTTTATTTAAATAAGACTAGCCTTGCTCGCGGTTTTAAGTTTCCAGTGGGAACTCGGTGATAGCGTATCTGTTACTTCCTGCTGACGACGACAGCTACAAAGTCAAGTCAAAGTAAAATCTCTGTATTGCAAGTGAGCATGTTTTATCAAAAAAAATTAATATACATTAACAATACTTTGCAAGGAAAAGTTGCCAACGCCGAGAAAAATGGGCAAAAAACTTTCAGCACCATAGGTTTAAATTTTCTCAAATTTTGGGTCGATATAGATGTAGGTACATATAGTGCACTAGGTACCTACCTATAAAGTTGATTGAGTAATAAACCGATAAATAAACAAACACACTTTTTCATTTGTATAATATCCACTGTATTGGATAAAATAAGGAACAAAGCATTACTTTTACTTTTTCATGAACTCCAAAATATTTTTAAATTATTGTTACGGCACGGGGCGGCGGCATCTTTTGAACATATCCTACGCGGAATGCAACTTGCTTGACTTTCAAGTTGAAAGTTTCAACTACTTGAAGTATGTACTAACTACTGGCGCATGAGTGATGTTGAGTCTAAACAGCCCTTTCAAATGTAGCTGGTTCAAAGTGTTATTTTTAAAAACGTGAATGCATTAACTCCATTAAAATTAAAATAAATCATAAATCTTCGACTTCATAAATAAATTGCAACGTCTGCTACAAATAAATAAATGTATTTCTATTATGATATTATAAGTTAGACACAACTAGTAATCAATTTATTATCCAATTCGAGATAATCGAAGACCCTTGAAAGAATTTGTTTGTTGGATAAGTACTTAGGTATTTCATCCAATTAATTAAACCTATTGATAACTTGCTCTATTGTTACGAATTTTAATTGAAACTAATTGATCAACTGGTTAAATTATAACTCTTTCAAATGTTTTTAAGTGCCTAATTATAAGTATGTCCGATAGTTTCTCGTTACAAAACCATTGAATTCAAACGAATTAATATTAGGTAATATTTATTATCACTCTAGTATGGAATTCATCAGTCATTAATCTCTATCACATTGGCTATTACATACACCTATAGTTTAACCTAATTTTCTTTAAACCAGACTTTGGTCTATCTCACGCTAATGTTCGTGTATAAAAATTGCTAAACGGTGGCTTATTTTACAATTGCAAACCCACCGACATTGTATGGTGAACACTAGCTAAAAGCCTTAAATCTTGTGTTAAACCACCGCCTAGAAATCTATCTTCACAGATTGCACGCCTTTGTACCTACATAATTTTTATCCATGACTTGTGTTTAGTTCTGTTTCGTGTACAATAAAGAATACAAAAAATAAGTCACGTTTATGGCTAAGAGCCTTCGTTATTAGGTACCTACTTTTCATTTCAGTCTCGCTTTCTATTCAGTGGGCGCTCTCGCTATTCACTACGCAGGCGTTACGCCAACAGACTAAACTAAACTAAACAGCGTAGCTCAGAGTCAGCTAGCCGACAGTCAGCCGCAAACTACTTATTTGCCCAATTTTCATTTCATTTATTCAGATATTACAATTTCATTACAGAATAAATTCCAATGCGAAATTGCATCCATAAAATATTATATATTACATTAACAAAATATTTTAGTCAAAAACTAATCAAACATAATCAATTATTAAATTGCATAAATGTCAAAAAAAAATTAAATTAAAATATTAAACATGTCAATAAAAAATCATATACAAATCATATGAAGTACCTATATAAAATATAATAAAATTATCACAATTACAAATAATGTCAGTCAGTCAGTAATGTCAATTTATACATTAATGACAAAAACAAGTAAGATAGGCTAGGTGGTAAGTCAACAAGTCACTGCTAGTACAGTTGGCATATCTCAAAATATGCCTTCTTCAGAAATATGCCAACTGTATCAGCGAATACGTCCATGTCCCCGCGCCGAGCGACCAAGGTGCAGAGCAGTTCCCTAGCGCGCACGGTGGGCGCGTTGCGGGCGCGGCGCGTGCGCACGGTGGGGCACGCGAACACGCGCGGCAGCCGGCGCGGCGCGACCGCTCCGTCCGCGCTACGCGTGCCCGCGCGTGGCACGCTCAGCCCCATCTGGGCCAGCACACACGGATTGTCCACCCTACTGTGCAGCAGCGAGTAGTAGTGGGCCACCAGTAGCAGCTTCCGTCTCAGCGCCAGAGTATCGAGGCCCACCATTCCAGAGACGAACATAGACGGATAAAGGAATGGATAGTATCCGTACCGCCGCTTGTACAGCCACCGCGTAAACTTTCGCTGTACTTTTTCCACCATTAGAGCGTATTTGCTCTCATATGGATCCCAAACTAGCGAGCCAAATTCCAGTTTACTGCGGACGTACGCATTATACAGCACCACTGCCACCCCGGAGTCGCTGAACTGTGATGCTGTCCTCATTATGAATCCCAGAGTCTTATTGGCACACTTGCATACTTCTGAGATATGATTATGAAAGTCTAGCTTGTTGTCCAATGTTAAACCTAGGTCTCGTATCTCAGTAACCCCATCCAGTGGAGCATCCGGCAAACTATAAGCGGTGGACAAAGGTGAGCGCAGGCGCGTGAAGGTGATAACTTTGCACTTGGACGCATTAAAAGGTAGACGATTAGTACGACTCCATTGTGCTAGAGCATCGATATCACCCTGTAGAGCCTCGGCGTCGGCTACACCACTGATACCCAAATACAACTTTAGGTCGTCGGCAAACATGAGGCACTTCGAGGCACGTACTACTTCGGGCAGATCGTTGATCATCAACAGAAACTGCGTAGGCCCCAAAGTACTCCCCTGACTTACTCCGGACCTGGTGTAGTAGTCTTCGGACTCATAACCGGCTATCCTAACATACTGCTTACGGTTTCTCAGATATCCAGCAAAGAATTGGAGAAGCTTGGGTGTGAAACCAAGCTTAGCAAACTTCTCTAAGAGTATGTCATTGTCCACCAAATCGAACGCTTTCCTGAAATCGAAATAGGCTGCGTCCACCTGTCTGCCACCATCCAATTGTGTGGTGACATAGTCCACTAGATTTACATGATTGGTAACAGTGGAACGAGCCTTGCGGAAACCGTGCTGACAATCATTTAATGCACTGCGAACCTGCCGTGTAATATGGCTATCAAGAATAGACTCTAGGATCTTACCGAAGATCGACAATACCGCTATTGGTCTGTAGGTAGACACATCGTTTCCTTTGCTTCCCTTCGGTACAGGAGTAACTCTGGATGTCTTCCAGCGCGCAGGGTAAGTTGACCGTTCGAGGGAGAGATTGTACAGGTACAAGAGGGGCTCGCATAACACCGATACGCAGTCCTTTACCAGCAAAGCCGGTATGCCATCTGGGCCAGAGGAAGATCGGGGCTTAAGGCGCTTGATCGCCGCGGTCAAATCAGCTTCATCGACGCTATCGACGGCAACGCGTGCCGCGTCAGCGATGCCGCGTGCAGCCCGCGCCGCCACTTCAGCGTCGAGCTGGGGCTCGTCGCTCTGGAATACCGAGCTGAAATAGCGTGCGAACGCATCGGCTGCCTCCTGCCCGCTCACCTCCTCGCCTTCACTGGTAAAGCTGTCGCACCTCCGCCTGTCCCGACGCTTGTCCTTGATGTAATCCCAAAACCTAGCCGGCTCATCAGTGATTCCCTTCTCGATGTTACTCATGTATTGCCGATGAGCTTCGCTAATTAATTTTTTTACATGTCGTCTGTAATATTTGTATAGTTCCATATTGAATTCTTTGCCCTCAGCTTTGAACTTTTTAAAGTGGAAAAATTTATTTTTAATATTGTTTATAATTTCCGGCGTATACCACTTAGGGTAAACGTATCCATCCGCGGATCGATAAGGCTTCTTAACGGGTACGTACTTGTTGATACACGTGTTTAGATTCTCGTAAAAAATCTCAACGGCACAATCGACATCGGTAGCGGCCAATACGTCGGACCAGTCCAACTCACTCAACGCGGCATAGAGAGCACCGAAGTCAGCCTTACGAAAGTTCCAATCGGGACAGGAGACAGCGCGCGCTCGCGGCGGCGGCGGCGGAGCCGGCGGCGGCGCACCGCATGGCAGGCTTAGGCACACCGCCAGCGGGGGGTGGTACGCGTCCGGCGGCACGAGCGGCTCGGCGGCCTCGCTCACGCTCACCCTGTCAGCCCCGAGATCGCTCAGCACGAGATCCAACATACCACCGTTACCGTTGATTACAACATTGTGTTGTTTCAGCTTACAGAATTCACAGAAACATGCAAATTGAGTTTTTACATTCATACTACACGAATTCAGATTAAAATCTCCCAATATCATTACATCTAAGTCAGGAAACTTACACACAGCATTTTCTATACACGTCAAAACATTTAAATATTGGTCATCGTTGTAACTAGGTGGCAGATATACCACGCAGCACAAAAATCTTACATTTTTAAAACTTATAATAGCGAATAACAATTCCTTGTCGGGCGATAGCCCATCAATGTCAGTAACAGCGCGCACGGTATAGCAGTCGCGCGCGGCGAGCAGCACCCCGCCCCAGCCGGCGTCCCCGGCGCGGTCGTGGCGCAGTACCGTGTACCCGGCGGGGAACAGCTCGCCCGAGCATACCGAGCTTGTCAAAAACGTTTCAGTTAAAACTATAATATCAGTGTTGCCATGGCATATTTGCAAATTCATACCAAATAAGGCAGTTTTGGACCTAAGGCCTCGCACGTTCTGGTAGCAGAGGTGGACCCGCTTATATCGTTGGCGATTTCTAATTTTGGTCACTCGCGCGTTGGGCACGAAAAATCTGCCGCCACGGCTTCACGCATATTCCCTCAGCCCAGTTGTCTGCTGCCATAACGTGCTCGGCCTGTCTAGTAGGCACCCCTATTTTAAAAGAAGCATAACTGCCTCGAGACTTGAGAACTTCAACGCTACACATGTCACCACTGCAAACAGAGTTCAGATGTTCCCGCACTTTGTCAGCCGTAGTACCCTCCTGAACATAATATAGGTGCAAGAACCTCCTCCTCTCGGCAGCACAGAGCGTCGTCGCCCCCGGAGCGGCGGTGCCTCGGAGTACACCAGCTGCAGAGTTACGTTCGCGCTTACGCTTCACCTCGATCCAGTCTCTGTCATTTCCAGAGTCATCAATAGTAGCAGTATCAACGACCCCAGTGGCAGAAGTCGCGGCAACAGATGGAGTAGGGGAGATCAGGTGCTCAGTGGATGGAGCCAGCGCAGCGGGCAAGGCTAGTTGTTCCGTCGGATGTAACCGGCCGGCCCGGGCGCGCATCGATGACGACGCGCGCGTGCCACTCTGGGGGGCAGCCGCACCAGACGCCCTCTGTATCTTCGGGCTGTTGCGAATCTTCGGATCGCCAGCCTGCTTTACCCTTCCCGCGGCGCCACACTCGATGGTAGTTTTTGCACCGTCGTCATCGCCAATTACAGTACCGGTTTTTATTTTAATACTTTCCTCCATAACCCGTACAACATCACACAGGTTGGTAATAGCATCCTGCGTGGTTTTCTGAACGCCTGATATTACGCCTACAGCAATAGTCAACTCCGTATGTTTTTGTAAGAACATATCCATTAGTGGAGCTAGGCACTTGTTAATACCAGCTGCTAGCTCTTCTTTTATTATGGATCGCATCACTTCCACTCCGCCGCACTCGCACTTGGGCCTAGGCTGAGGGGGAGGGTGAGAGGGGGACGGACACTCCTGGTCCAGTAGCAGTTCCTGGTCGAACGGGGCTCTGGCGCCCCGCCCCCACTGCCCTCTACGTACGGTCACATTCTCGAAGTCGTCTCGCCCAGAGAGATCCACAGACACATCAGGCTCGGCGGCGCGGGTATCGCAGTTGCTCATCATTTGGCGTATGGGAGTATGAACATTACCAGTCTTGGGTTGCTTGCTGCGGCACGATACGCAGACCCAGGTGCTCCTAATCTCAGTTGACAGAGACTCATACTTATTCAGCGTTAATCCAGCACAAAAAATATCATAATAGCAATTGCATTTATTGCAGCCCATAGCGGGATGGTTATCTTCGATTTTTTGTTTGCAGCCTTCACAATAAAACTTCGACGCCATTTCTAATTATAATAGATTATATATTTATAATTATTGAATCTTATAATAAAATTAAAACTGTCTCTCAGAGACAAAAAAAATCGTTAATTGATAGTAGCGGCTCTTCAATACTTAATCTTTGACGGATGACGAGGGACGGTGCAATGACGTCACCCGTACGGCGGTCGCACTAGCGCACGCAGATCTCACGATTGTGCAGTGGGCGTAAGCGCGGGATTCCGCTGCAGTGCCGCCCTATACACTTCGTTGAGTTAAATTCAGATTGACCCACAGTTAACACTAAAACTGTTTGTAATCAACGTTCAAGTATTCACAACAGTATTAATTTAGCACTATTGGTGATATCCAATATAAATAACACAACACTAGTTTATTATTAATGTATGGGGAACTTTTGATTATAAACTTATTGTTATTTACACTGATTTTATAATAATATTTCCAGAGCAAATTCAAAACAGAGTTGACGTTTACTAGATGCGTCAAGGAATCAATCAAGGAACCAATGGACAGCCTTAAAATTATACTTAGCTATTCCGCGTTGCAATTACCTTTGTTTGTTTTTACCTGCTTTTCAATCTTCCCACATGTTCAATTAATAGAAAGATCTGAAGAAAGGTTTCTTAAAGAATTATACTAAAATCAGAGATGTTTCTTCCAATTAGAGTAAGAGGATTCAACCCCCTTTGCCTGACGTAAATACAATACACCTTTACGATGTTCTTCATTGCACAATCGAATACCATACAGTGAAAACAGCAGTATCATTTGCATTCAAATACCGCAAGTTGAAACGCAATCGTTACGGTTAAGTAATGAATATACTCTAAATTGAGAACATGCTGTGTCAGGCTTTTCTCGGTTAAAATGGAGCCTATTGGAATCCTAAAAAAATCATCGCTGCATGGAACTTGCCAAGGATAAATGCCGGGACCTTTTTGTAAATAAAACTATTTCGAGAATTATTTTTAGCTTTGTAAGTTATACCTAAATCTGAAAAAAAATGTACTTATAGGAAAAATTCCAATCTCTGTATTTTATTAAACATACCTACTTACAAAAAAATCGTCGATCAGGTTTCTACATGAGATAATGTTTTCGTGACGTCATGAACCCATACCTAATTCCACCGACCGAATATTCTTTCAAGAAATCGAAATAACTAAACAACAATAAATAGGAACTCATTCCTACACCCTCTTGAGTACCATTCAGTATAATTTTCTTACGAAGACATCCATTTACACTGCAGTAATAGATATTTATCGCTTTCAGTAGAATATCGTAAGTCTAGAATATTTTTTCACCAGGGTATAAGTAGATATCCATTAACATTCCCTAGTCCCAAAACGCCTTATTAAAAGTTATACTTATCTTATAGTTTAGACTTTATATTATTTTAACAAAAGCGAATTATTACCAAAATAAAATATATTAGAACGACCTGATTTAACAGATAGCTCGGTGGCGCAGTGGTTCGGACGACGGACTCGCGATAATGAGGTCCCAGCTTCAGATTCGCAATTTAAAAGTCACTATGCAAGTCAATCCCGGTTAGTCAATGTGTTCTCCTTGGTTTTTGAAGGTAATGGTATGTACCGAAGGCTCTCAAAATGGTGATAGAAAAATGAGAATAACATAAAATCTCAATGCGCATCGGTGGATTAGATATTTCACTAATCCATAGGAGCTCGTGTGGTGCTGGATCATTTATAGGTAAGAGCCTGTACTATTAGGGACATTTTAGGATGCTGATGACAGAATTTATAGCTAAATGATGAAAAATTTCTAGCCGTGGGCAGGACTTGAAACTGCGACCTTGTCATTATGTGTCTAGAAATTTTAGACATTGCCACATTTCAATGGAGCTTTTCCCACCTACAAAACTAGGTGACCATTTAAGCTGTACCTATCATTTTGTTGGGGACTTATTACAGGTTTCATATTGCATAATCATAATCAGTATCATTTTCTACTAGTCTCGCAACTCCTATAGAAGAATAACAAAAACAATGAATAAATCGCTTCGATTTCTTACTATTTTCTGAATTCTTAATTAGGCTGTTTTTTTCGAATCGCAACTTGTACAAAACTTTATTTTGAACCAATAATTTTAACAAAAGAGATATTTTTACATTTATTCGTTATCTTGTACAACTTGCGGTTGATGGTGGGGCAGAATCTGGCAATGTCATTTTGTTCGTCGAGCATGGATAAGCATAAAACAAATTCTGACTATACTAAGTAGGTAGATTACCTAGCGTCGTTGTATTATAATATAATTTATATCATAATTTATAAATACACATCGATGATAGCCGTCATTATCACTCCTATTCGTTTAGTATCGAGGAGCGATAGTTACGTTTGGCCGCTCTTTAAAAGCCAACTCGGCTCATGGAGGATCTACGTTTAATTAATCAGCGGGTACAGTCGGCTTGTTAAATCAGTTATTTTTTCTATTTTCTCAAAAGTGGGAATTCACTTGGAAGAAACGGGCAAAGACACTGAACAATTATATTGTATTGTGGGCGTAATCCCTCGTTTGCAGTTCATTTAAATAAAAATTAATTTTCAAAGGACGTGCCGCTGAAATAGGATTGCCACTTTTCCACGTATTTTTTGTTTTCAATCTACAAGTAAAAAAATGACGTGCAGAAGTAGGTAGGTACACTGTAAGTAAATATACGTGTTTATACTTGCAATACCTACCTATAGGTACCTATGAAATCGGATTTTATTATTATTATTATTAATAATAATGGACTCGACAGTTCGTCATTTGCCAATGTCATGTTACAAAAAATTCAATATGTAAAATAGTCTTCTATCTTCTTCCAGATGACTCGCAGTAGCATCTTCACCCTGGGTAGCCGCGTCTTCATGTCTTCATCCAGAGGAGACGCCGTAGCGTCATCACTCAGGACGAAGCAACTCGACAGTCACGTTCACTCCCGAGCTTGTAGCGGGAACTCTTGATAAAAACTTGAAACTTCAGATCTTGCTCAAATTATCCAATAAATTCAACATACTGTCATTCGCGAACATTTTCTGATTAACTTAACGTTATATTAAACACAAAATAGCCACTATGACATTATAACAAAAATTATCAAATAATTTTGCAACCGTCATTTCCTGCCATTTTCAAGAGAACCCTGAATAATCTTAAACTGGGGTTCTGTTAGAATCGAAAAAGTCTCTTCAATTTCTCTTAATAATTTCACGAAGGCGTATAAACCCAGTGACCTGAAAATAATCAATATCGCCTCTTCGAGTTACATCTTGGAAATTCGTTGTGCATTTTTGTTGTAAAGTTTATATTGCATTTTCCAGTTAACAGCCCGGAAAACTTTAACTAAAGGTTAACGCCGTTGCCATAGTTGGTATAAGGTGTAACGTTACAAGTAACCAGGGCCGTCTTAGACCATTCCGGAGCCCTTTGGCACACAAGAATATGGGGCCCTGTTGTAAAATAAAAAGAGGATGACAAAAAAATTAAAAGACATTGCCACATTACAATGGAGCTTTGCCCCACCTACAAAACTACGAGACCATTTAAGCTGTGCCTATCATTTTGTTGGGGACTTATTACAGGTTTCATATTGCATAATCATAATCAGTATCATTTTCTACTACTCTCGCAACTCCTATAGAAGAATAACAAAAAAAATGAATAATTCGCTTCGGTTTCTTACTATTTTCTGAATTCTTAATTAAGCTGTTTTTTTCGACTCGCAACTTGTACAAAACTTTATTTTAAACCGATAATTTTAATAAAAAACGGTGATATTTTTACATTTATTCGTTATCTTGTACAACTAGCGGTTGATGGTGGGGCAGAATCTGGCATGGTCATTTTCACTGTTTAGAAGAAAAACTGATCTGGTGTCCGATAAGCATTTTGACTTGGAAAAGTTGGCGCTAATTCTTAGTGCAGCTCAAATGTAAATAGTTCAAAATATAAAATAAATTGTAGTTGTAATATCGGTATTTCGGGGCCCCCGTGAGTATGGAGGCCCTAGGCGTGGGCCCCGTGGGCCCTTATGGTAAAGGCGGTACTACGGGAACAGATAGTTACCCGTAACGTTACATACGCTCGGATAAACAATGTAGGTACCATGATTTAAACCACCGCCTTCTTTAGGTGACTAGACGTTTATTACGCTACCTAAAGTTAAGCGTTAAACAATGGTTTAAAGATTTTCGATGGATTTCGCTACTAAGTATACAAATTCGGTAATTCAACAACAGTCAAAACAGTTGAGCATTTTTTATCGTTAGGTACGGCCCTTATAGCAATAATAGAACTTCTTAAACGGTGGTTTAATTTGACAGTTGTCACTTTTTAAACTTTGACGGTTTGAACCTATACATTTTAATTAGATAAAACGGGAATTACCGTGTTAAACATTTATTATTGATGTCTCGATATTTCGACAGCATGATGGCTGCAATGATGTCGAGACATCAATGAATAAATATTTAACACGGTAATTCCCGTTTTATCTAATTGACAGTTGTCGACATAATTATGGCGAAATGAATCGACAATCCTTAAACGATGGTAAAACTGAAACCACTTTAGGTCACGTTTATAAATGTAGAGCCGAGAACTAAATGTATGACTAGATGAAACAGGCCGATCGTTTTGATTTACTATGGTGGGCGATGTTCTCCCGAAAAATATTTAAATGAACATTAAATATGCCGCGCCGCCGCTGGCGTCCGTGTAACCACTGGGGGACGAACTGAAAACCAGCACTGTGGCCTGCCACACCACTATGCTGAGCTCGGCCCCTTTTACCACTGCATGCTGCACACTGCTGCTCCATAGTATCTGTTTTTATTATTATTTTAAGTATCTGGTCTTGATTAATCGGTGTGTTTATAGGGTGTAACGTAAAGGGTATATTAAGCCGAAGGGAGGGTGTTCAGTATCGGTAACTGAACAACATTTGTTCTACGACTTTTCGAATAAAAAATAAAAATAAATTATTGTCTCATACAAATCGATCATCTGACCGGTACGAAATGTATGAAAAGTCAAAAAATAAAGTCGCGAAAATCGAAAAGTCGTAAAACAAAAGTTGTTCAGTTACCGATACTGAACATCCTCCCTTCGGCTTCATATACCCTTTACGTTACACCCTGTATATTATTATTGTCTTGTATGATTTTATGTAGTGTATAGTATGTAATGTTAAATAAATCTGTTTTTCTTTCTTTCTTTCAATAATTATTTCGTTGAATGTACTATAGCAAGCGATGTAGTAGGTACCGTCCCACTCACGCATGTTGTGGCAAATAGCGATTCGTGTTAAACGAAATGACTAACTGAAGATTATTCGCTGAACAACCCTCGACACTTCAGTTTAAAATCGATCGGTGATCGTGATAGCTTTTTAAACACTTCATGACATTATCTGTTGTTTTAAATAAGATAACCTTCGATGTGCCTACATAGGGCAGCTTTTATCTATATTTTACGTACATACATAAGTAACATATACAAATACATACCTAAGTGCATTGCGTTGTAAATATGTACGAGTATTTAGGTACCGAGGTATATATACGCCGTTTACATTTTTTGCGGCTATTAATTGCAATTTAGCCATCATAGGTACAGTCGACAGCTGTTTAGGCTTATTACTGGCTGCTTAATATTAAACCTTATGTCTGAGTGACACAGAACCATTTTGTACATACAGATTACATTTGAACTTTCAACAAGCAAAGGCGTGATTTTCATTGTACACATATCTCTATTATCCATAAAAATATCCAGCTAATCATCCAAACTCATCATTAACCAACCCCTGGCTTCGCAAGGAGCCAACAACAGCAGATCAATGGTGACACTTGTAGTACGATTTCAAGTCTTGCGACGCAAATAATAAGAACTGTCAAAAGTAAAAAGTCAATGCTAACCATTGATGTGCTGTCGACTGTACCTATTTGTCAGTTTTTCCCTGATATGTAAGATTTAATACAGCTAACAGCAGATCAAGTGTAACACTTTGGACTTTGGACCGTTCTTATTATCTGCGACTTAAGATTTAAAATCGTACTGCAAGTGTTGCCATTGATCTGCTGTTATCCGTACCTACCTACTTATGTGTATTGTGATTTATGATGAGCTGTCGACTTTAACTAACTTAGAAGTTAGTCGTATAGTTTTATGTTGTGACTTAATTAAACTCCAATCGTTGAACTAGCCAGTTAAAACGCTTTGTTCAATTAAATTTTAATAACACAAACAGTTGGCGACATTCAATAACTGAGTGCCTCTTAATTAGATACTTATATCTACAAGTACGTAAGTGTACTTAGTAATCAAATTGTTGTTAAGATTTAAGTATGTACAGTCGACAGCAGATCAATGGTAACACTTGCAGTACGATTTCAAGTCTTACGACGCAAATAATAAGAACTGTAAAAAGTAAAAAGTGTTACCATTGATCTGCTGTCGACTGTACCTAAGTAGCCTGATTAGCCATGTTGGAGCCACGAAGCTGTGCTCCAACTAACAATGAAGATATAAAAAGTGAATTATTATTACAAAAACAAATGTGAAGACTGTATAATTAAGTATTTCGCACTAAATGTAGGTGATGAAGCTAACGATGCCTCATAGTTGCTTACATCGAGATTCATCTAGCTGGTAGATAATCCCTACAGAAGGCCATAAACGAACCAACGATTTACGTAGATCCACACCTACACTCGAAAAACATTACCCTCCTCTTTTCACCATTCGGATAACAATTTACGAGCCTCTAGCGCCATCTTTTAGAATTATATTGAACTAACACAACAGTTACCTCGAATGCGTTTAATGCCACGGCTTTTGAAAATACGCGAAAGGTGCGCTCTTTTTCATGTCTTCGTCGATAAATGATAATTTGTATACTTACCTGCTACTACTACTATTAAGTTAATAAACATGTACTCGTAACATGTTTATTAACTTAGTACATTCTGTGACTAACCCTGTACATACCCACTGGGATAAATAAATATGATCGCGTTCGTCGTTTGGCCAAAAATCATGTACCCAATGCTTAAAATAAAAATTCCAATGTTATCTCAGGGTTGCCAGACTGGGGGGTTTCTCGCACTTTTGGGGAATAATATGGCTGTTGGGGTGGGGGAATGGCATCGCTGGGAAAAGTTTTTAAGCTGTGACCACATAATTAGGATAGGATATGACTTAAAATCCCGTGGCAGATGCTCAAAGTTTCTGCTAAAATCCAAATCAGAAAACGTTAAATTTTAAAAATAATGTAATCATGTGTTTTCTTGACACGTGGTCTTGTCTATCGTCGTTTAAAAAAAACAGATTTTTGGGGTATTTTTTGGTAAAACGTATAATTTTGGGGGAAAAAAATCCGGGGAAATTTAAAAAATTCAATCTGGCAGCCCTGTCTTGTCTGTCAGTGTCACTGTCACATCTTGACAAGTTTGATTTTAAATTTTTAACGCCGTTCCATTTTCTAATTGTTTTCGAAATTCGAGTTTTGAAGTTTTGTTTTTCTCTTTTTTATAATTTTCTACATAAAAATGGACAGTTTATTTCAGCCAGTTCTAGATAATTATCCAAAATTATGTGTAGAAAAGCAAACTTGTCCAAATTACGTATCCATGTACACAAAAAACAAGAGTGAAATCGTAATCGTTTACACAAAGGTTTGTTTTACGTTATTTGCTTATTTTCGTAAATAATTATGTTCACGGATGTTGTTTGATAGTTGTTTGTGCCCAATTTATATTTAGATACTTTGCTTGCGATTCTAATAGGATCCATTTTGTGCCAATCATATCGCCTCATTTATATTATAGTCTTTCTGATAACTTTTTACCCTGTTCATATGCACAAGAATAATCCGTGTGTGCAGGATTCCTCGTAATATTTTCCTTCACCATAGGAATCAGTAAATGTATGTACCTTCCTTGGTTACATCTTGAAACATCTCAAAACATGGTGAACTCATTGGAATATATACAATAAAAACTGTGTTTCAATACCCACTATTTCTATTTTTCAGAGTAAACCAAGCACATTTTTTGGTGACACCGCTGGCAGAACTAATAAATGTGAAGCTGGTTAGTTATTATTATTAGACATATTAGTGTTAAACCTGTGGGGCTATTATGGTTCTCAAAACGATCAAATCATACCATGTCATAGCAGGCGTGACAGGGACAGGGCATCGGTATAGCGGCTTCTCTTTTAGACGTGCTATGACATGGTATGACTTCATGGTAATAGGGCCTGACTAAACCCGCATTTGACCTCGATCCCTCCTGATAAGTGGAGTTGGTGAAGCACTGGCTTGATGTATGTGTCAGGAAACTGTTCAATTTCATGGCCGTTCATATTATGATAAAGGAAGAAATCAATGACTAGTATATAATTTTTTTGTGTAACTTCAATGTGTTGAGCTGACAGAGCGGGGAATGCATAAAACCTTTTAAATTAATGCACAAAACTCCCACCTCCTTTAAGGCAGACTTTCTAGCCACCAATAATAATAAATAAAGATGAGTCAGTTAAATGTCCACTACCTCTCTACTATTCAATGCTGCAATACCATACAATTTATTCCTTAATGTCACTTGCTAGAAAGTGAATGAGTATTCTAGGGTTAGTCTTTGTGGAACCAGAAGTTTAACCCTGATATCAAATAATAATAAGAAGGCCACATTAGACCTTTGAGGTCTCAGTAACCCTTGGGCTTGTACCAACACCTGATATCAACCAGAAGATTACAGACTCCTTCCCATGAGTTGTGTAGTGGACCTAGTGGAGATCTTTAGAGAGAAGGCAGGAGTATAAAGAATAGCGCACAAGAGGTCCCAAAGAGTCAAAGTGCCACCCCAATGGATCAGGTTAAGTTAAGATTGGCCTCACTTAAATACCAAATGATGAAGAATATTCTATTTCAGAGGAGCTCGAGTTGACTGGGTCGCCACTGAAGCTGGATCTTAGCCTGCACACCATTCTGGATGACACCATGATATCTGATGAGCCCCAGCTATGGAGTAAGGAGGAGGCTTCGCATGTTCCTGTCAGTATTGAGAAAGCACGGTTAGTATGGTTTGGAATTTTGTAATCATATGGGAAGGTATTTGGTGTAATGAAAAGTAAATAATAGTGGATCAGTTTCTCTCACCAACTTCTCTCTTTTTCCATGTGACTATTAGTTGCAAACACATCAAATGTCATTGATTTGTTGTACTTTATTGAACCATTCTTATTATCTGCACCATTAGAGTTAAAGTTGTACAGACAGTATGAAAATCAATCCTTGAAATATGGCATAGCAAGCATTGTAAAACTATTAAGTAGGTATATTACGTTGTAGTGCCCTTGCAGGGTTCGTGTGAGAGTCGTTAAAATGTAACACCATGTATGTACCACATGAAGCAATAAATTGATTTGATTTTTTGATCTCCTATAAACACCTAGATACACAGTCTGCCTTCTAAAAATGTCCGAGCGCAAAGAAGGTAAAAACAGATGAATGAACCATTTGCTTTATTCGACATTACTTGGACATTAACATGGACCCTTATTTGGACGTTTTTTAAATTGTTTTAGTAAGACCTTGGGTATCTAGTTGTTTATAGGAGATCAATGATAGCAAGTGATATTTCTAATAAGATTAATATGCTCTGGGGAATGTATTTCAAACAATAAAACGAATTGATAATACCTCTTTTTACTCGACTGCGCAAGAAGGAGGGTTATGTTTTTCGAGTGTATGTATATCTAATTCTTTGGCACGCCCTACAGCTTGATGGATTTTAACCTATGAGTGTTAGATTCGTCTTGATTGTAGGATACATAGGCTATTAAGTTTTAGTCAAAGCGGCTGAAATTTTTGGCAGTCTTTTTTTTTGTTTCTTAAATTAATTTTGCTTTGTTTTGTAAGGTTTTGTGTAGTACATGTTTTAAGTAGGTACCTTATCTATCCCATAATTTTGAACATTGATTTATAACTGTTCCAGTGAAATAGCCAACCTGTACAACCAAACCCTCAGCCAGCAAGAAGAATCTCTCCCAATGTGGATACTCTGTAACCCATCGTCTCCAGGAAAACCTTTGTTGCTCACTGTGCAGTCAGATAGCGCCCACTTTGTCAGGGGAATAGTGAGCTACGAAGACAGTGTAACAATAGATGATGTAGACGTAGATGAGCTGGTTCTGGGATATTCGAAGCAGGAAGGAATCAGCGACGAATTGGTGAGGTTTCCTTTTTTTTTGGTTTCACAATAAACTATGGTTATAAACCTGATGTGGATGAGACCAGAAGACAAAAATGGTTGACATTGCTCATAGAATCAGTAAACTGAAGTGGCAGTGGGCTGGTCACATCTATCGTAGAACCGATAACCGGTGGGACGCCCCTGACCAGATGGAGGAATGACCTTCGCAAGATTCTGGCAGGGACTGGATGCAGAGGGCCGAGAGTAGGTTTGAGTGGCGCGCTTTGGGAGAGGCCTACGTCCAGCAGTGGACTGATACGGTCTGATGATGATGGATGAGACCTAGACAAAATGCAGACTGTAGTGCTGTTAGCCATAAACCTAGATTACCCTTTAACCCTATCTTTCACATCTGTGGCTTAACACTTTGACAGTCCTCATACAACGTCTAAAATTGTTCCGTGGAGTCCCAATGGGTAAAAACAATTTTTCTTTTAAATACATAAATGCGTCCGGTGTTATAATTTAATTTCCCAATAACGTGCGTGAGGTGTGGGGCTCATAAGTGGTACCCAGGACTGTCAAAGTGTTACCATGGAATAACTTTTGTTGTCCATCCATCATGGATGAATGTACGTCATGAACGAAAATATGGCTAAATGGACAACAAAGCGATCCTATAAGGGTTCCTTCTTTTATCTTAAGGAACCTTAAAAATGAAATAAAGATAGGTATCTAAATCAAGTTGATTTAAAATATAATAGGATTATTTATTTATAATTTAAGTGCATCAGAATGCATTGCCAATTGAAAACAATGAGACACAGTTGATTTATATTTCCAGGTGAATGTATCAGTTGATTGCAAGTATCTTCTGTCCGGCATATCCTACAGTAGCCACAGCACCGATGAGCTACTGAACGCCCCTCACGGCGGCCTCACGGAGCTGCTATGCGAATGGACCACCAGGACTCTACAAACACCATTTATTACCTGCAAAGTGCATTTTGTGAGTCGATTTCTTAGTCAAAATAACTGTTAAAGGTGTTTGCATAATGAAGCAGGTTTACGGTACTGATTTGTGCGACCCGCCGCCGCTCGACCCGTAAGCGTAGAATAGCCAAGAAAATGTGACAAGTTTTACCTGCTTGCTTTTAAGGCGTTGTCCCACCGTCGGCGATGAGCGAGTAGCGAGTAAAGCTAGAAACGAGTTGGCGAGCAGCGACTGGGCCCGCGTGGTGGATTATGGCCCGAGCTCCCTCGATGTAAGGGAAGGTCTGTGCCCCGAGCAGTGGGGCAATATAAATAGACTGATGATGAGCAGCGACTGGCGGTAATAGTTTTGTAGCTCGGCTATAGGCAGTTGTCCTATAGGTGTTGTGTAGGAAGCGAGTAACTATCGGCTATTTTCTAGCCAAATAAACGTACAAAAGAAATAAAGATTCTTATTAATTAGATAGACGTTCAACACTCATCTACTTCAGCCTACTCGTGATCATGATGGCTGCAATGCTGTCGAAATATCGAGACATCAATAATAAATGTTTAACACGGTAATTCCCGTTTTATCTATGTATATAAACAGTGTAAGTTCAAAAAGTGATAATAAAGATTCTTTCTGTAACCTACGGAACACGTTTATACTTATATCTCCTGTTATTTCTAGGAGCAAGAAGTGATAGTGGGTCACTTAGCCAGCCCTTGCAACGCCATCTGGCAGTCAGTTTGTGCACTGCACAACATCAACCAGCTTTTAGTGGACATGACAGCCGCTGGGATCGCTGCGGTCAACTTGGACTCAGCTGTCATAAGGTGGGTGCTTCATTGGTGTTTAAAGATTAGCAGTTGTAATTAATTAATTTGTTTATTAAAAAAAAAACAGCATTACAGTCAAACACAAATGCACTATACAATTCATGGTCAATTCATTAATTATTATTAAGAGCGTTCCATGAGCCAACTAGCGCCGCCAATCTTAAAAAAATCATATCTTCCAATATAATCAATTTTATTAAAAAAGCTACGTTCACATTGTTTATTGCTATAAATATTATTTTTTAAATGCTTATTTGTAACGTGATGCAATGTAGGTAAGTTGTAGTTCACATAATTGCGAAAAACGGCCGTTTCTGGCACATTTGTGAACTACAACTTACCTACATTGCATCACGTTACAAATAAGCATTTAAAAAATAGAATATAAATAATAATACAAATAATTTAAAAGTCATAGATTACAGATGGACACATTAATAACGGCAAAGATAAGTTGGTCTACTAAATCTTGTTTATCTTTTCGTTAGAGCAATGTTACGGGGCTAAGTTGCGTGGCACGGAAGCCTCGGTGCGCGAGGCCGACTCGCACATAGCCGTTTTTTTTAATTAGTAAAACATACAAAATTTTAAAGTTAAAAGATGTTGATAAAAGACATTGCCACATTTCAATGGAGCTTTGCCCCACCTACAAAACTACGTGACCATTTAAGCTGTACATATCATTTTGTTGGGGCATTATTACAGGTTTCATATTGCATAATCATAATCAGTATCATTTTCTACTACTCTCGCAACACCTATAGAAGAATAACAAAAACAATGAATAAATCGCTTCGATTTCTTACTATTTTCTGAATTCTTAATTAAGCTGTTTTTTTCGAATCGCAGCTTGTACAAAACTTTATTTTAAACCAATAATTTTAATAAAAAACGGAGATATTTTTACATTTATTTGTTGTCTTGTACAACTTGCGGTTGATGGTGGGGCAGAATCTGGCATTGTCATTTTGAATTTCAGGTACCGTATACCGGGCTCTAAACGTCCCAACAACACCAAGCGTCTCAACGAGCTACTGAATGAGACTGAGACGTATGCGTACACCGCGGAGTGCCCTGCCGGTGGCTGCATTTGTATCACTGAAGACACCACGACACTGAAGCAATGTCTCTCTGCTATGTGTGTGAATGGATCCAGCAATGATTTCACTTATAAACTGTGGGATATATTGAGAGGTAAGCTAAATTTGTTGTAAAAAGCTCTTATAGAGGAGAAATTAGACCGTTTTTTTGTTTGTTTTAATTTGAGCAATATCGTATATCTGTCTACATATATGGACTTAAACGTTAAAGGATATATTTGTGGCGATTCCAGAGATGGCTAAATGACAATACCAGATTCTGCCCCACCATCAACGCAAGTACAAGATAACGAATAAATGTAAAAATATCTCCGATTTTTATTAATATTATTGGTTTAAAATAAATTATGAATTCAGAAAATAGTAAGAAATTGAAGCGATTTATTCATTGCTTTTGTTATTCTTCTATAGGAGTTGCGAGAGTAGTAGAAAATGATACTGATTATGCAATATGAAACCTGTAATAAATCCCCAACAAAATGATAGGTACAGCTTAAATGGCCACGTAGTTTTGTAGGTGGGGCAAAGCTCCATTGAAATGTGTCAATGTAGACTTTAATCGTCGGTCGCTTCCACTCGTCTTGACATATTTGACATTATTTTACCATAAATGATTTGCTTAATACGCTTTAACATATCTTATGCTATGTATAATATGAAAGGGCGTGCCAATTGCGTTTAGGATTAGATTTAAAGGTCACTACAGAATCGCACATATTTTATTATTATTTATATTAGAGGTTCAGAACAAGTTCGATTTTATATTATGTGTGTATGTGTTATGTACAAATGGTAAAGGTATTTCGCGACATAGCCAAAATTTTTGTACCTACTCTTATTATTTCAAGGGACTTTCTTTATAATTTAAAACATCGCTAAAATATGTTACAGATTGTGAAACAGCTGAAGAGCTCATAACGTTATTGATTCAAGCTCTCAAATTCATATCTTCAGGCAAGATTAGACCTTTTGTAAGTACATTTTAAATAACATTTTTCCTATTATTTTTACTAAAACACCATATTATTGATATTACTAATAGTTATTATGAATAGTCACGTTAAAGGACGGTCAGAACAGTTTCATGCATGACAGAGATAAGAGAGGATGAAAAGGAGGAGGAAACGAAAAGGTTCGATGGATGGACGTATATTTATAATTAAAATTGCCGAGAGGTTTAGGGCGCATATCTTCATTTATTTTCCATTTTAGCAAGACTAAAAAAATAACAATCAATATAGCCACAACAATAGAGTGGAATTCTCTGGCCTGATACATGTGGTTTCGCAACA
Source organism: Tachystola acroxantha (assembly GCA_963506565.1). Taxonomy (NCBI): domain Eukaryota; kingdom Metazoa; phylum Arthropoda; class Insecta; order Lepidoptera; family Oecophoridae; genus Tachystola; species Tachystola acroxantha. The sequence goes on along the minus strand of OY735879.1, from coordinate 3,515,550 downwards.
GAGGAGAAAGAGAAAAAAGAGGCTAGCAGTGGGACAATCTGTGTTAAAAAAATAGATTGTCTAATAAAAATGTATACCTAAATAATTGTAGCGATTTGGGAGTGTGGCATGCTTAGCGAAGCATCCCGCTCGCTCTAACTCTTTGTAAAGTATAGGTTTAGAATTAGTCTTAGTGGCCATGATAAAATTACACCTAATAACATGCAATACATTTGTCAAAATACATACATACATAAGCTCACGCCTGTGTCCCGCAGAAGTAGGCAGATACGATGGACTTCCATCTGCTGAGATCCTAGCATACAATCGCAACAACCTCATCCAATTTATCTGACATCACTCCCCTTGTCAAGGTCAATTTCGAATATCATCTCAATGTACCAAGATGCTGTAATGTATATGGTAAGAGAACGTGCGAATATCTTTTGCCTAACATCGTCAATGAGCTTCCGCTAACACTAATGAATAAGTACATAGACAGTAATAGATATAAAAATGAGCTGAAGAAGCACTTCATTGGCGATGTATCGTGACATGTAGAGCGACCTCACCCAGGCGCATAAATCACTGTGTGAGTTAAGCTAGGGTGATAATATTATAAAAAATGTATAATTTATATATTAAATAAACTGAAAAAAACGACATATTCGTTTACAGATAGACGCAAGCAACAAAACCTACCTCTCAAAGTTGGTACTCAAACTATCCCGGGGTCACTCTCAAGCGGCCAAAGTGTTGAAGAATCTCCGTTCGAGTCCACCTCAGGCGTTGTCTTTGGTCGCACAAGTGGGAACAGAGAAGACCACTTGGGAATATACCAGGGTGATGTCGCTTCTGGAACATTCTTTTTGTATTGCTGGGATATGGAATACTGATACTAGGTATGTACGCGTTTTAGTGAATCAATGCTCTGAGATCCCATATTAGTTCATTTGCAGCAAGTGTACTCATATGAGAGAGAGAGAGAGAGAGCTCGGTGGCGCAGTGGTTGGGTCGATGGACTTGCAATACGGAGGTCCCAGGTTCGATTCCCAGACAGGGCAGCCATGTACCAATGAGTTATCCTCGGTTTTTTCGACGGAAAAACTTACGTACATTTACCGAATGCTCTCAAAACGGTGAAGGAAAACATCGTGATGAAACCTGCATGTCGTAGAAGAAAAAAAAATAATCTAAGGCATGTGAAATCCGCCAACCCGCACTGGGCCCGCGTGGTGGATTATGGCCCGAGCTCCCTCGATGTAAGGGAAGGTCTGTGCTCGAGCAGTGGGGCAATATAAATAGACTGATGATGATGATGTACTCATATGGCCGCAGCTGGGGGGTGACCGCGACTTCAATCGTTATGGTTATCGTTTTCATTTTGACACTTGAACGATATACATTGCTGCGTGTCGTTGTCGTTTGTTAAAACTTGCAAAAAACATAGCAGCAATGTATAGCGTCCATGTGTCAAATTGAAAGCGATAACGATTGGAAGTCGCGGTCACTCCACTGGTTATAATATGCCTAGAGTATACAGTTTAAATTTTCATTGCATATACAAATACGTAATCATCAGCATCGGCCCGTATCAACCCACTGTTGGACGCAGACCTCTCGCAACCATTCTGCCCGATTCTAGGTCTTTGGCATCTAGTCTCTGCCAGCCATCTTGTTCAAATCTACCCTCCATCTAGTCGGAGGGTACCCACATTACTCTTCACTCTTTTTTCAACTGCGCTGTATCACCCACAGATCCCACGAATCAATAGAGCAGATAAACCAGACGATTCAAGACATGACTATGAGCGGCGGCGACTTCACTCTGAACCCGTTCGAGAGCCTTACGTCTGCTGAGAATTCTATCAGACTCGACTGCGAATCATTCTACGAGGAAGACCCGAATGAACTGACTGTAGACGACTTCGCTTCGCTGAAGAAACATGGACTGGTTGGCGAGAAGAGGGACGTCAATGAAGTAAGTGGTGGCTTGTCTTCACTCGTTTCTCATTAGTAGAATGTAAGTCAAAGCAAAATCTCTTTTATTTATTTATTTTATTAATGGACTCGACAGTTCGTCATTTGCCAATGTCAGTCATGTTACAGAAAATTCAATATAAAATAGTCTTCTATCTTCCTCCAGGGGAGTCGCAGTAGCGTCTTCACACTGGGTAGCCGCGTCTTCTTGTCTTCATCCAGAGGAGACGCCGTAGCGTCATCACTCTGGACGAAGCAGCTCGGTCACGTTCACTCCCGAGCTTGTAGCGGGAACTCTTGATAAAAGCTTGAAATCCCAGATCTTGCGCAAATTATCCAACAAATACACCATACTGTCACTCGCGAACATTTTCTGATTAATTTAACGTGATATTAATCTCAAAATAACCACTGTTAACAATAAAATAAAAAAATTAATGAAAAATTTGTAATATAATAATAAAAAATTCTTAATTAAGCTGTTTTTTCGACTCGTATGTTGTACAAAACTTTATTTTAAACCAATAATTTTAATGAAAACGGAAATATTTTTACATTTATTCGTTATCTTGTTCATCATGCGGTTGATGGTGGGGCAGAATCTGGCATTGTCATTTGATTTTCGTCATTTAGATTTTCGTTTCGCGTATCGTATATGCTAATAGGCTAATTCTAATAATTTGTGTTAATTTCAGGTGCCTATAATAGCTGACGAGATAGACATAAGTCCTTGGAAGAATCTGCTGATGAAGTTCGCCCAGGTCCACGTTTGCTTGGAACACTTGTACCGGGCAGAGACTTGCTTGAGGGCGGATTTTGGTAAGTTGTTTGCTACTTTTACAGTATGTACGGACAACAGCAGATTACAGTTGTTTGCTACTTTTACAGTACGATTTCAACTCTTACGATGCGTCTAATAAGAACGGTCCAAAGTGTTACAGCTGCTATACAGACCTTGGCAGCTAAGTTGACCCAAAATGACGGCGAACTTGTAAACAAAAATGTACAATTGTACAGTCGAAATCACATCAAGTGTAACACTTTAGTTAGAGACTAAACCGTTTTTAATATCTGTGTCGTAAGCGTTGAAATCGAAATCTAAATGTTAACGTTAATATGCTTTCGAGTCGTCACGACCTGCCGCCATTTTGGGTCAACTTAGCTGGTCAAATTAACTTTTTTGATCTGACTAAATACACTGTCGTCCTTTTCTTTTATTATCATTAAAAAAATAGTTCTATCAATCGCTACATAACGTAAACTTACCATACCCATTGGACATCTGGGTCCATTCGCGTGAATCCCCAATTTGTGAGTAAAAAATTACTTGTCCACAATACAATAAGAGCCATGCATGAGGTCTAGATAGAATACTACAATGACACAAAAAATATTATGACAATACATTATCACAATATTCGCATTCAACTATTTTTTAAAATACTGAAAATTAGAACATGATGAAAAAATTCTTGCCTTTGCTTTTCATCATGTTCTAATTTATTCACCGAGCATGGATAATGCGTAATTCAAATTCTGATACTGAAAACTTATGACATTTTCAATGTTACAGCTAATTTGAAGCCCATAGCGTCTCGCTTACTGGAGCACTACGTGGGGGACCGCTCGCCGGTCAAGACAGTTGGTCAGCTGACCAGCGACCCCGTGCAGAAGATATCAATGCCGATAGCCAATAACATCGTTCAGGATCATTTGAAGTAAGTTTACAATATGAAGTACCTACTTAAAGCTGGGTGTGCGTGGATTTTCAGTTTTCCTATGAAGGCTACGGCACTAACTACTAAAATTAAACGTCTGAAAAAATATATAGCAATCTTGGGGTGTATATTTCGAGACTGATGAATACCGATGCACGATTGGACAATCAAAATTAATCCCTTATAGCTAGATTTACCTAGGTATTACGATGATAACTGTGTTAAGAGCAAAAACATCGACTTTATAACATCGTGTTTTCTCAACATCGAACATACCTAGTTTATCGGCGCCGAGATGACGTCATGCCACAGATAATCATGGCGGACGGTGTTTTAGATCGAGGTTAAAGGTCTCAAAAAATTCTGTAATTTATTGTACGGTGTAATAGAACGATTATTCACTATTTAAGACCAAAAAGAATTTGGATCAACTAGCCTATTGAATTTCGTGCATAGTTAGTTTCCGCTACGTTACGTTACGGAATGATGATGTGATGCAATTTATTACAGTGTAAATTGATTTGTTTAATAGAAAGCCCGCCTTCTGGTATCGTGTGGCGATGAGCAGAAATAAGAAAGCCGTAGACATGGGCATCAAGAGAGACTCCAAAGTGGTACACGTGTTCTCACAGCAGCCAGTGTTCCCACCTACAGTTTGGCAGAACTTGGGTAAGTGTATTTTGATGAAATATCTTTTGACGTGACAACGTCTTATAAATTGGTTTGCCGGGTGACACTTCAAGAAACTGCGTTACGCTCCGCTCACGTTATGCGCTCACAATGAGAGCGAGTGAGAGGCACGCGTCCCTTCCACTCGGGCATGGTTAGCCCGCCTAAGAGCGAGAGAGACAGACATAAAAAGTGAAAGGCACGCGTCCCTTCCACTCAAAGTCGTTGTCACGTAAAACTTTCGCCCGTATACCGACTTTACAGGCAACCATTTTTTGTTGTTAAATTAAGACCTTAGCTATTTCTGTCCTAATCAGAATCATTAAAATACGTTACATTTAACTCCAAAAACATCACAAAGCAAAGGAAAAAAATCAACTGTTCTCTCCATACAACCACATATAACTGGCGGCAACAGAAGACTCCATTAGTAATATCCTACAAAACAACTTGTAACAAAGTTACAAAGTCCAATAAGTAGGCTTAGGTGGCAACTCATCCTCCAAAAATCTCACCTATGGGTGAGATGCCACCTTTCAACGACGTTAGTGGTCGTTTCACCCAACACTTGGGTGAGTTGCCTATTTCCAAAATGTGAGGTGGTCATTCAACTCACCATGCTCCAAAGGTTACGTTTATGGAGATATCAAATTGACTTATTGTCCACAACAATTATAGAGGGTATTTGTGAAATGTTGAATAAATATTAGTAGTAGCGCCATCTAGGCTCCACGTTGCGAACTCGACGACTTCAACAATGTCGCCACCTCTCAATCGTTAGGTGAACTAGTTTACCACACCTTGTTGCCTTTACTATGTGTCTAAGGGGTTTGTGGTTTAATTTGCGGAACTTAGAGGTCGCTACATCATTGGAACATCGAAACATACTTGTAAATTTGATAATGTACAGATAGTACAGATGACAATGGTACACACGAAGACAAATAAAAGTATACCGGGGCTCAATAAGGTTGAGATTTTCTCAAAAAGAATTTAATAATTCTTTAACAGTTACATAGTTTTAACTTTTATCTATATAACAGTGAAAGAATTCTTGCAATAAGTCAAGTAGTTTTTGAGATAACCTCATCCTTAAGAACTCCTCTGTACACCTTTCTTTGTTTTCGACCGTAGTAAAGTTCATAATTTATATTCATTGAATACTGTTCGAGCACTGAGCGTGGAAGCTCGGGCCATGATCCGCCACACGGGCCAACTGCGGATCGGTGGATTACATGTCTTAGTTTTTCTGCGGCATACAGGTTTCATCACTGACATTTTTCTTCGCCGTTTTGAGAGCATTCGATACATAAATGTGCGTAAAATTACCTTCGAAAGAACCGAGGAATGCTCATCGGCTGACCTGGCCGATCGAACCTGGGGCCTTCTTATCGTAAGTCCAGGGACCCAACCACTGCGCCACCGGGCTCTCTTTAATCAATAACACCTATCGATCCGGTCTCAACGTGTATTACGTAGCAATTATTGTGACGTCACCGGCCAATGCAACTTCTTTATTTGCCCTTTGCAGAGCCTCCAACCGAAGACGTAGCAGAGGTCACAACTATAGGGGAAGATGTCAAATATCACTCCACGAAATACAACTATCTAAGCAACAAAGTTAGAAGTAAATTGTCGATTTAATTCGTAAGTATTCTTTTGTAGATGTAAAATGTATTTTTACAATAAATTTTTATCAAGTTATAAAAGTTCCAAGCATTTTTACTTAATTTACTTTATCACACAAAAGCAGAAGCCGAGAAATGTAGCAGTTTCGAACGAGACGTAAAGTCTTTCCCACTGAGGTGCGATCTGCACGCACGTAGGTAGCGGATTGCGGCCTAGGCCTCAGATCGCTACCTACTGGACGTTAACGACGGGAGAAAATGGGGCGTGACTTGCGTTTCAACTGGCCGCAACCCGCGTGCAGATCGCGCATGTGTGGGCAAGACTTAATTCTTAAAAAATGATAGTAAGAATATGTCTAAATAAAACACGGAATTCCCTAACCAGTCAAATCTAAAACCTCACTTCAAAGAAGTATTAATACGGTTTAGTATTCAATCATTAAACGAAACGAAGCAAATCAATATACAAAGTGTATTAACCTCCCAGTTCAAAGAAAGGCTATTATTGTTTCCTTAACACGGTTTATTTGGGTATTAACTTCTTTTCCCGCTATACGGGCCTTGCTTCGATGCGCCGTTTCAATCTTATAATGTGGCAATAACGTAATACAGTCGTGCCTGTTTCTCGTAGGGGTAGGCAAAGACGATGCCCTTCCATCCGAGAGACGTGCGGGATGCAACTTCCTTACCTAGTTTCAAAATAAGGCTTCGTAAATGGCTCGTCCAGAAGTCGTACTATTCAATAAAATAATTGTTAACATAAGTAATGTACCAAAAGTATTGATCTACAATATTTACTTATAGTCATAAGTAAATATTGTAGATCAATACTTTTGGTACATTAAAGTGGTGCTTTAAAGTGTATTTATCTTATCCAATAAATGAATCTAAATCACTGGAGTCACGCTATGGAGGTCCTATGTTCATGTATCATTTAGTAGGGTTATAAAATAACTACAATGTTAAAAATAAATAAATGGATCCTCGTCTCTTAAAATATACGAGCGTGCACGAAGACATTGTGATAAATGTGGAAAAGTAGTATATAACTAGTCAGTTATGATTATTAATTTTGTATGATTATTTTATTATTGTGATTTGACTATTTAATTATTATGTAACATATTGAATTTGACCTGCCCCTATTACCGTTCTCAAAACGATGAAATTATACCATGTCATGGCGCGCCAAACAGAGATGCCGCTACACCAATGCCATATCACTGTCCCTTTCACGGCCGCTATGACATGGTATGATTTGATCGTTTTGAGAACCGCGCTGTAAATAATATTTTACCAATAAAGAATCTGAATCATCTGCTGCAATCCTGTCATACTACTGTCACGTTTTCCACATTTATCACAATGTCTTCGTGCACGCTCGTATATTTTAAGAGACGAGGATCCATTTATTTATTTTTAACATTGTAGTTATTTTATAACCCTACTAAATGATACATGAACATAGGACCTCCATAGCGTGACTCCAGTGATTTAGATTCATTTATTGGATAAGATAAATACACTTTAAAGCACCATAAATACAGTATTAATTACATTAACGAGAAGCATGTACAATTTTGGTGGTCTTATCTCTAAAAACGATTTTTCTAGACAACCAACTGCAAAGGATATAAAAATATATCAGAAACGTATTTACAACACTGCAAGGAAAATGTGCCGACAACATTGAGAAGAGATACTGGCAAAAAACTTTCCTATATCCCAAAAGAGCACTCGAAAGATTAAAATATCTCCCATTATATTGTTAGTACATCCTCTTCCAGTTTACATAACACGTATAACATTGTTAGGTAAATCTCGTCTAAAAACCGCAGGCGTTCGCGCATCGGCATACAATCACTGCTCTGTTTAATGTCCATATTTACGAGGCCGCTATATCTCGCCGGTGACCCACTGCCGGGGCGATTGTCCAAACACGCCGGGAATAGCGCACAATATGATTGAGTAATCCGGGATAATTAGCGGCGCACGTGGCCCTTTGGGTAAACAGAACAGGCAATACTTATACAGGCTGCAAACTGTAATACAAAAAATGTAATATACAAGTGTGACTATAGATATGCTATAGATGCGAAGCCGGTTGACAACGATTTCAACCCGGCGGTTGACAACGGTCGTTTTCGTTGTCAACCGGTTGTCAACCAATTTTTTGGCTTGATACGGGTAACAACATACTTTTTAAACGAAATAATTTTTTTATCTTACGCAATGGATAGAACTATAGAAAACCTAGCTTATTGCATGATTCTAGGTCACACCGTGTCTTTCGAGGCACGAAGGGGTCACACCTTATGACCCCTTCGTGCCTCGAAAAGCACGTCAAACAGTCAGTCCCGGTTGCTGCCGTTCAGGAGCAGTCAGGGCATGTCAGAGGCTTAGGGCATAGAGTACTAAATATACGGGCTGCCTTATAAAGTTTTGGGAATAAAATGTATCCAGTGATAACATTGATCTCCTATAAACAACTATATACACAAAGGTCTTACTAAAACAATTTAAAAAAACGTCCAAATAAGGGTCCATTGTTAACGTCCAAATAATGTCCAATAAAGCAAATGAGGGTTCTTCATCCGTTTGGACCTTCTTTGCGCTCAGACATTTTTAGAAGGCAGACTGTGTATCTAGTTGTTTATAGGAGATCAATGAGTGATAAAGACATATTTTGCCTCGTAAATCAAAATACAAGTACTTTAGGCTACGGGAAGAAAATAGTAATTTGGGATTTCAAGCTGTTAACTTGTTCCGAGGCACGGAGGATCTCAGATGAAAATGCCACTAGCGGTCATCCATCCAGATACAGACCTCGCCAAACGTTACTTAACTTCCTTGCAGTCATTAGGCCACGTTAGAGGCCTACGGGCGACAAGAATAACTCTGAAAATAGGTTGTTACACGAGAAGGAGAAGAATTTAGTACAAAGTACATAATCCACTGCCGAAACTATGGGTACATTTTCGAGAAATATATATTATATTATATTTTAGAAATGTTGATTGTTATTCTTGATCTATATAGTTTCTACACCCTGTATAGTCAGAGCGGGTGTATAAACAGCGCATCGATGGACTGTCGGAAACAAAGTTCCGACGCCCGGTGGCTAAATTAAACGCGCAATGTAAACATTGGGTGAAATTCGGCTCATTTGCGTTTGATACAACATAATTGGATTATGAGAAGTTTCTTGGGAAATTTTAGCATGGTTTTAGATGTAAGCAGAGGTTACGTTAGTCATTTCTAGAGCCGCATTTAAATGTTGTTGATTCCAATGTATGTATGTATGTATACCGAAGCAAATCAAGTGTCTTATTTTGTAAACAAAAACTACCCTACTAACATTTTAAGCTGTTCTGTGATTATCGCATAGTTATTTTCACATTATTAGATCGGATCACTTTATTTTCACAACAATGAACAGGTTCGATACATCAATTCCTTCAGTGTTACATCACAACAAGTAAATAGACAATCATATTTGTTTAACAAATAAGACACTTGATTTCGGCTGCGCTATACATCGGTTTTTCTGTGGCCTCATGTAGCCTAAACTGCTTGAGGGATTTTTCTGACGTAGATAAGTATCTATATTTAGGCGTCTAATAGATTTGATTTTTATAAAGGGTATAGATAGACGCAGTATAACTGTTTGGGACTTTTTGACAAACAGTTCTTCCAGTAGAACTGTTGGGAACGGACCCTTAAATTAATAAGTAATTATAGTAGATAGTGTAACTAATTCTGTAACGGCCACTAAGTCAAATCCTAAACGCAGCTGTCACTGTCGTTCATATGCTACGTCGCGTGAGAGCGAGCGGGACGCCTCGCTTAGACTAATCTTGTGTACGCAATCTAGAATAGCTACTAAGCACTGTGTGGATCCCCAAGTTATAGGGGATCTTTTCCCAATCCCCTGGATGATTTAAATGGGGATACAAACGGAACGCGCGATCCTATAGTACGGAGGAACACAGAGAAAGGTGTACAGGAGTTTATAAGATTGAGATTTTCTTAAAAACTACTTGTCCTATTGCAAAAACTCTTTCACTGTTTGATAGATAAAAGTTAAAACTATGTATTTGTATATGTACTATGTAATTGTAACAGAATTATTAAATTCGGTCCAGTAGTTTTTGAGAAAATCTTAACCTTATTGCGGCCCCCTGTATACTTATCTCTGTCTTCGACTGTATCTACAAAACCCAGTCCATTTGGTTCTTATACCTACCAAGGAGAAAGCCTTAGTTTTTTTTTTTTTTTTTTAATTTATTTATTAATTTTTAACAAAATTGTAATGTTACATTTGTCGCCAAACTGCAAATGCAGTTTGTTGGCGTAGCTCTCTTACAGTAGTTTTACACTGGTAGCACACTCGACAGCACATCAATGACAACACTCGCAGTACGATTTCTATTTCATGGACAGATAATAAGGATGGTCCAAAGTACAAAGTGTTACACTTGATTTGCTTTCGTTTGTGCAAATGCCTACTTAATTAAAATTTTACTTAATTTAAGAATATATTCCTTATTTAAGGATTTAATTTTAATTTGACACTGTTGTTTAATCCAGTTATGTTTTACATGTATCTCTTAAATATACATAGGTATGTATTAAATATCTTTAGCATGTGGATTTATAATATAACTAATCAATATATTACAATATGTTAAGTATCATTTTTAAATATTCGTTTCTTCAAAGTGTTGTAATATTAGGTCTTTTAATTTACTTTTCAATATACTTATTTTTAATTTATCATTTTCTCTTAATATAGGATATTTATTACATAGCTTAGGAGTCATATATACTCTAGTCCTTTGTCCATAATAGTTACCAGCTTTAGGTTGCAACATTGTTCCTGGTGTAACAGATCTAATAGAGTACTGACTCTGCGGTTTTGTTATTTTATTCTCTTCAGAGTAATAAGTGTCTAGAGCAATTAAATATTCTACTTTATAATGGACTGGAAGGATTTTACATATGGTGAACAATTTGTTATAATTCTTTTTACATTTGTTTTTCGTATTTTTGTCTACTAAATATTTTAATAATCTTATTTGCAACTGTTTTACTTGCTCCAGAATGTTCTCAGTCCGTAGCTAAGCAACGAGTCGGCCAGCGCATGGTAAACAATGTACATAGTTCGTTTATTTACTATTCTATTCAGGTGATAAAATTGTCCTAATACCGATCTTAGCCCTTTGCACACTCCATCGACATGTATTTTGAAATTAAAATTTTTATCAATTACCAATCCCAGATATTTGAATTTCTCAACCAGCTCCAGGCTAGCACAGCTACAGCTGTTTCCATTATTATGTAAACAGTCATAGCTGTGACCTATAATAGTAATCTTGGAGAGGCTAATATTCTTAGCTTTTCTGTTGTAAGGTGAATAGATGTGCATACACTTAGTTTTACTAGTGTTCAAGATAATGCCATTGTCGTGTGCCCATTTAGTTATGTTATCGAAATCCTCCTGTACATTGTTCACCATGTCCGCCACGTCCTTGCCAGCAATGAGCAGGCAGGTGTCGTCCGCGTACATACACACCTGGCAGTGGCTCACCACATTGGACACCGTCTAAGTAAACCGTCTTTGGTCCTAATTCTTCCACTAAGTACCTACTTAAGCCTAAAAGTAGGTAATGTCGTAATTAACGGCGGCAGAAGGCATGTATGGCTTCGGGACTTAGTACTTACTTATAATACACTAATCATGTATTTCTGACGAAGAGCTTAGTAATTTCTAGAATTCTAGCTAATTATGGTTAAACGAATTAGTGAGTGCTAATATTATAATTAGCTTACGATTCCCGATCTCATTATTAACTGGAGAAGAGCTGATGATCTTCAAAGACTGAATTCTAGAAGCAGCTAAGAACGATCTTGATCAAAAATTAAGAATGCAAACAAACAAAAATAATTGAAATTCCCTATGAGAGCTACGATCCTACAGATAGGTTCTACTCCGTTCTACTCACTAACGCTGTCAGTCAATAGACGTGACTTTAGAGTTATGCCATAGTTCAGACTACGATCCACTTCTAAGTTTTAACGAAGTGTTAAAGAGACAAAGACACGTCTTTTGGCTCAGTGCAGACGAGCCACTGACCACTATAGTCCGTCAACGTCGTGCTTGCCGCGCCCACGGGGTATTTTTTTTTTACAGTAAGTATAAACTATACCTACCTACTAAACACTATTTGCGTCAGGGTTTAAATGGATACCGACATGTTATTTGAGTCCAGCAATGCAACAAAGTATGCAAGTGAGCCACAATTATCGTTAAGAAGCACGTAGGCCGTCAATTATCTCGCTGTCTGCTGTAATTGTGTAAGTGACGGTGGGTCAGCGCGTACATTGGGTGACTAATCGGTGTTCCCTTGACATGAGACAACATGGGAGTATCTAGAGGGCAGTAGGTGCGCATACCTAAGTAGGTACAGTTCCCGGCAGCTAACCCAGATCCAGATCGCGGCGCTTCAATTACAATCATGGCTGCAAATGAGCTTATAATCTTCAAATCATTTATCGTTAGTCCACTGCTAGATATAAGTTAGGGCTCTCTTTGCTTGGCGTCGGTCATTCGTTCGTTTATACTCGTTCGTGTCATTAATTCGAGAACTTGTCTATAGTATGACCGTCTAAATCAGTCTTCGCCTGCGCGGTACAGGGATGCGGGGGAAGGCGACAACGGGGACCGAGAGAGGTGCGGCAGGTGGTCGTCGTTGTCGCCTTCCCCCGCATTCCTGTACCGCGCAGGCGAAGACTAATTTAGACGGTCATACTATACCGCTCATCGTTATTGAGGAAAAAATTACATAATTTGAAAAGTTATTAATTTTTAATCCTGTAGCCGTTAATTATTTTACTTACCTACCTATGCATTGCCTGGTATACCTACCCAATGGTTGAGTTAGGTATACCGAACTCCACGTGTTCCGGAGCGCCTACAGCGGGGTCGGGCCCGAAAGGTCACCCGCCGACGGGGCTGCGGTAGTTTTCGAAAGATGTACCTACCCGTGGTCCTGTCCATGGTGGCGGAGGCGGAACACCCCAGGAGTTTTAGTTTATGTGAATCCAACATAATCACCCGTTCCCCCGGAGCCAGTAGGTATCAGGTTAGTATTATATTTTGTCATTGTGTATTATTATCTTTTGTAACCGTTTTGTAACTGTAGAGCTCTTTGTATAACCATTGTCTTTGTATAGAATGAAAATTGTCTTTGTTTCCAAACTTACATACGAATGTAAACTATTGACTAATTTGACTTGGCGTATAGTGATACATCTTTTTTGTATTTCTCTACAATATGTTTAATGAATAAATGATTATCTATCTATCTATACCTACATTATGTATTTCTCCTGGGTCCAAAAAAATGTATACCGAAGGTTTAGCAGGGTTTACTTAACTCAGCACGTTCCATTTCACGTTGCATTTGACATGAGGCTCACGGAACGGGAACGGAGCGTATCCACAGGAAACTTGTGAATATTTTAATTAACTGCCAAGTTGAATACGTTTCGTTGACTGTAACTGGTCGGTACCATTACCATGAGTAATATTAGTACTTAGCTACAATTTTCATTTTTGTTCCGCTTCTACAGCTAACAGCAGATCAAGTGTAACAATTTGGACCGTTCTTATTATCTGCGTCGTAAGAGTTATAATCATACTACAAGTGTTACCATTGATATGCTGTTGTCCGTACCTACAAGTACCTACCATTATTTATTCTGTGGTTCCCCTACTAACCGCTACAAAATGTCACCAACCACGACCGCTTATAACTTTTAAAACGACGGGCCCACATACTCAAGTTTTCTGTGACAAATTAACATTTAAATGACTGTGTAATCAGAATTTGGTCATTCCATCCAGCCCTCTTAGCCAAGTGTTTTTTTTTTACTTTGGTTAACGCTGTTAGAATAGAAAGACGTATGAATGAATGTAAGGGATTGCTAACGAAAAAGCAAATGTCAATTATATCTTACTTTTTTATTTCTATTCTAATAATAGCGTTATCGAAAGTCAAAGTCTTTGGCAGTCTATTCCACTTTGTTCAACGGGGTGAAAAATGTGGAGTTTTTAGTAACCTCATATCACCTTGGAATGATTTCACCCAGGTGAATTATTTCGATATTATGGGTGTATTTTGTTCATTTCACCTAGGTGAATGTGCATTTCAAAATTTAATACTAGACTACACATTCAAAGAAAACTTTTTTTTTATCACTATTGAGTATAAGTAGTTACGTAGGTAAGGTACCTTACCTACTCGCTAGCGAGCAAACTTCTACAGTAACTCGTGGTAGTGGTAATATACAGGTCTCGGCGACCTCATTTCACTAGATTGTGTTGACTTCATGCATTTTTGCATTTTTAGTGGGAAATCTTTTATTATACCTACAGGTAGAAAACTGTTTGCAGTTTTTTTTTTAAAGTCGAAAGCACATCAAGTGTTAATAGTTTCGGCTTTGTCACAATATCTCTTTACTTATACTTCTGGCCTTGTGTTAAACATTGATAATTTGTAATCGAAATTTCATTATATATACGTGTTTGACGCTCTGCTTTGGAGAAATTGGTTTGGAAAGGTCAGGAAATTCAGATAGAATGTCATGGTATGGCTCCGCAGAATTAACAGTTTTTATAGAACCTTCCTTGCTTTCTGTTACACTACCATGGATTGAAAGTTTAGTAATGGCGTCAACTAATCGGCGTCCGTGAATATCTACTAGAAGATTGTACCGTTGTAAAAAATCTGCGCCAATTATGGGTTGTCGAACATCAGCTACAGTGAAAGTCCACTTATAATTACGTCTCAAGCTAAAACTTAGAGATAATGTTTTTTCGCCGAAAGTCTTAATGCATGATCCATTTGCTGCATACAGTGTGTAATCAACTGGTGCAATAACTTTACCTCTTTTGACTACACTACTAACAGGCAGAACAGAAATGCTTGCGCCGGTGTCAATTAAAAAATGCAGACCCGTAGCCTGGTCTGTCACACGTAGGCGATTCGCTGGCATGACACCGCAGACCTCCGCCTCAGGTCGCGGCGGTACTAGTTTTCCTGTTTGTAGCTGCAAGGCGGTACGCATTTGTTAGCATTGGCTCTGAACCTGAAATGATACCAGCACATTCTGTCCTGTGACTGCTCCCTGGAACTAGATTGCCTCGTCCGTTGGCGCGAATTAGACCTGGAGCGGGAACGGGAGCGGTCGGCTTGCATTCGTAACGCTGCGACTTCTGCTGTTAAACTCGCCACTGTTGCTGACAAACCTTCGCATGCGCAGTGAGGTGTAGCATTTTTCTGAACAGAATCTACTGCATGTGCTGGTTGTGTTGCCTCTAGCATTTTATCTGCCATCTCTGCAAGCTTTTCCAAATCGGTAATCTCTGACGCGGCAAGGACGGCTCGGCAGGCAGCTGGTAAGTGCTCAGACCACATAAGGCGAAGAGCATCGTCCGTAATTTTGTTTTTGGCGAGGTCGCGCATTCGTCGCAAGAGCTGCGTTGGTCGGCGGTCTCCTAATGTCATCTCATTAAGTAGGGTCCTCAATTGAATATTGTCGCTTTGTTCATAAACTTCTTTAAGTTTGCTAAATTTATTTCCCTTGTACTTATCCTCATCATATAGTATATCGCTCACCTGATCCAGGTCTTCCTTATCCAGATGAGCGATCAAAAGATCATATTTAGCATCATCTGATAATTTAGATGTTCTAATTGCCGACTCGAAACGGACGAAGTACAATTTAGGTCTATCCTTCCAGAACATGGGAATCTTCGAACTAATAGAGACCTGACCGACTTCATTTTTCCCAGAATTAGTTTCCGTTTCCATGATTTCCGCGTCCAAACAATAAGTCGTTTTTTTGTCAGACTGTACTTTGGTGGCAAACGAGACTCGTGGAAAACAGCGGGTCCTCAGTTCCTCCTTATTTTACTTTGTCGGGGTCACCAGTTTGGCTACTTAAGATAAAGAATAATTTAAAAGTTAAAATATTTATTTAATTTGAAAAGCAAGTAAACAACCAGAATGACATAACTCAATTATATCTTTTATAAAAACGTAAACAGCCTTATGTCCGGCCAAGGAGGTCGGTACAGTATATATGTACCTACATTTAACTAAAATACGCATACAAATGCATTATTGTAAAATATTATTGTGATGTGAACTAGTGTAGTGAATTAAGATCAGTGAACAAGTTTTAAGAGGTTCGTAACCTGAGAAACAATTTAAATTGTTAAGTTAATGTAAGCCACTGCAATGTTTTTGGCATACATGTTATTGTATCATTATGCAAATGAAGAACTTTCAAAACTAACTCTAATCGAAAAATCGTAGAACAAAAGTCGTTACATAAATTACTTACTTTTGGTTAAAATCATAATTTACTCACCGTTGCGGACTTGAGCTGAGCGGAGATGAGCTAAAATGACTAAGTTAAACATTGTTTAAAAACTACGCTCTTTTCAGTGGAAACTAAGTTGCCACAAAAGTCTTTTGTCAATTCATGCACCGCTAAGCTCCGCTCAGCTCATCTCCTCAGTGTTTGCATGCAACCTTATGCTTAGTTTTTTTTGTTCAGAATATCGTTAATAATAGGGATCAGAATATACTCTCATCTAGTTTATTTTTATAAAAGAAAATTAATAATTTACTGTTAACCGGATAGCGTAATAAAATGAAACTTTCGAATTTTTACCCTTCTAATAATTAACTATGGGCCTCACGGGCTTCGGGAAACTCATTTTAAAGTTTATCTTCTAAAAATTGTTATTCAAGTATTGTAGTAAGTTATTGGTATGAGCACCAAATTCCTAAATAGGCATTAGGTATATTAGGTATAGTATGATCGGACACGATATTGTATGAAAACGCATTTCATTTTAAATAATCAGAGATTAATATTATCGTTTATTGCAAGAGTTATCTACATTTGTGTCGATTCCGAAATTTAAACGTCGCTAAATGATGTGTTCCGCTCACTCTTACGCAATGTAGCATATGAGTGACAGTCATTAGGTGCAGGCTTTTAAGTTTACGGTTAGCCTTCAAAACCACTACTGAGTCAAAAAGACAATGTACTTACTTACCTAAGTATAATATAGCACGTCAACATATTTTGGACCACTTTGCAAGGAAATGGTGTCACTGAGGAGAATAAGTGACAAAACCTTTAAACGTTACATCTTTAAAAAAATCGCTTCATTTTTAATTATTGAACAAGTCGGTACAGTTGAAGACAGAGATAAGTATAGGTATAGGGGGTCTCAATAAGGTTGAGATTTTCTCAAAATCTACTGGACCGAATTAAAAAAAAATTACAGTTAGGTACATAGCTTTAACTTTTATCTATGAAATCGTAAAAGAATTTTTGCAATAAGTCAAGTAGTTTTTGAGAAAATCTCAACCCTAAAAACTTACGGTACACCTTTCTCTGTGTTCCACCGTACAATGTATGCAATAATTAATATAATTAATTGTTATAAGTAGGTACATAATTATCACTGCGAAGCCCTGCAAATACAAAGTGCTTAGGCTTCCGTATGACTCGATACTGTGAATTGCACATCGGTTGTAACTCAAACTGTGACATAACGCGTAATGGGGACATCCGTTGAAGACCCACAACTGAGACTGCCACGTGACGTGAGTCAATTGACCCCTCTTCCCGATTGCAGGATACACAATGAATGACTCACTGCGATACCTACTATGTAGGTAATATAAAGGTGACTGACGTGAATTTGGTCTATCTGAGCACGTTATAATAATAATAATATAGCCTTTTATTCAGATCGCTTAGTACAATGGATTTTTAAACTTATTTAAACAACTAACATTGAAAACTTAGACTTATTAAGTATGAATAAAATTATACTAATATTTGTTGCTTGGTTATCTTTCCTAGATTTGTTTGCCAGTCGGCAAAGGCCTCCTCCAACCTTTTCCTGAGCACGTTACAAGTCGAATATTCGACATGTCAGTATAGCGAGCATCCCTTGTAGCACGCGCCAGTGGCGATCGGCGTAACGCCGCGGAGCTGTCAAACTGACGTTATTACAAGGGGTTTGACATTAGTTTGACAGCTCCGCGGCGTTTGCGACGATCGCTAACGCTGCGCTAGCACCCCTGTGCTCGAACCGGCTGGCTGTCGGTTTTTGACGAATCCGCGAATGTTCACATGGAGCGAATATTTATGTCAGCCGTCACCTATATAGTCGTTATAGGACGTAGCCACTCATTCATGTCAATGTTGACGATCTTGATGGCATTCGCTGTGGTTTTGACGATGGACTTCCGTTACGGAGACCTGGGGTTAGAAACTCTAGGTAGGCCATGTAACAATGAGGTTTCTCGATTTTCCGAGATAACATACCTACGTACATTTACCGATTTTACTTACAAATGGTGAAGGATAACAACGTGAGGAAACCTACTTGTCTGAGAAAAAATAATTAGGACATGTAAGGAGAGCACAATCCGTCAATCCGCACTGGGCCCGCGTGGTGGATCATAGCCCGTCCTCCCTCGATGTAAGAAAATACCTCTTTCCAAACAATGTGGACAAATAGGCAGCTGATGATAAGACAGGACTTCAAATTATAAATAGGTTAAGCGAAACTCTCCGTCTAGCTAGGCATGTGTAAAATCTAAGGCATGTGCAATGAATAATAGGCTTGTGTTCCGTATTTGTTCATTGTTTGGAACACAATATAAATAACTTGTTTGGCGTTTTTATACTGTGCTTTTACACTGAGGCACTATACAGTACTTGTAATAAGAGGAATTCATTTTTAATCATAGAACAGTTATGTCTCCCTGAGCAGTCTTGTTTCGCACGGCGTGACGTCATTCAAGACGCCATGACAGTCTTTAGCATTTCCGAGGGAAATTGAAATAGTGTTTAAAAAATGGAAAAATACATTAGTACTACTTAACTACTTATTAGTTTTTTTTAATAACAGATTATTGGGGTAATACAAACATTAAGTTATGTTTCTAACCCATTTTTTTTTTATTTAGTCACCTAGCCTATTCTATATAAAATTTCGTCCTTTTTGGAAGTCGTTTTAACAGGTTTCCATTACTTATTCACTTTATAGGCACCAAATTACGACATCATTCCAATGATATACTGACATGTTATTGAGTACTAAAAAGGGGAATAGCTTTAAAACGAAAACGTATAAAAAGTAACCGTAAACCCATGGTGACAATACCACCATCGACCCTATCTTGTTTTATTTTACTTACGTAATAATCAGCCGTCGATTTCGAACCTAGGTCGTAATGAAAGCCCGTGTCGTAGGTATCATCGCCATGAAATTGTAGTTACATACTTAATTATCATCTAAATGATAAATGGCGAAAAAAAATTTCATCACGACCGGGATTCGAACCCGGAACCTCGCCATTCCGTGGCACGCTCTATTCCAACAGAGCCATCGTGATTCGTCTCCAGATCGTGAAGTTTGTCTCCATATTCTCGTCTGAGGGACGGTAGCGACATCTATCTAATTGTGCAATTACTTAATTATCATCATCAGTCCACTGACGTATACTGTAGCCCAAATCAAGTATCTTATTTTGTAAATAAATATGATCGTCAATTAGGTACCTGTTGTGATGTAACACTGAAGGAATTGATTGATCGAACCTGTTCATTATTGTGAAAATGAATTAATCAGATCTAATATAATGAAGTAATCACAGAACAACTTAAAATGTTAGTGGGTAGGGTAGTTTTTGTTTACAAAATAAGGCACTTCATTGGGGTTTATGTAAGCCTCTCCCAAGACGCGCAACTCAACACGATTCCTAGCTTTTAGCATCCTATTTTCTCAATCCTATCTCAATGTCAATCCTATTTTCGACAGGGCAATGTTTCGGCATTGTATAACATACTTATTTATGCACGGTCTAACACAAATAAAGCATGTGTTACGTAGTTTGAGGTTTACTGAAAAAACAATCGATCGATTTTTAAGTTTATTTTACGACTAGCTGTACCCCGCAACTTCGTTTGCGTAGAAAAAGTTCTATTCTCATATCACATACCGCCATGGCTTATAGCCTATGAGCTGTCCGGATATTTCAGCTATCTCCTATTGAAACTCCCGTCAAAATCCCTTCAGTAGTTATTGCGTGATACTTGAACATAGTCACAGACAAATAGACAAAAATTCTAAAAAATTGTGTTTTGGCATCAGTATCGATCCTAAAACACATTACAATTATTCTTTTCAAAAAATAGCCAATGTACAGACACAACTTTTTTACAGTCTTATTATATGTATAGATTACAAAGTTCAAGCTCTAAAGCCGATAGCCATAGACAGTTTTGAGCACTCGCACTTACGACTGTGAAAATTGTATGAAAAATGACAGTTATAAGACTGAACTCAAACACCAATACTCAAAACCGATGACTATTAGCGTGGCGTAAGCTATCTTTAAGGATTTTTTTTACAATACGTCCAATATTGCTTGAGAAAAACTCAACCTTATTAAGACTGTATATTTTTCTCTGTTTTATGTAGGTACGTCAGTCGAAGACAGAGATAAGTATACAGGGAGCCTTAACAAGGTTGAGGTTTTCTCAAAAACTACTGGACCGAATTTAATAATTCTTTTACAGTTACATAGTTTTAACTTTTATCTATCAAACAGTGAAAGAATATTTGCATTAGGTCATGTAGTTTTTGAGTATCTTACCTTCAAAACTCTCCTGTACACCTTTCTCTGTGTACAATACAATCACCATACAATCGACAGCACATAAACATAAATAAAACCATTGCACTAGAACCATTTGTCTCCTTTAAATAAACAACTAGATACACAGTCTGCCTTCTAAAAATATCCGAGCGCAAAGAAGGTCCAAACGGATGAATGGACCCTCATTTGCTTTATTGGACATTATTTGGACGTTAACAATGGACCCTTATTTGGACGTTTTTTAAATTGTTTAGTAAGACCTTTGTGTATCTAGTTGTTTATAGGAGATCATTGACTAGAACATATAAATTACCATCACATAAAGTGCCCGTGCATTGATGTGCTGTACCAACTTAGCGTAAATAAAAGTTTTTCACTCTCACTTATATTCACAAAGACCTACATTCAATTTAGTTTCAGCACATACGGCTTTGAAGTTCCAAGAACGGCAAGTCCGCTCGAATGGAAACTAACCTACTTCTAAGAAAACCGACTAACGTTAGAGTTTCGTCTCTGTGTTCAGCAACTATATGAAACATCAACACTTATAAATTAGTAGGTAAATACAAACTTTAACACAAGTAGTGGTCCATGGGAAGAAAAATTTCCCGTTGTTCACCTGGGTGGACCGAGGGGCCTGGCCTCAAAACAATGACATTGCCAGATTCTGTCCCACCATCAACCGCAAGTTGTACAAGATAACGAATAAATGTAAAAATATCTCCGTTTTTTATTAAAATTATTGGTTTAAATTAAAGTTTTGTACAAGTTGCGATTCGAAAAAAAACCAGTTTAATTAAGAATTCAGAAAATAGTAAGAAATCGAAGGGAATTATTCATTGTTTTTGTTATTCTTCTATAGGAGTTGCGAGAGTAGTAGAAAATGATACTGATTGTGATTATGCAATATGAAACCTGTAATAAGTCCCCAACAAAATTATAAGTACAGCTTAAATGGTCACGTACAGTTTTGTAGGTGGGGCAAAGCTCCATTTAAATGTGGCAATGTCTTTTATAGTACTACTCATACTCATACTCATTTATTCGGCCATAGGTGCACTAAGTTTTCTGTTTTTTGAAATAATTTCTGCTAGTTCAATTACCTGTTACACAATCGCATTTATTCATACATGTGCCAAAATAGTTTCCTGATGAAACCGTCCATCAGCATTAGAGTGCAGTTCGCGGAGCAGTCACCTACGACCCGACTAATTGTCCAGCAAGTGGATAATAGCGTAATACAATCATCGAGGAAGGAAGGGCGACGGTCAGTGAATCAGCTGCGTCTGCCATAATTATGGATGGAAGTAGGACATACCGATTGTCGAATAGATAAGTATCTAGTAGAGATCCATTATCATCCAATAGAATGAGGAACAAAATTTCTTCGCGCTCTATGTAGAGAGCATAAAGTATATTTTGTGATAAATGTATGAGCATAAGTAGATACCGCTATTGGGATTGTTCTCCGCACATCACACAAAAATCGTCCCAAACACACACAAATCGTCTCAAACAAAATATCATTAAATTGATTAGAAATGTTCGCGAATGATAATAATATGAAGTTTTTGCAAGATCTGGAGTTTCGTGCAAGAGTCTCCACTACGAGCTCAGGAGTGAACGTGACTATCAAGCTGCTTCGTCCAGAGTGACAACGCTACGGCGCCTCCTCTAGATAAATACAAGAAGACGCGGATATCCAGGGTCACGACGCCACGGCGACTCCTCTAGAGAAAGAGAAGATTATGATATCTTGAATATTCTGTAACATGACACTGGCAAATGACGAAATGTCGAGTCCATTAATAAAATAAATAAATAATACTTGTAATCGAACGAAAGGTAGTGTAGGTAGGTATGGTGAACTTCCTCCACATTCACGAATGCGCATTAGTCGACTTTAATAATAACCCTTTTTGTTCAAAAAATGATCAAAATGTAAACAATTTTATACTTAAACGGTTCCGTGTTGAAAGTTGAAGCATGTAATTTTCCATAAACTCCGCTAAAGATGTCATTTCCATTACCTACCAAAGGTACCTATATCTTTACGCGACGGTACTTCCGTTAGGGTCCCATCTCACGATCAACCTGGTATCAGTCCAATCCCCGGCAAGTTGGTTTCAAGACTAATCGTTATGCAATTTTTTAGTCAATCATATGCAGTTTTAAATATAACTTTTTGCCTATATTTTTTCGGGTAGAGCTTACTCTACTTTTGCTCTTCTTATTTTAAGGATAAACAGCAAATAGGAGAGCTCTAGCATCCTGAAGACTTGCTAACATCTTGGACAGTTGAATTTTGAACCACGAATACTTACATTTCAATCCAGAATTTCACAGTAGGTAGGTAATAATCTACTACTTATTTATAGACAAAGGACTATCTGTTTAAAGTACTTAAGTATAAGTACTTCGGTACCTACTTCTGATAAAATGTTCATGACTGAGTTTGACTGAAAAATAAATTAATGCCAGTCGGTTGATCGTGTAAAGGGACTCTTACTATACGTAAGTATGGTTTCCGCTAACTGGATTTACCTATTTCCTGCTAACTAGGGTTTCGGGTTTAACGTGGGGTGTCTCGTCGTGTTTACTTGTGAAATTATGGTATTACGTATAAGTCGGTAACTATCTATAAGTGCAGTAACAACTTAATTTAGTATAAACATTAATTTTGAAATAGTTGTTTGTTGCATATTATGCCACAAACAACCTATTACCTTACCTAATTAAGTAGGTTGTAATTATGTTTAATCGAAATGAAAATGGAGGCTCTGTAATGGATGAGATCCTTATCCTATAAACTGAAAGACATGTAAATAAATTGGCAGAGATTTTATTGTTGAAATATTTGACAAACATACACACCTACTTAAGTGAAGCAAAATAATATTATTGGACCTCAATTGAGCTTCAGTTTTTCACAAAAACTACTTCACCGATTTAAAATTAAGTAAGTACCTAGTCTAAGTACATTCTAAACTAAGAGTTAATAGAGAATTTATTTTTACAAACAGTCAAAGTAGTGATATATCAAACCTAATGAGGAGTAGGTACTTATTGAATATAGGTACTTTTCTTCTAAGTTAGATGTACCTACAACAACGGTAATTATAAATACTTACGTAACTCTGTAGTAAGTTTAGCAGTACCTACTTGGTTATGTGTTCAAATTCCCGAACGTGCTCCCGTCATTATACAGTGAAATTCCCACGTTATTTCATCGAGATCCCGACACGTGATTGGCTGATCAAAGTCTAATTAATAACGCTGGATTTCGAATGTCTAATGGAAACTTAATACATGTAGATCGGCATTTGAATCGCATGAATAATTTCTGCTGGATTTGTTTAAAATAGATTGTTAGCGAAAACCGCTAGGGAGGTTAATTTATAGGACGAATTTAAGATTATTAATATTGGTACAATATAACAACCAAAGTATTGAGATGTAGGCGTCACAAAATACTCCTGACTGGAAATAAAAACGGAAAACAATACTTTATAACAAGCGTTAGTGCGCGGTTCTATCCGTGAATAAAACCTCCTTGATAATTTTGAAATCAATCTTAGCGGATGCTGGCTGAAAAAAAAACCGCTATGTAGGTAAGTATGTACAGTCGACAGCAGATCAATGGTAACACTTTTTACTTTTGACAGTTCTTATTATTTGCGTTGTAAGTGTTACCATTGATCTGCTGTCGACTGTAGGTACGATAGTCGTGGAAAATGGCGGATATTAATGTTTTTAAAATACGCATTGGCAAATATTTGGGTTTAGCTAGATGATAATAATTTTAATCGACTGCCGAAAGAAGGAGCGTCATGTTATCGAGTGTATGTATGTCGGGTCTTGTAGCCTAACGCCTTGATTGGGTTTTGATAATAAACTTCCGTCAGCGATTTGTCTTGGTCAGGGGGTTGTACGAGTATATGCGGTCCAGCGATTTTTTAATTAGGCGTTTAATTTGTAAATTTATTTATTCAATAATTACAATTTCTTTACAGAATTTATGTCTGATGTGAATTGTAGTCATACATTATAGTGCATAAAAATGGCACATATTACATGGAATATGAATATTATACAATAGGAAATAATATTAAATGACATAAAAGTAAGCATAATTATATTATTTAGTCAATTAATATTAAAGTAACAATAGTGAGTATGCAAGCGCTATGCAAATAATAATGATATAAAACATAAATAACCCACATTAAGATTCAGCCAATAAAAATAAACTACCTACCTACTAAAAATAACTTTCTATAGTGAAACCTTTACCCATAAATAGGCACCGCGATTCTTCCCATCTATTGATTCTTGTCTCAAAACAAGCCAACCGACGGATAATTGTTGAGTTTTATAAATATAGAGAAACCGGCTAATATCAGCTGTCAAATGCAGAACTACCTCTACAAACCTAGTTAAAGTTGGCGATATCGGAAAACTGTCGAGCGCTGCTTTGTGCTTGTACCAGTTTCCATAAAGGCGGTCTGCTGCCGTCTTGAAAGCGTTCTAAAATACATCGGCTAATACTGAAAAGGGTTCTAGGGTAGCTCTTTTGTGAGGTGGAATCCCTTTTCATTCCTTTTTCTCGAATATTCCCGTTGTGTCTCACCTGTTGTCCCCTGAGGGGGCAGCAAATACACTATAGTGTCCCCTACGAGAGTCTTTTTTTAAAATTTATTGGTTTGTAATAACAGTTTCAGAAATACATGTGAAATCTACTTTCCCATCTTAGGCGAAACCATGTATGGTTTGTAAGTTCAATGAAAATGGCGGTAGTAGGTCGACACGACTGGTCTTTACGATGCTGAAACCAATGTCGTATTCAGGTCTGGATCTGATGGTCTTGAAAGCGTCTTAAAATACATCAGCTAATACTGAAAAGGGTTCTAGGGTAGCTCTTTTGTGAGATGGGATCCCTTTTTATTCCTTTTTCTCGCGTATTCCTGTTGTGTCTCCCTTCAATATCCCCCTGACGGGACATTGGGATTACACTAGTGTCCCTTGTGAGAGTCAATGATAATTCATACTTACTTTTTTGCGTTGTGTTTATTTCTTTGTCGATCGATAATCTGTGGTCCGAAAGCTTGATTTGTTATCCCACTACATCAACGGTCCGCCTTCTACCTACTCTTAATAACGGGTGGAAATCTGCAGCCCACCCATGACCCTAAGAACAATCTTAGGACAATACCAGGGTCGTAGGTGTAACGTGATAATGTCGTACGTAACTGCGCTCATATGCTAGGGTAGCTCGTGTAAGAGTGGGTGGCAAACCTAAAATAAACAGTACGGACAACAGAAGATCAATGTTAACACTTGCAGTACGATTTCAACTCTTACGACGCAGATAATAAGAACGGTCCAAAGTGTTACACTTGATCTGCTGTCAGCTGTACCTAATCTATGTCAGTCCCGTGAAGAAGACGATATAACGATACATCATACACCAAAATCTATTAAGCCGTTTAAGCTACAAGCTACAAAGAACCATCATACATACAAACATACATTCATTACAATCGAAAATTTGGTGGTAAGTAAACTGTCCCCTTTAGAGGGATGGGGGCCAAACGTTCGGAGAAAGCGGGAATACACCATATTCTCCGAGGTTCGTCCGCAAGAAGCGGAATTGTGCAGGTTTGTTAATGAGCCCCATCTGCGCGGTTGGTTCGAGATATTAATATCACGTCATTTCATACGCCGACAGTCGCATATTTGTCTTCGAACAGAGTTTATGAAATGTTTTCCTTTTCTTTTCTTTGCTACCTAATAATAAGGGTGTTAAAAATACTGACGAAAACCATATATTGTCCGAGGCTGTGATGGAGAGACATTTTTGAGTTCAAGCTTAGTGTACATCGCTCTCAGAACTCTGTCAAAATTTTTTGATAGAATTGTAGGATAGCTTATTAAACTCACATCGTAACCAAAATTGTGTCCCAGTCATAGTCAGTTTTATAAGTGCGCGTTGAGTTTCAGTTTTCATACAATTTTGATAGTCGTAAGTGCGAGCTCACCCGAGTTCGTGCTCAAAACGGTTATGTCGGGATGAATCTCTGCCCGAGTTCCGGTCTGAGTCGTAGTTAACTTTAGTCTTTAAGTAAATACACGTGTAATCTTCTGTTTTCAATTTTGTATTTTAGAGAGTCAACTGGAACAAATCTCTTAGAGATAAGAGCGCTCTTTGTGCAAACTCTATTTTTTAAGATTATTTTGTGTTTAAGTATGTTGTTTAAGTATGAAATGAATAATAAGTATGAAATGAATAAATCATGATTTTTCTTAGAGTTTTCCAAAATAAACGAAGCTGTCCTGCTGAGAGATTTTTGCCACATTCTCCGCAGCGTTGGCACCTTTTCCTTGCAAAGCGGTGTAAATGTAAATTAATTTGACGTGCAAAAATATACGTAATGTATGTAATAATACTTACAATAAAAAATAGATATTCTGATTATGTTATCTACGACAGAGGCGGATTAAATGTTGACAGCGCCCTAGGCTAGCATCTTATCGGCGCCCCTCGGTTTTATATCTTACCAACTTCTGTTATGGAATCTGGCGATGTAGGTGCACTTAGGAAGCTCTAAAGGTGGATTTAGAATCACAAAAAACACTGAAAACGACATTTGCGAATTCGTGGCAATGCCTTGGTTTTACCAGAGTCCGAATCTAACTTTATATTATGACTTATTTTATTTTATGTAGTACTAAGTAGGTACTTATTTTTGGTTTTCGTCACGCCTTCTGTGCGCGGATTAAGGGCGACCAACCCTTCAAACTAGCATTCGTAGCAATACAAGTCAGCAGTAATAAGTAGGACATACATCACACTGCCTTGTATTGCAGAGTTGCTAATTAGTTACTTTAATTTTAAGCATAGTAAATTAAAGCATTGTAATCTAGGCGTCGGTATAAGTTGGTACATTTATAATTAAAATAAATCCTTTTAATAAAAGTAAAAACGGGATTCGGTCATTTAATTCGCGCCCCTTTGTCACCATGCGCCCCTAGGCACATGCCTAGTTTGCCTTTAGGATACTGATCAATACTGAGAAATAGGCTGATGATTGGATAGTAGGTACCTGACCGAATGTAGTTACAATTCCCATCGTATCTTTGAACTGTAAATGGAATAGTCTCTCTGTATCGCAACAGTGAATACCCGTGCATTATACATGACAATGGGCCCGGCCTGTGCGTGGGTTGGGTCCCTATTCACTGTTTTGTGCGGATTATGCTGGCCTTCCAGTAGGATTTAATACCTATATAAGACATAGACATATAAACACTAGACCGCAGTTAATACAAGGGTCTGCAATTAATTTCGATAGTTGTTCGTTAACTTGTACATTGCCATAAACGTTACTTCACGGATTAAGCTATGTACAAAATCTTTATGAGTACCGATAAATACTATTTTTAAAATACTTATTTATAACCTGATTCAATTTCGGATAACGGCCGTTACCGTGAACTACTACTTAGTTTGTCGCAATTATGCCATGTATTGAAAAATAGTATTTATCCTAAATGATAAATGGAGAAAAAAATTCTTAACTAGGTTTATGAATAACATCACTGGTGTTATTAACATGACTCGGCGGAATTTTCACCGTCAAGGTCAGGGGTTGAACGTGTAACTAAATTGTGATGAATTTTTCAGTGCTCAGGTACACAGGCAACGCGTGTAATGCCTGAAAAGTTCTAGATTAGATCGGCAGCTTACTTAAACATAAGCTTAAGGTGAAGATTGAGTGTTGGGAAAGATTGAATGATGGGGAAGATAGAGTGATGGGGAAGATAGAGTGAAGGGGAAGATAGAGTGAAGGGGAAGATAGAGTGAAGGGGAAACTAGAGTGAAGGGGGAATAGAGTGAAGGGGAAGATAGAGTGAAGGGGAAGATAGAGTGAAGGGGAAACTAGAGTGAAGGGGAAACTAGAGTGAAGGGGAAGATAGAGTGATGGGGAAGATCGAGTGAAGGGGAAGATAGAGTGAAGGGGAAGGAAGAGTGAAGGGGAAGATAGAGTGAAGGGAAGATTGAGTGAAGGGGAAGATAGAGTGATGGAGGATGATAGAGTGAAGGGGAAGGTAGAGTGAAGGGGAAGATAGAGTGAAGGGAAGATTGAGTGAAGGGGAAGATAGAGTGATGGAGGATGATAGAGTGAAGGGGAAGATTAACGAAAGCCAATGCAACTGATTTGGCTAGAAGAGGGGCTAGTTACATTTCTTGCTTTTGAAATTTTAAATACCTAATAAAATTAAGTATTTTACAAGTCACGACTAATTCAGAATAAGGCAACATGAATTATATTTCCTCGAGTGTACCTACAGCTAACAGCAGATCAAGTGTAACACTTTGGACCGTTCTTATTATCTGCGTCATAAGAGTTGAATTCGTACTGTAAGTGTTACCGTTGATCTTCTGTTGTACGTACATAAATTACAAGGTAAACTATGACAGCGTTCACTAACTAAGGTTCCTAGTTAATAAAGCCGTCAGGAACAGAAACAATTACTAACTTACGCTAACATCTAAATTTGTACTGACTCTCATTAAAAACCTGCAAAACCCTTAAAGCCTTGATATTGGAGAACTAGTTAAGAGTTAAGGGGAACCAAAAGCTGTTACCCCTTATAAGTTGTTATCGCGAACACATAAATACCTGCCCTCTTACCATGTACTCTTATAGCAGGATTACATCAATAATACTTTATTATTTCGTACCATGACGTCCTTAATAAGCTTACTTTAAGGTCGCCATGGTACGAAATAACAAAGTATTATTGAAGTAATCCTGCTATAAGACTTCATGGTAAGGGCCCATGTCGATATTGGTAGTCAAAAGTAAGTACTTATCTCAATTAGGAACAAATTAAGTACATTTATGTATGTGTACCTAAAATAATTATATATCATTTAATTTTTTTTTAAACAGTGACGCGAAATTAAATTGTTGAAAATCTATCAAAAGTGCTGAAATTCAAATAAATGCCAAGTTAAAAAAAACACTTTTGAAAGAAGTAACTTCTAACTTGAAACATGATTAGGTACGGATAACAGCAGATCAATGATAACACTTGCTTGCAGTACGATTTTAAATCTTACGACGCAGATAATAAGAACGGTCCGAAGCAGTTAGGTATTCGTAGTTAAAACTATTCGTAATTAACTCCATAACCTGCCAACTTAAAAGTTAATATTACGTAACCTGATTTAGTTCACATGGTTAAACACAGTGATTCAACGATTTTAAATATTTTTTTTAGGAAACTAGGAAACAGTATTTCCTAAATTACAATATAACTTTTAATTCAACCGAGCCGCAAACGCTAATTACTGAGATTGAATTCCGTAGAACTCTTAATACCGTGATATTGCATTTCCCCTTCCCCTTTATTTGTAAGCCTGTGATTCTGAGTGCAAGGGGAAAATCCCCGGGACTTCCCGGAAGACTAATTTAATTAAACTTAGAGCACAAAGTAAGAACCCTATTCTACCGCATTTACTGTTCTCGATATAAAAAGTGGCATTTTTGAGATAGTCCATTTTACGCGACAAAAATGGACGTAAAATTATAAATTATTAATTTCAGTGAAGAAATTAGAGATGTCTTAAAGTCGCAACACCCAAAATTTACGCTGACGAATTTCTATTTTAAACTCTATGTGTAGCATTCAGAATGAAAATCAAAAGCTGCTGTATTATCGTCGCAGTTTTTACGTCGGCCAATGAAGCAATATATTAATTACTTATTAATTCATAACAATAACAAATATTAAAAAGCCGGCTTCTGTTATGTCGTAAAATCCCATCATCAAAACGATATCTGACCTCATACTTCGAAATGAATAAAGTTACACAGAAATTGGCTTAAAAATAATGTGTGCTTAAAAATCTTTTGTCCTTTATAAATAAATAAAAAATAAAAATTGTTTATTTAGGACAGGGTTCATAGATGTTAGTAAAATACAATAAAACAACTTACAAACTAATGTACAAAACCAACACAAGTAAAATATTAAAAATTAAAAAAGGACGTCCCCGGACCCCATTTTAAGTCAGGTGTTTCCCGCCCACCTATTATGGTCAAATAAAGGTTTTTTTATTTTATTTAAATATCGTTTTGATCACTTGTACACTCGAAAAACATCAGCTACCATTGTGCAATCGGGTAAAAGTGCTGCACTTTGAATTTAGCTTAGACCAACTTATATTTGTCATGGGAATTGTGCTATTCCTCTCAAATGTACCTATATGGAATTGTCACGTCTGTAAACGTGAGCGTTAAGTAGCACATACACTTCAACAATAACTATGAAACGAGTCACCTAATGCGCGCAAGGCCTTACAGTTAGAAAAACAAATCAACTCGTTCGAAAGACAAAAACAAACGAAACCCAAATCGAACTGGCCGGAAAAACAAAAGGGTACTCGAAACGTGCTGGCACACAATAAAATAAAAGTACGACGTATCCCCCTCGAAATTGATAAACAAATTGGTGACTTAATGAGTTTTATTTGTGTAGACATTGAGGTCCAAATTCCGGTAACCCAGGAGCAAAGACTTTCCGCCGGGAGCACTGTGTTGCCAAGGTTAAAAAATTGAAACGAAAATCTGTGCACTGTGTCGAAAGGTGCGACCTCTGTGCCTGGTTGGGAAGTCGGGGAGGGTTCCGGGGGTGGGGGTTAGACGGTGCGGGGGGTGTCGCCAGGCTCCGGGGCCGTAGCTTACATAACGTTGAGAAAAGCGGATGTACAACCCCCGGCCGGTTGGCGTCTCGCTCGCACTTTGTTAGGGTGCGTGTAGAGATGAGGGATTTTTCTTGCGTTTTAACCAAAACGCAATGATGTATGAATTCTATGCAATAATGTTGTTCAATCTTTCGTACGTAGGTATAAGTATATATATACTGATGCTGCTATTCATAAACCTAGTTAAACCTCACTTCCCTTAAAACGCGTTGCTATCTCTTTCACACATCGTTAAAAAATGTTAAGATAGAAAGCGATAGGGTCTAAACGGTGGCGTAACTTTAAATCACGTTTATGAATACGCGCCTATGGCAACAATCCGTTTAGTTTAACATTTTTGTGATGTATATTTTTTTGTGAGTTTAATGACGAAACTATGTATGATCAATGAATATTCTAATATTCTTTACCTACTATGTATAACCAAACCAACTCAACATAGAAAGCGCTTATAAAGGCAAATGTTCAAGTTGAGAACCTTTTTGTCAAAGTCACGAGATATTTTTAAAAGTGAAAGTCTCTACCTACTCTACCTCTAGGTGTCGCTTAAGAAAATCCACCTTTGATTGTTCATAATACTTACCTAAATATTAGAAGGGGAAAAACATTTTACATAAGTACCTGACTATTTTGTCATAAATATCCTTGAAAATATAAGAAATAAAAAATAAAAAATAGTGTCAGAGTTATGCAGAAAAGAAATCGGTACTAAATGCTCAGCCCGTCCGTTTCCCTATACAACAACTTAAACAGTCAAATATTCGCAAAGAAAACCACTTCCCACCTACACAGAGCCTTAGCTCAGCCCGCACATGTGCCGATCGTGCTGACATTTACGTAGTGCGCCCCGTACCGCCGCGTAGACGACCGTTTCCAATGCGCAGTGAAAACAAAACGTTCGAATTTTAAAATAATAACAATAACTCTTCATATTACCAGTTTTAATTCGTTAAAAAAAACAAAAAGGTGCCAGTATTTTTTGTTTTTATAATTTTGAGTGCGTTCAGAAATTTTTGTTGCGGATTTGGAAGTGTGACTGGAAAATCGCCAGGGGTGGATTTCCCTGGGAGAGCATTGCTATAGCAACGGATGACGTCAAGTTCACGGGCGGTTGGTGCATTTTCGTTCAATAATTCACTGGTTTTCGTTCTGCAATAGTGGGATTCTGTAATTGGAGAACGAAAATTTAAGAAGCGAGGTGAGTTTTCTAGAATATTAATACTGCATGGTTATTTGTGTAGTCAATACTATTTATAGGGAAGCATTTTTAATTTAAATAATGATGAATTATCTTAGTAGAATAATAATTGCTTAGAAAATAAGAGTTATGATGTTGACTTTAAGTAAGTGTTTGCTAAACCACAGGTTACGCGTTTCCTAATTTTTAATTATTAATTACCTAAGGTGGTTAAGTTACTTTGATTATCCCGCTGAATGAAGCTCCTATGAACTAGGTTAACTGGAAGAAGCTATATTTTACAGTTAAGTGTGTTATTTACAGAGTTTTAATTATTTGTAATTTATTTTAAACTAGTCAATATGACGTAAGTTCAAAGTATATTTTCAAAATGAGGAGAGAAAACAGAGTAGGTAATAATAGTAGTATCTTCTATAGGAGATCAATGATTTTAGGCATTGATCTCCTATAGGAGAATAAAATAGATAATATTGAGCTTACGTTTTGCTAAGCTAATAAATAGGTAGGTAATTAATAAGGAAAACCGTCGCCTCGTAGTTCCGTGCCTTCCGTAGAATGACTAATCAATTAGGCACTTAAGTAAAATAACGAAGGGATATTTTAACCGTTACTTCAAATGGAAGACGTTATTAAGTACGATTAAAAACCAATTACGCTCCAGTCTTTTGACAATAAAACAATATGCTTACTTAAGACCGACCGTTGGAAAGGAAACACTTAATAAATTGGAACTTCGTTTTTTTGGTATTCGAAAATTGGTAATCAAAACTTGTTGTTAATTAAGAACAAATAAAAATAATAACCATATTGTAATAAGGACTTATCGTGTTTATTCCTTGAGAGCTAGTCAGGGATTTTCTTAGGAATATGTAATAACTTAAAATATATTGGTCGCTTTATAAAGAGCTTAGCAAACGAATAGTAGATGCCACTGGTGACCCAAGAGCTGGCAGCTACCTCGCGCAACGGATTAGCATCGCGATCCAGCGAGGTAACGCTGCCAGTGTCTTGGGTACTCTTCCTGTAACTAAATTTTTTTAAAATAGTTTAGAATAGGTTTTTTTTAATATTGAATGGTTCTTTTTTATTTTATATTGTACCTTTTTGAAATAAACCCTTAATAAAAAATATAAAAAAAAATACTTAAATTAAATAAATATTTCAGGAGTAACATAAATTAATATATACAAATAAATGTAAGTATCTGAAATTATTCAAGCATTGCTACTTGTTAATTTTAGGTAAATTTCATATTTTTTGTTTGTTTTTATTGGAAAACATTGATAACGTATGATGCGATTGACAACTAGGTTCATATTTGACATGTAATATTTTTAATATTTAACAATAAAAAAAAACTTTTTTCCCTAAATCTGACAGATTCAGTGACAGCTATCATTAGCAAAAAATTTAAAAGAGTTTTATTAAATTGATTTTCACAAAACTGTTTTTTTTTTCATTAATCAAAAGAGCCTTTATTAAAAATTAACCTACATTACAATTTAACTCTACAAGCTTCCAATTCCCATTATTCCTACGTCTAAGTTCTGTCAGTTCAGCACAAAACATTAATTTGCTTAGGTCAGACATTTTACACATTATGTAGAGTCCATTCTAAACGAATTTCTGTTATAATCAGTTGAACTGAACCAAAAGCTCTCAGAAATTTAAATAGGATTTCTAATTATGTTATCTGGGTTAGTTGTAAAGTTTAATTTGTATAATCTGATACAGAGGAAAGTGTACGTTAAGGTTGATAATTTAAGGTGAGTATCAAAAATTATTTGACTGATTTTTTGAAAACAGTGAGGACAATTGTTTACAATGAGGAGTTTTTAAAGTGACGGTTAAGAAACAAAAATAGTACCGATAGCTCGGGTAGATGGCACTGATTCAAAATCTGAAGTCAAAATTATAAAGCTTCAATGCCCCGTGCTAACCTAACCCTGTTTAATAGCATAAAAAGTTATAAGTATTTAGTTCATTCGAAATTCGAACCAAGTCAATTATAATATCTAAGTCACAATCACTCATTTTAGCGACTACATTAGTATGTTTAGGGTGTTCTCTTGAAAATGGCGGGAAACGACGGTTGCAAAATTATTTGATAATTTTTGTTTTATTGTCTACGGTGGCTATTTTGAGATTCATATCACGCTAAATTAATCAGAAAATGTTCGCGAGTGACAGTATGGTGAATTTGTTGGATAATTTGAGTAAGATCTGGGGTTTCAAGCTTTTATCAAGAGTTCCCGCTACAAGCTCGGGAGTGAACGTGACTGTCGAGCTGCTTCGTTCAGAGTGATGACGCTACGGCGTCTCCTCTGGAAGGAGACAAGAAGACGCGGCTACCCAGGGTGAAGACGCTACTGTGACTCCCCTGGAGGAAGATAGAAGACTATTATATATTGAATTTTCTGTAACATGACATTGGCAAATGACGAACTGTCGAGTCTATTAATAAAATAAATAAATATGTTTAGGGATAGTTCCCTAAACCAGAAAATCATTGAAACCTTAAGCTCTGCTCTACAACTTAACTACGCGTTAAAACCGTTCTCGCACAAGTTAACTCTATGTTGCAATAAACTTGCCTACGTTATTAGCACTACAGGCTCTAACGCTCCAACTTGACCAGTTTAATTTGACCTCTATGGTCAGCTTAATAGACAATAGTCATAGGTCTGTTTCACTGGTGGTGAATGAGAGATTTTTCTTTCCGAGGCCGTAGTTGCGTAAGGAATGTTGACATTACCGACCGATGGGTATGGTGAATGGGAGTGGAAGGGGTACCATGGGCTCTCGAGGCATTTTCGACTCTATTTACTAACACTACAATGTTATGTTGCTAAGTAATTTGTGATATACCAGTGAAATACCAGAATAAGTGTCTTGTTATGTTAAATTGAGTAGGTAGAGTTAACTCTACCTAGAGTCTTTTTAAGGAATTGACTCTACCTCCTCAGTTTATCATAATAAGACTCTTATTTAGGTATTTTACTCATATTCCGAACATTACTTAGCGACATAACTTTGCAGTGTCAGTAAATAGAAGTATGTAGAGTTTTAATTTTACCTATTCAGATTCACTTACTACATATATTTAGTAAGCGAATCATTATATAAATAATAATAAAAACCGGCCAAGTGCGAGTCGGACTCGTGTACCGAGGCTTCCATACAACGCAACTTAACCCCGTAACTTTGCTCTAACGAAAAGATAAACTAGATTTAGAGACCAACTTATCTTTGCCATTATCAAAATATTTTGTCCATACATCGACATACTCCTGATTAGTTGACCATCTGCAAATTAAGTTTGTAATACCCAAAAATATATTTTTTGATGTAATTTCAAATAACAAAGTGATCCTATAAGGGTTCCTTTTGAGGCCTGTAACCCTACTTTTCTTAGTCTTCTTGTGTACTCTAATCTTTCTACTAGTAAAATAATTTTTAAAATCGGTTTTCAAATTCTTGAGAAAATATCAACCTTAGTTTAGTTTAGTACTTTATTGTACACGAAAGAAGAGTATAAAAATCGGTTTTCAAATTCTTGAGAAAATATCAACCTTAGTTTAGTTTAGTACTTTATTGTACACGAAAGAAGAGTATAAACATTAGAATTTAAAACTAATTTAATTCCCCTGTATACTTTTCTCTGTTTCGGACTGTACCTATTGTTATTCATGGCGAATGCAGTGCCAGCATTACTGCGGATTGCCCTAGATTTGGTTGTCATATTTTAGGCATGCATTAATTTTGCAAATGCATGCAATATGTCGTCTGATTGAAAATAATTGCCGTCTAATAATATGTTTAACTTGTTCTAGTTAATTAACGTTAACTAAAATAGAAATTTGGCCTGCCATTAACTAAATCTATACTTGTTTATAATCAGACTTCAAAAGTTGAATTCAGTATCGATCCTAAAACACAGTACCTAAGTACCTACAATTTACTCTTTGGATATTTTTAGAAAATAATAAATTGTAATGTTTTGATATATTTTTTTGCATTATATGCGCTATGCGAAACAAATATCTTAATTTATCATTAAGATATTTGTTTCGCATAGCGCATATAATTATAATTATATGCGCTATAATTATAAAAATATAATTAGAAATATATTTTTATCTCCATTTATCATGGAGATAAAAATATATTTCAAATTTTTTTTAAACGGTATGTTCGAAAGATACCTATGGAATAACTCATTAGTCACGTTTGGGTATGGCTAATAGCGTATACAGCGTATACATTCGAAGACAGAAATAAGTATACACGTCTCAATAAGGTTGAGATTTTCTCAAGAACTACTGGACCGAATTTAATATTTTTATGCAGTATCTACATAGTTTTAACTTTTATCTATCTAACAGTGAAAGAATTATTGCAATAGGTCAAGTAGTTTTTGAGAAAATCTCATCCTTAAAAACTCTACTGTACACCTTTCTCTGTCTTCGCCGTACCTAAGTGGCTTATACCTTTTACGTCGTGTTTAGCTACCTATCTGAGGATTGGGTATTCAACGAAAGTTAAATCTATCTAAGTGACCATGGTACCACAGCAACAGAAGTGACCCAAAACACAACACGTGTCTGCCGGCTCGAATGTAAATGAATCGCCAAAACAACTTCGATTCGAAACGAGTTTCTTTTTTGTTTTCGAATCGATTTTACTTTATGTATGACGTAATTGTAAAGTTTTATCATGTGGGGAACAGGAAAATAGCAACAAGACTAGATGAAGAATTTGACCGTTAAATTTTTTAAAGTTTTTATGTAAATACGTGCGAACTATTATTGGGAAGACCCAAGAGATAAGATAACGACTATTTACTGAAAGCCTTTGATCTTAGAGAGGTGGAAATTGGATATTTGCCATTATTTATTTATTTATTTTATGAAATAGGTTACCCACAGGGTGTACACCAAAACAATTACAGTGTAATAGTCTACAAAATAATTATGCTAAGTGTCACCCCAATTATAGGCAACAACGGCATGCTTAGAAATACAAGGAAAAGGTTACAATGTATATCGATCTAACAATAAAAATAAAATTCAACAAATTTAGAAAACATTTCAGTAACTAACCTAACCTAACAAACAAACAAAAATCTGTTACTGATGGGAGGCAACCGCTGCCTCTTTAGAATCATCAATATCTATAATCTGTGCCTTAAATCTACCCAATTATATACAACTTAGTAGGTCCTCGATTAGTAAACCGTTGTAACCAGGTTGAATGTCATTCATATCGTTAGTTCAACATGCCATTGTGCCAGCAAGTTCTTTCGCAGATAGCCATAAAGGTGATTTAAAGTTATCCCATAGTAATTTAACGTTTTCAACGAATCCTGAAAGTACAAAACACGGTTTAATGGAAGTGGGTTTAAACTAGGTATATGTTAAGGCGCTATATGGTTGTCAAAAGCAAGAGTGAGACACAAGATGCCCCGCACCGGCGGAGTGAAGAGCACGGCGCAGTGCCTCGATATTCGTATTTTTATGAATTTTGGCAGGGTAATAAAAATACGCCAACAAAAATCAGATTTTTTTTAAACAAGCACTCGAATTTATAGTACCCTATATTTTGATATATATTTTGTATGAATAACTATTTCGGTTTAGATATAATTTTCATTTTAAAAGACATGGAAGGGGTATGTTTGCGTTTTTTTGTATCGAGCGAAGTTTATCCAATCGTGTATCGGTATTCATCAGTCTCTAAATAGACAGCCTAAGATTGCTATATATTTTTTCAGACGTTTAATCTTAGTAGTTAATGCCGTAGGCTTCGTAGAAAAACTGAAAATACGCGCATACGAAGCCTTATTTAGTTATGTTCACGTATCTAAGTATAACCCTTTGATACTATCTCCGGCATCCACGAGTATTACTTTATCAATAGATAAATCAAGAGTCCCTTTTCGCAACACGCAGCTAACTTAATTAAGCAGCGAGTCCACCGCAGATGAATCACCCCCAGGGAAAGGCTTCCACGGCAGTAATAGGTACTAATCCCAGCTCATCAATATTCATTTCGAGTAGTAAAACTATGCAGGTCGGTACGATTTCTTTGGGATACATCTGGCACTTCAAAGAGGAAGAAACGAGTCTGATTACGATCTGTGAAGATATCGAGTTTAACTTTGTTCATTCATTTACGTTTTCTTGAAAGTTTGGGCTTTAAGGTTATAATCAATATGATCTTAATATTGGTGAAACTCGGTGGCTCGGTGGAAGAGCTCCGTGGCTCAGTGGTTGGGTCAATGGACTTGCAATATGTTCGATTCCCAGCCAGGGCAGCCATGTTCCAATGACTTATGCTCGGTTTTTTCGACGGAAAAACTTACGTACATTTACCGAGTGCTCTCAAAACGATGAAGGAAAACATCGTGTTGAATGAAACCTGCATGCCGTAGAAAAAAATCTAAGGCATGTGAAATCCGCCAATCCGCATTGGGCCCGCCTGGTGGATCATGGCCCGAGCTCCCTCGATGTAAGGGAAGGTCTGTGCCCGAGCAGTGGGGACATATAAATAGACTGATGATGATGATTGATGAAACTTCAACTTATGTCTATTGGCTTATATCGTTCAAATCGGTTCTTCTCTCCATAAACTAAAAGTGAAGTGTCTGTCAATAAAGTTAAGAGAGTGATTCGTTAAGTTGAAGGATTTTTAATGTATAAATTTATCTAAGCAAAGGTACTAAATTGTAGAATGACTACTATAAAATTATTGTACGCCATTCCAATGTTGTCATCCACTTTACAATATTATTTATCTTTGCCCTATCGTTCAATTTTGGGTCACTATCGAAAATCCTTACCATTCCTTACAAAAGAGGCTTGAAGCACGTGTGGACTGTGGAACTAGGGTGGAATATTGCTCAACTGGTGTGTAAAAGAGGAACATTCAAATATGTCTCCAAAATATCTTGTAGCTATTGTTGACACAGTTACGTTATACCTTCACGGTCAGCGATGATGGTAACTAGTTAAATCCTTGAAAGTCATCAGTGTGCTCTACGACTGTGTTATGCTCCCATTAAAATAATAGTATAAAATTAGACAATAGACTCTATTATATAAATAAGTATACTACCTATAACAAAACAAAATGTACCTATAACCGTAGCCCAAATCAAGTGTCTTATTTTATAAACAATAACTACCCTACCCTACTAACATTTTAAACTGTTCTGTGATCGTTGCATAGTTATTTTCACATTATTAGACCGGATCACTTTATTTTCACAATGATGAACAGGTTCGATCAATCAGTACCTTCAGTGTTACATCACAACATGTAATTAGACGATCATATTAGTTTATAAAATAAGACGCTTGATTTGGGCTGCGGATTTCATTGGAGTATTTTTTTTTAATTTAATAGATGTCTCGTATCATAGGTACGTACAACATTAAACAAAGACGAGTGAGAGAGGCTTATTTCCATATAGTTTTACAGAGGAAAAGAACCAAGCCCACAAAAATACACAAAACCAACTGCATATTTTTTTATTGCAGCTGTATTTTTGACGTTATGATTTAAATTTTACCGTCTCTTGAACTATTCACTCAAAAAGCCTATTATTTTATGTTTCAACTGATTTTAATTCGGTTTTCACAGTTGCCCAGCACAATGTACTTACCTATTTAAATTAATAATTTAAATAAGTTTAAATTTGTATTTACATTTACATAAACCAAGCATATCGCCCATGTCTTCCACATGCTGCGGGGTTCCCTGAATAATTAATTCCCCACTTTATTGTAGAACAAAATAGACATAGATAAATTGAACTGTAAAAACTTGATTATTGATTTAAAATGTTTATTGTTAGATTGCTGTATGCAAAGTGCAGTGTCGACTGCACTTTGCAATGTACGATCCATACCTCCATCGTCACTTCCAATATAGCCGATACGTAGTCAACAGCCCGTTAACGAGCCGAACGTTGATTTCTCACTTTATGGACTATGAAAAGCTATTATGGGTTGTGTTATTATTAGATACATTGGCATTTACGTCACCTTTAGCGGACCCAACATTATGTTTTTATACACCACACGAGACGATAAGTTCAGCGACAAAAGTGTCATTTATATCCACCCAAGATGTTTTAAACTCACCAACACCACACGATGAGACAGCGACAAAAGTATCACTCGACAAGAGTCCACTCTTAAGTCTGTAACTACCAATTTGGTAGTGCCAAACAGGTGAACGGATTTTGATTCAGTTCGTATTTGTTAGTAGTTGAAAAGCTGTATAGATAGTTTAATTTTTAAGCATTAAACTATGCTTGGTGAACAAATTAACTCTAAATCGATCTATCTAAGACAGACTAGTGTACAGTAGAGTTTTTAATATTGAGATAATCTCAATAACTACTTGACCTATTGCAATAATTCTTTCACTGTTAGATAGATAAAAGTTAAAACTATGTAACTGTACAATAATTATTAAATTCGGTCCAGTAGTTTTTGAGAAAATCTCAACCTTATGGGGGCTGTATACTATTCTCAGTCTTCATGTGTACCTACTCCATATTTTATCGTATTGTCAATGATCTATTGCAATGCTGCAGGCTGAACAATACGTATTTTTATCGCATAATGGATTCCTGCGCCTATTGTACGTACGTCATTTCACGCTTGTTCAATTCCATTTAGTTCATTTAGCTGTATTTCCTTGTTTACCTATATTTTGTGTACTTATTTTATTTATTTTATTAATGGACTCGACAGTTCGTCATTTGCCAATGTCATGTTACAGAAAATTCAATATATTCAATAGTCTTCTATCTTCCTCCAGGGGAGTCGCAGTGGCGTCTTCACCCTGGGTAGCCGCGTCTTCATGTCTTCATCCAGAGGAGACGCCGTAGCGTCATCACTCTGGACGAAGCAGCTCGACAGTCACGTTCACTCCCGAGCTTGTAGCGGGAACTCTTGATAATTGCTTGAAACTTCAGATCTTGCATAAATAATCCAATAACTTCACCGTACTGTCATTCGCGAACATTTTCTGATTAAGTAAGTTAACGTGATATTAAACACAAAATAATCCCTGTAGACATTAAAAGGAAAATTATCAAATAATTTCACAACCGTCGTTTCCCGCCATTTTCAAAAGAACATTTGTGTACTTATTTATAGATTTACTGCAATTTACACAAATGTAGCTACACTGAAAAATAGCACGGTTGACTGTGGCAACTTTTACCAAGCTGTTGATTTCTAACAACTACGGTCTTGTCAGTGAGAGCAAATAATTGTAAACAATAACCAAACTAGCTAGGAGAACAAATAGTCATCATCATCATCAGCCCATATCAGTCCAGATGTAGGCTTCTCCTAAAGCACGAGGTTATCCCTCCATCTGGTCGGGGGGCGGCCCACATTTACCCGTTCGTGGCATCCATTCGAGAACTCGTCTACCCCATCGGTTATCGGTTCTACGACAGATGTGACCAGCCCTCTGACACTTCAGTTTACTGTTTATAATAGTTAGCAACAATTGCAAAACATTTAACTGTCCCTATAGTTTGTAATGTAGGAAACCACAGCTAATCTTTTCTTTCCGTATAAGATTTCGGAGTAATATACTGAACTTTACCACGGGAAAACATAGAGTTCCTATGGAAAACTTGCTTGGGGCATAATATTTATGTATAGCTAAATTGAACTTGCCCTTTTTACCCGATTGCGCAAGGAGGGTTATGTTTTTCGAGTGTATGTATGTCTAATTCTTTTGGCACGCCCTGTAGCTTAAACGGCTTGGTGGATTTTAAGATATGTCGTTAGATTCATATTTATTGTAGGATATATAGACTATAAAAAGTTAATCAAAGAGGCTTAATTTTTTTTATCTCTAACAATTTCTTATCTCAATTATTTATAACATTCCCGGACTTTCCACTTGGCTTGAGATTGTGCATAGTTTTAAATAGTAAGTACATCATTACACTTTCTTTGCCCTGAGAGATGTAAATGTAACAATCCTTACAGGATAATTTTCCAGCTTCTGACTTCGTTAATAGAGTCGCGAGGTCAAATCCCGAAGGAATTTTTTTACAGGAGAGTCTCATTATTTTGAGTGACAACCATAATAAGGAACATTCCTCTCTGAATTTCTACTAAAATAACTTACCTTTTCCTTCTATTTTTTATGAAAATACAAGCCTTTGTTCATATAACGTTATCGGTTAGGTATAGGAAATTCTCAAATAATAAACCAACATGGAAATTATTAATACTGTACATTTTCTATCTCAGAGAGTTTTCTGTAGACAAAGAAAATTGTAATTATATTATTTATTTATTATCAATTTCTCCTGAAAGCTTATAGAGTACCTACTTAAAAGCTCTTGAAAATTAATAAAACAAAGGAAATGACATTGCCACATTTGGCTTATTCCACTATTCCCCGTTGACAATCCCCGTCAACGGGGATTAGTGAACTTTTTGTTCATTAATCCCCGTTAACGCCAATTGGAGCTTATAATGGGGATTAATGAACTAAAAAGTTCATTAATCCCCATTACGTTAAAAATAAAATACTAATGTAAGAATCAGGTACCTTCTATTTATTATTGGATAAGAACTCACTTATTGATTATTTTTATAATCAAATTTAATTAAATTTAAGCCTGATTACAATACTTAAAAAAAATTTACTTGAAAATTTACAAAAAAAAGAAGAAATCAGAATCACAAACGTTGCTATCAACTTTTATATTACCTTAACTATTTTAAAAACATTCAGAGCTCCTCGGAGCCTGAGTAACCGATTCATCACCATTTATAATAAAATCAGATTTTT
Source organism: Tachystola acroxantha (assembly GCA_963506565.1). Taxonomy (NCBI): domain Eukaryota; kingdom Metazoa; phylum Arthropoda; class Insecta; order Lepidoptera; family Oecophoridae; genus Tachystola; species Tachystola acroxantha. The sequence continues at coordinate 3,472,000 of OY735879.1, read as the reverse complement.
AACTATTAGTTACGTTTCTTCAGTAAAATGACAGAACTATTAATAAGAAAACATAAGTACTATAAAATAAAATACAGGTAGTTACTTTCAAGTAATGACAGATTTTACATTTTAATCGTAGGTATTAAAATCACAGTTTAAAGACATTGCCACATTTCAATGGAGCTTTGCCCCACCTACAAAACTACGTGACCATTTAAGCTGTACCTATCATTTTGTTGGGGACTTATTACAGGTTTCATATTGCATAATCATAATCAGTATCATTTTCTACTACTCTAGCAACTCCTATAGAAGAATAACAAAAACAATCAATAAATCGCTTCGATTTCTTACTATTTTCTGAATCCTTTATTAAGCTGTTTTTTTCTAATCGCAACTTGTACAAAACTATATTTTAAACCAATAATTTTAATAAAAAACGGATATATTTTTACATTTATTCGTCAACTTGCGGTTGATGGTGGGGCAGAATCTGGCATTGTCATTTGTCGCGATTAATGCTTTTCATTGTTTTTTTTCTGCAATGCTGCTGTGAGTAGATATGTATTATCTATGGTGAGTAGGCGACTGAGCAAACCATTGGAATTAGGTACCGAAAATAGTAAAGGTAATATAAAAGTTGATAGCAACGTTTGTGACTCTGATTAATTTTTTTTGTAATTTTTTTTTAAGTATTGTAATCAGGCTTAAATTTAATTTAATTTGATTATAAAAATAATCAATAAGTGAGTTCTTATCCAATAATAAATAGAAGGTACCTGATTCTTACATTAGTAATTTATTTAAAAAAAATTGAAATGAAATTTATTGATTGTTTTTGTTATTCTTCTATAGGAGTTGCTAGAGTAGTAGAAAATGATACTGATTATGATTATGCAATATGAAACCTGTAATAAGTCCCCAACAAAATGATAGGTACAGCTTAAATGGTCACGTAGTTTTGTAGGTGGGGCAAAGCTCCATTGAAATGTGGCAATGTCTTTTAACTATTAAACTGTGATTTTAATACCTACATAAATGTAAAATCTGTGATTACTTGAAAGTAATCACAGATTTTACATTTTACTGAAGAAACCTAACTAATAGTTAAAAATCTGATTTTATTATAAATGGTGATGAATCGGTTACTCAGGCTCCGAGGAGCTCTGAATGTTTTTAAAATAGTCAAGGTAATATAAAAGTTGATAGCAACGTTTGTGATTCTGATTTCTTTTTTTTTGTAAATTTTTAAGTATTTTTTTTTTAAGTATTGTAATCAGGCTTAAATTTAATTAAATTTGATTATAAAAATAATCAATAAGTGAGTTCTTATCCAATAATAAATAGAAGGTACCTGATTCTTACATTAGTATTTTATTTTTAACGTAATGGGGATTAATGAACTCTTTAGTTCATTAATCCCCATTATAAGCTCCAATTGGCGTTAACGGGGATTAATGAACAAAAAGTTCACTAATCCCCGTTGACGGGGATTGTCAACGGGGAATAGTGGAATAAGCCCCACATTTCAATGGAGCTTTGCCCCCCACTTTTGGTCACCTACGTGACCATTGAAGCTCATATATCATTTTGTTGGGGACTTATTACAGGTTGCATATTGCATAATCAGTAGGAGTCGCGAGAGTAGTAGAAAATGATAACAAAGACTTCATTGTCTACATATATATCATATTGCATAATCATAATCAGTATCATTTTTTACTACTCTCGCAACCCTATAGAAGAATAACAAAAACAATGAATAAATCGCTTCGATTTCTTACTATTTTCTGAATTCTTAATTAAGCTGTTTGTTCGACTCGCATGCTGTACAAAACTTTATTTTAAAGCAATAATTTTAATAAAAAAACGGAGATATTTTTACATTTATATGTTATCTTGTTCATCTAGCGGTTGATGGTGGGGCAGAATCTGGCATTGTCATTTTATTCTAACTCATATTCAGAATTTCTCGTACGCAGATGCAAGGATATTTGGGATATTGAAAATAGCCTGAATTGTAGCCTCGGGGAGGATTGACAATCTTTGAAGAAATGAAGGAGTATTGAAAACGTCTATTTTGAAGTGGATGATATGCAAATACATTTATTTAATTTCAAATCCGGTCTCGGATTTCGATTACCTATTGATTTTATTGAGTAAGATTCATTGGGTAAGTAAGTAGTTTGTTTTTTACATTCTTGCTACATGCTTATGTCTATCTTATTGTAGGTCGATGGCGCAATGGCTGGGTCAATGGACTTGCGATACGGAGGTCCCAGGTTCGATTCCCAGCCAGGGCAGCCATGTACCAATGAGTTACCCTCGGTTTTTTCCACGGAAAAGATTACTCTCAAAACGGTGATGGAAAACATCGTGATAAAATCTGCATGCCGTAGAAATAAATCTAAGGCATGTGTAAACAGCCAATCCGCACTGGGCCCGCGTGGTGGCTCATGGGCCTTTACCCTCGATATAAGGGAAGGTCTGGGGACATATGACTGATGATGATGAACAGAAAGAGAAACTGAAGGGAGAGTATTCAGTATCAATAACGGACAACTTTTATTATAAAAACCCTGTGTATAAAAAAATTTATTCCATCCAGCATCTATTCGGATCTTTAATTTTTTTTATGTTTTTATTTGCACTCGATAAGTTCTCACTTCCTTTATAAGTACAATCATGTATCGAATAGTGATTGAATGATAAGGCTTAATATTGGACGATGGTCAATGGCCCAAACACATGTCGCCATAGCAACATTATTTGATTCGTAACCATCAAATCTATTCCTTAACCTAAACGCAACGTGCCTCGGACCGCAGAGCACGATAAGCAGTTGATCCCGGTTGCTGTCGCTCGACCGTCGTCAGCCCACGTCAGAGGCCTAGGGCAGCCTTTTTGGTCACTAAACCATACGAGAAGACAGAAAGAAGAACGCAACTGTCGCTGTCATTCATATGCTACATCCTAAAAGAGTGAGCGGGATGCCAAGCTAGCCACGATTAAAAGCATGCGGCACTCTGTTATCGACACAAGTGACCCTTAGTATCAGCACATGTTTGCCAATTTATAAAAAAAACCATTTAGCAATAACGACAGATGTCAGGACTCCAGAGCAATGAGGGTCAATCTCTCACACCTGCTGTGAAGTCAGCACGCCCACTTTTAATCAGGCCTGGCGCCAATTAACGACTCGGTCGGGACTGGCTGATTCTTTTGCTAATCAGATTAAATGACTATGCCAGATTCTGCCCCACTATATAAAAGTTGTACAAGACAACGAATAAATGTAAAAATATCTCTGTTTTTTATTAAAATTATTGGTTTAAAATAAAGTTTTGTACAAATTGCGATTCGAAAAAAACAGCTTAATTAAGAATTCAGAAAATAGTAAGAAATCGAAGCGATTTATTCATTGTTTTTGTTATTCTTCTATAGGGTTGCGAGAGTAGTAGAAAATGATACTGATTATGATTATGCAATATGAAACCTGTAATAAGTCCTCAACAAAATGATAGGTACAGCTTAAATGGTCATGTAGTTTTGTAGGTGGGGCAAAGCTCCATTGAAATGTGGCAATGTCTTTTACTTATGCTAAACTTAGTTCGTAGTGCTTCAAAGTGAAAAACCTAATAACCCAAAAGTCTAATGCCAGGATGATTTTCGTTTTAGGCATTTTGCATTATTAAACATTTTTATTTTTAGGCAATAATTATTCGTTATTTGTCATTTTGCGCTCTCGTTACGCTGCTTGTTCATTTAATGATAACTTGAAGCTTATAGAAGTCTTTGCCTTTTTATTTTTGCATGGAGTTCTAAAGCCACCTATATTAAATTGATATGATCTTAATAAAAACAATAATTTATGTGTGACGATGTTACTTAATGAAACTTACCTTGTTATGGGAAGTTAACGAATTTCGACTAAGTACAAAAAACTCATAAAGTCGAAATTCGTTAGTCTAACTGACAAACAGGCATTTACATAATCAACAAGATGACCATGAAGTCAGGTAGGTATTATGTGAGTATTTCCCAAAAGAAATGTACGTCAGGAAAAAGTTGTAACGAAATATTGTCACGAAATAGTTGACGTCGTTACGAAAAAGCTAATGTTAGGGTAAGTGTACACTTGTAGGGAAATTTTTTTAAAGGAATTTTTTTTCAACATTATGTAATAGTTTTTAGTTTTTTACATAAGTAAATTAAAGAATAATTTTTTTTAATACAAAAACATAGTATGCCTGCCATAGTATATACTATGAACAGCTGAATTATGGGTATTCCAGCAGCTGGCTAATAGATAGGTTCAAATAGTCCCAGCTTTTATAAATTCAATGTATACTCAGCTTTACTTCGTACTTTTTCCTCACGTAACTAAACGTGACGAAATAGTAAGAGAAAAATAACTTCAAAATGGTTTAGTGAAAAAACGTTATGTCAAAACAATCAACGGATATAATACAATGAACACATTGATTAATCTACATACATTACAGTTAACGAATACAAAATAAAAGTACTTACCTTGAACGAAATGAGATTTGATTTTTTGTAACTAAAAAGTATAACACTCACCAAAAATACTGTGACTCGTTTTGCAGTGAAAACAAAATGTCAGTGACAACTGACTATTAGCCAATCAGAAAGATTTTGGTGTTGCCAGTCCAACATACTACGGATGCGTTCGGAAATTAGAATAAATACGAGAAGTCGCGTCAAGAAAAAGTGTGTAACTAAAAAGTGTGAAACGTGTGTCAAATTGTTTTTTGGAATTGATACCCATTTTTATTATGAAACCATTAACAGAGTAACTTTATATCTTAAACCTCATTGCATAAGGTACTAAACAGAAAAGCAAAAAATTAATATTGACTACTTTTAGTATATTTTCTGACACAAAAAAAACGTTGTTGTGTGCAGTGACATTTAGGTTTTTATATGAAAAGAAAAAAACAATGTGGACAGAAAGATGCCTTACACTATTACAAAAAGACTTTTGCAGTATCTGTTGTTACAATTCAACTGTGAAATAGTTTAACTTGACATGTACACCAATTTCTTGAAAAAAATATGCATATTTTTTTTTAAAACTTGCAAAAAAAATTGCGACATATTTTTTTCGCATATTGTACAACAGTTTTGAGAAATACTCATGTAACAAAGATACCTAAACAGTCAGAGATTTTTTGACTAGACAAACTGAGGCTATTGACATCTAGACGTGCGAATTTTTCTCCATACGTTATTTCTAATAGTCCAATTGTGACCATTCCATAAACACTTATGTCTACAAGCTAGTGTGAATGACCTCACTATGTTAACCAACCAACCTTTCTTTTAGTTGACCTCATATACTACTTTCCTATTTGAGATATCTGTATTTGTTGAAGTGATAAGTGAATTCCTTTGGCATTGCACTGAACTAAAGATATTGTAGATAGAAGGTGCCATTTCTCAGAACCCGACACGTGCGTACCGGTTCTATCTATGGAATCCTCCTCCCTAATCGTTGCCTCAGTGCTGAGGATTGTGACCCTCAACAGCAGGTGCCGTCTTGGCATGCATGAACTGGCGCCAGGAGACACGGCCTTGTGCTCTTCTCACAGCCTCTTCAAAGGGCACGCCGAGGATTCTGAACCACATCATTACCCGTTAAAGTTGTAAAATGACAGGCTCATATCTGTCTCACTGATGCCAAGTAGAGAAATATCATGTTGAGCCATCTCCATTTCCACTATGCTTAACTTTCCAGGGCGAAGTAGCCCTCTAACTTTTCATGTTCCGTAACGATACTCCCACGATCTATGGAATACTAGAATATAAATTAAAGGGCTGGTAATTTCTCAGACACAAAATGGCATTTTGGCTCGTAAATATTCTCTCTTCACGTAGTTTAGAGACCAAACATATTGTCAGAGTTCTTTAGAACGCCCATTAGCCTCTTATATGACCTACGACTGACAACGAGGACCTCGCTTAACTGCTTTTTGAGGCAAGGAAGGGCTTCTAATGAAAATGTTACTAACGATCTTCTATCCAGGTACCAACCGCGCACAATTTGTACGATCCTTTTCAACGCGTATTCGCATCTAGACAACAGGCCTCACTAGCGCAAACAATCTTGTAATTGGAACTATCTAGTCTGTTATACGAGCGACCTTCGTGATGATGTGTGGGACGCGAGAGGGTCCCCTTCAAACGGATCCCCGTGATCACTCAGACTGTCTGATTGGTCGAGGATCCATATAATTAAGGGTCTGTATTACACCGGAAGGAATACTGTTTCCTATAACGTTGCATGGCTTCCTTATTCTGTAGTTACATCTGCGTCACTGGTTTTATTTCCTGTAACACTTGTATAAGGATTCTTCTTTTTATAGTCTATACCTGCACTTATTGTATTAGGTAATATATATATTTTATTATTTATTAGATAGCTAATATTAAAATTGAGTTCTCGATATTTCGGCATCGTTCTACAATAACCAGCAAAATATATATCAAAATGTATTATAAATACGATAGCATATTTTTTTAAATCTGATTTTTATTGGCGTATTTTTATTTCCCTGCCAAATTCATAAGAATACAATTATGGAGGCACGTGTCGTGCTCTTCACTGCGCCGCTGCGGGGCATCTTCTGTCTCACGCTTGAGTTTGACATATGGTAGCGCCTTTCTTCTCGTGATCAATAAATAAGAAACGTGATTTTGTCATCGCCGCCAAGTCTAATCTTAAACCTAAGCGCAACTGTCACTGTCACTCCTATGGTACATCGCGTAAGAATGAGCGGGACGCCCGCTTAGCGACGATAAAATTCGTAAATATCGGAACCTCAATCCTAATTAGTGTTAAACACGGTAATTCCAGTTGAATCTTGATATAATGTGTGCAAACGTGTGAGCTTAAAAGTTCTATTATAATTGTAAATTAAACGAACTTACCTGTTGTGAAGTTCAATTATAATTGTATATCTTAGTCACGAATGTTATTTACTTGTAGTAGACCGATCTATCGCGTCTCTGCTCGCAAATTTCAGAGTCCATAAAAAAAGAAAAAAAGAAGTGTCATGTTTCGCCGCCCCACCCAAACGGCCATTGTAGTTCAAAGTATAAGTATAACTGTTTCATGACAAGTTACTAGGGAGTGTTAGGGGTGGGTGGGACTATTCATATCGTGACTAAGATATACAATTATAATTGAACTTCACAACAGGTAAGTTCGTTTAATTTACAATTGTATATCTTAGTCACGAATGTTATTTACTTGTAGATGTTGAAAGTGTCATCTATCATGAAACAGGATAAATATTCTAGGGCAACTATGTTGTTTTAATTAAGTATTTGCTATATTTACTTCTTCCAACATAATGCAATATGGTCGTTGACGACACAAAAGTTATGAATTATTATTACATGAATGTATGTCCATTTGCACATCAATCAATCTACGTTATCGTTATTAATTGATAGGTATGAACCCCGTAAATTCCAATTTTGTAGTGTACAACATTTGACGGCATGAAGTCACTGAACCATTTAATATGATATTGTGCTGATCAGGTAGGACCTAGTGCAGTAGCATTGTGTATAAGCTAAGGTGGGATTGACAAGCTCTGGCAATTTGAATTATTGGAGTGCAATACGTCTCCATCATAAAATTTAGTGAATGTGTGTGTGATGAATCTACACAATCATTAATTTTAATAAGTTATGATCTAATTGAATATATTGATGTCAAGCCATTTCGCAGCTGATGTATCAGCATGTCTAATGCTTTGAGCAGTAAATATAGATCAGTTCACACCACCAAGGTATATTTGATCTGCTAACAGATTATGAACCCTATGCCTATCAAGGTCTCTTGTGACTTATTGTTAGTACAGTATCAATTTACTTGCGAATTAAACGCGTTTAGTTGAGATAGGTACGCAATGACTATACCTAATAGGTATGTAAGCAATATATAATATTAGCAATATTCTGGATTAAAATGAAAAATTAAATAAATTAAATTTAAATGAGGTTACGTATATTGTTATAGGAGTGGAACTATTTCTTAACCATTGGTTAGGCAGGGTTTCAATAATTCACACCTTTATTAAGGTCTGCACCTGGAGTGCAAAAACTATAAGGAGTATAGTATAAATAAAAACTACTGATTTTTTGCAAGAATCTCCAAAGGTCTCCTTAGAAAGAAGAAACAAACAACCAAAAAATTAATGTTTCAAGCCTGTGACTGGATTCTGGATCCCAGGCAATATGTTGTTAGGTAAAGGCGACATACTGAAGAATCAATCCTAAAGAATTACTTGATCAAGTCGCTATCGTTATTAATTTGAGGGCGTGGTAATTTGGGTAGTGCTGATTTGGCACAATTTAATGAGCTAAGCTTAATGGGCTGAGCAAACATACAGCATATTTAATAGTGATCTGTGAAATAGAGGTATCACATGAATGTATCCTCATAAATGCAACATCACAAGCCGCTTGTCAGAGGCATGTATTGTACTGTTTTGTACATATATTGTACTGCTTTGCTCAAACTAAATCCTGAACTATGTGAAGTACTTGGCCGATTAATTCCCATCAGCGCACCCCTGGTTATGGTTAATCCAAGGTTATGGGTAACCACTGGGTCAATAAAATCACTTTTCATAAATTAATAATTAACAAATAATCAATAATTGATAAATTAATAATTAGTCTGGGCATTAGCACTTAACGCCTTGTATGTACCACATGCATGAGGCAATAAATTGATTTGATTAGAAATCCCTGTAAACAGAGTTTGTTCTGAAATCATATTTTGATTGTTACCTAAATTGAAAATAACGATAATAAACGTAGTGGAAATGTACATAATAAAATCCCATTTCGCATTGTTTTGACTGGCAAGTCTACGAATCCGGTTCGGCGTGCCTGTTTTCGGTTGGATTCGGGGTCTGATTAAATATTTTCTTCTGATGACATTATATATATGTATGTCACACTACACCTTTGTGGCCGCTGTGACCCTTTGGCTTCTACCAATACCTCAATATCAAATAATAATGTATGTAATATATATGTCACTATATAGTTGCCACAGTAGTTTAATAATGTGATTAAATGTGGGTAGGTCCCTAATTGTGTACCTCCCATATAAGGCTCTGGCATGCTATGGTAAAGGTATTGTGAACATTATTTTCATCTAGACATGTGTCCAGCATACGTTTTTATAGCAAGAAAGTTTGAAAGGATTTAAAATACTTAATTGTTGTTTTTAAATTCTTCCCAGAGGGAAAAGGCAAGGCCAACTAGGGCCTACAGCCTGGTCTGATGTAAATAGAATGTCTTGGAAATCGCGTAAATACGCGGGCCTCCCGTAGCAACCCTAGGTCGTTTAATTTTTAAAATATTTAATAGGCACAGAACTTCTTCTGATGATCACTGACCTATCTATTCAAGTGAGTTACTAGTCGAAATCATCTTGTAACTTATGTGGTATTTATATACCTAATTATCTGATAATTATCTTTATTTTATAAGAGTCTATTGTGCTTGGCCCATTCAAATATCTTTGTATATAGCCAACCAACCATAATAATTTTGCAATGCATGCAACGGTTAATGGTCCCAGTCAGCGGGCCAAAATCTCATATTTTGCATTTATTTTGGTTATAAACCCATTATAACATTATGCCAGTAATTTTAGCCATTTTCCTTGTGGAAAGCTAGTGTGGAATCACCTCTGATACAGGGTTATGCTTAAGGGCGGAACAGTTTTTGAAGCCATGAAACATCAATTGTTTGCATTAATACATAATAAAGCCAATTTTCATAATGCTTAAGCTGTCAGGGTAGCTTTATTCAAATATTCTGCACATAAGCATCCAAATATTTGAGTTTTAGTTTGTTTAAAATTGCATACATAATGTCAAAATGTATGTTGATTAATTATTAGGTATTTTGATATAACATACACAACACACAGCACGGCACAGCGATATGAAATGATATAAGCATTTCATAAAATTACAATAAGGGAAAGTCATTTAAGATTCCAAATAAACTGTAGAGATAAGACCTAGTGATCCTAGGTAACATATCACTCATTACATGATTTTGGGCCCCCTCAAGACACTGTATTTGAAACTGAAGGAATTTCCGGTGTCTTTTAAATATTTAAATGTATGCACGCTATAATACAATGTCTATTAGCTTTACAAGTATGTATCAAATTATTTGAGATACCTATTTATTTATATGAATTAATTAAGGCATTTAAAGTGAAGTATCTTAGAAGAATAGGTTTACCCTTTCTCTATTAGATTTGGTATTAACGAAATGAAGGAAAAAATTTGGCCCGGAGTTGGCCTATGCAACTTGTACGGCCGGGGAGTAATTGCCCCATCAGTTGAAAGTTATCCTATATGCAGGTGAATTTCACACCTCGCATACGATTGTATGAAACGACTTGCATACCTAGCGGATATGCAAGAAAAAATCAAATGAATAATTTCACATGTTTTTGATTTATTGACATTTAAATATGTATTATTGATATTTAAGTATGTATGCATGGCAGATTCATCTGTGATACCTGCTGTTTAAGGGGTATTTTATAATCCTCAAGTCATGACAAGGCCGTCTTGTCATTAATAATAATAATATATTGTATAAATCATGTATATAACAGGCACATATACCCGTGAGCCTACCTTTGGGCTAATGCGGGTAGGACTGGTCTGGTGCCGTCCTTGCTGCTGTGTGTTCCATCCAATACTGGTGGTAATACAGGGTTGCTGGTCGTCGTGCTAGGCTGTTCTGGTGTGCCTAGGTTCCACAGAAGATTTTAACAGATTCTTGTTGAATTTGTTGGCTAGGTATAAGCAGGTCACGGAAATTGAAAAGTTTTGATGTTGGTATAGCCAATATGCTGTTTCTTTAGAAATGTTCGCACAATTGCTTGCATTCATTCAATTTATCAGACAAGTTATATTGCAATGATATTTATCAACTGCATCGGTGGTATAAGCGTCTAGACTAGACACATTTTGTAAGTGTTATCGGTATAACAGTCAGCCAGCATCACTGATACAATAGTGTTCAGGACATAATCGTTCCTATTAGGAAGAGATTAAGAGCAGTATCCACTGCAAAAGACAACACAGACCATATGTTTCTGCTTTATTAAATCATCATCAGTCTATTTAGGTATATGTCTCCATGCTCGGGCACAGACCTTCCCTCACATTGCAGGATATTTATTAAATAATTAGTCAAAATTAAAATGTACATATTTTATTTCTGACATCACAGCCTTAGTATTTGAGTTGGAAATAGGAACAATGTATGGCAAGTATAACATTTCTCTGGATCAGGACATCTTGTTTCATTTCTTTATCTAGTGGCCGAGGTATTTTTCCCCATGGGCACCGCTGCGACTGTCTACAGAGTCTGTCTGTTGTTGGCGTTGTTCAAGAATGGACTGTGACATGTCGTCCAGTATGTATTGTAAGAAGGTACATAGTCATACGATCTACTGTACTTTGCCTTTCTATGATTCATTTTAGGTTAGGTTATGTTAACACACTAAACGCCAGACGTGACCTGCCTGAGGCAATACATATCGATTGTTCGCATGTATATCGTGAAAGGAGCCCAGGCTCTCAATACAGCCTCTCGCTGGGAGTGATAGATACGCATCAAATTGTTTGCACGTATGGTCGTGGTGGAAATATCATATATATTCCTCACCCGAGTTTGGACGTTAGACGTCACAACTATCACTCCAAATTACAACCCATCGCATGGGTGTACACTGTACAAGCATCACTAGAAGAAACAACTCTTCGTCACTCAGGTTATTCGTAAACTTCACTTAACCTCACGGCATTTGTTCGATATCTTCCTCTCATCTTCCCCAGGCGATATCAAGCCATTCTAACCAGTTCTAATAACTGATCGAGTACGAAATTTTTCGTTTTCAGCATAATTTTCCATAAATTGTAGGAAAAACACTCACGCGGCATCGACGCAAAGATTAGCAATGGCCGTTTGGGTGGGGCGGCGAAACATGACACTTCTTTTTTTCTTTTTTTATGGACTCTGAAATTTGCGAGCAGAGACGCGATAGATCGGTCTACTACAAGTAAATAACATTCGTGACTAAGATATACAATAGAGCCTACTCATACGATCAAGATCTGCGGGGTTACTCTCACCTCTTATAGCGATCCAGTTTTGGTTCCTAAACTGACAATTTGCTACAATGACGTCAAACATCATTGTATCAAATAGCGATTCGGTTCAGTTTAGGAACCTAAACTGGATCGCTATAAGAGGTGAGAGTAACCCCGCTGAAATTCTGTACATTGTCCTCATCGGAAATCAAACAAAGGCATCCGAATTCCTATAAGTATTCAATTGTAGCATCTATCTAGCACCAGACAAGGGAACCAATGTATTCCCTAATCAGATAAATATATTCGTTCTTTCTGACCGTAATATATACGAGTACGAAGGTCTATTTCTGGAGGTTAGTATCAAACATATTCGTATTTTTCCCGTGACCGTACCACTTCATCCCTTATTCATCGTATAAAAGTAAATCAAATCAACTATGACTACACACGCTCCGTGGATTCAGGCGTCGTTCAATATCCAATCTAATGTACTCAGGGTTGAGCTAAAAGATATCTTAAACTCAACTAGAGACACACACGATTGCGAACACCCAGGCACAGGAAAAGGTCCTCTTAATGTGATGGTACAAATTAGCATAGCCATCCAAGAATGTTGCCCGTGAAGCGATCGATGACATCCGAATGTTATCATGCTGACATTTGGAGACAATCATAATCTTTAACGCTGTTAGCCACAAACGTTTAAAACGTTTTTAATGAAGTGTATAAGTGTCAAAAACACGGTTTTAGGGAAGCTAGGGAAGTGTGGTTATGGATCAGGATAAGGTAGATAGTTATACCTCTAATGTGATGGTACAAATAGAGCCACAGGAATATTGCGCGTGAACTGATCGATGGCATCCGAAAGCTATCTTGCTGACTTTAAGAGATAATCATTATCTTTTAGTTAGACAATAATGAGTAGCTATAAATATCATTGCTATAAAGATTTCAGAGAAATAGAACAGTCAATTTATTTAATAAAAATAAATAATAATAAAATAAATCTTTATTTATCTCGCATCAAAGACATTTCTTAACTTAGGCATAAAAACAATGTTGTCAGAGTTAGTGGCTAACAGGTTCTTAGATGCGAGAGTCTGGTGTCTGAGCTAGGTGTATACCTGTGTTACAGATCACCAGGCCCTCCCCATGTTAGGGGGAAAAAAGTATTTGGTACTACAAGTAGGTATTAGGTACTACTTTTCAGTATGTGTACCGTAATAAATACTACGGCAGAATTAGGTATTATTATGATTATCATTCTCTTGCTCTTCAAAGTAAATAAGGAATTTAGACATTATATTGTCTGACTGTCTGAAATCTACTCGTATTACCAACCCTAGGTGTCGTCCTCGGCCAATTTCTCACGTATAACCCTTCGAGTTCCATCCATTCATCTTGACTTGGGTCGCTATAAAGGTAGTGTCCATCTGACCCTCACTTTAACTTCAGTCTCGGTCCCAAAACATCTTCAGCGAGACTTCAGCAAGCGTTTGTTGAGTCCAATTATCCGTCGCAATTTGGAAACGATATACCTGACACTAGTGAAAATGTTGTATGTTACGAGCAATGTGATCTCAAGAGTATTTAACCGTTACAGTAGTACCTTTTCGAAGATGTCCTTGGCTAGTGATTAGCAAAGAGTAGAAGCAAGACACATCTTCGAAAAGTAGGTTTAAAGAGTAAGAACAGACTTAATTATTCTTTCGGGATGTTTTTTATGATATTCTTCTAATGATTCTTGCACCTCGTTCGTGGTTGTTCTTCTCAGTCGGTGTTTAAGTTTGATCATGAAATTATCGAAATCACGTTTAGTCTTATTAACAACTACTGTATCTCCATTGGTTCAGCAACCTTAAATGAATCTTGTGGCCATCTACGGGTTCACCAAGGAGTGATGCTACAGTTCCCTTTTCTTCGTAAATCTCCTGTCAGTTGGCAATTGAAGTAATTCCACCAGTCTGTAATATTTCAAGTTTAGTAAAACCTTAGGCCCTAGCTCGACGAAGCCAAGAAAATTGGTTTCTTCTGCAACTAAAAAGTGAACTCTAGCTTGGGTCGCCAAGTCTCCGAACCATCCTCCATCTGGTTAGCTGTTTAAAAGTTTTTTGGCACTCAGTTATCCATCGACCGTATCCGTATGCAAATGATTGACCTATTTATCTTGATCAAAGTAAAGCACTTTCACTTTTTGTTTTTCTTTCTACGTTTCATTCTTAATTAAATGTCTTCATTTACAATGACACTATAAGTACTAAAAGACATTGCCACATTTCAATGGAGTTTTGTGACCATTTAAGCTGAACCTATCATTTTGTTGGGGACTTATTACAGGTTTCATATTGCATAATCATAATCAGTCTCATTTTCTACTACTCTCGCAACTCCTATAGAAGAATACCAAAAACAATGAATAAATCGCTTCGATTTCTTACTATTTTCTGAATTCTTAATTAAGCTGTTTTTTTCGAATCGCTACTTGTACAAAACTTTATTTTAAACCAATAATTTTAATAAAAAACGGAGATATTTTTACATTTATTCGTTATCTTGTACAACTTGCGGTTGATGGTGAGGCAGAATCTGGCATTGTCATTTTCGTTGATTCGTTGCAAGCGGTATAAGGATATAATTTAGCAAATACCTAGTGCTAGCACGTTTTGTATGAGTAACCTAAAGTCATCCTACAACTGACCTACACGACCTTGATCGTCTTTGTTACTTATTTGCAACGAATGACCTTGAATTCGTCTACAGCCTTCTAGCTGCACCAATGTTGTTATGTAACAAATGACAACCTTCTTTGGCTATGTAATTTAACGAAAAGTCCTTAGTGGAATAGGTAAGGGTCTCTACATCCTGATGTCCAGCATTATTACAAGGATAACACTAAGTTTTTGAAGAAAAAGAGAGTTCTCTCTTTCAGAAAATCGACCTTTGGATACTCACCAAAAAAACCTTTCCAATAGCAAATCTAACCTAGGAAAGTACACTACCCACTAGGCAGTGGGGTGACCGCGACTTCCAATCGTTATCGTAATCGCTTTCAATTTGACACATGAATGCTATACATTGCTGTTATGTTTTTGTGAGTTTTAACAAACGACAACGAGACGCAGTAATGTATATCGTTCAAGTGTCAAAATTAAAACGATAACGAAAACGATTGAAGTCGTGGTCACCACCCTGGAGTGTCAACAATATTAGAAATGGTCAATCTGAGAAGAGTCATTATAGAAGTGGTCATTTTGGGAAATAGGTAAGTGGCAGGAAGTAGTGGGAGTGGTTAATCTGGGAGATGTTTTTGTATAGGAAGTTGTCAATCTGAGGAGTGTTACCTATAGAAAAGGGGTCATTACATAGTAAGATGGATATGTGGAATGGTGAATTGGGGAATAGTCAATTTAAGAAGTGATCATTCTGGGAAGTGGTTATTTTTCTGTAATGATAAGTAGTCATAGTGGGATGGAATTACTGAAATCTTGGCCAAATGTTCTAACTTAGATATTTTCAATGTTAGTGGGATTATCGATGTTTTGTTTGTTCTGTCGTTTCTGTAAACAAACTGTGTTGGCGTCGCAATTTGTTGAAGTGCCGTTCGTTCGGCGAAAATAATAAAAATGGAGGCTCTGTCATCGTTTAAAACATAGAGGAAAAAATCGCCGAGGTCCATGGAGTGAGCCTATTGTATATTTAGGTTTCCGCCCTTGTTGTCACTTTCACTCACATACATCTGAAAGACACATATAACCTAAAAAAATACCTATGTTCGACTTCTGTTGAAAATTCGAACAATGGAAAAACAAGTGAGTGGTGATTGAGAGACGCTAACAATTTTATTGGCATCCAAGAGCGTATAGTCTGCTATGTAAATATGGCTAACTCCATTGGAAGTTCCTGGCTAAATGGTTTCAAACGACGACGCCACGCCGACCGAATGCCAATTAGAGTTATACTAAAATTTCACCGCGGCCGTATGTGAATTTGTCATCGTTATCGCTGGGTAAACTTTTTTAATTAAGTACCTACCTACTTTTGGGCTTAGGTACAAACATTTTCGTAATTAATTAAATCACGTAGGTACAGCTAACAGCAGATCAATTGTAACACTTTGGACCGTTCTTATTATCTGCGTAATAAGAGTTGAATTCGTACTGCAAGTGTTACCATTGATCTGCTGTTGTCTGTACCTAAGTAGAAGTTACATCTGGAAGAGTGAAGATTAGTTTAAGATTTTCTGCTTTACTCATCGACTCTTAAGCTAAGATTCATAAACAGTTTTTGTACAGTCGACAGCAGATCAATGGTAGCACTTTTTTAATTTTGACGCGTCTACACTTGAAAATCGTACTTGAGTTTATACAGGTTGAATTTGAAATCTTCCTATAAAAATTACCTATATACAAAAACCAGGTTAGCACTTAACCCAGGGTTAAAATAAGACAGTCGGGTTAATTCACTAACACTCGGGTTATCTTTTGTTGCAAGACGAGATAAATGGTATTGTATTCGCAACAAATAACAAGTATATGCTAATGGTTCTTGCAATTAGTACCTCGGTAGGTATTATTATGGCATTATTACCAGCTTAGTATGCCACGACTCCCGACCCAGCAATAGAATGTAACCGGATAACCTTGCAAAAGTTAGTACTTGACTTAGGTATTCTGTGCCGATGTACCTAACTGATCTATACGAATGCACTACCTGGAATTCTTCCATAATTGCACAGAATACAAGGTGTTATAAGTATTTTAGTTAGCCCTAGCTACCTTAAGCCAAGCGGCATTGACTTTCGTCTAATAACACTAGTTAGAGGGGCTCATAGTCTAGTGGCGAGTACACGTTGGAAACGATCGTAGAAGGGGCGAGGTTAGTACCTGGATGGGTGACATTTTCATCTGAGCCACTCCGTGCCTCGGAAAGCACGTGAAGGTGCTGCCAGCTGTCAAACTCGAGCACGAGACAGAAGATGTCCCGCAGCGGCGGAGTGAAGAGACGGCACAGTGACTCCATATTTGTATTTTTATTAATTTTGGATGAATTTTGTCAGAGAAATAAAAATACACCAATAAAAATCAGATTTTTTTTAAACAAGCTCTCGTATTTAGGGTCTAGTTCACGACATCGAAAACGCTACATCGACGGGTCACTGTATCGACAGTACGCTATATCGATAACTCGAGAAAAGAAAATTAACACTAGTGCCTAGAATATAAAGCAAAATGTATTGGAAAGACACTTGTTAACGAAAAACAAATGTAGATAAGTAAGTCCCATTCTAAGAGTGAATATGCATTTACTAGGCCCGCGTGCTTCATCATCGGCCTCATCGTCACTTACCTTCAGATGAGATTGAGGCAAAATGCAGGTTTGGTCTAACAAAAAAAAACATATTCTTTCTATTGTACGGACAGCAGCAGATCAATGGTAACACATGCAGTACGAATTCAACTCTTATGACGCAGATAATAAGAACGGTCCAAAGTCCAAAGTGTTACGCTTGATCTGCTGTTAGTTGTACTAGCGTAAACGAAATTCAATGCCACTTGGCTAGGTTTTTTTTAATTTATTTATTTATTCACTATATAGAAATATATAACAACATGGTATTTTGGTTATTCAAATAAGTACCTATATCTATTGAATATATGCATGGAGAGGGTTGGGGTTTCCGCTATTGGATACGTTTACTCGATCTACCGTCCAAATTAATACGAGTTTGTATTACCTGACTAAATAAAAAAATTAATAACCTATTAGGTAGTACCTAATACGTTAACAATTTAATTTAAGTTACCTACATAGTACCTATTGGTACCTTTTGGCTAGGGGTTGTTGAGATAGTAACTGTCAGTGATAGGAAAACGTTTTATAATACGTTATACCTATACACCCCACAGCACATCAATCGTTGTAGTCGGTCCAAAAGTATGCCAATGTCGATCCTTACCAAAATATGATTAACAGTGCGAGAGAGGAAAAAAGCACATCAATGGAAATATTTTAAGTGCTAGTTTAATTATTGTGGCAAAGACAATACAAATGGCACATGAGTAGGTATAAAATAATATCTACACTTGATGCTTTCGACTCTACAATTGATAATTATCTTATCTACTAAAAGATTCTCCTAAACTTGACAAAATATTCCGCGTCGGCCTCAACCAAACTTCAACTGCCACCAAACCGCTATAAACTTGTGAAAAACATAATTATACTTATCCCAAAATATAAATTCCTATTTGCGTCACCCAAAACAGGCAAACTCCAAAACTTTTCGTACAAACTTGGTGTAAAACAAAGAACTTGAAATACGTGTCGAGAGGAATATAATTAAATCACAATTCCTTTGTTCTTTAGGATGTGAATCGTTAGTTATCGGCATCACGTTTCATAATTTTACCCGACTGCGGAAATGGGGACGGTAATGCTTTTCGAGTGTGGCATATCCACACTTTGATGGATTTATGAGGTTAATTTTCATGACCCCCCAAAACAGTAAAAAAAATCTTTGTAATACTTAAGTACCTAATTACAGTTGTCAATAGAATAGGTTCTAAACTGTCCCACTGCTAGGAAATGCATCTTTTATTCCACTTTCACACTCTTTTTCTCAAAACACATTGAACCAATCGTTATTAGTAAAGAAATTAAAAGATTTTTGATATCCATTAAAACATCCAATATCCGCAAACAAACAAAAAAATATTGTTATTTAAGAAACAAAGATAATAAATATAGACCACACATAGTGTAATACTTAAATAACTTAACAATAAACTAATTCTCATATTATACTTAAGAAAATCTAAGACCGACAAATCTAGTCAGAAACGAAGTGAAAAACTTTACAAAGTGTAAACATTCGTTTTTTTACAAAGCCACAAAGTCGCCAAGTCGTTAAATACAATTTAAAAAAGTTCCGAGACACTCGCTCCATAACAACATTCTTTATAAAAAAGAAAGAGGCAACGCTACTTATATAACACAACTTTACTATGACCCACATTTTGTTGAATAAAGTGAATCGGCTGCGTCTGCGCATGATTTCACCTACCTACACTGCGCCGCTTGGTTGCGCAAAGGCCCGTGAGACCCGTTACTGACGTCACTACGAAGTAGTAAAAGTAAACTGAGTAAAGCACAACAGGTGTAAATAAGACTTTTAGTTTCAAGCTTTGTCTGAGACCGATAGTCACAGATAGTTTTGAGGACGAACTCAGCGTAAGCTCACACTTACGACTGTCAAATTTGTATGGAAACTGGACAGTTGTAAGATCGAACTC
Source organism: Tachystola acroxantha (assembly GCA_963506565.1). Taxonomy (NCBI): domain Eukaryota; kingdom Metazoa; phylum Arthropoda; class Insecta; order Lepidoptera; family Oecophoridae; genus Tachystola; species Tachystola acroxantha. The sequence continues at coordinate 3,452,547 of OY735879.1, read as the reverse complement.
AAACTCCACTTATACTGAAAACAGTCAAAGTCAAATTGATTTATTGCAAGTAAGCATGTCGTGTACATTTTTGCACGTCAACATATTTTTGAATTTACATATTTTACACCACTTTGAAAAAGGTGCCAACGCTGAGGAGAAAAAGTGGCAAAAAACTCTCAGCAGCGCATCTTTTAAAATAATGGTAACTTTTAAAAATTAGTGTCTATTAACTTTCGGCTTGAGATTAACTAACACAACTAACAAATCAACGACCTACAACTTTATTACTATGAAAATTGAGAATATGCAAGAAGGGAAATAAGAATATAAAGAGTTTAAAGAAAATTGGACCTTTTAGAGAATAATCGAAAGGAGAACGATCGAAGTTTATGAGACGTCGCATCGAATAGGAAGAATGGAAAAGTGGGATGATGTAAGGATATGGCTGACAAGAAAAAGGAGTTAAATTTGAAGGCTATAAATAAAGGCAAGCAAAATAGTGAATGCTGAAATTAAAAACGACAACGTGAAATATGCTAAAGAGAGCTATTTGTATGCTGTCGCTAAACTTAAGTTTCAAGAATGCATTGAAAGAGAAAATAAAGAAAAGAAGGAAGGAAAGATAAATTGCACAAAAACCTTCTCTAGTAACTCTCGAAGCAATGTAAAGCTATTCTGGAAACAGGTCAGACAGGCCCGTAGAGCGTAAGGATTCCTTCATTTGTAAATGTACCTATTCATGAATATTATGCTTTCATGACTTTAATTACAAGTTATACATAGTCAATTTCAAGGTCTAGTTCATTTTTGAAGGTGTCGTTACATATCCTATAAGTAATTACATACTACTACTATAACCCATAGGTGGAAGTTCATCGTCTATGCTACGGGAAACAGACATGATTTTATGTAGGTAAGTGCATTTACACAAACATCTTCAAAATTACCTCGTTCATAGAGTAATTATAAACTCCTAGATCCATATCCGGAATTACTACATCAGGTGCCGATGACGGTTATTTCGCACAAACCTAATCCTACAGAACCGGCTTGACTACTTACAAAAATAAAGCGTTGGTCGAATGACTCCGTGGCCATTTCTGATTGGAGACAGGTGATTAGCGATAGCTATAAATGTTTTCTAATGTAGAAAATATGTAAATCCTATATACCTGCAACTTTTTTCTGGAGTTATAAGCGACCATGAGCCCTAACCATGAGATGATCTAGCTTGTATGCAATTCCTTTATACAAATATAACGAAAAGAACAATTTGGTATAAGTATCTACTGTCGACTGAACTGGACAACTAAACGAGTGTTCCCTCTTGTTCAGTTAACAGTAAACGCCTTACTAAGCCTAAGGAATCTAGTTTAGTTATCGGTAAACAAAGCAGGCGTGTGCAAGGCGAAGACAGAAGCGAAAGGAGTACATCAGCTCATAGTCATTCATAGCACGATTACACGTGAAGATATGTAGGTGTGAACACAGACCGAATGTTGACGGAAGGGTCGACACGGCAGAACGTACGTCGACCAAATTTTATTGGCGATGCCCCGAAAAAGGGCCAAGTGCGGTCTACTACAAACGGAGGAGCGTGCATGAAGAGCTGATGTGGAGGAGGCAAGGTTTGTGTGCCAGGATCCATCGTCTCTGTCTACCCCTACGGGAATCAGGCGTGAGTTTATAAATAAATATGTAGGTATGGCACTTTTCGCTGGTAAACTATGCGAAGTCCTGCGCTACGGTGGTAAATCCCTATTCATATTCACTATCAACAGGAAAAGAGAATCACCTTGGCCATGTGCTAAGACCGGAGTGAGACATTTTTTTTTTAATGGACTAGACTGTTCGTCGTTTGCCAATGTCATGTTACAGAAAATTCAATATATTATTTCAATTTACAACAGTATCAAATGTAAGTCCTCATAATGGTTCGTCAATAATGTCCTACACTGAAAATGTGTTCTTTAATTTTTTAACTTGCAAGAAAGATACATTTTGATTCTTTTAAGATTCTAATAGAATCTTTGGGCCAAACTCAGCCCTCATTCAAGTTGCTGCTCTTTGAAGGCTTTTGTGGGACAAATTTTGACACTACTGCACTATTTCAAAATAGTGTTTTATGTCTAAGTATTGGATTAACAGATCGGCGGCTACTCTCAATCGATGACCAGTCAATTCACGGCAAAATACCAATTGATTCACACATTTGTGGTCGAAACGTAAAGTAGGTACTCGTAAACACGTTAGGTATGACTAACGTTCCTGTATCAATAGTTGACACGATTCATTACCTATCCACGTATGCTGTGACTCACACAAATATGCGTAAAATAAAATTACTACTTATAGTCGACAGGATGTCAACCTACTCAAACGCATTGTAATCTAAGCCATATTACCATCACATAGAGTGCCCACGCGACCCAACGGACATTGACAGTATGATCCTCGATCCTATGGGGTACAATCCTGTGCAGTTGACTGTACAACGTGACATAATGACTAAAAAGATGCAATAAATATGCACCTTATTGCACTGGAGTAAGACTTATAATAAGTGACTTTCGATTTCTACAACGGGAACCAGTCGACCTCAGCTTTTGCTTACGTAACTAAGGCTATGTACAGACTCTAGAATAACTTCGACCGTTTGTTGGTAGAGCGAAATATCTAGCGAGCTCGAGCGAAGCTCTAAGTATCTCTATAAAATTTGTAAAAGAAAAGTAATTAAAAAAGGGTCAAAAAGACGTAGAAGAATTTCTCTATAAAATTTCTACAGGTTGCCCTGTAATAAATTTTATAGAGAAATTCTTCTACGTCTTTTTGACCCTTGTAAATTAAATCATCTGCGTTTGGTTGGATAGAAGATATTGTATTTATCGATAAGACCGCCAAAATAGTACGTAATCTAAAAGTATTCGGAGTAGTACCAGTGTATTAAATTGTATAAAATGAAGTCTCTCCATCTCCTCGTTATCGTTTTGTATTATATACGTACACACGAAGACAGAGATAAGTATACAAGGGGCCTAAATAAGGTTAAGATTTTCTCAAGAACTACTGGACCGAATTTAATAATTCTTTTACAGTTACATAGTTTTAACTTTTATCTATCTAACAGTGAAATAATTCTTGCAATAGATCAAGTAGATTTTTAGATATCTTAACCTTAAAACTCTCATGTACACCTTGTCTTCGACCGAACCTACCTAATCGATTTTTCATCTACAATTGAGCATAAGCCTATGAACATTTAAATACGAAACAACGCTACCTTTTCGTACTGTTTAAAAACTTAATTTGACCATTACGTTCTCAAATTTCCTTTTATTGTTACCCAGCATTTCGATTTAAGCCTCATTCGGGCGAAGGTTGCCTCTATGGTCGTTAGGTTCATTTTATGGTCCGTTAATGCTCCTACGGGACGCGTATTACTTTTGAGGATGGAATTGATATTGTTTTGTAACACCCTTTATTAGGTCACGCGAACTCGAAGTCGTGCGTGCGTGCTAGAGGCTTGATTGCCTGCCTTTACTCGTATCTGGTGGGAATATTAACAAGTGAATTATTACAAATACAAAACGACTGCTTTTCGCATAAAATTTAACCTATAACAATCTTGTTATCAAGATTAATTTAACGATACCTCATACATTATTATTTATTATCCATCAAACCGTTTAGGCTACAAGAGTCCACAAAAGATATACATATATTACGTTCGAAAAACATTATTCTCCTTCTTTAGATAATGTGAATAAAAATATTATATTGAATGTTTTGTTTGACATAAGCCAGGAATTCTTTACTCATAAAATAACATATTATATATCCTATTGATCTTATTTATAGCATATATATATTTTTTCTTGAATAAATAAATCGAAATATTAATAAAGAAATGACAACTAAAAATCAGTGACTTTTTTACATCTGACAAAGTTACTCCTTGATTACACATAAAACTTTTTTACCTTTATCACAGAAGTGCTGTCACTCTGAATAAAAAAACCGCTAACGAAATTCAATATTGTCGAATCTGTGGTCGAATGTCATCTTTGTAGACATTGCCTTAGCATTTGACCTCAAATAGGTACGCACGGCTGATTATGCAGTGCATGCTACTTTTGGAGCAAGAACCCTAGAGCACGGTGATAAAAAACAAAATTGAATACGCGACATAACATTGTCATTCTTGTGTAGTAAGTTAGTGGCTGTTATGTCCTCTATTGTTTATTTGTACCTGCATTGAACAGTGGTTCATAAAACCGTTCGTAATCCTTTTATGTTGTTGTTTGTTCTAAATACGCTTAATAACATATTATGTACCTAAATTATCATCATCAACAGCCTATTTATTTCGCGACGAAAGGGTCCAATAAGAATTGGGATTAACACATGTCTTGTATTTTTTTCTTATCTTGAGGCAACTAAGTTACATTACGATGTTTTTCTTTGTTTGAGAGCATTCGGTGTGATTTATTTATTTCTACGGATATAATTTACACCTTAACAGCTAAAATCTTAAAACACAAACAACAATGCAATTATCACAATTAGCATAATTCCTGACTACTAATCACTCATTCACGAATCGAATTGTGATGATAATACGGCCAAAATGCTATTATTTTTTTGTAAGTTGAATGTGGTATATAGTCTGGCCGGGAATCGAACCTGAGACATACGTAACGTAAATCCAATGTAACAATCCAATACAAAAAGAGTAAATAACAAAATCTATTCAAAATGTCCTCCATTTGTCTCCACATTAGACCGGTATCGTAGTATTTGGAAGAATGCTCATCTTTAAGACGTAAAGTTATTTCTTGATTCGTTTTATAATTACTTTTCTTTCCGAGCGTTGTCACGAATCAGGATAGACAAGCTTTTTAGCAGTTTTATAACCGGAATAGCGATATCCATAAACGGTTCACTAGGAGACCTGACACTAATTCCTCCATGATTGAATATTTTAGTAGATTTTTGCCCGACGCTAGATAATTTTAGGATTTAATTGAGTTTTCATGTATGAGACATCCGAGCGTTATTTGACGTTTCGAGGCTAGGTATTTATTGAACATTTAATAAAATCGTAGTCATTTGTGTCTATATTATAAGGTTCCCTATTTTTGTGCATAAATTTTTATGTCATAATATAACATGGCATACCTTAAATTGTCCTAGTAATAACTACGCATAATAGTCAATAGGCATAATTTTATAGGCATAATATTATTAAGCATAACTACAAACAGCATAAAGATTGTTAAGAATAATATTATAAAGCCTAAATAGACTTTGGCATAATGATATTAAAACATAATTGTAATAATCATATTAATTACTCGCCGAAAAATATATTCCTGAAGTTTTAAAAACAAAAATTAAACCAAGGGCCACCCCCGCGGCACCGTAACCAACTATTACACTATAATACCTACTTTTTGATTGTAGGTATATAAAATAAACATGTTGGCGGCTTACGGGTGGCCCAAGGGCCACCCCCGCCGCACCGTAACCTACTATTACACTATGGTACCTAAGTTATATCTGATATACCTACCTAATACCTACTTTTTGATTGTATATAAAATAATCATGTTGGCGGCTTACGGGTGGCCCAAGGGCCACCCCCGCCGCACCGTAACCTACTATTACCTAATACACCATACATACAACACCAATACCAACAAAAAAGAAGAAATACACAAACAAACATTATTTATGTATAATATCTATTAGACGAATAAACAATATGCCATAAAACAATATGGAAATCAAAATTAGGGCAAAAACGATTAGCCCAAACTAGAATTATGCTTAGTTAGATTGTATGCCCAAAAACAATTATGACAAAATATGATTATGACAAAAAACATTATGCCTAACTCATTATGCTAAATTAAATTAGGACAAAAAAATTATGCGAAAAAAAGGGATCCCATATTATAATGATGAATGCTAAAACAGAAATTGATTTATTGATTGACACTTACCTTGGGATGGTCATCTTTATTTGCAGAATCTAAATGACAATGCCAGATCCTGCCCCACCATCAACCGCATGATGAACAATATAACGAATAAATGTAAAAATATCTCAGTTTTTTTTATTAAAATTATTGGTTTAAAATAAAGTTTTGTACAAGTTGCGAGTCGAAAAAACAGCTTAATTAATAAATTAAGAAAATAGTATGAAATCGAAGCGAATTATTCATTGTTTTTGTTATCATTTTCTACTACTCTCGCAACTCCTACTGATTGTGATTATGCTATATAAAACCTGTAATAAGTCCTCAACAGAATGATGGTACAACTTCAATGGTGTCGTAGTTTTGTAGGTGGGGCAAAGCTCCATTGAAATGTGGTAATGTCATTTTAATACTCACATGCTTTTCGATAAAAATATACTACGGTGCATATTATGAACGTATCGATGTGGTGGACATAACAGCTTAATTTTAACTGGCCGTGTCCGAATTAAGGCCAATTTGTCGGGTCGTTACTGTTACGTTACGAAGGGCTAAAGGTAAAGGTTAAACAACTGGTCAATGGTTCGTTCTAAACGTCATCTAGATTTACCTAAAAGTAAGACTGCTGTTCGGTTTTAGGAATTTGGGCAACTTGACGGATTTCCCATCAGATATAACGGAATGGGATGAGATGAAAATGGGGAACCTCGGACTGACGGTTAACGGATTTTCGAACGAAAAGACAAGAATCCTTTTTTTTTGGGGGGGGGGGGGGGGGGGGGGGGGTTATTTTAACGTTTAATTAGTAAAGTTGTAAATAATGGATCTGCATTCGCATGCATCGAAGGAGTTCGGGCTACGATCCAAAACACAGACCTAGCGCGGATTGGTGGATTACACTGGCCATATATTTTTATCTCTTTCATTAAAGTTTAAACAATACTAGCGGAACGGAAGTCCACGGTTTCTCCTCCGCGGGAAAGTGTTCTAACTGTTTTGTGTGCTTTCGACAGCCTAAATGATTCAAATTGCAATCTCTACGGAGTTGATGATCCCAGAGCCCTCGAAAGCACAAAGTCGGATATCGAAGGGGTTTTAGTGGGTCACAATCCACCCATCTCATTCCCCGAAAGTCCATTTTCATGTGGTACAGTAGATGTGCCCCTACTAGATTTGATTTTATCACTATGTGCGATCCCAGGGCTTATTCCACCTTGGTCAAAGTAGACTTAGGTCACACCTTGGAATGCTTCCACGTACAGACAACAGCAGATTAATTATCACTTGCAGTACGATTTCAACTCTTACGAGGCAGATAATAAGAACGGTCTAAAGTCCAAAGTGTTACCCTTGATCTGCTGTCGGCTGTACGTCACACCTATTAAAGTTTAAAATATCACTAGTCGACTTAGGGCACACCTGTACTTTCAGATTATAGTTTACCATTTACGGAATAAACGTGCAGCGTACCACCCTCTCTTAAAAGGACCACCCTATATTAAAAACGCACAGTTCGTCTCGCCATTGTTTGAGTTAACATAATGAAATAAAATAACTTGATACTTAATAAAGGTTTTACTTGAAGAAAATGTACATGAAAGAGAGGATGCATGGTGTATGTCGCCGGTTCCGCATGAGGCATAAACTTACTAACAATAGTAATAGTTACGTACCTGTATAGTTATTAAGTAATAATTGTATTATCATTATTTTATAAGATGTGCTGCTGAGAGTTTGTTGCAAAGTGGTGTAAATGTAAATTCAAAACATATATTGACGTGCAAAAATGTACTCAACGTGCTTACTTGCAATAAAGAAATTTGACTTTGGAATGTCTGTGCCCGAACAATCCCCATGGAAATAGACTGATGATGATCATGAGAGGAATAGTGTGTGATAATGCTCGGAGTTAGATATGAATCTAATCTAATTATTACACAATAAATCGTCAAAGACCATCGGCAATCACTGTCACTCCTGAAAGTTACGAGTTTCAATTACAAACTCATCTCAAGCGGCGGCGGGTAGGTACAGTCCGTGATAAAATTAAGTGTCGCCGAGTAGCGCTAATTACGCACGAATAAATCATTTTTATCGCGGCCGTTAAGCCATTAGCGAAACTTCTTCGGTGGTCATTTCGGCCTTTTGAATTTTAAGAGGACGAAATCAGGGAAGGTATAGACAAGCTTTCGTCAAAAATAAGAGTAGATACGAAAGGAAATGTGGCCTAATTAAGGTTTTGATTTAATCAAAAACTTCTTGAGCGATTATTCAAATTATTTTATAGACTTTTGATGATGATGTCCTCCGAGACGTGTCCGTCGATATCGAATCTCCTGGAGTGTGCCCGGATGTGACTTGCGAAGCCAAACTTGGTCTTGAAGACTCTGTTACACGTGGCGCAGTAGAGTTCCCCGCTTGCGTTATATGTGTAATTATAGAGTGGTTTCGCGCGATTCTTCCGGTTGTGACAATACGATATTATTATATAATGTGATGTGTTACATAGTCGGTTGTCTAAAATATTTAGTAAAGGAAGAACATTTAGAATTACTTATTATTTATTATTATTATTTACTTTTAACTACCCTAGAGCGTGTGCATAGCTTAATCAGTATAAAATCAACATACTTAAATAAGTATGTAGATATGTTTTTATTACGTATATGTACGTATTTTGCAGTCCCTCTATTCTATTTTTAGAATCAAAGTGCTATTGACTACTGTAATAAAATGGTTGACTGCACCCGATATGGTGCAGCGGTCACGCGCAAATGGCTCCGATCAATTGATCTGATGGGTCGGATGTAAACAATGATACTCATTTGTTGGACTGACTGTACGCTCTAACACAGAGAAATGTGTACAGGAGAGTTTTTAAGGTTGATATTATTTCAAAAACTACTTGATCGGTTGTAAGTATTATTTCACTGTTAGATATCGAGAGGCTCGTAGTCGAGTTACGACTGACTACACGTTGAAAACGATCATACAGGATCAGCAAGCAAGCAACGTCGGTCGAGATCAGGACCTAGATGGACCGCTAGTGACACTTTCATCTTAAAAAAACTGTTAGATAGATAAAAGTTAAAACTATGTAACCGTCCAAGATTTACTAAATTCGGTCCAGTAGTTTTTGAGAAAATCTCAACCTTATTGAGACCCCTTGTATACTTTTTCTGTCTTCATATGTACCAATAGTTTAGGAACATAAAGAGAAGAATAAAAATGATGTCCCGCTAAGATGATTTATATCACAGAACAATTAAAAGTAAAAAATTGCACATGGGCAATGTTTACTCATAGTTCCTCGTTCTTGAATTGTTAGTTATGACGGCTATTACACTAGCTACTGAAACTACTATTATATAGAATCTAGGAGTCTTTAATTATAATAGTATTGATTGTATTGCATTGATCATTGATGATTTTATCTAGTTGCCTGTCCTCTTACACGTTTATCTTTTGCTATTCTCTAATAGGACCCCCCACCTCTTCTTCTTTAATTTACAACAAAATGTATTAAAAGTCAAAAAATTTAATCGCGAAAATCGATAAGTCGTAAAACAAAAGTTATTCAGTTATCGATACAGAACATCCCCCTTTCGGCTTCCTATACCCTTTCCTGTTACATCCTCTATAGGCTAAGTTGTCATGTTAGAATGATTTCTGTTTGAATTATTCTTGTTTCTGTGAGATATTTACGTCAATGGAGGGTTCCCGCTAAAGCGATTATTTCGTATTTACATGGGCTTCATTCATCGCCAGACTCTTTTGTGTGTTATAAAAATTCAGGCAAATCGGCTTCCGCTTCACATATTGTTTTGTTGCGTTATATCTGGAGGCAGGCGTGGGAGTCGAGATTTACTGAATGATACTTTTATATACGGAAATGGGTCTTTCTTATCTGTTCTACTGCTTTAGTTTTACCACTTTTATTCGGCAAATGGAGGCCAGCCCTGACATGCATTGCTGATGGTTGAATTTCGAGTATATAATCAGATATAGTCGACAGCATATCAATTTTGTCATTCATGTAATTCGAGTGTTGTGATAGATTTCATATACTCATACTCATTTATTAAGATCGTAGGAACACTTCGGTACACTTGATCCCGTCAAAAAATACGCTTAAGTAAGTATACAAATAAAAATCCTGTAACAGGTCAGCTATAATACGAATAGCTGCGAAACGTGGCCGGAGAATGATCCATGGGAGGCGATGTGGCAGGCTATCACCAGGACAGACCAGATATTAGGCACATACATTTAAAACCCTTACTTACCCATACTTCACTGCAAGTAAATTTGTTGTGTATGTAAGTAGGTACCTATTACTTTTACACGACAACATTTTTTATAGAATTTATTTACTTACACTACTTTTCATGGAAACAAATGCCAACGCTGAGGCGACAAAGTGGCAATATAATTCAGCAGCATGTTGATAACTGCTTTCATAGCAAAACTTCAAAATTAACTCGGATCATTCCTCTCTGTCCCCCTATTCTGTCCCCTCGGGGGACAGACAGGAATAAAAAGTCCCGTCTGTCCCCCCGTCGGCAATAGGGGGACAGATCGAACTTTTTATTCCTGTCTGCCCCCCCGTATTACCGACTGGGGGACAGACGAAACTTTTTATTCCTGTCTGTCCCCCAGTGTACAAAAATATTTTATTTAACATAATATAATAATTAAAACGTTAAATTTTCTAAAATAGAGCAAAAGGGAAGACAAGTGGGTTTTTCATTTTTATTATCGTTTTAACTCCGGCTTGTATTAAAAGACAACGTATTGAAACTAGTTAGGGAACCAATAGCATCAATCATATATTTAAGGTACCTAATCCATGACAAATAACAAAATTTATATCGTTCTCTTGATTTAAAAGGATTAAGCCCCTTACTCATTGCTTACGTTATCTCTTTGCAAAATTGAGCCTTAAACATTTCAAATTGAAAATTATTAATTTTGAAATTGTTATGTGTTGTTCTCCATTCCTATTCCCATAAATAACAGACCCACAGCAAGACTGGCGAGGTCCCGAATGTCGAAAGTGCCGTGACTATCGTCCTGTAACTACAAATCAAATTACCTTACCCCGACCCACGGGCCCTACATTATAATGCGACAGACGCGACGAGAATCAATAGGGCCCTTGGGTCCCACCTTTTCACACATGAATGTAAGGCGAAAACTATAGAGGAATAATTTTAGTATGTAATGGTCCGTCCACGTCACGATCATTCGTTTGAACATGGCTTTACAAATAGCATATTGAAAATACGAGGAAAAAGATGGGAAGAGACGATTAATGTCACGTCCGTGGCGATTCCAAATTGTGTAGCGTGCACTTTCTGTGGATAATTTATGTTACGCGAAATAGCATATGAGCACAGACCACTTACCTACCCAATAGACATTAAGCGAAAAATTATGTCAACGCGAAGCGGGGGACAGGGGCGCCGTATTAAAGAGATGCGTCCATGTCGATTATATCTCTAGGTTACGTGTCGCGAAGCAATTTTGCGCTCATGTGCGAGCAGACACGGATGCCGGGCTCCAGTTATATGTCTGTGGGGTAAGTGGTCTGTACATATGAGCGACAATTGACAGTACACATCAAAGCAGATCAAGTGTGGACACACTATGGACTTTGGACTGTTCTTATTATCTGCGTCGTAAGAATTGAAATCGTACTGCAAGTGTTATCATTGATCTGCTGTTGTCCGTTCAAACGAAACTTAGTTTTAGGCCGTGTTTCCATCAGTAAGAAAACTTCTGCAAGAAATATTCTACTCTGTCTCTCAGACTGTTCGATATTTCTTCCAGGTGGAAACTTGGCAGCCTTAAGTTAAACCTTTAACAAAAATGCTCAGTTAGTGTGCATAAACTTAAAACACAATTGGACAGCACTAGAGTCAATAGGTGTGATTTTGGCTTGGGCACCAAATGCAATGCAATGCAATGAAACCTAAACGCAACTGTCACAGTAGGTAATAGTGGAACACCATGTTTAGCGATGATTGATTTTAGCGTGCTACACTCTAATATCGCTACAAATGTAGTCATGTAACTCTAGAAATAAAGATTAATGGTGACGAAGAAGTGACAAATGAGCCTCGTAATAAGCTGGTAGCATTAGGGAAATGTATAATACCTACTCCCCACCTTCGTGGAGTCGACGCTGATTCTCCCCGTCTCACTAAAGAATAACAATAAGAGGGAAAATGCTCAAAGCTTCGAGTATACATCAATTACTGTCAAATTTCGTACAAAACACGAGGCATCGATCACCTTGCGTTCATTGGCAAGTCTCCAAAGTTCCTCCTGTCAACTACTCTTGGAACTGATAGGCTATGGGAAAGTTTCGCATTTTATAAGGGTGATATAGGGCAAGACGCTTTTAAATTGTTACTGCTGGAACACGTTAAAAACCGTGGAACGACAACAGGGTTGTAATGTATGAAACTTTATGAAAGAATATGACAGATGGACGCAACAACTGAGCGTCAGCGACAGAGCAAGGGAGCTGCAATCGCTCGGCGGAGTTCAGCCTGCCATCTTTCATAGAGCTTCATACAATACAACCACTGCCTTCCCGCTGCCTTCGCCTTTATCGCAACATGCGAAAACTCTGATCGATATTAGTAAGAAAAGCGTTACATTACAGAGCATGGAAATTATGAAATTTGTAACGAATGAACATTTCTTCAGTTTTCTGTTTGTATTATTGACCTTTTGCTTTTTAGGCTATCTGATGATGACCAAGATATTAGATGTGATTATGTCGTGTCGTAGTAAACTGAAGGGGCAGTGGGCTGGTCACATCTGTCGTAGAACCGATAACCGATGGGGTAGACGGGTTCTCGGTAAACGTAGTGTGGGACGCACCCCGACCAGATGGAGAGATGACCTTCGCAAGATACTGGCAGGGACTGGATACAGAGGGCCGAGAGTAGGGTTGAGTGGCACGCTTTGGGAGAGGTCTACATCCAGCAGTGGACTGATACGGGCTGATGATGATGACCTCGTGGCCACTAAAGCCAAATATAAACTAAACTATCGCAGTCATTCTTATACTATACTATGTAAGAGATACATTAGTGACGTATTGTTTAGCGACAAGTTTTAGCTTGCATCCCAGAATCAATACAACTTTGTTTTTATTTTTGAGTATTTTTGTATCAACATCGATCGAGTTCTCTGTCCTTTTAACTTTATCAGGCCACTGCGTAAGCAAAGGACGTCAACGTATTTACTTATTCATGTATTTAAATATTCTTGACCTATTTCATTCCTTTCATTAACCTCCTGGTAAATAAAACTTCTTAAGATAACATTCTTTTAAAAAATTTTCGAGAGAAAACGCTGCCATGAACCAGAATATTCTCAGAGCATTCCAGGAATGGGTGGAGACTTATTAAATTGTGCTCATATCTCGGAAAACGGTCGAGGCCGACATTATTACAATCCGTTGGCTTAAAAATGTAATGGAACTCCTTGAAACTGGCTCCGTTGGGATTTTACACAAATACAACGCTTCACAACAGCTTATTATGAAATGCCTTGAATAAAGTCTGATACGTTAGATGTCTAATTAAGAAAATAATCGAAACAAAGCTTTTGAAGCTTAGCATACATAGATTTTTGCGTAAAAGCCTTTTGCGTAAAACACCTTGAAGATACTTAGATCGTTAAGTCAGAGTTATTTTAAGATAGGTCTACGATATCTAGAGACACTTTATAGCACCGGGTGATCAAAACTGATTGATTGATTGATTGGTGTCTATGGTTCGCTATCAGCCGTCTCCATTCAATATACACGTTTACTTTCTCTTGAAGCACCCTAATCATCATCAGCTCATCGTCATTGAGCGGTAGACAAAAAGGGGCGGAACACCACAAATTCCAGTCCTTACACATATCTCTAGCTTATCCAATATCATAATCGTCCACTGAAAGCTGACTATTTGAATACTTGTGTGTTTATGACCGGAAATTGCTTATAAATAGAGAAAGGTGTACAGGAGAGTTTTCAAAACTATGTAACTGTAAAAGAATTATTAAATTCGGTCCAGTAGTGTTTGAGAAAATCTTAACCTTATTGAGGCCCCCTGTATACCTATCTCTGTCTTTGACTGTACCTAATAGGTACTGAGATGAATTCTTCTCTATTGTATAGCAATAGGATGATATACATTAGGTACTGCGTTTCTTTCTCGTTTATTAAAACTTACGAAATGTCCATGTGTCAAAATGAAAACGTCGAATAAAACAATAAAACAACAAACAAGCTACCTATTCATACGCCGAATTCTCTACCCAAAGGTTGTCTGGAAGAGATCGATTTGAGCGATAAGACCGCCAATTGTAATACTAACTGTATTAGCCTATTTCTTTTGTGTAATACTTTTTTATTTTTTTTGCAATAAAGAATATTTATCTTATCTTAAAATTTGTGGTCGACTCTCCTATCATAGTTATAGACATATACAACACACATATAGACATCACAAGTATCACAACCACTTCAAGAAAGTTACAAAGAAAAATTCAACATCGTTACGTCATCAAGTTCTTTGCCTCTTACAAAAATACTTAATGTTAATGGTAGCGCAAATAGCCCCGGGAAGCCGGCGCACGCGAGGCGAAAATCTTACGAAGCGATTTTTGTTGCCTTGAAAGTTACCGGGTCAAGGTGGCGGGCAAGCACGTCTGTTTTGCTCTGATTTTCACGTCATGTGCTTCTATAGCAAAATTACTTTGTAGAGTGCAATATATATACCTAGTAATCGTCCTCAGTCCTCAGCGTTGAAACCTTTTCCTTGCAAAGTGGTGTAGGTAAATGTAAATTCAAAAATATGTTGACGTCCAAAAATGTACACAACATGCTTACTTGCAATAAAGAAATTTGACTTTGACTTTAATTTTATTGACTGCTTGCGGGGGTGTTCTGTAAAATATACAGCAAATATTTGATTAAATAAATAATTTTTCCATCATCTTTCAAAATCGCTCCAAGCTGCATTTTTCTTGTCCTTAAAAAAATTTCACACTCATATTTCATTATATAAACTTCCGCCTGTTTCCCGTAGTGGTAAGCAGAGACGATTGACTTCTAACTGTTGCGATACTGGTAACTTTCGCCACAGGGACGAATATGGAGAAAGAATTCGCCGATCTGGGTACGAGTCACGGTAGCTCTGTTGGAATAGATCGTGCCACGGAATAGCGAGGTCCCTAGTTCGAGTCAAGGTCATGACGAAAAAAAATATCCCATTTGTTAATTAATACTTTATTAAGTACTTAGAGACCATTAGCTGGAGTAAAATAAAAGGTGTTTTGGTACAGTCGTAGAAATAGTAGAATAAATAGGTCATAGGACAATAAACCTTAACCTTACGATTATACTCATAAAGGCTTGGTCATCACGTACTATTATGTGGGAACGCGAAATAAAGGCACATACATCATGTCGGTCGACAAAACGGCCTTAATAGCAGTGACTGGACGTGACTGATGAAAATTGTCTCACTGCGATTGTCGGGCAAGGTGAAAAGAAGGTTGAATCATAAACCGTCAAATGTAGCCTAACAAAAGATGAGAAAATAACTAAGGCTATCACTTTTTAAACTTACACGGTTTGAATACATATTAATTAGATATAGATAAACATTCATTTATTGATGTCCCGATATTTCGATAGCATTGCAGCCATCATGGTCACGAGTAGACTGAGTACCTCATATCCAAATTCAAAATGAAATGAAATGTTTATTTACCATACAGTATTTTACATTAACTTATTAATCAGTGAAGCCCACACTAGGCTAAGCCTGTCCCGTGGGATTCTAAAAGATTTACAGAACGACGGGTTTTTATATGTAATTTAAGTTACAGGTATACAGTTAGTTAAGGTAACAAATAATGATATCCAAAAAATTTAATATAGATTGATATTAAATGATTTCAATATGTTCAGTGGGTTGTGTTTTGTGTGTGTGTGTTTGTATGAGGGTGTAGTGACGTGTGTGTGAAAGAGAGAGAGGGTGAGTGTGGTATGTGTTTGTATGCGTGCATCTACTTATTTAACTATTTTAAGGAAGTCTTTTGTCTCATCGAAATGACGAAAATACGAGCACATTGATTTCCTAGCGCGATAAGAATAAAAATTCTTATAAGAATAAAACGGCATAATTTTCTCCAAGCTTTCCCCCTGCCACGCCGGCAAATGACTTCGGAACGAAACGTAGTCAAAACGGCCGTCCCTTCTAAGTTGCCTGAATTCTATAACTTTGACGACCTATTCCCCTAAAAGAACATAGCGCACCAATCGGCTAGCGGCTTCGATTGGCGAAATAAAAGCAACTTCGCTTCGGTACCGGCGACCTAATTTCCGGCGGGCGACGACGGCCTAATCCGGAATTAGTTGAAGCCTTCTCGATTGGCTTCATTTATACGAATACTTATCTATGTATAAGTATTTGGAGTATTTTAATTAAGTTACGTTCTTACTAGTTAGGGCGGATGGAAGTGTGAGGAAGATTGATTGAAGATCTACGCTATTAGCCACGTGATTTAAAGTTACTCCACCGTTTAAGCCTTCAGTTCCTTTCTAACTTAACGTTTTTTGACGATGTGTGAAAGGGACAACAACACGTTTTAAGGGAGTGAGATTAAACTAGGTATATGGCTAACATCACTAGTGTCCGAGCCCAACATCATTGACGGGATCAAGTCTGTTCGACTCCGTTGGCTCGACCACGAGAAAATAGGGAAGATCATGCTGCAAAACTAGCGTATCTGGGACAAGCGGTTAGCCGTCCTCGGTACCTCTGTAAGGACGTAGTCGAGAAGGACCTGCACCGACTGCAGGCAACGTGGCAGCAGTCGGTGTAGGATCGGTACGACTAGCGTCTTTTTCATTGCAAATGCAAAGATCCACTTCGGATCTGTGAGACAGCGGCCATAACTAGTTTACTGGTGGGTGTCCCTAACATTTCCACTCTGTCTTGAGCCAGACTGGAAGTTCTTCGCCGCTGGCTATCAATGTCCACTCCTATATGTTGTGGAACCACGATTTTCTTCTTCTCCCCACCTGCCTCTTCCCCTCAATCTTGTCCATCATTATCTCAGCACAATCCGAGATCAATTTCCCCCTCTTTATGTTAGTTTTCAGTTCTAAGATTCTACCGGCGCATTGCAGGACTTAGGGCTAGCGTACAACAGAACGGCGCCGGCGGACCACGCCGTGTACCGCACCAGTGGACGGCGCCGTCCGCCGGCACGAATGTTGCCCGCCTGTGACCGGCGCCGGCCGACATCGTGCACCGGTAGACGGTGCAGGCAGATACTAGCCCTTAGATACTAGTGAATCTATCGTGTGAATAACTGGGCTACAAAGCTCTGAACAACGTATTTTATGGTAGAATATAAAAAGGAGCGAATACTATCATCAGTAACATTTCCGTGCCATCACAGTATATTGCCTAAATCGGCGTAACGAGCCGATGCGTTCACTCGTACCCTAATCACGCCGTATATCATAAATCACATCAATGTCGGACATTTCATTCGTTTCGACACAGTTTAGGTTGGTATTTCATCTGCCTCCTGAAAGGAAGGTTCATAGTTTGTTCCATTGTCACAAGTACTATTTTTATACCGCTATTCATTAATCATTGCTGTTGATCAGCGAACTCTTTTTTATTGGCACCTCAATTAAGCAAAATAAATACTCAATTTTACTAACAATGTTTTACTAACAAAAGTAGATCCATGTTATCTTCAAAAAGTTTTTATTATTATTAGCCTGAAAATATTTAATAATTACCCGACGGGCGAAAAGAGGAGGGTTACGTTTTAGAGTGTATATAATGTAGGTTCCATTGTGGCCTCCTGCACCTCAAATTGATGTTTGTTGGGTTTTGAAGTATGAAGTAGGTATTGTTAGATACGACTTGATCGCAGATTTAGATAATATGATACCTTTTATGCTCAAAAGTATTCGAGTTTTTGTAATAATTCATTATAACAGTAGAGTACATTGTTGATGTTTTGAGTTCTTTGACGTAACCACAGAAAATTCATTGGCTATTGGATAAATTAAAAAGTCAAATGAAAATTCGATTTGTGTGTAAAAGTCGGAACTTAGTCGGGACTCGGGACCGACTTCAAAGAAAAACTGATTGCCAAGCAGCCCCTTTGAGATGTGAGAGAAAACTTCTCCAAGATAATATACCGTTAAATCGAAGGAGTTTCTGATTTATCTTTGCTCGAAGTTTAGAAAAAGCGCTGAAGTCTGAAATTACGTATTTTACAAAACTTTGAATTAAGTAGGCTACAGACTAGATCGTGCTTTCGACGTTGCGACTCCCATATACACTTCGATTCTTTTACACGAATTCAAACACAGAAAAAGGTGCACAGGAGAGTTATTAAGGATGACATTTTCTCAAAAAAGTCTCAACCCTTTTTTGAAAATTCTATACAATTTACATAGTGCGCACTTTAAAATATCTAGGTACAGCTAACAGCAGATCAACTGTAAGACTTTGGACCGTTCTTATTATCTGCGTCGTAAGATTTAAAATCGTACTGCAAGTGTTACCATTGATCTGCTGTTGTCCGTACCTGCTAGTAATAATATTTTTGCAATCGGCCAAGTATTTATAGAAAAAAGAGTTATTATTATTATTTAATATCATGGTGTTGGTACAAGCCCAAGGGTCACTGCGACCTCAGATATCTATTGTGGCCACGCAACGAGCTCTTCGATCCTCAACGATCCTCGGGTGGCATTATGTGTCTAAGGCTCGGCTTCTGCTGTGAATGAGTGCTCCACGCTCAGAGGATATGCATGGGGGCTTCCTCGGCTTCACAGCAGAATCTACAGGCAGTGGTCTCGGACAGGCACATTCTGTTCAGATTTTAGCCTGCATAACCTTTGATAGAATAATCTTTCTCAAAAAGACTCTTTACCTTACCCATTTAAATTAAAGGAATTTATTTATGACGAAATTAATTTTTAATTTTCTCTTCCAGTTAAACCGTAACGCTGTGAAGAGAGTACGTGGTCAGTACGAAGTGTTTACCGGCATCAAGTGGCTTGGGCGATCACACTGACCCAAATGTAAGGGTTTATGGACAAGTGCACTCACTGCCGGCGTCATGGTAAGTTTACTGTGTGATAACGGTTCAGATGATAGCTTTAGGCCTTGTGTTTCATCATGGAGAGGAACTATGAACATAGAAGGAATTCGGGACATGAAAAGGGACTAGCTACAGAGAGTACTATAATGCTACGGGTTATTTCCTAATCAGAATCATATCATCGTTATTGCAAGTAAGTACTTTGTGAACATTTATGTATGGCAACATGTTTGAATTTACATTAATACTCAATACTCAATATATTTATTGCATTCCATAAGTTATAATACAGATGTTCATATAATTAACATTAAAATGTTACAATGTTCTTTATGGACCTTGTTTAGGCACTGCAATAAGAGAGAGACGACATTTACACCACTTGGAAAAGTGCGCCCTACGCTGAGGAGAAAAAGTAAGAGTAAGTAAAGGTTACCAAAAAATTTCATCTTTAACTTACATAATAGGTAGATTACATTTCCCGCATTTTCCCCTTTTTTAATCGACTAAAGTCGACATCTCGTACGTTCTAATACAAAGAAAGGTACTTATACAGTACTTGGTCTGGTTTTCTAAAAACTAATCTACCAATTTTTTAAAGTCTTTCACATTAAAAATGATAAATGGAGAAAAAAATTCACACGACCGGGATTCGAACCAGGGACCTCGCCATTCCGTGGCACGCTCTATTCCAACAGAGCCGCCGCTATATCTTACCCGGGTCGTGAATTTTGTCTCCGTATTCGCCTTAGAGACGGTAGCGACATCTATCTATATAGCAAAATAAATAAAGAAATAAATCTAGTAATTGTGCAATTACTCAAATCTCGTTTCGCATAGCGCATATGCAAGAAAATATCTTTCACATTACGTTACAATACGTGCCTTACCGCAAAATTCTTGAATGCCTTACCGCAACGTTCTTGAATGCCTTACCGCAAAGTTCTTGAATGCCTTACCGCAAAGTTCTTGAATGCATTACCGCAAAGTTCTTGAATGCCTTACCGCAAAGTTCTTGAATGCCTTACCGAAAAGTTCTTGAATGCCTTACTGCAAAGTTCTTGAATGCCTTACCGCAAAGTTCTTGAATTCGTTAACGTTTACTATAGTGACACATTGATGATTCTTATTCCCTGATCTGAGTTGATGATAATGATATAAGTATATTACAGCATTTTCTCTATCATCTTTCTCCTTTTTCAAGAGTTATCTTTGTTGCCTGTACCTAATAACAACCTACACGCTTTACCTGCGTAGGGCGTAGGCAGCACTCTACATGACTCTACCAAAGCAATATTTTCTCATCCCACCCGCTCCGGTGTAAATTAATTACATTTCCAAACACGTACTTACACATTTGTAACAAATGTATAAAGTAGGTACTCAATTTGAAGTACTTTTATAACGTCAAATGAGAACTTTGTACGTAAATGGAACGATAACGAAGCCGTTATTTGACGTAATACGAAACGAGTTTCTGAACGAATGAATGTTTGTCGAGGGTTTAATTTCAGGAACCGAAAGGTTACGAGGCCTTTAATCGTACTTGCGTTCCTTTTCTTTTTAATTTTCGTAAAAATAAAGGTTTTCTCCAATAAGTGGAGTTTATTTATTTAGTTATTTAGGTTCTCCAATAATGCATACAGTATACAGATGGCTGGTGCTGATGTATGTGTCTTTTATAGGAGCACACAACATTTATGATATATAAATTTGATAAATATACTAGTAGGTTGAGAGTTTAAGGTGACGTAGGTCAATGTAATTTTTTTTAATTGGATTTTTAGATTTTGAGAAAGGCTCTGCTTTAAGAGAGGTCTCATATATGTATATTTGTCTCATATTTATATTTGTACGGTCTAAGACAAACAAAAAAGAAGAACTAATCTACGACAAATTATTTACAGACAAACTAAATTGCGACGAATGTAAATGCGACGAACGTTAGTGCGACAGAACTAATCTACGACAAATTATTTACCGACAAATTAAAGTGCGACGAATGTAAATGCGACGAACGCTAGTGCGGCAGAAATAATCTTAGACAAAATATTTACCGACAAACAAAGTGCGACAAAACTAATCTACGACAAAGTATTATCCGACAAACTAAAGTGCGACGAACGTTAGTGCGATAGAACTAATCTGCGACAAATTATTTACCGACATACTAAAGTGCGAAGAAAATCTCAACCTTATTAAGCCTCCCTGTATGTATTATTTTCTCTTCTCACGTCTATCGACTTTATCACCATTATAAAGCAATCTGTAGAGAGCTAGGCAGTGTAGAGTTTTAAATCCATCCAATTTATATCAACGAATACAAAGTAGGTAACCGAAGTATACACTCGTATAACACAGTAAAACACTCACAGTAATATTGCAAAATTGCACTTGCGTCATATTTTATTCACGAAGTACAATCTCTACGTAAATAAATGTTTTGGGATGTGTAGTACGGTCTAATACAGAGAAAAGTGTACAGGAGAGTTTTTAAGGTTGAGATTATCTCAAAAACTATTTGACCAATTGCAAAAATTCTTTCACTGTTAGATAGATAAAGGTTAAAACTATGTAACTGTAAATGGGTCTAGTAGTTTTTGAGAAAAAGACATAGCCACATTTCAATGGAGCTTTGCCCCACCTACAAAACTACGTGACCATTTAAGCTGTACCTATCATTTTGTTGGGGACTTATTACAGGTTTCGTATTGCATAATTCAGTATCATTTTCTACTACTCTCGCAACTCCTATAGAAGAATAACAAAAACAATGAATAAATCGCTTCGATTTCTTACTATTTTCTGAATTCTTAATTTTTGTTTTTTTCGAATCGCAACTTGTACATAACTTTATTTTAAACCAATAATTTTAATAAAAAACGGAGATATTTTTACATTTATTTGTTATCTTGTACAACTTGCGGTTGATGGTGGGGCATGATCTGGCATAGTCATTTCAACCTTAGTGTGCAACCCCAAAATTTTATGTTATAGACTATATCTACAGCATGCTATACAGTTTGTAAGAGGTGTGTTTGTAAATACCAAAAATTAATTAATATCTCGTTCAAATCATCATCAATCATTACTGCTGATCGCAGCAAAAATGAAAAGTCAAAAATAAAATTCGCGAAGTCGTAGAACAAAAGCTGTTCAATCGATACAGAACACCCTCACTTCGGCTTATATTCTTTACGTATATAAAAAAATCATCAAGCTAAGTAAGGTACCTATTACAAAACAGGATGTGTGAGATTTAAAGCTTTACTTTTTGGAAATCAGAAAAAGAATAAATATGTAATTAGTAATTAGTATTTCTCTCAAAATATCTCGTCGAGTCATTAAAATAACTCTACCGAGTGATTAAAGTCTTACGACTAAGACTAAATTGGGAGTTATTTCTAATCCTATGTACCTAGTTAAGATACATGTACCTATATGGTTTTAATCCATTGAAGCTTATACATGGTGATAGCAAATCCCTATAAATCCGGAAAATAGGAATTTGCAAGGGAACCTCTATATGGTTTAACATATTATTTTCTAACGCTCAAGTTATTAATGAATTATACATGAGATACACGCTGTATATTCTTTTGTTCTAAGCCTTTTCGAATAAGAAATAAGAACAAATTAATGTTTCATACAATTCGATGTATGAAACATTAATTTGTTCTGACTTTGTGTATGAAAGTCATAGAAATCGAAATGTCCTAGAATAAGCTTTCAGTTATATTGTATTCCACCGAAATGGAATTTATTGACATCCAATTCAGATCTTATTATACTGGTATATAAAAATTTATTTCATGTGCGTATACTTATATCATTTATTTATTTACTTATTCATTACAATTTTATTACAGAATATGTCCAATACAAAATTACAATTACAATTCATGTGCGTAGAAACAAATGCAGAATTTCCCCGGTTCAAGCCACAAGTTTTCAGTTACCGATATAGGTACGTACCCTACATTCGAATTACTAGGTATACTCTGTCCGTAACATCCTGTTGATAACAATCTCGCTAATCCGAATCTAAACCCTATAAATTAGAGAAACGACGTAGTATCTAATGTTTTCCACATCACCTCTTGGGAGTCGGAAATTATTACAACCGCAGTGCCAGCCTCAATTTCTAGATATACGATTGTGTCGAACACAGTATCAAGGCTAACAGGGCCGTAGCTAGGCTAGCAAATGGACCTCGAAACAGGGTCGCTAACGGAAACATAATAAATGAAGGGGCGCCATGTCATCGCCATCTAAACAATTTAAATTACTTGAACGCTGATCGAGTTCAATTACATTAAACAAACTTAAAAAGGCTTTTAAATAATTAGTTCTTTGTACAGTCAACAGCAGATCAATGGTGACACTTGCAGTACGATTTCAACTTTTATGACACTGACAATAAGAACGGTCCAAAGTCAAAAGTGTTACACTTGATGTGCTGTCGACTGTACACAGGCTTTCCCTTACACCGAAGCAGCTCGGGAAATGGTGGATTAAACACGCGCTGAATTTTTTTTATTCTCGGGCATGTACAGCTAACAGCTGATCAAGTGTAACACTTTGTACTTTGGACCTTATTATCTGCGTAGTAAGAGTTAAAATCGTACTGCAAGTTTTACCATTGATCTGATGTTGTCCGTACTCGTACGTAGCATACTCACATTATTTATTTACACCGCTGACAAAAAAAATCAAATGTTTTTTAATAATAAAAAGAGTTAAGGCGAGGCCATGGGGTCATTTGAGCCTAGTGAGGGGGTGAGGTGCGGGGCGAGGGAGGGGCGAGAGAGGGATGACGCGCATTGATCGGGGTCATTACTCGCGAAGGTACACAGAGTAAGCGTAACCAGTGTCCTCACTGTGACGTCACAGCTCGCTACCCATAATAATACCTATACAGAATGTCCCACAGATAGACGATATACCGAAGTCCACTTGTCGGTGCCAACATTATCGACCCATTTAATGCCAAATAGGGATATCCCAAGTCTGACAGCTTCGGAGTTACTTATTTCAATTTTCGCGATTGTCGGAAAATATTTCTTTCAAATCTTGAACTTTTGTCTATACTAAATGTTGTCGCACATTATGTCAACTCGGAACCGTATCATCATCACCCCTCCTGTTCACCTCTCGCCGCCAACCAGGCTTCAACTTCTACACTGGCCCTAACACGGGCTGTGCTCGTGACAATCCCATACCACTCCCACTAATATTATAAATGCGCAAGTTTGGATGGATGGATGGATGTTGCTGAATGAAACTTTACAATAATATGGCTCATATTATACATCAAAATAACACATAGGCTATAATTTATAATCCTGCGCAGACGAAGTGGTGGGCAGAAGCTAGTTGACAATAAAGTAAAGCAATTTGTACTTTTAAACGTATTTATTTATACGGAAGGTCATAAGCAGACATACGTTAAACCGACCGTCCGGAGTGGGTTCAGTGCAGTCAAATTCGCATCTACAGGTTATATATTTTAATTATTTTTTAAGTTATTTATATTGACGTAACGTAGCGTAGTGATGTAGTATGACGTAGTAGAATAAAATACTATGTTAATACTAATCTGACGGAAAAAAAGACCTGGAATAATAGGAATGTCAATTAGGTAATATTGTTGTAATAAAAGTGAAAAATAGGAATAATCAAATTATTTGCTAGGGGAATATATTTTGAAAGTACTTTCACGCGATTTAATAAAAAATTGAGCATAAATTCTTATAAAATACAAAATTTATTAAAATTTTAATAACCATAGAGGTTACATTACAACAAATCTGTTTTTGACTTTAAGTGACAAACTGTCAAGTGTATCAATAAAACTAAATAAATGACGAATTTTGTAACGTGATGTTAGGTAAGTATTATTATTGGTGTCAGGTGTGACGTCAGTGATGGTGAAATCTGGCCCGTGTTATCACTGCGTAGGGTAAAACATGACACACATTATGTGCTGTTGACTGTACTTTTAAAAGTAGGCACAGTGTATATTGCATCAGTCTATAACTACGTAGCTATTGAAATTTGGCCCGTATTATCACTGTGCTTAGAGTAAAATGTGGCAAACTTTATGTGATGTTCACTGTACATAGTTTTACAAGTAGCAACTACGTACAAACTATTTGAAGTTCGATTGCTGTTTGTTTGTTTGTTCTGTGGGACAAATCACCGTCAATAGTCATTTGTTTTGGCCTGTTCCACTTTGGTCAATTTGGAAGTTACTGATCAGCCCCCCTATTACCGTTCTCAAAACGATGAAATTATACCATGTCATGGCGCGCCAACCAGAGACGCCGCTATACCAATGCAATAGCACTGTCCCTTTCACGGCCGCTATGACATGATTTGATTTGATCGTTTTGAGAACCGTAATGTTATAGCCCCACTGTAATGTTAGCCGACTTGTCTTCATCTGCAATTATCAGGCCACTGCTCGCTCCCAATATACGACACTCGACACTGGTGTTCGTGTCGCGTGTAATATGATGACTTCAAAAACATGGTTCGCGAAAAATCTATTGTGTTAAGGAATATCTGTTTTAGGTTATGAGTCCTTTTTATATTCAAAACGATGCACAATCATTCCGTGATTAGTAAACTAATAATCTTAAAGTATAGGTGTGACCAAATTCGACTCGTATTATTTTAAATTTTATTACGTTATGACGATCGTGGGAGCATTCCAAGATTTCCAAGGTAAAGACCAAAGTGGAACATTTGGCAAAAATCGATACAGGTCCGACCTCGGCAGCGCCCAGCGGCGCACTGAAGCTCGTAGCGCCGTGCATTTGTATTTATACAAATTGTGTTTTTTCTTAAATTTTGCCTGGTATAAAAAAAACGTTACAAACAACAGATTTTCATCTCATCAAGCTCTTCTATTTATAATAACCTACATTTTGATATATATTTTGTATGAATAACTGTTTTAGTTTAGACACACTACTCTGTGAAAAGACAGGAAAGGGGTATGTTTGTGATTTTTTTCTATCGAGCGAAGTTTGTCCAATCGTGTTTCGGGAGCCAACAGTCCCTAAATAGATACCCCAAGATTGATATATATTTTTTTCAGGCCTTTAATTTCAGTAGTTAGTGCCGTAGCCTTCATCGAAAAACTTAAAAACGTCCCAACACCTCGCCTTAAAATCATTTTGCGATTTTCGTCCGGATAGATGAGAGGAGGTAGGCAATTATACACAATAGTCCTCACGTTTATAGTGATGAGGTATACGGTATACCTCTTCACTTACGTACCTACTTGGTCTCACAGTGATCCTATGAGTACGGGTATACCGTATACCCGTACTCATAGGATCACTGTGAGACCATCGCGCATGGTAAGCCGTTTTGGTGCAATGAATGCGGCAGTTGAAATTCCGTCGTATCTCTGTAATCTATGACGATACGGAGACTGTAGTGAGTTTGTGTATGTATTTCAATTCAATATATAGAAATTTAGGTTAAAATCAAATTACTTATTAGTCTTATTGTATTTAAGCTAGATCTTTATGTGAATAAAGTATTGATCTCCTATAAACAACTAGATACACAGTCTGCCTTCTAAAAATGTCCGAGCGCAAAGAAGGTCCAAACGGATGAAGGACCCTCATTTGCTTTATTGGACATTATTTGGATGTTAACAATGGACCCTTATTTGGACTTTTTAAATTGTTTTAGTAAGACCAATGTGTATCTAGTTGTTATAAAAGATCAATGGATTAAAGTGACATATTTGTATGGCACTTTATTTAATAATAATAAAAGTGTATGTATTTATGCCTTTTGCGATCACAAATGAGTAAACTAGGCCTTCATAATATAATTATTATTAGCAGTTCTTATTTACAAAGCTACATCTCTGTGTTCGAAACGTGTCGACCGCATTGGAAAACTACCTTGCCTCTGTTATCTGAATTCAAACCTTTGCGCGTTTCAATACGGTTGCACATTGCCTGTGTTGTATCATGAGCATAATAAAATGTCTTTCCTACAGCGTAATTGGTGCAATGATGAAAATAATGCATGAATGCACATGGAAAATGTAATTTCCAGTAACTGGAATTTGTATAATGGAACGTGCTTTCAGACGAGCTTTGTTTTCTATAACAAAGCTCGGCTAACGTTTGTTCTAACCGACCTAACCTATACAAACACAGGCAGGGCCGTCTTAGACCATTCCGGGGCCCTTGGGCAAACAAGAATATGGGGCCCTGTTGGAAAGTAAAAAGTGGATTACAAAAAATCAAAATCTCCACTGTTTAGAAGAAAAACTACGAATCTAGGGCACTTTTCACCATTGAACAGGTTAATGAGCCAGTATAACGCTTTAAGTAAGAAAATTAACATTGATATTTGTTCCGATAGCTTGGGTAGATTTAAGGCACAGATTATAGATATTGATGATTCTAAAGAGGCAGC
This sequence comes from Tachystola acroxantha, assembly GCA_963506565.1. Taxonomy (NCBI): domain Eukaryota; kingdom Metazoa; phylum Arthropoda; class Insecta; order Lepidoptera; family Oecophoridae; genus Tachystola; species Tachystola acroxantha. Next base: position 3,424,978 of record OY735879.1, on the reverse strand, counting down.
GGTTGCCTCCCATCAATAACATATTTTTCAAACAGATTTTTTGTTTGTTTGTTAGGTTAGTTCCTGAAATGTTTTCTAAATTTGTTGAATTTTATTTTTATTGTTAAGATCGATATACATTGTAACCTTTTCCTTGGATTTCTAAGCATGCCGTTGTTGCCTATAATTGGGGTGACACTTAGCATAATTATTTTGTGGACTATTACACTGTAATGAAATTAGCGAGTACCTATGTACTCTGAGATTAGCGAGGTTACCGAGATTAGGAGCGGCCTGAAAAGCAGCGTACAGCTGAGGTCAGTCCTATTCATCTGTATATGTTACGTTATTTCTATATGTAAGACAACCATGTACCTATCTACAACATTGTGCAGATGAATAAATGTCTCTTTATTTATTTATTTAATTGTTTTGGTGTACACCCTGTGGGTAACCTATTTAATAAAATAAATAAAATAAACTGATCTGGTGTCCGATTAGCATTTTGACTTGGAAAATTGGCGCTAATTCTTAGTGCAGCTCAAATGAAAATAGTTCAGAATATAAAATAATTTGTAAAGTGTAATATCGGTTGAACCCCATGAGTATGGGGCATGGGGGCCCTGAGCACGGGCTTCGTGTGCCCTAGTGGTAAAGACGGTACTGTATACAGGGTGTAACGGAAAAGCTATACCTAGCAAATAGGTGATAAATATAAATACCTAACTGAAGAACCTTTGTTCTACGACTTTTCGATAAAAAATTAAAAAAAAAACAATTTATAATCACACCACATCAATCAGCTGGTTTGTACAAAATGTAGATATGAAAAGTCTTCACGATAAATAGGTAAGTATGTTATTTTCATGAAGAGGTATGCCAGACGAAAGGGAACTTTAAATATTAAATTACTAAGATATTAATTTAACTGACACACTAAAAAAATATGGGACACATTACATTACATCCTTACATCGCCCCTGTATTTTGAAGTGCTTACATTATCCTCCATTATTTAGATTTTCATCAGAAGAGAACCTAGATTAAATTTCACGAAAATTGAACAGAGACTAGCTGTTATTTTGTTAATCATTAAAAGCTTCAATTATTCAGACTGGTTGGCGTCAACTGAAAGGCTTTAGGTTTCCTCAAGCATTCAAAGCCTCCTTAAGTTTCTTAGGAGAAGCCTTCTTTTATATCGAGATTGCGAATGCGTGTAAAACGTGCGAAAAGGGCTTTTTTGTGGCATCACTGCGGCCTTAGAACAAATAACAGAGGAGACGTTTTTTTTGTACTTCTTTGCTATTTCTTATTTGATCTTGCGCGTGTTCTTGCGTGGAGAGAGAAAATAATAGCCATAAAGAAAATAATAAACCAACTTGAGTGAGCAAGAGATTCGACCTCGTGCTCTGCTGTTATTTATATTATGACATAAAAATATGAGTGTTTGCGTATACGTAAAGATAAGTAACTATTATTACATGTATATCGCCTTAAGGGACACTCTACATTGATAAAGTTTTTATGTTTTTTTGATATCCAGGCCCCATAAGCGAGTTTTGATACTCACAATAGAATAAGAATAAATAATAAGTTTAAATAAAGCACTAGTGGTGCCATGCTCATGACTCCGTGACGCTCCGAACTCCCATGATATGATATATAGATCCCTTGGAAACTCCAAGCATACCTAAACAGGGGAAGCTCTCCTTTTTCACCACCTCAAATGATTTTTTTGTGATAAATTGTATGATTGCACACTTACTTTCTCCGGTAGCTCATCGACCCGAAGTTGGTATTGGCCTCTGACACGAGAATACGCCGATTGTCGTGACGAATTATCGTCTCCATTCTAAATGTTCTAAAGTTGTGGCAAAAAACATGTCTTGGCACTTCTCGGCGGTTCCGACGTACGTCTGTGCCTTCCACTTCCTGCGTCTTTAAAAGTGTATTCAATCGACACGAGACGAATTCAGGAAATTAGAAATAAATAGACAGAAAATTGGGACGGAAATTAATTATTTCGATATAAAGCCAACTCTACCATGAGTTGCTATCGTACTGTAGAGAGTGCTAGGTATCGCGCTAATTGACGATGAGCGTATTTTCCATCGGCGAAATTAAAACTAAAATTACTATACAAAGCAAATAATTAAGTAATAGGTACCGACAGGTAATCATAAATCTTTAAAATAATATAAATACCTTCCAATAAGTCACAATATTTCGTTAAATATAGAACACAAATATCCTACCATACTTTTCACGTAATCATAATTTTTTACGGAAGAAACAGAGTAATGTTTTTGGGGTGTATGTATGTCGGTTCCTTTGTAGTACTGTAGGCGATTTGTTGATTTTGATGTATGAAATAACGTTAATCATAAAAAAATTCTTCGTCGCAGAACTTACATTATCTTACGTTTATGCCAAAAATGGAATTCGTTGTTTTTTAATATAATATAATAATTATTAACTATCTAAGATGATAGTCACTTGGGAACATCAAATAAAAATAGAGAGGGCAAGATTTTATTTAATTGTTATATTTATTCAAGTCTTTCCCAGTTAAAGCTGCTGTAGGTATTTCAAAGGACGCCTAACTTTAATCCAAGAACTCAAATACTAGGCAACCCCGCCTGTTGAACTTCATTTTGCTCCAAAGGCAGTTTGGAAAGCTAATATTTCCTCAGGAGTGTTCGTTGAACCAAATTAGAGCGGTGCACCTGTTGGTAACTGTCTATTACTCATCTGTTTTGGACGTAACGATGGAAACGTTTATATTGGAAATATCAGATGTCGTTCTTCTTCTTCACCTTCCTCTTCTCAACGAAGGTAATATCTATGGTAATCTTGACCTCTCTACCCGGAACAAGGCGCCGGTGGTGTACCAATGGACACGATCCGAGGCGTGGTTGCCTCATCTGCTATATACCGTGATAATTTAGCCACGTTATTTATAAGGTACCGCGATGGTCGGACCAGATTAGGGCAGATTCGGAGCATAAAGGAAAGGGGAGAGCACAAAAGATCCCAATGGGTCGAAGTGCCGCCACATTGGCCGCACATCAGATAAGATAAGGGCAGCCGTGGCCGTACCCTTGCACGCCTGCACCAGGTGGGTAGCCGTCAGAGACGAGTGGCGACGTGTTATGAGGCGGGTCACTACGACTGCAGTGATGACCACGACCACTCTGCCAAGAGTGTAACGACTAAGAAGAATTAATAAGGCACTGTCAGTGAGACTCGACGGCACTCTTAAAGGAAGAGCGAATAGAGGCGCTGTTCGTGTGACCCAACGGCACTGATAACTACGGGGCAATATGTATGACATGTGAAATACTCGGCGATGTAAGAAAGTAGGAACAATTGAGCTGTTGTAGTGTTCTAGGAAGACATTTGCGTTTTGATCGGGTTCAACCGTCATTACCATCTTCCCCAATATTGGACTCTGTTATCATACATTTTTCTATCATTTCCCGTCCTTTGGTTAATTCATTCAAGAGCCGAACCAATCACGCAAGTTCTTAACCAAAAGTATCTTCTCCAACCAAAACTCACATATCTACAAATCTTGCGCTGGATTATTAGCTGCAGAAGTTTATTTGATATCGGCCATTCCGCCTGTGATCTAAATATTGAATTTTGCATCGATTTACCTACTTCCTTTAGGAATTCTAACTGTATAATGTAGGTATTTACCTAAAAGTTCTATAGAATGTGCCTATATATCTTCTTCTATTCCTTCGTAAATCTTTAAACCATAACGTAAACTACCGCATAATTTTTGAGCCGCGTTTATCGCACGATTGTAATTACCTATAGGTACCTAGGTTACAGAATCATACATCGAATTTAATTAAGAATTGTTTGGAAATATATTCCGTTATACTTACTTACTTAAATATTTAATAAGTACGTAACCTTAGCAAGTCATTGGTCCCTGTTCTATTAATTTGCCCGTTTATTTTCGGCATTATCGACGTGACCTTTAGCAGGATAATGGGCTATAATTGACATTCAGTAATTCCAATTTGTATTTTGCCCCAAAAGGTTCAAAGTTCTACTTAAAATACCTATCCTATTCTATTCGGGCCAATTGTTGGGGTGGGGTTTTATTGTCTAAGGAGCCGGATGTGTTATTTGACGAATGTATTTCTATTGTTACAGAGTTTAATGGCGATTGTCAAGTTCGGGTATGCCCTGGTTGTGGTCACATTGCTGTTGATGATATGGGCGTCATTATCACAAGCATTAGACGTAAGTACTTACCTACAAAACCATTATTTATCAACGAAGTAGGCACCTATTATATTATCTCTAATCGTGGCAATTACAAATACATATCCTATTATAAATGTATATAACTTAATAGAAATAGTGGTCAGGTTCGTATGGCAAAGGATTAATCCAGGCTTTTCACGGCTTACGCGACGGCCACTTTGTGGCTGGCTGTATGAGAGCTATGAGAAATAAGCTAGAAGTCTACGTAGCTACCTATAGTTGCTTGAATTTTCAATCACCAGTGCAGCTAAATGAAGCAATCTAGAGTTTTTGCACAGCTCATGTTCCGTTTATTCAGAATACCTAGTTTATATAGTTAGTATATATTTTTAGTTTAATTAATTGATGGACCTATATAGTATGATTTTCTGGTCGCATTATTACAAAACAATCCCGCCACTCAACACATATTTTAGCTTTTTGTGTCCAGTTCCTACCAGCCCAGCCACCCTGCGTAGACCAGCCATTTCTCTTATCGAGGGTCCTCCCACACTAAGTTAAGTTCGTGGCCGATTCTAGAACTCGTCTACCCTATCGGTTATGTTCTTCGACAGATGTGACCAGCCCACTGCCACTTATGTTGCTGATCTCTGGCGTACAAACTCCATTTTTATTATATCCTCCAGAGAAACGCAAATCATAGCTCTTTCCGTAGCTCGACATTGAACTTATGGGCTACCCTTATCTACCCTACCCTGAGTCAGTGTCCGACAGTCAGTAACCGAAAGATTTATATCGATCTAATAAAGTTCCCTTTCCACCAGCTGCATGTAGACGCAGGCCACCCACCATGCCTGTTCCAAGCTCTGTGCACGTGCTCCAAGCCTGCCGGAGACCTGGGCATCGTGGCCTGCATCCACGTGCCCCTGCTGCGAGTGCCGGCCGCCGTCAACAGCTCGAAGGTCTTCACGCTGCAGCTCACAGGGAATAAGATCAGGGATCTGGAGCCACAGTTCTTTCAGGCTACAAGTAAGAGTTCCACTTGAGGTAGACATTAGCCAGAGCCAAGACTGATTTTACAGATTTGTGGTTATACCAGGAGGAAATAGCCGTAGATAATAGTCTCCTAAAGGTATGGTGACTGATGACATCAAGAGCACCAAAGTTATACACGCTTCTGTTTACGCCGAATTCTATAGTCGCGGTTCTTTGAAATCAAAAATTAGTATGCAATGATCATAGCTGTAACTAGAGCTGAACTTACGATAGCGTAAAGGTTTTTAAGGTAGAGCAGAAGTAAAAAGTTTGCCAACTTGGCCTGCTGAAATTGATATACCAAATTGTATTTATGTGATTGGACTAATTGGAATTGGAACGTTCAAGGCAATATTAGAATGACCCACGTTTGAAATCGACTTTCCAGGAATTAGAAGAGTTTATCAGATTCAGTGTGGATGAGCGGACATTATTTTTAAAGCAAAGTCGTTGTCATTTTAACGTAGGGAATTGCCTTTAAGGATCTTTGGCTGATTATCCTCACAAGATCTCTGAATCGCAATAAATAACACTGTCACCGTCATTGCAGGCATGTACAAGCTAGCCATAAACCAGAACCCTCTGGAGACCATACACGAGGAAGCATTCTACGGGCTCGACAACACACTATGGGAGTTGGAGCTGAGGGGAGACAAGCTGACCTCGGTCCCCAGCAGGGCGCTGAGGTATTTGCAGAAACTGAGGTCGCTGGATTTAACAGGTTGGTACCGCATGTTTTCTTTCATATAAGAAAGGGAATCATACAAGCTGACGAACCACCTGGAGGGATTGCTGGTTCACTGCCGGTGCCGACTGTACCGTACCGTTGAATAAGGTGGGACTGGCTCTTCCAACTGTCGGATACATGAAGGCCGGAGCGGAGATATTTAACGTTATCTAACGAGGGAATCCTACCACCAAGCCGGTAAAATGCAAATTCCTACAACCCCGGGAAGATGTGACTTTGAATTGTAAAGCCCTACGCGGCTCAATTAATGTGATGCGAGGATATAAATCATCATCATCATCAGTCTATTTATATTGCCCCACTGCTCGGGCACAGACCTTCCCTTACATCGAGGGAGCTCGGGCCATAATCCACCACGCGGGCCCAGTGCGGGTTGGCGGATTTCACATGCCTCAGATTTTTTTTTTTCTTCTACGACATGCAGGTTTCATCACGATGTTTTCCTTCACCATTTTTGAGAGCACTCGGTAAATGTACGTAAGTTTTTCCGTCGAAAAAACCGAGGATAACTCATTGGTACATGACTGCCCTAGCTGGGAATCGAACCTGGGACCTCCGTATCGCAAGTCCATTGACCCAACCACTGAGCCACCAAGCGTCCCACTGAGCCACCGAGCGTCCCAGGATATAAATACTCACGCCTAAGTTCATCGCACGGTCTATAAAAACTTTTTACATAAGTCGTTAAAGGTAAGTTGAGGGCGAGAAGTAAAAAGTTTATGTGGTCACAGTGGACATTTGACGCCGCAGTCGCAGTGACCCTTGGTCTTGAACCAGCACCCAAGCCTAGTATAATACTTAGATATCTCATAGTCACTATTATAAATTTCAGGCAACGAGATCACAGACATTACCGGCGACAACTGGCGGGGCCTAGAGAATACCCTCCACACACTGATCTTAGCTGACAACTCCATATCCAACCTGCCCCTGGATGCCTTCAACGGCCTGCCGATGTTGGAGACCTTGGATCTCCATGGCAACCATCTCACCCTCATTGACAGCGGGGTGTTCAGAGATGGGATGGGCAGGCTCAATAAGGTGAGAAGTTTACCTTCAATGAGGTTCTAGATTTATGTAGGAAGGGATATTGACAGTTATTACTATTTTGATTAGAAATAGAAATGGCAAAGATTATAAATTACAAGATCAAAGACTAATTGTGTGTTCCTCAATGCGTCTTACAATCAATCATCTTGAGCTACTCGTAATACAACAAACGATTATCCTATATTCAAATCACCTTAACCACCTTGATCATCTTAACTAAACTTACTCTTTGATTCCAGTTGCTTCTAAGCGACAACCAGCTAAGTCTAATCCCTTACGAGGAGCTGTCTCCACTGCGTCAGCTGAGGGTTTTGGATTTGTCCAACAACATCATCAAGCAAGTCCCGCCAATCCATGAACTGAATAGCGTCAGGCTTTCTTTGGACACTTTGAAGTGAGTTGAGGAGCTCAATATTGGTAGTCGATTAATTTGAAAAACTTGATGACATATTATTAAACTTACTATGCTCGGTTTGCATTTCAGGCTAGATAACAATGTCATCAGAATGCTGTTTCCGGCAGATTTCAAATACTTCAACGTTTTGAACTACACTTCTTTGGACGGCAACCCTATCTACGTTATTAGAGTAAGTATAGTCGACACTATCTTTAATAAGCGATCGCCACTATCAGACTATGCAATTTTAGGGCTGATTTCACAAGAGCTGTGCGAGAAAAATGTGCTATGCTAGAGAGATAAGCTTATCTGGGAAACGATGTGACGTTGTCCATCAAAGCGAAATGGTACAATTAGTTGTCCTACCGCCGGCGAGTAAAGCGAGCAACTATCGGCTAATTTCTAGCTAAAGAAACGTACAATAGATATTACATTCCGTGTAAACAAAAGAGACGCAGCGATATTCGTTCAGCGACTTTGTATTTTATAGTTGATCGCTGAGCGAGTGTAGACCGCTCGCATCCTTCGCTCATCATCTCTCTCGTATCCGATGTGTGTGTATTAAAAACCTCACATCGGTCACCCTTGTTCATCTACGCTCTTTTAATGATTTTGATAATTAATTAGTTAGGCAAACTATTGCGAATTTCTTCTACACTTTACACTTGTGAACATTACTTATCCATCACTCAGGATTTGGACAAGTCACAATTTCAAGAATTGCACTAAATGGAACGCCAAGAGCAATAATTTCTAAAAATATTGTCAAAAATATTATTTCACTATTCCAGGAAGACGCCTTTCGTAATGCTAAGATCAAGACCCTCTCACTGCGTGACTGCGGCCTTACCGATCTCTCCCCATCAGCATTCGCTGGCCTCGAGAACAGCCTGCAGAGCCTCGACCTGTCGGAAAATAACCTCACCCTGCTGTCTAAGTTCATGCTGAATAAACTTGACTCGCTGCGGTTCTTGAATCTTCGGGAAAATAAGGTATGACTTCAATTTTCTAAGAGCTAGTTCAAAACACTTTCAACCCTCGCGGATTGGAACTACGCGGTCTGCATCCGCGTGGATTCCGCCGTATCTACCATCCTTTTCTTCATCAAAACTAAGAAATATAGAATCTAGGTCTTTGTAAAAAATCTTCACATTTATATCTGCTAAATGGGACCTATTAGCATAGAATGTACATAATATTAATGATAACAGTGGATATTTCCTAACTACAATTACATCAAACGCCGGATACGGTTATAGATAATAGACCCCCATGTCATGCACCCATTTATCAATCTGTTACCAGTTACCACACATATTTAGTTCGACAATTTCCTGTGGCATCCCTGGAAACAATCTCAAACAATGCCTAACTTCACCAAATAGGCTTTGTGACAAAATGCCATCTAATCAGGGAAATCAAGTGATCGTTTGTCTCAAGTAGTCACGTAGCATGACTTGCGATCGCCATTGTAATGAGGTGATTTGCAAATTAGTTTAAAACTAAAGGAGTTTCCCCAAGGTTGCCTGATTGAAATATACGAAAAGTTCTTGCAATTAGCGAAAAGTACTTTGAAAAGTTTTTCATCTATTTTCTACATAGCGTTTACAAGAGAAACTAAATCTTACCTATGTATTGTTTAATTTCAGGTGGACTTAAACCTACTATCGACATCATCGTACAATCCATCTGAATATGGTCAGTCGTCTTCTTTCAACAACTTCCAATACAAGTTGTTCTATTTGGACATCAGCAGTGCCTCGTCCCTTATAGAGATGAGTTTACAAGACGTTCGAAAGTAAGTCTCAATAGTTGACAGACGACTTCACTTTTGTCAGGAGTTTTCCATAAACAATCATCAATTCATACACAATTATTATGTTCTAGGATGAGATCCCTTCGATACCTGTCCATCGGCAAGTTAATAAAGAAAAGCATCAGCTCAGACGACTTCAGGGAGTTCGGCGTGGAGCTGGAAGACCTGAAGATATTCGGAAGTACCATCACTCGAATAGATTCCAGTGCTTTCCAGCATGTGAGAACCATCAAGACATTGGACCTTTCGGAAAACAATATCGATTATATTGATCCTTTCGCTTTTGCTGAGGTACTTAAATTTATTATTACATTTGACACACCCTTGAACAAACTTGCTAACACACTTACCTCGTATTTGCTCGTCAATTTTCCATACCTACACAATATAGCTCTCAGACATTCAAAAGTTGAATGAAAGAAACACCGAGCGCCTATATTAGCATTAGCACACAGTATGAACCAATAAAGAGTTACAAACAAACAACTCAACATAAAACTTGGACACACGATCACACACATTAACAGCCCATTTATGTTCCCCTCATTGAAGGCTTCCTAACTAATGTGATTTATTATATTCCAGTTACACAGCCTCACAACACTAAAAATGGCCAACGGTCTAGCCGACACCGTTAGAATCCTGCCCTTCGACCCTTTGAAGGCTCTGATCGAACTGCAATACTTAGACCTCAGTAATAATAAACTGAAGAATGTGCCAGACACATCCTTCCACTTCCTGTTTAAACTGAAAACTTTGAATCTTCAAGATAATGAAATCGATCATTTCTCGAAAGGAACATTGCAAGTAAGTGATACTGATTTGGACCACGAAGTGTATAATGCTTTTGGGTCTACGACAAGTGCCCAATAGAATTCACTGCCATGGTCTTTTGTTAATTTCAGGGAGACATTCACAAACAACTCGAAAGCGTCACTATATCCCTGAATCAAATGAGACAGATCGTCCAACACACATTCGTGGACCTAAGGGAACTCCAGGAGATCCTCATTGAAGACAATCTCATAGAACTTATACAGAGACGAGCGTTCACTAGCTTAGACAATTTAAAAGTTATCAAGTTGAAAGGGAATAGAATCAACGAAATCACTGAAGAAGCCTTCCAGAATCTACCGGCTTTGAATGAGTAAGTTTTTCTTAGACAATTTACTTTTTAAAAATTGATGACGGTGTTATTATTAAATTATCAACCATTATTATTTATCATCATTAGAATAAACTCGCGTTTCACCCCAATCTCACGTAATAATAGTATGTGAAGATGAAATCGACGATGAAGCACGTGAGCTTGTGTCTGTTTATGTGTCTTACAAAACAGACGATTTAGCAGTACCTAGTTATGGTCGCCCATGAACACATACAATTTCAATGAATATTGCCTTTACCGATTCTAATCTACTTCATAAACTTCATATTAAGCAAAAACTTGCGTATAATTTTGTTATGAATATACGTAGATTTACGCCATTTAGTAAGTCTTCCTGGACATCAAGCTCAAATACCTCGAGTTTCGCAATGAAATCTTCAAAATACATTGCATTGATCTTTTGTTTCAGGTTGGACATATCTTTCAACAATCTAGAAATATTTAGATTCTCTATATTCGATCAAGTGGGCTCAGCGGCATCCCTGAAAGTCAACGTGTCTTACAACTGGCTCAGAGCATTGACCGACTCCAACGCGATACAGAGTTTCTTTGGTGCTCATACTTCTAACTACTATCCTCCACCGAAATCAAGTAAGAGGCTATATTTTTATAGAAATGTATATTACTTATTCTACCTCATTGACATCCATCACCGGTCATAGTATTTAGTTTTCTGTGTTTTCCTTTCTTATTTCTCATACAATTACGAGTAATAAAGGTAATTGTTTTATTTATTTCTACTTTTGAATGCGTCTCTCTTTATCTTTATTTGAATAGGTAGTTACTTATGTCTTATTATTTAATTCTTTTCTTTTCTTCTTAATCTTCTTTCGCTGCTCACTAATGGCCTTATTTCTGAAGACATTAGTACCATCACACCAGGTGATTATTAATTATAATTTTTTAACATGCTGTTTGTGACTTTTCTATTATTGTTATTTATCATGTTTCTCTCTTATTTATTCTTATTATTTCTTTTTATTGCTTCACACAAAGGCCCTCTCATTGACGATATAAGAATTGAACAAGGTGATTTAATTTAACTTTTTATATTTTTTTTACGTTCTTCAGATTTCTTTATTTTAATAACAAAGCTAATTCAATCAGGAATCAGCCGCCTGGCTGGCCTTTTTAGGCGTTCAAGTCCTGTCAACGAAAGCCTGCAAACGAAATCTCTGTACTGTTTTTCGCCAAAAATCTGAAATTAACGGGACTTGAGCGCTAGCATATTATATCGTCGAGTTCACCCTCGTGGCTTTCCATGCGCAGTTCCACATTCATTTCCCATGTCAGTACAGTTGAACTAAGAATGCCAAGGGCCTTTTTATATTGATTGAGGTTTTCGCAAAACTATCTGAACGACTTTAAAAAGTCATTAATTAGTCTCTACTATAGTATTAGTACTTACGTACATTTACCGAGTGCTCTCAAAACGGTGAAGGAAAACATCGTGATGAAACCTGCATGTCGTAGAAGAAGAAAAAAAATCTAAGGCATGTGAAATCCGCCAACCCGCACTGGGCCCGCGTGGTGGATTATGGCCCGAGCTCCCTCGATGTAAGGGAAGGTCTGTGCCCGAGCAGTGGGGCAATATAAATAGACTGATGATGATGATAGTATTGGTAACCGACTAAGTATGTAATTAATAAAAAAATAATTTAAAAATGAACAAAGAAGCCCCTCTGAGAGCATCAACAGGCTGTCCCACCACTTGTTTGCATAAAGACCTAAGTTTGCCATATAAATTGATCTAAGTATTAGAATCGTAAAAAAATCTAATACAATCTTTGGATAGTTCGCAAGAGTGTCGTATTATTGCTATTGTAATCTATACGTTGTCATTATCATTATATTGTATTTTTCAGGCCATGGAACAGTATCAGTCAATATCAGAGTTATGGATTTCTCTCACAACAACATCTCCTATATTGCACCTTATTACTTCAGGTAAGTTTGTATTTTCATCAATTGAATTCGAAAAAATACTTCGCATATTTCCCGATAATTGCCAACAACTCTATAGAGACAATATGACGAATCATTCACGCACATAATGATACGGTGGCTCTGTTGAAATAGAGAGTACCACGGAACGGCGAATTAGTAGGTCCTGTTTGTTTTCTTCATGTATTTAATATTAGCTTCTGCCCGCGACTTCGTCTGCTCAGGATTATAAATTATAGCCTATGTGTTATACTCATATATGAGCTATATTTTTGTAAAGTTTTAATAAAATCCATTCTGTAGTTTTTTCGTGAAGGAGCAACAAACATCCATCCATCCATACAAACTTTCGCGTTTATAATATTAGTAGGATTCAATTTATTTTCCTTATTGCAGACATGCTGACCTAACTATATCTGAACTGTATCTGTCCCACAACAAGATTCGGAACATAACCCGTGAAGTATTCGGGTCCATGACTATGCTTCAGTATTTGGACTTATCTTACAATCACATCTTCGATATGGAATACGATTGCTTCAAGAAAGTCCGAAACTTGCAGGTAAGAAAATCATTAGAAATCTTTTCATATGTTTCATGTGTTTTTATATGTTTTGTTTTCATATGTATATAATATATACTCTACTCATGTAATGTATATTTCAGTTCATAGACATGTCACACAATTACCTGAGAGATATGCCAGTGGAGGTATTCCACGAGATGCATTTTCTCACGTCGATGGACTTGTCGAACAACCACATCAAGAATATAGCCGACAACTACATCCCATCGCCAGCTTTGGAAAGGTAATCTAAATAGGTGCAGAAAGGACCATTGACCCAGTACAATTTATTGGTACAAAGTGATACAAATGATGTTGATTTGTCCCATCCATATATTCTAACTCAGAGAAAAGTATACAAGGGGGTATCCTTGGTATACCCAACTCAAATGAAGGAATTTGCTGGATTTTGACCATTAAGAAAAACTTCATTGAAGCTATGAGAAATGGTTAAATACAAATTGTGAAGCAAGCAGTGACTTAACTGGACGCCTGACATCAAGACCCTCCGTGGAGAAAGATGTTGCCTGCATAGCCTGGCCTATACGAGTATAGGCCGGCATTTTTTCTCGGATAGTTTTATCATTTATGAAGGAGATAAAGTAGCAGATACGTGTTTAATGGCTAATTAGATGGATCATAGGTTTATCCTCCGTTGACAAGCCCTCCAAAAAAACGTCTTACAATATCACTCTTCAAACTCTTCTTTTTGAGAACCTTTTTACTTTCTGTACCATATTCATATTTCCATCCAACAAGTTTATGTTGCCCAACGCGTTAATTGCTTTCCGAGGTATCCACGAATGTTTGCACGGTATATTACGATTATTTTGGGATATTTTTAGGATAATTCCTCATATGAGTACCTACAATAATACATTCAATAGATGCGAACAACTTCAAAAAGCTTCAACATTCACCTTGAAAAGAGAGAGACCTTCACGCAAAATTTTCCGTTGAACAGGCTGGATCTATCCGACAACGAATTATCGAGAGTTCCAACGAACGCCCTCTCGGCTGCAGCAGCAGGGAATCTGGTGGAGCTAGACCTGAGCGGGAACAGTATACCCTCAGTGTCAGTCAGCGACTTCGTCCAACGATTCAGGGTATTTATGGCAGCTCATCTATCTGTATGGAATTCAATGGGAGAATGGATTTACCACTAACCTGCAGTTGTAGTAGTTTTGAAACTACTAATCGCTTGAGTGTTGATATATTATCAGGGTGTAACAAAATGTATATTAATAGAGATATTTCGTGTTTGAAGGGTGGGTTGGTAGCGGTAACTGCCGCCTTATCCCGAGTCAATGTAGTCGCTAAAGTACGGAAAATATGCTCGCTCTTTCTAGTTATCGATCGGTAGTTATAGTTCCCGAAATAGAGCAAAAATAACTACCACTGTCGGGATAAATCGTATATTTTGTACACCCTGTAAGTACGATGAAACTGTTGAAAGTTTATGCGTAAATGTAAAATAAGCATTGTAAAAGTTAGAAAATAACACCCTTTGTGAGAGTTCCACTAACAAAATTCTCGATTCAAATGCAAATAAGTAATAAAATTGGTAAAATGAACATAACATAGGGCCAAACTCTTGATTTACAAGTCTATTCCGATTGGGACGTCATGGCTTCAACTATAGGCCGTAGCCAGTCTCTTCCTGGACACATTGTTCAATTTGTCTCCAGATAATACAAAATAATATATGGTAATTGATATCATTCTAAGAACAATAGCAAGCTAATGCATCCTGGTTTACTCTAAACGAAATTCATGAATATCTGAACATGCCGACTATCAACAACCATTACTACGGTCTAGAATTTCAAAAGGCAACACCCTGGACCCATGTCTCGATACTCTCAACCGCCTAATATTTGCAAAAAGCATCACGAGGCTGAAAAGGGACCATATGTGCTGTAAACGAGAGGAAGAAAGAGCTATAGGCCCTTCCCCTGTAATAGCATCTCTTCTCTGAACACCGATAATGGTCCGAAGACCGAGTTCGGATGTCATTAGTGAAAAAATCCTTTGAAAAGTATTCTTATATGCATTTGAAACGTTTTCAATGTAGTTAGCCAATGCTAGTGTGTGCGTAGCGCTAAATTGTCGTGCCCCGCATGTGTCGTCAGGGCCCCGAACACGGCGAGTACTGGCCAGAGGAGACAGACTACGAGAACGAGGAGTACATGTACCACACCGCTAGGCGAGACCACACCAGAGTGTTCAGCCAAAAAAAACAATACCCGCAGAATATTCTGTACAAGGTAGACCCTAATTGGCGTTACTGTTACCACATTATTTGATAAGTGCAGTAGAGAATCTCGTTTTAACGCTTGCCATACACACATCACACTTCTAAGGCACTATTAGGGTGGTTTCAGAATCTCAAGAAACCCATAATATTACCGTGAAACGTTGGCAATCGGCGGTCCGCTAATTGGCTGCTTGCTTCCTGAATTTCAACCCAACACGAGCCGAATCGTGTTCGCTCGTGTTTGTATGTCGATGATATACTGCTCTCCTATGTCATTATGGTAACGGCGGGCGGGCGTGGTGGGAGTTGATATGAGATTCTCTTCTGTATTTATTATGTGTTTGTCACAGCATCATTTGATCACCATTTTAGGTTACTGCATCTCATGCTTCTGGTTTACGGGTGCACTAGATTAGTTTTTCATATACCTACACAAAATATAACCTCTCCTAAAACCCGACACCACAAATTCATTATCCCAATTCCTATGACTGGATTCCTATATATTTCCTGTAAGTACATGTTTATCATCATACATTGGATTTGACGGGCCACGAATGATGGGATTGACATTCATTGCTTTATCGCGATATGAGCGATAAAGCTACGTATGGCAATTTGTTCATCCTACCGTGTCCCGCTCCCGCCATTTCATAAAATCCGATATCACTTAACATTTCTCAAAATTCTTGAAATTAGCATTTCATTATCTCTCTTAAAATTCAGTATCATCAAACATTTGAGTTTCAAAACAGTCCATCAAAGTTAAGTACGGCTACAGACGCGCACTATTGTTAAAATTTAAAACGAATCATTACCAAAACTAGTAATCTACTTTCTTGACCTACCATTCTTGCCATTTATTTCACAACATTGTCTTCTAAATATTACTGACATCGAATGCATTATCACAATATTCATTTAATTGTTCATTTTCAGTCTCTAGCATGGCTGGACCTGTCAAATAATCATCTGGTCCGGATTGAAGGTGGCACCTTCACTGCCTTACCGAGGCTAAGGTGGCTGGACATAAGCGACAACTCACCGTTCAACAACGGGGAGAGAACTGGCAATGTCTTCAAAGGACTTGAGAGGAAACTGTCACATTTGGGAATGAAGAACGTTAGCTTGGTTCATGTGAGTATTGTATGGACATAGTTCCTAGCCGTCTGTCGATGACCAAATTAATTTAAATAATATTGAACTTACTAACATTACCATCATCATCAGCCCGTATCAGTCCACTGATGGACGTAGGCCTCTCCCAAAGCACCATCATTATATTATGAGTATCTACCCTTTCTGGGAGTGGTTTACATTTGTTTTCCAAATGTATTCTTAATAACTTGTAAATGTTATGAACCATCATTATTATTTCTTGAATCTCTCGTTTTGTTATGCGTCTATTTACAAACTGTTTAGTACCTTCTTGTGGAAAAGATTATTATCTACATGTTTCCAAAAATCCAAACTAACTGTCGCAATCATTATTAACCATTTTGTATATCTTTCAGATACCATCAATGATGTTACCGAAACTGAAGAGTCTAGACTTGTCCCACAACAACCTGCCCACGATACCCACGGACATGACCGCAAATCTGACTCGTCTGAGAGCACTAGACCTCTCTAACAATGACTTGACTTCAGTCCCTATAGTAAGTTTTGAAATCTATAACCACGACATTCATTTATTCTTTCTCTCGTCTTTGTTTTCATGACATCCTAAAGAATTGTCAAACTCCTCATCATTAATTGTCTTTTCAGGCTACTCATTCCCTAAAAGAGTTACGCTGGCTGTCGTTATCAGGAAACCCAATAACAGCCCTCATGAATACCAGTCTGTACGGAATATCTCCCCGGCTTGAATATCTGGATGTGACACGACTTCGTTGCCGAATTTTCGAGGTAAGATTTATTTTAACATGATTTTGGACCCAATAACCCACCACCTTGCAGAACCCAATAATGTTTTATACTTTGGTAAACATTTGAATAAGGTTAAGTGATTGACCAATGTAAGGTATTTGAATAATTTTTAAGTATCAAACAACAGGACAACTTTCGAAACTTATTATTATACTTAGTAAACTAGAGTTTTACAGTTTTAATATACTCATTTTTCTTTTCCGCAGCACGGTGTTTTCGGCAAAATGTATGCCCTTCGGACCTTAAAAGTCACAAACTATGTCAACGTAAAAGAATTCAATGTACCAAGGATGCTTACTTACAACACAGCGCTGAAAAACTTCTTAGTAGAAGTGGATTTGGTTAATGTGGGCGTGGAATTTGGCAAGGAGATGGGTGGAGGCCCTTTGCCGGCCAAACTGAACAATATTACTGTGTCGGGACGAGCATTGAAGTATTTGTCACCGTATTTGCTAGTTGTAAGTATTATTTCTATCTAGATGACATTTTTGTAATTGGATGTTCGATATTTATTTTCTTGTTTCATTAGAATATACACGATTTGTGTAAGTCAGAGGTATAATGGTAATTGGATTCGAAGACATTGTTCAGTTAAGCGTCTTAGGAGATACCTATATCGATCTGCTGCTGATTATGTTGTTTTTTGTTGCATTATCTACACATCTTTGATAATTATTCCAGGGAGTCCACTCAAAAGTGCTGCGTCTCACAATATTCAACACGAGCGTGGAGGAGGTAGCTCCGGAAGTGTTCTGGCGTTCTGGTCGCATCAGGAATCTGACCCTGGACCTGAGGAATAACTACATCACGAGGGTCCCCAACCCTGGGCAGAGCGAATGGCCCTGGGTGCCAAACAGTGTGTTCCTTCAAGATATCCTGGTCGCTGATAATCCATTGTATTGTGATTGTGGTATTGGGTAAGACAGCTTTTTTAAACTAACAATGTTTACTTCAACACAGAAGACTATTTAATCCGGCTACTGCATAACGCAAAAATCTTCTTGCAAAGTGGTAAATGTATGCAATAGAGTCACGACGACTCTTACACTTTCCCGAAAAGCAGACAGCTTTGAAATCTACACCAAAATCGCTCAACAATTTCCAGAATACCACCATTCCGGTTCTGAATAAAACTCGTTGTTTCTTTTGCAGATGGATCGAAGGGTGGGATAAAAAGAGAAGACAATACCTGTGCAAGAGTCCATGGAAGTGTGTAACGACGCGTGATGACATCAGATTCGCGAGATGTCCGGATTATTATAACAGAACTTTGGTCGATGTGAGTCAAAATACACCCGTAAAATATTTGCTTAAAATAAATGAAAAACAAAAATGGCCCGCTGGCTACAATGTCAGATTGTGTCTATCTTCTATAGAACCTAATATAGGTTCGATCCCTACCTCTAGACTAAAGAGTCTGTGGCAGGATATAGGACTTAGTATTGTCCTTAGTGATAGAAAAGCAGGGAATATTTTCAGTTTAGTTTTTCATCTTCATTTATTTACAATCTCTACCTTATTATTTACCTGGTATTTCTTTCAGGTGCTGTCAAGAGACCTAGATTGCGGTTGGAGCAGAGGTTTCCTCAGATCACCAAACATCTATATAGTCGTAGTCATGTCTATCTTAACGTACCTGTACATTTGAGGGTTGTTTTGGATGCTAGGCATTTATGAGGAATTCAATCTGATTCTATCGAGGGTATATAACTAGCCTTGGTATTGGTAAGCACACTTGGTACTGATTGGCAAGATGAATTTGTTCCTATTACTATAGAAGTTTATAAAACCGTCATCGAATTTTGGGACACTGATGTTTCAATTTAAAAGTGATTATTTTCATATAAACCACAAAAGAATTTTAGAATATTAGTACAATTTCACGAATTTGTCCAAATAATATCCCAAAGTTTGATTGACTCAAAGTATGGATCAATATTTGTCTCGTTAATCTGCAGCTAATTCTAGGAGTGAGATGTTTATTGTATTTCAAAACATTTTTTTCAAGTGTACTATATATCTATCACGTGGCCTACAAACTCGTCTTGAAGTGATGCTGCATAGCCAAATCCTAGTTAAAATTAGAGGATATCGAACAAGAACTGCGAATTTGAAGTGAAAAATACTTGAAGTGACTGATTTTAGAAGTGGACGATATTTGAAATGTTGTGACGTTGTGGTAGAATACTAGTGGAGCCTACTGAATTGTGATTTTATTGTTTAAAAACGGCAGACGTGTGATCTCAAGGGATTGATTGATTGTTACAATTTGAAGTGTTTATCTGCTTTGTGTTTACCCAAAAATCTATTTGAGTGTATAGATTTAAGGTTTGGTTTCTGCGAGCCACGCATTTCGTGCACTGCCTAACAGAAATTCGTATTTTTTGAAATAGTGTATTTTCTCTGTATGTTTCAGTTATAATTTGCTCTATGCGACTAAAGAGTATTGGGAACAAAGATAATCTTACGACAACATGCATGGCAATTTAAATTAAGATGTCTAAATACTTTTTAAACGCATATGTTTGGAAGTGCACTTAATGTGTTTTAGAAGTTGCATTTACGTCTGTTTATAGTAAGTTAATTTGACACGAAGGTAATGACTTAATTATGATAATATGATAACGATCGTCTAGTAGACTGCATTCACTGGAATGATATTATGTGTTCGTCCATTTAATAGGATTAATATTATTTATAGATGTATTCGTTTCTGTAATAGGCGATTAGATGTAGAAATAATAAAATTATTTTTAAATCGTATTCGCGTAAACTTTGACTGTTTTTCTTTCGAATGTTTTCATTCCATTTAATATATTGTCTATTATTGTAGCAGTTTTGCAAATTCTATCTCTCTTTGTACAAAGTAAATTTTCCATAACACTTATCCCTATTTATTCAGAGCACTATCTTCAATAAATACTTATCTAAAATATATTTACGCTCTTGCATTCTCATTGTTTAGCTGTTTACAAAGTCTATCTGGTTAACTTGTTGGAGGAAAAAAACATATTTTATTACATAAATGTATCAATGTGACAGTAGTTTATCTATATAGCATGCTGTAATATATTTACGTATATGATGTGACATATACAAGGACTATGTAGATTTTTAACGACTGATTTTAAGTGTTTCGGGGGATGGATATGTATAGAAGTATAAGAAAAATGTTGTTCGTATTCTAGATTGTATGACGTCCGATGTGGCTTATTTAACTTTATATATTTTATTTTATTGATAGTATTAAATATATAATTGTACTATTTACTTTCGCGTCAATCAGTCTTATGTCTGCTTCTATTTTTAATCGATATTACTTTTCTATATCTAGTAAATCCGATGACGCACGCTAGAAATGCATTTAGTTACTGATTTTTGAACATAGTATTTTGATCATGCATGACGTATGGTGTAGTGGCATATGGCTTGGTTGGTATATATGCGATGAATTTAATTGAATACCTCTTCTTCAGTGGTCCAGTTCGAGTGGTGTCAGGCCTACTTGTTGCCTTTTGTTTTCAATACCATTCATAGATTCTTCAATTTCTCTCTTCCAATATGTAAAAAATTCTTTACAAGAGATCTTTTGAAACTGAGCTCATCCGGGCACAATTAGTTTACCAAATCCAAAAAAAATATATATATATCCTCGACATTTAAAAATCTTGAATATTCATAAAAAAAAATCATAAATAAGCGATGTGGTTTTGAAGCATCTGATTTATTAATTGTATAATAGAGGTTATGCTGTAAAAAAAAGTAGAAGTATTGACCGAGTACCTAATAGTTTGTAGTCGAGAATATTTGAAACGAAGTGATAAATATTTGAATCTAAGGGTATGATATTGAAAACAAAGGGATGTCGTTGTAACAATGAATATATTTTGTGATATATATTACTCTAATCCTTCTATTTTTGATAAAGCCTACAATGAATATTGCTGACGTAAACGGGAATTGTATAGCTGCATTTTAAAATCATTAAAATAACAGTTGCTTCTTTAAATGTTAATGTAGCTTTCGATATAGCAATGTCAATTGTTCATAAACTTGAAGTTCATTAATTAAATTGTAGAATTTAAAAGGAGTTGTACAGAAATAGGCACTATTTTAGTTGTTCAAATAAAATTAAAGCATATAACATAGAATCTTAAAAACTGTTGTGTAAGTATATTGGTTGGCGTCAACACTTTTTTGTGCAAATTTATGTAGTTGTTTCAACTAAATATGACTTGGAGTATAGAGCTAAGTTTGAATATTTTCATTTAAAAAATTCTTACATTTTGCGCCGTGTAGATGGAGAAAAATTTCTGACCAGGATTTTAGAATTTAAACAAGTTGGTAAAAGTGTGCATTGAATGGCGAAGTAATAACCGATTTTTTTTCTTTATTTAATAAAAAAAACAGAATGCTTTACTTCAAATTGTATTTTTCGCATATTTATTCAGCTTTAAAAATATACAATGAAGAAGCGAATGGATTGTAAAATAAATACCTATATAAATAGCAATAATTCCAATACATCATTTTAAGTAAAAACCACAGCAAGGTTCCCATCCCAATGTGATAGAATATATAGCTATAGTGCCAAGCAATGGGGTCATAGTTGTAATTCATAAAGCAATCTCAATTCTCTGTTATGTAACATTTCTTTAGATGTGTTATATTAAGGGTTGGAAAGTATACGTCTCTGAAGGAAAATGTGATGTTTTTATCTTTTCTGTCTTAATTGACGAGGTCTAATTTTTTTAATGAACTTAGTTAATGTAATTTAGAGTTCTGTGTTTTCTTTACATTTTGTAAATTCTGAGCAAGGGACCCATATTTTTTTAAGACACTTCGTTTTATTAAACACGAAATGATAAGGGGAAATAACAACACAATTACCTACGATGGAAAAATCTCAAATTTTCTGAACGTTTTTAGGTTTAGGTTTTTCATTTAGAACGGTATTTTTAGACCTTGTCAATTGAGTGTTTATTATTACTTATATTCAAAATTACACCTGCTTTAACATAAATAAAGAAAGTGTATATTTTTTTCGATAAAACACTGATGGAATATTTTAAATAACTGTTTTATTAGTTTATATTTATATATAAAAAATAAAAAATTGTAAGTATTTGGAGAAAAATACAACTAAGTCCATGTTTTGATTTGAACTTAGCAAGTATTTATCTCTAAACGGACGATATATGAATAAGTTGCCATTTCAGTGAATATTGTAATTATATTAAGACATTTTGTAAATTATTTTTTTGTTTTGTGTTTTATAAGGAAAGTAGGACAAGGGAAAGTTCTGTCTTCACTACTTAACGAGTCTTAAATAATAAAAATAGTGTGAAATTAAAATTTAAATTACATTGAATTATTAGCGTATCAATAAATTATTGCGTAAATATTAATTTGTTTTTAATTTAGGTACTCAATACTCAATTATTTATTGCATTCCATAAGTTATAATACAGATGTTCATATAATTAACATTTATTCTAGTACGTACCTACGCGTGAAGAGAATAGTGAAAAAAAGAGCACGTCTATCCACGGTTGACAAATTAGATGACTTAGACAAATGTGCAAGTTCAATAAAAAAACTTTCAACTTTCCTTCTTATGGCACATTTGTCTAAGTCATCTAATTTGTCAACCGTGGCTAGACGTGCTCTTTTTTTCACTATTTTCTTAACGCGTACGTACTTACTATAATAATGTTACAATGCTCTTTATGGACTTAAAAAAATAATGTCTTCCAAATTGATCATTTTTATTAAAAAAAAACTATTTACACAATCGTTATTAGGATAAATACTATTTTTCAATATACCTACAATACACGCATAATTGCGACAAGCTAAGTTGTAGTTCTCAAATGTGCCAAAAACGGCCGTTTTTCGCAATTATGCGAACTACAACATAGCGAAATTGAATCATGGTATAAATAAGCATTTAAAAAATAGTATTTATCGTAATAAACAATGTGTACATAGCTTTTTTAATAAAATTGATTGCTTATATTGGAAGATATTATTTTTTTAAGATTGGCGGCGCTAGTTGGCTCTTGGAAGGACCTAAAGCGTAGATAGAGAAGCCTATAGATGGAGTGTGGTTTCTGTCTCGCTCTCGAGTGACAAGAACAACATAATATGGATATCGTAAGCGTGAGAGAGAAAGATTCATATATCTTCTGTCCTTATCGGCGTAGCCAGTTTTACGTTATTAAAACTAACTGTCACCGGCACCAAAATGACAGTTCGTGTTTACGTTGTTGTAAATTATGATAAATTATTGTTTTAGCAGCATTTTATGTGTTGGATCTCGTGTTTGTAGTCATATATTAGATCGAAACATATTGTCCTTATTATATCATCATTGCTGAGGGGGTTTGTTGTGTACAGGAGTGTAAAAATAGATGAGAACGCAAGGATCCAAATATTTCGTTTCATAGGTCAGTATTTTCCATTCCTTAACTTTCTATGTTTTAAAACGTACGGTACATAGTTTATACATAATCAACACGTTGCAACGCATTGTAATTTTGCTTGAAAACAGTGCCTAAATATCAAAATAACATTGAAAAGTATTTTGTAAAATGTACGACATAAAATTCAGTGTTGTCAACAGTGTTGGTAAAAAATACCCCAAAAAATATTTTGTTCCACAATATGTGTATGGGAATTACAGTACTATTTAGCTAGCCCTAATTTTAAATACCTAGTCTAATTCATTAGATACTAGATCATTTACTTTGTGCAAAAGGATTGATTCACTCGATTGTCATGATTAGAGTTCCATACCTCAATAGGAAACAAAGGAACCCTTATAGGAAGGGACACTTTGTTGTCCGTCTGTCTGTCCGGTCGTCTGTCTGTATGTATAAGACCTTTTGCTCTGAAACGCGTGGACGTACAGTCGAAGACAGAGATAAGTATACAGGGGGCCTCAATAAGGTTGAGATTTGCTCCAGAACTACTGGACCGAATTGAATAATTCTTTTACAGTACACAGTTTTAACTTTTATCTATCCAACAGTGAAAGAATTATTGCAATAGGTCAAGTAGTTTTTGAGATAATCTCAACCTTAAAAACTCTCCTGTACGCCTTTCTCTGTGTTCCACCGTACTTATTAAATTGACTTTCATTAAAAATTTTGTTACAGCATCCAAGCAATGGATTATAAAAATAGCAATGGGTTTGCTGTCACTGTCAGATACACTAATTGGCGGAAATGAACAAATCACACTTTCAAAATACGACTTTTTCGAAAATTACATACCTATTATATTATATGCCTAAATATAGTTTTACCAAAAACATATCCAATGCATTTTTTATGCATATTCATATCTATAATTTATAATTTTATTGTGAAAAATACCCTTAATGTTTGGTAATAGTTTTTCCTAGGCAACACCTGGCTGCCAGAAAGAAAGGGTAAATGTGGTTACGCGGGGACTCCGTCTATAGGATAATCTGTCTACGACCTAAAGCCTTAAATCCCAATGAATAGGTACCTACCTATGCACTTCATAGAAAAATCAAATGAGATTTTTAATAAAAAGCCATGGTGACGACATAAACATCACAAACAGCGATGAAAAATAAAAAGGTCATGTCCTTTCATTCAATTTCGCCCCATTTCGCCTCGCTTCACTCTATTAGAACCACGGAGTACAAAATAAGAGAGGAGGTCGGACTACTCGTTGAATCGAGCTAAGCATGTGTGCTACCTAAGATTGTAAGCTAAATATATGCGAGTAGTGTAGCACAAAGCCCAGCTGGTTTACTACAACTGACGCTTAGCGTGTACCTACACACGCTGGACTCTGGTGGAAATAGGTAGACATATCGTAGACATCGACACATGCTTCGTTCCTTATACAGGGTGTAACGTAAAGGGTACATAATGCCGAAGGGAGGGTGTTCAGTACAGGTATCTGAACAACTTTTGTTCTACGACTTTTCGATTTTCGCGAATTAATTTTTTGACTTTTCCTACATTTCGTACCGGTCAGCTCATCGATATGTAAGAGACAATAATTTATTTTTATTCGAAAAGTCGTAGAACAGTTGTTCAGTTGCCGTTCCGGGATCTTCTACGGATCGTACCCGTGGTCACTAGCACGATCTGAAACTAGTACCTACCGCAGGTATTTCGTCTCGGGAAGTGTGGTCTGTGCTTCGTCTCCCAGAACCTAACGACGCGGTAGCATGCTATCATTTTCCCGTCTCAGCACCATTACGTCTTGGCTACCTCGAACATCAGTGGTGGAAAATCAGCCTTAGCTCCTCCTCTTTAAAACTCCGTAGTCCATGGTTAGAACCTTCCGAATGACCACTCATTCACAATGCAATGTAATTGAATGTGGCGTCCCGTTGCGCAAAAAATTGATACTTATAATACTAGATCCTACCCTAACATCGTTTCAATTTGCTTTGAATGATGATGTTCATATAAGAAGAGAAGAAGAATCACTATATTTGTATAAGGCCTAAGTATATACTTTTCTCTTTGTTAGAGTAACTAAAGACATTCAGAACAGAATCACAACCTCTCTTGTCGAATATAACAGCGTACATTTCACGCTGTATTTAAGTCGTTAAGTCCATCCTCGGCGACATCGAACATAAATTCTTATTTATTCGCTCGCTCTCAACAATATCACTCGGCGAAATCGACACGGTTCCGCCATTAGGTCCCACTGCGATTCGCACTTTACAACCGAGCATAAACCATGAACCGACTCGGAGTTTTACTTTGTTAAGGTACGAGTGGTAAGGCAATAAAGACATATTAATTAGATAAAACGGGAATTACCGTAGAGTCTACTCGTGACCATGATGGCTGCAATGCTGTCGAAATATCGAGACATCAATAATAAATGTTTAACACGGTAATTCCCGTTTTATCTAATTTATATGTATACAAACCGTGAAAGTTTAAAAAGCAATAAAGATAATAATAACTTTAACTTGCGAAGTTGCGACTCTTCTCAGCTAAGAAGTGCTAGGGTAGAATTGAAAATTCTGCCCACAATGGGGAGTGCTCGGGGCGCCAGTCGGGTCGCGGATGTATCGCAGTTCCCGTGGCTCGGCAACTATGACACGAGATGGAACACCCCAGGAGGTTTAGTCGGTATTCCGCCCCTTCAGAGCGGGTAGCCCGACATAAACAACAAGCTCCCCCGGGCGTGGTGGTACATGGTATACATGTTTTACCTGGATCAAACAAAATAAAGGGTAGCAAATGCTAATGGCCTTATGCTATGCCTTCATCATCAGTCTATTTTTATGTCCCCACTTCTCAGGTGATCGATCTTCCATCGTGGTAGCTCGGGCCAAGAATCACCACGCGGGCCCATTGCGGATTGGTGGATTACACATGCCTTATTTTTTTTCCTACGGCACGCAGCGTCCGTCACGATGTTTTCCCGTTTCAAGAGCATTCGGTAAATGTACGAGGATATCTTTACAGAAGGTGCTTCTGTAATCAAATTTTGAGTAAATAAAATATTATCATTTCTAATTTTGTGAGACAATTTGTTTACATATAATCGCTATGTTCCATTTGAATCCTTCATTCACAGTAATTTTTAAACAGATCGATCTGATTCCAACTTGTTTCGATAAAATATGCGGATGATTCATGATCTTATGACATACATGACCTGCATTGATTAGAAGTGTCAAAGAGCCCTTTTTTTAAAATTGAGGCATGAACTGATTTGTAAGTTGCGATATTAAGGCGAGGCCATGGGGTCATTTGAGCCTAGTGAGGGGGTGAGGTGCGGGGCGAGGGAGGGGCGAGAGAGGGATGACGCGCATTGATCGGGGTCATTACTCGCGCAGGTACACAGAGTAAGTGTAACCAGTGTCCTCACTGTGACGTCACAGCTCGCTACCCATAATAATACCTATACAGAATGTCCCACGGATAGACGATATACCGAAGTCCACTTGTCGGTGCCAACATTATCGACCCATTTAATGCCAAATAGGGATATCCCAAGTCTGACAGCTTCGGAGTTACTTATTTCAATTTTCGCGATTGTCGGAAAATATTTCTTTCAAATCTTGAACTTTTGTCTATACTAAATGTTGTCGCACATTATGTCAACTCGGAACCGTATCATCATCACCCCTCCTGTTCACCTCTCGCCGCCAACCAGGCTTCAACTTCTACACTGGCCCTAACACGGGCTGTGCTCGTGACAATCCCATACCACTCCCACTAATATTATAAATGCGCAAGTTTGGATGGATGGATGGATGTTGCTGAATGAAACTTTACAATAATATAGCTCATATTATACATCAAAATAACACATAGGCTATAATTTATAATCCTGCGCAGACGAAGTGGTGGGCAGAAGCTAGTTGACAATAAAGTAAAGCAATTTGTACTTTTAAACGTATTTATTTATACGGAAGGTCATAAGCAGACATACGTTAAACCGACCGTCCGGAGTGGGTTCAGTGCAGTCAAATTCGCGTCTACAGGTTATATATTTTAATTATTTTTTAAGTTATTTATATTGACGTAACGTAGCGTAGTGATGTAGTATGACGTAGTAGAATAAAATACTATGTTAATACTAATCTGACGGAAAAAAAGACCTGGAATAATAGGAATGTCAATTAGGTAATATTGTTGTAATAAAAGTGAAAAATAGGAATAATCAAATTATTTGCTAGGGGAATATATTTTGAAAGTACTTTCACGCGATTTAATAAAAAATTGAGCATAAATTCTTATAAAATACAAAATTTATTAAAATTTTAATAACCATAGAGGTTACATTACAACAAATCTGTTTTTGACTTTAAGTGACAAACTGTCAAGTGTATCAATAAAACTAAATAAATGACGAATTTTGTAACGTGATGTTAGGTAAGTATTATTATTGGTGTCAGGTGTGACGTCAGTGATGGTGAAATCTGGCCCGTGTTATCACTGCGTAGGGTAAAACATGACACACATTATGTGCTGTTGACTGTACTTTTAAAAGTAGGCACAGTGTATATTGCATCAGTCTATAACTACATAGCTATTGAAATTTGGCCCGTATTATCACTGTGCTTAGAGTAAAATGTGGCAAACTTTATGTGATGTTCACTGTACATAGTTTTACAAGTAGCAACTACGTACAAACTATTTTAAGTTCGATTGCTGTTTGTTTGTTTGTTCTGTGGGACAAATCACCGTCAATAGTCATTTGTTTTGGCCTGTTCCACTTTGGTCAATTTGGAAGTTACTGATCAGCCCCCCATTACCGTTCTCAAAACGATGAAATTATACCATGTCATGGCGCGCCAACCAGAGACGCCGCTATACCAATGCAATAGCACTGTCCCTTTCACGGCCGCTATGACATGATTTGATTTGATCGTTTTGAGAACCGTAATGTTATAGCCCCACTGTAATGTTAGCCGACTTGTCTTCATCTGCAATTATCAGGCCACTGCTCGCTCCCAATATACGACACTCGACACTGGTGTTCGTGTCGCGTGTAATATGATGACTTCAAAAACATGGTTCGCGAAAAATCTATTGTGTTAAGGAATATCTGTTTTAGGTTATGAGTCCTTTTTATATTCAAAACGATGCACAATCATTCCGTGATTAGTAAACTAATAATCTTAAAGTATAGGTGTGACCAAATTCGACTCGTATTATTTTAAATTTTATTACGTTATGACGATCGTGGGAGCATTCCAAGATTTCCAAGGTAAAGACCAAAGTGGAACATTTGGCAAAAATCGATACAGGTCCGACCTCGGCAGCGCCCAGCGGCGCACTGAAGCTCGTAGCGCCGTGTATTTGTATTTATACAAATTGTGTTTTTTCTTAAATTTTGCCTGGTATAAAAAAAACGTTAGAAACAACAGATTTTTAATTTATCAAGCTCCTCTATTTATAATAACCTACATTTTGATATATATTTTGTATGAATAACTGTTTTAGTTTAGACACACTACTCAGTGAAAAGACAGGAAAGGGGTATGTTTGTGATTTTTTTCTATCGAGCGAAGTTTGTCCAATCGTGTTTCGGGAGCCAACAGTCCCTAAATAGATACCCCAAGATTGATATATATTTTTTTCAGGCCTTTAATTTCAGTAGTTAGTGCCGTAGCCTTCATCGAAAAACTTAAAAACGTCCCAACACCTCGCCTTAAATGGAGCGGCAGTTATCCGTCCTAGTTAACTAGAAAGTGTCTCGTACAGACTATTTGTCAAACACTCAGGCCCACTCATATTTACAGAACCCGAGCCGGCGTCCAAACATTCAAACTGCAAATAGCGGAATGCAAACACCAATTCGTTCTATTACAGAGCCACTCTACGTAGAGCCATGAAAATTCATCACAAAGTACAAAATGTTGGAGTTTCAGGGCCTCTTTGCAGGTCATCGATGGTTGGTCTGTCCGTCCCATGCCGAAATGTATGTTTTGTTAGGCTTTCGCTATGCAATTGTGTATCCAGTAAACTTGACAAGTATCTAAGTATTGCATAATATTGTGCGTATGAAGAAATGTAACGTTTACAGAAACTCACGCCTGCTCATGCTTATCTGTTAATAGGCAGGGACTATGAACTTCCATCTGCGATTATAGCATACTGTCGGTTTCACTCCATTCATTAGTATCGTCATGGTCTACCCGACCGAGGAGGACATGCGCTGACCAAAATGGAGATATTTTAAAAAGTGCCAAGTTCCACCAACAATTGATAAAACTAAAATAATCGCAATATAAAGTAACGTAAGTATTTCTGCCATATCATCAAAGTTTAGCACAAAACGACAAATAGTTCGAAAACTTTAAAAAGTAAGGTAAGTAGGTAAAATAGCCTATCTATACAATTAGCCAAAGTTGACTGTTGCTTAATCTTTATCCCGATTAGTTAAAACTTAGAGTTTCAAGTCAAAACTACTCTATACGCGAGCGGTTGTAGACAAAACCTAATAAAATCACGTTATCAATAAACTAAAATTTAGTGCAACTTTACCACAAGGTAATAAAATCTTTGATAGCAAACTAAAGTATCTCTCAAGTCTGATCTCTAACAATTCGATGAAATATCCTATGAAAATGCTATTGAGGAATCGATAAAAAATGACATTGCCAAATTTCAATGGAGCTTTGGTTACCTACGTGACCATTGAAGCTCATATATCATTTTGTTGGGGACTTATAGGACTTACTTACAGGTTTCATATTGCATAATCATAATCAGTAGGAGTTGCGAGAGTAGTAGAAAATGATAACAAAGACAATGAATAATTCACTTCGATTTCTTACTATTTTCTGAATTCTTAATTAAGCTGTTTTTTCGACTCACATGTTGTACAAAACTTTATTTTAAACCAATAATTTTGATATAAAAAAGATATTTATTCGTTATCTTGTTCATCAAGCAGTTGATGGTGGGGCAGAATCTGGCATTGTCATTTAAAGCTCTCCTCGTTAAATGTTAAACAACAGTACCTATCATAAAATAAAACTTTTCATTAAATTTCTCGTTAGTATCAGCTTTCCATATTACTGTTCATATTCAACTTCTATTGTATTTTATTGCATCGCAAAAGTATCTTTGGAATTTTAGGTTCATGTGTGTTGTTACAGATAATATGAACCAGCCAGATATAGGTGAGGCCAGGTATGTACGGTCGAAGACAGAGAAAGGTGTACAGTAGAGTTTTTAAGGATGAGATTTTCTCAAAAACTACTTGACATATTGCAATAATTATTTCACTGTTAGATAGATAAAAGTTAAAACTATGTGCTGTAAAAGAATTATCAAAATCGGTCCAGTAGTTCTTTAGAAAATCTCAACCTTATTAAGGCCCCCTGTATACTTGTCTCTGTCTTCGTGTGTCTAACAGCAGATCAAGTGTAACACTTGGACTTTAGACCGTTCTTATTATCTGCTTCATAAGATATAAAATCGTACTGTAAGTGTTACCATTGATCTCCTGCTGTCCGTACATATCTTAATAATTAAACCTATGCTTAGCCGTGGACATAGCTTAAACCTGCGACCTTTTCATTCCGTGACAATCTTAATAATCGTTAAAAAACTAACATCTTCCAATCTCTCAATTATTAGATACCTATAAATGTACTTACTTGTATCTGAAATAGTAGAACTCGTAAGGCGCTTGACATGTTGGCACATCACTGACTCCGGAACACAACTACAACACGTAATAGAATGTACCGGTTTTAGATTCGAAGAAGAAAAATAATTATCAACGTCCCAACACTTTATTCTCCATACTAACACCTGTATTGTTCCTCAATGAAGTCAACTTAGGAACAATATAAAGCATAAATTCTAACGTAGACACACCACCTTCATACCACAATTTGCATTCAATTGCCAACGATATGCCTATTGTGAAATTGGACACTTGTATGGCCACCAATGGAGATGGGCTTTTCATATTGGGAAAGAGATCTGAGTTAAATCCAGGGGGATCTGGGTAGTATCTGATGTTTCCAATATGTTCCTTATCATAAGAATGATATCCATTGCATTGCAGCCATAATTTCGTTTGGTCTGTTTTCACCCATTTCTGTACTTCTTCTGGGGCTTCCTTAGCGTATGGCGAATCAGACAACAAAGGTTTTGCTGTCCACTTCACTTGCTTGTTAATCTTTATAACAATGCAAGGCATTTCACCATATCCATACGGATGTATTCCACATGGTCCTAATTTACTGTTCAGCTCTCTCTTACTTCTATGGTTTTCCGTCAGAAGATTATCAAGATCGGTCACGTATTTTTCATAATCATCAGCGTATCCGTTCCTGTACGAAATTAGAGGGAAAATATTTCGAGTCACAGGAATAGCAGTGAGTCCAATGTCATCATCAAAATAGTCCTCGTTTACGTCTTGCATGTACTTTATGATCTCCAAGGAGCAGTAGAGGACTATCATGGTGAAAGTGGTGAGAAAAATAAAATACAAGACAGAATATCCGATTATGTAAAACCAGCTTTGGCAAGTTCGTTCGCAGAATGTTTTGTTTTCTCTGTTGTACATGTATTTCTTGCATTTTTTGCATTTGGATTCTCTGGGAGGTTCGTCGTCAGATGTAACGGCGATGGGTGCTAGAGGTTGAGATCTGTTTTTGAGGGCTGACGTAGAAGGGGTTAGGACCGAAGGATCTCTTCGCGTGACTTGTGGAGTCTCTATTCTATTCGACTCTGTCTTGACTGGATGTTTAGATGGTGATGGAGACGCTTTCGGAGGCATGGTTGATCGTAAAACTAAAATAAATTAAAATGTTTCCGAATTTTTTTAGGTTTCCTTCACTTTTTAAAATACTTCTACCGTGGCTTCTACCGTGGCTGGCACGGTAGGTTTCCTAAAGCCGAAGTACCTAATCAAAACATGTCAAATGCCATCCAGATGTCATCTTGAAAGTTCGTTTGGGTTTGGTTTAATCTCTATGGTCATGGCATGATAAAAGGAGTTCTTGCTAAAAATATTGTATTGTACGAACAACAGCAGATCAATGGTAACACTTGCATAACGAATTCAACTTATGATGCAGATAATAAGAACGGTCCAAAGTCCAAAGTGTTACACTTGATCTGCTGTTAGCGTACCTACAATAGAATAATAATCAAATTATGGATATGATGGTTCTCGTCGGCGGTCTATAGCCGAGCTACAAAACTATACTCGCTGCTCGGCTATATATAGCTTGTATTCGCTACTCGCTCATCGCCGGCGGTGGCACAACTGCCTAATATAAGTACGCCATATCGATGAAATTAAACTAGATCAAAACCCTAAATGAAATAAAAAAATAAAATAAAAAGAACTTTATTCACCATTAAACATAATTATACAAAAATATATCGTAATACTCAAAATAGGTGAATGGGTCGAGGGCTCAGCACGGGTGCTGCTTTTCAGGCTCCGCCAGAGAGTCTTGCTACCACTTACATGCTAACAACCTATGTATGAATGAACCCGTACCCGATCAATACTACAATAGAATTCCGCTGTTCTCGCATAAGTAACTGATGAAAACATGGAATATCCCTGAAGGAGCAAGCCAAGGGGCGGATCTGTGATCGTCTGGATTGCGAGTGGACAATTTGCAGGGTCGGTGTCCCTGGGGTTTAGATGCTAAGAGTGGATAAAGACGAGTGCTTTTATAGTTCACGACTGTTCCATACTGTACCTACGTACGTCTAGAATACTAACTAGCTTTTAACATGATCTGAGCTCGACATTTCACCTTGATTATAGAAAACTCAGGAAAAACCGAACCAGAGTGCTCTTTTGCAGACTAACTTTACTAATCTTATATTATTCCGGGATTAGTAAGTAAATTAAGTTATAAAATACAGTATTATGTACAACTTTTTCTGTCTTCTAAGAGCGATTTCTTCCAGACAACCAACTGGAAGGATATTATAAAAATATGTCATACCTCCTGACATATTCACACGGCGCCGCGCCATCGCGTTGTGCGTCGGTCCTTGACTTTGATACCTACTTGCAAGTTTAAGTAAATCGTGTCGTAGACTAAGAAAATCCTCTTCTGTGGCAAAACCCTGTCATTTGATTTTATCGGTCACCCGACGCGCTCACCCTGAGATTATGTTGTCAGCAATATAGTAAATCAAAAAACATTGATTTCGACCAAATATTTCGCCATCAGTCTACAGCAGCTGGACGCATTCTACAGCTGTACAA
This sequence comes from Tachystola acroxantha, assembly GCA_963506565.1. Classification (NCBI taxonomy): domain Eukaryota; kingdom Metazoa; phylum Arthropoda; class Insecta; order Lepidoptera; family Oecophoridae; genus Tachystola; species Tachystola acroxantha. The sequence goes on along the minus strand of OY735879.1, from coordinate 3,391,144 downwards.
GAATGAAATAGAATTCTTAGATAAAGACAAGAATATTAAAATATTTACATTTACATTCATGAGCGTAATTTATAAATGTAATAATAAATTTATTTAAAATATGTACAATAACAGAAACTTATAAAATAATAAACATAAAAACTAATTAAATACAATAATAATAATAAACTCTAATAATAATAATAAAATCCTAATTAAAATCACACAGACATACCAGCTCCATCTTCACATTCAATCCCTCGCACTCGTCGTCTTGTACCCCTTAATCTAGTCGAAACATCCCTACTTATAGATATTTGAGTCTTGACTCTGAGCCAGCCAAGCACTTGGGAATAGTTCCTAGACCATTTTATAGACAGGCGTGATGCGGTTCTTTTGAGGAATGTTTCGTATTCTGTCCCAATTGCTCCATCACAGGAAATTACGAGTGGCGTAAATGATGCTCTAAGATCTTCTGCGGCATGGTCGTATTTTAAATGTTTTTCACGTGAATGAGCGTAATTTATTGATTTCATTCTCTATAACCCCGGGGCAATTTCAGGAATTCTGGTAAAACTGATGACAAAGAATCCATCACACAATACATATGTAACACTTGACATCTTTACCCTCTTATGCGGCAGTTGGGTGAACTAAGTAAAATATTTGTCGAACACATTTTATTATCATAAAATATTACCATAATCTCCAGGAACGTTTTAGCTTCCCAGGAATAGAATTTATAGAGTTGCCTAATCGAAAACGACTTTATGTCTAGTCATTTCCACGTAATAGGTACCAAACGAGTTTTTGCGGTTTTTGGCCGCAGAGATCCGATGAAACATAGGTATTCAGATCTCATCGTTCTTTAAAGAGACTGGCGTTTTTTTAAGTTTATTATCAAAAGAAATGTTTACTTATGTTTGTATTCATATACAGGCTGTAACGTAAATGGTATATGAAGCCGAAGGGAGCGTGTTCAGTATCGGTAACCGAACAACTTTTGTTCTACGACTTTTCGATTTTCCCGATTTTTTTTGACTTTTCATACATTTCGTACCGGTCAGCTGATTAATTTGTATGAGACATTAATTTATTTTTTATTTGAAAAGTCGTAGAACAAACGTTGTTCAGTTACCGACACTGAACACCCTCCCTTCGGCTTCATATACCCTTTACGTTACACCCTGTATATACCCCAGCCCAAATCAAGTGTCTTATTTTGTAAACAGTTTTGACCTAATGGTCATTTCTAAGGTCATTGTGTGACTTGTGACGTTTGCAGTTTTGATTTATTAAAAAACCTTATCAATTTAATATTTATCATGAGTACAACCCCCAGTTTCATTTCAATTTGAATTCAGATTGAAGCTGTCTACAGATTCAATCAAGAGCCTTCCATGAGCCAACTAGCGCCGCCAATCTTAAAAAATTAATATCATCCAATATAATAAATTTTATTAAAAAAGCTATTTACAAAATGTTTATTACGATAAATACTATATTTTAAATGCTTATTTATAACGTGATTCAATTTCTTAGCTTGTCGCAATTATGCCATGTATTGTATATTGAAAAATAGTATTCATCCTAATAAACATTTTGTAAATAGCTTTTTTTATTAAAATTGATTAAATTGGAAGACATTATTTTTTCAAGATTGGCGGCGCTAGTTGGCTCATGGAAGGCCCTTAACAAGTTAACTTACTTCCAGTGGGAAAACTTCCCCTCAGCAAGTGTCCATTAAACTCCTGACAATATGACGGGTATTGGATCTCTTCAAAGGAGTTCAGCTGATCCAACATTTCCGCATAAGGAACTTCAGGAAAATCTGTCAAGTTAGATATAAATGGAGTAAAATTCATCTTTATTAACACGAAAAAGGAAAAAAAATCGTGGACGTTCTTTAATGGCTTTAACGACATTATTTCAAAAGAGACGTCTACCAGCAAAGCCGAAGAAGAAGAGAGAGCAGTAGTTTAAGTGGTACCTAGTACAGACAGACAGAGATAAGTATACAGGGGGCCTCAATAAGGTTGAGATTTTCTCAAGAACTACTGCACCGATTTTAATAATTCTTTTACAGTACATAGTTTTAACTTTTATCTATCTAACAGTGAAAGAATTATTGCAATAGGTCAAGTAGTTTTTGAGAAAATATCATCCTTAAAAACTCTACTGTACACGTTTATCTGTCTTCGACCGTACCTAACCGTGGTGTACAATACTAAGTGAAACACTGCCTAGCTAGGGTATAAATAAATTCTAATTAGTTACTAAAATATACTATTATGCAAATAGTAATAATACAATAGGTACCTACTTATTGTAAATAGTTAGGATTTATGACTTATTATTTATTTGTTTAAAATGTTTGTTTATTATTTGTGCCTTTTATTTTAGTTTAATATGTTTTGTTTTAATACGTTTAATACCTAGGTACCTATTTGTATTTTGTATCTTTTGTTTAAATAAAAATTTGGCTTTTCCAATACAAAGAATATGTATAACACTCGAATGTTGCGATGTACTTTTCTCTGCATATCAAAACAGTGAACAATACGAATCCCTCATATTATGTCATACATAAATTCCGTAATACATGTTGCACATAACAAATTACGGAAGCGCTGCCAAGCCTTCCATATACGATATAATAACATAAGGAGTAGCCACTTATGTAACCCACTTAATCATCTCCCAATGGCGTCTGTTTATGGAACACTTATTATTTATTTTATTAATGGACTCGACTGTTCGTCATTTGCCAATGTCATGTTACAGAAAATTCAATATATACAATAGTCTTCTATCTTCCTCCAGTAGCAGTAGCGTCTTCACCCTGGGTAGCCGCGTCTTCATGTCTTCATCCAGAGGAGACGCCGTAGCGTCGTCACTCTGGACGAAGCAGCTCGACAGTCACGTTCACTCCCGAGCTTGTAGCGGGAACTCTTGATAAAAGCTTGAAACTTCAGATCTTGCATAAATAATCCAATAACTTCACCGTACTGTCATTCGCGAACATTTTCTGATTAATTTAACGTGATATTAAATACAAAATAGTCCCTGTAGACGTTAAAAGGAAAATTATCTAATAATTTCGCAACCGTCGTTTCCCGCCATTTTCAAGAGAACCTTTATGGTACACAAATAGTTATATCAGCCACCACTGTGCACTTAGGGATGCCAGCTATACAGGTATTCGGATAAATAGGGGCAATGCTGGCTTTTTGAAAATATCGTGAAACGACGGTTGCGAAATTATTTAATAATTTTCAGTTTAATGTCTACAGTGGGTGTTTTGTGTTTAATATCACGTTAAATTAATCAGAAAATGTTCGCGAATCACAGTATGGTGAAGTTATTGGAGAATTCAAGCAGGATCTGAAGTTTGGCGCCATGGTCAAGATTCGCACTACGAGCTCGGGAGTGAACGTGACTGTCGAGCTGCTTCGTCTACAGTGATTGACGCTACGGCGTATCCTGTGGATGAAGACAAGAAGACGCGGCTACCCAGGGTGATGACGCTACGGCGACTCCCCTGGAGGAAGATAGAAGACTATTATACATTGAATTTTCTGTAACATGACATTGGCAAATGACGAACTGTCGAGTCCATTAATAAAATAAATAAATAAATAAGGGGCAATGCTTGTCAACTAAAGAACCCTAAAACATAATTATTAATTATATTTCAATATTTTATTTTATAGTGGAGCCGCCGAGAAAAGCCCGATATGACGTTTGGGGCCGGTGCGGCCGACATAACTTTGAAACGGTGCACAAGTTACGGATAAATAATTATTGTCTTGAATTTTCATTTACGTAATCCATTTTGTACAAAAATAATAAAATTTAAGAATTTCGTAATAATTTCAAACATGCAACAGAGTAAATTCACATTCTTTCTTATGATTTTTTTTTATTTAGTTTTCCATGAAGCACATTTACAATGTTATGTCGTCCGAATTAAATCGTAGAGAAGAGATTAAAATACTAAGTGGGTTCTCTTGAAAATGGCGGGAAACGACGGTTGCAAAATTATTTGATAATTTTTGTTTTATTGTCTACAGTGGTTATTTTGAGATTAATATCACGTTAAATTAATCAGAAAATGTTCGCGAGTGGCAGTATGGTGAATTTGTTGGATAATTTGAGCAAGATCTGGTGTTTCAAGCTTTTATCAAGAGTTCCCGCTACAAGCTCGGGAGTGAACGTGACTGTCGAGCTGCTTCGTCCAGAGTGATGACGCTACGGCGTCTCCTCTGGATGAAGACAAGAAGACGCGGCTACCCAGGGTGATGACGCTACGGCGACTCCCCTGGAGGAGGAAGACTATTATACATTGAATTTTCTGTAACATGACATTGGCAAATGACGAACTGTCGAGTCCATTAATAAAATAAATAAATACTAAGTGACGATATTTGGTATCAGTTACTAATATCGGTATTATATCATCACAGGGAAATTCTTTTTCGTTACTTTCGTTCAGCCTTAATTTCAGAATGAAACTGGTGTGATGGATATCTCTGTATCAAATTAAATACAAAACAGTTAAAAATATATATTTAGTAAGGAAAGCCGCCGACAAAAGCTAGTCAATTACTAACACGTTACCTATGGGTACATCACTATTAATGTCATATTGTCATGTGTCATATCGGGCCTATTAAAACGGCCGTACTATAATTACTTTTACGATTACGATATTTATACGATTTAAATCTTAGGACTTCCTACTTTGGGAGCCGGTACTTATCGACAATTTTGATTTTGAAATGTGTATGTGCTAGTTAATGGTGGCACTTCAGTTGGCTATTCGTATTCGCTATTGGGTGTTTGTCGTATTTGTCAAATACTTGACGTACATACAAATAAGACGAATATTTTGTCAAGCATACAACCACACATGGCAATTATGACAAATACGCAAATACGAATAGCCAAGTGAACTAGGAAATCGGTTAAAAAGACATTAGAAGTGACGTCACAACTTACAAATTCCATTTTACTAAGTTCCTTTATTAGCACACGTCTAATAATAAGAAATAATTGCAAGTAATACGAAATTTTTTCTTTTTTTGATTTATCTTCACATTGATTGAGTTTATTAGAAACTGCAGAACATGTTTCAGAAGGAAAATATGAAATTCGTCTGACAATACCGGCTCCAACTTTCAGGAATCAGGAATTTCACTTCAGTTTCTCTCCCGACTCGGTAAGAAGCACCCGTCTCCTGAAAGACCATTTCTATGCGACAACTTTTCGTCAGGCGCTAATTTATTATTTACGTTATTTTTTAACTCGGATGTGAAAGGTTATTTGGTGGCAAGCTTTTTAAATATGAAGTGACAAGATAGTGATGTGAAATTTATTTGGATATTTTCTTCAATGCCTGGTAAGAAGACTCACTTTAAGAAGATTCGAATTACTTTGAAGACCTATGTAGTGCGCTTGCCTTCTCTGCAATGGGTCTGGGTTCTATTCCCAGTCAGAAAGGTTATTGTATACACAAAGACAGAAATATGTATATAGGGAGCCATAATAAGGTTGAGATTTTCTCAAAAACTACTGGACAGAATTTAATATATTCTTACAGATACATAGTTTTAACTGTTATTTATCTAACAGTGAAAGAATTCTTGCAATAGGTCAAGTAGTTTTTGAGATGATCTCAACCTTAAAAACTCATTTTTCTCTGTGTAAGTAAGTGTAACCACTTTATTTCGAGTCGGGTATAACTTGTGATCCATTCTGTATGTAGGATATATAATTATATATGGTACCATAGCAATGGAAATCCTAATTCGGGCTATGAATGTTAAAATGACTTTCAAATGATGTAGTGAATTCTACACTATACTATACGGTGTAAACTGTAACAATCGGCAAAAAATATTCGGGTAGGTATGTGATTGTCTTCGACGGAATAGCAATATCGTGGTGTCACAGAGGATATATTACATCCGTACCTATCGCATAGCCTTTAGCTAGAGGCTACATGTTCAATATTGCATTGCCTTGACGTCGTGAAAGCTTGAATATAAATAAATCTCGCAATGGACTGTTAGGGTAGTAGTATTGTAGACGCAGGACCAGCTATATATCTTTAGTATGTACTTTAATTAATGGTACACACGAAGACAGAGATAAGTATACAGGGGGCCTCAATAAGGTTGAGATTTTCTCAAAAACTACTGGACCGAATTTAATAATTCTTTTACAGTTACATAGTTTTAACTTTTATCTACCTAACAGTGAAAGAATTTTTGCAATAGGTCAAGTAGTTTTTGAGAAAATCTCAACCTTAAAAACTCTCCTGTACACCTTTCTCTGTGTTCCACCTGATTGGGATAGATTGTAATTGCCCTATCAGTGACTTTCTAAAAAATATCGTAAATTTTCTTTGGTGAAATTTTTTAATCGTATTTACTTATTCACAAACAATTTTTACATTGTGAATGTGTAGGACTAGGAATGTTTATAAATTAGAATTTAAAATCATGTAGATTTTTTGGTAACCTATAAATCATTCCAGTGCTGGGTTAAGGTCTCCAGTTACCTAGATTATTGTCATATAAGAATGACACTAACATTTAAATACAATTAGATTAGGATTAAATAACAATAAAATATGCTAAATGAAGTGGGGCTGGGCTGGACATATGCCGAATGCACCCTGACAGATGGGCCAGGCGTACCCTAGACTGGGTTCCCCAGAACGGGCACGCCGCGGCAGTCCTCGAGAGAGGTGGAGGAATGACCTAGACAGGTTCTGCCCTAATTATCCGAATAAGACGCAAGATGTGGAAGGAACGAGGAGAGGCTTTTGCCCAGCAGTGAGACAATCACGACAAAAAAAATACGAATTAATGTCCACGTCAAAATTATTACCTAGTTAAAAAGTTACGAATTTCGACTGAACGAAAATTCGACTCTACATTTTGTATCGCTATCGACTCAACAAATATTCGAGTCTATGGCATTCGATCTCACGAATATTCGAGCCAGCAATCGATAGAATGAATTTCGATCCCATGGGGTACAATCGAAATGACTACATTAATAGACCCAAATCAAAAACATGACACGATCTTGTAAATGATAAATTCGAATTGCGAAACTCGTCGGTTACAAATTGCCTGGACCTTGAAACCTCGCGGTCGCCTCATCAACATCCATAATGCATGCCAGGCGATCCCTGAGGGTTTCATTCCGTCAACAACATCGAGTTACGTAACATCAAAGTCATGGTAAGTCCAGTCGAAAACATTGACTGGTCCAGGGTAGTGGTCAATCAATATGACATAAAACGACCACCAAAGTCGTTGGTTGGGAATATTCATGTTATTAAACATAAGAAAAAATATTACGCGAACAAATGAAACCCATTTTGAGGCACGTTCTATTATATTCTCCTTTGGTCTTCCATAAGTAAAAAACGGCCAAGTGCGAGTAGGCTTTCGGACGCGCGTCGGGTTCCGTGCAACTTCATCATAACATTTCTTGCGTTTTTGTTAGTTTGTTTGTTTTAACACTTTATTGCACAACACAGACAAATACATAGATAACATCCAGAAGAAACAAATTGGTACAAAGGGCGAGCTTATCTCAAAAGAGATTTCTACCAGCAAACCCGCTTTTAAACCAAACCAGCAAACCAGTTTTTATACATATATGCGGCAAAATTCGACATAAACGACCATATCTTTTGATTGCGTTGACGTAGAAGGCGGATTTTATTCACGGCTGCATGAGGTTGCAGACTTGAGTATTTGATACTAATTTTAACTTGATCCGTCCACGCGTTTCTGAGATATAGGTCTTGACAGACAGACAGACTGACTAAAAGTGATCCTATAAGGGTTCCATTTTTCCTTTTGATGCACGGAACCCTAAAAATCTAGTTTGCTTTTGTTTTGTACCTACTGTTTCTGTATTTTTGTATAGGTACTATTTTAATTTGTAAAATTTAGAGTATTTTCCACGATCCGCTATCATCATATGTTTTACATATTCATTTGGTAGGCAAATTTTGTGCATAATTATATTATGATATTCTAAATTATGCTGGGATTCACATTAAGATATCTTTTAAAATTAAACTAGGTATCAATTTAAACATGAACCCATGGTTTAAAGTATTAAAATAGTCGTCCAAAATTATGTCCTGATCCTAAGGAAGATAATTTATTAAGAATAACGGCCAACTTGGCAAAGGTTTTACGAAAATTGATTTAACTTTGGAAAATGTTTGAGAAGTTTTAAAAGTTTTGACATCAATTTCTGTCCTAATCTTGCAGATATTTGTGTAGATAAGTATAATTATTTTATGGTTTGTTTTAGACTTGACAATAATGGAAAAATAATCACTTTTCATTAACTATACAAATATACAAAATTTAAGTAAAATCTATTGATAAATACAATAGTTACTTAGAGTATTAAACTGAAGAAAAAGAAGATACGAATTATCCCTTTTTAAACTCACACGGTTAAATGATAATTGCAATGTTTAACATTCGAAGATCGACGTCTATCATTTTAGAAATTCATCATTTTGCAATTAAACAATTTACGAATTCAACATTTTGGATTTCGACATTTTGCGAATTCAACATTTTGAACCGTTAAATATGATGTTTCCATTTTATCTCGCTAAATATAAATTAATATTAACAATCCATGTCTCGGGTGATCCCAGAGCTGGCAGCTACCTCGCTGAACGACTGAGTATTGCCATACAGCGAGGAAATGCTGCCAGTGTCCTGGGCAGCATTCCACAAAACGGGGATTTTGACGACGTGTTCGTTCTTTAGTATTTAGTTTTTTTTATTTATTTTATAAGTAATGTATTTTTAGATAGTAGTTAGTTTTATGTTAATGAATAAATATTTCAGTAATACAAGGAGGTTTATTTAGAACATGAGGAGAGTTAATCCCATTACCTTGTCGTTTTGTGTACTTACCCCGCACTTACCATTACAAGTGTGAGTAGGATGGGTAAACGACCCTTGTTTCCCCCGAAATGGATTTATATTTCGACTACTTCAGTTAGGTCCCTGAAGCGTCCCTTTGTCAGCTGAAATTATCTACCTGATGTATGTAAATTACACTTAATTCAAATGGAAGATTTCAACGTGATGTCGATTTTGAGAGATTATTGTCGTTGGTGAGGTCTTTGCTCTATAAATTACTTGCGTCTAATGTTCGTATCTCTCTTTAAAACAAATGATGATTAATAAAGTCTGGAAGTAGATAATCTTAATTGATTGTGATTCTGTCGGGGCCGCTAAATCTAAAATTATCACTGTTACTAAATTAGGGATGTTTAAAAGCATACGACATCCCGGAATCGCGATAATTAAGTATAATCAAGTATGTATTACAGATTTTGATCCTGTTCAGTAGTAAATAAATAAATTAAGGTTATAAAAAAGTATGTAGGTACCACTATCTAAATATATGTTTCCTTACAGATATTGGAAATTAGGGATTGTCTTTATATAAGAATTATTTTTATTTGACAAACCGAAATAGCGAAGAATATTAGGCATTTCCTTTCTGATTTGTTTGACATTTAGGTACGTTATCAGAAAAACTAATTTTAGGCTTGCTTTTATCGAGAACCCATCCATTAGTGGATAACAAAGATAACTGTGTAACCAGTCAAATATTAACATTTGTCAATTTGCAACATTTAACTACTCTTCTAATTGACAAAGTCAATAAAGAAATACAGCAGCTAAAGTTGGCCCAAAATGGCGGCACGTGAATGTAGACTCGACAGCTGATCAATGGACTTTGAATACGATTTCAACTCTAATGACACAGTTAATAAAAACCGTTGAAAATCCAAAATGTTACACTTGATGCGCTTCTGATTGTATAATTTTAGAATTTCGCCGCCATTTTGAATCAACTTAGCATGCGTTGTACGGTCTAACAGAGGAGGAGAGGTGAGGTAGTATAATATAGTGTACAGGAAAGTTTTTAAGGTTAAGATTTTCTCAAAAAGTTCTTGACTGATTTTTGAAAATACTTTTTTATTACTTAACTATGTAGATAACTAACTAAACTATCTACTAGTAAAAAAAAATTACAATCGGTCAAGTAGTTCTTGAGAAAATCTGGGGTGGTACCTACTTAATTCACTTGGGGTAATTCACCCGGGTGCATTAACTTACTGTGTACCTAGTGACTGTACTTAATGCAGCCCCGGATCTAGGATTATTTCGAACCGGGGCAAAACTTGGTAGTGGTGCCCCTCTCTCCAGCATTTGAGATAAATTTCCTGGAATAGCACCGTAGTTAGTTTCCTAGAGTGGCGCCCCCAATCTTAAAAAATTATATATTCTAATCGAAACAATCTTATTAAAAAATATCCTAAATGATGACTATCATCGTAAGTACATATAACCAGGAACGACGATAGACTTCACATCTTTTAAATTTTTAGGGTTCAGCATTTTTTATCTCTAATCTTGCTACATTTTACATGACGTGATGATGATTTTGGCGCCCCATGAAACTGCCGCCCGGGGCAGGTGCCCCGGTTTGCCCCCCCCCCTAGATCCGGGGCTGACTTAATGCACTCGGATATGACCTGGATGAAGTCTGCTAAGTGCTTACATCACTGCACCAGTGCATTAAGTACCTACACTATACAGTAGACTTGGTGATATCGCGATATCACCAAGTGTACTGTACTAAAATACTGTGTACCGGGTGCATTAAGTAGACTACGTTAGTAGACTTAATTTACTCTGGTAGTACTCACGAACGTGTAGGTAATCAACCTTATTGAGGCTCCCTGTATATTTGTGTCTTCGTGTGATGCTCCCACTTCACTTGGCTATTCGTATTTGCGTATTTGTTACACTTGCCAAGTGTGGTTACTATGTGTGACAAAATATTCGTCCTATTTGCCTTTTCGACACACAATATGTTGACAAACATATCATATTTGATGCTCCCACTTCACTTAGCTATTCGTATTTGCATATTTGTTACACTTGCCACGTGTGGTTACTATGTGTGACAAAATATTCGTCCTATTTGCCTTTTCGACACACAAAATGTTGACAAACATATCACATTTGATGCTCCCACGTCACTTAGCTATTCGTATTTGCGTATTTGTTACACTTACCAAGTGTGGTTGCTATGTGTGACAAAATATTCGTATTATTTGCCTATTCGATATGTTGACAAATATATCATCAAATACGACAAACTTCCGAATACGAATAGCCCAAGTGAGGTGGGAGCATCATAGAGCGTTTGTTTGCATGTTTGTCACCCAGTACTCCACGCGAAGAGTGCGATGTGGTCGCGCAAGCATTCCGTCTGCAGCGCCGTCAGCGGGGCGTCCAGGTGTGACGACGATGTGCTGGGCTGCGGGATACAGCTGTATCCCTTTGCTGTGGCGCTGCGGGTCAGAGTCCTACAGGTATTTTTTTTTCAGAGGCATAAACTGTATGTCATGCTTCAACTTTATTAGCGCTCTAGTCTTGCTGAAAACTATAAATAAAGGACCCGCCGTACTACCAGGGGTATAGTTATACGATGTGGTCGCGCAAGCATTCCGTCTGCAGCGCCGTCAGCGAGGCGCCAGGTGTGACGACGGGGACGTCCTGGGCTGCGGAATACAGCTGTATTCCTTCGCTGTGGCGATATGGGTCAGGGTACCGCAGGTGGCTTAGTCGCAAAATATCACGTTCGCAAAATGCCCCCTATGCGAAAACGTCCCTTTCTCATAATGACCATATCGCAAAACATCACTTTCGCAAAATGACCCTTTTCTCCTTGAATATGTTATGTGGTTTTCAAACAGTAACTATTGCGCATAGAGGACATTTTGCGAACGTGTCATTTTGCGACTAAGCCCCGCAGGTACAGTAAAGTTTCAAGCCCCAAACGTCGTAATTGGCAATGAAACTTAGCAATGATTTACGTTAGGAGCACGAAGACATACCTAATATTCCTCGTGCTCGTGGCAGAACCCTGTGGTTTACCTCTTGTTAGCTTTCAGTTAAGGTTGCCGTCTTAATGGTACCTTTACATTTTAGTCGCATTTCTGATAAGATAGTGTAAGCGTCATGCAAGCGGAAGTTAAGAGCAATTTTTCGCGAGACATTAACCCAGACATCCAGCTTCCTAAAATAAAGATAGTGCTTTCAATCGATAGCACTATCTTTGGTAGTTTTCTGCACTGAAATACGACCTTCCCCGTCATGCTTTTATCAAACAATCTTTTATGCAGGCTTTGCATTGGGATTTTTATATGTACCTTATGAAATATAAAAAAAAAAACTTTCATTGCATAGGTATGGATGGGTCGACTGCACATGCACAACCAAAACAATGCCGTTTATGAGGCCGCGTTTTCATCTGCAAGGAAACTTCTGCGAGTAATGTCTGACCGACAGCAACTTGTAAGTGTAAACTCTGCACTTGCTACGCAATTTACACTTGCATGCTAACTATCGGACAGACTGTCTGACATTACCCGCAGACGTTTTCTTTCTAAGAGTATCTCCATCTCAAACTGTTTCATAGTAAAATGTACCTTAATTGTGAGCAGATAGTGTGCGGTATCGGTGGTATGGTGGTGGGAGCTGTGGGGTGGCTGGAGGAGAGACAGAAGCCAGAGCTGGGACTAGGAGTACCGGTCGGAGCTATCACGGTATTGGCTGCAGGTAACTTAGCATCATCAGCGAATATCAGTCCACTAATGGAAGTAAGACTCTCCCAAGGCACGGTCTAACACAAAGAAGAATGCAAAGGAGAGTCACTTTCTCATAAAGTACTGGACTGATTTAAAAAAAAAATTACAATGAAATTAACAAGCTTTTTAAGTTTATAATAGATGGCGTTGCACCGAAGTGCGATATCATCGTAAAAAAACCAGCACCATGAAAAAAAATTAAATGTCAGCTGAATAATTTATTTTTATTGGTTTGTTTGTGTAATTTAAGATATAATTGTCACTAGAGAGCATTCATCCAGGTACTGACATCGCCCAACGTTGCTTAACTTGTACGAACGATTTCAACGTGTACTCGCAACTGGAGAGAAATGGATGACAGGGACTTCTTTTTTGAGGGGCTCGTACATCTCTCTAGCTCAGTCCCAAACGTTCTTCAACAGCACTATCAGTATACTACAGCCGCGGTTTCGGTGGCTGGGTGTCCGCCCGGTCGCGGTCCACCACGAGCTGGGGAGTCCCCTGGCGCGCCCTGGGGCCTTCCCCCTGTGCTGCGGTGCCACTCACGCTGCTGTGGACGTCGGCTGTGGCCGGACATGTCGCTATGCTGGCCTTCTGTGCGAGATCGCTGTTGAATTTAGGGTAAGGTAATTTAGGGTAGAAAATATGCTTCCATATGGTATTATTCCACCCAACTTCTGTGGAAAAAAAAGTTTTATCTTATACTAATTCAAGAAGAGTGAAATTTATTTTCCATTAGTCTACTTATTAGTACAGCCCAAAGCACATCAAGTCTAGAACTTGGGCTTTGAGCCGTTCTTATTATCTGCGTCGTAAGAGTTGAAATCGTACTGCAAGTGTTACCATTGATCTGCTGTCGTACGTACCTAAATAAAATCATGTTGTTATTATTAATAATAAAATGCGAAGAGTATGACATGGTGGAGGTCATATACAATATTCTAATGGAGTGTGTGGAACGGGTCTCAGGAGACAAACATTTGTTGGTTCCACCATGTGAGAGGTAGGTGTGTGTAACACCTCCCTAGCCTCTCTCATGTCGGATCAGGCCAAGGAACGGTACAAACTTAACAAAATGTGTACCAAGATTATTCGGTACCTATGTACCTAATTGTATTATAGAGCGTTAGGGTCGCTCAGCGACAAAACTTATTAAAAAACATGTTGTATATCAGTTACGATTTCCACTCTTCCCCTGGGGGTTAGGAGGAAAAAGAATTCCCCTCTGTGACCTGCTAAAACAATGGTGCGAGATTCGATTGATCCGCGACGTCAGTCCTATTTTGGTCCCACTGCTGGGCAAATGCCTCCAACCCCATTTACAATATCTATAAATAGCTAGATATTCAAGATTTACTTAAGAGTTAAAAACAGAAACACTAGTAAATATTAAAAGTGACAGAGTGATTTAAGACCTAAAATATGTTGCTGACTTGACACCGAATAAATCCAATAGGGTCCAACGATTTCAAAGGTCGCTTTCGTATTTGTAGGAAAATGGATAGAAATCCATTTCATTTCCGTTAGCCGCCTGTCTTGATGGTTTCCGTAGAAGGGTGCACAGCGGTCTATGCAAAAGCTTTTATAATCTGACTACCAAATCATACATACATGGTAATCTGAATTAATGGCTATATTCACATATCATTCATTATGCAAAAACAAACCGAAGCCCAATTCATTCTTATTTTGTAAACTAAAACTGAGTAGTTTACAAAAATTTTATTTACTTTTTACAATAGTTTACCCTACTAACATTTTAAGCTGTTATGTGATTATTGCATAGTTATTTTCACATTATTAGATCGGATTGCTTTATTTTTACAATGATGAACAGGTTCGATCAATCAGTTCCTTCAGTATTACATCACAACAGGTAATTAGACGATCATATTTGTTTACAAAATAAGACACTTGTTTTGGGCTGCGGTATACTCGTATGTCAAGTGGCGCCCCCAACCTTTAAAAAATCATGTCCTCTAACTAATGTGATAATAGGCTACTTACAAAATCTATATTACTATAAATGCTATTTTTGAATGCATATATGCTGCATTTATTTTTGAACTGTTTCCATTTCTCCAGTTGACATTTTTTAATTTGAATTATGTGTTTGTAATATGAATGAAAAGACTTTTCAATATTTGTCAGGGTCTTTTCAATATTACCCTATTACAGGTCAAAAAAGGCCTAGTAAAAGCCTTTGACAGTTGCCTTTGGTTAAAAAAAAGTCATTCAAAATCCTCACGCCGCCGTCGCTTTATGGAAATTGCTGTAAAGTTTTCAAGCACCAAAAGCTCTAAAGACCTCACTTTTTCTCACGAAAGCCTGAGCGTTACCACATAATTACCGCAATAGTTTTTTGTAAGTAACCCGTGAAACTAGGTTAGGGTTGCGAACTAAGTGATTCACGAGTATTCGTATTCCGAACTTGGTTGGAAAAGTTCCATTCCTATGATACTAAAGTTAGTACCCACTTAGTTGACTAACTTCGGTCTTACTTTATTCAATCTCAACTTGTAGTATAGGTCGGGTAAATATAGTAGGGCAATCTAACAATATAACGATATGTAGGTACGGTGGAGAAAGGCGTACAGGAGAGTTTTTAAGGTTGAGATTTTCTCAGAAACTTCTTGACCTATTGCAAGAATTCTTTCACTGTTAGATAGATAAAAGTTGAAACTATGTACCTAACTGTAAAAGAATTATTAAATTCGGTCCAGTAGTTTTTGAGAAAATCTCAACCTTATTGAGGCCCCCTGTATACTTATCTGTCTTCGACTGTACCTATTGTTTATTTACACGACCGCAGGAAGGAGGAGGGTAATGTTTTAGGAATAATCTTCGACCCTAACCATAGATTTTATATGTGGGACAGTGTCTCAAGTTAGTCGATACGAAGACAAGGGAACCGCCGGTAATCTTTAATATAATATATATATGTACCTAAATGTACTGTTAAGACTAACCTTTTTTCATTTCATCTAAACCCTTGGAATAATCAATATCGTTTAAACTCAGCGTGAGCTCGCACTTACGACTGTCAAAATTGCATGAAAATTGACTGTAATAAGTACCGAAAGCAAGCTCACACTCACTATGGAACTTGACGTCATCGGACAAAATGATAGTCAATTATTTACCTATTTGTTTCATGGAACTCTGGTGTAACAGAACGGCGCCGCCGGCGGACGACGCCATGTACCGCGCCTGTGGACGGCGCCGTCCGCCGGCACGAATGTTGTCCGCCTGTGACCGGCGGCGCCGGCCGACATCGTGCACCGGTAGACAGTGTCGGCAGACGGCGTGACACGCCGCGCCATGCGACGGCGCTAAATTATGACGGACAAATGGTTGTTCCACGGAACCCGGCCTGAATCCCGGCTCATCTCGGTTCATCTCCAGAATTTGCTTAAATAATTTGGACATTAGTATTATATGTCTTGTCTTATGGGACAGGTGTAGCAGCACCACCTGCGTCGGCGTAGCAGGTGCTCAGCTGTCAGTGTCCATCACGACGTTAGCCGCAGCTGTGTACATGCTGCAACTAGACCTGCGATTCGACGCAGCGTTATCGCCGCCACCTAGACCGTCTGACGTCATGTGCACTGCTGTGTCTATGGTATGTTCGATTGCTCTGAAGTTAGCAGACTTTGGAGTTCTTTCACAGCTCTTTAATTAAAGCACTAGTAACTTTAGCACATTAGTAATTAATGGCAGCTATTCTGACGCGTGTTTTCTTATTATAAACAGACTTTGACAGTTATAAAACTAGTGTCATCCTTTTTATAACTTTGATGAAGGAAAGAGAGGCAGCATTTCTAGACAGCAGAGTTAGTTTAGTTAAAAAAACCTACTCCAAGATAGATCATGAGGCATTATCACTAAAATGTCAAGTTATATATTTAAAGGATTACTTTCCTTTTACCTTTGTACATACAAGTCTGTGGCAATATCATCTGCACCTATATTCAGACATCATTCTAATTTATAATGCAGTATGTATATCTATGAAAGCCACGCCGCCTATTTTGATTTCATATGCACCGTTCATTAGCCTGAAGTTGGTAACAATTTGTGTCCATGCTACAGTTTGAATTGAGATTCGACGCAACACAATCACCACGATCATCCGATGTCATACGCACCTCTGTATCTATGGTATGCGCAATATTGACCGTAGTGAAGTTAGTGTTAGATGCTCCACATTGATTGGCTACTGGTAGATTTAGGAAATAAGAGTTTGCAAAATGTCATGTTCTGCTTTTGTCGTGTTATGTTTTAGTCATGTTATGTTTAGTCATATGATATTTTAATCATGTTATGTTTTGGCGGTGTTATGTTTAAATCATGATAAATTATATTTCATTTGGGCGGCTATAGGTTTATAAGTAATTAATAATGTATTTAACTACATATAAGATATTAAAAACTAAAATAAATACATTAAAAAAATTCAAAAGACACATCGTTAGATCTTTACAGTGGATTTTAGTGGACCTATTCTAGCGAATATTTTAGTCGTTATGTTATGTTTTAGTCGTGATGTTTTAGCCGTATTATATTTTGATTACTTATATATTAAGTTTTACTCATATTCAGCTCAGCCTATACAATATGCCACATCGTATCCATGCTCATGTGCTTGCATGTAGTATATAATAAACCAGTACCTGCATACCATTGCGATATCTCTCCCTATTGTATTGTACCCATCCATGCATTATGCAATGCATGCATACATTTATATCCTACCTATATCCGTTGTATAGAGCAAGGCCTATCGTGAATCGTGAGCCGACTATTGTAGCATTCTAGACCCATTTATCTCTCTCTGTCAATGTTACAGCGCAGTATCTGAGACACGGCTCAGCTAATCGCGACTTAACTGTCAATTAACTCGAACTAATCGTCCCCATTCAGAGTTTAACCGAGAAAGCGGATTTAAGTTTAGAACATTTATTAGTCGGATTTAAGTTTAGACCATTTATTAGTCTGCGAGTTAGAGAACGACATTCAAAGATCGAATGTGATCATGTTAAAACTTTAAACACGATCTTTAACGCTATTAAGTTTCACTTAAGGACGACAGAACTGTCAGTGTCACCCAATACGACTATTGGGTGACAGTTCGTTGTTGTCGTTCTTTCTTTTCTTTTCTCGTGTGGTTTAGTGACCAAACCTATTTGTCAAAGTTATTCAGGCCGCCCGTAGGCCTTTGACGTGGCCTAACGACTGCTGTCAAGCGACAGCAACCGGAACCGACTGCTTAACGTGCTTTCCGAGGCACGGAGGGGCTCAGATGAAAGTGTCACTAGCGGTCACCCATCCAGGTCCTGCCCTCACCCAACGTTGCATAACTGTACGATCGTTTTCAACGTGTACTTGCAACTGGACTATGAGCCCATGTTGTTGTCGTTGTTATTGCGACATGTAGGTTGCAACTTCCTAAGTATAGATTTAAAGAATATACATATATTTTACCTACGGTAGGTAAAACAGAAGGCTGATATCATAGGCGCGTATTCATAAACGTGATTTAAAATTACGCCACCTTTTAGCCACCCTACCCCTTTCAATTTTTTTTAAACGAAGTGCGAAAGGGATAGCAACACGATTTAAGGAAAGTGAGGTTTAACTAGGTTTATGAATAACAGCAATATAAACAACTTGACACGTCCACGCGTTCCTGAGAAAAAGGTCTTGACAGACAGACAGACGGACGGACAACAAAGTGATCCTACAAGGTATTCAATTCAATTCAATTCAAATACACTTTATTGTACATAAAACAACAATTACGGAAAAAGATTACAGAATAATACAAACATAATGTACAATTTTGGCGGCCTTATCGCTAAAAGCGATCTCTTCCAGGCAACCAACCTCGTTAGGTATTCCTTCCTCTTTAGGTATACGAAAACCATAAAAAAACAGATCAACAGATCCAATTTTTAAATAAGAAATGTCACTACAGGTGCCGCTGACATCTGTGGCCATCAACAGCGGTAACAGCGGAGATGGCACCACGGAACCCAGCGGCAGTCCCCAGAGTAAGGAGAAGGAGCCCCGACCACCACCAGAACCCACTTGATGCAACGGAGCCGCGTGACTTGAGTGAATGTGAAGTTACCTTTACAAAAAATAAGTTACAAGTACAATTTAATACCTGAATTGGGCCAAAGGCCAAACGGCAAGAAGTAACTCGCATTTTCGTTGCCACTTTTTATAAAAACGACTAGCTGTACCTGCAACAATCGCTGGTTAATATAGACCTCCGCGAGGTACTTTTATTGTACTGGAAGGCAGCTCTTCCTCTCGGGTTACCTGGTTCCACATCGCAATGGTTTTTAGCATATGTGGTGCCCATATATTTAAGCTATATCCTAGTGAAAGTCTCATCAAAATGCTTTCAGTAGTTTTGGCGATCTCGACATACAAACAAATATAAAACAATTTAAAAAAATTGTGTTTTGGCATCAGGCATCGATCCTAAAATACAATACAATTATTATTATTTTCCAAATATCCAATGTATAGACTCAACGACTGCGGCCAGTTGAAACGCATGTCCCGCCCCATTTTCTCCACATTTCTTCCACAATGCCGCAATGGCCGGCATGCGTTTCAACTGGCCGCAAGCCACGTGCAGGTCGCAAGCCACGTGCAGGCCGCCTGTGTGTGTGTGTCAGGCTTTATCTAGTGACCAATATGACCGTAGTTTTTGCCTAAAACTCATCCATGAGGCTCGTATGATCTAATTAAGTAATTAACTATGTACCTAATTTAAACAAAATCAGTAACAAAATACCTCTGCTTCCACTTTCTGAGTAAAACGAGTAAAAATTTCCTTACAAATTCCGACATAATTAATTTGGCTGAAATCTCATATGTACACCTATATACAAAGCACCGTCCTTTGAGACCTTAACACGCTACTTTAAGTGGATATCCCGGGAAAGTTCTGGAAACTCTTACGCACGGATTATTCAGAAAGTTGGAGATTTGAGACTATCTTTCAAAGTGATTAAGTAAAGATAAGTTTACAGATAAAAGCTCAGTGCAATGGCTTTGTTGCAAAGTGCCTAGGGCACAAACAGTCGTCGCGACGGAGTGACTGTGACGTCACTGAGGCACTGACAGAATACCAGCGCTGCGCGCGCGCCGCGCCGCCCCGTGCGTGCGCGCGCGCAGAAACATGCTGAGTCAGCGCCCTTTCATTACTGCGCCACACAGACAATATGTACCTAAAACACTTCATGTTACTTTCCTTAGTGTATCCATATGTGTGTTCCATGTTTGTACCTTCTTTTGTGTATGTATTGTAGTGTGTTGCAGAAACGAATAAATGTTTTATCTATCTATCTATCAGTATGTGACAATGTTTATGTATTGTTGCTTTACATTACAGGGGCCTTACCACGAAGTCTTATAGCAGTGTTACTTCAATAATACTTTGTTATTATGTACCACGACGTCCTTAATAGCTTACTTTAAGGTCGTCATGGTACGAAATAACAAAGTATTATTAAAGTAATCCTGCTATAAGAGTTCATAGTAAGTGTCCAGCTCATAACACGACTAGATGGTTCGGACAGGTACAGTTAGCAAAACGCTTCGGTTGGCGAATCGCGCCCGGTCCGAAAATAAGATCTTATTTACTGACATGGTTTGGTTTACAAGGTGGAATGGAACATATTTTAATATTCTCGGACTCTGATTTATTCTTTTTTTACCCGGCTGCGCAAGAAGGAGGATTATTAGCTACAGGCCCCTTACCATGAACTCTTATAGCAGGATTACTTCAATAATACTTCGTTACCTCGAACAATGAAGACCTTAACAAAGTATTATTGAAGTAATCCTGCTTTAAGAGTTCATGGTACCTAACGGGGCAGTTATTTGGTTTTCTAATCAATACTATATTTTACGATAAATATTTTGTAATGATAATGGTTAAGCAGATACTTATTTAATATGGATATTTTACGAATTGGGATCATGCCGGATCTCTAGAGTAATAATAATTATTGTAATTCCAAAATGTACCTTTTATTTGGATAATTTGATACCTAATTACTTGCTACTTATACATATACTTACATATAAATAAGTATTATTTTTAATAAAATATACCTATGCTATAAACTGTGAATTTATTAGTCAGAATATTATAAGGTATTTTGATGTCTGTGTTAAATCATATGAAGTAAGTGTAATTAAAGTTTAAAATATGTAAATTACGCTTACCTATGTACGTTACCTACGTTTATCTTGTAAATATGGGTTTCAGGTTTTATAGGTGTATCTGCGTAAGTAGGTTACGAATAGGTAAGTCTAGAGATGAATGTAAAATATCTATATTTTCTACTCTCTGTGGATAATTACTAATATGATGGAAATAAAACATTTCCTACCGAGAGCTGTTTAATTATTTTATTTTGAGTAGAAAATTAATAATGTTTTCATATTATACCTACTGATTATTTTTTTTATTAAATGAGGATAACTAAGACAAATCATATTTCTTATGGTCTGTTTACAATCTTGTTCCGTGGCAATTCTAGAGTGGGCATACTAACTTTAATCGTCACTAAGCGAGGCGTCACGCTCTCTCTTATGCTATGCAGCATGTGGCTAAGAGTGACAATCGCGTTTAGGTTCAGAATTAAATTGAAATTAACTTAAAATTTAGTTACCTACTTAACAACTTAATAGTGTAAAACAGCCAGCCACACTATTAATTATCACACGAATAATTAAGATGTGAAGTAAACTTATCCATTACATAACAATCCCCAGCCCCTATCGGATTACTTAGGTCCTCTAGACATAAGACCTAAAGGTTATAACAGACGTAACGCCCTGGAAAGGGATAGGCGATAGGCGCCACTGCCTCAACTCGGGTATTCTTTGAATGAAACTCCATACTGCAACGCCTTGCCTACGTAACGATATCGCCTCGCTTTATTTTGACAACTGATTGACAGGGAGAGGGGCGAGGCGAGGCGGTGCCGGTTGAGTACATGTGCGATAACGCTAGACGTATTTCCTATTACGTGTTGATACCGGAATCCTGATACTCTTATCTGCAAGCTATGATAGACCTACGTGACTAGGTCCCCCAATACACGTGTGTACACACGACAGCAGATCAATAATAACACTTGCAGTAGGTAATTTGAAGTCTTACGACGCAGATAATAAGAACGGTGAACGGTCCAAAGTATTACACTTGGTGTGCTGTTGACTGTACTACCTGGGTGTCGGAATATAATACCCGACAAGCAAGCCCCTGTGGACTTAAAAGTCATCCCACGTAACCGCCCGTTGCTTTTGCTTAGATAAACAATTTTAAGATTGTCATGTAATACTAAAGTTGATATATTGAATTTAATATAGGTAAGGTAATATCGACAGTCAGGTAATCCGTAAATAAACAAAAGTTTAAACACGATGAAAAATTTCTAGCCGTGGGCAGGACTTGAACCTGCGACCTGCGGGGCTAGCACGAGTCGCCTTGTAATAATGTCACTTTGACAGCTCCGCGGCGTTGCGTCGATCGCTAACGCTGACTCGCGCTACAAGGGCAGGTAAGAGCGTGTCACGGAAGGACAAAGTCGCAGGTTCAAGTCCTGCCCACGGCTAGAAATTTTTCATCATGTTTAAATTTTTCGCCGAGTATGGATAATACAAATTCTAAACCAAAGTTGTTCAGTTTGGGATACTTAACACCCCCCTTTAGGCTTACCTTTCCGTTACAACCTGTAAAAAATCAACTTATCTAGGGTGACAACTCTCGGTGATAAGATAGGTACGGTTTAACACAGAGAAAAGTGTACAGGATATTTTTTAAGGTTGAAAATATCTCAAAAACTATTGCAAAAATTCTTTCCCCGTTAGATAGAAAAAAGTTAAAACTTGTAACTGTAAAACAATAATTAATATCTGTCCTTTATTTTTCGAGTAAATCTCAACCTTATTGAGCCCCCTGTATACTTATCTCTGTCTTCGCGTGTACATAATTCACATATAGTAAGTACTTAGTTTACATAATGTTATCTCATGTAGAATCGTTACGCGGGGCACATACCAATTCGCATAGTTTAGCGAGGAATTCGGTCTGAAAGGGGCCCCGGAGGCTCTACTAATATAGAGCCATATAGAGCATAGTATATAGCTCCCCGAGCTGCCTAAATATTAAAAACGTTGGCACGCGAATATAAACAAGAATTTTTTACTAGGAAAATAATTTACCAGCAGATTGTTGTACTGTATTTTAACCCACAATCCCCAAAAAGGGGTATTATAAGTTAAAAGTATGTATCTGTGTCAGTTTGTGGCATCGTAGCTTCCGAACGGATGAATGGGTTTTATTAGTTTTTGTTTGTTTGAAAGATGATTATTTTGATAGAGAATGTTCTTAGCCATGGGCGTACCCAGGTTCTGGGCCGGAAGGGGGGGGGGGGATACAGTTTTTTTATATAAGCTAGGTGCTTATAGAAAGAACGAACGCGCCGCGCAATTTTTATTGTATTGCAAACAAATAGCAAAAAATTCGTTTTATCGATAAAAGTACTAAATAAGACACGTAGTACGTCAACATTATCCAGGGGTGGGGGGTGGGGGGGGGGGGGGGGCACCTGGCTACCTGGGTACGCCCATGTTCTTAGCTATGATTAAAGTAAAGTTATATTCAGCTGTTTAAAGATCATCATACCTTCTAGCGAAATGCCATTGCCTTCACATTACCGAGTATTGGAAATGGGCTCAGGAATTAAAAACACTACTGCACGATCGACGGTTCTTTATTGAATGAACATTATAGCGAAAGTCAAATGAGCAACCGTTTAGGAAAGAATAACAAACATTTAACCCTCACTATAGACTTAGATATTTGAAAATACCTACACCGAGTTATAGCGTAAAGTTGGAAGATCATTAGTCTCAAACAAGCAGAAAATATTTCAAAAAAAACAAAAGAACCCGACTGCAAATAAATATCCCCTTTTGATTAATTATTTATACCATAGGACTGTCCCGTAATCAAGATAAATCTAACGATACCTCATACACCAAATTACATCAAGCCGTTTAGGCTACAGGATGGCACGAAGGAATGGACCCGAAAAACAATACCCTCCTTCTGGGGCAGTCGGGTAAAAAGGCTTAAAATGCCACACTATTGCCATGGCAATGTCGATGGTGGAATACTAAAATAGGTATGGGTAATTGCTGTTATTTTTTTGTTGGGAACGAAGCTTTATTTGTACTTGTTTATTTTTGCCAGCAATAAAGGAAATCTACACGAACTTAATTTCGGCCGACATGTCCTAATTTGGCCGACCCCCGAAACCCTACAAGCTACACGCAATCAAGAGTCAACAGGCCACGAAGGTCGTATCTGACCAAAGAATGAACTACGTATATTTGATATATCTACAGGCTGTTTACACACATCATCATCATCAGTCTATTTATATTGCCCCACTGCTCGGGCACAGACCTTCCCTAATTCCCTTACATCGAGGGAGCTCGGGCCATAATCCACCACGCGGGCCCAGTGCGGGTTGGCGGATTTCACATGCCTTAGATTTTTCTTCTTCTTCTACGACATGCAGGTCTCATCACGATGTTTTCCTTCACCGTTTTTGAGAGCACTCGGTAAATGTACGTAAGTTTTTCCGTCGAAAAATTGGTACGTGGCTTCCCTAGCTGGGAATCGAACCTGGGACCACCATATTGCAAGTCCATTGACCCAACCACTGAGCCACCGAGCTCTCTTGTTTACACACGAATACAGAGAAAAGTATACAGGGCCTCAATAAGGTTAGGATTTTTCAAAAATTACTGGACCGAATTTAGTATTTTTACAGTTACATAGAGTTGTAACTTTTATCTACCTAACATTGAAAGAATGAAGAACTGGAAGAAATCGCTTAAGGCGATGTGGCCGCCTGTCTGTACACTAGCTAACTTTGGTTTTATATGTAACTGATGTATTTTCATTTGTGTGCAAATAAAGTATAGGTATTTGATTTGAATTGAATTGAAAGAGTTCTTGCTATAGCTCAAGTAGTTTTTGAGAATATCTCAAAAACTCTCCTGTACACTTTTCTCTGTCAATGGCAACACTTGCAATACGATTTCAACTCTTACGACGCAGGTAATAAGAGCGGTCCAAAGTGTTACACTTGATCTGCTGCCGACAATGTGTAATGGCAAATATACATAGGTATATAGAAAGTCGAAAGGGAGTGTTCTTTAACTTTTTTCTCGGGAAAATCTGAAAGTGGTAGGTCCAAGGTTGTTCAGTTACCGATTCTGAACACGCACCCTTCGATTTACTATATTTTGGTTACACCTATCTATATTCACGGCATTTATCCCTGTTACGATTCTGAAAAGATCGCTTTAAAAAGAAAGAGAATCAGCATTTTCACAATCAAATGACAATGCCAGATTCTGCCCCACCATCAACCGCAAGTTGTCAAGATAACGAATAAATGTAAAAGTATCTCCGTTTTTTATTAAAATATTGGTTTAAAATAAAGTTTCGTACAAGTTGCGATTCGAAAAAACAGCATAATTAAGAATTCAGAAAATAGTAAGAAATCGAAGCGATTTATTCATTGTTTTTGTTATTATTCTATAGGAGTTGTGAGAGTAGTAGAAAATGATTCGGATTATGATTATGCAATATGAAAAATGTAATAAGTCCCCAACAAAATGATAGGTACAGCTTAAATGGTCACGTAGTTTTGTAGGTGGGGCAAAGCTCCATTGAAATGTGGCAATGTCTTTTTGACGCTTGGTTTGCGCTAATCTTACCCTTTCTTTGCCAACTTCAATACTTCATTTATTCAACCTTAGGAGCTCTACTGAACAGTTGGTTATATCATACATAATCATTGATCTCCTATAAACAACTTGATACACAGTCTGCCTTCTAAAAATGTCCGAGCGCAACGAAGGTCCAAACGGATGAATGGATTCATTTGCGTTATTGGACATTATTTGGACGTTAACAATGGACCCTTATTTGGACGTTTTTTAAATTGTTTTTGTAAGACCTTTGTGTATCTAGTTGTTTATAGGAGATCAATGTACATAATGTAATAATTTACAATAATATAAGGTACAGAATACAAACTAGGTTACGGCAGGATGTACGAACAGAGAACGGAAAGTAATACCCACATATTTGAATATCTACCTACCTAAAATTGTGTCGTCTACCTTTCTCAGACCTAACAAAAAGATACACCTAGTTCGAAGATAAATGGCCCGACACGCGAACCCAAATCTAAATCAAGCGTAAAAACGTCTGATTTTGGCAGGAAACTTCTTCCCAATCATCGCACATTCGGGCCTTTTATACAGAGTATTACGTAACCTACCTACCTAAGGGCTAGCGTACAACGCCACGCGGCGTGTCACGGCGTCTGCCGGCACCATCTACCGGTGCTCGATGTCGGCCGGCGCCGGTCACAGGCGGACAGCGTCGTGCCGGCGGACGGCGCCGTCCACTGGCGCGGTACAAGGCGGGGCGTCGTACACGGCGTCGTCCTCCGGCGCCGTTCTGTTGTACGCTAGCCCTTACACAATCTGAAATCGCTATATTTCAGACATATCTATAATAATAGATTCAAGACTTTCAAGTAAATATTATACCTACCTATACTTACTAAAAGAAAATTGTGGGAATTTTTTGGGAATTATGAAATAAATGGATAGCATATTTTTTCCACACTCTGTAGAACTGGGTATGTAGGTCAACAATAAAGCCAAGGATACATTAGGAGACAAATGTCCTGCGACACGTGTCGCCAGGGACGTCGGGTGAAGTAGCGCGACGTTGCCGGACTTCGCGCGACATGTCTGGCAACATCGCGCGACACGGGTCGCCAGGGACGTCGGGTGAAGTAGCGCGACGTTGCCGGACTTCGCGCGACATGTCTGGCAACATCGACGTCGCTACGGACATAAGTCGCGCGATGTCGCCAGATATATCAAGCGAAGTTTCGCGAAGTCGCACGACTTCGCCTGACGTCGCTACGGACATAAGTCGCGCGATGTCGCCAGATATGTCAGGCGAAATCGGCCGGCTTCGCTTGACATGTCGCCGATACATGTCGTAGGACATTTGTCCCCCTAGTGTATCATTGGCTTAAAGGAACACTCGTTAATTGAACTGGAAATAGAACCCGCACCCAACTTAGTTCAGCAACTTAGCAGTTAGGTCATAAACTAGCTTGAACTAACACGCAGTGTACCACGACGCAAATAGAATTAAGTCGAGCAAAAAACTAATGAATCTTTGTAAACTTTACCGAGAAACCACGGCGGTAGTGGAACGTAGGAGAGTCAGTATAATTATATTCGTGACTCCCGACGCCCTCCTAGAGGATATATTTTATTTATAGATAGTTTAAGTTTTTAGATTTTTAGCGAAAAGCGATATGAAACGGTACATATCGCTTTTCGCTTCGTATTAGGTAGGTTACATAAACTCTGACGAGGAATTAATTTTAGAGATCGTGATCTCTAAAACATTCTCTTTGCTCTAGAATGGTCTAACAAATTGACTCCGGTTTATCTCTCCTGCAAGCTTCATTCCTTCAAAGGTGGGCCCTCAGGTTAATTTACATTTATATTAGCTGTTTAAGGCGCAGGTATATTTTTCACGTTAATTTGTCTCTTCATATTTATTTATAGTCGGGCTAAATTTAGTATTGTAGAATAAATTAAGGCAGAGATTTTAAGAGTTTATTAATGTAGTAAAATTTTATAAATAAAATACTAGACGTAAACAAAATTGAAAAAATATTTTCTCAAAACGGCGAGGCATTACTTGGTAGGTAAGTACTCAAGTAAATTATCGAAGCGATATATCTGGATTCCAATTTCTCTGGATTTAATAGTTTCAGAAGCGCATGTCGAGTTATGCGAGGGTTTAGAAACTACTAAATCGGAGAAATTGGGAGATGAGGTTTCGTCACCATTTAATTTGCAGTGGCAATTTTTGGTTCTTTCGTCCAAAATAACAGTACTCCATGAAGGAAAAAATTCGCGGCGCTCTATGGAGAGAGTCTAGCACTAAAGTATATTTTGTTTTCGAACAGCTTGTTAGATCTTGTTGTCACTGTCTGTCTCATACTCGTACGCCACAAAGAGACATATTATGTTGTAATATTAGTCGAAATCTATTGAAAATTCAAAGGGAAAAAAGAGATTGTCGGATACGCTAAAAATTGGCATGTTATAGAGACCTTATGCGTGTGTTGCTGAATATACATGGCCTACTCCATAGAGAGCCGTGTCTTCCTTCATGAACGGTACCTAAATCACACTACACTTTTTACTTCCGCTTCTAACTTCTCGCTGCCCGCGCACTTCTGGTAGTTTTCCTGCGTCTAGGCTGGAAGCGTGTCCTCTCGCAGTGCTGTGTCTCGAAGCAGGTGTGGGTGCCCAGGGCGTCGCAGTACGTGATGCAGGCGCAGCCGGAGGCGCAGCGGGTGCCGTTGGTGGGACACTTGCGGGGGCGGGCCGCTCCCTCACAGGGGGAGCTGCACAGCGGTATGTCACAGGGGGGCGCAGCTATAAGGTAACAGATAAGATATTTTATTTTAGCTGTGATTGTCTCATTGCTCGAAAAAAGCGACTTAGGTGACGATTCACCCGCAAAAAGTTTCATCCTCGGGTGAAACGTCCCCCATTTAAAATTGTTAGGCGTCGATTCATCAGCAAGGGGTGTCAATCTACCCCCCTTTCCTCCGCATCCCATTGCAAAAAATATTGCACAAAGATTTAGGCATAAACAATTAGTACAATTGGCGCTCTTATTGTTATTTTAATGGTTTTGAAGGTAACGCCAAAGCTATTAAAATTTACTTACTTCCAGGATAGAAAAGGTCAGCTTCATTGAAATAGGATTTCATACTGTCGGTCAAACTCACGAACGCAATCAGCAAAACGAATAAATAAATTTTAATCGCCATCCTATGATCCGGTCACGAAAATCTCCCTATAATGCCAGAATGAGTAAAAAATTACAATATACAGATATAAACTGCAAGTGTACAAAAATGACTTGACCACAATTTTGTTCAGAATTTTATCCATAATATAATCGTTCAATTGTTCACATGACACGTGTCAAACCATGTCACAGACAAAACAAGAAATCAAATCTCTCAAATCTTCAAAGTCCCATATCTGCGGAGCTAGCACGAATCGCGTTAGCGATCGACGCAACGCCGCGGAGCTGTCAAACTGACGTTATTACAAGACGTTTGACATTAGTTTGTCAGCTCCGCGGCGTTGCGCCGATCGCTAAAGCCGCGTCCGACGCGACGTGTTACCGTGTTACGAAACACCGTAACATCGGATATAGAGGCGTAGCGTAACAATTTTCTTTGTTAAATCGGTTACCAAATCATGTTACGGTGTTTCGTAACACGGTAACACGTCGCATCGGATGCAGCTTAACGCTGACACGTGCTACAAGGTCTGCACTTTAGCAGAATTGCGCTACACTACGCGGCTCTTTTAAATAAACCGCACTATAACTCACAGATTGCTATAACTGCAGCGGCGGCGCGACAGCACGCGACACTTTTTGTCCGACATTCGTTCGACCACCTTTGAGCAAGATGGACGTAATTCATTGAAATTCAATAAGGTTGAATTCTGTCTGCGCTGACCCTTATTTTACAGTTAGCTACTACGGGGCACACGGCGTAGCGGCGTAGCACATGCGTAGCCATTAGTTTGTAAGCTTGCGAGAGCGGGGAAAACGTGTAATAGAGTAGGTAGATGATTAATTATTGTCTAAATCAACTCACGCGTTTACGAAGTACACCATATGAAGAAAAAAAAATCAATTTTTAGGAATATTGATTTTTTTTCTTCGACATAATGAGATTTTGGCCGAGACACGATTCATAAACAGTTTTGACAGTTTTGCCGTGAGTTCGCTTACAACTATCTAACGTCTATGAAATTTGACGTTTGCAAGAGAGCAAACTTATCATAAGCTCGTGCTAAGCTTGCGCTCGAAACTGTCTACGGATAAAACTCGTTTAAAACCCAGTTTTAACTAGTGAAAAATTGTCTTGATCACGGGCCAAATATATAATACATTTTATGCCAAAAAGCAATCGTTCATTGTTTTGTTTTTTGTAATAATTCATTTGTTTTAGGCAACTGCACAAATCTCTCGTCTGAAAATTCTGAAATAACACGTTAAGTCCACACCCTCAAATTGCCAGACATAACAGTCTTAGTAAAAGGACGTCATGAAAGCGAACGCCGGGATCGCATTTTTCTGACGATAAATCGTAAAATAAACTTGAGTGGAAAACCCTGTCATAACATGTAACGTAACTCTGTAATGCTGTAATGAAATGAAATTCACAAGCATTGACCTAAAATTTACTATAACTTTTTGCCCGACTGTCGAAAGAAGGAGGGTTATGTTTTTCGATTGTAATGTGGGTTACTTTGTGACTTCCTGTAACCGAAATGACTTTGTTTATTTTGATTTACAAATAAAAATCATTTCTTGGCAATTTGGGTTGGGAGACTATAAGGTTATAAGTAGGTAAGGTATGTATTTATTATTAGGAAAATTAAATACAAAAAAACATTATCATTTTAAGCATTTCTGTGATTACTGCATTATTATTTTCACATTATTTATTTATTTATTTATTTATTATGTACAAACTTACACCTAACAGTACATTACTAGATCGGATCATTTTATTTTCACAACAATGAATAAATTCATTCAATCAGTTCTTCCACCGTATTAAGTGTTAGGCTGGATAATTTAATTATATCATTTGCCTCAATTGTATGTAACCTAGCTCAGAGAAATGTAACCTAGCTAGTAACCTGTAACATCATCACTAATAAAATAATTACTCCGCCATTTCGTGTGTTTTAACATTAAGTACCGACACAAATGAAGTTCAGCTATTACACCACAACCAGGTAATGAGAAGTTTTCAAAGTGACAGTTGTAAGAAGAAAAAAACAAGCTTTTTAAGTTGATAATAGATGGCGTTGCACCGAAGTGCGATATCATAAAAAACACAGCACCATAAAAAAAATTCATTGTCAGCTGAACAATTTATTATTATTGGTTTGTTTGTGTAATTTAAACAGTACAGTACAAATTAATACTAGGTATGAAATACGAAAAGCCCAAGTTACGCGCAATAACAACGCATTTAATGTTGACATCAGACCAGTCAGTGCCATCTACCGGGGCTAGATTAGATTAGATTTATTTATCTCAAATTATAATGTCATTTACATATGTACTTATTTACTATTATCTAAAAGTCATCCATAATTTGATCGTCAGTCTGGTTGAAAATTAAATTAAAACAATTAAATAAAATATCCATTAATGATAATATGTCAATGTTCCTATCAATATCAAATGTCATTATTAAAATTATATTATTGTCAAACTGAGAATTAAATTATAGGTAATTACTACAAAGTTGTATACAGTATATACTTAGGTACCTAAGTATTTGTTAACAAGTCAAATTCCATAATGGAGTACAATTCATTATCCAATAAGAGATTTTTCAGTCGGCGACCAAACGTGTCGTCATCAAGTTCATTGCGTAGTTCTGCGGGCAGTTTCTCGTAGTACGCGGGACCGATCACACGCGGGTTTTTTGTGGCCATGGCCAAGTTGTGCGCTACAGGCTGCAGCCGGCCCACATTACGGAGCGAGCGACCTCCCGCTGTCGTACGGGCAAATTGGGACACATTTTTCCGCACAAACATGACCACCTCATATATATAATGAGAGTACATAGTCATTATACCATATTTTACGAACAGTCCTCGGCACGTTTGTCTCGGCTTCACACCTGCCAATATGCGGACAGCACGCTTCTGCAGTATAAATATACGGTTCGAGTCCGTAGAGTTGCCCCAGAGTATTGTACCATAGGACATTAGGGAATGAAAATGTGCAAAGTATGTCTGCTTTAATTAGCTATCGTTACTCTCTTTCTTTTATAAATGTAACCTTGAAACCCCCCTCATTAGACAATCACATTTATTTACAAAATAAGACACAGTACGAGTGTTGATAGTGACAGTTTTAATTAGGCTTAGCTTACAGAATCACATCTATATATACAGGGTGTCCTTGAATTCATTCGACAAATTGAACTGGGGATTGTACTCATGATAAATAAATTGGTAAGGTTTTTTAGTAATTCAAAACTGCAAAAAAAATGAACTACACACAATGACGTCACAAGTCACACAATGACCTTAGAAATGACCATTAGGTCAAATTCCAGTGAAAGAAATTGTTGCAAAATGTTAAAAATACCTTAAAATGTAATATGATTATTAGAGCGAAAAGTGAAAAAGTCCCAAAATTTCGCAGTTTATCGCGTGGTGCGCAGCGAGCACAAGTTTTTCGAAGTTGCAAATTTGGATCCCTATAACATATTAAAAATGCAGAACTACATCATGCTTTGCGATTTTAATGTCGATTTCTACTGGGCTATAAACGCTGTGCAGAATTAATGTATGTCACAACTCACAAGCCTAACCATCCATTTAAAGTCAAATTAATTCAAGGCCACCATGTATATCTTATCTACATTTCATTTGTAAATTTAAGGCCCTCTTCGTATGCAGAAGAGATAAATTATTTCAATGACACTAAGCAGCGAGGCTCCGAAGAACACGCCGCCCACGCCTCCGATGTCCACTGGAAATAGACATCCATTGCAACGCTACTAACAGCTGTTACCCGAGTATAAAACGCCCACAGATTGACGTAACAAGATTGGTTG
This sequence comes from Tachystola acroxantha, assembly GCA_963506565.1. Lineage (NCBI taxonomy): Eukaryota > Metazoa > Arthropoda > Insecta > Lepidoptera > Oecophoridae > Tachystola > Tachystola acroxantha. The sequence continues at coordinate 3,358,588 of OY735879.1, read as the reverse complement.
TACAACAAAGCCTTAAGGCTGCTTTTCCACCAGAGATGTGCTATGCTATGCTGCTTGGATGCGTTTGATATCCACCAATCATATTCATTTGTCCACATAGCATAGCTCTGGCTGAATGAATATGATTGATAGATATCAAACACATCCATAGCAACGTACAATAGCACATCTCTGGTGGAAAGGCAGCCCTATACTAATGCTATTAAGCTATTTAGATCTTCATAGCATTAAGACATGCTATGATATTTAAAAATAGTCTTTATCGTAATAGAGTAAAACATCCACATCTTTCCGTGCGATACTGATCATTATTTATCATCATTAACAGCTGATCTTAAAGGAAGGAACAGAGGCTCTCCCCATATCTGACTAAAAATATAATTATGTTTGTACACACGAAGACAGAGATAAGTATACAGGGGGCCTCAATAAGGTTGAGATTTTCTCAAGAACCACTGGATCGATTTTAATAATTCTTTTACAGTCACATAGTTGTAACTTTTATCTATCTAACAGTGAAAGAATTATTGCAATAGGACAAGTAGTTTTTGAGAAAATCTCGTCCTTAAAAACTCTACTGTACACCTTTCTGTTTTCGACCGTACGTAAGTAACTTAGTTCTTCGCAAATTATAAAACAAAGCAAGTTCATATACGTTCTATTCTACTCTGCCAGGAGAGACGGCTTATTTATTTCCCTTAGCGAAGCAGAGACGTGAGAATAATGCTAAATAAATTCGACTTAATTAAATGAAACTAATTGTGTATTGTGAAATTCACAAAAGCAAACAATATAAAAATGAAACAACACAAGTTGAAACCTACCGAGGATTGTAATTTCATTTGTTTCAAATCCTCGTTCCATGCGATCTACCAGAGCCGGCTTAAGGTACATATTTAGGGGCAGTAACGATTTGATAACATAATCAAACCTTATTAATTATTATAGCTATGGATATGTATGATATCCTACTATTAGGAATCGTAAATAGAGAGCGTCTTACTTAATACTGGATTAGTAACAGCACTAATCTCCTGGGGTTAGTACATGTACTAACCTGACCCTGTGTATTGTAAGATGAAATTAAACCTAATTTATTTCCTAAGTATGTCAAAGCGATAAATTAAGGGTCTTCCATGAGCCAACTAGCGCCGCCAATCTTAAAAAAATAATACCTTACAAATTATTAATTTTTATTAAAAAAGCTATGTACACAATCTTTATTAGGATAAACACTATTTTTAATATACAATACATGGCACAATTGCGACAAGCAAAGTTGTAGTTCTCAAATGTGCCAAAAACGGCCGTTTTTCGCAATTATGCGAACTATAACTTACCGACAGTGAATCACGTTATAAATAAGCATTTAAAAAATAGTATTTATCGTAATAAACATTATGTACATAGCTTTTTTAATAAAATTGATTAAATTGGAAGATATTATTTTTCTAAGATTGGCGTCACTAGTTGGCTCATGGAAGGCCCTTAAAATAACATAGGTATGTACTAGAGCCAGCCCTGGAAAGGGAAAACTTGATCGTGCCACGTTCCAACGAAAATTTCGCAATTGATTTTCAACTGCAATTGGAAGTCGACGCGATTCATTTAAAATTTAAATTGCACGAAATACCGTAGGAATTTGAGTGAGATATTTTAAATGAAATTGAATAAATGGTTGGCCTCGAGAAATGAATAATTGAAAGTGATAGTAATTTAAAACAAACGCCCCCGCTATTTCTAAGCAATTACCTACGACAGTTTTAATAAAATTTGATAATACAACAAATGCCCTGAGCATATACTCAAGAATATTTTAGACGGGTTAATATTTATTACTCATAGGTTTTCATATCATGTGTCGGTACCAACTAGAGACGACAAAAGATCAGACAAAGTGAAGAAGAACAGACCAAAAGCAGACCTGTCCCCTTACCATGAACTATTATAGCAGGATTACTTCACTTTAGTACTTTATTATTTCGTACCATGATGACGTCCATAATAGGTTTACTTAAAGGTAAATAACATGGTACAAATAATAATATTGAAGTAATCCTGCTATAAGAGTTCATGGTAAGGGGCAGTAGTATGAAAAACCCTCATCATCGAATCGATCTTGATGTCAGCTAAGTTGAATAAGTATGTCAGTTTTAAGCGCCATCTACGGGCGCCTTGGAACTAAAAATGGTAGCATAACTAAGACAAGTTTTTTGTTCAACAAACGCCCGTAGGTGGCGCTGACTAACGACATTCTCATACAAATAGTATTTAGAACTCGCACCGAGCTCCATCTCAATTCGATGACGATTTGATTCATGCCATAATATTAATGTTATAATGTTAAAAATAATAACTCTTTTAATGTTGTTAATTTAAACCGCCCTGAAAGCAAAATCCTAGCTACTGCCCTGTCTCCGAGATTAGACAGGACTCTTACCGACAAGTCCTAAGGTATCCCTGATGGCATGTCGTAGGACCCTCAAGGTGGGTAACTGCGCCAGACGCAGACTGGCTCGCGTTCCTCGCTTCACCAACTCTTTGGGCACGGTATCGATGTGGCGGCTGCAACAAGATTTCGAATCAGAAATGAGCTGTGATAGTAATAGATGCCAAGAGCTGACGAGTTACGTCATTGTCGCCCCTTGCAAGATGCATAAGTCCATCCCTGAACTGATACAGGCCAGTGAGTTGAGTACCCCCTAATCGGGAATGTAATTGCGGTATATTCTAGGATGCCAGATCAATAACAAGTGATATAAATATATATTAAATGAACGACTAAACCCTCTTTCCTCTCTTTTGGGTGCTTGATCGAAATATTGTGTTGAGAACTCAACGTCAACTTGAGAACTACACAATTGTCAAATCTGCAAGTAGAGTGAGCAGGTCAATGCCTCTTCAGCCTAATAACGAGACTAGCAAACTTAGTTCATGTACAGTCATGAGTAATAACATAGAAACATCCCTAAAATTCAAATTCATGTAGCAACTATAAATCGCAAAAATAAGTATGCTAAACTGTGGCCATTAATTAATTATGTAAGCCCTAAATTATATCAAAATAAACTACACATTTTTATCAAATTATTGTAAACAACAGGTAATCAAAAAGTAATATTAACTTTTAGTTACATAATGATGTACCCACCAAGCAAATCAATTTCTGATTTTGTTTCGATTATGTGGAATAAATGTATAATTAATTTTGACACAGTTTAATGGTTAGATAATTTAGAACAAATTGTCATTCACTTCTTTCTAGATTGGTATAAGTTAACATATTTTAGAAAATGTGACTACGTATATACTATCGCTCGTGACTGCCCTACGTTTTATGTCTACGCAAGTTTCCTGAAGAGGATACCCTACTACGATATATGCAAATTTTGCTGAGACTCCTAACTTGGGTGTGCAATAAATTAGTAAATTCTACATACGCATCATGAGGAAGTTAACCTAGTTCACTCACAAGTTGCGAATGTGAATCACCTTGTAGTATATTTCCTCGCAACCCATAGGGCACTCACATTTCAAGTCTCGCGTCAGGGTATCTGTAACAATGTCCTAAAATGTACTATTTGCTTCGGAAAACGAATGTCATATTTTCATTCGGGTACTTGTACTTATAATGCCCACCTTTGTTATTATAGAGACAACCTAGTCCCCGGATATCGCATATTGGATGGTTTCCTGAAAATTTACAACATAATTTTAGCATATTTCACTTCCATTCTTCAAAAGAATATGGACGGGGCCAAGAAGGAAGGAACGCAGATGTTCAACCTTCTCCTGTTGAGAAGGGTGAACATTGAACTCATGAACTTGGCCTCATGAAGTCACTACGCAGCTGGCCTTGGCATGTGGCCTCTGCAACGATAACCAAGTGGTGCCTACATAATTGTGAGTCTAGTTTTTGAGGTCATTTCGGAGGGTTGAGATTTTCTCAAAAACAGTAGTTTTGTGAAAACTATGTATATGTAAAAGAATAATTAAATTCGGTCAAGTATGACCGAATTTAATTATTCTTTTACATATACATAGTTTTCACTTTTATCTATCAAACAGTGAAAGAATTTTTGCAATAGATCAAGTAGTTTTTGAGAAAATCTCAACCTTAAAAACTCTCCTGTACACCTTTCTCTGTGTTTCACCGTACCACGGGGAATTTCCTGTATTATAAATTTACTAACCCAATATCGGCAAAAAGTGATGCGTGCAATTGCAAAGCTGAACCTGCGTCCACGCCTTGCAGTACATGAGGCATGCGCTGTACGAGTAGCGAGTGAATGGCCAGAGGTGCGCCTGCGCAGGGTGCTCGTGCGCGAACAAACAGCCGCGTTGGCTGCGCGTCAGCGATGTCACTGACAGGTCGCTGATTATCTGTTCCGCCTGCATAAACGTCATATGTATAGAAATGAAAAACCGACACGTGAAATCTATTGAAATAAGACGCCTAGTAATTAGTACAGTACAATCAGTTTTGTTAAATTAAATGTTACGTTGGATCTGTGTCCACGCCTTAAAATTGATAGCGTATTTTTTTTACATGCCGCACCATATACGTGTCTCTAAGTGTTTATTGTATTAGTGTTTTTGTGTTTCGCTTATTTATTCACTGTATATGTTAGTATTTTATTGTATCGGCAAATAAATGCATTTTTCTTTCTTCTTTCTTTCGTTTACTTACCTTTAAAGTGAGTTCGAAATCCGTAACAAGCGGCAGAGAGGATCGAATGCCGAGTATATTTTCCATTGCAACAGATACCATATCACCTGGAGCGTGGATCCTTAACTGTGGAATTGTGGACAAGTAAGATTATAAATCTCGAGAGATTATAAACTGTCGAGTGGATAGGCATTTACTAGGCCCACGTGCGTCATCATCGGCCTCATCGTCACTTACCATCAGGTGAGATTTGGACCAACGCGGGTTTGGTCTATCATAAAAAAAATTGACAGTTATTGTATACACTTGTCGAGCCATCAAATTGTGAACGAACCTGCATCTACGAACTACCACATACCTGAACATTTTGAACAGCAGTAAAGATGAGAGTTGGAAGCCCTACTTTTTGGTTGACAGTCAGGATACTGGAGTCATTGTTACCGACCAGTAAGGAGTTGAATACGAAGCATATTCCGTACTCCGTTGGTATTGGATGAAACCTGTAAAGGACAGGAGCCGCCAGTAGTAGGTACGACCTATCAAAGGCTTATTTTATTCAGAACAAAGGAAATTCTCGCGCACTTTGCTTGCAAATTACAGATATGCAGGGTCGAATAATAGCCAATGGAATAATGCCCGTTCATTGTGCAAAATACAAAATCGAATAATAATTGAATGTAGTGAGTGTGCTAGGTATTGTAAGAAGAACTATAAATTGCATTCGTCTATTGTACAATTAATGGGTATTTTAAGCCTTTATCTACTTACGTTTTTTTATATAATGTAAGCAAGTACCTATGACTGTCCTACGCCTTGGGGTAACCCGTTATGTTGGACAAAATTTGAAATAAATAAATAAGTCGTAAATTTTTCACCGACGGATGAAAGTATCAATAACCAACGAGGTTGTTTTATTTGAGGCCCGACGCGCACCAGAGGGCCTGTTAGGCATTGTACGAGACGACGACAGACGACATTAGACGAGATTTTGAGAAGCTAATGATTTACGAAATTACACACTAGTAGGTCAAGTGTAAAAGTTTGGACTTTGAAACATTCTTATTGTATAAAATATGATGAAAAAATTCTAGGCGTGGGCAGGACTTCAACCTTCTTATTGTCTGCGAACTTGAAACTATACTACAACTGTTACCATTGATGTGCTATCGAATCTACTTAGGTATCAATTCCATCCATTATCAAGAGTGCAGATTGCAATATAAATAATCGCCAACCTTCGTAGAAAGACGATAGAAGAATAAGAAATAATTTTATCAAGTAAAAATTCTAATAAAACAAAATTTTATTAATGTTGACTTCGACACATTGCCTAGTGGAAAATGATTGAAAAATCTCCTGTGATTCATCAATATACCCGCTTCATTGCTTCCAAAGAGTAATACGGACCCTATGCGGATATCGAAAAGGTACACTTGTAACCAGAACCTGTCAGTAGCCAAACATTAAAAAGCCCTTCCTCCCCCGGAACCAAAGGTTTGAAAGATTCTCGAGGGGAATGACCATACAATGCCAGGGATCATCCAATCCTGGGCGGATTAGCAAAAATGTTGAAGCATGAAAACAGGGATCAAACTGGGAAAACGACAGATTAAGCAATGGGAGATTATCTAAATGGAATCGTATTCAGCTCGGCGGAGGAAATTAATTAGAATGAACAACAGATGCTGCGAATGTCAGACATTTTAGACAATTGATAAAATAATTCAGTTTTTTGTGAAGAAAAGTAACATTTAACAGGTGGACGCACAAGCAACATTTTAGAGTTCTTTGTGTTAATTCGAAAATGGTGTATTTATAAGTGGAGCAGAGAAAAAAACGCTAGTGAGGGATGAAAAACCAAAGACGGTTCTCCATATTCATACTGTTGAAAGCACAACAATTTAAACTATAATTACAACTCCAATCATAGGTATTGCTTATGTGTTTGGTAGTTATAATTTATTTATTTACTTACGTACATCTTTTATTTGTACACCACGACGACTACCACTTTTTAACACTGATCTCTCTTTCGCGGGTTTGCTGGTAGAAATCTGTTTTGAAATAAGCTCGCCCTGTGTACCAATTAGTTTCTTTTGTATGTTATTTATGTATTTGTCTACGTTGTGCAATAAAGTGTTAAAACAAACAAACAAACCAATTTCAACTTCAACTCCAATTTCGAGTCACCCAACTCCTACACTGAGTGTAATTAGTAATTTTCTACATGACGAGAAATTCTACCGCAACCAGAACAAAGAATAATAGATATACTTATTTCAGCTCTGCATTTTCGAATTTTAATTTAATTATCTTTAGACATACCTACTATGCTACATTGTACAATGAATTTTCATTTGCAAACCTCAATTTATCATCTAGGCAGGTATTGTAAATGGATTGTTCAAAGCAACGATTAGGGCGTAATTATGAATTAATTGTGCTCTAAGAATTTAAATCAGCCCATGAATTCGATAATCACTGTGGTTAATGAACCTCAGGCAGGACTCAGGATAAATGAGAGGGTGATTTAGCAGGCTCTACCAAATAAATTGAGCATTAATTCGCTAAATAGTTTTTTTCTGGCTATAATATAAAATACAAGAAATTACAGACACAAACAGATAAGCGATAAAGTGGTCATCACTATCCCTAAAGACTGGAAGGATATATTTGAGTTTTTCTGTGGCGTCTTTTCATTTAATCTTTCAAAGTTCTGAATGACCTGGGACTACCATTCCATTAGCCATATAAGGTCTCGCAAGGTTACCTCGTCTTGTGTATGTACTACGATCCGAATTTCGAGTCCATAGTTTAGGGCGACTAAACGCGGAATAACGTTTTTAGTGTAGGTCATTTAACATCACCCGAATATGATTCCCGTAATCTTACACAACCAACGACCTGTAACTAACCGTCTAAATTCAAAAGGCCTCGTCAACAAACCTGTCGCAGCACTTGAAAGGTTTCCCATCCCACCAGCAGTCAGTCAGGAAGCCAGAGCAGTTCAGTCTGATACCGTTCACCAGGTCAATGAAGTTCTCCACGCATGTCGTGTTGATCTTGCAGCTTTCGCAGGTCCTGCAGTATTTGAAGTTGTAGTACACGTTTTCTTTTAAGAACGCGTTGAGTCCCAGTGGAAGGCTGTTTCTGAGAATTAATATAAAGTTTAGAAGATATTTTCGGTGTTTGCTGAATCATCGATAGGCAGTGTAATACATCAATAATTTGTCATCAAATCAATTGTAATAAAACGTGCAAGAGACTGGGGATCCAACTCTTTGATTAGATTAGATCTCCATATTGAGTAGACCTTAGGTACCTATATTCTATACTGGAAATGATGGTAATACACATACTCGTATTATACGCAGTAATGCTATGGGGCTAAAGTCCAAGACCAGTATTAATATATTCTCTTTGTCCTCGACTTGAGGAATTCCTTTCGTCGAAATGAGATCATCAAGGTACCGGATTGTGTAAAAATCAGAAATTAAGAAATGATGGACTTTGACGTAAAAGCAAGAGTCAAGCTTGGGTTGTCGCCATTGATCTCCTATAAACAACTAGATACACAGTCTGCCTTCTAAAAATGTCCGAGCGCAAAGAAGGTCCAAACGGATGAATGGACCCTCATTTGCTTTATTGGACATTATTTGGACGTTAACAATGGACCCCTATTTGGCCTTTTTAAATTGTTTTAGTAAGACTTTGTGTATCTAGTTGTTTATATTATATGAGATCAATGGTTGTCGCTTAAAAATATAGATTTGTATAATGTTTGTAGATTTCCTAAAGCCCAGCTTTATAGGAAATCCCCAAACATAATACCCCTTAGGTTCGCGAATCTCGTGCTCCCCAAACGTGCACTGCTCCAACGTAGACGTTATTGTGGACTTCTACTTGCAACACTTCTGGTCCCCTTTGTTTTCGCACCTAAACCCTCAGGTTTGTCCACTTCCACACTAGCGAATGGTTGCAGGTTTGCTGAGCGCGGAAGTTCGCGAACCAAAATGTGGGTACCCAGCATTGGCACTCACTTGACCAGATAAGGCTTGATCCTCTCGCCACTATCCATCTGCTCGCATAACGTTACAGCCGGGAAGGCAGTGTCGAAGTTCAGGTAGTTCGTCTCCACGGAGTAGGAGACCACGTCTCCGGAGTAAAGACTCAGAGCACCCCGGAGTATGACCGAGGCTCCGAAGCAGCAGCAAGAAAAGATTATTAGCCAGAATAACCTGTAATGAAACTTGGAGATTAATCAAACAACTTGTTTTGAAGAACGAAGCAATTCATTGTTTTAAAGCGTCATATCCTACTCTTGTCATCGTCTGGGTGACCATCCAGTGAATTAGCTAAATTCGAAATAAACAGAGATTTTCTTTTGTAAATATGTATAAGCAAATAAATTGAAGGTGAGACTCGTAGTCCAGTTGTAAGTACACGCTGAAAACAATCGTACACGTTAAGCAACGTTGTAAGAGGTCAGGACCTGGATGGGTGACCGCTAGGGACATTTTCGTCTGAGCCGCTCATTGCCTCGGAAAGCATGTTAAGCTTTGTCCCGGTTGCTGTCGCTTAGCAGCAGGCGTTAGGCCTCTGACGTGGCCTAACATCACTGGTTTGATCTGATGGATCAATGGTTTGGTCACTAAACCACACTAGAAAAGAAAGAAAGCAATTGAAGTTACGAAGCTTGAAAATTTCCATGACATAGATATGGAAATCGAATCATTGTGAGAAGCAAGCGGTGGCATTTTGCGAAGTTAACATAATGTGCTGATACGAGTCTGGTATAATTAATGTTTGTCTGTCCTAATTATACACCAATTAATTGTCTTCGTTATACAATAGATAGGTACCTACTATTTACAAGAACCTGACCAATATTTGCAATTTTATTAACGGTCAGGTTTCCAGGTGCATGCGGTGCGATTACAAATTGTATTGGGTTACCACTGTCGCTCTCCTGTTTAGACTTACCTTCTAAAAAACGGAATAGGAGACATAGATAATACATAGCCGACTCCATGCAAACTGCTCTCGTCTCCAAAGAATTGTATTTTATTCTTTATTTTCACTAACAATTTATTGCAAAGCGAGTCATTCACATCAGGATCCATTACAAGAGTTGCGCTTACGGGAACGCGAGGTTACGGGAATGAATCGTACCTACGTATTTGAAATTACCCCACTTTTATAATGCTTAAACTGTTTTTTTTGGTCTAGATTACCTATATAAGATAAGATAAATATTCTTTATTGCAAAGTAAAAGGAATAACACAAAAGAAATATGCTAATACAGTTAGTATCACAATTGGCGGTCTTATCGCTTAAGCGATCTCTTCCAGACAACCTTTGGGTAGAGAATTCAGCGAATGAATAGGGAGCTTGTTGAGCAATAATTAAATACCAGAGAAAGATTCTTCGATCAAGGCAAAACCTAATGAAAATTATATTCACTGGGTTGAAGAATAATATATTTAAGAATTTGTTGTTGATATAATAGCGTGATTACTTAAGTCTGTTGAATAGTCAATTTTAATTCAACCAATACATATAGATTTTGTATAGGAAACGGGGATTCTCTCAAATCTCAATTAAGAAATATCTACCTACGTATGTTCACCTAACAACGAAATATTTACCTCATCAGTAAAATGAATAAACGAAAATAAACTGACTCAATAAACATTTTCATTTGGTTTGAAACAAAGCTCGCATGCAAACTCTACCCCAGTTAAGTCACTTATTATGTTAGAATCGTAATTACTATTTAGAAACGTATGCTTAATACTAGTAATGCTAACGATTCGTGTTTGCAGATAATTAATTATCATGTGACTGTTAGTAGCTAAGTTAACTAACATCAGTATGAATATAATTTTATTTGCTAACACAGAAAATCACTATGTATCAGTCACGCTAGAACCTCCTGGTATATTTTAAATGATGAAAAATTATAGCCATGGGCAGGACTTGAACCCGAGACATTGTCATTCCGTGACACACTCTTACCAACTGAGCCACCACAGCCTTCTGGTATAGTCTGTAGTGCATTTATGATTAGTAGAAAAGGATCCCAGATCCAATTCTGTACCAGATTACGAGATAAAATAAGCGCCTGCAGCCTGTAGAACAAACACGGTGTAAAATTTTATTTAATTGCTGTTTAAAAATAATATCATTAAAATCTTTGTTCGTTATGTAATGTTTGCTATTCACTTATAATATTTGTTGCTATGTGATATTTAAATTGTATGATAACGATATCATACTTATTTGCTATCTTTTATCTACTTTTTTAAATTTTAACTAATGAACAGTTTTATGTAAAGATTTATTCAAATAACTAAAAATATAAACTAACTTACTAAACTTACAATAAAACTAACTAAATATAACTAAAATAAAATAAAACTATATGTACAAAATAGGTCGGTTGAACTATACGAATGGCTTGCATTACGGATAGTTCAACCGATCCCCGCTGTCCGGCAACGTGCCCAAAATGCTGGCGGCATTTCCCCTCTGAATAGCCAAGCTAATTCTTTGGGCGAAATACAGGCCAGCATTTTGGTCACGTGTGGACTCCACGAGCCGCCCCGATAGATCTTTATAGATCTCCATCGCACCCGGCCCCCACGGACCCAGCGTTTCTACCCCAAACGGCACAAATATGTAGCCTCTGTCGAGACTACAATACTTGTGCCGCTTGAGGAATTCAGCCGCTTCAGCAGCGCTACTCGCCCTTTGAGATGTTTCAGGAAGATGGGACGGCGCCAGTGTATCGACACATGTGGCATCCCACACTAAAGGCCGTCCCATCTTCCATGGAATGAGTGTCATTCCGTCAGGCCTTTTTCCGTCGTCGCGCATGAGTCCGTTCGGCTCTAATACGGCGGCGACATTGGAACTTCCGAAGCGAGCAATGCGGCCCGCGCTCCTGCTGCAGCTGAGTCCGTGGTGGCCGAGGCGGTCGACCTTGTCTCCGCATGCACACCTGTGTGGTGCTACACACGGAGCACCAATACGTAGGGATACGGCTGAACGGAAGGTGTTATTATCCAAAATAGTACCTAAATTTTTGGATGGAAGAGCCTGCAACCAAAGGCCCGATTCCCAGCGAGAGACAGCTATGAGACGTGCTCGCTCCGTGAGATTGGTGGACGTATTTAAAAGATTATTCCGTACCAACTCACAGAGCGGGCCGTCCCACTGTTTCTGCGAGGAAGGGCATTTGGGCAGGCTTGTACTCGGGCAGGCTATTCTCAGGCCCCCCAACCGAATTGGTAGAGATGTCTGGCACCAGGTACGATCGTCCAAAGGGATGTTGAGAATGGTGGTGAGCGTATCCATCACGATGCCGTCCAATTTGTGTAATAGATCTGGGTGATTCCACAGTTGGCAACATCGCAATGAATACGTAAATTTTGGGACAAATAAGCAGAATTTAATGATGACATAGGCCATATGAGTATTAATTTTTGAAAGTCTATCCGAAACTTCACTAAAATTTTGAATTTTTATTTTATCTACTTTATATAATGTTTCCAAAATTATTGTAGGTCATTGATTAAATTGCGTAATTTTAGGGTCATTCCTCGTATGCATTGCCTTGGTGAAATGACGTGGCTTAAGGGTAATTGGTGCTTCTCTTGCATTCGCAACCTAGATGGGCGAGCACCTGTGTCTCCGTAAGACGTATGTCTTATTCGAAAAAAACACCACTCCTATTGATTGAGTCAAAAAACGACTTTGGCAAAATTACCATTTTAATAAAACGAGATTGGGAGATAGTAAAAAGCCGTACCTACTTAGGTTGGTACCAACTACCTATCGAGCTTCGAAAAATTAACCACACTGGCTATACATATTCAGAGAAACAGCAGTTTCAAAGTGTGCACGTTGATTTTAAGTGTCTCTAAGCTATCTCGCTCACTCTTACGCAATATAAGAGTGACAGTTGCGTTTACATTTAGGAATAGACTTGGTGGACACGATAGAATTACAGCTAGTAATATTCTACATATAGTAAAATTTCACATTCCAGACATTCGTACAACCATTTGCTTCTACAAATGATTAACTACATAATTAACAATGTTATCAATTCTTATCACGATAACTGTAATGTTACGTCAACTTATCAACAATTCCAATTCATTGTAAATTGTAAACAGCGCGATATCATTGCATGTTGTGTCTCTTTCTATAACCAATCAGTCGGACAGAGACCGCGGAGCCGGCAACTCTTGCGCATCATGTTTAAATTTAGAATACCTTGAAACGCTCTGTTTTGAATTTCGAATTAATTTGATTTCCGAACAATGGATTAACGTTTTTTTGGAAACAAAGTGTAGTGTAGATAGAGAAGATGTTAGGTTTCAGTAAAGTGCGAGGGAGACAGGTGATGAGGTGGAAGGAGCGAGTGAAGTACCATTCCGGTGTTGGCGTGTTCGGACATCGACCGAGGAAAGTGAATGAAGCCGGTAGGTTAACGTAATAAGTGTAATTATTACACTTACGCTATTATAGCGTAATCGAAAAGACATGTCATGCCATCTGTTGAGAGGTGGTATGAAAACTCTTTAGTTAGAAGCTTGGACGAGTTAACTAAAAGCAGTAGGTACGGTTACTGGTTAGATAATATTATTAGTTGTTATATTACAATCAAAAGATAATTTAAAAATAAAATAAATTCAATCCTTACAACAATGCAAATTCAATAATACCTAAGTATACATAATACTTAATACATACCTCGGCACAGGTGAAGAGACGATATCGTTAGATACAGGGATGGGTGGCTGGAAGAGGTTCAGGACAGGGAGGGATGGAAGAGGAGGGGGGAGACCTTTGCCCAGCAGTGGGACGATTTATAGGTTTACAAAAAAAATACTTAATAGCTTTCTGCTAAAATAAAAATTGTTAAATTAACTCTAATTTTTATTTCAAGGTTTTGTTATGAGTATTGTAGAAGGTGAAGGTCTACAGACCTGCAGTGTCGTGATACTTCTAAGTTGTGGTTTTGACAACTTTCAGAAGTCCCAGAGGACGTCATAAAGCGACGATACGAGAACTGCCGCGCCCAACAACTGGTCACCGCCTACCGTACCTATGGCCATCTAAAAGCCACCATCGATAATGTTGACTACAAAAACTCAGAGAGGTAAACATTGCTATAGAACCTGCCCTCCGATTCCGCTAAGAATCGCTGCGTTTCCAGTATAAGTTCGCCCGGCTAAGGCACGACGAAGTTAGCAGAGGCCGGGCCAATTAATATTTGTTATCAGCGAGTTCGATCGATCGGAATCGGGGGCTTACTTACTACGAGGTAGACTCAGTGATGATCTATCTGTTTTTCAACGTACTCGAACCTTACTAATTGAACAACCCTTAAAATATGTCCCTGAAATAACCGGCAGAGTGCTCTGAGACTCTACTTATAAAACCAGCCAGTCTATTTAAAGGGCCTATTCCTTTCAAGAAAACTTAATTTTGCCCAATTGCCGTATATAGTAATACGGTAGTGCAAGTCCTGTCATATGTCTAGTTTCGACCTCAAGGGTGCCTGAAACCCGCGTATTACGGCAATTGCCGTATCAGGGACATATGCATAGACATGGGATGCCAACCGTAAAGACCCTTCTAACCGTTTTCGAATCTAATATCCTTAAGCAGATTTGCCGTCTCGTCGATGATATTTGGTAACAATTAAAATTATATTAGAACATGATGAAAAAATTCTTGCCGTGGGCAGGACATAAACCTGCGACCTTGTCATTCCGTGACACGCTATTACCAACTGAGCCACCACAGGCCACGCCACGCCCACCGAAACGGCAAGAATTTTTTCATCATGTTCTAATTTATTCACCGAGCATGGATAATGCGTAATTCAAATTCTGAGTAATTAAAATTATACTTCTTTTCTAGGACCGTAAAAGACCTAAGTCTAGCGCGATATGGACTGTCCTCGTCAGAACCAGTGGATATGGGATTGCTATACGGCCACAACGGCCAGCAATCAGTTAGCGGTCTTGTAGAAAAGCTAGAACAATGCTACTGTGGACCTATCGCTTACGAGTTCTCGTATTTAGAGGTACAGTTAAGTATACTTTATGGGTGGTGAATACGGCTCTAGTTCACGACATCGAAAGTCACTACATAGACCGTCGCTATATCGAAAACGTTACATCGACGGGTCACTGTATCGACAGTACACTATATCGATGGTACGCTGCATCGACAGTACACAATATCGATGGTACGCTACATCGACAGTACATAATATCGACGGTACGCTGTAATGACAGCCCAGCCCAAGCCAGCCTTAAATAATGTTACACTACAGCGGCAATAAGTTAGTCCTCCTGTGTGGTTCCAGGGTCTAGTTCACGACATGTCATGTCATCAGGTACCTGTCAAGGTCCCTAGACTAGTTTGATATGGCACATGATGCTATTCAGCCCCAACCTTAAAAACATCATGACATTTTAAAGATAGAATTAGGCATAGAATTCTAAATCTACTTGGTTTATTTGGGACCTAGGTTTAAAGAATAAGAGAGAGGCACCTAAAGACGATGATGAGTATTTAATATCAGATCTGGACTGTACTGCAATAGGCCCGAGGTATGAATCGGACAAAGCAGCGACGTTTATTGTCCTGAGTTTTGTTACATCGTGAATGTTTTGCAATACCTTTAACTAAGGGAATGGAATATCGAAAAAAAGGAATATCGAAAAGGATATATAAGTGTAGAATTACCCACTCGGTAGGGCAAAAAGCGACAATGTAGCTTAAATTTTCAAAGCCTTAATTCATTTATTTTAAGCTACATAAAAGAAATGAATTAAGGCTTTGAAAATTGTACAAACAAACAAAAACATGAAGAATAGAATCGAAGTCCTCAGAAGATATTGAAATTCCATCTACGAAGTGGGACGAGAAAGCATTTGAAATAATAATAAATAATTTTTCAGTCAGAAACCGAACGAGAATGGTTTGCTCAACGCATAGAGAACGGTTCAGACCCTATAGACAAGGAACGTCGGATAGAAATAGCTAAGGAGATGCTTCATTCTCAAGCCTGGGATAAATTCCTAAGCATTAAATACCCAACGGTTAAGCGGTACTGCGGGGAAGGGTCTGAATCTCTACTGACGTTCTTATCGACTCTATTTAGACTGACAACAGCAGGTAAGGATTCGACGGATGCATTGTGATATCATTATCTTGCAGTGATTGATCACTCAACAGCCTTAACCAGGTCGAATTCAGAAGATCAAGCTAACGACGTGTTTTTAGAACTTACAATAAGTTTACCGAATGTCTCACAGAGACACTAAAATTGAAAGAAGTTTATGTGTTCCATTAGTCTACATTTAGCCCCGTATGTATATCATCATCAAATCCTCTAAAGGTTGATGGTGTTTGGGTTGAAATTAACTGGCAACAATATAGATTCAATAAGAAACAGCCTTAATGGCATCCTGAATGCGGTATCTTATAAACCATGCTGCGCAATATGGAAGCATTGGGCTAAAACTCATATGCCTTCAGATTGCTTTGCAACTGAAAGATTATTTTAGGTACTAACATAGTTGTATACTAACACACAATATTGACTCTCAAATCTGAAATATTTTTTTTTAATTTGAATCACAATTTGTAACATAGAACACCAATGCGTCCCAAGGTTCAAGTTATACCTCGTGCCCTAACAATGGCCACATAAATCAGATTGATGATGACATTGACACAGAAGCTACACCTATAATATTATTTGCAGAAGGCGTCCAGCAAGTAATATTAGCAATGGCCCATAGAGGCAAGTTAAATGCTCTAAGTGGACTACTGCAATGTCCACCAGTGAAAATCTTCCACAAGTTCTCAGGAAAGCCAGAATTCCCTCCTGAAGCTAATGCCGTTTGCGATATTTCTACTCATCTCGGTAAGTATTTTGGTTTGACAAATAGATAAGTAATAGTAAATTACTACATTATATTTGGTGGGGTTGTGTGGCTCTGATTTCATACGAAAAAGGGAGTGTGAATTGTGCATGTATCCTGTGCTGTCAGTAATTTCTATATTTTTTTGCTTGGTGGCTACCACTCCCTAAATAAGTGAAGAAGAATTGCCGTTTTACAGCTCTGCTGATAAAGGGTTTCTGATGTCGGAATTTTTATCTCTCTTCAGTTTTCTTCTGACTTATCATACTCCTCTTTGTCGTTTCTTCAGTAGCAGTTCCCATATTTTCAATCTATTGTGTCATCTAATGCAACGCCGAGCTCTGATTAAGTATCTAACTAATAATTGATCTCCCCGAAATATGTGCATGTTTCAGGTGCATCAGCCGACATAACTATTAACAACCAAACCGTGCGTTTCTCCTTGCTCAACAACCCTTCACACTTGGAGGCAGCTAACCCTGTCTCCATGGGGAAGACTCGATCCAAACAGCTCCGGCTGCTGGAAGGACAATACTCAGAAGTTGAATCTTCAAGGATGGGGGATAAAATCCTTAATGTTCAGGTACATACGAGATAACTAGTTTTCAGACAATAAAACTACAAATGAGCGATTACAAAACAACTTCCTCGCCTTTAAAAGGTATTGATAAACTGATGGATGTAATGTAAGTGATCCTTTAAGAGGTTTTCTCTCCTCTTCATTAAGCACCTAAGAGAGAAATTCAAATGTTTTAAGAATCCTTGTTTCCTAGAAGCATTGACCCCGCATTTAACAGCAAAGTACTACAACTACTTAATTGACTATGCAAGCAGCTAGTTGGCTAAGACTTACTCTACTTTCGTAGTGAAGCCATTGTGGACGACGTTGAAAATTAATTAAATTACGTATTCAGGCTATTTCGTTGCTCCGAGCTCATACTAAAATATAGCACTAAATTATATACGGGCAAAGTCATAAGATGTCATGTGGATTAACATAAGTAATGCTATTCTTCTTTTGTGTATGCGAATCCAAAGAAAAGTTGTGGTATCAATTTTGTTCTTTCTAGATACACGGTGACGCGGCATTCACCGGCCAGGGGGTCAACCAAGAGACACTGATGCTCTCACAAGCCCCTCACTTTGACGTAGGAGGCTCTTTGCACATCGTTGTAAATAACCAAGTGAGTTACTCTGAAAACTTCTTCTTGGGTCAGTCTATCCAAAACCAAAAGACTACAGACTTATTTCCAAGAGCTGCTCCATAGTGGACACTGCTACATCGTAAGGGTTCTATCTCATTAGTACACCATGGTTGAGCCAGGGCGGGTGTTTCACTATGCGCCTCCAAATTGGTTTTGCAACTAATCTGACAGTGAGATCCAACAACTGGAAACATTTTGGTGGTATCGTCCTGTACCAAATGCCTTTTTCTTTAGATGTTATCCTATATATATATTAGTATTCCTTCCATAGGTTGTAGCAGTGCAGACCTCTTTCACTATAAATAGGCAATCGGTAAAGAACGACAGTTAAGTACCAATGTAATTTTATTATAGAGCGTCATGGACGCTCAGCGACAAAGCCCGTTAAATAACGAGAGAGAAAAAATAGGTGGTGGCGCGGATGGTTGATCCACCACTATAGTGTCCTAATGAGATATAACCCTTAAGGAGATGGAAGAAGCAGAAAGGGAAGATAGAGCACAAAATAACCCTAATGGGTCGCCCCATTATTTTTACATGTTCTCGTGTGGTTTCGCGATCAAACCTATTGTCCGAGTTGTTCAGGCCGCTTGTAGGCATCTAACATGGGCTAACAACTATTGCCAAACGACAACAACCGAGACCAACTGCTTAAATAACATTACGATTTAAAGCTTAACTCACTGATTACTTTACAGGTAGGATTCACATTGCCGGCAGATCGCGGTCGATCCAGTAGATACGTGACGGATTTAGCGAAGGCCATAGCGGTGCCTGTCATCCATGTGAACGGAGATTATCCTGAGGTAAATGCAGAAGATTATAATTATGAGCTCGGTGGTGTAGTAACTGGGTCACTAGGCTTATGATACGGTGGTCCCAGGTTTGATCGCCGGTCAAGTCAGCCATGTACCAATTTCCTCGGCTTTGAAAAACCATATTACCGAATGCTCTCAAAATGTAGGAAAACTTCCTGAGGAACTCTACCAATCAAAACCACTTAACTTAGCTATTCTATCCTCAAGATAGTGCCTATTGAGAGAAACTTCGTAAGTAATACTCTGGGGTATTAACCGCACTCTACCTATAATTAATTAATATATTTCCCAGCTAGTGGTGAAAGCCACGAATATAGCCTTCGAGTACCAGCGTCACTTCCGGAAGGATGTGTTCATAGACTATAACTGTTTCCGGCGATGGGGACACAATGAGCTGGACGACCCTACCTTCACCAACCCGCTGTTGTACAAGCTTATACACAATAGAAAGTAAGTATATTTGTGAGTCGGTAATTTTCCTGCTGCAAACATAAATGACCGGATGCTGGGTCTTTGTTAGGTTATTGTAGAAAATTATGTACCTACATATGATGTCCCAAAACTCAAAAGGACTATCCATGATATTTATCCATGAAATCAGTTTTAGAACTTCGTTCGCCGTAGCGTAGCATCATCGCATGTGAGATTGTCACAGATGGTCATTGCACACTATTTTATATAAGAAGGGAAAGCAAATATACTGATAGGCCACCATTGGTAATAATGGCCACCATGCAGCCAACACCACTTAAACAACCTAACATTTGATGGCATGAAACCAGTCAAACATTCCAGCCATTTAAAACCATTTTCTTCCAGGTCAATCCCAGACGTCTACGCCGACAGGTTGATATCAGAAGAAATACTCACAGAAGAAGACATCAAACTGATATCTTCTGAATATACTCAGTATTTACAGGCACAATATGAATCTGCCGTCTCTTTCGCGCCTGAGGTAAGACAATCTATAAGAACTTCTAAAAGTACTTATAGGTACGGTGGAGTGGAACACAGAGAAAGGTGTACAGGAGAGTTTTTAATGTTGAGATTTGCTCAAAAACTACTTGACCTACTGCAATAATTCGTCACTGTTAGATAGATAAAAGTTTAAACTATGTACCTACTGTAAAATAATTATTAAAATCGGTCCAGTGGTTCTTGAGAAAATCTCAACCTTATTGAAGGCCCCTGTATACTTATCTCTGTCTTCGATTGTTCCTTATAAGACCTCAAGAAAAGCCGTCGCTGATCTATTACTAAAATGGAGTCTCGCCACCACCATGATCGCTAATTCAAACTGATCTGTGATGCAAAGAGTTTCGGATTTGATTCACGGTGAGGATAACATAATAATTAAATTCCTAAGGGTTGATTTCGCCAACCTAAGACTTGAATTACAAGTAAAAATAATATGCAAATAGGCACCTCCTCTTGAATAAATTATAAAGATTGATGTAACGATAATACAAGAACAAAATTGAAATGACGAGCTATAATAATGTTATCTTTAGAACGGTTTTATTAATTTCTATAAACTTCCTGATTCAACCGTTTGTAATAGGCGCTGTGATTGTGTGAAGCCAACAAAGCATTCAATGACATTGTTAAGGATTCATTGATATTGTAGCGAATAACGGGAAGAACGAAATTGGTTTCTATTCATATTTGTTATTTGACATTGGAGTGAACGCAATCGGGGCTTTAGTAGGGATACCTACGTATTGCTTCCTGGTAAAAGGCAATTGTAGAGCAAGGTACGAAAGACATCAGGTCAATGGCAACAGTTGCAGTACAATTTCAACTCTTACGATGCAGATAATAAGAAAGGTAGAAAGTCCACAGAGTTACACTTGACGTGCTTTAGATTGTACCAGTACGAGACGACTCATTAGTAGGTATTGGACATCGACAAAATGTACCTCTAATTTCCTAATATCTAAGGTAATGACTGACTAGTCAGATTAGATGATGAAGAGCTCGGTGGCTCAGTGGTTGGGTCAATGGACTTGCAATACGGAGGTCCCAGCTAGGGCAGCCATGTACCAATGCGTTATCCTCGTTTTTTTCGACGGAAAAACTTACGTACATTTACCGAGTGCTCTCAAAACGATGAAGGAAAACATCGTGATGAAACCTGCATGCCGTAGAAGGAGAAAAAATATCTAAGGCATGTGAAATCCGCCAATCCGCACTGAGCCCGCGTGGTGGATCATGGCTCCAGCTCCCTCTATGTAAGTGAAGGTCTGTGCCCGAGCAGTGGGGCAATATAAATAGACTGATGATAAAGGTAATGACTGATTACCTACCTATGTTCAACAGTTGACGGAATTTGTACCCCGTCGACATTTATACAAAGATATATTAGTTCCCAAAAAATTTGAACATAAAAGCCCTGTTTCTTCTATGATGCGTGAAATTAATGATATCATTAGAACATTTGGCTTATCACAATGATTTCTTTTAGGTATCATACTACCAAGATCAATGGTCGAACGTCAAAGCGGCCCCTAAAGCCGTGGAGACCTGGGACACAGGGGTGGATATAGGCTTACTGAAAGTAGTCGGCCAGGCCTCTGTTACCACTCCTGGCGATTTCGTAAGTACCCACGTAATACCACTTTTGGTTCTGATGACTGAGCTATTATAGGACACTAGCGTCCCGTCCCGGCTTTGCACGGGTAATAAATGTAGCTTATGTTACTCAGGGATCATGTAGCATTCTAATGGTGAAATAAGTTTTGAAATCGGTCCAATAGTTTTTAAATTTATTCGTTTCAAACATACAAATCTTTCCTCTTTCTTTCTTCAATGTACATAAAGTTGATTACAATACAATACATGGAATAAGATGTACATAAGGTGTGCTTAACTCTAGATTAGAGTTATCTACCAGCAAACAAGTGTGAGAGAGAGATGAGATCTGAAGCAGGCAGAGAAAGTGTACACAAAATTAATGTTTTATATTAACTTATAAAACTTATAATATTTGTATAGATAGTATATGTATAGATAACCATTTGGTTATCTATACATATATAGACAGTGGCGATGTAATCAGAAGTCATTCTATCTAAGAGCTGAATAAGATATCCGCCACAACAAACTTATTGAGGAATTTGACGATTCAAGAGAAACATTGCAAAGCCAGCAGCGAACCAACAAGGCCACTCGTGTTCTGGTATCTCTTATCATCACTGGTAGTCTACTCATCTCTCTTGCTTACAAAAAATGCCAAACTACATAAGTTGTGTAAAGCATCAACTGATGTACCTAGTTCGTTAAATCGTTCCTTTGGTTTCAGAAACTGCATCCGCATTTAGCAAAAACTCACGTGAGGAATCGTCTGGTGAAATTACTTGAAGAAAGAGATCTGGATTGGGCGACTGCTGAAGCTTTGGCATTTGGTAAATACCTTGCCTTCCTCTTCATATTTACACTCTAGAACAGTGGTCGTCAGTTCAATCACAGACCTATCTCTACCATCAACCTGAAATGTAAAGAACTTGTAGATTGATTGATAATGATAATAGCAGTAGCTTTCGATGATGAAATAAGCAGCCAAGACATTGTATCTATTTATCTGTAGAATTGTCGGTTGAAGTCATAAAATCCCGAATAAGTACGACATAAAACCATTTATTGTTGTATCTCTCAGCATTAAAATTATCTAATTTTTACTGAAATAACAATAAAATACATAAAAGGAACATAAAATAATAAAAAATTACAGACACTAATTCATTTCATGCAGCATCGTATATTTCAGACGTTGAAAGGATATGCCTGGATATATTTTATATTCGCGGAATTATCTTGTGTGGAAGGTAGAGACAACAGCGCTACATATCCCCGTCTTAACACATCCTTCCACCCATCCATCCATCTGTCACTTAGTCGTTTTAGGCATACTCGACTTTAGGAGCGTGTGCTTTGCATGTTATAGTGAGCACACGTCTTAACTAATCAATAAAAGTTAGTTTGATTACCATTACGGTACGTTCCACCAGCAATGTAATGCGAATCGGAAATTGTTGTGTGAATATAGAACCCGCAGGCTATTGTTTTTTGCCTCCAATTGCGGAATACCCTGACTTTATCCGGTCCCATCCGGACAATTCGACCAAACCTTAACTGTTTGGGGATGATAAGCTTAAGGACCGGGAGGGATGAAGCGTAAATTGGAGAATACTTCTTACCCTCATCAAAGAAAAAATAGGTAAACAACCCTTTGTTGTGTTTTGTATATGACTTGACTAGAATACACTCTAGTATGTCATTATGATCGTCTATAACTCGAAATTCATTGGTTGCACGAGATATACATGGATCCTCTCCACTTTATTATGTTGTTTTACTAAAAGCTATGTTATATGTTTATGTTATCACTTATGAGACGGATCCCCCAGTAAAACTTACCTACACCTACAGATTAAATTAATAGCAATTAATTAACCTATTTATGATCCATCCATGAGACAAAGGTCTTCTATTTACAACGAGAAGACCATGACCGACTTGAATAATTTTATTACAGGGATTAAGACTTCATATTCTAGATTCGCTTCTCCTTATATGACGTTTTCCTTCACTATTAGCATCAACATTTAGGAATATCTTTCAGGATCGATCTTAATGGAAGGTCGTCATGTCAGACTGAGCGGTGAGGATGTCGGCAGAGGCACCTTTTCACATCGCCACGTGATGCTGGTCGACCAGGAAACTGAAGGGATCCATATACCACTCAACCATATTCATGAAAGGCAGAAGGGATTCTTAGAGGTGCGTTACAATATCCTTCTCAAATTATATTTTTCAAGAAAATTTCCTGTATTTCATATTCTAAACTAAGTTACGCTTGGTGACTTATCGGTTATCGGAAATGATATGGAAATCTCCCAGTTTTAAATTCCACCCTAATTTCAGAAATAACACCATCCAACTGTCAAAGCGTCATAATCAGAAAGCCTAATTTGCAGAAAGTCTTGGCAGAATGTTCACGTGGTTAGATCTGATTCCGCAGGCTGAAAACTACTTTCTATTTCATCTCTACTTTGTATTTTCTACAGGTTGCAAACTCCATATTATCTGAAGAAGCAGTCTTAGGCTTTGAATATGGCATGGCATATGACAATCCTGACAATCTTTATGTATGGGAGGCGCAGTTCGGAGATTTTTACACTGGGGCTCAGATCATAGTGGATACTTATATCGCTTCTGGTGAAGGTGCGTATACAACTGAGAAAGCAGACATAATAACAGGAGGCCGAGTTTCTAATTCAAATTCATGGATCTTTCTGTGTGTATAATTTGTATAACTATAAATTAGAAAAAACCTTGTTCACAAAAATGATACTCGGGAAAATATCAACGCGAAGAGGTGAGAGTTAGAAATAATCAGGATCGAATATAAGATCGAAAGTCCAACCGTGCAAACACGTTTAACAAATATCCAATAGATGAAGCGATTAATTAATGTGGAAGTGGAAATGATGTTCCAGAATTGTATCACATCAGAGGGGCATCCATCCCATTACCTATCCCTAATGGCGACAAGTGTGAATGTATGTTAGTTGTGAGTTCAAAAATGGATACTAGACGTTTCCAATAGGTATCATAAGGTGTCCTAAAATTACCAGTATCAAAATTCCGCTCCTACAGTTTTTAGTGAATCAATGTATTCAACTCAGTAACCAACTAGAACGCTCCTTTTCACAGCAAAATGGGTCCGCAGCAACGGCTTAGTCATGCTGCTTCCCCACGGCTACGACGGAGCCGCATCTGAACACTCCTCCTGCAGAATGGAGAGGTTCCTTCAACTAACAGATAGCTCGGAGACCAAGCCTGACTCAGAAGCTGTGTGCATGCATGTGGTGAACCCTACAACGCCAGCGCAGTACTTCCATTTACTGAGGAGACAGGTAAGTCGAGGATACTATGTGGTATACATGAGACGTAGAGATGGTGCCATGTCCAAGGAAGACAGCTTAGCGACAACTTTCCTTTATAATTTTACCAAGGCAATTTTTTAAGCGTCTTTATGACGCCGTCAAAAACTGGACCAGACTTGATGCAAAGAAGAAAAGATCAGATTCAGTTAATGCCGCTATTTGAGAGAGATCTTTGTCACAGAACAGGGACCTATAGGATGGGTCTGTTATATGATGACTGATGATGCTATCTGACAAGACTTACAGAGATTTGTTGGCAATGTTCCTATTCTTTTTCTGCAATTTGCCATTTATTTTCAGGTAGTGCGAAACTACAGAAAGCCTCTCATAGTGGTAGCACCTAAAGTACTACTCCGGTTAGCTGATGCGGTCTCCCCCCTAAGAGATTTCGCACCGGGAACACACTTCAATCCTGTCATTGGTAAATGATTTATCTTGTTCCAGAATTGTAATTATACCTTTAGTTAAGATTGTACCTATACAAAACAACGGGTTTACTTAAACCATTAAAACACCTCGTATCCATATTTCACAACATGTTGCTCATCATGTTGTACCGCAACGAGTACCATTGGTCATGTTGCGCGCCAGCTGACAACGTCGCGTGTTGTTGTGCAACATTGCTGAATTGTTGAGCGTCAATTATTGCCTAGTGGATACAAGGCTTATGTACATTTTCAACGTCCCCAGGCGACAACTTAGAAGATCCACTGAAAGTCCGAAGAGTCATACTAGTGAGCGGGAAGCACTATTACGAATTGCACAAAGAGAGAGTGAGAGCGAAGATTGATGACGTAGCCATTGTGAGGGTGGAGGCTCTCAGTCCGTTTCCCTTGCATGCCCTACAGAAGGAGCTGGAAAAGTTCCCTAATGCTAGAAGTAAGTTATTTGTTGTAAAAATAATTGGAAAGTTCAGTGCGATGGCGTAGTGGTTTACACCGGACGTACGATAAGAAGGTGCCAGGTTCGATCCCCGGGTCAGCCATGGACGTTCTAACACAGAGAAATGTACCTAATTAAGGTTGATATTACGTCTAAAGGTAGGTAAGTGCTTGAGTGATTTTTGAAAAAAATCACTAAAAATATAATTATATTCTTTGATAGCGTGTACCTACTCTAAACTCTAGTAGTTCACTAAAATAATTTTGACAATTTTCTTTTTCTCAAGAAATACCTGCATTAATTAATAAATAATAATGATAAATACTTGTTCCTGAACCTGTTCTTGAACTTCGTAAGAAAAAGAAAACTTCAACCCACTCTCAACCTCATTGAGACGCCGTAATGCTTATCTCTGTTTACGACTTGCAAAATGGCATTGAAAGCAAATGTAAACTTTTTTCATTATACAGAATGGATATGGAGCCAGGAGGAACACAGAAATATGGGCGCATGGAATTTTGTGAAGCCACGATTCGAGAATCTTCTCGGTAGAA
This sequence comes from Tachystola acroxantha, assembly GCA_963506565.1. NCBI lineage: Eukaryota > Metazoa > Arthropoda > Insecta > Lepidoptera > Oecophoridae > Tachystola > Tachystola acroxantha. The sequence continues at coordinate 3,332,554 of OY735879.1, read as the reverse complement.
TGGTAAGTACTAAGTCATGACACAGAAAACATAAAACAGAATGACAAAAGGAGTCGGAAGCCGAAAAAACAATATTTGTCGAACCTATACTATAAGGATGTTTATTTAAATAACTAAAATATACAAACTGTTACAATATTAAACTAAAAATAAAGGTACTAAAATATATCTAAAGGTGCTCCCCTCACCGGGAACATTCGCGTGTAATGTAACGTTGCAGATTCGACTTTGAGCATTACATTACAATACTACCTCCCTGACTGACGCTGTTTATCTCCCTCACTGATGTAATGCTCGAATCTGTAACGTTACATTACACGCGAATGCTCCCGGTGAGGGAGCACCTTAAACTAAAATAAAACTATATGTACAAAACAGGTCGGTTGAACTATCTGAATGGCTTGCATTGCAGATAGTTCAACCGAACCAACTGGGTTACGTACCTAACATGCTGGCGGCATTTCCCCTTTGAATAGCCAAGCTGATTCTTTGGGTGAAATACAGGCATATATACTTAGCTTCGAACTCAAAGTAAAGAATTCGCTGTGCAAATTCCTTACTTTTTTCACTTCACGACAAGTACGCCACGATAACGTCATAACGTTGCAATAGCGACACTTTCAATTGTTTGTCGCGTGGCTCGTAACAAATCGAATAGAGTCTTAGAAAAAAGAGAGAAAAACCTGCTTTCTATTCTATTTCCAGCTAATCTACGCAGGGAGAGCCGAAGCTGCGACTCCTGCGGTTGGCGCAGGAACTCTACATCGTGTTGAAGTGGAACACGTGTTGAGAGAGCCGCTCTACAATATTAAATAATCACCCTCAACAGGCACTAGCGCATCCAAAGCTCCCATCCTTCCAGATCGGTAGTGATAGATAATTATTAGTACATCGTGGGGTTTCCTACATTATATCGAAAGTCTCTGCGTCGATACGAAGACAGAGAAAAGTATACAGGGGGCCTCAATAAGGTTGAGATTTTCTCAAAAACTACTGGACCGAATTTAATAATTATTTTACAGTAACATAGTTTTAACATTAATCTATCTAACAGTGAAAGAATTCTTGCGATAGCTCAAGTAGTTTTTGAGATAATCTTAGCCTTAAAAACGTGTGCACGTTTCACTGTTCACAGTTAGAGCATACTTAGTATGAGTGCGAAGACATTACCATTTGCCACCTGCCCTTACAGTAGAATAGGTAATTGCCACAATAAGTAATAACAGGGCCATAATACAGGGTGCTTGAGATAACAGCGATGTCGAAACGGCGGCATTTATTCCCCAAGGTTGATCGTTACCGTCCATCAATCTTACAAATCGGTTTGCCAAGTAGAAAATCGCTTAGTGAAGAATTATTTCGTAATTTTAATAATGCGTTTTATAACTTTTTTATGTATTACTGTCGTTTTCTATTGTTTTGTAAATAAAATTTATTATTTATATTTACTCTACTATTTTCTTTTATTACCTACTAAGATATTGAAGTAACTAAACTCTAGACAATAAAATGCAAAATTATCAAATAATTTTGCAATCTTTACGTTCTCGACATTTTCAAAAGTAGATAGTTTTTTGCCACTTTTTCTGATCAGCGCTGGTACCTTTGCCTTGCAAAGTGGTGTTTTAAAATCAAAAAATGTTGACGAGCAAAAAAGTACACAACACAACATACCCTTGTTCGATTATTTTTCATTATTGCATCTGTAGATATGTACATGTGAAAACTTATAATTGGCTTATAGATATTATTTAATTATTTATTTTGTCATTGTAGCTGTTTGTTTTCCGAATAAAATAAAATAAAAATAAAATACTTGCAATAAAGAGATATGATAGAGTTTCACGTCGTGTATCTAATCTACTAGGCACATCTAGGTAGAATTTTGTATAATCAATACCTAACTAGCAACAGTAACCAAGACTACAAAACCTTTAAAGGACCCCCAACATGGCTGGTAAAGGCAAAGGGAAGAAAAAAGAGAAGAAAGAAAAAGAGGAAGGCGACAAGAAGAAATCTAAGAAAGGCGGAGGTGGCGGCGGTCGCGGAAAGAAGGGCAAGTCTAAAGGGAGGTGTAACGTGGACATGCTAACTGACGCAGCAATGGATAACGTGTACTACGCTTGTCACAATGTTCAGGAGTTGCTGCAGGCGAGAGGCTTTCATCCTCCGGACTTTAATAAGAAGAAAAAGAAGGGGAAGCGTTAAGCGGTATTCTACAAGATGGCCTTGAACTCATTCGACAAAATTAAATAGATGGTTAGGCTTGTGACATACATTAATTCTGCGTTTAAGTAAATTAAACAATTTTATGAAAAATAGGTATTTTTGGTATTATAATATTCAACTAAGTATAAAAAAATATTAATTTGATGTGCATAGACTGTGCTTTGGAGATTATTTTACATTTTAAGGTATTTTTCTTTTTTGCAACGATTTCTTTCACTGGAATTTAACCTACTGTTCATTTTTAAGGTCTATGTGTGACTTATAATGCACTTAGTTAATTTTTGGGCAGTTTTGATTTACTAAAACACCATACCAATTCAATATTTATCATGATTACAACCCCCAATTTCAATTGGTCGAATGAATTCAAGGACTCCCTGTATAATAAAAGTTTGTATAAACAATTAATGATCAAATCATCAAGCAGTTATTCAAGCATCGAGCTATTATTTTCAACAAATTACAATAATGTTACGTACCACTTACCTTAGCAAATGTATTCATATTTTCTTTAAAATCAATAAATTCAATCATTTCTTGCGTAAATATTCTCCTTATCCCTTGATAAACTTCGTACAATCTTCTGTCTACCGAATCTAAATTTTTGTAGGTAATTTCATACTTTATATTAGAATTAGATACCTATTCCATAACTTGTTCCTTGGAGCTCTGGGATTACATAACTTGTTCCTTTTGAAACACAAATATAAATTCACAACATCCAAAATACTTAGCGTAAACTTTTACGAGTGACGTAAAAGCTTCCAATCTCTTCTAATTTAGAAAGAAAAGTTGAGTGACATCCGCTGTCAGACCAATGTCAGACACAATCTGGGAAAATCGGGGAAAATTGCTAAAAAAATCCTCTGCGCGGAAAATTCCAAAATACTCATTATAATGTTTGAGCATTAAATTTTACGCCTCAAAAACTCAAGACGGCAGGATGTGTAGAAAAATTGATAACTGCATTATGACTGAAAGTGACAGGTTTGAATATTTATGTATCATATCGCATCAATCCGAGATTCTCTTATTTATTTGCGATTCTAACAGTAGTCCCTTTGTGTTAGGCTCACGACTAACGTAAGACAAGTGGAACTAACAGACGCTGCACTTTATTAATTAGATATTTAGGTATCTTGTAATAAATAGGTTGTTAATTACGTAAGGTAAGGCCCACTTGCAATATCAAGATACTTAACCTTCTTTCCTCGTGTGGTTTAGTGACCAAACCTATTTGTCAAGGTTATTCAGGCCGCCCGCGTCCTTCACGTGGCCTAATGACTGCTGTCAAGCGACAATAACCGGGACCAACTGCTTAACGGGCTTTCCGAGGCACGAAGGGGCTCAGATGAAAGTGTCACTAGCGGTCCCATCCAGGTCCGGACCTCGCCCAACGTTGCTTAACTTGTACGATCGTTTTCAACGTGTACTCGCAACTGGCCTACGAGCTACGCCTACCAAGAGATTAACACAGTTACCTAGGTACTTAACACCATTCAAATTGCAAAATCTTACACCAAAGATACACCGAAGTACATACATAACTCACGCCTGTTTCCTGTAGGAAGAGACGATGGATTTTCATCTGCTGCGATCCTGATACAAAGATATGTCCTATCCGAGTCAAAGTTGAATTTGTCAAACAATAGAGTCGATCCGGGTTAATGATACCTACTTGAACCGAGTTAAGTAACCCAGTTAAATCGATTGAACCCGAACGATATTGCAAGTGGCCCTAATAGCCTCACACCTAGCGCCCTTAAGTGGCTGGCTAGTAGAAAGAAAGAAAATAATGGGATTGACATTTACTTTCTCGTTAACTGTAGAACTAGCGTTCATCATTAGTCTAAGTATTTATATTGCCCCACTGCTCGGGCACAGACCTTCCCTTACATCGAGGGAGCTCGGATAAAACGCAATTGTCTATCCCATTATTTTCTTTTTGGGCTAGTGCTATAAAATCGAGCTTATTCCCGTTCGGTCTCAACTAAGCTTTATATATCTAAGAACCGACCCAAAATAGAACGGATATTCAATACTATGCAAATTTTAACAAGCTAAAGACTGAGATGGAAATGAATCTACGACATCCCCTTACTTTATATTATCTTCGTAGCCCAGTTTAGAAATTAATATTAGCTGTCCCGCCGGTTGTGTAACTTTCCCTAAAGTCAACATAAAGTTGGAACAACTCGGAAACGTGATCGTACGGACTGGCAAATTGGTAGGTATGGTAATTTGAGAATGTTGCAGAGGGCCCTGTCAAATATAATGTAAGATAAGATAAATATTCTTTATTGCAAAAAAGAAAAGAATTACACAAAAGAAATAGGCTAATATCGTTAATATTACGATAATGTAAGTAGGGAAAATATAATTAAAATTGGTATTTAAGTCATGTTTCTACTAAATCCCAGGGGATCCTCAAGAAATGTCCTTAAGTATAGAGAAAGTTGTTCTAAGTATAATAAAGGCGATGCAATACTTAGGTAAACCGTATTTTGTGAATTGTACATCGACAGCAGATCAATGGTAACACTTTTTACTTTTGACAGTTCTTAGTATTTGCGTCGTAAGACTTGAAATCGTACTGCAAGTGTTACCATTGGTCTGCTGTCGACTGTACCTACCTACGGTCTAACACAGAGAAAAGTGACAGGAGAGCTTTTAAGGTTGGGATTAAAACAAAACTACTACTTTCACTGTTAGATAAAAGTATGCGGTTTTTTGTTGAATTTACAATAACTAAATTACCAATATCGATCAGATTGAAGCGTCACATCTCCATCACCGTTGAAGACAAGTTTAAGTAAGGCAATGTAGGTGGTTATGTTCAATCATTGATCGATTTTCTGAAAGGAAAACCTCTCGGAAAATCGAAAGCGGGAACGCTTAAACGCTTTTACACGTAAAATCCATTTACACATGCACGAACACGCAAGTGTCCACCAACCCGCTTTAAGCAGTGTGATGGATTATGGTTTATACCTCCCTTATCAGACTGATCTGACTTGACCGTACGTAGAAAGTTAGTTCGTGCCACGTACGGTATTTATTATTTATTTTGTAACGATTAGAGGTAGGTAGGTAGGTAGGTACTACCTATTCACGCAAAACTGGGTTTGTATTGCTATTAAGGATGTTCGATTGATAGGCTGAGACCAAGACTGCTCGACGGATATAAGTACTTAGTCCAGATGTTTTTATACGGAGTCCCCGTACAAAAAATGTTTTGATTTGCCACGCCTATTTTTTCAATCTCTATACAAGTCGAAATACATCTGTTATGTGAGCACTGCAACACTGGGAGCACTCTTCTGAAGACAATAGGACGTGATTGGACAGCAGCATTCACCAAGGACATCGGATTTATTTACCTTCAGAAAAAAATACCCTTAGTGCCGTTCTGTGGGGCTATTACGGTTCTCTAAACGATCAAATCATACCATGTCATAGCGGCCGTGAAAGGGACAGTGCTATGGCATTGGTGTAGCGGCGTCTCTGTTTGGCGCGACATAACATGGTATAATTTCATCGTTTTGAGAACGGTAGGTAATATCCTGGTAGGAATATCCTTTTTTCATCGTACCACATATGTGGGGCACGGGTTTGTGAAGCTAGTTCGTAGTTCGTCGTGATCCATATATGGGGCATAATAAAACTAAAATAACATTATTCACCATTAAACATATACAAAATACAATTTTATAGATACTAAAATAAACCTAATAGTCTAGAAACGGTTAAAGGGATATTGATTTGAATTTTTATGGTATTCTAGTGCGCGTTAGAACATTAATTATGTGTAACATCTGGATTATTACATTCAATGATCTTGGTCTTGAGCTATAATAACGTACCAAAACCTATCGGAATGTATGTTCTATACCTTATAAATGTCATGTACCTATACATAGGTAGGTAAGTACATAATTTACGTAAAGTCAAGCGGCACAATGCGGTCATTGTGAGGCCTACCTCGGTTTAGAAAAATCGAATGGGACGCTACTTAGTTGTGAAGTGAGTAGTGTATGAAACCAACATCAAAATTGATGAATCGCTCAGCCCAATAGCTTAGGCGTGCCGCGTGAGACAAGTTTTACCATTTATCAGAACAAAACTTTAAATTTTATTTCATGTCCAAAAGAAATTGACTCGTATAATTTGTGAATTTTATGTCTGCTGGAATGTAGTAAGTACCTAATAAATGTAATTTTAGACGAGATAAGGGGCCCTTTTTCCCGTAAAAGTAATTAATTAATTAAGGCTGTGACGGCGCGATCTAAATTGCCCTAATTCTCGTAAAGGGCACATTACAAATCACTACCTTAGATGGGGGCTATTTAGACTGCGTTTCCACAGGGAGCGGATCTTAGCCATAGAATATTAAATAGCGATAGTATATGAATTGACCAATTACAATGCTCGAAATCTCCACTCCGCTTCAGTGGAAAGAGTACCTAAAAACTACCGCGAAATTGAGAACCTCCTGCCTTTGGAAGTCGTTGGTTCATTATGTATGTCCTATTAGAACTAATCGTATGATACAGGACCAACCTATTACCGTTCTCAATACGATGAAATCAGTCGAACAGAGACGTCGCTATACCAACGCAATAGTACTGTCCCTGTCACGCACGATATGACATGGTCCGATTTGATCGTTTTGAGAACTGTAATAGCCCCACTGATTCTTTCCTTCCCAGCCTATAACCATGACAATCCCAGCCGTGGGCATAGACCTGGGGACGACCTACTCCTGCGTGGGCGTGTTCCAACATGGCAAAGTGGAGATTATCGCCAACGACCAGGGAAACAGGACTACGCCGTCGTACGTTGCTTTTAATGACACCGAACGACTCATCGGAGAGTCTGCTAAGAACCAGGTACTTACCTACTAAGAGAATATCTTTATTATAGTATGCATCCGCTAATAGATATGAAATAAATAAAAAACGGCCAAGTGCGAGTCGGACTCGCGCACCGAGGCTTTCGTGCAACCCAACTTATATACAACTTAACCGTAACTTTGCTCTAACAAAAAGATAAACTAAAGATTAGATTCAGAAACAAACTTATCTTTGCCATTATCGAAAACATATGTCATTGTTCATCGATAATCGATATACCTACTCCTGATTAGTTCATCATCTGTAAATATAAGTTTATAATAAATAAATAAATAAATATATATTTTTGGGGAGATGTAATTTAAAATTTACAATTTTCGAATTTTTTTCCTTTGCTTGTCCTGTAAGACCTAGCTTCATGACAAACTCCATGATTCTAGGTCAACGGGAAGCAACCTGTACCTAGGTTTTGAGTTTTTTGCATTTTCATACAAATATGCGATAAAATGCGACATAAACGGCCATATCTTTTGATTGCGTTGTCTTAGAAGTTTGATTTTTTCAAGGCTGCATGAGGTTGCAGACCTAAGTCTGTATTTCGTATTAATTTCAAGTTGATCCATCCAGGCGTTTCTGAAATATAAGTCTTGACAGATGGAAAACAAAGGGATTTTGAGGCAAGGAATCCTAAAAATCAGTATGTAAGTCAGACTTTAAGGAGTTTAAGGAAGTCTACCTACCCCGCCAAATTTTTGACAAGTATTTGTGAACCAGGCAATAGACAAAATTAGACAACTACCAGCAACTACCAATTGGTTGGAGCAAGCAACCAACCACTTCTATCTTGGATATTGCAAAATGGTGGGGAACGTGGCGACTGCAAAATGCATATTAAATAGAAAATTTTAACTAAACTTAACATGAAATTGGGAAATGACAAAACGCACACGCTCTTCAGAGGAAGAGTTGCGCGTTACAAAAAATAAATACAATTTCCACCGCATAATTTATCAATCATCCTCAGATGACGACTCCCGATATGTAAACGTTAGAATGTTTTATACATGTACCCCAAACGAAACGATAGCGCGATGTAACTTACCAGTGGTGCCATCTGTTGAGAGGTAGTAGGTATGTTAACACTTTAGCCGCGGTGCGCGAATCCGGCTCCACTTGGCCGGTTTATTTACATAATTAAAGGCCTAAATTGCGAGTATATGTGTCACGAATGTTACGATACGATTCGTGCGTAGTCGTTATCGACAATTGATCTATAAACAACTAGATACCTACACAAAGGTCTTACTAAAACAATTTAAAAAAACTTCCAAATAATTTCCATTGTTCACGTCCAAATAATGTCCAATAAAGCAAATGAAGGTCCTTCATCCGTTTGGACCTTCTTTGCGCTCGGACATTTTTAGAAGGCAGACTGTATATCTAGTTGTTTATAGGAGATCAATGTTCTCGACACTTAAACTGCGATTAACAACTAGAATTAACCAACATTGCAATAAAATATTTGACTTTGAAAAAGAGTTTCTCACCCCATCATTATGACAGCTTAAGGTACCTAAGCCTAAAAATATTTTTGTTATCCAGGTGGCAATAAATCCCAAAAATACAATCTACGACGCAAAAAGATTGATCGGACGTAAATTCGATGACACAAAAGTCCAGCAGGACATGAAGCTATGGCCATTCCAAGTGGTGAACGAAAGCGGTAAACCGAAAATTGTTGTAGAATACAAAGGGCAAAGTAAGAAATTTGCACCTGAAGAAATTTCTTCAATGGTATTAACTAAAATGAAAGAAACTGCTGATACGTATCTAGGAGGTCAAGTCAAAGATGTAGTCATAACTGTGCCAGCCTATTTCAATGATTCCCAAAGACAAGCAACTAAAGATGCGGGAGCGATCGCTGGACTAAACGTCCTTAGAATCATCAACGAACCAACTTCGGCTGCCCTGGCTTACGGCTTGGACAAAAATCTGAAAGGGGAGAAAAGCGTTCTAATCTACGACCTTGGGGGCGGAACATTCGACGTTTCTATACTTCAAATATCAGAAGGAGCTTTATTCGAAGTCCGATCAACAGCAGGAGACACGCATCTAGGCGGTGAAGACTTTGACAGCAGAATGGTAGAACACTTCTGTCAGGAATTCGAGAGAAAATACAAGAAAAATATAAAGGAAAATCCTAAAGCTCTGAGAAGGCTTAGAACTGCATGTGAAAGAGCTAAAAGAACACTTTCATCGAGTACGGAAGCGAGTTTAGAAGTAGATGCTTTGCATGATGGTTTAGATTTCTATTCGAAAATTACTAGAGCCCGTTTTGAGGAGCTGTGCTCGGATTTGTTCCGACAAACTCTTGGACCAGTTGAAAGGGCGTTGAAAGATGCTAATCTTAATACAAGGGAGATTAATGATGTGGTGATGGTAGGCGGTTCAACACGTATACCAAAAATTCAACGGCTATTACAGGTAAGATGTTTACTTACCTACATGTTTATTCAAATGCTTACTTAATTATACGGAAGTATTTAATATGATCAGCTAAAGATGGACAAGTAGCCCAAACCGGTAGTATGTTAAACTAAGTAAGTACTTGCGTATTATAAAAGTGTGATAAAACTATGTTTTATACATCAACACGTGTGTAAGTGTCACCAATAAACATCCTCGTATGTTGTTATGGTAAGTTCTCCAGAAGATAATAAATTTAAGTGGATGCCTACGTATTCAACTAGCCTGCGAAGCGTCGGAAGAAGGTATGGTGGAATCCATTTATTTCCAGTTGATTTGACGACATCAGTGAGCATAAAGCTCATCAAATTGCTTACTTACAAACAAAATATGCAGGTATCACTCATCATTCAAGGGTTCCATTCACCGTTTCGAATTTTCCAGGAATTCTTCAACGGCAAGTCCTTGAACCTCTCGATTAACCCTGATGAGGCTATCGCTTATGGTGCTGCCGTACAAGCAGCTATATTGAGTGGTTCCAAAGATACTCGTCTGCAAGACGTGTTGCTGGTGGATGTGACTCCACTATCTCTAGGAATAGAGACAGCTGGAGGAGTCATGACCCGCCTAGTCGAGAGGAACACAAGGATACCAACGTTCCAAAAACAGATTTTCTCTACGTATTCTGATAATCAACCTGCTGTGACGATTCAGGTAACATTCCTATCCACCAATAGGAATACACAAATTGCCACCGCTAACTAGATGGCGATAGGATGACAAAACCCATGAATCTCCAATTTCTCGTGATTTAGTATCTATCTAGTTTCAAGTGTGTACGTCGATGTGAAAGCAATTTCCTGCAAAGTACAGTCGATTGCACCAAATTGTAGTATCTCAATATATATTAAATAAAAATAAGTTTCTACCTTCGCATAAGTCGACGTACCACATCTAAAATTGCTAATAAATACAGAGAAATTGGAGATTTACTGGTTCAATCTCTCGTCCCCTTGCCTACTGAAACAATTTTTTTTTACAGGTCTATGAAGGCGAAAGAGCGATGACCAAGGACAATAACCTGCTGGGCACTTTCAATCTTACCGGGATACCGCCGGCTCCTAGAGGAGTTCCACAAATTGAAGTAACTAACTCTACTTTCCGTTTAGGTCATGAGATGAGTCTTGGCTTGGATTGAAATAAATAGTTGACAATTCTAGGTTATTACTTAGGTTAACCTATCTGCACGAACTACAAAAAAATGACAAAAATGTCGACGACATCATAGCCTAGTCTAGTCGGTAACGGATTATCTGGGTTGAATTCCCAGCCGAGATGCTTGTAGTACCTAGGATAAAACCCCTTTTCAGTCTGAAAATTATTTGGGATCATTTCTGTGCAACTCTGGCCCCATAGCACAGGTAATACCAGTTTGATCCACGAGTGTGATATCTTTTAATACCTACTTGCTTACTCCGCTGGCTCCGTGGCCCAAAATGGATCTTGGCAGACCCCAAAAAGCGCCACCGCAGCCTGTCCTGCGCTGTCTGGCGCTAGTCGGGCGCCTGCAGCTCTCGCAGATCCTTTTGCACCTCGCGCCCCAGCGGTATCTGGAACTTCTTATTATTTATTTATAATCCTTACTAAGGTAAGTACATTATTGTCAAATCTCAGGTAAAGTTCGACTTAGACGCCAACGGCATCCTGAACGTCAGTGCTGAAGACAAGAGTACTGGTCGCTCCGAGGCCATCACCATCTCCAACGATAAGGGCAGACTGTCCAAGAAGGACATTGATAGGATGCTTAACGACGCTGATAAATTCAAGGCAGAAGATGATGCTGTCAGAAAGAGGGTGGAAACTCGAAACCAATTAGAAGGCTACCTGTTTGGGTGCAAAACGGTAATGTTGTTGTTATTTTAAATACTCTAATCCTTTTCGCAGGTTCCAGAATTCATTCACAATTTACGCCCCCCGACCATATGCAGGGATGACCTGCCACAAGGTGGCTGGCAGAGACTGGATGCAAAAGGCTGAGAGTCGGGTTTGGCATGCTTTGGGAGAGGTCTATGTCCAGCGGTTTACTGATATGGGCTGATGTTGATCCAGAATTGCTAGGACCAGCGAAGAGAGAGGACGGAAGCTGGAGGATTAGGAAAAACTGCCGAGATCAAGGAGATGGTGGTATTATTGGAGACACTAAAGCAGCTCGACTGGTAGTGATCCTGGAACGTTTGCATCATGTTCATAACTTTAGTAGGTACTTATATAAAAGGGATTCAGCATTTTCAGACCTGTCACATTTACCTAGTTTAGTTTTACCAGAATTACGACCATTACTTATTTTCAGGCAGTAGAAACCTCGAGCAGTCGTCTAACGGACAGCGAGCGAAGCAAAGTGCTGACAGAATGCAGCAACCAACTGCGTTGGCTCGAACAGAACCCTGAAGCCTCCAACGGCGAGCTGGAGCAACGTCTGAAGGCAGCTCAGGCGGTGTGCCAGCCAGTCATGATGAAGCTGCATGGGGCCGGGGCGAACTGTCGACAGGACTCGGGTGGACCGAGAGTGGAGGAGGTGGATTAAGTAGGTTCATGTCCTTATCACCAGTAACAACACCCTTTAAGAGCTTTATAAAGCTCTCTGGATATCCAAGCATGAAGAAATGTAGGTACAGTCGACAGCAGATCAATGGTAACACTTGCAGTACGATTTCAAGTCTTATGACGCAAATAATAAAAACTGTCAAAAGTAAAAAGTGTTACCATTCATCTGCTGTCGACTGTACATACCTTCATAAATTCACGCCTGTTTCTGGTCGGCAAAATGATGGACTTCTATCGGTAGCGATCACAGACCACTTACCTAATAGACATGAAATCGGTACAAATTTGCAAGCGAAAAATTATGTCAACGATGAGCGCATGGAGACGAAACGGGGGACAGGGGTGCGTCCATGTCGATAATATCTCTAGGTTACACGTGTCGCAAAGCAATTTTACGCTCATGTGCGGGCAGACAGGGGCGCCCTCCTGTTACAGGTCTATGGGGTAAGTAATCTGCGGTTGCGATACTGGCACACCATCTTTGCTTCGTTAGATACTGTGCGACAATTTCAGAGAGCGCACGCTAAAAAATCGGCTCAAAGCGAGGCGTCCCGCTTGAGTGCCGCTATATGTTTTGGATTAGACTTGGCAGAATCGCACCTATAGACGGACTATACTAAGATTTTAGATGGCAATAAATTATTACATAATCATGCACACTATTTTGTAGAATGGTATTTAAATCGATTAGAGCATTTTTGAAGAACTGTTATAACAATTATGGAATAAAAATATTAACAAAAATATTAATTATCCTATTATTATGATAACCGTAAATCGTAGAAATAAACACAAGTTTTGTATAATATATAAACCATTTATTACAAAAATAGAATTCCAGCATTTGTATTTTTGGTGGTAAAAGCTAGTTTGTGCTTTCTACAAACTATATTCAGGGTGTAAGCAAAAACTACCAAATATTAGGGTATAGGGTGAAAATGAAATATTTCGATAAACTTCGAAAAAACTTTGGGAAAAGTTGTCAACTGATGTTTCAATTCCTTACAATATCTGGCAGTTTTTGCTGCCACCCCGTATAATATAATACTATACAATAAATGCAATATTTTGTCATTTTCTTATAAAATTCGAGGAAATGGAATTGGAAATTAGCTAAAACGTATTCTAAGTCGATAGGTATATTATTATCTGAATATTACATAAGAGTATATTGGAACATACAATTGGACTAAATAATTGTACAGATTCGAGATTATGGTAACTATTCGAAGGTTCTGGAAGAAAAAGTAAGTACTTTAACTAACTACATACTAAATGGTTTTGATAGAGGAAGATTCTAGGTTTGATCAACTAAAATTAACCAAGCATGGTTTGACAAATTAGCAAGGAATGCGTTGTTTTGTCGGTTCTAAAAAGTATAGAGGAAGATTATTTGTTAAACTAAAATTAAGAAATCGCTCGGCAAGTTAGCAAAGAATGCGCTGAATTAATGTTGGATAAGGGCCGGAATTTTCATTGTTTGATAGAGAGAATATAATATCTTTTCGATAGCTAATTTAAATCTATCTCTCTCTAACGAACGATTTTTTTCTAAGCGACATAAATAAGGCAGTTGTCCCACAGCCGGCGAGTAAGCGAGTAACTATCGCCTATTTTATAGCTAAAGAAACGTACAATAGATAGTAGATTCTGTGTAAACAAAAGAGATTCAGCGATACTCGCTCTGCGACATATATTTTGTACTCAGAATTTGAATTACGAATTATCAATGCTCGGTGAATAAATTAGAACATGATGAAAAAATTCTTGCCGTGGGCAGGACTTGAACCTGCGACCTTGTCATTCCGTGACACGCTCTTACCAACTGAGCCACCACAGGCCACGCCACGCCCACCGAAAATCTTCATCGCTTTATACATACTTAAAGGGTATGTTACGCAATTCCATCCATCGGACAATAGTATCACGGCAAGAATTTTTTCATCATGTTCTAATATATTTTATAGTTGATCGCTGAGCTAATATCTCTGCGTCTCTTTTGTTTACATTACACGGAATGTATTATCTATCGTACAGCTAACAGCAGATCATGTGTGACACTTTGTACTTTGGACCATTCTTATTATCTGCGTAGTAAGATTTAAAATCGTACTGCAAGTGTTACCATCTGCTGTTGTCCGCACGTTTCTTTAGCTAGAAATAGCCGATAGTTACTTGCCGTGGGACCACTGCCTAAAGAGATAGGTCATTTACTAGCTCACGATAAAGGCATGGTTCCGCGTGAGCTTAAAACTATCATGATACTTCATTCCCAGACACTCTCTGCTATCTTGCTAAGCCATATCGTCTAGTCTAGTATACTATTCGATGTGATTGTTATACTGTTACATACTCATAAGGCAATTGTCAACTTGAACAGGCAACTTGTACTTTTAACAACCTAATACCTCTAAACATAAACCCCAAATATATTAAATAAACCCTGTACCACACAAATTGTTCGTCTAACATAATAATCACAGACTTGTACATAAATTGCGATGACATAATATAATATTACTCCATGCCCATTGCCCAATAGCCTATGGTAATGGTCCTAATGGAGGCTACACAGACATGTTCTCTTACATGCTTGTAAAAACGTTGCCTCCCTTTCCTAACTAAAGTTATGAAAAGGATGGCACTACTTTCAAACTGTCAAATGTTTTGATAATTTCTTGCATATGCGCTATGCGAAACGACAATCTAAATGATAATCATGACCGGGATTCGATCTAGGGACTTCGCCATTCCGTGGCAGGCTCTATTCCAAATATATTCCAACAGAGCTACCGTGATATCGTAACTAGGTCGTGATTTTAAAAAAATCTCCATTTATCATTTATAGTATGACCGTCTAAATCAGTCTTCGCCTGTGCGGTGGGATGCGGGGGAAGGCGACATCGTGGACCGAGAGAGGTGCGGGCGGCAGGCGCATTTCTGTTACCCCCCCCCCCCCCCCCTCCCACTCGCACCTCTCTCGGTCCCCGTAGTCGCCTTCCCCCGCATCCCTGTACCGCGCAGGCGGCGAAGACTGATTTAGATGAGAATTTCTACCATTGATAACCATTTCTGGGTTTCATTAGCAACATTACAATGTTTGCACAGTAACCAAGTAATGGTTATCTAAAACGAACATCATTTCCATTAAACATCTGTCAGTTCCTCATCAATGGGCTAATAACCTGAGACAGTATCAGGATCTGTATCATAGTTCCTCTATGTCATCACATCAATCAATTGTTCTATAATAAAATAATTGTAACGTAAACAATAAATTATTAAAAATATGGTAAGTATGCATGCCACGACATGACATTGTATCAATACATGATTTGTACTAAACCCGAGTTCACGGCGCGGACTTCAGGACTTTCTGTATAAAAGCACCTTGGATTTCATCAGCCCTGGAAAAGATAAACATGTACTTATATACATAAAGACTACTTATTTCAATAAACATTCCCGAAATTTCAGAAGTAGTCCTAATGAGAAGTAGCCCTAATGAGAAGTAGCCCTAATGAGAAGTAGCCCTAATGAGAAGTAGCCAAAATGAGAAGTGGCCATAATGAGAAGTAGTCCGCGAGTCGGTTGCCATAATGAGAATTAGCCATAATGCGCCTAAACCATAAATTCTAAAATATATTTTGGCTCATGTCCTATGGGACATTACAATAGTTAGGCGTCAATATTAAGGTTGAAACACATTTAAAAGGGAGCGGAAAGGCAACGCCTGCGGTCCACAGCGGCAGTGGTTGTATGAAACTGTATGAAAGTTGACTGACGAGCGCAAGCGCCAAAGAAAGGGCAACCGCGCGGCGTCCGTCGGTCTGTCATCTTTCATTGGATTTCATACATTACAACCCTTTTTTTAGTCCCAGGTAAAACATGTTGCCATGTTCCACCACGCCCGGAGGAGCGTGTTGATTACGACTAAACATCCTGGGGTGTTCCACCTCGTGTCATTGTTGCCGAGCCACGGGAACTGCGATACATCCGCGACCCGACTGGCGCCCCGAGCACTCCCCATTGTGGGCTGTACTAGCCCACAATGCATAATCCATTCATCCATCACCATCCTCCTCCCGGTCCGGGCCTCGAGCCACTCGGGCGCCGTGCGGTTCGCGCACTGCGTCCGTGGGCCCGGGCCCTTATTTAGCGGCGGCACCTCGTACACTCCGGTACGCTACAACAATACCCTTGCCGTTCCGCTGCTTTTTAAATGTGTTTTGGGGTTTAGTGGCAGGTAAAATTTGTGGTACAGCTAAAAGCAGATTAAGGACAACACTTTGGACTTTAGACCATTCTTATTATCTGCGTCGTAAGAATTGAAATCGTACTGCAAGTGTTACCATTGATCTGCTGTTGTCCGTACTTATTTAAATATTTATCTACATATTTGTACTGTCTTGTTAATATAGACACCTGCAACCCTTGGGGTCGCTGCCGATCTTGAAGGTCTCTGTTCACGTTTGCCGCATGCATGATGGATCACAAACATTAAGGTACCAGTGTCTGTAGGCGACGATGACCGCTTACCTTAGGCTCGCCTACATGTCCGTGTTCCGTATTATATTTGTTCACTAATAGGTCTGGCTCTCACACACCATTATTAGACGGGCGGTTCATTAAATTATGTTTTGTAAATCTGTGTAATGGCAAATAGATGTCTGTACTAACTTGGCACTAGTGACGGTGTGCATAAGGTTGATGATGTATCGCGGACACACGTCCTCGTGCATGACCCTCGCGTGGAAGAGCAGCCCTTGGCACAAGCAGTACAGGATCTCCACTATCGGCCAGCTCTCGGGGATCAGGCCTTTCTGGTAGCCCCAAGAACCAAGGATCTGAAAGTAGTGGTTTTATTGTTTATTATTATTTATAGTGCTCTCAAAACGGTGAAGGAAAACATCGTGATGAAACCTGCATGTCGTAGAAGAAGAAAAAAACTCTAAGGCATGTGAAATCCGCCAACCCGCACTGGGGCCGCGTGGTGGATTATGGCCCGAGCTCCCTCGATGTAAGGGAAGGTCTGTGCCCGAGCAGTGGCGCAATATAAATAGACTGATGATGATTATTTATTCAACTTTCGGAGCTTGACATATAATAAGTATTCATAATCACGAAACTGCCTTATTGTTAACATTTCTGCAGTTATATTTAATTTCCAATGACATCAATTTTAAACTTGCCTATTATGACCATTACTTGCGGACTTAATTAAGTCATTTTTGCGGACCATTACAAATAGCCCATTTCACTTTGTTTGCTGACATAATAACTTTTGGAGCCGATCAAAACCTCTTTATTTGGCTGACCGTTTAAATGATAGGCAAGAAATATGATCTTGTAACTTAGCGGTTGTAAAAAACCTTGCCAATGTTTTTTGCCACCTTTCTAAATATTAAACATTTTAAATGTATTTAGGCTACTGCTAAATAATATTTAAGAACGTTACGCAAGCCGACCTTAGACTATATAGACTAGACAAACCACGTGATTTATGACCTTTTATTTTCGAGTTAATGGGAATTTTAGGCATGCATTTTTTTAAAGTTAACTCTACTTTATCAGCTTTCAGAAAACTATTATTTCAATGCTCAGAGTAGAGCAGTTTTTGAACATCAATTTTTATTTGTGAACAAGTCAGAAAATTTAAACTACCGTAACTCAGAAACCACTCATTTTCGACCCCTCGTTAATAGGGCCTAATTTGTTGCAAACCACCTCTAGTATCACCCCTTTTAAGGAATGTATCGAATTTCCAATCACCCTGTAGTATTGCTAGTTTACCTGTAGAGTAGACGTGAACGGCGCCAGAGCAATGGGCGTGGAGGGTGACGCTCGGAATGCGGCGCCGGCGAGGAAACCCGCTGGCAGCGCGTACAGCGCACTGTCCCTACCGTGCGCGCGGCACAGTAGGCACACCACTAGCTGTGGAACAGGTTTAGGTTGAATAAATAATTTCATGTGCATGCATAAATCTACTCGACTTTATTCTTTACTCTTTATTATGCTTGCCACATGGTATATAAGATGTTACATGTCAAATGTTCATGCAGGTACCGCAATAATAGAGAGGGTGCTACATTTAAGTACTTAAATAAATTAAATATAATTTCACTTTTCATTGAAGTTAATAAATTAAATACAATTTCGATATTTAATAATTCAAATTAGTAGTTATAATTGGCTGCCATATGTCGAATTGTCTTTAAACAGCTCACTTAATTTATAGACCTCTCACTTCCCTTTAAAAAAACCTTCAAATCTTCCTTTAAAAACGTGAAGTTAGAAAGGGGCAGAAGACCTAAACGTTGGAATAACTTTAAATCATGTTTATAGTAGATACGGGCTATGGACTCTTCAAAATGGCGAGAACGTGACCGTTGCAAAATTATGTAATGTTTTTGTTTAAACTGGTTGTTTTGTGTTTAGTGTCACGTTAATGCCCTCCACACACAGCCGCGATCTAGCCGCGGCTTGCGTCCTGCGATCAGTTGAAACTCATGCCCCGTCTCATTTTCTGGGCATTTTAATGTCCAGTAGCTAGCGATCTGAGGCCTGCGATCTACGTCCAGTAGGTAACGACGGCACAAAATGAGGCGGGGCATGCGCTACAACTGATCGACTAGGTCGCGGCTGTGGACAAGCTTTAACTAACTGTATACCTAACAACCTGTAACTTAAAGTATAAAAAACCGTCGTTCTGTATTTGTAATTCCTTTAGAATCCCATGGGACAGGCTTAGCCTAGTGGGGCTTCACTGATTACTAAGTTAATGTAAAATACTGTATCGTAAATAAACATTTCATTTCAGCTTACATCAATTAGAAAATGTTCGCGAATGTCAGTATGTTGTAGATAGTAAGATCTGAAGTTTCGAGGTAGATTCAAGAGTCCTACAGAGCTTAGGAGTGAAGGTGACTGCTGAACTGATCGAACTACACCATCAATACAACTTACCCTATAAATACCGATGTATCCACCAAAGAACAATCCCAGTTTCAAGTGGGAGAATTTCAACGATTTGAACGCCTTAGCCGGAGTCAGCAGTTTGGGGATGAGTGTTCTGAGCATCGTCATAGCACATCCCACGCCGAACAGCTGCGCTATGCCCTGAGAAATAGAGAAAAATAATTTGTACGTGATACTTCCAAGCGTTTCTGAGAAAAAGGTATTGACAGACAGACAGTTTTCGGATTGTTTCCTTTACTTGTGCTATAAGACCTAGCTTCGCCAATTTTCATGATTCTAGGTCAACGGGAAGTACCCTATACGTTTTGCTTTTCTTGCATTTTCGTACAAATATGCGAGAAAATGCGACCTAAACGGCCATATCTTTTGATTGTGTTGACGTAGAAGTTTGATTTTTTCACGGCTGCATAAGGTTGAAGACCTGAGGATTTGGTATTAATTTCAACTTAATCCGTCCACGCGTTTCTGAGATTTAGGTCTTGACAGACAGACAGGCAGACGACAGACAGTTCTTTCTTTCCTCTTGAGGTACATAACCTTAATAATACCTACCTATCGTATATCCTCAATACCTTTCGATTGACCTAAATAATGATAAGACTTTCTATTAATATTACATCATGTGGAAAGCAAATGGATCTAAAAACGAAACGGCCTCTTATTAAAATGTCCTATTTAGTATTAGTAGGAAGGAATAAAAAAAGGTCTGCAATCTTATTTTGGAGTAATAATACGCTTGTGTCTTTCAATTTACGAAGACATGTACGCAAGGTCAATAAGTTTAATTGCCTAGATTGGGTCAGCTATAGTACAGTCAAAAACACAACATTTGAACTGTATATCGTTCCTATTGTCTGTGTCACATGAGCATATTATACTTACAGTGTTAACATTGCTGCCATGTCGAGTATACCAAGCGACATAGTAACGGTCTACCATCATAAACCGGCTAAGGAAGTATTAAAGCTTATTCTAACTACACTATAAGCCAATGATAGCTATATTATAAAATTGTTGTATGTAATAAATTCCTTGAGCTATGCCAATACTGGTTATAATGAATGATATAATTGTTACATATGACCCTGGTATGGTATAAGGAAGGCACTTATGATAAAATAAGTAGCTAAGTATATAATCTAGATAGGTATATTATGACTTTTATACAACGTATATTCGCAGTAGCCACAGGGCTTACAAGACTGCCCCAAAAGGAGGGTAATGTTTTTCGGGTGTATGTATATCCATTCCTTCCTGCCATCCTGTAGCCTAAACGGCTTGATGGATTTTGGTGTATGACGTATCGTTAGATTCGTCTTGATTACGGGAGTGTCATAGGGTATAAAAAATTAATCAGCAGCAGCTTCTTCTAAATACAGCAGCTTCTGATTTCATTTAGGTATATTTAATTGACATAATACATTTAATAATGAAATAATTATTATTATAATCAATAGCCATGTAATATGACTGTATGTACTACCGGTCTGCTCTTTATAGATTGTCCAACACAAGTTTGGAATATTGTTCTCTGAGATATTGTTGATTGGACGATCAAAATGAATGAGTTTTTTTATTATTGATTGACTAAACCCGCGTTTGGCTCCGATCTCACCTGATGAGTTAATCAAAAGGGGATAGTTTTTTTTCAGTCGGGTTTTTGGTTTTTTGTATTATATGGGCATAACAAACAATGTCTTACCTTAAAAATATAATTCATGCACGGCCCTCTATGGGGGCATGCGGGGCTTCTGCCATGGATACCCTTAACGGGTTCACCGACCTCTTTCGAGACACGAGGTGGGGAGAAGAACCTGCAAAACAAAATCGTCTGATGCTCTCACTTCACTTGGCTATTAGTATTCGCTATTAGATGTTAGTCGTATTCGTCAAATACTTGACGTACATACAAATAAGACGAATATTTTGTCAAGAATACCAACCACACATGGCAATTATGACAAATACGCAAATACGAATAGCCAAGTGAACGAATCCAGCTACAGCCATCGAACGCACCGTCGTCGTCGTCGGGACAAGTTATCTCGGAGCGCGTACAGAGGGCGCTCATCCGCAGTGCGCGAAGAAACGTCAACGGCGACGCGGGCGTGGCACGCTCACCTTGAAAAAGACCGTCGAAATCGGTCGAAACTGTCGGTCTAATTGCCGACTTTAACAATATAAGTGAGTGATATCCGTTTATATATAATAATTAGCCAAGTGAAGTGCCACCATCACATATTCTTCTTTTCTGTTCTCGTGTGGTTTAGTGACCAAACTTATTTGTCAAAGTTATTCAGGCCGCCCGTAGGCCTCTGACGTGGCCTAACGACTGCTGTTAAGCGACAACAACCGGGACCAACTGCTTAACGTGCTTTCCGAGGCACGAAGGGGCTCAGATGAAAGTCCCCCCATTCAGGTCCTGACCTTTTTTTTTCGGGGGGAAAATCATCTAGATATCATGATACCTCCTTGCCACGGGGAGGCGAGGAAGGTTATGTCGGACTCTTACCGACTAAAAACCCCTCGGTGTTCCGTCTCGCCGCCCTATGACGGAGTCACGGGGAGACTTGCGAATTACTTCCGCGACTACGCCGGCGTGTGTCCGGGGGGACCCTTCTCGGGGGTCTTTGACCCCATCCGACTGTTAGCGGTGTGATCCAGGTCCTGACCTCGCCCAACGTTGCTCAACTCGTACGATCGTTTTCAACGTGTACTCGCAACTGGCCTACGAGCCCCACCATTACATATTAAACACTGAACTATTGGTGAAACTATTTCTAGCATAATGGATTATTGGTGAAATAAAAGAAAATCGTAATATATCGAAGTGACGGGAGACAGTTCAAGACAGCTGGTGTAGTTAATGTTTGGCCGCGATTCAACCTTCAAGAAAACTTCTGCCACTAATGTCTGACAGCAGCTTCCAAGTGTAAACTTCGAACTTGCTACTGAGTTTACACTTACAAGTTGCTGTCGGAGAGACTGACGGACATTACTCGCAGCGCAGAAGTTTTCTTGGGAAAACTTGGAAATGCGTCCCTAAGGCCTAAAAGGTACTTTACAGAGAAAGTTTAAAGATCTTTTGGGTTCCTGAATAGAGAAGTAAGTAAAGTAAACCGAGGCCCAAACCAAGTGTCTTATTTTGTAAACAAAAACTACCCTTAAAACGTTGGTCACCAACATTTTAAGCTATTCCGGTTATTGCATAGTTATTTTATACATTATTAGATCGGATTACTTTATTTTCACAATGATGAACAAATTCTATCAATCAGTTCCTTCAGTTTTACATGACAACAAGTAATTAGATGATCATATTTGTTTACAAAATAAGACACTTAAGTTGGGCTCCGGTATACTAAGTTACATACCAAAATATAGGCGTTCGTGTCTTGTTCTCCTTATCTCTTCGTGTAAGATAGAAGAAGACGGCACTACCGAGCATGAAAATAAGGGTTTCTCTGCCAGGCGAGCGTCGCACATACCCTTTCATTTCCAAAGTGCGTAGCCAGTACTCGAATACCTAGAGGAGGAAATAATACATGGAAGTGAATTCCACCATAAGTAGAGCAATTATAAGTTGTAGAACAGGTAAAGTGCTGCAATTACCATACCATATAAATAAAGTTGTTGGATACAATCAAGGTTGTATGATTAGAATGATGTGATGTGAATAATTTAAAAAATAGGTAAATGATTGGTTCTTGGCAATAATAAAATGTGTCCTGTCTGTCCCATGATCAAGACGAATCAAACTCATACCAAAGTATATAAATATCAAAATACATCAAGTCATTTAGACTATTATATATATATAATACTAGCTGTACCCCGCAACTTCGTTTGCGTAGAAAAAGTTCTATGCTCACATCACATACCACTATGGCTTATAGCCTATGAGCTGTCCGGATACTTTAGCTATCTCCTAGTGAAACTCCCGTCAAAATCCCTTCAGTAGTTATAGCGTGATACTTGAACATAGTCACAGACAAACAGACAAAAATTCTAAAAATTAGTGTTTTGGCATTAGTATCGATCCTAAAACACATTACAATTATTCTTTTAAAAAAATATCCAATGTACAGACACAACTTTTTTACAGTCTTATTATATGTATAGTATATGTAATATAATATTATATAAGGGAAGACAGACAGATGGGCCACCTTATGTAAAAGCTTATAGGTTCTTTTGTCACCGAGGCCAAACATATGTATAAACTTAATAACAGACATACAAAACGATTATACATATTAATTTATTACATTGTCCCATACCTACCATCACAAAACAGAATACCATTCAGAAACAAGCAGACATTATTTTAAAAAAACCAAAGAACCCGACTGCATCATTAGTTTGATTAAATTTTTATAGCCTATGTCACTCCTACAATCAATCAAGACGAATTTAACGACACCTCATAGGTTAAAATCCATTAAGCAGTTTGAACTGCAGCACGTGCCAAAGAATTAGACATACATACATATTTACATACATACTTACATACATACTTATATACATACTTACATACATACTTACATACATACTTACATACATACTTACATACATACTTACATACATACTTACATACATACTTACATACATACTTACATGCCTTGTTACAGACTGGCCACCTTTTGTGCCATGTTTTTATAACGTTTTTATAATTTATTTCTCTCTGTCATTCTCATTCCACTTGTCATCGCCACCGCATAAACATTATAACAATAAAAAAGCACCTGATATCTTGAAAATAAGTCTTTTAATTCACCAGCGAGCCCAGCTCCTCAACATGCATACTTAAATAAAATTGGCGCAGTCGGCTAATTACTTTAGAAAACGTGATCATCGATGAATAACTTACTTAATAAGTAAAATTGCACTCACTAGATTAACAAACAAGTTGAGAACCATCACTCTTCTGTAAGGCGGTTCGAAATATATCGCTAG
Organism: Tachystola acroxantha; assembly: GCA_963506565.1. Taxonomy (NCBI): domain Eukaryota; kingdom Metazoa; phylum Arthropoda; class Insecta; order Lepidoptera; family Oecophoridae; genus Tachystola; species Tachystola acroxantha. Next base: position 3,308,468 of record OY735879.1, on the reverse strand, counting down.
TCCACTTAAAGTACATGGTACTAGCACTGTTTTGTGATACGAGAACTCACTGAAGAATAGTTTCCTGAAAAAATGTAGGTACAATGATGTAAAAATATACACGTGTTTATGATTATATTATAGATATTATGATTATCAACTACCCTATTCTCACAAAGATTCTCCTACACAATACTGTGGGGCTATTAAGTTTCTCAAAGTGATAAAATTATAGCATGTCATATCGCGCGCGATAGGGACAGTGCTATTGCGTTGGTGTAGCGGTGCCTCTGTTTGGCGCGCCATGACATGGTAAGATTTCATCGTTCTGAGAACGGTGATAATATCAGTAAATATATTATCAGTGTGTGCAATAAAGTTTTAATAATATACCTAGTTATTCTTCATATTTGTTTCACGGTGCATCTCTGAAAAACCAATGTCATGGGCGCCACACATTATTATATTATGAAGTTCTCCTCAATGAACTTTAAGGTCTACATTTATTCAATAACTTCATAATAAAAATAATTATATATAAAAGATATCTTCTAGCTTGTCACATCGAGGCAACATGCCCAGAGCACTGGCAGCATTTCCCCTTTGTAAGGCCAGGCTGATGCGCTCGCCGAAGTAACTGTCATCCCTCTGGTCACCAGAAGCATTGATGACATCATCATTTTAAGGTCCTTAATAATACAGTAATAGTAGTCTTTTTTACCTAAATATGCAATTCAGGGTGACAAAGGAGCTGCCCACCACCAGTCCAAACACCCCAGATTTCAGGTACAACTTGAATTGCTCCAACAATTCCTTTTTGCCTAGCTTCTTGCCTTTCATTAGTATTTGGATCTGAAACAAACAAAATAATTTGGCATTTCTTTGTGAAAGTAATCACATGTATGATGCAGAATTGTAGGATAGGAGTATTACTTAGGGTTGATACACATTAGTAACATAGAAGGAGAATATCATGGCTCAGGAACTTACGCCAATGGTACGGCAAGAATACCAAGTCTCTGTTCCGTGCGGCGTTGTCGAGAGTGCAGATTGCCATAATGATCGCCAACCTTCGTAAGACAGCACCATAAGAAGAAGTAACATAGAAGATGTTTATTCTTCAACTGCCTTAAACTCCTAATACGATGTTCTGCCTCCTCAATCAATATCCATAGACTTTTTACAATTTGTATAGGTGAGCTCAGGCAAAGGTCATACTCAAAACTGCCTATTAATTTTGGACTTAGTGTTTTATAGATTTGAATAAGATTTATTATAATTCCAATTTGGGTATTTTGGCTCCACCGAGGCTTCAGTGATTCTGTCAATGTCCTGGTTGAGAGAGACACTGAATATTAGTAAGAATTTGACCAGTAGCTATTAGGTGATGGGCTCCTGGAGTGTACTGAACATAACATTACTGTGGGACAACACAAAATATTAATAAAATGTGAAAATGCTATAATTTGAAACTCAACCATACTCACAAATATTTTATTATTCAGCACCTTTTGTACACAATATGTAGGTACATAACAGTTGCCAAAGTAACACATATACTACTTTAACATGGGAAATCATCGAGTGTCGCTAAGGCACAATTTTTTTGGGTGCAAGTTAAGCTAAGATACTCATAAGATAACATAGAACTTATACCCTCCTCTGGTGCAGCTAAGAAGCATGTAGCCAAAAATATCACATATGCTACTCTTACCACGGGAAAACATAGTTCCCATGGGAAACTTGAAAACAGTGGACAGGCCTCTGGACGCAAGATAAGATACTCACAAGATACACCATAGCATAGAATTTATAGCTTCCTCTGATGCAGCTAAGGAGCATAGTTGCGGTGGCATCACTGCATCGGTACGTCCACGGGTGGATGAGTTCGCGACACGCCGCCTCCCTACAGCCCTTGTCGAACAGAAACTTACTGGCCTCCACCATTATCCTTTGAAGTTCAAACACTCAACACGAAAATAGAAGACATTTATAAAATGTTTTTATTAGGTTCTAAAAACCCACATAAATGTTTACGCGTATACTATTATGGTGTGGAATATTGTGTATTTTGTTTACGCACAACCTATTTATTTTTATTTATTTATCAGCAATCACATGATTACTGATTATTCAAGTAATTTTATTAGAATCTCTAATATTTCTTCAACAACATAAGATTAACCATAAATAACCTAAATAACCAACATATGAATGACAGAATAATTGACTTGACCATTTGACAGACAACACTTTTGAATAGAAAACTTATATCTTTAATCTGTGGACAACTGCACTCAATAGACCTTTCTTTGCAACAGACAGAGTATATATTTTCTTTGCAACGGCCAACACACACGATGAGACAAGACCACGACAAGACAGCCGACAGTATTGACATCCATCCTCTTCTAGTACTAGTAATTTGTTTGTGGTATATTGACTGATGTTTGACTTTGACTGACAATGACATAGATAAGACAACTTAGATCGAAGTTGGATCGAATCACGGATGTGAATTTCGAATATCTGCAATACTACTACAACAATATGCAAATGCCAGAAGGAATTCGGTGATGTTATGTTGGCACCCCTAACAAAAGTTATAGTAAGTAGGCATTCTATACTCTTTGAAATCTGCGTTGCGATTTGCAGAATGAACAGCTAGTGGCCTAGCGCAGCATGACATGGAACGACCATGCAACACTAACCCGATTGTGTATCGGGTTAGTTTGTATAGGGGTTCCGTATATTCGAAAGTCTGCAATAATGAAAAGGTACGGTAAGGTTTTACCCAAGCTGAAAATATTATTTTGTACAAGATGATGCTAGGTTAAATCATATACGCGCTATTCTAGTCAGTTAACACGAATTAACTTTTGTATTTTATCCTTTAGCTACTGACGTGGTTCTTTTTTCCCGTAAGTAGTGACGTGGGGGCCTGGCAGGCCCATACCTTTATGTGGTTATTGTTTCGAATTACGAGGTTTTATAGATTTAGGTAATCAATAACTAGCTTTAGTAAGCATACTTCACTAAAATAAACTTAATATTGAAATATTTTTTTATTTTAATGTGACTTATTTTTGACAATGAAAGTATAGTTAACATTTCTTTCGTAGAAATCATATGAGATCAGAAATAAGTCTATATCTCTTAAAATTTTAAACAAAATAAGCAACTAATCTTATATTATGAAACCGCAATAGTGTCTCTAACATAGTATATTATAATCAACTTCCAAAGTATAAGTGGAATAAAAAACTGCAAGGCATCAATTTTCACAAATTACACACAGTCCGGGCAAACATTCTTTCCACATTGAAGGCAAATATGTTTTTACACAAATAACATGTATGTGTGGACTTTCTCGGAAGCTTCAGTGGACACGTGTGGCATCTTCTTCTTTGTTTCGCCCTTCTTCTTGGACTTCTGGATGGTCAGCAGGCATACCAGATCCCAGTACTCGCGTCAAACTCAGACGTAGTTCACGTGTCAGTCTCATTTACTGTTAGGTTCGAAGAATTAGTCTGTCTAATTATGTTGTGTTGAGGGGTTCTCACTGCTCTCCATGGGGGTTGGCGCGACCATTTGTACCGATTATTATTGCCGTAGTAAAACTGTGACTGTAACGATGAAGTGGGACTTCGTCTTCGGAGGACACTTCCTCATTTTGTTCTTCAGACTCATTGTCAGAGTCAGTGTGAAAATCTGCACCATAGCCCGTGTTGCTCTGGAATGAACGTGTCATCGATATCTTCTGCCTCTGAACCGCTAGAGCCCTCGCAATTCATCCAAAAAGACACAGCTGACTCAAAATCACTATTACCAGGCACAACTGACCTTCTACTTTTAGATAAATACATGTTACCCTCGGTATTGGATGACCGTTTTCTTCCAGATGAAGTACTGGGTTTCATTTTAGGCTATTCGTTCTAACTACAGGGGAAAAAAGACAAAATCTAAACCTAAACGATTTTTGAAAAAGTTACGTAAATACTGACGTGGGGTCAGGGAGGCCCACGAAAAATTTCAAAACGAATTAATTCAGCGAAATTGCACGCGTCGACATGTACGATATCACTGACGGCCTCAGTGCGATCAAATTCGAAGCTATTAGAAGCACCGTGAGCGCAGCGCAAGGGGTAGGCCAGTAATTCGGCATTCTTACTTTCGCTAGGCCTGAGCGGCCCCCACGTCAGCAGTTAAAGGTTATACATAATTAACCACGAAGTTATGCAATAATTACCATTCGTCGCATATATGTATTGTATTTAAATTATCCGCGTTACTGCAATGGTTTGAAGTACAATTACCTAACCTTATAGGTTAGGCGTATAAATTAAGATGGATATAATCTCAAATAGAACCGGCCAAGTGCGAGTCGAACTCGCTCACCGAGGCTTCCGTGCAACGCAACTTAATCCCTTAACTTAATATAAAATTGTAAAAAGAAAATATATATATATATATATACCTATTCATACGCCGAATTCTCTACCCAAAGGTTGTCTGGAAGAGATCGCTTTGAGCGATAAGACCGCCAATTGTAATACTAACTGTATTAGCCTATTTCTTTTGTGTAATACTTTTTATTTTTTTTGCAATAAAGAATATTTATCTTATCTTATATATCAAATTTACAGTTTTCCGATTTTTTCCTTTACTTGTGCTATAAGACCTAGCTTCTTGCTATTCATGATTCTAGGTCAACGGAAAGTACTCTAATAGGTTTTTTTTTGCATTTTCATACAAATATGCGATAAAATGCGACAAAAACGGCCATATCTTTTGATTGCGTTAACACAGATATAGGTCTTGACAGACGGACAGACGCACAGACAGACGGACAACAAAGTGATCCTATAAGGGTTCCCTTTTTCCTTTTGAGGCATGGAATCATAAAATCGCCTCAATATTGAAGTGAACTACACGTTGACAATACCGTCCGTTGATTGGCTGGGGTGATGCATTAAAACGCTGTATTCGGCTGTCATTGCGAATCGACAAGGATGCATGACGTGTCGCCAATATTGTTGTTGATGAAAAGTTGTTGAGGGTTCAATGGAAGTTGAAGCCTTGAGGGTTCCTATCATAACAGTATTGGATGAAACAGCAAAATTGCGCCCTATATCGTGAATACACCTGTAATTACCCGACTGCGCAAGAAGGTGGGTTATGTTTTTCAAGTGTATGCATGTACTTATGTATGTATGTGAGTATGTATGTCTAATTCATTGGCACGCCCTGCAGCCTAAACGGCTTGAATCCATCAAGCCGTTTAGTTCAACATAATTATAAGGTGATAATACAGGTTTTTTTTTAAGTCGATTTGCATCACAATTTAGCACACCACTTTCCCTTCGTTCACTTTACACAACTTTACACAATAACAAATAAAATAATATAAAGTTCCTTACCAATAACACTACATGAAACGGTGTCCAAAATAGAACAGATCCTCTGAGACAAGACATTAACATAATGGAAGATCCTTTGGTGCAGGTATCTCCCCACGGATGAATTAATAATTCACATGGTAAATTACTAATTCTGGAGTTTTCCACCATAAATTTACTAACTTCCACCATTTTATATATAAGTAACACAAAACGTTCAGTCCAGCGAAATTTAAGAGTTGAATTTGAACCGATCGAAAAACCAATTAATGAACAAATTGAGAAACTCCTCCTTTTTGAATTTATTTTCTTAAAATAATATTAACTAAAGATTAATCAATGAAACTTATGAACACAAAAGAACTGCTGCTTCTGTGCAAGACTGTTGGAATACAATTTTATTCTACATTAATTCATTGGCGAATACAAGGTTCATGGGGTCATGCGGTGGAATTTAAATTATTTTACTGCAGGGGTGTGATAAATTCACTGGATGCACATGGACCTACAAAAAAAAAAGTTTTAATATGGGTCCATGTGTAGGTTTATTTATGTACCTACAACCTACAAGTAATCTGAAACGGAGCATTTAATTTGAACTCTGTACTCGTTCTTATTATATGGGCATATGACTTTACTTTAAGTTGATTTGTTGTCAAGTATACTTACTTCTGGTAAGTATTTACGAATGTTGCATTTTTTTTGTAAATTATTGAACTATGATAACGAGCGACGTTATCCGTTAGTATAATGAACATATACTTAATGAAGGAAATTATTATTTTATTAGTAACGGGATAAAATTGTGTGTTCTCTCAACTTGACGTATTAAGTACTTACCCTTAAATCTACAAAGGTCATACATGGTCATTTGTTTAAATACTGGTTTTTAATGTTAGGTACAAATAAAGTGGGTACATACATACGTATGATAAGGCCAAAATTCATAAGACCTATAAACGGAAGACCGAATATCAAAACGCGGAATGTGTAGATTTTATAAATAAATATAATGTCTCAATGGTAAAATAAATAATAATACAAATGTAATTTTATTTTAGAACACTTTTATTTTAAACGGCTGTATAGTATATTCCTTGTCACACGGCCACATACACCCGTCGAACGGAGTTTGGAGCAAGTCAAAGGTTTGGTGGAGTCACATAATTGCGCAACAATACATGCACTTTTGTTCTAATAATTTTACAGTTTCTTAACAATGTGTGAAATAATCGACTGAAGTATACATAACATACACACAAAAACGAACCGTATTTGGTGGCATTTTATGAGTGTTTATCTCATTGCATTTTTATAACGAACTTGATTTTTTTACATTTTATCTTACTGTTGACTCCGAAAAACGACCATCTCTTTAGAAATCATAAACGGCTCATAAAATAAACGCGAAGTTTCGTTTGGGCTCATCTTGCAACGTACACAATATAGTTAGTAGTGAACTACATAATAGTAGTGAACTCCCAACCGAACGCTCTTTTCATTACAACCGTAGTAGAGAGCTCTCTCTACGATTTCAAATTTCAACCAACCAACCCCAAATTCCCTATTTGTCTTCTTTCAATCAAAGGAATTAGACAGAGATAGATAGCCTCTCTATATTCTATACTAAGTTCACTCAACGACGGAAAAAGTTAAGATTGTCTATGGTTGGCAGTCGCCACCACACAACACAACAGAAAGTTTCTAGAATTTGCCGCTAATGTCGCTGCAGTAGGTAAATGGACGTTTGATGTGGTGTTTGTCAAGATTTGTGCTATTGTGTGTTTACAGTGATTTTTATCCCGTTACTATAATCTTATTTGGAGTAAAACGTTTCAGGAGTAGATGAAGGTATGCCCTACTTTATAACATAATTATTTCGTTGAATTTGTCATTAGAACTTGTAGTAAATGTTTGGCGCTTGGACTCGGTCCTGAGTTGAACCTTTCTTGTCAGCTGTATACCAAGTTGATACGCATTTACGTTGCAATCGTCCGAATAATGAATTAAATCCTCGCTCTTTCTATAAAACAGGTATTGTGCCACCATTAGGCGTTCGGTGAAAGTGTTAACTAAATCTTTTCTTCAGGTTTACCTCCCGAATAACGGAGGTTATGGACGACAATTGTCCCTATTTCTCCAAAGAAACTAATCTTCTAACGAACCAAGTATTTTTAACACCCCTAATGACCCCTCGCGATGCTATTAAGGTACATTTATCGAATTTTCTTGGTAATATAAAGTATAAATAAACTTTGTCGTACTCATAGTTACAAAAACAATCATTATCAGTGTTTACTTAGATAAATATGAAATGAAATTGTTAATGTAATAACATCACTATTATTTTCAGTATACATAGATACATTTAGAACAGGTTTGGTTAGAATTTAGTAACATTCAGGTAGTCCTAGTAATAGATATGCCATGTATTTATCTGTTTCTTGGTAGGACATTGTGAAAACAGTAGGAAATGTAACTGTGATAATGTGCTGCATTGTCCTTGCCATACATTTATTGTAATTCCTTTATGTTGTATTAGATTAGAGTGTCATGCTCATCGTATATGAATAATATTTGGTCGTAATAACTATTATTCATACCTGTAATCTCTTTATCTACCTATGTACAATCTACAACTATATTCATATAAAAATCTTAATAAAAAGGTTTATCAGGTCACAAGTAAATACCCAGGTAGGTATTCTATTTATTCCCATAGTCATATAGGTCAATTTGATGTCCCTAGGTCTAATTATGAGATAGGTAACATTAAAATATCATATTATGATTATCCGCCAGATACAAAATTAATGACTTAAAAACACTCAAATTTAGGAAAAGCCACCATTCTGACTAGGAATCAAACCCTAAACTCAGAAGGCCTAAGTTACACTATCCACTAGGTTAGGAAGTCAAAACAAACTGACGAAACTATCGAATGTCTATTGTATTTGTGTTTGTAGCGTGAACAAAACACAATAATAATGGTAAAGTTTCCTGTCCCAATTACTTGTAGTAATATCTTATTGTAAAATGCCCACTGTACAGCTTCATCATCAGTCTATTTATATTACCCCACTGCTCGGACACAGACCGTCCCTTACATCGAGAGAGGACATGATCCACCACGCGGGCCCAATGAGGAATGTCGGATTTCACTTGCCTTAGATTTCTTCTTCTTCTACGGCATGCAGGTTTCATCACGATGTTTTTCCTTCACCGTTTTGAGAGCACTCGGCAAATGTACGTAAGTTTCTCCATCGAAAAAACCGAGGATTACTCATTGGTACATGGCTGCCCTGGCTGGGAATCGAACCTAGAAACTCCGTATCGCAAGTCCATTGACCCAAACACTGAGCCACCGAGCTGTACAGCTTGATTAATAGGTAAATTATTGGTATAAAAAGGTTAGCAAAAAACTTTATATACTTATAAAAGTAACAGCTCGACTGAAACTCGTCTCCATGGCATTTGGTGAATATTTCAACAATCTAAGATGATTTGCAGCTTTTTCAGGATGTGAACAATTTATAAGCAGAAGGCAATAAATTGCTTGCTACCTGTTACTCTGTATGACAACATACCTAATGTAAACTTTGTGTTATTCTAGGTGACGGAATGTCTCGCAATAAAGACAAGCATGAGGGCGCTAGCGGGCGCACATATCACATTATGTCGGAGGCGGAGCGGGCGTCTGGCCGCCGCGGCGGCTGGACCACGCTGGAGGTATGTTTTTGACAACCCTGACCACAGTGGAGCTGTCAGTCGGCAACCCTGCTGTGGTACTTCGGTGGTTGAGCTGACAGCCCGGGGGAAATGCACAAAATCTGTAGTAACATTATTTTATAATACTTGGCACGACTACCAAATAGACTATAGAAATGGGAAGGGTTTCCTGGCACTATCAAATTCAAATTGACTGAACTGAACTACCCTGTATATTGTTTGGCATTTTAAATTGTTCCCAAAGGAAAATGCAACGCTTACTACAGCATACATCCTGGTAACTCGAAGCTGCAAGTGCCTATTTGCCATCCCTTAAAAAGTCAATTCTCATGATTTATTTGTAAGTATTCCCTTTATAAACCAACACTTGCACATGTAATAAGAGTTCAAATTGTCTTAAAGATAAACGAGGAAAAGAATTAATGTTTCTGTACAATTCTTGATAATAAATCAATTCAGTTGGATCAAACGCAGAAGCTGTTTTTTTTTTATTTGGTACACAAAACAGACAATCATTGTATAATTGAAATATCAGTCTTAAATGTATGGTCTAGACCGTAATCCAAAAATATGTGTACACATTGAGATTTGTATATCATGGAATATAAGAGTTAATGCAGGCAAAGCACCTCCCATTGATAATATCAGGTGTGATATTTCCACCTTGCAGTGGTCCAATGCACAAACCGTTGATAACAGTGTGATGTATCCTTGCAGGTAACAGGAGGTGTGCGCGCCCTGGCGCCCCCACTCTTCCAACTGGCGCATCTGACCGCGCTGTACCTCAACGACAACTCGTTGCAGCGGATCCCGCCTGACATCAGCCACATGGCCAACCTGCACACCCTCGATATATCCAATAACAAGCTGAGGTCACTGCCCGCGGAGTTGGGAGACCTTATACAGCTCAGGTGATATATGTTTACCAATTCCAATATGATGTTTATGGCTCCATAGTTTTGTCGATGATTTTGCCAATGTCAGGGTTGAGAATGACACGGTATGTACGGGTGTAATTGCTTGGTACGATTACTCTTCGAATATGGTTCAGTTTTCTAAAAGAGAAATGGAACAACACATGTTTGTTAGTATGTTATTATAATATCTAAATGTTTACATAAAAGAGCAATATGAAATAATTACTATGACTCTAAATCCAATCAATATTGTGTGACGTTTTTACTTCTATTAGGGTTGTATTTGTCACATATTAGTTGTCTTGTCATCACATGCAACACACATTTGGATTGGTTTTTAAAAGTTATTGTAAATTAGGAACCAAAAATGATATCACAAAAATACGAAGAAAAGAAACGTATAATTAATATCATATTATTTCAAATTAGATTCGTACTTCTCAATAAATTCACACACTTATTTTAAATATAATTTTCTTCTTAATTTACAGTAAGTTTTAATAATTAATCTTGATCAGTTTATTTACCTTCGACTGAATTTTAACATACATTTGTCGTCAAACTTAAGTCTAATTTAAAAGTCGTACGTCTTTCTCGCGATTCTCGTTACGACACCAGCAACAAAAAGCCCCGCGTCACTCGAGTTGGTTTGTACCAATATAACCACACAACACATGAATAACATTGAATTTATAAAATTTAACCGTGACACTGTTTACTTAGCTTAATTTGGCCGCGTCCTCATTCGAGACTGTATAAATGGCAAAGATGACCGGATTTAATCAGTCCTGCCTGTCCTCGATTTGCCAGTCGGTACGCTCATTAAATCGCGAACCGCCCGCGACCTCTGATGCAAATTCAATGCACCTTACAAAATCTCAACCTTAATAAGGCCTCTGTATGTTCTGTTTTCAACTTGTATAAGTAATTAAAAATGTACTTAGGGGCCATCCATAAAGTACGTCACACGTAAAGGGGGTGGGAGGGGGTCGACAAAGTGTGACATGGTGTGACAAGGGGTGGGAGGGGTCCTAAGTTTCGTGACATCACATTTCAAAATATAATATATCTAGAGACTGAAGATGATTGAGTTTCTTTCTTCTTCTTTTTCTTTATATTCAATGGTTTATTGCTTTGTTATTGTTTCAAATATTTGATATAATGTTGATTTCATAAAAAAAGTACTTAATTTAAATGGAAATAAAACTAATTTCGGAACTGCTGTTTTAATTTAATAATTTTTCGATGTGAAATTGCAAAACATGTGACGTCACACTAGGGAGGGGGGGGGTCTCAGAAATGTGACCACCTGTGACAAGGACGGGGGGGGGGGGGGGGCTCAAAAAATCATGAAAATCGTGTGACGTACTTTATGGATGGCCCCCTATGTATGTGAAATAAGTACATGAAAATGTTCTTTATTTTACTGTATTGTCGAAAACTAAGAAAAGTATACATGCCTCATTAAGTTTTGAGATTTTCTCAAAAATAATACCGTCAGATGTCTTCCTTTCTCATTTAAAAATCATACTAGACCGTATATAAAAATAGTAGGTGAATGTCTATGGTTATATGTATATTGTCTTCCATTTCCTGGACATATCTGAGCCAATTGAGCGTCCCAAATTTTTATCAGAATAAGAATGATTTAATTCCCATGGCATAATAGTTTATGATAGAGCCCTACTCTCTGCACTATGATTTCCTGTGTTGTGGTGATCAGTATCTTTCTATACCTTAAGGAACAGGATCTAGCTAGTCCAAATACAAACAAATATCGTCCAAAAATGCTAAAAAAACCAAATTAATTCACTGTATGTTGACAAACAACTTAGTAAATTTACATACATATCATAATAGCGAGCCAAACAAAGGTCAATGACTCAGTATCACTGCTACGCTATCTTACATATTAATCCTAGAGATTTCACTTATTCGAGTATATTTCGTATATCATACGCGATAAGGTTTAGAATATGTTACCTACTAGCATGTTATTCATTCATAATGACGTTGGAATAACCATATTATCCAAATAAAAACGTCACCTGCCGTACTGCTTAGGTATTCAAAGATGATAAAGATTTCGTGGTAGAAATAACGCGAGGAATCAAATGGATTATTCTTGTGTTAGTGAAGAATTATGGATCTTATTATAAAAGTGGACCCTGAAAGCTCAACTACCATGCATGCATGAACTTAGTACAAAGTTTATAAGAATAATAATTACATTATACTATAATAAGAACAATTACTATTATTCTATTACAATCGTATATATATCCTAATCTTTGGCTAACCGACCAGGGTTGGGGACACATGCCATTACTCTTCTTTTATATAATAAAACTCAACATCTGTGTCTCGAGTCGAGATGATTCTTTGAAGATATCCAGTCGAGAGTCTCGGAATATATATTCAAGATATATCTTCAAGGAACCATCAATTTATACCCATAGGCTTGAATTTACATTGACCATATGTTAAATTTTTTCATAATCAGTTTAAAGTCCGCACTATGTAATATAAAAATAATTTAAAAATCAGTCCATTATGTTTATGACAGAATCTTAACACTAATAATGGTCTCCTATAAACTTCTCTCTGTTTTAGACAGACTTATACTATAATACCAACTCAATAAAAAAATTATGCCTCCCTTTCCGACACCATAGTTATGGAATATAATAGAAAGGATGGCACTACTTTTAGAACTGTAAAACTTTCCTAAAAATTAGAAATCGATTTTTATTTTAAATCTTTATTTCAGAGAACTTCACCTGCACAATAACTACCTGCGCGTGTTGCCTTACGAGCTGGGCAAGCTGTTCCACCTGCAACTCCTCGGGCTGCAAGGGAACCCGCTCAGCAAGGAGATGCTGTCCATCTACAACGACAACAACGGCACGTCCAAGCTGCTCACGTATATGCTAGACAACTTGCAAGGTCAGTGCTTTACCTTTAACAGTCACAATGGCTTTCTAACTTAACGTTTTTTAACGATGTGTGAAAGGGACAACAATACGGTCTAAGTGAGGTTAGAATAGGTATATGCAAATGGTAGTTTAAAACTAACATAAGGGTGCTTTTCCACCAGAGATGTGCAGTGCTATTCTAGGTTGCTATGGATGCGTTCACATAGCATAGCACTGATGGAAACAAGTTCAACTAAGCTATGTTTTATATGTAAGGATGCGTGCTATAGAGGCGTATATCTATGGATTGAGCTATGGATGCGCGAGTGGCTCCTCTCGTATTCCCTGTCGATGCATCGCATAGCTCGAGCTATGCATCTTCCTCGCACATCTTACTCATTGCGCTACATAGCATTGGTGGAAACGGTCACATAATTTCGTAGCATAGCTTTTGCATCCTCGCTATGCTAGCATAACATCATAGCACATCTCTGGAGGAAAAGCAGCCTAAATCTGACGAGTCTAAAAATACTCTCTTCCTTTCCTATGAATATAAAAAGGTTAGCACTACTTTTAGAACAGTGAAATTTTAAAAGTAGAAAACACATGACGCTACCATTATATACCTATTTTATGAAGAAGATGTACCCAGCTGCACTTTGTGGCTTCAACGAGTTACATTAGAAACACATTCAATTCGCAAATTCACTTTAATTTCATTCCCTACGTCACATTTTGCCTTTCTCTTTCTATTAGCGCCATCTATTGTTTGTTGTGATTAACTGCGAACGAGTTCGGTGTGGAAACGACAGGTGTCGCTACGAGTAACGATATGATATTTTACTGCAATGCTTTTAAAATAGTCTGAGCCCTCAAGAGCGAATTCAACTGATACACTCTCAAGACGTGATCACCATCTCAAGTATGTCATTTATTAATAAACCAATCTTGAGGGCGTATTACGTGATGTCTTTCTCAAGTGGCAGAACTCAAGTAAACGTCAACAATCAGCAAATACGTTCTCAAGTGCGAGTTTGACAGTTCTCTTGAGAACAAACTCAGTTCTCTGTTTATTAATACGTGATGCGTACTCCGATTCCTAAACGCGCACCTAAGTTACGTTTATTAATAGGAACGCCATCTTGGGGTCGTTTTCAAGATTGAATTTTGAGCTGAGAGTGATTTATTAATACCGGCCTAAATTAAGTAATGTTTTTTTTGAGATGGGTGTTACTTCAGAAAATAAAAAAACCCATTGCCACTTGTGACTAGTTTATCTACACATAATGGATTGTGCTGTCCGGCATCGTTGCTAGTGCCGATTAATGCCGACCCTAATTTGCGTATGCAGGCTCTTCATATATGCGCCTTTTCTTATCCATCGTTATCGTAATCGGTTTCAATTTGACATATGGACGCTATGCAACGTTTTTGCAAGTTTTAGCAAAAGGCAACGAAACGCAGCAATGTATATCGTTCAAGTGTCAAAATGAAAACGATAACGAAGACGATTGAAGTCGCGGTCACCCCATAGAACTGCGGCGCTCGCGATGCCACGACTTATTCCTGCCACCAATTCTTTTTTCTGTCGAATTTCCCCATAACAACATTATGTCGTTAAAAATAATATTGTATTTTTCATACATTTTGTATCGATCAGCCGATCTATTCGTAAGCGACATAATTTTTAGCACCCCCAATCGACCCTTCTGTTAGTCTATGCGACACTTTGTAAAGCATGCCTTATGGCATATTGATCTCGTTAGATATATTTGAAATTGAATAGCCATTTTCATCGGATCAGATTCATTGCACAGAATCTTGATTTCTTGAATCTTGAATAGTGGACTCGTTCGCACTTTGGCTGCAAGTAAAATAATCCAGGACCCCACAAAACGGTACACTACCGCTTAGAGGCCATCAGGTCGCAACTGACTACACTTAGATTGTAATAAAGCGACATACTGACACACTACATCACCGCTTGCGGCCATCGAACAATATGCCGTCACAACAATATATTTCGCAAAGTATCACGCGAAGGTCGTGCGGGCCGTAAACGAGAGTCAATAGCACACGAAATCCCGGTTTCCAACAAAAATAATGTCGTGATTACTGTCGCCACAATAAAACCACTGGAGATGCGATTGTCTCTCTCAACACAATGGTGTTAGAAAGTGTGGGAAGAGCGCGCAGATAATTAATTGCTGCAGACGGCTTTCGGTTGAGCCCGTTAACCGGAGTCAATCGGAGAAAATGTTTATGAAAATGTCTTCGGCAAAAACTCGTCTCCATTCGTCAATACGTTGTTTTGACGTGACTTTTTTTTCGACGTCGTTCGGATTAGAAAGGCAATGCTTTTTGACGACTCTTTTATAGATTAGACAAGACACTTTCTCAATAGCGAGCCTTTGTTATATTGTCACGTTCCTTTTGTGTGAAATTGTGTGTGGTCATAGAGATATAATCGTTGTCGTCGCTACATTTTCTGACCCTAACATTAGGGTTAGGTAAGGACGAAGAAGAAACCACAAATGGTCAATGACGTTGGGGTGACGGAACCTTACTGGTTCTCCAATCTCCAATTTCTTTGGATTTAGTAGATCGCATTTTGTGATAATTTACTGATGCAGTATGCACGACAACTAATTTCAGATGTATATTCAGCAGGATCACAAGAGTTGAATAATTTTTAGTCACCCTATTATGCAACTCAGCTCAATCCCAAAGCTCCGTTCGTTTGTGACGTCACAATGTCCCAAAGAGAAATTCAAAAGAAACGATATGCATGACAAACAAACTGGTTGCGTTGCGTAACTCGCGTTTTAATTTCCAATTCACACACATATTGGTCACGCGCGAGCATCCGGTGAAATTCGCCTTTCAATTGGTTTGTAGCGATAAACGTGAAAGATGGTGGTTTAATCATGGCATAAAGATTTTCCCTGGATTTTCCCATATCGCACCTAATACCAGTTTTGATATGGTATTCGATTTATTTAAGGCAGTTGTCCCACAGCCGGCGAGTAAGCGAGTAACTCCCAGCTATTTTCTAGCCCATGAAATGTTCAAAAGATAGTACATTACGTGTAAACAAAAAATACGCATATATTAATAGTTCATCGCTGACTGTTCACACCGTCGCGGGCGACACTCGCCTTCGATGAACTATAAATATTATGTCGCCGGGCGAGTATCGCTGCGTCTCTTTTGTTTACACGGAATGTACTATCTTTTAAACGTTTCTTGGGCTAGAAAATAGCTGGGAGTTACGTTTCTTGCGCGGAAAAATAACCCATGGTTACTCGCTTACTCGCCGACGGCCTATAGCCGAGCTACAAAACTATACTCGCCACTCGCTGCTCGCCCACTCGTTTTATAGTTGATAGCTTTACTCGCTCATCGCCGGCGGTGGGACAACTGCCATAATCCAGAGTCAATATTTAACTGTTAATTGCAAAATTTGATGATATCAAAAGCTTCATCATCAGTACCTACCATTACCCGGAGTCGTTGTAGTGACTTCGATTCAATCGCTAGCGACTGCGTTACTACTACCATTGCTATGAGGCTTTGTCATTGGTTCGATTTTGTTGCTAGCGACCATTAGCGGAGTGTTTACATAGTTTCTAGCGAACGGGTTTACCTACTACAGCAACCATGGTATTAGCACAGATTAGGTACTTATCCTAATAGTTTGATAGTAGTACCTACTGTACACATTATTACTTGTTGGTAATATTATGATAATAATAAGTTGGTAATAATATTATGAAGTATGATGGTAACATTACAATACAAAATTTGAATTACGCATTATCCATGCTCGGTGAATAAATTAGAACATGATGAAAAAATTCTTGCCGTGGGCAGGACTTGAACCTGCGATCTTGTCATTCCGTGACAGATTTCGTGGCAGGTTCAAGTCCAGCCCACGGCAAGAATTTTTTCATCATGTTCTGATTACAATACAACTTACACTGGCAAAAATACCCAACTTTCCATTTCATTAGTCTAATCAAATATCCCCAAAATCGTATGGTTATCGAACAAATAGTGTTGTCAGAATATATTATCGATTCGATTCTGAGTGGTCATCGATTCTCGCGTCCGGAATGACAATGGCCGCGATCGGCACACGTCCGTCGCGTCGCCGGCGCCCGCGCAGCCGGTGAAAGTGTTCGCGAAAGTGAAGCCGGAACCGATGACGTCACGATTTGCGCAACACCACCTCCTATGGACGTTGCGAAATATTATCTCTTATTGTGTATCTTTTGAATGCTATTTTTAGAAGACTTGCTCACAAGTTTGAGACTGTTTTCCTTTTGTGTCGCCTTTTTTAGATGTTTCCTTATGTGATTATGTATAATGTTCTGTGTTGCTTTTGTTTATTGTATAACTATATAAAACGATCATTAAAGTTCTCTCATCTGTACAAAACTTCCAACTTTGAATTAACCAACCTGTCAAAGATATTTTGAACTTTTTGAGGTTTGATGTGATTGCATTTTTTTATGGTGGTGTTTATCATCGCCTAGACTTTCAACAGCGGAAGGATTTCCTGGTTCCCTGCTTTATAGCTCCGTGGAATTGTATTTTTGTTTATCAATCACGCGAAACCTCAATAGAATGATCACTTAAACTACTGCAGACATCATAATAGAATATGTCTGCAAAAGTTGTGCGTATGGGTTTTACTTAGGGGCCGAAGTAACTCGTATATTATTTTTTACCACGGGAAAACATGTTCCCACACAAATTCCGAAAAGCGCGGGCAAAGTCACGGGGCGGAATGCTAGTTTAAATGAAACTGTAGATAGCCATCAAGATTTTATCGATACTCGTTAGTCTGTTACGAATGGACATCCTATGCATAACAATTTGACAATTTCCAACGAAACTTTATATCTCGCGGGCGTAATGAGTCCGTAAATCAGTAAGAACGTCACGACTCGCTGTTACGGTACGACTCTTGAAAAGAACATTTGAGGCAATTTCCTTAATGAAGTTTTCAACTGTCTAGTTAAGACGAGTTTTCATAATTATCTGGGGTTTGCCCAGGAGAGATCTTCGCGTAATCTTGTGTCTGTACGAGCTTTAGCTTACAGATCTACTCAATCATAAAACTTCCCTTGCATGCCTACCACACTAGAAAGGAGTTCGACCGATTTTGCTGGATGTTGTCCGGAAATTTTAAAAGATGTGCTAATGAGAGTTTTTGCCACTTTTTCTCCTCAGCGTTGGCACATTTTCCTTGCAAAGTGGTGTAAATGTAAATTCAAAAATATGTTGACGTGCATAAATGTACACAACGTGCTTACTTGTAATAAAGAAATTATAAATAAAAATAAATTAGGGCGACTAAAGCGTATAATGATTAGTTACCCTAAAGAGCAATGAATGAATAGTAAGGAATATTGTAATATTAATAAGGAATGTTGCTACAATTCAAAATTATAGGTAAATAAAGGAAACTACACACGCTTCATTAAGATAAAAGCTCTTTCGCTTGTGAAGTCTTGCAAATCTCGGAGAATCAGAGCAAACCAAATAATGCTCATTTGAGTTGCGGTGCATCCGACTAGAACCCAACTAGATCCGATAGCCTTTGCCTTTGCCGATAGCTTGACATTTCCGAAGTAGCTGTTCTGTTACTAATTGCTAACTGAGAGTTTTCTCGCGCCGAGCCTTTTCCCATCATTATATTGGAAAAGGCAATATCAATCATTATTTACTAGCTGAGTCTATTTCACTTTTTGTTGGACACAAGTGATTTCTCTGAGTAAATCGTATTGATTCGAATCCGACGAAACGCTTTCCTTTTTAGAGAATTATGAATCTTTTTTTTCATTCATTTTCTATCGATCGAACAGTTTTTCGATTTATATGAAACATAATTTTTTTTTTGATAGGGATTAAAATTGTTGAGGTATCGATATTGGACACTCTCCTTTCAGTTTACTAGCCTTTTCGTATAATATTACTATTTTGGCTTTTTGAAAATGGCGGGAAACGACGGTTGCGAAATTATTTAATAATATTCAGTTTAATGTCTACAGTGGGTGTTTCGTGTTTAATATCACGTTAAATTAATCAGAAAATGTTCGCGAATGACAGTATGGTGAAGTTATTGGAGAATTGAAGCAGGATCTGAAGTTTGGCGCCATGGTCAAGATTCCCATCCCACTACGAGCTCGGGAGTGAACGTGACTGTCGAGCTGCTTCGTCCACAGTGATTGACGCTACGGCGTCTCCTGTGGATGAAGACAAGAAGACGCGGCTACCCAGGGTGATGACGCTACGGCGACTCCCCTGGAGGAAGATGGAAGACTATTATACATTGAATTTTCTGTAACATGACATTGGCAAATGACGAACTGTCGAGTCCATTAATAAAATAAATAAATACTATTTATCTAGCTAGATGCATACTAACATTAAGTGGTGTTTTTAATAACTATTTTTAGTTTGTATTTTTTTATAATAAAATACACATTTACGAGTCGAGAGTTAATCCCTCGTAGGTAAAGGGCGAACGGTAGCTAAAATGCAACCAAGGGCAGACTGTCCTTGTCCGGGACGAAGTCTAGAGGTCACGGATGTACCCGCGCTTCCACGCAACCCCTAACCCCTACTATGTTATGTGTTGACCAATAATTTCAAAGGGATGTTGGCTCAATTTTAGTCGATTGCAGCAATTAAGGATGGCTATGTTTTTCCGGTGTTTGTATCTGTCTACTTCTTTTGTAGCCTAATCTCCAACATCGGTGTTCAGAAACTTTTGTCAATATTTATAGACATCCGGTGTGAGAGCAATACAAGTATACGTAAAACGAAACGGACAATTTTGGAAACATAGTATGGACAAGGTACAGTGGAGCACAGAGAAAGGTGTACAGGAGAGTTTTTAAGGTTGAGATTTTCTCAAAATCTACTTCACCTATTGCAAAAATTCTTGCACTGTTTGATAGATAAAAGTTAAAACTATGTAACTCTAAAAGAATTATTAAATTTGGTTCAGTAGTTTTTGAGAAAATTTCAACCTTGTTGAGGTCCCCTGTATACTTATCTCTGTCTTCGATTGTACGAAATAAAAAAATATTAGGACACAAAATTCTTTATGCGTTCCTGGTACGTGCAATATGTACGTTCCTATTGCTTACACATGCGAACTAAAAAGAGAAACACTGTCTAAGGCCGATATTCATAGACAGTTTTGAGTGCGAGCTAAGTTTGAGTTCGGTCTTAAAACTGGTCAGATTCCATGCAATTTTGATAGTTGGAAGAGCTCACGCTGATCTCATGCCCTAAACTGTATCTGAATATAAGATTTCTAAAAGAAGGTGGTTTAAAACGTGAAAGAGATTGATGAATGCGGCTGAGGCGAGAGTTGTCCAATTGACTTCTGCTGCATAAACATTGGACAAACATTGGGTCAACAATCCGAACTCAAGACCAACCCTAAAATTATAATTGAATTGCAGACGTCTACCAACATTTATTTCATCTTTCTACAATTTTAACAGGTACTTTGTTACTTTATTATCGTGTTATGTTTGTTTATCTAGTTAATTATTGAACTGTTTTCCCAAGGGCGTTATTCGAAGTGCAAGGGCGTCACCTTGTACCGAAAAGGGCGTAGACTGAAGGTCGGTTCGGTTACGCTTATCTCGTGACGTCCGAATAACTTTCTGACGTCCACTAACTTTCACCGGCCTCTGTTTGATTCAATTGAATTGTTTACTAATGTCGTCTGCAAAAGTTTTCGGACGGCCGTTAGTGTTGATGTGACTTTTTCTTCTACTCCTAAAAGACTTCGGTTGCCAAAAATCCGTTCCTCTTTTGTTTTTCTACAATCTACAAGATTGTGTATTGGTATATGTCTAGTCTAGATTTCATGCGTCTGTAGCAATTTGAATAAATAAGGTGTCTAACGTCTCGACAGACTTACAGGATGTTTTGTTTATATTAGAGGATATGTTTTGTTCAAAGATCTCCTGTTCTCGAGTTATGTATACAAACAAACCTTTGCTGTTATTCATAAACCTAGCTAAACCTCATTCATTTATTATTCATTCATTTATTAATGCCTTAAATTGCATGTACATAAATAAGGATGTAATATTACACATAAGTCTCAACACAATTTTACCCGAAAGTAGGTAGTTTTTGTAGCGAAACCTCACTTCCTTTAAATCGTGTTGCTAACCCTTTCACACTTCGTTAAAAAAGGTTAAGATAGTGGTGGCGTAACTTGTAATTACGTTTATGAGTATCAACCCTTAAGTTTGGACTTCTGGGCATTTGTCAGAGAGCAAGTCTGAGATTTATAGGTTCTACAATAAGTTTGATTCGTCTTCCATTCTCTGCTTTACTATTAGTAGGCTCTTGTATTATTAGCGGCTGAGATACCTCCTGTGGTTCTTTCTTATACTTCACATTATTCGAATTTTCACTCCATACATTATATTTGCGTAAATAACCTGACTTCTAAAACGCCACTGTATGGGTCGTATTACGCAAAATCTTCTTCCGAGCAGCCAAGAATGTAGGCATAATAGCAATAAGGTTGACAACCCTACATTTTCATGATTCATTCAAATCTGAAGTTAGTGCCACCGTTCTGTATTTAACGACTTATCTGGATATATAGTCGTTCACAACAATCTCCCGATTTATGATTCAGTGACAAACAAATGGGTAGACTTGGTTGCCACATACCTCTTGATAAGGATGCGAATCTGCCACAAGCAATTACACAATAGGCGTAGCGATTCTACTAAATGTGACAGGTCTTTTAATACTGCCATAATTTTCTTAGGCTAAAGTTGCGGCAGAGATAGCTCCTCGATTTCGAGTAAAAATCTGTAACTAGAATCACCACCAATATATGTTTTGTGACATTGTCTTTTATTAATGTTATTATTATTATAGCCTTTTATTCCTTAATATATTTCATTTGTACATTTCATTTATAAAATAACTTAGTCAAATATTAATTATGTCGTGTGTTTATACTATTTTAATTATTTGCATTTATATTATCTAATATTAAGGACCTCTCAACGAGTAAAGGCCTCCTCCATTTTACTCCAATTTTCCCTGTCATTGGCCTTCTCTACCCAATTTTTACCAGCAGTTTTATTTATCTCGTCCAGCCATCTTTCCTTTGGTCTCCCTCTGTGTCTTTTTCTTTTGTTTTTTTATTAATATAATAAATCTAAATTAAAAATCTGTACGTACATTGTCATTGTCAATCAGCCCCTGAACCTTACTTTAACTTAGGTACGCATTATGCACATCCGTACCTATGTTCATCTTATTATCGTTATCCAACTTTGCCAATAGACTGTACAACAGAAGTTTATTTTATTATTGTTTAATTCACGTGCTCAAGTGTCCCTAAGATAAAAATGAGTTTTTAGACATAAAATAATTAGCAAATTCTAATAATAGTTTTTGCGATGGTAAAGTATCCGTTTCCCATAGGAATCTCGATAACTACTCTCATACAGGAATGAAAGCTTCTTTTCCTTGCCGCCATGTCGAGTGACTGTCGCTGGACGCAGTGAAATCACTACACAATATTCTTCTTATTACAGCGCTCACAGGCTCGACCCAACATGTTTTATGTGCTCGTAAAGTGGGCTCGTGCCGCGAAAATGCATAACTTAGTATTAAATTGCGATTGAGACCGTTCGTTCCGGCGACTTCGCCGCTTTGTAACGTAAACGCGATTTGTGGTTTGTAAAGCCTATGAGTGCATCGCACAATAATTTGAAAGATGATCTTTACAATTTGTTTCACCCGTATGTAAATTCATGCCTGCTTTTCGTAGGTAAGTACGATGGGGTTTCATCTGCTGTGTGTGATCCTAGCACATTATTCTCGCTTCCTTCACATTCATCAATTTCTTCTTGCACGCAGTTGGCTTTTATTAAACATCGTCAGTCTTTAAAACATTAACTCTTACACGTAGTTTCATTTCTTTTAGAAACATCAGTTGTTTTATTCTAATATCTCTGAATCCATTGTCCACTACGTTTTCGATATCATTAACATTCATTTAGTCAGATTTGGATGAACCTTGAACCGTAGTCGTCCATTCAGCCTCATCATTATAGGCCTATGTATTCGCGTATCCATGCTCTGTTGGTCACTTTTTGTATTGTCGGAAATAGATTGCGCCGTCGCTCGGGCATGTCATTGTCTGATTTTGAGCGTCTAGTATTCGGGTCCTCTTAAGTTTCAACTTAATCCGCAGATCTGTCTTCTTATCCGGTTTGCCATCCACTATTTTCATACTTTCCACTATTTCACTGATACTGTCAAAAGTACATCAACAAAGTGTGACTGCACCGTTCTTATTATCTGCACCATGAGAGTTTAAATCTTTTTGGTAGGTTACCATCGATGTGCTGTCGAACATACGAGGGTACCAGGTTGCTCTATAATCCTTCGATCCCATGCGTTATTAAACCAGTTTGCAACATACGCGAAAATTTTTAAATAACCTAAACTAAGTTTTACATCATGCTATATTTATTGAAATGTATGCACATAGATTAGCCCTTCTTGTGAAATTCAAAGCGTATGAGTTTGAGCCAATTTGAATGTCGATGGAATATTTGGTGGTTATTCAATTATTCAAATGTGAAAGCAATCTTTAACTGAGAATCGATAATATCCAAATGAAGAGTAGACGCGTGTTTCTGATATTTATCTGTCTGTAAGATTTAATTTGAGACACCAAAGCTAGTAGACGTTTTTAAACATATATTTTAGCAACCACTAATAACCCAAGTCCATAGTTATTATGATACAATTATTCGGGATCGTATAGACGATGTCTGTCAGAAGTAAAAACATGAAAAAAAAATGTCGTAGCTGGCATGAAATCTAAGCGATAAAGTACAGTGATTTCTGTGCTGTGAATCCACTTTAACACGAGCGTATCGTAAACGGTTTATGCGTTAGTGAAAGTGCAGCTTTTGAACGGCGCCAATCAAAATCGCATTAACTCTTGAACCGCGGCGCCTGCGCAGCCTAGTGTTGTATACGCTGTTTTCTTTGGTATCGATACTTGTTGATTTTTTGCTTTGTTTCTTGTAGCTGTTGCGATACGTAAATATTATCTAGTGTAATTTTAAAGATTCAAACGTCGTGTAATTGTTAGCCATATTTACGCTGCGGTTGAAGTAATGTCAGAAGAGATAAGATAAGATAAATATTCTTTATTGCAAAGTAAAAGGAATTACACAAAAGAAATATGCTAATACAGTTAGTATCACAATTGGCGGTCTTATCGCTTAAAGCGATCTCTTCCAACAACAACCTTTAGTTAGAGAATTCAGCGTTAATTAAGAGTTATAATTATAGCGGGGATCGGGCCACATGGAGAGGATATGCCCTGAAATGTGCCGATGAAGAAGATAGCTAGCTAAAGTTCTAACGTATGTCTAATAAAATAACATTAATTCCGAGTTCATCTATTTATGGCTTATACCTTAAATGATATTAATTTTCCTCGGCCTAATGGACATTGGACATTAATAACCGGATATGGGATTTGCGGGTATACAAATGCTAAATAATTGTTATTAATTGCGTTTCCGCGAAATTTTAATATTTGTTTATTTAATCGGTTTGTATTTCATACATAATATTACGAGTATGTATGACAGAGCGATGGTAACAATTTTATTTGTTCATGTCATGGATGTCCTATAAACAACTAGATACACAATGGTCTTACTAAAACAATTTATAAAACGTCAAAATAAGGGTCCATTGTTAATTTCCAAATAATGTCCAATAAAGCAAATGAGGGTCCATTCATCCGTTTGGACCTTTGCGCTCGGACATTTTTAGAAGGCAGACTGTGTATCTAGTTGTTTAGATCAATGATTCAAGTAAAAAGTTATAGCTCATCAAATCAGTAGGTATTCTTAGACCCGTATTAATAAACCACTCTCAGCTCAAAAGTCAATCTTGAGAACGACCACAAAATGGCATTCCTATTAATAAACGTAACTTAGGTGCGCGTTTAGGAATCGGGTATCACGTGAGTAACGCCGTATTAATAAACAAAACTCAGTTCTCAAGAGACGTCACAATATCACACTTGAACGTATTTGCTGATTGCAGGCGAACCGCGACTTGAGAAATACATCACGTGATACGCCGATCAAGATTGGTTTATTAATAAATGACATGCTTGAGATGGTGATCACGTCTTGAGAGTGTATCAGGCTCAGACTATTAATACAGGCATGAATAACGCTGGAGGATTGCCGAACTTTGATTTAACTTTAGTTTCACACATTTTCTGACTTTAAATTATAGTTTTGAAGGTTATCTCCCGTTGCATGAAAGCCTTCCAGTCTACGTCTTTAGTCAAGGTCAAGCACTTGGGGGTCACTTCGACATTGTTACGTTTTTCTGATATTCCAAGTTGTATCTTATATTTTTTCGGGAACGTTTTTTTTTGTAGTCGCTTCTTGTTAGCTTTTCAATTTACTGATGGATCTCGGCCACGCAATCGTGTTATCCTCACGATTTAAGGCAGTTACAGTGAACATTACAAGAACAATGACTTTCCAGAATAATCTGGTTTCTGCAAAACAAATAAAATTTGAAATTAGTAGTAAAAAGTTAAAGGTTAGAATTTTTAAAATGTGTTCTTTGTTTAAATTCCATAATGGTGGCACTTCACATGGCTATTCGTATTTGCGTATTTGTCATAATTGCCGTGTTTGTTTGGTATGCTTGACAAAATATTCGTCTCATTTGTATGTACGTCAAGTATTTGACAAATACGACAAACTTCCAAAAGCGAATATGAATAGCCAAGTGAAGTGTCACCATCACAAATTACCTATATGACTTTATAGATTAAATCGTTCCACTGTTTGGCAAAGGTATCCCATCTTATAGATTTTAGATATGTTTTATGGATACGAGACTTAAGTTTAATTTTCAGTGACTTGGTTATCAATATCGATCAAATTTCAACGTACACTCGACAGCCAATCAATGGTAACACTATACTGTCTGTGCCACTATAGAGTTGAAAATTTAAATCATGATTTGAGTGTAAATGTAACCATTGATGTACTATCGAATGTACATACACAATGAAAGCGGTTAGTATGAAGGATGTGTCTTTTCTTCCGCCTTAAATAACTTTTAAGTCAAAAAGAAAATCATCTTTCGCAGTAACTTGAAATTACTTTTTCATTTTTAAACCGTACCTACTCTATCAAGATGAGTTTTGTTTTTGCGTTGTAGGATTTTTTGATTTACTTATTTGTTATTATCGTAGCTTGACTCAATAGATACTTATGTCGGTTGTGGTCGATATCATATCTGTTTAGATTTTTAACCATTTTATTGATTGATAAATTAGGTGTGACAAATCTAAATCACAAACTAAACGCAACTGTCACTGTCCCTCATATGCTACATCGTGTAAGAATGAGCGGGACGCCTCGCTTTACGATGATTATATTTAACAAGTTCAGTATCTCTACCATGTATTGTCACCAAAATACTACCAACCCCGAAGTGTAATATTTACTTGTATTTTTATAGATCGAAGTGAACGTATACTTTTAATTTACTTTTACCTTCTTCTCATGTAAGTGACTTGTAATTTGTCTTTAATGAGAATAAAGAATCTTTAAACTGAACCCCGAACGTCATTTACGTATTCGCTAGCGAACGAAAACTGATGTTAGTAGACGAAAAGTATACAGGGGGATTTTCTTTAGAAATACTTGACCGATCCTAAAAAATATTTTACTAGTAGGTAGATAGTTTAGAGTACACTCTATGTATGTAATTGTACAGAATTTTCAAAATCTCAAACTTAATTACTCTCTTGTAAACTTTTATCTGTGTTAGACCGTAGAGAACAAACAAAAACATAGAAAGTACACTCAAGATATGTAGTCTCCAAACACTTGTTAAAACAAATCTTCAAACACAAAAAACAAATAAACAATAGCGCGTTCCTTGATCAGTTTGTTTTCGAGTTCGAAACCGAGAGGCGTGGAAATGGAAAGTGGAATGCAATAATCGTGATAATAGGCTTACAAAGAAGTTGTTTTAGCGAGTTGCGAGGAGCTGAGGCCTTAATGTTTTACCAATTTGCGTCCGCAAACTGGTATAGTCGGCGGGACTTGGAGTTGATTTGGTCACGTACTGAGGCGAACACATATCACCATACACGGGCACTAAGCGACGGTAATACGACGTAGTTTGCAATGGTTTTGTGTAGGTTAAATGGCGACAAGGGCGATATTGTTTATACATTAAGCCCCAAAGAATATAAAGTAGTAAAGGTTTTTTTTTAAATATCTATTGTAAAGTATTATCGAATAAATTGAAGCTTGTTGTTTAAATATCTATTATTTGAGTGAATTATATTCGCACCTATGAAGTTAACAATACATGGATGACTGTGTATAGTCTGTATAGGGATTAATACAATATTCAAGGGAAAAGTGTCCTGATTTGACATTTTAATTTAAACATAATTTTAAATTCGCTTCTATTCATACGGATTTCCTTTGTATCATCGCTTAATTCAACGTTTAAATCGTCTTTATTGGATGAGGTCGTTTCAATGTCTGTCAATATTCCGTAGAAAAACGACATTGCAGTTTTTTTCTGGCATGATACCTACCGCTGTTTAATTTGGATTATTTCCTAGAAGTCAGTTTGGAGGTTATATTGATTATTCATTGATCATTATCGTCACTAACAAATTCTTTAGGTCTGGTCGTAATTTGCATAATCACATTTAATGATCTATATCTTGTAAGGGTATTAGTTTTTTATAGGCTACTTTATGTATCCTTAGTTTTTTATAAGGTAGTCTGCATCCACAACATATGTCACGATATATCTAACAATACGAGTAATTTGAATTTTCTAATCAAGATTTTAATTCGCACGAAGTTTTCGAGATACAGGAGATAAAAGGTTTAAAGCGTTTCAAGGATTGATAAAGTAATACTGTCTTGATCACATAAAATAGGACTGATGATGAATGCTAAAAAGCCGTTTATTTTTGTTATTGTTAATTCACTTGTTTAGTTATGCTCCTCGCATAATATTTCTACACCGTAGGGCATCAGATCCGATAACCCGGCCCGAGTGGTTACTCCTAACGACTTTCACCTAACTAGCTAGACGTTGTAATAATCGTCCGTGTTCTCGTAATAACTATCATAAGTTGTAACAGCGCTGGTAACGCATCTGCGAGAGCGAGAGTGGACAGGAATTAATTTCGTGTTTGCACGCAACTAAAAGGTCGTCGACATATCGAAAGATCACTTTCTCTGAGCGTGCGATATCGCGCAGTAGCCAATCATGATCTAAGATTATGCGCACGCATACGAATCTTAGAAATAAATCTTAATCATAGGAATCTTCGGAATAATATAAGAAATGAGTACCTATATCCACTAGAGAACAAAAGTCGTTGACATTGGTCATATAATTAGGTCGTAGGGGTAGATGGGTTTTCGAATGGAGGCCACGAACGGGTAAACATAGGGTGGGATGCCCCCCGACCACATGGAGAGATGCCACTGCAAGGTGACTGACAAAGACTGGATGCGA
The DNA here is from genome assembly GCA_963506565.1 of Tachystola acroxantha. Taxonomy (NCBI): domain Eukaryota; kingdom Metazoa; phylum Arthropoda; class Insecta; order Lepidoptera; family Oecophoridae; genus Tachystola; species Tachystola acroxantha. Next base: position 3,279,899 of record OY735879.1, on the reverse strand, counting down.
AATATTCAATTAGCAATACCAATAAAAAATACTATTCATAAATTTAAATACTTTCGTATCCATTACAAACCTAAAAGATAATTACAAAGTAATTTTCATGACACCTCCGCTCAACTCATCACATCCCCAACTTTCCATATTCGCGCGACGAAAGTTCATGCTACATCGTTAAAGTAACATGTATGCATGCATGCTAAATGGAATATGTATACACGTTTATAAAGTTGACGTTTAGTATAGAGAGACTGAGCTTGTGACTCACTGATGTTCACTTTCACCGCCCCCTGTGGGTGCAAGCAGGATCGCTTTATACCTTACGACTAGCAATTCACATGCGGTTGCAAGCACGTAAAATCTCCTTGGTAAACGCAACCGTAGGAAAGGAGGATGCTGGCTGAAAAAAAGGCTTGACCACTGCACTAAATGGCCTTTATTTTATTGTCGTCATAGTTACCTACTTAATGTTTTTAGAATCCTTGCTTTCAGTTTAGTATAGCCTGCTGATTTTTTAAACCTTGGGCGAACCTGTACCTACTCATTGACCATCGCAGAACTTCCCATCATTCGGCTGTTTAAATTATTACTGAACAGATAGACTTTGAGTACTATATATATACAGAGAGACGAGCATATACCCCTGGTGCTTCCTTTGTGTAGCTAAATCAACCGTAGGAATCAGCTGGCCAAAAATAAACACCTCGGATGACGGCCGGTCGTGAAAAACGGCGGAGAATAAGTTTATTACCGTTACATTTAACTAATATCGTTAAAATGCAAGTTAGAAAGTAATAAAGAATATACTTAACAACATGCATGCATATATTTAATACCGTTATCAGTGTTGTGCTTTTTACAAATGTATCTGATTAATTAAGAAGTCTTTCCGGAATTTCTATTAGGATATATATAGAAATAGAGAATTTGGATGCTTGCAAGGGTAAAATTCCGCTGCCATTCATTTAAATTAACTTCGCTATCGTGTCGTTGTCGTGTCGTTCCGTGTCTATCAACCCAACGCAACTCCGTTTGTTGTATAATGCGAGTGTATGAAACAAGCAAGCGTGCTGCTTTGATAACAATTTACGGCCCAATAAACGTCGTTTACGTTACGTTTGTATAGAATTATAGATTCCATTAAAACGATGGAGACATTTAAGAGTTTTATATTTCCGTGTATGGGATGATTCATGAGTTTTGACATTAATGAGCTCAATTTTATTGTTGCAGGTAAGTTTGAAAGGCGCCTCGACCGGATCCTCGGAGAAAGCTGGAGTAAGTCTTTATTATGTACATTTTGAACAGTTGCGCAATAAGAGAAACGTTATGGTTATGTTTTTTAACCAAAACAAGTTACCTCGATCCTGTTTTGACCGGTGTTATTGGTTCGTTCGGTTTTAAATAATTATTCACTGAATTTATGCTGGGTGAGTATTAAAGTAGGTCAATTCGGAGTTGCATATTCAAGTTGCGGGAAACGACATTTTGTTCTACATAGTCTTAACCATTTTCAAGAAATTTAGTTATTGAGGTTACGCTTTGTTCTCTTTTCCTTTGAATTGCTATCAGTGGTGCAATCAAGTTGAATTCAGGTCACTGTAACTTTCTTTCATAACTGGACTCAAATTTACAATACCTTACTGTCTAACACATCTTCATTTTCTATTTTGTACCTATATTATAAAGTTCAACCTTACCTTAAAATAGTACCCACTACTCGTATGTGGTTCCTAAATAAAATTACAACTCATAGCGTAACTTTACTCATACAGGTTTACACGTGTTTTAGTACATCTGTTAGACCGCGAAAGTAAACAAACGGCTGGTTTAATTGTCGCACGATTAGGGCAGTTAAGCTTTCCGGTGCATCGGCTGCGATAAGGCGCGTGGCGGCTGCGGCACCGGCGGCACTCCCACTCGGCACTCGCGCCGCGGCCCGCGCTCATTCACTCAGTCCTCCGCCGGCTGCTACGGAGAGCGCACGCAAGCAACGCCTCAGATGTTAGTGCACGATTACGACATCGCGCCGCAACTCGGACTTTTACCGTGACAGTGAACGCAGCACGCCCCGAATATGGGTTAAACGGCCCACGTCCCGCGATGAGTCCGGGCGAGCGCGCCGCCCTCGGGCGCCGCGAACCCGCTCGCCCCCAGTATGCCGCCACCGCACCGGGATTCCCGCCACCCTACTATCCGCCCTACGGCGTGCCGCCGCCGAGCGCGTGGCTCGGCGCGCCCCTCATATCCATGGCGGGGCGCGCGCCACCCTCGCGGAACACGCCAGTCTCCAAGCTGGCCATGCACGCCCAGGGCGCGCCCCTCATCATACAGAACCGGCACGACCGACGGAAGTACAACGTCCCAGAGCAGCGCCACCAGCGCCCGCCAGGCCACACAGAGCACGCGCGCTGCGAGGCCCAGGAGACCCGGCCGCGCAACCAGCAGCAGCTGACGCGGGCCACGCGGGCAGGACGCAACAACAACACGGATGCGGTCAGCGTCGCCAGCGACGAAAGTTCCGGCTCTACGAACTCTGAAACCATGTTGCCCAGGATAATAAAACCACGAAAGCGACGCAAAAAGGATAGAAAACCCAACAATATGACACCACACGATTTAACAGGCTCCGGTTTGGATCTCGGCGACGTCGATCATTGTGCGGTTTCAGGCATCGTGACTGCGTCGCATGGTATTTACGAGGAATCTTATTGCCGTGAGATGTCATTACCGTACCGGTTAGACGTGAAAGTGTTAGAGTACCCGGACACGGTGCCGGAGACGTACCGAGTGTCGGCATTGGGAGAGGCTTTGGAAGCTACGCGTTATGGTTTAGCCGAAGCCGCTTCACCAGCGGAGTCCGCCGTGAGCTCGTGCCAGTGTCGCTATTGTGATCCTGTCGGACAGATCTGGGACGCTGATTCGATCGCGGATTTGCTGTACGAGAATTCTTGCGGCGATTTCGCTCCGACTAAATTAGAAGATTCAATGAAAGTCGTCGGACCCCTGGGCAGACGTGGTGCGGATACGACGTTGCGACGTAGTTGGAGCGACCCTTCCTCGCGCGTCCCCGAGCGACGAGAGGTGAACAGCGCTGAAACGTATTCTGCGCCTAATTTGTATTCACTGTTCCCACCTACGAGACGGGCTAGCTCCCCAGAGCCTCGCTCGCCTCTCTCCTTGGAAATATCCTCTGAGATCGTCACTTCGATGAACGGCCATCGCGATCTGGAAATCAAATTATTTTCGACCTCGCCGCCGGCTACGAACTCCGAACGGCGCTCCTTCTTTGCGGATAAAAGTGAAAGTGTCGTGCCTACAAACAGATGCCTATTGGCGAATTACGATCCAAAAGTGAACAGTGCGGTGATCAGTGACAAAACTAGTGTTGCAGGCAAAAATAGTGAGGATGTGTCCGAGTCGGGGTGTTCGACGGCGTACGTGGCCGGCGAGCGCCTTCGCAGCATTTGTGATTTAGCCTTAGTTACTGTCTGACTTACTGAGGCTCTTGTGATTGAGTTGCGCATGTTATGTGGACGCGTTGCGGCGTCATTCCATGGGGCTCTACGCTCGCAATTTGAGCTGGACTCAAATCCTCACAGCGAGGCACGCACGGAGCGTCTCATCGCTACCCGTTTAAATTGAGATCTCCGAATCGGTTTCCTGTAGATTCTATAATTAATTTATTGTTAACAATAGCGTAGGAAACTGAACGGGAGCTTTATCTGGATGTATGTAAAGAAATTTTATTATTCGCCGTTTTACGTTGGTCGCGATTATGTTAGCGATGAAGTACAGATAACAAACGTTCCTCATTGTGTATATTCGTTGAGAACACAAATCACTAATAAAATAGCAGATGACTATTTGGAAGAGACTTATAATTAATTACCCGTAGGATGACAATTATAATTATTCAATCACTAAATAACAGTAAACGTTTGGTCATACATAATTCATATTATACATAACAGAAAGACACCACACGATTGGATATGTAAATTGCATGCAAAATCAGTATATATTGCAATTGCCCATAGCGATGCGAAGAGCCTTCATAACTCTGTGCAATTAGCGTTTCACACTACTGACACGGTTCTCGCGCCTGCGCTTACTACTACGGCAAATTCTTTAAGACCTTCCGCCGCTCCCATTGCTAGAGATTTGCAAGATCTCTGCGAGGAAAGATCGTTTAAGACTATAGCTCAAGATATAGTGGTTGAGTATTATTGCGGTTTCCCGATGTTTTCACCGCGCGCGTCGTTCCGGGTGGCGCCTCGTGCTCCAGCGCACCGGTTCTAGCGTTAATGACTCTTTCATTCTGAGTTGCTCTCGGTACACTAACAGCAAACATTTCACACGCACTTTCCAAATCTTTAATATTTTTATCGGCTTTATCACCACGGCCTAGTTTCGATGTTTGACAAACAGCAAAAGTCATTTTACCAGATTCTCCATAGTTTTTCGGTACGTGCTGCCTCTATCATTTCATGTTATTTAATTGTGAGCACGTGCCATCATAAAGATAATATTGAAATATATATTGCCAACAAGTAGGTACATTTCTCATTCATTATTTTCGACATTTATTCATTTCATTGTTATGATCATTTTCATTTTTCATCGGTCTATCTCATAAAAACCTTTTCGCTAAAATTGAATTTCACTTCAATAAACTTATTCTAACTATTTAATACTAATATTAAATATAGAAACTCCCACCGTTTTCAAAAGATGTATACGTAGATTAGCATTTAAAGAAAAATAATATTTGTTTATGTATGACTGATGGTGACTATGTCTGCAATAAAAGCTATCGTATCATTATCAAACTTAGTCTTATAATTGTCTTGTCATATCGCATTATCATTTACATCGCAATCGTTATCATCTTCAGACTCATTATCCCACTTTACATTAATTAAAAGCCCATCATCATCACCAGGTGTCCATAACATTTGATCATCATCTTCACGTAACCGGTTTCATTACTCGACATTCGCTTAACACTATTTTTCATTTTCCATTTTGATAGTCGGCAAAATTACTATAATTTTCTTACGACTACTTCGCATGCGTTGCTAACGCGTATTATCGTTCAGCAGGTGCGGTGTTAGCGTGCCGCGACGATAACATTTCCTGCACTTTTGTTATCTACAGAGCCTGTAGACACGAGAGGTCATTCACACTGTTGTTATTGTACACAATCGATCTGATAGTTCGTGTAATGAATTGGGAATGTTATCGTATTCCGGCTAACTGGTGCCAAAGTAAACCATACGACATTGTAAAATAACAATGTTTGTGTCTGCGAAAGTTTGAACGTTATTCAATCAAAAATTTCGTGAATCCCAAATTGAAACCAAACATTTATTGGCCATAAATTCGTTCACTCAACATGCAAACGTTGCTGTGCTACTTCGAAATATTCTTTTATTTTCTGAATAGTATTTGTTGCAGCATTTTATGTATTTAACAAATCCAGAATATATATAGATAAACGGCGAATCCGAAATTTCTTTGCCCGATCGTCTTTATTGTATCTTTCGGTTGAGCAAGGGTCCAATCCATCAGCGTATGTGATACCAGATAAAGTTCCGTAATGTAGATAATGTGAATATAACTAAGTTATTCATGGACTGTACAGTTCTGTTGTACTTGTACACCTCTATCGTTGGGTTTTACACTCCATGGGTTGTTACGATTTCTCCTTTTATTTTTATGTTGTGTTTGCTTATATTATGGGGCTCGTGCGTGGGACGACATGATAAATTGGTTCTTGCTTCACTTTTTTCTCTACAACAGGCTCGGCGTAGACGAGGAGTTATTACAGCCTTATCTACTTTAAATTCTGATTTTAATGCGTATTAGTGGGACTCTGTCAATTGGGTTATTTATCGGTGACTTGCTTTATCGTGCTTCTTAAATAACCTGTCGCGTTGAAAGCTTGGCCTTCTTCGTGTAATAAATACTTTTTATCTAAAAGGAAGAGGGCAATAGCTTCTTTATTACAACGATAAGTTTGTGTTTATTCGACGTAGACGTATTTAGACTTTCGAAATTTGGTTTTATTGCTCCAAGGGACCGTCTTGGAATGTTCGGTGGAGGTGGAGAGATACGTAAATTGAATTTTGAATTAATAATACGCTCGCCTTCGCCTGGCCTGTTCTTGTGTTGGGATTCGTTAAGGGCGTGGCGCCTATCGCGGTTGTAAGACTCAACGATACACCTCACTATAAACAAATAGGCTATGTCTAACTTACTGAGTGGATGCATTTTATACATAATAAAAAGCATAGGTTTAAATATTTGTTTGTGTATGTCGTGAGGCATGAGTTACACGCTCGCACACTATTTTTGTACAATAAATACCGTGTCCTGATATTATTGGTGTTGTTTTATTTGACTTTGATTTATGCTCGTGAAATCGACGCGTAGTCGAATCGATTTATGTTATGTTTCTCGTTTTGTATTCGTACAAACTATTATCGTCTTTACATGGTGTGTACATACCGCGATGTATTACGTTAATCGTATTTAGTAGATAACTTTACACTCGTACATACATATTTATACAATCGTTAATGTTGATATAAGTATTGACGCAATAAGGAAACAATTGGTTAAAGTTGACGTAGGGCGGCCGTTATCATATACAAAAATAGTACATATGTATGAAACGTTTTTGGACCATTTATCGATCAAAAAACGTAGGTATAAATAAATTAAACAAAAAAATAGTTTTCAAGTTACGGAGCTTGGAAATTGAAATAAGTGACAAAAATTTATTATTATAAATTTTCATACAAATAAGTGTTTTTCTATTCAATCGCCGAGAATCTTTATATTTGTTTTGCTAATAAAATGTGTAAAAATAAAATGTGTGTGTAAAAGTTGAGTATCTAATTTTTATAGATTATGCGGTAAAGTTTATAAGTACGAATATTATGGAATCGCCTAATCGTTTTTTCGCTGTCGAGGTTAGCTGAAAACTTAAAAACACATTTGGTAAACACGGCGCGGTTTACGTAACCCGTAAAAGCGACTTTCTATTGTGTCGAACAGCTGTCGGTTGGTTACGCGTCTTCCATTGTGCTCTTATTTGTAAACAGAAAATGTTTGGCGTGAGCCAAGAACGGTGGGCGATTTACATTTTGTATTTTGAGAAAATTTTGTCGATTACTTAATTTTCATTATTCAGACATATTTGCAGTGGATATAACGAATTACTCTCTCAATTTTAATAATTAAAATATGCAGTCGTATATTCTCCGCAATTTAAGTATGTCAAGCTAGGGTGATTGTATGATTTTCTTGATAAAATTTATTCACATTAATTCAATCACGGTGTAATTATCTTCTTTAACGTCTGAAGCATCTGTAGATTCAATATGCACTCACATTTAATTTTCTTATCATTAGCACTGTGAAATTAGTGATATCGGACGGCGCTATTTTAACCAACTTAGGCCGATAGATAGACAGTTTTGAGTATGACTGGAGTTTGAGTTCGGTGTTAGAACTGTCAGATTTAATACATTTTGGACAGTTGTGAATTATGGATTTTAATTATAAATTAGCTTAACTCCTTTAACTTGTACCAATGAACTGAGTACGTCAGCGTGTGCAGAACGTTCTGTACATATGTACATAGTTGGCGTCCCACAAGGACACCGCCTTGGCCAATGTCACGTCGAATGTTTTCTTTGCCGTCTTTACGGACGTTTTCATGAAACTGCGCAAGCGCCGAAACGGTCGTTTTATGTTTCTTTTATTCTCTATTATTAGAGTTTTACGGCGCTGTTTGCGAAACTCTACGAACGGCTCTTGAACGATTAAGATGATTAATTGTACTAAGACGTGGAGACCTTCAGAATTTTGAACGGAAAAGTTAATGTTTTATTTTTCTTTGTTCGAATGGTTTGGTTACAACCAAACTGTATCTTGCTTCATATTTGTATCTTGTAAGTATATTTAAAAGTCTATTTGGGGCATACACAGATACAATAAAAGCTTCGTTCTATTCTATAGTTACACAAAGGGTCAATCTAGAACAAATATTTGGCTGTACTCCTTGGAAGCTCTAAATGAGTTTCTACTCAATGTTTTAACTCGGTACTATTCAAATGCATTGTATAGTATATCCAAAGTGCAATATGTGATAAATGGGATCAACCACATTGTAAAATTATTTAGAACTTACTAGACCTGTCGCTTTTTTCTATGACATTAGCCTTCTGTTTTATCTTAGGTACAGGTAATCATTTTATATCTTTAGTACAAAGTTCTGAATAATAAATTCACCTACAATACATCATCGTGTAAGTTTGATAACATTATCCTTGAGTGGATTTATTATAGGAGATCGCGGCCGAGCCGCCCGACGCATTTACGATAGATGGAGAGACAATGACCTATTTGAATAAATTCGTCATTTATTGAAATATAAGATATTAATTTGTACCTCAGTTCTTTTCGTTCAAACCAATCGACATTTATTTAAAAATAATTTATAGGGTTGTATTGTACTGCATTACAAGTAAGTACATACTTTTTAATATCAGTAGCCAGCGATAATTTAAAATAATTGGACGTAAGTATAGCCGAAAATATAAAACTATATACACTATACACGCCTCATTAAGAATGAAATTTTGTGAAGAACTACTTGACCGACTGTAGTAATTTTATCACTAAAATATTAATTTCGAGTACACTGCACAGTGTGCAATTGTAAAGATTGTGAAAAAAACGTCAAGTACTTTTTTTAAACTCACCCTTAATGACTCTTCTGTATACTTTTCTCGATGTTAGACCGTACCTAAAGTTGAAGTTTGCCGTTTATGTCAGACTGAACTTAAAACCTTTTTTCGCGTTACATAAGTTTTACGACACGTTACAGTTTCGCAGCCGACATTATTCCAGTTTTATTGCTGCGACACTCGTTACACGACACGTGTTAAAATTATTACTATTATGTGAAGTTATGACTTGCGCTACAATACTGCCTGACGTCAAAGAGATGGTTTCGCTGCTAAAATGATGTAAAAGGCTAGAAATGATGGCGTTAAAGCGTTTCTTTGTAGCATTCTTTTTCGCCAAGAGATTATTCCGTAATTATTTAAAGCCGGTACAGACGAGAGAAGCTCTGGTAAATAATAATGCGGCTCTTATGGTGTTTATCCAAATTGTCACTCTTGAGCTTTCGTGTGTCTTGATCTCGATCTACTGTCTTAGTATGACGATAACTTGAGAGTTGTTCTTCGATTGTGGCCTCACACTCTGCTCAGCTACGAGTCCTCTACTTTTGTTTCTCAACTCTGTAAACACTATATTTCATTTCAAAGGCTTAGTAATCCTCAAAAATATCGTTTTGTGGATCTAAACTATCGTAGTTGGGTTCTAAAAATAGCGTAGCATATACCTACAGTAGCGTAGCAGGGGTTTAAACCAGCGTAGCAGATAATTGCAGGAGCTTAGCAGAGATCGAAAGCAGCGTAGCAGATATCTCCAGAAGTTTAGCAGATATCTGAAAAAACTTATGAGATATCTGTAGAAGCTTAGCAGCGATATAAATTAGCGTAGCGGGTATCTAAAGTGATATAACAGATATCAAACATTGCGTGATATTTTCTTAAAATCTGTAGCACCGTGCAAGTACCGCGTAGCAGATAATAAATAGCGTAGCATGGAAGGTACTAGTACAAGTACAACGTATCATTGCTATTGTGGCTTTTTTCAATTTTCCTAGGAAATCAAAACATAATAGATGTTACTCTAATGGAACAGTTCGCAGAATACAATACCCATATTCGAGACACGTGGCGCATGACCTTGCCGGTGCAGACGCTGCGTCGTATGTAATGTGGCTAGCCAAGAGTGCAAACATGCACGCAGCTAATACACCATGACAGACAACACGTGGGGAACACGTACAATATTATATTAGTTGGTCAGTTGTTACGTTCCTAGGAGTAACGAATGAAATCAGCTTTACTTATTAAAAATACACATTGGGAGACGCCTCTGTCTAACACCAACAAACAACAGTGAACTGTTAAAGGTTGATGATTGATGATATGAAGTCAAAATTTTAGGAGTAGGATAAATTCTAGTCCGGTCTAGCTTGTTCTTGTTCATAAATAGTATACAATTAAATCAACAAATCCATAGAGCGATATTCTCTTTCGATTTCTATTTTTTTTTAATAAATATCCAGCGAAAACACACCTATTAGGTATTTGTTTTAAATTCTTAAACTAACAGCATTTTAACTCTAAATAGTTGAGGGGTATCTAAATGACTATATACTAAAGTATAGACATGCATGACTGATCTTTAAAAACATTCTTTGAAATAAATATACGATCTAGAGCGACTTATGTAAATAAGCTTTAAGCCAGGGTTAGTTTCTCGGGAGGCGGGGTAGAAAGCCGGCGTGCTTCCGCTCGGAAGTTTCTCCCGGCTTTCACTCCACTCGCCAGCCACCGCTCGCCATTGCCACCCGAGATATAACGCCCACCTCTTAGATTATAAATACTATAGATGCCAGTTAATCGCACTAGAAATGGCACCACAAGAGTTGCACTAAAAAGAGTGCAATCTCGAAAACAAATACAGTAATGCAGCTACATAGAAGTGGTACTGGATATTTGCCGCATATATCCGGATCGATGGGCCCGGATGATTACAGATTGGGTGCTACTGGACGGTCACCGACGTAGGGGTAGACCCCGGCGTCGAGAACCGATAGAGACAGGGATGGATAATTGAACGAGCCATATTAGTACAGAAGAGGGTGATCTTTGCTGCCTAAAATAATTTTCCTTCACAAAAAGTGCAATTTTGCGAGAGTTGTCATAAACTTTTCTGACTGGTAAAGTGTTACTTTTACAGCTTTTCAACGCCCGATTAATACTATAGATAGATGATAGGTAAATGCGCTGGAAAGGGACGATAAATATTGCACTAGAATGTCGGATAGTGCAATCGCGCTCTCAGTCGTCATTATTTCTGACTGTTCAAAATGTTGCTTTTGCATCTTTTCATCAACACTCACTTCGCCGGACTATGCGATGTTTTAGAGCAATTATCAGTGGCTTTGCATCTAATATTTATAATCTAACGCCTACCTCGCAATATTAAGCGGCGATGAAGATTAGATCCGCACTTTCTTATGTCTGTGTGCAATCTTATTGCGTTCTGTGGTGAGCAAAGTGCTTAAGGCGAGGTGTTGGGACGTTTTTAAGTTTTTCGATGAAGGCTACGGCACTAACTACTGAAATTAAAGGCCTGAAAAAAATATATATCAATCTTGGGGTATCTATTTAGGGACTGTTGGCTCCCGAAACACGATTGGACAAACTTCGCTCGATAGAAAAAAATCACAAACATACCCCTTTCCTGTCTTTTCACTCGAGTAGTGTGTCTAAACTAAAACAGTTATTCATACAAAATATATATCAAAATGTAGGTTATTATAAATAGAAGAGCTTGATGAGATGAAAATCTGTTGTTTGTAACGTTTTTTTTATACCAGGCAAAATTTAAGAAAAAACACAATTTGTATAAATACAAATGCACGGCGCTACGAGCTTCAGTGCGCCGCTGGGCGCTGTCGAGGTCGGACCTGTATCGATTTTTGCCAAATGTTCCACTTTGGTCTTTACCTGGAATGCTCCCACGATCGTCATAACGTAATAAAATAATACGAGTCGAATTTGGTCACACCTATACTTTAAGATTATTAGTTTACTAATCACGGAATGATTGTGCATCGTTTTGAATAAATAAAAGGACTCATAACCTAAAACAGATATTCCTTAACACAATAGATTTTTCGCGAACCATGTTTTTGAAGTCATCATATTACACGCGACACGAACACCAGTGTCGAGTGTCGTATATTGGGAGCGAGCAGTGGTCTGATAATTGCAGATGAAGACAAGTCGGCTAACATTACAGTGGGGCTATAACATTACGGTTCTCAAAACGATCAAATCAAACCATGTCATAGCGGCCGTGAAAGGGACAGTGCTATTGCATTGGTATAGCGGCGTCTCTGGTTGGCGCGCCATGACATGGTATAATTTCATCGTTTTGAGAACGGTAATAGGGGGGCTGATCAGTAACTTCCAAATTGACCAAAGTGGAACAGGCCAAAACAAATGACTATTGACGGTGATTTGTCCCACAGAGCAAACAAACAAACAGCAATCGAACTTAAAATAGTTTATACGTAGTTGCTACTTGTAAAACTATGTACAGTGAACATCACATAAAGTTTGCCACATTTTACTCTACGCACACTCGCACAGTGATAATAAATACGGGCCAGATTTCAATAGCTATGCAAGAGTAGCTGTGGTTTGTAATGTGGTGTGCGATATATACCTGTTTTACTCTAAGCACAGTGATAATACGGGCCAAATTTCAATAGCTACGTAGTTATAGACTGATTCAATATACACTGTGCCTACTTTTAAAAGTACAGTCAACAGCACATAATGTGTGTCATGTTTTACCCTACGCAGTGATAACACGGGCCAGATTTCACCATCACTGACGTCACACCTGACACCAATAATAATACTTACCTAACATCACGTTAAAAAATTCGTCATTTATTTAGTTTTATTGATACACTTGACAGTTTGTCACTTAAATTTGTCAAAGACAGATTTGTTGTAATGTAATCTCTATGGTTATTACCATTTTTTATTAAATCGCGTGAAAGTACTTTCAAAATATATTCCCCTAGCAAATAATTTGATTATTCCAATTTTTCACTTTTATTGATTTTGTTACAACAATATTACCTAATTGACATTCCTATTATAACAGGTCTTTTTTTCCGTCAGATTAGTATTAACATAGTATTTTATTCTACTACGTCATACTATCATACGTCAATATAAATAACTTAAAAAATAATTAAAATATATAACCTGTAGACGCGAATTTGATTGCACTGAACCCACTCCGGACGGTCGGTTTAACGTATGTCTGCTTATGACCTTCCGTATTAATAAATACGTTTAAAAGTACAAATTGCTTTACTTTATTGTCAACTAGCTTCTGCCCACCACTTCGTCTGCGCAGGATTATAAATTATAGCCTATGTGTTATTTTGATGTATAATATGAGCTATATTATTGTAAAGTTTCATTCAGCAACATCCATCCATCCATCCAAACTTGCGCATAATATTAGTGGGTGTGGTATGGGATAGTCACGAGCACAGCCCGTGTTAGGGCCAGTGTAGAAGTTGAAGCCTGGTTGCGGCGAGAGGTGAACAGGAGGGGTGATGATGATACGGTTCCGAGTTGACATAATGTGCGACAACATTTAGTATAGACAAAAGTTCAAGATTGAAAGAAATATTTTCCGACAATCGCGAAAATTGAAATAAGTAACTCCGAAGCTGTGAGACTTGGGATATCCCTCATCATCAGTCTATTTATATTGCCCCACTGCTCGGGCACAGACCTTCCCTTACATCGAGGGAGCTCGGGCCATAATCCACCACGCGGGCCCAGTGCGGGTTGGCGGATTTCACATGCCTTAGATTTTTTCTTCTTCTTCTTCTACGACATGCAGGTTTCATCACGATGTTTTCCTTCACCGTTTTGAGAGCACTCGGTAAATGTACGTAAGTTTTTCCGTCGAAAAAAACGAGGATAACTCATTGGTACATGGCTGCCCTGGCTGGGAATCGAACCTGGGACCTCCATATTGCAAGTCCATTGACCCAACCACTGCGCCACCGAGCTCTGCTGGGATTTCCCTATTTGGCATTAAATGGGTCGATAATGTTGGCACCGACAAGTGGACTTCGGTATATCGTCTATCCGTGGGACATTCTGTATAGGTATTATTATGGGTAGCGAGCTGTGACGTCACAGTGAGGACACTGGTTACGCTTACTCTGTGTACCTGCGCGAGTAATGACCCCGATCAATGCGCGTCATCCCTCTCTCGCCCCTCCCTCGCCCCGCACCTCACCCCCTCACTAGGCTCAAATGGCCCAATGGCCTCGCCTTAAGCCGTTTCAATGTTTGTTAACAACAGAAAGCTGTTTTCTTGTATAGTCGACAACACATCCAACACTTGAACAATTTCAACTCGCATGGTTCAGACAATAAGATCGATACATGGTTCACTTGATGAGCTTTCGACTGATCTGAAGGCTTTCGAATTCTGCCAATCTCGAATTAGAATACTGTTTTATTTAAACGCATATTAAATCTGATCACAAAAATGTTTGGAGTTTTAATGTTTTAACATGGAATTAGTCAAAGTTACTTCAAAGTTTATTTTGAAATTAGATCCCTACAAAATATTTTTTTACGCTAACCTGCCAGAAGCTTTTTGGACTTAAGAAATCCTGAATTATTGCTGTCATTCAGGTCTCCCTATTTTTTATTGTAATCGTTTTAAACATGCTATTTATCAGTGTTTAAGAATGCATCGTATTCGTATTAAACAGAGAATAAAAGTGGTCCAAGCAACTTCATCAATCATCACAAGGGTTAACAGAGGACTTTCAAAATCATTAAGTCAACGGTACTGATATTGTACAAAGACGAACGTCCCGTCATAAAAGATGAACAAGATTAATATTATCTTACAAAGCCGAAAATTTAAGAAGCATTTAAGACTTTTGCTGATAAATCGACATACACTGGCTCAATGGTTGTTGACCCTTAACGCTGTTGTAGGTGTCGCTGACGTCACATCACTTATTACACTTTTGAGAGTTATATGTAATTTATTTAAGTTTTATCAAACCTATATGTAAGGAGATCTTTGTACGTATAATTAAATAGTCACATAGCTATGTAACTTCCCGATAGCCGAAATGAGGAGGGTAATGTTTTTCCAAAGTGTTTGTAGGTTGGTTCTGTTTTTGGCCTGTAACTTATAGGATTTGATTGCATTAAAAACAGTATTTTTGGTAAATCATTCACTTGTTACATGATTTTTGGTGCTGTGTGCAGAATTTTGTTCTTAATTAGGTACAGTCACTTATGATTTATGACAGAATATTGATCAAGTTTGAACAACATGCGTTGCGATATCGACTTGTATTCAGCGACAGCTCTCGTCCCCCTTAATTTTCGACAAAACAACTTGTAAGTGATCTTCATTTGTCACATTGAAATATCTACGTAATGTTGCTCATTCAAGATAAATGAGACGGTCAGATGCATGAAGGAAAAAAATTTCGCCGCGCTCTTTGGATAAAGCGTCAAGTACCTATATTTTGTCACTTTCTTGTCACTGTCACTCTCATACGTCAGAAAGAGACATCTGTTTTTACATGTTCCGACTTCTATTGAAAATTCAAACAGTGGAGAAATGTAAGGAGCAAGAACGGAGTATGCATCGCAGGATGTAATACTATGGCTTACTCCATAGGCCCGTTCCTTAATTCATGGTCAGATGAATATTCTAATTTAAAACAGCTTACTGAATGCGGCGGAGTTCGTCGGACGGGGAATGAGCGCGCAAATTATTATGAAGGGTTGTTGTGAAAAAGTTTGCTTTTGTACGATTTATAGCGGCAATTAATCTCGAGATGGTGATGACGACAATTTGGCTCCGGGCAGAAACTACTGTTGCATTTGTTTTAAAAGATAAATTGTCAATGTGACCGCCTCCTGTAGAGATCGTTGACAGGAGACAAAACGCTGGATGTTTTGTGTTGATGTTAACAAAAAAATCGACACCCACACTTTGTAAACAAGCAACACATTAATATGTAAAAAGTATGTAAAACTTTATATTAATGGTAGGATTTACCTATAATCTAATGTGCATGAAAATATTGATGTATTGGTGATGAACCGAGATTCAATTCAAATACACTTTATTGTAAATAAAAAAAACAATTACAAAACAACAATATAAAGAGCATGTACAATTTTGGCGCCCTTATCGCTAAAGCGATTTCTTCCATGTGTGTTTGCCGGGATCACGCAGATGGAAATCGTCACTACATACCCCTTCGTTTCCCGTAAATAGTGGTAGGCGAGATCCTTTTTTTGCCCCAGGTAAAACACGTTTACGTGTACCACCACGCTCCCGTTGATTATGTCGGGCTCGCCGCCCTAAAGGGACGGAATACTAACTAAATTTCCTGGGGTTTCCACCTCGTGCCATTGTTGCCGAGCCACGGGAACTGCGATACATCCGTGACCCACAACTCTCGCTGGCCAATCCGTTAATCTCTTCATGCACGCTCGTTGGTAATATGTAGTAGACTGTAGAACACACTTTGCCTTTTTTTTTAAACATCACTAATAAAATACGTGTGACGTAACTTCCTAATGAGATTGATGAGAACACTTTTGACAAGCAACCGACATAATAAAGATGCTCAAATCGCATTATAAGTATCGTTCTTTTATTAACAGTTCTGTGCAGTCATCTAATGAAGTATTCATGGCTGCAGCATCATGGGATCTGAACACTCGTTGAATCCAATCTGATCCGGTTTTAATAACAAATCACCGAGCCCTTTGTGCGACGGATTATAAAGAATTACTCGCCGTTTTATAGTAATACCTTCCTGACGATTTATTTGTTGTACGTAACACTGTGATTGTGATTTATATTCTGTTTGTATTTGCTAGCCTTTCAGTTTCAATTTGTGTAATTTCGCTCATATTTCACGTTGATTTATTTGTAGTAATTGTTACTGTTATTAAAATTCTGAAAAACGGGTTGCCTATAGCAGCTTTTGATTTTTAGCTTGATCAACTACGGCCTTCCCCCTTCTTCTTCTTCTTCTTCTTCTTGACGCGGGCTATTTTCCGCACTTGGCCGCATGAGTGGCAGCCATTGTGCGTGAAAAGGTGCAAAACCGCACTAGTTGAGCCAGCCCAGCTCCCTCCAGAACGCCAGCAGCCTGCGGTTGCCACATGCGGCCTGGGGGATCCTGGGTTGTTCAGGATCTGAACTCGTTGTTCTGCCAGCCCTCCGGCCTGCGTCATCACGTGGGCCGGTGTTTCCTAAGCCTCTAAGCATCCCCTGCAAATTGGACTGTCGGTTATACCCATATTGAACAGGTGTTTGTTTAGTGGACAGTGGCCTTCCCCCTTACCATGAACTCTTATAGCAGGATTACTTCAATAATACTATGTTATATTTTCGTACCATGATGATCTTAAAGTAAGCTTATTAAGGACGTCATGGTACGAAATAATAAAGAATTATTGAAGGCATCCTGATTAAAGAGTTCATGGTAAGGGGGCTGGTCAGTCAGAGCAAATATTTGTAAACATTAATCATTCAATCTAGTTATGAAAACAAATAGTTATCAAAAACACTTGTCTGACCCTGTAGTTTGTAATGGTTGTAGCTGCAGATTCGAATACTTAACACATCTAATCTTTTCTTTAGGCACATAATTTCACAATGTTTTTAAAAGCAAATTTAAAAAATGAACGGATATTTTGAGAAATTGAGCTTTAACGGTCTTTAAACGTAGCTGCTCGTATTTCCCCCCCCCCCCCCCCCCCCCCCCAAGTTGTCTATTTGTCGCATTCCGTGTCATTTATAGTTTTTTAATGATCCTCACAAGGATAATTAGCATAGAAGTAGCATGTTGAATGTAAATCGCTCTACATGAGCCGTCACAGTCATGTTTAGTTAAATCATCACATTAATCGGTCGTTCGCACCGATTAATTTGTCGTTTGTTGTATTTATTAAGACAATTAAGATTACGATGTTGTAGTAATTTGTAATTAACAATAAATTTTAATATCGGCATTTTGATAAGCCATATGACGAGCCTGATTCATTAGTTCTGATTAAAACATATAGGTAGGTATTAGGTATATATCTACGTTATTATAAAGGTAAATTGATGATATAAATTCATATAGCTTATGACGTAAATATGGGGAGGGAGGAGGCTCAAGACAGGGACCAAAGGAAGACCTACTAGCAATGGTACGACTTATAGGCTACTTTAAAATACGAGGTAATTTCATTGCACGACCTTTTTAAAAATTATATTACTTCACTTATATTCGTTGAATAGAATAAGAATTCCTAGTAATAATAATAATAATATGTCTCCGTGCAAGCCTTTCAAAGGACCGGGTTTTCTTAAACCCGTGAAACCTAGAGAGATACATAATAATAATAATAATAATGTCTTTATTTCAGGCGTATAACCCACACACATAATAGTAATAGTTACTCGTTCTATAGGCATCAATAAATAGAGAGTAGGAACGGTTGTTAATATCTCTGGTACAGTGCACCGAGCAGCGGACGTCATTGGTGCGATTTCATAATTTTCACCGAGCAGTTTTCTATGGGCGCGGGCCGATAAAGCTGTTCCCGTCGTCGGAGAAAGCCGATAACGTTGTATTTCCCGATGTTGCACCTATGCGTGCGATTGAAGACATGGGAGGAAGCGGTTGCGATTATTATGAGGGTTCAAATGTTGGTTAATCCCAAAGGCCTATTCTGGCGTGCGTGTTTTTAGAACTAACCTAAATCTGTTAGGTCTAAAAATGGTGACTTACTTTCCTTCACCAAATTTATTATAAAAAGGATGCTACTACGTTTAAAGCTTTTAAAGTTAGCTTAAAATTAGAAAACACACGACCGAATCGCCCCTAATCAAAGGTATTTTGTTAATAATCAATATACAAATACCCTTGAAACGACTTTAACTGATCTGAACGATCTCGAAATAGTCATGCTAAATAGACATACTCGTATAGCTTTTTGGGATTAGACCCTTCAGTACAAAACAGACCAACGAGTAACCGGCTCGAACGTATCAATCTACAAATTAAACATACTGACAGCTGAGTCTTTGATCTCAACATTAACGGGTGTCTGTGAAATGTAGATGTTGAGTCTAAGCTTCCTAGTTCCTTTGATCCATTTATGTGCCCTGCTGTTCTATTTGAACGTCAATGTAATGATTCTATTTAGTTTATTATTAGGTTTCCTTAATTTATTTGACTTCTTTTGGTTCATTGGATCTTTGCCCCTGACATCAAATAGCGTTACTTCTTGTCTTGCCCTTCTGAGTTACTTCAACAGTCGAAGGTCTTGTTTTGTCTTTCTTTTCTGACAAGAAGGAAGCCCTAGTTGATTACTTGGTTTTCTTTATCTTGTCGTTCTAGTTTCACAGCTAGTGTAGTTGTTGTACTTATGGCTAGTTAAGGCAAACTGTACGTCTCTTCAAGAAGGCTTGCTTTATCTTCGCCACTATCAATTTTGCCATCAAATTCCTTTAAGCCTACTATAATAAAGCCACAACAGCCCAGTGGGGCAATCGGCGCAGGTTCGATCCCTACATGTAGCTAGACTATTCTAATCTTTTAGCTTAGTTGATTGAGGGGAAGAGGCTAATTGGCAGAAGAAGAAAATCATGGCTCCGCAACATAAGGGAGTGGACAGAGATAGCCAGCGTGGAAAGCTTTTCCGTCTGGCTTATCATAAGGAAGATGCCTATGCTGGGCTGACGGAATGAAAGGCTCAATAGTGGAGATGCACCGAAAGAAGAAGAAGCTTAATTGAAGTGTTGAGTAGAAAATAATAATGTGAAAACATTGCTATTGTTCTTTTTTAAGTTATCCGTAAAAGAAAATTACATATCTTCGTTTTTAAGAAGCAGTAAGCATGATAATTGAGAGTCGATATTATAATCCTTCTTGTTCACAAATCGACATAATAATAAAGTATGTATACCCTGACACATTTAGTTATATAAGACAATCAGCTCTTGGATTGCGGCGCGGCCAATGACACTCGCACGCAGCTGGTCGTCGATACGAGAGCGCTGAGAAAGTTGCTCCGGTCTCCCGCCGCGATTGATTCTGTCACACCCGTTGCGTCGACTATACTACACCAACTGTATACTAATATATATAATCCTTAATTGAACCATAAACCAATACTAGAATCTGTTATAGAATGTTGTGCCTTATCTTAAAGAATGAAAACAATATATGAAGATATCAGATAGCTTCTTGGCAAAGTCGATGGAAAGAGATCGCGTGGAAGGTCTCCGAATTGTTAGGCGGATCAAGTTGATTGATGAGAAATTGAAGGAAATGTTTGGTTGACAGCAAATACGACCTTCGGTATTGAAGAACATGACTAAGAAGATCTGAAGGTGTAAGGAACGTACGATCTAAGATAGACCTACAACATTCACTATTCCTTGTTGGATTTATCTCGTAGTTGACTACAAGATAAGCAGTATGGCAAGATTATTGTAACTTATCCGTATTTAGCACACCCTTTGGAATGTTCACTTGCTACAGTAATTTATTGCAAATCAAGCATATAGCAGTAATAGCAATTTAATTGAGTAGTAATAAATTAATCAGCATCAGCATGTATTAAACACGGTAAGGTAGGGCTAATTTGCAATGGTTTCCTATAGTTCGATATCGACTGTATACTTACATGAAGGTTCGAACGTCTTTCTTTCTATATGGTTAAAATATAAATGTAAAAAATCGATCATTGGTTAACCGGTTAACTCGTGTTGTAACCGGTTGTCTTAATACCTAAAACACAGTTGTTCCTTATGGATGAGGAAAAATAATGTTATTCTAAAAGCGTTCACACAATCAAAAACAGTTTTTATTGTACGATCCTGACGGCCGGTTATTCGGTTACTTTAACCGGTTGCATTCCCTTGTAGTAATGCACTTAGGCTGTATCGTGCTATCAGTCCATTCGAAGCTAGCCGCGCCCAGGTCAGAGCCTCAACCATTATTAGCTTACGTAATAACATAACAGTTTAATCAAATACAGTTAGCGCAGTTTCCATATAAAATTATGGCTTTGTAAAGGGACTGGCCCCGTAAATGTACTCAGTCATGGTTCGCGTGTGTACACATCATAAATTATGTTGCCACTATACTCGAATTCGAGGGAATTCTAGACATATAATATGTTATACTGATTATACTATACATAGCAACAAATTAAAATGCCTCAACTGATATACAAATTGATGCTGATGACGTCAATATAACTGAAACAATACAGTCCACTGTACCGATTTATGTTCTACGACATAAGTATTAAAATCCTACTTCAAATATAATGTATTGCCGGCGATACACAGAAGTTTAGAGAGTATATTATAGTTATTAGAAAGGAAATGACTAGGACTATTTTTGTAACAAAAGATTTTATCGACAAATTGGTCGCTAGCGTGGGAGTTCGTGCGAAATTCTATTATTACCTATTTACGGAAAAGGATCGTGATAATCGTGATCGAAACAATAATTCGATCAAAATCTAGTTTGCACCATAAGTGGAATGAAATTCTGATCCATGACGGAAAGAATAGCGATTTGAAGAAAGTCCGGTAGCTTTTTAACTGAAGAACCCTCATACTAGGCTAGTACGACCAGGAGGTAGAGATCGGTGCGCCGTGGAGCTGTCAAACCAATGTCAAACGCCTGGTAATAACGCCAGTTTGACAATTCAACGGCCAATCCCTGCGCTGCGCGTGTTCCCCAAACGCTGATTGATATGAGGAATAACCATTATATTTTTTATTAGGCTTGTGTTTCAACTTGAATTTGAAAGCCCCAATTACGACTTTCAGACAGGCAAACGGAAGTGAAATGTTTTCAACTATCGTTATTTTAAATCAAAGAGAGGGAGACAAGCTCACGTACAATACCGTAGGATAAGAAGAATTATTCACATTTCTCCTGAATAGTGTAGCAACAACTGACTCGTTACTTCTATTATCCTATAGCTAGGTTTCTTAAGGTGATGTTGCCCTCTTTATTCTTTCCCTGCCTAGTGCTCGTATCTACTATTAAAGTAACTGAAGTTTACGCATTAGCGTAAATCGAATAGAAATACGCACACGTCTCCTGACTCCTGGCCATTAGTCGTATGCACGTGACGCCGGGAGCCCTTCCTGACGCGTGTGGGATTTATAAATGGTGGCCGCGTGACTTTTTATTGAGATTTGTCTTGTCACTTCCAGAGTGAAAGTCACGTATCTTCGTTAGATCGAGACGGTTCAGTTGCTGATCGTTATTGATGGAATTCGTCTTGAAGACTTTTATACTTTGTTATTCTAAACTTGCTTTAAGTTTTAGATGTGTCTATACTTTGTACTTTGTTGAGTGGGTGGTGATAATATGGCGATCAGTCTCAACTAGTGAATAGATTCCGTATGTTCTACCATTTAGGGTTGACGACCTGAGATCGAATAATCATTCCTTTGGGATCAAAAATAGATTTTATCGATGGATAATATTAGATTATTTACCATCAACTAAGGTCATTGAAACAAGACATCAATATAGGAGCTTTATTTGATATCATGGTAGACTGTTATCTGACATTTATGTCGTATAAATATCTTAAATGAATTGCCTTAGGCATTGCGTGTTTGTGACCTAGAAAAGTTGGCTTACGTCTAAAAATAAGTTATAAACCAGTCACATATATCCATTTGTGTCTACATGGACTTTATTCGGATTTATTGTAGGATGTTATCTACGACCGTGTCAGGGACAGGTCTTGGTCTGTATAAATTGATAGTTTGCGGTCTTAATTAGACACATCGTTAAAAATTCATTAAAATCGACTATAATCATATCTCGAGTGGCGTCATATCTTTTTGATGTCAAGTTTTAAAAAACCCGGAAATACAGGGTGTAACGTAAAGGGTATATTAAGCCGAAAGAATACAAACGTACCCGACCTACTAAAGCTGTACACAGAGTTTTAACTTTTTAAAAAATAGTTGTGAGTTCCATACAAAACTTAATATTAATTATTTTAAGTCATTGTAAACGGTGCTTTTATTTAGGCGCGCTACTGCTGATAACAGTCGGGAGTAGTCGACCTTCTAAAAAGGTTAGGTATGGCCGCCTGGTACTATTCATTCACTATTCGCGAGCGGCGGCGTGCCGCCCGACCGCCGCCGCTCGCGCCGACTTCCGGCCTGCCCCACGGATGCACGAAGCAGCAACACACTCAAATGGTAGGTAATTATTTTATTAACGGGTTAAATAATACCTGACTATTGTAAAAAACAACATATTCTGACTGACCTGGATAATTTACTTGAATGTTGGCTGTAGTCTCCTGAATCCATGAAATCACATTTTCATAATAGGATTAATAGGTAGCCAAAATCACGTCACTTAATTTACATTCACAATCACATCACATCGCGGATAAACGTTACAGTGTTTAATGTAAAACATGGTAAAAAAGAACAAACGTGTCATTTAATTAAAGTTAAGTTTAGTAAATTGAAATTCAACCAACGAGGGAACTTCTCTTCCGCACGAAAACTTTGCAACTTAGATACATAATTCGAAATAATGAATGAACAATATCCGGACAAATAAAATGTTTTACTAAGTTATCTCACTTCCTACGTATTTCTCTTTCTCGCCATTACTACGATACTAACCGAGCGAAAAGGATAGCAATTTTTCGGCAGATATTTTGCAATTTGTTTCCATAATATTTACAGAAAGAGAAAGCATGCATTTGCACATTCTCTGTTGCACATTTTCGTGTGCGAAGTGCGAGTAAAGGAAGTGACGTCATTGCAGGGCAGGGTTCCGCAAACGGTAAATTTACAAGTAAAACGGTATAAAATGCCATCGAGAGCTAAAATTAAGTTTAATGGATTTTGAAATAAAACTCAGTGAATCATTTGAGGTATGTACCTAATACCTAGCCTCTATGGCTGACGCCTAGCACATAGTGACCGTAGGTAGTCGGATAAGTTTTAAAGACAGCATTCTCGAATAAAATAAGTTTGACATCTGGTAGATAACTAACATAATCACTGCACATTATCTACACACCTGGGGGATAGGATTGACATTTTTTCCTATTTTTCAACGCCCTTTTTTAATTCACTTGCTTTTGTTACGACTTATGTAGGTACCTTTCAACATACCGAGAAACCTCCGTAGTCAGTACACAACAAATGTTAACCACAATCAGTGCGTTTTATTGAAGGTCGGTGCAGGGAGAAGTGAAACAAGCCATTTATTTTAATATTCGCATTTATTTGTCAGTATCGAGTTCCAGTGCCCTGAGTACTTGATACTGACTTGAGAAACCGAGAGTTCATGATTTTCAAAACTTATTGCATTAAACATAAACAGTATTTATTGACCATTTATTTAAAACCACATGTAAAACCAAAACCCGCACAAGATATTTGCTCTGTGACCATTAAAATTCAAGACGTAATCAGTGTTTTTAAAGGTCATTTTTCTCTGTTTATTAATATGAGATCAAATCCAAGACCGCGGTTCGACCTTAACAAAATTAAAAATAAATTAATGTACGGAGCCCTGTGCGACACAATCCGCAACAGTTCATTCATTTACGAGGCATGTGTGTGTTAAACTTC
Organism: Tachystola acroxantha; assembly: GCA_963506565.1. Taxonomy (NCBI): domain Eukaryota; kingdom Metazoa; phylum Arthropoda; class Insecta; order Lepidoptera; family Oecophoridae; genus Tachystola; species Tachystola acroxantha. The sequence goes on along the minus strand of OY735879.1, from coordinate 3,255,500 downwards.
TATGTAGTTTGTTAGAGTTTTTTCAATACGTACGCTAGCGCCGCTACTTCTCTAGTAGTGAGTAGCGGAACTAAAAGTCCTACCAATCCCAATTTGCACGCAGATAGGACAGTCTGTTCATTCAAATAGGTACTAAAATGATCGCGTAGATTCCCACATTTTTCATTTTATCATGCGCTATTATCATTGGCATATTTTACTCGTGCGTATCATAACAAATGTAAATATTGAATGAATATCATGCATGAGTAGCATACATACATACATGTGTAGGTAACTATGTGAAATGATGTAATAATTAGACACTAGCAGATGTTTCCATGTGTGTTAAATTCGACTGAAATTTTTCTTTCATTTAAAAAAAGGCATAATCAAACTTAATTTGTTTTATTATTTTCTCCCACAGAGGCGTAGGTAGAAAAAATGTCTTATCCATTAATTACTTAGTCTATGTTACCAGGGGCTCAGAGGCGCTATTCATCGCAAGGTCGGTCATTGAACGGGGTCATTGCCACTACAGCAGCTGTTCTTAGGAATATTTTACACTTGATTTGACGCAAACTTTGTGATCGTATAACTCCTGCATACAATTTTTTCTGGACCTGGGCGTATTTTTCCCGTGTTAGGTGGCATCTGCCCTACCCGCTGTTTTCGGCTTATTATACCCTTTACGTTACACCCTGTATAATATCCATTGCATTGTTTTGGCCGTTTATAAAGTGAAGCCTTATAGCATTATGTTCAGCAGGAATTTATTTTGTTTTATTTGGTACACAATACAAATTACAATCATTGTATAATAATGGTATAAATAAAGAAATATCAGAATCTTAAATGTATGGTCTAGCTAGACAGTAATCCAAAAATACGTGTACACATTGAGATTTGTATAGCGTGGAACATAAGAGTGAATGCAGGCAGAGCACCGCTGACAAAACATCACTGGTAACACGTTGAACTTGATTAGATTGTCGTAGTTGATATTATTAACTAACAAGTTACAGTCTAAAACTTTGTAAATTTAACCTAACAAAACATGAAATACAGCGTAAGTTGTTACAACCCTTTGAACTTAAGAGAAATAAATTTCGCCTGAGGAGGGTAAGTTACCAAGCTTGACGAAATGTATCTTGTTAGTCAAGAGTAAGGCAAACAATTGGGTACTATCCAATATACTCAAAGTACTAAAACTTATCCCACAGTGTATAAAGCAAACATGTTAACTAGCTGTTGTGAGAAAGTCCAACGGTGCGTGTCGAAGGTTGGATCACTTACGCTGTAATGTAATACCAAATGTTATCTAAGTTCGACCCCTCTTACGTAACTGAGACATTAGTTGGAAGAACTTTAGTCCGATGTTCTAACGGCTTAAACATTGAGGAATTTCCGACCCAAATGAAGTGATTGAGCTTTTACTTAATCGGATTGTTGCTTCTTTCGAGTAACCTTCCTTGTCGTCAAAAGCCTAAAGGATTTATTTTTAGGCATTGGAGACTATTCACCTAGGAATTTAGATAATTCTGTCTCGATCTTGTGGACAATAATATGTATGATTGGAGTTTTACGGTCGCCTATTGAACGCTGTTAGGGTTGTATAAATGAACTTACCTACTTTTGTCTCCAAATGAGTAAAATTGTTAGTTCCTTTAGATTTGGCTGTATTGTTCGAAATAATGTGGAACTCACTTTGCGTCGCTGTAGCTCTTCTCTCTGAGAAACTCATGAACATCGAATAATCATCATCATCAGTCTACTTATATTGCCCCACTGCTCGGGCACAGACCTTCCCTTACATCGTGGGAGCTGGGGCCATGATCCACCACACGAGCCCAGTGCGTATTGGCGGTTTTCACATGCCTTAGATTTTTTTCTTTTACGGCATGCCGGTTTCATCACGATGTTTTCCTTCACCGTATTGAGGGCACTTGATAAATGTACGTAAATTTTCCGTCGAAAAAACCGAGGATAACTCATTGGTACATGGCTGCCCTGGCTGGGAATCGAACCTGGGACCTTGTATCGCTATGTCCATTGACCCAACCACTGAGCCACCGAGCTCTTAATATACGAGCGAATGATGATACTGATTTCTATTTTCTTTATTGGAACGGGCTCTGCTGTCTTAAATACAAGTATGTTTATACCTTGATTCTAACAATTCTTAGGCAGGGATTCAGAGCTGTCAAAATTAATAGCTTTTTGACACACTAACCTCGCGCTAAAAATTTTTATTTCCATCTCGATCTTAGCCACTATCATACAAAGCTGAGCTGAGACTAGTTTTGCAGCAACATGTCTAACTAAATCGACACTGCTAGCATCAGTCGTTGCTATCTGCAATATTCAGGTCACAAAACTATCTTATCATTTAAATCTAACAAATGTTCCCCTAGTAACGGGCTCTTTCATCCGTCGCCCGTTTCGTTTGAAGTGATGAGTCAGTCGACGGGAAAATGTACTCAATGAGCTGGTAAAATTTCCGTGTCATCAAGGGCGGGGTAGGTGACTGTTCATCTCTCAATGACGTCATCTTTAAATACTTCCCTTGTTATTTTATTTGATATGATAACCTTTTGGGCTTATCTACAAGTATCTGTGCATTAAGGCCATGGTTAGTGGATGGTCTGGTTATCTCTTATATTAACAAAACTGTTATTTTCAGGACAGATAAGATAATTTGCACAAAATCATCGTTCGAGTAAGTACTCGATTGCAATTCTTCGGTTGATTCGTTTTGAAATTCACGTAATTAACAGCAATAAATTGAAATTCTACTAAAATTGATTGCTTTCACTTTTTTTTTCGGGAAAGTTGTGAAGTTAATCAACTCAAGATTTGTGTTTATTTATTTAACTATTATAATGATAAGCGCATTTGGTTATAATTATCTATTCCTTGAATCCCTAAAAAATAATCTTGATTTTTATGATACTATAATAACTTGTCGAAACTGGAAGGATTATCGGTATTTGACCGCTATGACATTTCGAGCGGCTCATCAAAACGGGTGTTAATGAATTTAGTATGGACCTCAATCTCAATGATATATTTTATGTCTGATAACGGTCTAGGCTGTGAATATTTAGACATAGAGGTCTTTGATATAGTTTTATTAGACGTCGAACAGTGATCTCTTTCGTATGTTATATGAACGAAACGCGGTCGTAAACGTCTTGGGAGGAATTATGTCGTTACTCGTCTCTGATTCATGTCCCAAACGGGGTTAGTACAAGCAAGTATGTACAGTTAACAGCGTATCAAGGGTGACATACGGTCTAGATTGCAATGGGTTTTGTTTAAGTTGATGTCCTGTCGACTGCTAGTTGCTACATACACATTGTTGCCTCTAACGATGTTGCTAAATATTTCTAACTCCTCATTTCTAGATGTTTGTGAATATTTTGGTATTGTATTGTTTTAACAGCAATGACATTTTAGCTTACGTAGTTGGAGTGGTTCAGAAGAAAATTAATGAAGAAAAAATAAGTAAATTTAATTTTCTTTAAGAAAAATACAAAAATCTTTAATATTGGACTAAAAGTCGATAATGTTTTTAATAATTATTCGTTTTGCTAATTGTTATTGACTTCTTTTTCTATTAGGTTAGGTTAGAATTTTAGCGTAGAAATGTTCATGATTAGGTATTAACGATAACAATTGTTATAAAAAACATACTACTCACGACAGGCGTTATTCCTTCATGCCACAGTTAAGTTTTATGCGTCACTACTGCATAGTTACATTATCGTATTCTGGCTGACTGTGTACTTGGCGAAGGGCCTAATATTTTCGCTTCAAACTAGCTCACAAACAGTCATTTGCATAGTTTCCGGTTCCACACAGACAGGCTGACATAGACAAATACACTCTGTGTAGTTATGCAAATGCACGCGAACCATTGCCTTTATTTCAGGCTAGCCTTTCGCCACGCAGCGTTACTCCGTTCATTCAAGTGACCCGTTGAGACGCAGTATTTTCCACAGTTACAAATAAACTATTTTTTTCTGCAGGGGTAACGATTCTGGCGTGTGTTTTCTCATTTTGAAGCTGAAAATTACGTTTCTAAAAGTAGTGCCATCCTTTTCATTAGTTTAATGTAGGAAAGGGACGTAACGCATGAATGATAGTTACTAATAATAGTTATGTACCTACCTAGTTATTAAGTAATTGTGTTATCATTATTTTAAAAGATCTGCTGCTGCGAGTTTTTTTGCCACTTTTCTCCCCATCGTTGGCCACCTTTTCCTTGCAAAGTGGTGTAAATGTAAATTCCAAAAATATGTTGATGTGCAAAAATGTACACAACGTGCTTACTTGCAATAAAGAAATTTGACTAGGACTTTATCATTTTTTTTAAACCTGTAATATTTAGTTGACTTTTAAAATACGCACTAAATTCGAGTCATTTACCAATGTTACTTACCTCCCCCCAGCCCCCAATCAAGTTTGTTTATGACATTATCTCACCAAGATTATTGATTTCAACTCACATAAATAGGAACTGTACCTAGGTGCAGGACATTGCGTTATGTCTTCCAGGGACCCACCAAGCAGATCCACGGGTGGGTATAGTATAGTAGTTGTAGATTGGTTTTGTAGATTTCATTTCGAGGGATTTATATTATATTAGTGATGGATGAAGCATTTAGCAACACTGCCAGAGGCATTATTATCGTTCCTGTTCCATTAAGATACGGTCAGTAACTGGTCCAGTCTTGGAACATTAATCAGGAGGCGTCTTTTTGTTGACTTCGTAGACTCCAGAGCGAGCTCTTGCGCAGGAGCTTTGATTCAGCGTGATCGTCAAATGAAATCATACACGTAAATGAAACTCCTGAACTCATTAACGACTCTCAGGTGTACCCCTTATGTTCGACTTTACTCTCGTCTGTTTGAGTAGAATACCATAGAATACATTATAAAATATGTAAAGTTATCTATAGTTAAGTAGTGTGATATGTTAACGTCTCCATTTCTCAACGCTCCAAGGCTCTAGTACACTTGTTCGCATGACCGCATTACTTATCTAAACTGGATCGGCCATCGAACAAATCAAGGACATAGATTCGGTGGTACGCGTAGCGAATTCGTACATTTTCTGTGCCAGAGTAGCGATCGGCCTCGAACTGAAACTAGATTTATCGCTCGTAATATTCGTAGCACAAAATGTTTGTTATGAACGAACGCTCACGAGCGAAATAGCCACCCTCGCTTCCACACAGTAATTTATGACTTAAAAGCTCAAATATCTATTTTTGTTGCGTTCAGTTTGGCTCCGTTGATCAACATTATACAGGGTGCAGAAATGGTATAGGTAACTGAGCTATTATTGTCTTGGCACAAAACTTTTCGAATAAAAAAATAAAAATGGGCGCACACTTCGGTATTTTTGGGTTGCTACTGCAATGCCACAGCATACAACTCTGTGAAACGCTTACCAGGGTAATTGTTAATATCGAATGGTGTATGATTTAGTAGGTACTATCAATTTTCATATAATACCTAGATCAGCTGATCGGTACAGTGTATGTAAATACAAAAAATGCTTTTGCGAAAATAGAAAAGTCGTATAACAATAGTTGTTCAGTTACCGATACTGGACCTCCTTTCGGCTTACTAAATACCCTTTTCGTTACACTCTGTATAACTAGCTTTTCGCTTCGCGGCTTCTTCATCAGAAGTTTTAATTTTTCCGTGAAACTCGATGTTTTCCTGTTGTAAAGGGCAGTCTTACTACAGGATCATAGCCGCATTTGGTGTCCAATTGCAGAGAATAAATACTTTATAATCTGGCAATCAAATTGTCCCAACCAATACACTAGTGGAAACAGTAGCCTAATATTACAGCCTATAGTCGTATAAAATCACCTTAAAAGTTCTAGAATAGGTGGCATAACTGCTTCCATAAAAGTTAATGGCTGCTATTTCCACTGGTGTAAGAGGTTCTGTTCTGTATTAAAAAAAGTTATGCTGTTTCGAAATGTGTATGAAAGATGAAAAATTATGAATCACCTTCTCTTGTGGTTTAGTGACCAAACCTACTGTTAGAGTTGTTGAGGCCGCCCGTAGGTCTCTGGCATGCCCTGACGACTGTTGAGGAGCGAAAACAATTGCCACCAACTATACTGCTGAAAGCGCTCGGTGGCTCAGTGGTTGGGTCAATGGACTTGCAATACGTGGTACGAGGTCCCAGGTTCGATTCAGTTATCACGTTAGTTATGCTAAATTTTTTCGACGGAAAAACTTAAAAACTTACGTATATTTACCGAGTGCTCTCAAAGCGGTGAAGGAAAACATAGTGATGAAACCTGCATGCCGTAGAAGAAGATAAAATTCTAAGTCATGTGAAATCCGCCAATCCGCAGTGGGCCCGCGTGGTGGATCATGGCCCCAGCTCCCTTGATGTGAGGGAAGGTCTGTGCCCGATCAGTGGGGCAATATAAATAGACTGATGATGCTGAAAGGCACAGTGAATCACGCTAAGGCGCTGGATATTAGATTAGTCGTAATTATCGCATGTTTAACAAAATGCAAATCACGTGAATTTTGTTAAAACATGAGTTATGAACAGGCGGCGCTGTAGTGTGGCCCAAATACCTTTAAGATAATTTATTGCTATGATCAAAGAAACATTCCCATTAGCTACAAATTTGCTGTCTATTTGAAAATATTAATATGAGGTTTCCGAAGGCTATAAACATGGTATTAAATAGATTAATTAATACTTTTTTATTACGTTCCGTTCGACGAAAGAAGGTCGGACTGGAGTGTTTGGTTTGGATACCAATCAACGGAAGCAGCTTATTTCATTACGATAAGTGATGTTATTATGTTGTTATAGGTTTATATTGAATTAAAATGTGTGCTAGGTATTCATTTTTCAATTACCTACCTTACTTATTTAGAGTATCCGGTGTTTAGTGAACTTTTTAGTATAGGTCATGGATATTGTAATGTTACGAATTACCTTCAGAACGGTACCACTATAGCCAGTTGCTGTAAGTTCTCGCCAGCGAGTACCTTTCCTTAAGGCAAGAGAGAATAGGCATTTACTAGGCCCGCGTGCTTCATCATCGGCCTCATCGTCACTTACCATCAGGTGAGATCGGGGCCAAACGCGGGTTTAGTCAATCAATAAAAAAACAAAAACAAAAAAACCTAAATACTGTAGCGCCAAGTTCGTGGTTAGACAAGTAATGTGAAGAATATAAGCCAAGCTGGACAATTATATACATAAACTCACGCCTGATTCCAGAGACGATGGACTTCCATCTGTTGCGATCCTGGCACACAACTTTCACATCACCCACATTCATCAATATCTTCATGCACACTCGTCGGTTTGTCGAATGCATTTGGCTTTTTGAAACAACGCTGATCTGGTCGCCATACTTCCTCCTCGGCCGACCCTGCCATCAACTTTTGCAAACAAAAACAATTTTTTTTTCTAAACAAAGGTTGTCTGGAAGAGATCGCTTTAAGCGATAAGACCGCCAATTGTGATACTAACTGTATTAGCATATTTCTTTTGTGTAATTCCTTTTACTTTGCAATAAATAATATTTATCTTATCTTATCTTTTGCTCTATTTCTTTCGTTACTCTACTTTCATTCATTCAAGTGCCCAAACCAGCGCAACATTTTGAATCCTATTTACAACATTTTCTTTCAGACAAATACACAGGAAAAATACTAGTTGTAGACATAATTTGAAAACAAAGGCCGAGTATTGCGTGACAAGGCACAATTTCATGACATTGTGGTCGATTAGGGAGGTTTTGGGGATATCTCCACTGTTCTCCGCTCGGTAACACGAGTCGCCGTGTCATGTGGGCTCTTCACTGAAAGAAAAAGGTCGCTATAGCAGCTAAATTCACTTATATAGCGGTTGATTTCTTAGCTAAAAATAATTGTAAACATTTAGCTAGGATTACAAATAGGAAAAGCAGCAAAACACAAATTCAGTCTAAAGTTTAGACTCTAAACAATGTAGCTAATTCTAAACCTAAACGCAGCTGTCACTGTTGTTCATATGCTACATCGCGTAAGAGCGAGTGGGACGTCTAGCTTAGCAGCAACTAATATTAGCGTATTTACGCATATTGGAATTGCTACAAATGTTAATATATAATAAAAATAAATTAATGTAGCATTACAAAATGATAAGCTGATAGAAAATGTATGAAAGGTTAATTTCTTTGTATACATCGATTTTAGTTTTTTTTTATGATACTGATATCCATTTTCAAGGTCACACTGCTGCCCAGCCCCCGTTACCATGAACTCTTAAAGCAGGATTACTTCAATAATACTTTGTTATTTCGTACCATGACGTCCTTAATAAGCTCACTTTAAGGTCGTCATGGTACGAAATAACAAAGTATTATTGAAGTAATCCTGCTATAAGACTTTATGGTAAGGGGGTTGTAGTTTATAACGGTTTTAGCTTCAGTTGCGAATACATAACAACCACAGCTAATCTTTTCTTTCCGTGTTCCAACTATTGTGGGCTAAAATAACCGCTCCATTCGAGTTTTATTGTCCCTCGCTCGCCGAACGAGGAAAGTTTATAAGAGGACTTGAGGTGTTCTTAAAGTCTCCTAAAAGACGTTTGTCAAGTTTTCAGACAAGTTAAAGTACGATGGTGTTCGAGCAATAGTTAGGTTTGAAAGGTGTAGAAATATGAAAGAATAGTTTTCTAAAAAGTTATTACAGGGTGTAACGGAGAGAGACCGGTAGGTAGGTAGAATAGTAAGCCTAAGGAAGGGTGCTCTGTATCGGTAACTGAGGAACTTTTGTTCTACGACTTTTCGAATATATAAAAAAGTACTTATCTTATACAAACCGATCACCTAATCGTTACAAAATGTATGAAAACTATGTAAAGTAAAAAAAAATCGCGCAAACTGAAAAGTCATGTGCAAGGAATTCCGGTTTTGGCCGGTATGGGTCTTTTCAGATTATTGATTGATATAGTTTATCCATCGTATTGGGCTCTGGACAGTACATGCAGGATGGGCATCTGTCATATTATTTGAAAAAGAACCATTCCTATATAAGGACATTTGTATACTTAATCATATAAGATAAGATACGTACATATTCATGAAACTAGGTTAGATAGATTAACTATTTGTAGCATTCTTTCCAAGTATAAGTACAGTATGGTTGCAAATTGTATTTGAATTGTAAACCATAATTTCTACTGTCTAGAACCGCAATCGCATTTCATCAGCTAATTAACCCAAAGAAAAACGGCACACTTCTTTATGATAATGAGTACAATTCACCTTTTAATGAGTGCGCGTGCGCAAAAAGAGCTAATACTTTGCATGCAAACATATGTTAGATCGGATATCTTGGCCTTTCTTCCAGCAGCAAATATGGAAGTCTTTAAGTCCTCTGGTTAAGATTCATAATGAACGATCTTGTTCATTCTGTAGGACATTTGTTTGTGCTCGTGACTATTTGTTTGCATTGTTGTTGTGGTTCACACTTAAATCATGCGTGATCGGATGAAAGTCCGATTGTAGTGTTATCTCGGATCTTCCCACGAGCGACGGCCTCCGTGCGCCCGCGCAGCTGCTTTGTGTTCGTTCGGAGCAAATGTAAAACAAAAACGGATCGTAATAAATGGATCTATTACAACGATATGTGTGTCACATTCATCATTATTTGATAAGATTGTTCTGAATACTTCACTCGTTTAGGTCTTGTTGGGCTATATAAAATACTTCAAAAATCTCATAAGAACGAAGTATAAATTGTAAAACTTGCAGTACGATTTCAACTCTTGCGACACAGATAATAAGAACGATCTAAAGCCCGAAGTGTTACACTTGATGTGCTTTGGGCTGTACCTTGAAACGAATAAATGGACGTACGCGTTAATGAGTTTTAAAATAAATGTCAGTGATATCACGCAAATGTCAGCCTCCCACAGTTTTCAGTTAACATTCAAATTATACGTGAATATAAACTTAAAAAGCTAAACAAGCAACCACTTTAAATTAATTTAAGACAATCAATCATATAAAAACCTTAACCCGGCACCTTACCAAATAAAGGAGTCTTATAATACGCGCTTCATTAAATAAATCAACGTTATATGTAATTCGACCATCAAAATGCGTCAGGTAATCCTCCGAATTCGATGAAGCGCGACAGCAACCGCCAAGGGACATTTTTTCTTCTTCCAAATTCGAGGCATGTTATCGATTAAAATTCCACGTCGCCGGCATCCATTTTTGGATGTTGACAATTATTTTCTTGCGCACGTCGACGGGATATTTTAAAGTTCTACTCGTACGTATGCCCGTTTCGGTGTCGCAACATCCCATGCTCCATACGCAACGCAACCAGCTACCGGAAACTAATAATGAAACGCTTAGGTTAATAACCGACAGTACCAAAGGTCCGGGAATCCAATAAACTGTTTATTGAGGTTCTACGTCCGAGTAATTGAGTGTGAGTATGACATTAATTCGTTCATAATCATGGATATTGGCGTCTTTATTGGAGACTTTCTCGTTTTTATTGCCTGCGTGTGCGTGTGGTATGATGCTTCATGAATGTTCCAAGGAAATTGCTGGCATCGAGGTTATCGATGGCATAGTATCGTTTGCCCGCGGTGGCGAGGGCGTGACGCGCGAAGCGACACGGGCCGGGCGGCGGGTCGTTATCTGCTCGCCGGCACACTGCAGCGGAGTCGCCCCGGGTCGGCCGGCAGCCACAATTGCGGCCCGGTCGCCCCGCATTTCCAGCTATAACTCGCGCGGCTTTCAATTGCCCGTACGTGTTCCCAGCGCGTGCCGCCGACCGCCGACCACAGCCATCAACCCGACCACCACAATTTCAAAACCCCATGTTCATCGCATCGTCCACGCGGACCATGCGGTTAACGCTCAATATATTCAAACTCACAACTCGAAAGTTGAAAGGGCCAAACTCTAAATCGATCACGACCGACTCTTTAAGTATTATTTATGTCGCTATATCACAACATTTCCCGACTTGACCGCGAGGGGCAATTTCGAAGCGAGGGCATCAAAGCCGCCCACCGGAATTCACCTGATTGATTGCAAATGTCTATTGTTACGCTGTTACGCAAACTCCCCGGGCTGGGAGTAGACTGACGCGGTACATGACAGCTAACATTACTTCCATGTTTCCGAGTTTCAGATCGAGACTATTCGCGAACAATAAACGGATATGTTCAGCTGAGCCTTAGGGACCTAGCGTCAAATATCAATACACATACGAGTCTGTTGTGAACCCTGTAATAACAAAACAATTGATATGCGGCCGCGGGCTGCAATCTGCTATGACATCAGTCTATGATTGCTCCATATTTTCGAGCTGGCCGTATAATCTGGCGCTGCGTGGCCGCAGAGGATGCTACTCGCCTCAAGGTGTGATTCACGTACATTGCACGAGATTGATTGTTAATGAGGTTGGTTACAAGGAAGGCGTTATGGGCAATATCGAATGATAAGTGCACGAGACCTTATAGCCGCAGGTGTTATTAATCTAGCATTTTTTGCTTGTAATATAAGAGATCGATATCATGAACCGATCTTAATCGAGTGCAATGTAAAAAAATTAGGTTCAATGAGTCGATTTGATGATTTTTTTTTTTAAATAAATTAATCAATAAACTATAGTAATTGCATCGACTACACGTTTTATCTATAAATGCAGATAAACAATATACAAATATTTACAAAATCTGCGTCGTCTTACGCAGATTTTGTAAATATGGCCAAAATAGGCTGAAATTGATCATAAGTATACAAGTTTCCTCTCGAAAGTCGCGTTTGTGATTTATGAAGCAACATACCAAACTCCGAAGTGAAAACATAGCAGACAGGTCCCCCGCGAATATCGCTTATAATGTGCAATTCCTGCCTGTTAAGTTATTGCTAATGAAAACTCGAAATACTTATCGTTATTGTTTGCCCTCAAGCATTTCTATTAAGTTCCACTTATTGACTTATTCAGTTAAGTTCATTTCTCTACCGCTTAATTAATGTGTATTGTGACAAGATGAGATATAGCTTTGTATCTGCATAAAATAGTATTAATATTCTTTATGTATTAATATACAGTCGTGAATCAGAAACGAACTAAAATGTTTGCTATTGCTTCTGTTACATGGAAGTGTCTTTGAAATTCAAACAAAACTTTTAGTTTTACAGACAATTCCTTTTTTGTGTTAATAATTATATTATCATGATAAAACGAAGAGAGCGCTCGGTGGCTCAGTGGTTGGGTCAATGGATTTGCAATATGGAGGTCCCAGGTTCGATTCCCAGCTAGGGCAGCCATGTACTAATGAGTTATCTTCGGTTTTTTCGACGGAAAAACTTACGTACATTTACCGAGTGCTCTCAAAAATGGTGAAGGAAAACATCGTGATGAAACCTGCATGTCGTAGAAGAAGAAAAAAATCTAAGGCATGTGAAATCCGCCAACCCGCACTGGGCCCGCGTGGTGGATTATGGCCTGAGCTCCCTCGATGTAAGGGAAGGTTAGTGCCCGAGCAGTGTGGCAATATAAATAGACTGATGATGATGATGATAAAACGAAAAATAATGTGCTTAATACTTACAAATACGCAATCGTTTAAAAAAATCATTTAATAATCTCCAATAAATGTTTAACACTAGTTCATTTGCACAATCCATAGGGCAGGGATTTATAAGGCCGAGCGACATTGCGTGTGCTGCATAGCCTGATTCGCTTGCAACTCGTGACGCGCGCTAATCGATCCGCGAGCATCGGAACCCGCTCTGCCCACCGACCCGGCAGACCTCGATCTCAAACAGCACGCGGCCGATTCAACGAACACTATCTGACCAAGTTAAAAACCAACACCGCCATGCCACCAACGCCAGACCACCATCTATCGATACAATCGGAACGCTGCATCGCGCTCTCATTATAGCCTTTTACGTGGCCATTGTGTCGATTGTGCTATTGATTATGGAAAACGCACCGAGGTCGGTTACAGCAAAAAACCTTTAAACGTTGAAAAGGTATATCTTTCTGTTGATCTGTTGGACATTAATATTTCCATTTCGGTTGAATTATCTGAAGGTGATCGCTGTAATGGCAGTGAGTAGCGAGTAAACAAAGGCGGCAGGGTCATGGCGAGCCGGGGGCGATGCGCCGACTGATTTATGGGCTCTCGATCCGATACCCGACCTCTTCCGCAGTGTCCGGTGACTTCGCCGCAACTATCCACCAACGGTCGACCCTTAAAACCCAAACGGGTCACTTACAAAGTAGAGCCTCGCCTACTCGGCTTTTATGTGAAGCAAAGAGGATTACAGTTTCAGAGCTTTCAAATCCTCTTAGATTATTACATGATCCACGGATCTGGTAAATTTTGTCTTGATTCTTAGTGGAAAAACATATTGTATTGAGAAACCGTAGCAGATAACATATACTTAATACAATTGTAGGTGATGACGTTGGTTGGAGGCAGTGAAATATATCACCTCAATTATCGATGTTCTAAAGGTGTATTTACGATATCTAGTGCTACGAGAAATACCAGCTGCACTCGCATCCCCCTGCCATTAGCCCATTAATATCGATCTGAGATGTCGCGGCAAATAACAGTCGAGGGAAATCGGGGCAATGTCAAACGGCTGATACCAGACCAGACTGCGAAGTAACGTGTTCTTTGACCACTACAGGGTCTGTGGTCGCTCGATCGACGGTAACATAAGTAGCTCAGGACGGAATTAATTATCCGAGCCCCCAACGGTTTCTCGCGTAAAACGAGACGGCACGCACGATGGGAAAAAGGTTAACTGCACATAAAATATACTTGTGTGACAAAGTGAAATCTTGATAAATGCAGATTTTTTTTCTCACCTGGTATAGTGACAAAACCTATTTGTCAAAGTTATTCAGGCTGCCCGTAGGCTTTTGACGTGGCCTAACGACTGCTGTCAAGCGACAACAACCGGGACCAACTGCTTAACGTGCTTTTCGAGGCGCGCGTGCTTGCAGACGAAATAGCATAACTACTCATTTTTCGAAAATGAATTAATATGTGGCACATGTATACGCTATCAATACTTGCTTCATTGTTCATTCATTTGTAACTGGCTTATCGGCAGTCAATAAACTTGGCGTAAAAAATTATGCCCATGCGATGCGAACGCAAATTGAATTATTTTTCTCCGTCCTATTATAATCCATTATGTATACGAAGCTTAATAGATTTTTTATCGTCATATTTAATACTGTGTTCTGATATATTACGGTGCAGGTCCGGTGTAGGGTATCTTAGTAATTGGATACACTTATCGTGGCGGCCTCAGGCGGGTCTGTCCCCGTCTGCCAGCTGGATTTATCGCCGCTGCAAATCATTGCGTTCATCTCACCAGCCTTTGACTTCCCTCCTGCGGGAACTGCTCTTACTAGCTATGAGACCAGCACCTACTTTGTTGCTAATATTTTGTTTATTATCGAATAATGTTCGTTCATCATCACCGTAACCATTATCATAAACATCTCTTGCATGAGATGTACTTGCACAACGCCGCCGCGATGCAATGAAAGTGTAATGTGTAGTAACTATGTAATAAGTATAATTTATAAATATATTATTGGCAACACTTGTGATTGCGATGTGTCATTATATGGGTGTCGGGTTTTTATGGAAACAATAAAAAGTAAAAGTTATAGTAAGTGTTTAATTAATACACAGATATAACAATTGGCGACGAGGTAGTTGATTAGCCCACGATTTTGTAAAGATTTGTGTTGTGAACGGTTTAGCCCGAAAAAATAAGGCTACGTTTTTATTGTGAAAATTATAACCTCAAATTATGGTTAGTGTGAAAACATCTACAAATATTAAATGGATAAACTGAATATTGAGAAAGAAATAGAGAAAAGGTTAGTAGAAGGAAAAACATCGTGGATACAAACATTAAAAAAACCTGAATTACTTAAAATTACGACCGACTTGTACTTACAAAGTTCGGAAACCGATACAGTCGAAGACTTGCGAAAACGATTGCGGGCGTATGTTGAGTCTCAAAAACCAAGAAAAATAATGAATTTTGCTACAAATTTGGAGAATTTTAATGGCGGTAACTGGGAAGCCTACAAACAACAGTTTGAATGTTATGTAGTACTGAATGATGTCCCGGAAGATAAGAAAGTTCCATTATTGATTACAAAATTAAATACGAACGTGTATGACGTTCTGACAACATTGTGTACACCAGTAACACCTAAAAATGAATCTTATAAAAACATTTGTGACAAACTTTACAAGCATTTTCACCCAGAAACAAACCATGCTTTACATCAAGCTGAGTTTAGGAACAGAAAACAAAAACAGAATGAAAACATTGAACAATATGTGCTTGAGTTAAAAAAGCTTTCAAAATATTGCAAATTTTCAAACTTAGATGAAGAAATAAAAGAGCGCTTGTTGAATGGAACACACTGTGATATGGTAAGATTTGAACTTCTTAAACAGGCAAACGAAACATTAACTACATTAGTAAACACTGGTAAAACTGTGGAGACTGCATATAATATGGCATTTAATTCGGAGAAGAAAACTGAAGAATCTCAGATGTTTAAAGTACAACATAGTAGATTTAGAGGAAACACTAGCAAGCCAGATTGCCCGGAGTCACAGCAACATCATGGTGACAATTTTACTTCTGCATCCTGTTTTTGCTGTGGGAAAGTTGGTCACGTGAAATCTCAGTGTACACTACGGCAAAAGTTTTGCAGCGAATGTGGTGTACAAGGCCATGTATTTCGAGTGTGTAATAACAAATTAAAGCAAGTAGCAATGAGAACCATGAAAATAGATGACAATGTTGAAGAAAATATTGAAGAAAAACCTCAGTGTATTAAAATGAAAGACAATAGTTATTTAGAGACTTATGATATGTTTTACATTAAAGATCAAAATAATATACCCTCACCTAAAATACAAATAATGGTTAATGAGAAGTGTTTGGAATTTGAGGTAGACACGGGAGCTGATGTGAGTACAATTAACTTATCTGATAAAAATAAATACTTTCCAGATATACCATTATCTAAAGTAAATGTTTTATTCAAAAATTTTGATCAAACAACATCAACACCATTGGGTGTAATTGATGGATTATGCCTTAAATATGGATCAGTTATTGTACAAAATCAACGCCTGTATGTTGTGAAAGATGGTTTACCTAAAGTTATGGGAAAATACTGGATGTCCTTTTTGAAACTGTGGCCACCCAAATTTATGCAAAGTATTTGTGAAAATAGTAAAATTAGTCAAGCAGTAAAATCAAATAATGAAAATTTAGATGATTCAGGAGAAATTGAATGTAATTCAGTAAAATCTAAAATATCAAATTGTAAAATAAATTCAGCTAAGTCAAGTCAAATTACAAAATTAGTAAAATATAATAAAATAGTTTTGAAAGAGGGAAAGATAGAAAAAGGTTACAAATTGCAAGAAAATAAAATAAGAAATATAGATAAGAATGTTCAACGGGGTGACGATGTGTCTATTACAAAACTAGATGGATCAGTCTGTTTAAGTGGTAATGATGAAAAGATTGATTTACAAAAACATACTAAAAACAAATTAAAACAAAATAAACTAAAATCAAACCGCAGAAAAAATGTAACTATTAAAATTAGTAGTAATAAAATGAAAGTTTGTGTTTATGGAATGAATAAATTAGCTAAGATTGTGTCTTACTGTACAAGAATATCTGAGTTATTTAATGAGAGAGATTATCGTATAATGCTTGATCAGAATTGTTTAAAAATAAAAAAATTGAGAAACTGTAAAAAAAAAGTGTATGTATAATTACTCAATTATGTTTATGTGATATTTTATCACATTTTGATAAATGTAAAAGTAAAACTTGTGTTATGTGTAATTTCTGATAGGTATGTATTTGGCAAATGCATGATATTTGGAAATATAAAGTCTTAAATGTTAAATTAAAATTTTATGATGTTTGGTATTGCTAAATAAAATACATAAGTGCTAAAATGAAAAGGGAAAGACTTATAGCATAAATAATGTGGTTAGTTAGTTGAAACTAAAAGCTGGTAAAATTCATTAATCAGTTATGTGTTGTAAAATTAAAGGGATTTGCAATGTAAATAACACTAGTAAATAAGCTAGGGCTAGATAAAATTAATACAAAAATATATAATATATATATTTTTTTTAAAGCGGCGAAGAGTGTAGTAACTATGTAATAAGTATAATTTATAAATATATTATTGGCAACACTTGTGATTGCGATGTGTCATTATATGGGTGTCGGGTTTTTATGGAAACAATAAAAAGTAAAAGTTATAGTAAGTGTTTAATTAATACACAGATATAACATAATGTCGTTGATTTATAAATTAAACGGATCTATAAATTTTCTTGCTTTACTTTATTTATCACACTAAATAGCTTCATTTACATAGCTATTTCAGTGACCACAGATAAATTAAAGAGACTTACAGTGTCTGTCTACTTTGTTTTTGTAACAAAACCAGAACCTGGCACTCTATTGCGTCATGGTTCCGAGAAGCCGACTGACCGATTAATAAAAGCTCGCTCGTACAAAGTCCTGATTGCCACACCGCTTTGTAAATTGTTTGTGCGTAAAAAAGCCTTTTGGAACGGAGCCCATGGAATATCGACCACGGTCATTAAAGCTAGAGGTGAATTTATTGCTGTCACAAATTACGATCGGCTCTACGAATCAAATTGAGTACTTACGTGATGTTTATTTTAGTTATGCACAGATAGTTATGTTACCTTAGCTTATAACTACAAAATTATACTTCTGCTAGCACTCCGGTTTCTACACTTGCATTTTCATTTTTTTGAGTTCCGTATATGATACACAATACTTATCTCCGATACTTTTGACAGTTCCACCCTCCCGATTGCTACTAAAGTCAATGCCATAACTAGGGTCCAAGTCTAATAAATTGTAATCCCCTACAATATTGTTATTGGTGCTTTTATCGACGTAGTTAAGTAGTATCTCCCCCTCTCACGCTTGTACAAATACATTAGCTTTTCCTGGCGGGTATTTAGCTTCGTATTATCTATCATCGTATTCGTCAGTGTCATGTCGATAAACGATTGCGTTATATTGACCATATTATCCTTTGTGTTTTAGCCGCTAAAACTGTTTGTGATGAATGAGACACGTCTCACGTGAGATAATAAATCAGCATCTTCAGCGGTCGTGAAGTCTTTCATGGTTATGTATTACATCGCGGCGTCTGGTCTGGACAGCGTTTGCCATTTTATTCGAAAACAAGCATTGGATGCTGAGCTGTTTGGCGTTACTGTTTGATGTTACATTTCTACATTGTATCGAATGTCAGTAAAGGTTAACGTGCAAAGGACCCATAAATTTTGAATCGTTTGACCTCCATTGGGCAATGATATCCTTTGACGGAGTTCGTACAAATTGATGTCCAATATTTACGAAGGTGACCGTTCCGTCCGGCAATTTTACATTGTCGCAGCTATATTTTCCGCGTGTGTAATTTTAAATAAGATTTAAGGTTATTCTGACAATAAGAGTACCAAATCAGGTTCAAAATATTGTCCATTGTACCTTTATACAGTGTACGAATAAAATGACAAGGTTAGGTAGGGTACTATAGAAAGCAACTGTAATACTTTGAACGGTTCTTATTTTCTACGGTATAATATAAGATTCGAAATCTTGCCATAATTTAAATTGTTACCATTGACGCGTACATTCACTTAGCACAAATTAAGTTGTTGTCACGAGAATACCAAGTTCAAACGTTCTTTCAATTTTGCAAAGATCAATATCCGTCAATTAACTAACTAACCTAACCTCAACTGGTAATGTGGAATCTATCGATAAAATGGTATTATACGTAATACCCGTTCCCACAATATTGCTATCATTATTATGCCATATCATATTTTAATGCCTTTGAAGTATATTAGTTATGCTAATGAATGGACTGCAGACCTCACATGTTGCTTTCCCGGAAGCATTTGATTGCACTACGTGCTGTTTATTAGGTCAGGGCATAAAATCCTGCAGTGATTGCGTAAGTCATCGATCGGATTTCCGTCACGTGTTTGAAAATTTACACCGGCTGTGGCTCGGTGACAAATGTAAGGCTTCGTAATGCCCGGTATAGACTTTCCGGCTCGTTGGAGGTGTATTGCTGCGTCTTTATTTAATCTGGAACTTTCCATGGCCTTCTCTTTCCTGAAGGAGAATAACCACTTTCAATTTTCACATACCAGATCTGGATATTCCTGCGAATGGGGACTTTATGTAGAGTTTTTCTTTGGACTTTTTGGGTGTGTTTAACTTTTGAACAGTTCTATGACACCTCGCTAGAGAAGCGGTTAGTATAATATTACTGTGAGAAATCTTACACCAGCCTGATCCATGATGATGGAATCAAATCAAAAGATGAGATGCGATACGACATTTCGGTGCAATTCAGGTTCACGAAATCTGACAACAAAAAATCAAATAAGGTTGAGTCTATCAAGTAAATGGGAAAAGAGTTGGCAGAAGAAGAGCTCCTTTCTTTCTACACCTTCTAATAATCCATTGACTCGATAATTTCGTTGCACTACTTACCATTAATAGCGTTGACGACAGCCTTGTTTCCCTGATTCCTCCGGCTTCTAAAAGATAACTTTATTTATAAACTCACGCCTGATTCCCGTAGGGGTAGGCAAAGACGATTATTTATTTATTATTTCATTTAAATGTACCTATAGCATTACAGTCTTAAACTAATGCACTATACATTTCATAAATAAATACAAAATGACGATGGACTTCCATCTGCTGCGATCCTGGCACACAACCCTTCTAAAAGATAACCTTATTTATTTTTGAATTAGCTCAATAACAATATCCTTGACTAACCAGTCCGACGCAGCTACCGATCACGTGTCTTACCCAATCATGTCGCCAGGCACGGAAGCCTAATACATCTCCCTAAGTGCGTCATCGTTGTCACGTGGCGATCGGGTGCGAAACGTGTTATCGAAATGCTGCGGGGTGGCCTGGCTTAGCCACGGTGCGCGTCGCGTGATCTGCGGTTTGGTTTACGAGGCTTCTTCGTCTCGCTCGGCACATGGTGGTCTAGATGTGCTATAAAAGACATTGCCACATTTCAATGGAGCTTTGCCCCACCTACAAAACTACGTGACCATCTAAGCTGTACATATCATTTTGTTGGGGACTTATTACAGGTTTCATATTGCATAATCATAATCAGTATCATTATCTACCACTCTCGCAACTCATATATAAGGACTAAGTATTGTCTAGTTTTTACGACGTTCGGTAAACGAACTTTCTTTCTTGCATTTTCCATTTATTCTGTAATTAATTCAGTTAACGTATAATTCATTTAAACTTTTTTTCGTTGACAGGCAAGGTAATGAAATACCACAACGCCTGCCTGTTTGTTGTATTCCGAAGACTTTAATTGGTAGCTTGAATATGAAATAAAATTTCAATTTTATGGACGAAATGCCGAATTTCTGCACGCAAGCTCAGATGTCTAATAAATGTGTCACCTGCTCGTTCTATAAAATTTATAATTCGGCCTTTATTTAAAATCTGTAACTTTTATTATGGCTATAAGGAATTAATTTTACTAATAATATTATATCCTCCAATTCCGGAAATATTTTAAATTTGAATAACAATAATAGCAACATCAACATAAATAACGAACTGTCAGCGTTATAAACATTAAATTAGTTTTTAGTAACTTTATTGCATTATGCGGATAGCTGTTGAATTGAAAGGCACTGCAAATATTCCCGAGTTACAAAACTTGAATTGTCTAGATCTTGATATAACACCAGATTAAGCAGAGCCTAGAGACTAAAGAGGCCTTCCCCCGCGGGGATCCGAGAATCCATGGGTCAAGAGAGGGTGTGGTGTTCTTTAAACGGCTCTTAGAGATATCTTATGTTGCGTATGGCCCGAGGCGTAGCAGCCGCGTTGTGAAATTGAAAATATAATTAACCGAGACCGCGAACTGCTTCATTATAAAATTGATCTGTCTTTTGAACGCCTACTGCATTAATATTAAAATTACTAACGAACGCCCGCGGCTTTGGTCGCGTCAACGTCGTCACTGTCCACTGTAATGTTGATTTCTTGAAGCATCAAATTACCAAACCCGCTTTTCTAAAATTTTCCTGATATATCATTTTTTAAACTTACACGGTTTGTATACTTAATTAGATAAAAACGGGAATTACCGTGTTAAACATTCATTTATTCATATTGTCTATGTTATTTATTTATATTGTCTTCGACAGCATTGCAGCCATCAAGGTCACGAGTAGACTGAAGTCGGTGAGTGTTGAACGTCAGAACGGTGACACAAAACGATCTACCCTCTATCGTGCAATCGTAGACTGGCTTCTCTCTCTACGCGTGCAATGCTGTCGAAATATCGGGACATCAATAAATGATTGTTTAACACGGTAATTCCCGTTTTTATCTAATTTATATTTTCATGATAGTCTTCCATTGTTCGGAGCAAGAATTAACTAAAAATGTAGGAATGTAATAAATATGGGATTACCTACGAATGACGGATTTCGCCATGAACGGGGGTGAGTCACAGTAGGTCTGTTGGCAAATAGCAGGGCAACAAAATGGCAAGGTCGTGAGTTCTAATCCTATTAATGTTTGTCATGTTACATAGACTCTAATTAAATTACTTATCTTATAAGCCTTGACTTATAGAAACAATGTAAACACTTACTACCTATTCATGTCAAAATGTATAAAATCCATACAAAAGATCGACAAAAGATAAGAACAGAGATTCGTTAAATTACAAGGCAATACCCATGTTTGACCTTGAAGTGTAGATGAAGCTATAAGGCGGACAGACTTCTGGGCTTGTAAATGTAGAGAAGAGATAGTCGCAACAAAGTTGCATGAGAAACTTATTCGCGTTCATGTAAGTACCTAGCGAGATAGCATCCCCATGTTAAATGATTGAGTATACCTATACAGACCAAAATGGGTAGGTAGTACGATTATTGAGTGCTCGTATATTTCACCCGTCGATAAAGAAACAGAAGTACCTAGGCAACATTGTAACTAAATGATTGCTAAAAGTAAATAAAATGTCTGGCAATGTTAAATGATTGTATGTAGTACTTATAAACAAATACAGGCTGTCCTTGAATTCATTCGGCAAATTGAAACTGGGAGTTGTACTAATGAAAAATATATATGCAATTTTTTTTTAACTAAGTACGTCACAAGTCACTCAATATCCTTAGAAATGATAATAATTACCATTAGGTAAAATTCCAGTGAAATAAATCATTGCAAATATTTAAAACTACCTTAAAATATATAAAAAACTATATTTTAACAAGTAAGGTGTACACAAGCCTAACCACATAATCCACGCATCCCGGACAAACCGAGCATTCACTTAATTTTGTCGAACGAATTCAATGCCAGCCTGTATACCGAAAGGGATAGTTCTAATATTGGTTATGTTTATGTTGCACCGGTAGATAAAGAAACTGAAGTAAGAAACATAGTAATGATAGCCAAAATAAGTAAACATATTGTTACGGTATTCGAGCGTGGAGGCTACCGAGTCTCCGCTAGTGTTTAAAACGATCGAATTCTGCAAGTAGGATTAAAATCATTCGCATTACCTAAGGAGTTTTTAATATTTGTGTATGTGCTAGAATAAATGTATTTTCTTTCTTATTTCTATCTTTCATTCACAAGTATAATCACAATTTCATCAAATCCAAAGATAGACAATCAGATTAACTAAACATGTTAAGAGAAATACACCACACCTTTTACGCTCTCGGGGACTTTTAAAACCATCGCTTTTGTCCTTGCTCTAATGATTTCTCGCTGCAATAGGATTACTATACTTAATTGAAATCTTGGCATTGATCTCACATATGCATTCTACATTGTGAAAGAAATTAATATTCATTAAGTTTTTTATTTTTAGTTCAGCATTTCTAACAAGTGTGATGACCAATAGAAATCAGCACCGCTAAATATGCAAATGTCACCTTTGAGTCACGCGAGACGATCGTTTGCACTCCGGTATACTGAAGATTTATTGGCTGGTGGAGTAGACCCCTTGATTGCCACAGTTTTGTAGCGCTGCCTACTTTTTGTTCCCGAACTGTTCCATCGGTGATTTCTTTCAGCTGCATGCGAGGGAAATATTGAGAGCGAGTCTTAAGATCAAAGAGTAGGTACGTATTTTATCTATGATAGTGGTCCGAGTCATTTACCCCATACACTTATATTCCACTTTTGTTTGGATAAGTCGATAAGCGTCGATGACGCAGAAAGTTCATAAAATCCCAAGTCTCAAATTACGGAATTGAACTGAACGAATGAAGAAAGTTGATGTCGAAGTAAAGCCGGATTCTTAAGTATTGCAGTGTTGTAATAGATGTATTTATTCAATACTAGCTGCTGCCTAACTTCGTCTACGCAGGATTATAAATTATAGCCTATGTGTTATTCTGATGTATGAGCTATATTATTGTAAAGTTTCATTAAATCCATTCATTAGTTTTAGCGGGAAAGAGCAACAAACATTCATCCATCCATACAAACTTTCGCGTTTATAATATTAGTAGGATAAGTCGCGCTACAGCAGAATTGGCTGTTTGTTTTAATAACAATGACCTTGGTTATGCAAATGTACACTTTTGCTCAAATATGAAATTAGAGTAACCTCACATCGGAGTTTGTAATTTTGCAACCATGTGTTGTAACTTGTAATAGGAATTAATTAAAATATTAAAAGGTACTATTCTTATCTCATTATGTCTTCGAGTATAACTAGTCCATTGCATGATAGCGTTGCTGTAATCACAGGCGTTCAATAGCAATCAATCTCAAGGTTGATCGGCGGTATCAAGGCCAGCCGCTGATCGATGGGTTATTTCAAACGTCATAAGAAATTTTGCTCCGATTGTTCTGTATTGACTTGTTTGAATATTAAAGTATCGATGGTAATGGTCTTGTGGTATTTAGCATTCATTAGCAAGTTATCTTTATTGACGTTATGAAAAGATTAATGTTGTCTTAGTCGTAGATTGGAATGATTGCAGAGTAGCTGTTGCAACTTGCAATGATCATCATTCACCAACGTCATTTATGTTAGGCAAGAACGACGCAAAAGCTAGCTCTCGGAAAGCAGCGATTATAGATGCTTGGTACTAAGTGGATCCTATTGGAATCGTAAAAGCTTCTAGTAAAATCTATGGCTAATCACATGAACGACGAAGGTGTGCTTTTAAATAAATAAAATTTACATTAAGTAAGTATTGGAAATTGTTGTTCTGTGTGACCATTCTAACCTGTCCTAACATTATGTCTCTTTATACAGTGTCAATCCATATTATGAAGTATATAAAACGTGTGTGTAGGTCAGTCGCGATATACGATGGTTTTATCGAAGGGGCTGTCACCAGCCTTGTCCATGATTGGACCAGTTTTCCTATATTAGTCCACTAGGCGAGGTGATCGTGGTTTTTATTAACTAGAAAATGTTTTATTACAAAAAGTGTAAGCGTATTTAGGATTTTCACTATTCTAGGAATATTTAAGTCATTCAAACATTCGAATAGGAATTCTTACTGTTATTCATTTCCATATTCTTCAGTCTGTCCTTCAATATAGAATCAAATATTGAACAGTTGAATATATTTGCGGTCTCGAGACCAGTCGTATTACATTCGATATTCCCTATCCTATAGCCATTCAAGTGGAAATATATCGCAACTTTAAATTCTATATTTGTACCTTATCTTTATATTATTTTCTTGTGATATTGGCAGCCACAAATGTTTTTGACCTCCACCAAAGTGAGACTTAAAAGGTATAGGGTAAAAATCGTCGAGTTTATTGAGATAATAAACTATATAGATGTGACTTTGAGCTGATAGAACGTGATTGACGTGTGACCGTTGTCTCTGGCTGGTCCCAAGGTCGCAGTGTTCCCACTTGTTTAGACTCTTGTACTATTGAAAAACACATCAAGTGTAACACTTTGCACTTTGTATCGTTCGTATTGTCTGTACCATAAGAATGAAATTGGAATTATACTTCAAGTGTTACGATTGATGTACTGTCGTTTGTACTACGTACCTACTTCTATTGAGCATGGTGTCCTCAATTCGTTTGTCAATATGTCTCGTGCCCAAAAGCAATCAATGCCAATAGTATTTTTCCTTTGTTTTCCCTTCGGTGCCTTTATCTGTTGTTCCACTCTTTCAATGGGTCACGATGTTTACGATTTCACTCAATACTTCTAAATACCCGTCTGGCGACGTCCGCTGTTGATTTTGGAAACCGTTTTGTTATTTGGTCGTAAAACTCGAAGTGCGAAGTTTCAATTTCACCATCTGAAGCTTCGGAAAGCGTTTGAAGCATCGTTCGATAAACGATATGTAAATATTTATTGCCAGTACAGATGGAATTACATTTCCTATAGGATCGTTCGCTCCATATGAGGTCGATTAAATTCGATAAGCATCAGTAAAAGGGTCCATGACGTGGAACCAGATTGGAATACATAAAATTAAGTATTCCATCTCTATGCCGATGACGAAATATTATTGCCGCTTTATGTCGAACGTGGGGTAAAGTTATGTACTTCGGTTATTTGCCTTTCGTATTAAAATTACCAACGTGAGCGTTTGTTTTGATTTGGTTTGAGATAAAATGAAATCGAAAGCGGTCAGCAACGTAGGTTTCGCTTTGGCAAACAACATTACACGGCGTGATTATTCTATTGATATCGATGCTATTATACGAGTATCTTCTAGGCACACTTTTCGATCCTTAGTAGCGGTAAAAGTAACATTGCAATTTACTATACAATTAACAGAGATTGATAATTGGCGGATACCAAGTTAATAGTCCCATCGGCATTGGTGCCACACTCGAGAGAATGGAAGGTTGTCGGCACACCTTACCGGCTGCTCTGGGGCTCTGACATGCAATTTTGCACTGCCACCGCATTCCGGCCCTTAACTATCGAGGCGCACAGCATAATTAGATCAGCCAGGCTTCTAGTGTAGGGCCCATTTATTTACCACTTGCTTGTTTGATCTATAAGCCTAGTTTACTAATTTGAATAACCTCTTGGGCAATGGAATTTGAGCTGTTTGCGAAACTTATCTTTTATGAATAAATTGATCTTTCTTATTTCCACAGTTAACAAGTCAGCTTAACATCCACAGTTTACATTTGCTACTTTTAGCTTCGTTGATCGTTTATTGTGTTTCTAAAGTAGCCTTGCATTTGCGATATTCACGAAGCTATTTAGATGTGAATTGATTCTAAAGGGCAAAGGCGTGGTACAAAGTACTTGTGGTTCGTAAATTTATCTGTAGGCGCAGCAGGTGACCTCTGGGTAATTTTGTTCGCTTGCTGAGTACCAAATGCATCCTACCTAGCCTAAATCATGTCCAACAATTATTTATCTGATTGAATCTTCGAAAATGATTTAAATAACATTATGTATGAGGCACCACTATTCAATTATATTATGATGAGGCTTTATGCTTTCTGCTTTTGTTAGTTTTGTTTTATTTTAAAAAAATGAGCGTGACTTTAGTTGTCTCTGAATATCTGCCTTAGTCTCTTTAACTACAGGTTCATCTCAACGGTACTATCTTGAGTTAAATGCTGTTATCTCTTTCAGTGTCTTACTTTATCATTTGTCTTCACACATTGTGTCTTTCCATCGCTTAGTTATTACAAAGGATTTAACGATGGTTAGCCAACATTTGTCGACAATTACTGCATTGAACAGCACCTGTTTATACGAAATCCGCGTGGGAATCGCCGCGGGCCACTCTTGCGCAAGTGCACGGTGGCAAGGCAACGGCAACGTTTCGAAACACTACTAACTGCCAGGTGATGTTTCCTTCTATTATAGAACATCCCCATGTTTTAATATTCGTAATTAAAAATTCCAATCTAAGGTTATTTTATGTTTCTCATATGATATATTTGTCCCATTGCCGCGCCGTCTTTGCTCCTTTGTTTGTATCAATGAGGACAAAAAGTCAATTTGGATCCAAAATGGACTTTTTTTTGTCCACTTGGATCCAGTAACCAACAGTGGTTGAGGATATGTTTTATTTTGATGGTCTAATATTCATTTGTTCGATCGGATCATTCGAAGTATATACTTAATCTTGATGAAACGTCTTAAAGAATCCATACTTGGGATATCGGTACGAGTGGAGATTACAAAAATAACTACCGATCAGAAAAAAAGTAAAAGAAAACATGTACTTTCAATAAAAGCCACGATTCAAGTTTGTTTTCTTATCAGTTTTTTAATCGTGCGAGGAATAAAAGGATCCACTGAATTAGGCAAAGCTGGTAGTATTTCAATAGCGATTGCACTTTGTGATACTTCACCGGTAGAGACAGACACATTACACAAATGCCTTTGAACAAATTGAAACGTTTCATCACATTTTTAATTACATTTTCTACGATGATTTATCTTTGAATTTTATAAATTGTGCTGGGCTGATAAATTGCTTAATTTGAACATTTCACACCAGCCTTAATGGTTGTTATAGTTTAGAAGCAGGTGCTCTTGTACTATTTTACTATAGTGAAGACAGACCGGTGGTGACACTAGACTTCAGAGTTCTGATACGAAGGTCCTCAGTCATGTACCAATAGGGGTTTCTTGTTCTTCTGGAAAGCTTATGCTACATATTTACACTTGCTATGTAAATGTCAAAACGTGACTCACCTGTTATATTGTGTGAATGAAATAGGACAAGACCTATTAAAAATTGCCCATTAAAAATCAGCACTCAAATTAAGAGCGGGTAGTCGCTGTGTGTGAACGAGTGGCAAAACTGAAATGGGCCTGGGCGGGGCACCTCTGTCGCCGAAACGATGGTCGATAGAGTAAGTGCGT
Source organism: Tachystola acroxantha (assembly GCA_963506565.1). Classification (NCBI taxonomy): domain Eukaryota; kingdom Metazoa; phylum Arthropoda; class Insecta; order Lepidoptera; family Oecophoridae; genus Tachystola; species Tachystola acroxantha. The sequence goes on along the minus strand of OY735879.1, from coordinate 3,227,492 downwards.
TCTAATGTGGAGACCCCGGACGGGTAGAAGAAGCGTGGGCAGACCACCGGCCAGATGGTCTGGCGACATCAAGAGGGTTGCTGGCTCGGTGTGGAACAGACAACCTTGGGATCAGGCCACATGGAGGATTCATGGAGAGGCATATGCCCAGGAGTGGGCTGCTGTATGCTGAAGAAGAAGAAGAGTCGCTGTGTCTACCAGTGTATGTGTCGTGCTTGAGATAAGGGTGATCATATTACGATATTGAATTATCGCAGAGAAAATCCGATTAGCCGGTATAAATTCCGTGAATCCTTACAAGATATTTAGCTTCAGCATTTCAACATTATACCTAACTTTAAAAATTTCATTTATCCCAGTTCCAACTTATTGCTTAACATTATCGACTTCCAATTAAGGTGTAGGTTTAGTTTGTTGTTTATTTAACCTTTGATTTGTATCGTTAACCTAATCTTAAGTTGAAAGATGTCCGACCGTAACGATGATGTTTACGACTCCGACAAAAAAGTTTAGCAAACAAGACTAAAGCGCTCTGCAAACATTTCCGGCCTACTGTTCATTGTTTACCTAAATAGGTGACAAGTGATTGTCAGCACTCAGCGGTGCCATCGCTGGAAAAATTTCCTCCACTTTACCGTACTGATCTGGTGTCTACAGGAAGAAAGCTGTAAGCGCAGTCAAGCCGTAAAAGCATTTCGTTACTTGTTAGTCCGAACCGAAACTGATTCACACCATTGTAAAAGTGAAATCTTTCATAAAAACTTTGGTGGAAAAGCGAACGTGGTTTGCGCAGTAGATTGTGTTTGTAATAGATTTAGCGATGATGAATAAATGTGAATAAATCGGAAAATTTCACTTACCTTCAAATAAGTAATATACAGATGTTTCAAACCAAAATGTTTCCTGTTTAAAAACGGGTTATGTCTATTTATGTCTCAACAACAAACCAAGCTTTAATATTTCTTAATTGAACGTATACCTACTATGTTGGAAAAACATCGTTTATTGATACATTACATACTCTATTATACCTACAATATGTTAACTATAATGAAGCGCAGGTTTCCTCGTAGACGATATCTAAAACTAGTTTCATTACATAAGACGTCGGTATTCACTGAGCCGTTGGCGGCATTATAAATGTTAAATTTAAATTATTTTCTTTGCTTATCTGCCATTAAAATTTCATTCGACGTGTGTTCATTACAAATGCCGGCTGCACTCGTAAATTATATCTAATAGCTCTAGTTCTCGTCTGAAATAAAGTGCGTAACGGCTACAAGTTCCTAATTGATGGTCTGGCTGTCATTTCGTTACCTATAAACATTTCTAACGTGGCTGAACGATTAAATGGGAGAGCATTACCATGTTCTCCATTACGAGTTATGTAAATACAATTTCATAAAGTACAGTGGACTATGTTGCCAACAGGTTTCCACCCCACTGCATCTATTGTTGCGCCGTGGGATAACGTCACTACAATTACTACAATGCAGGCATTTTCTGCATAAATTGAATATATCGCATAACGTATTGTTTTGTTGAATTGTTGCGTGCCTCTTTGTTCGTGTGCGATTGCACCTGTCCCGTTTTAGCTTATAATGTTGTTAGCGGATGCGAAAGGGATGGAGTGTGTGTCAGTGGGCGCAGGTGAACGGCCGGCACACATTCACTTATCAGCCGGCGACCGGTAGTGACGTCCTCTCGCACCTGTCGATTTCTGCAACTTAATTTATTTTTGCGAAACTGGTCCTTTTATAATTACGTGAAAGTTCACGTACTAGTCTAATTAAAAACTCGTCTGAAACGAACAGGATAACATCATTTTAATGTTACTAGGGTACCTAATGAATAACACATAAACAGTGTACTCGTGAACGATTAATTACCACTCCTATGTTAATTGTTAATCATTGTTTTCACCTTGCCGCTTCATCAAGTTTATGTATTACCGAGTTTTATAGTCGCGTTTACGATGTTTTGATTTCATGGATCGATAAATAATCTTAGCTATGTCGATATCGATGAAGTGGTCCCGATGCCGGTGCCCGGTATAATGGGAGTTTTGTCATCTCGCGGCGATTAAGTGTAATTGAATCTGCCGAGCGGCACGTTCGCGCCGATCTAACCTCTCACGGAGTAGATGCGATACCGTGCTGCAAGTCTCAACAGCAGGCTTAAACTTTGAAACTTTTCGATTGTTTTGTCCTCCATTATACTATCTCCTTACCTTGATATATGCGCTGCTTAAAGCTATTTGTAATTACCCCAGCAGATGACTCATCACGGGCCAGATTATAGACGTGGACGATCCTTCAATATATGCACCAGGAAAAGCAAAATCATAGATAAATAACACGTTGCGAGACCTATCAATACGGTTGATGACCATACCATTCTGTAACGACGGAAAAGAAGAAACTTCTGTATACACACTCACTTTACCGTCGGGTCGCGTCGTTCTGATGATGCCGACCTTCGTCTCTACTCGCTTAATCCGCTAATATGTCAACCCAAAGTGCATTATGGATTCATAATCAATTTCGCCACTACTACTCCCACTACTCCCATTGCTTGTTGTATCTCCCGCAAGTTGTGGTTTACTGTGGTTCAAATTTTTACCTAACTTTTATTTAATTGTCTATCCATTGCGAGTTGGGATTTATTTTACGATTCTTAATACAAGAGCGTTGCAAATATGTTACTACCAAAACAGCTCGGCGTTTGAGTACCTATACTTAGTTACGATTATGCAATTATCAACTAATATTATGATTTCAAATCTTGAATTGCTCAACGAAGGTATCGAAATACATTCATCATCCAATGACATTCGAAATGCAATACGAAGACGTTGACTTTCCACTTTCTTGATACCAAGAAACAAATTAATATTCCGACTGGTTATTGCTTTATCATGTTTTTTGCATATTCCTTAATTGGTTTCAATGCGATGATTTGTAATTTGTCCGGTTCGCGAGGGGAGTTGAGTTACTAACCTGTTGTTTTATTGTTACAGGTATGTTCTGTCTTCAGGCGATGCACTGTGTCTGTTTAATTTGGGTGTTGCAAATTGTGCATCCGGAAGGTAATTCCAGGTATTTGAAATTCCGTCGAAAGTGATGCAGATAACACGGATATTTGGTGGATATGCTGTGTAGAAATTTATTAGATATTCTTATGTGTTGCAATCATGTAATAGGAGTATTTGGTTTTTTCTATGCTACGCTGGCAAGCTTCATAGATTGAGATCCCTTAAATTGTCGTTGGACCTAGAAATTCCAGAAAATATCTTATATCTCGACGTTTTCCTTGTTTCAACTTAGCACTACTATAAAATATTTTAATATCCATCGATAGAGTCATTAGCTATATGAATATCTTGTAATATTCCGAATGCAAATCACATCGCTAAGTATCATCCGCTGAGCCCACCGGTAATGTTGTAACTTATATTGCCAACAAAACCAAGGACGTTCTTGGACTGCGGTTGACATTGTTTATTGTTTATGCCTTCACTTGAGTTGTTGGCTCGTTGCTCAACGGCGACATGTCTCCGGTTGCAAAAAGCTTTTAAGTTTTTAGCTAAAGTAGCTGTAATTTTATATTTGTCTGTTTATCTATTAAAGTATACTCGTGAGAATTGTGTATTTCGTCAGCAGTCACAACGTTATTGTTACAATTGTTCTGTAATTACAACTCAATACATACATACAGTCACACATACTACACTCATGCCTGATGCTTCTGTTTACTTAGGGGTAGCCGGAGATCACATTCCATCTGCTGCGATCCTGGTAAACCACCTTAGGTATTCCACATATATTTCTACATATTCGTGACTCTTGTTAAGAAGTATTTTTCACCTACTAGTTCCCTTTTACTACATTTTCATTAACTGTTTTATAATCTACAATCTACATTAACCAGTTCACTGAACTAAGAATTGAACTTTATTTGCGTACACATTAGCCGGCTTTCAAAGTTATTACTATGTAAATTACAATCCATTTCATGAAAACTGAAATTGTGTGTAATCGACATTAATAGCCTATGTAAAAACTTGTTGGTTCAGTTTTTGCCGTAACCGTAACACTAACTAAGCTTGTGCTGTTAGATAATTGAGTTTCGCACACGCGATAGTTAAGTGTAGTAAACACTTAACTTTTTTACGCATAATCTTTCTTTTCTCGCTGTCTGCACTTTAAAGTTTAAACTTTTGTCGTCTTTAACTTCGTTCTTGGACCTACTCGTATATTTATCTATTTTCCTGTCCATTGTTTTTCTTTCAACTTCGTCATTCTTAACAATAAACTTAACAATAACAATTACCTATATTATGTCATCTGTTGGTTCGTTTTGGTTGTCAAACGAACCAACACCTTTGAATTGTTTCATCGTCATCAGTCCGTATCAGTCCTCTGCCTCACTCAAGTCACGCCAAATTAAATTGTTTACGTCTAGTTTGACGTTAGTTAATGTTCCGTTAATTTGTTGTCTTCTTTCATATTCCGAAACGATCGCAGTTATTTTCATTTTGGACAAAAATTCCATGCATAAGGTAAGTAACTAATTATTTATAATAATGCTATTTACTAATTATTGTACCGTGCCTAAAATTCTACTATATCTTTCGTAACTTTGGTAAAAGAAAATGATGACAGTATTTTTAAATCTATCTAAATGTGGTTTAAATTACTAGACACAAATTAGAATCGCTACCTATTAATATCTATATCATAGCCATATGAGAACCGTCTTTGCCGAATAAGTGGCAATCTCTCCAAAGCACATCCTCTAATGCTCCCACTTCACTTGGCTACTCGTATTTGCTATTGGATGTTTGTCGTATTTGTCAAATACTTCACGTACATACAGATAAGACTAATATTTTGTCAAGAATACCAACCACACATGGCAATTATGACAAATACGCAAATACGAATAGCTAAGTGAAGTGCCGCCATTACATTCACACACCATTTACCTAATAGACATGAAATAGGTCCAAATTTGAAAGCGAAAAATTCTCTCGATGAGCGCATAGAGACGAAGCGGGGGACATGGGTGCCGTATTAAAGAGATGCGTCCATGTCGATAATATCTCTAGGTTACACGTGCCGCGAAACAATTTTGCGCTCATGTGCGGGCAGACACGGGCGCCCTCCTGTTACAGGTCTATGGGGTAAGTGGTCTGTGGTTACATTTGATGTGTTGACCTTTGTAACTATTCTAAAGATAGGTGCGGTGCGTGTGTATCTTACCTTACAAAATGTCTAACTATGATGTGTAAGCAAATTATAGCGTGGCTAATGCCATCTAGACACGCGACCAACCGACGCCCTTGCGCCTGTCGCCGAATGTGATAATTTGACAAAGACTCGCTACAGCAGGGATTATGTTCTCATGGCATAGCTTTATGAATATCTAACAGGAAGTGTTTTGTAGGTCAGGTAAGTCTATGTTCGTACGTTTGACATTGATCTACTTTTATTGTTGTTTAGTGCTCAGAATATTTTGCTTCCTTCTCATGTTTTCTGCTGACGATTTGGTTACGTGCTTAACAAACTTCCTTATGTAAAGTTGGTGTTTTATATGTGCGTGCATAAGTGGATATTACATTGTTTAGGAAACTTCCGTTTGGGCCTATTTTTTGTTTGCGTAGCAGATTATTATAGCGATGAATATTTTCTTCGTTCATTTGACTAAGTTTTATAACATTGTCAAATGTGATTAAAAGTAGAATTAATAAGAGATCGTAATTAAATAGTTTACTAATGAAATTCAACGACAAATGGAAAGCGAATAATGAATTCGTGCCGAAGTGAATAATCGGTCAATAAAGAAGCGATTCAATTACTGGCAAATATCTCTAAAAAAAGCGGCGCGAACGCAATTAAAATGTCAGAACGAAAATTATAGTGGACCTGCTCACGCTGCGATGTGACCAACTTTACAGGCACAGGGCCCAAACCCCCAACTTATTAAAATAATGACCATTGACAAACATTAATTTGCCATGAAGCAACGTACGGAGTATGGACAACAGCAGATCAATGTTAACACTTGCAGTATGATTTTAAATCTTACGGCGCAGTTAATAAGAACGGTCCAAAGTGTTACACTTGATCTGCTGTTAGCTGTACCACCTATAAAGTTTAGCCTATACAGGACAGAATCCACTCTTGCATGACAATTTTTCCCGTCTCTACTCTTGTTTATCCATTGATGAATTTTCAATAGAAGTCGAACGTATAAAAACAGATGCCTCTTTCTGACGTATGAGAATGAAAGAGGACAAGAAGGTCCTGTCCCCATACAAAATATGCTCTACATGAAGCGCGGCCGAATTTTTATTTTCATGAAAATCACCAACAGCTTACTTTAAAATGCCTACAAACCTGAAATCGCATTCGAGCAGGATATGTTAAATAAAACAGCGCTGCGCGATATCAACGTTAGCTGAAACATGCACCTTTTGCCACACCAATTAATTTAATTGTATTTTAGTTCGCGTGTGCTTCGCCCGAGTGACGTCAGGATTTTCGCCGACCTCGGGCTACGTTACTTGCATAATAATGAACTCTGCTTTTTTAGCACATTTCTAAGTAAAATGAATGGCTATAGGTAACTAGAGATTTGTTTTCTGATATACTTTCATTATTGAGTTCTATTTTGGACGTTGCTATGCTAACTTAATATGATTTTAGTAACTATCTACAACATATCAATGGGAACACTATCATGGCTCAGACATCAATAGCACCAAGTTCAAAGTGCTACACTTCATGTGCTTTCGACTGTACAATTTACATACTTCTCACCATCTCACTGATCAACACTTCATCCGTCGCCCTGGCTTCGACAAACTGGTGTCTGAGATATACCCAGATCAGATACATACTTGACCTGCACATAAATGTGATAATTATAAGTATTGATTATTGATACAGACATAGCAGTTTCAAGAATGTCGATTGATTACATCGTGACTCGTTATTGAATAAATTCTTACTTTTATAAATCTTCCTGCAATAGCTTCTAGTAACGAGGTAAATGGTACATACCTAATCCTACAAACGTTTGAATATATCCTTTGACGACACAATAGCTCGTTTAAAATAATAATAGGTCTGACAACGGAACGTACTCAACGCTCACCCCTATTAACCCCTGCAGTGCATGCTTTAATAATTTAGAACTCCTCGTCCCGACCCGACCCGAGTCCACATGTGGAGGAAAACATTGCATGCACGGAAACCCGACTTGTCAACGTGGAAACTTTGTGGCGGAAAATATTACTCTTATTTACTATCTGTAGTCTTGAGGGGTTAGTGTTGAGATATCAGTGTTTGTCTGTCGTGAAAAGTAGGTTTAAGTTTTGAAAATCCGATTCTACGCTCATAAACGTTTTCGTCAATGAGAGAGAGAGAGAGAGAGTGTTAGCGTGGCGTTTAATCTTGGCATTACATACTGCTACTTACTACCTGATGATGATGATGACGTCCTTCCTCATCGTATACGACGGCGCCGACCGGCTAATTCCTTGGAAGGTGACTGAATCGAACTTGCGTCTTGAAACTCGGTCCATATTTAGATACACAGGGCACTTAGTGCACTAGTCTAGTGCTGTTAGGTATATTTCTAACAAAACTAAATTAAACGATAATAACCTTTGTTTAAACCATGGAATAGACCGCGCCTATGAGTTTCTAGGTTATTATGTAGGACTGAAAAGAAGGAACGTACGTTATGCTTGCCTTGACTTATAATTTTATAGTCACGTTCGGATTAGTTACACTAAATCCACGTCCCTGTCTATCAACATTATACCTTCGATGCAGATAGAGAGAGTCACCACCACAGACAATCACTTCATGACAATCCAGCACTATATTTATTTGTCATTTAGGCAGTTGTCCCACCGTCGTCGGCGTGTAAGCGAGTAACTCTCAGCTATTTTCTCACCCAAGAAACCTATAAAAGAGTACATTCCGTGTTAACAAAAGATACATATTAATAGTTTATCGCCGACTGTTCACACCGCCCCCGGCGAGTACTCGGCGATGAACTATAAAAATTATGTCGCCGAGCGAGCATCGCTGTGTCTCTTTTGTTTACACGTAATGTACTATCTATTGTACGTTTCTTGCGCGAAAAAATAGCCCATGATTACTCGTTTAAATAGCCCATGTTTACTCGCCGGTGGCCTCTAGGCGAGCTACATACTATACTCGCTGCTCGCCCACTCGTTTTATAGTTGATAGCTTTACTCGCTCATCGCCAGCGGTGGGACAACGGCCTTATATTGTTAGACCCAATGAACATACTAGTAAGTACATGTACACCAAAGAGGAAAATATGCTTTAAAAACCACGGTGAATTCCTTGTACTCACAGTACCTTTACATACAATCAAGATAGTTGTATTGTACGTAATGTAACATAACATGTACGTGTTATACAATGAAGAGCGTTATTTACACGACCTCGTGCTGTGTTCCGCGAAATTATATCTAATACGTGACGATGTGTCAATATAGCTTTGATTAAATCTTTTGTTGTTGCATTTGTGTACTCCTAAGTTGTATAATAAGTACTTATATAAATAAAATACACTAACTTCTAGGATATTCTACATTAACGTCCTTCTTTATTTATCTCTTCCTTTCTTTATCCACATGTATTTAGTGACGTTTATTTATGGTTTCAGCATTAGTTGCCAAGATCATAGAGTGTTTATTTACTTGAACTTTCAAACTATTTGGTAGAGCCTATTATACTCCAGTTTTCATAGGAGCATCATCATCATCGTCCCCCTGCTGAGGCGTTTTATTCATATAAATATGTTGGGGTACTGCATTTATCCCCTGATGACTTTAGCGATTCTGTTGGGATCTTATATTATTCTAATAGAATACATTTTAAGCCAACTCTTTGATAATCCACTCATATTTTAGTTCATTAGCGGAGTATTGAAATTAGTTCTAAAGCGTCTAGTGGTAGAACGTATTGACACTTTTTCTCATATGGTTCTATTTACATATATCCCCCATTCCACCTCCGAGCCACCAGGCGTCGGCTGGGGTTCCATCCGCATGTCGTAGATATCCCGGTTGCCCGTACGAAGCGTTTTTCTTCATCCTTCATCATACGAACGGCTAGGGAATGGAACGCCCTGCCGGCGTCGGTGTTTCCAGACACTTATAACCTTGGTATCTATAAGGCATTTACTAGGCCCGCGTGCTTCATCATCGGCCTCATCGTCACTTACCATCAGGTGAGATCGGGGCCAAACTCGGATTTAGTCAATCAATAATAATAAAAAATTATCTTTCATATTTTAGAATTTTACTTTTATAACCGTTTTTTGCATTAGACCACATTCATTCCAGGCACTGACTTTCTACACTAATCTTGATTATACAACTTGCACTTTTTAAAGAATCTTGGTTGACGTCGTTGAAATAGCAATTTTTCCACTAAAGAAGTATTTCGGACGGCCCGTTACGCGGTCCAGTGCTGGCTCAAAATCGAACTGGTTTAGGTTTGCTTAATCTGAATTTGTTATTAGTTTATTAGTAAGCGGGAAAACGTGTTTACTAATTAAATGATTATACTATAGTTTATTAGTTTTATCTGGTTTTGAATGTAGTTCGTGTGTACCGGTATAATTGTACTTGTTAAGCAATTAATGTCAGTTTTGTCTATATGCATACTTCCGGGTTACTTGCTCTTTTACCTGCTTTTTCTGATTTTATCATTTTAATTATTTTCGGTATCTGAGCATAGTCATCGCATTTTGGGTAATGTCGCTTAAGGGATTGATAAATTCCTCTCTTTCATACCTACGCCATGTAACTCACTACCCAGCTAACTATAAAATATGTAAACTCTAGGTTCAAACATTTGAGTCTGGAAAAGACAAGTACTTCTAATCCTATCACCCCCTGCTGGGATAGAGCTCGAAATAAAGCGCGCCATGATCTGTTTATTTTGTTGAGGTCTTGGGGGTGAGCCGCTACGATTTTTCTAGCGCAATGTCAGATTTTTGGCGAAAAATAGTCCAAAAATTTCGTGCGCGCAGACTTTGACACGAATTGAGCACCTAAAAAGGCCACCCAGCTAGCCCTCTTTACCCCTAAAAATAAAATATACAAGCTCTGAACACGTATCCAAAAAAAAATAGTTTAAAAATCCTTAAGTTGTTAACACGTGTGCGATAAATAAGACGGTTAATTTTAGTGTTGCGAACAGTAGCAAAAATAAAAATTGAGGAAACACCTTAATTTTTCTTTTCGCTTCGAGACGGTGCTTAATTTCGCCATCCGTTTCCTGATATTTATTTTTAACGGTGTTTTTAAAATCGGTACAAGCAGTAAATAGATGGAAATAGAAGTAATAGAATAATGTACCTTTTCTGAAATTGCACATAAAATAGAAATGAATAACAGACGCATTTCAGATGTAAACGGTATCGTATTGGATCACAAATCCAATGAATAAATTTTATTTGAATATATTTCAACAGCCAATTCGCATGATATTTCATTCTGATTGTAAAATAAGGACTAAAGTCGTAAATCAACGTATGGTCCGTAAGCGTTTGAAAATAACTTTGAAAAAAGCCTGTCTATGGCGAAATAACTTTTCACATATATACTGCGTCCGAGTGCGAGTCTACGTGCTGCGCCTCCGCGAACTGTCAGCCTTCACCTCTTTAACTTCAGCCAGGAGACTCGTCCAAAAGACATCGTGGATCACTTAATGTCACGACTCGGTCTAGAGATAAGTGACTGTGCCCAGTTGCCCACCAAGGGCGAATATGCTTCATTTAGGCTAGATGTTCCTGCCAATAAGGTGAAATCCGTACGGAATCTAAAACTGTGGCCAGAAGGAGTTTCTATAAGAAACTTTACAGTTATTCCGACAAAAAACTCCAAAGGCCGGCCCTCAAACGCCGTACGGAAATAACCTCAAACTCAGCAACTACCACTTCGAACGCGAACAAATGTACTATTAATAACTCCAAAACTTTAACTATTATACACCAGAATGTAAGGTCAATTACAAGTAAAACCGGCCTATTAAATATATTATTAAGTAAACACGAGCCCAACGTACTCGCGTGTACCGAGACTTGGTGCCGGCCGGGCGAGATACAGCGCGCGGGACTCTGTGGGTATGAGTTGGCCGCCGCCTACTGCCGCACGCGCAAACAACACGGCGGAGTGGCGCTATACGTACGTAGCGGTACTATGTATAGGCAGCGAAGTGACCTGCAGAGTCTCAGTGTTGAATATCATTGCGAATTTAGCATTATTGAATTGTTAAATTTAAAATTAATTATTGTTTGTAATTACAGGACCGGACTAGGCAATTTTAAAATTTTTCTTGACACGTTAGAACTGTTATTGACTAAATTAATTGACGAAAATAAGAGGTTTATTCTAGTCGGAGACTTAAACGTGGATTATCTTTCTGATAACACTGAACGACTGCGATTGGACGACATGTTAAACAGCTATCAAACTAAAAACATAGTAGATTTCCCTACACGCGTGACGTCAGATTGTACTACGTCGCTGGACTGCGGACTGGTTTCTCAGGGTGATGATAATGTAACAGCAACACCAATTGACACCGCCATAAGCGACCATAACGCACAAATGTTCGTTCTTTGCATAAACACTGAGAAAGCTGACAATTATACACCACAGATCGAACGACGTTTATATACTGACGATTCAATACACAAATTTTACATTGACATGACAAACTTCGATTGGAATTTTATAAATAATGAAAGTATTGACATAAATGATAAATTTAACAGATTAATAAACATATTGACATCATACATTAATATTCATTTTCCTATCAAAAAATTACTTGTAAGAAAAAAAGATCGCACACCATGGGTAAGCGAAGAGCTGTCCCGATACATTAGGAAGTTTGAGGACTTCTGCGAAATGAGAAGGCAATACCCAGGCGACCCTATGATATCTAAATGTATAGCCCATTATTCAGATCTAGTAAAGTCTACTAGCCTGCGTGATCGTCGAGAATTTATTGAACGGCGCCTAACAACAGCGAAAAATCCATCAAAGGAAATGTGGAAAGTAGTAAATGATGAGACCTCAACAAACGCTAAACCTAAAAACATATGTCTCAAAGAGAATAATTGCGATGTCCCACCTAGTAAAGTACCTGACCGTTTTAATAACCATTTCCTAACTATCACTTCAAAACTGGCATTAAATAGCAATAAGGATAGAGCAATTGAATACCTTAAAAACTATCTTTGTAACATAGATGTAGCCAATTTTACACTTCAAAATGTTACGCGTGATGTGACTGATCGTACTTTAAAATCTATGATGAAAACGCCAAACACGCTCGACATTTACGATATTTCAGTTAATATTTTATTATGTATATGGCCAGTCATAGCGGACATCCTTGTTGTACTGGTAAATGAAATGTTCTCAAAAGGAATATACCCAGATACTTTAAAAAGTACGAGAGTATGTCCAGTGTACAAAGGCAAAGGCGAAAAGACACTAGTAGACAACCATAGACCGATCACGATAGTTCCAACCATATCAAAACTGGTCGAATCTATAATATCTAAGCAGTTAATGCAACACTTTGAAAATAACGACCTTTTAACAGACAACCAATACGCTTATAGGAAGCAACGCTCAACGACCTCAGCAGCGCAACAAGTAATAGATGCAATACTAACAGGCATAGATGACAGGTACAAAACAGCGGGTATCTTTTGCGATCTTTCGAAAGCGTTTGATGTAATTCAAAATGATACACTATTACAAAAATTGAACTATTACGGAATACATAATAAGGATCTTAAGCTCTTTGAATCATTTCTTTTGGGTAGAAGACAGACCGTAGAAGTCGTGACGAACGGTAGAAGGATGAAGTCCAACGCTGGTGACGTAACAATTGGAATTCCACAAGGGTCGGCGCTCGGAAACACTCTGTTTCTAGCGTTCATAAACGACTTACCCCATTTTATCACTGACGGTCTAATAGTCTTATTCGCTGATGATACGACAGTAATAGTGTGCGCACGGACTTATGAACAGCTTAATTTAAAAATAAATAAAGTATGTGAAAAACTGCGAGAATGGTTTACGTCTAACGGCCTAATACTGAATGCAATGAAATCAAACGTTATTCTTTTTACTGGCAAAACAGTACAAAGACCCATATGTATAGATAGTCCAATACCTATATGTGAGCAGTGTAGGTTTTTAGGTTTCACCCTGGACCAGAACTTGAACTGGAAAGAGCACATACAGTCACTGTGTGACAGGCTCAGTGGTGCTGCGTACGCATTCCGAAAACTACGGCCATTGGTAACGGACAAAGTTTTAAAACAGACATATTACGCGTATTTCCACTCACTGATGTCGTACGGTATCATGCTTTGGGGTAACTCTACAGACTCGAGTCGCGTTTTTATATTACAGAAAAGAGTGATCCGTATACTAGCTGGTGTGAAGCCAAGACAAACATGCCGGGGACTATTTATCAAGTACGGAATTGTCACAATGTATTCACTATATCTATATGAGATAATAATGTTTGTGCGGCGAAACATGTCCAAATTCGAGCGTTGCACAGGCGGGGGGCGCTCACTCAGAAATGTAGGCAGACTGCAACCGGTATGCCATCGCACCGCAATCGCGACAAAAAACCCGCGCGTAATCGGACCTGCCTTCTATGAGAAACTACCCTCAAGTCTACGCGACGAAAATGACGACGAAGCGTTTGGTCGCCGACTGAAAAGCCTCTTATTGGAGAACGAATATTATTCCATTAAGGAATTCGACACATCAATGTCAAAGTTATAAAACTATGCATCAGCATACTCCTTATTACATATTAATAATTATATTAGGTATTAATCCTAAACTGACGATCAGATTACCAATGTGTATTATGAAAAAATGTAATTTGTCTTAAGAACCATTGTAATTTGAAATAAATAAATCTAATCTATAGTTTGGAAAAAATTGTTTGGTTACATTTTGATATTATTCAAACACAGAACTCGGAAACATCATCAAAAATCATTGAGGTAAGTTGGTAATATCTTAAGAACCAATACCAATTTTAATATTGGTCGATATGATACCGACGTATCATATCCATTGTACTGGCACCGTGTAATGGATTGGTTTGACGTTATAATAACCTAAAAGGATGAAGGGAGTAATCACGAAAGAGATAATGTAGACGTGAGAATTGGAAAAAGGACAAAGCCGATAAATTGTTAACTTTATCTCGATGTTTATTCTTTTCAAAATAGACACACTCAAGGGCAAGATTTTAATATAATCTTACATTCAATTCTTTGGTTCGTTCAAATTAATACGACAAAAAAGACGTTGAGTTATCATCCTGCGTCCCGCCTCAAGTTTTTCCCCTCATATTGTGATTGTAGTGAACTTTTTGCTCCGTTATCGAGTTAGCTGACAAACTAACCGCGGTCAGGTTTCTTTGTACATTTCGGATAATTAATATTACCTGAGTGTTTTTTTTGTTACATGTGTGGATATATTGTAGCACATAGCTCATTAATTTGCTGTCTCGCACAATGAGATGCTGTAGCCGCTTCTCAAAAAACGTTAATGTCTTCTAAAGTACTGACATATTTTTTAGCGTGCATATTTTTGGACTGAACAACAAGATCGTTAATTTTGTCATCAGTTTCTTTTGATATGAAAGCTATTTTTTCAACCGTCTGGGTACAAATGAGAGTAACCGATGAAGCTTTTTTTTCTTCAATAACAACTTCAATATATTTACGCCCTAATGGTATGAACGCCAGCATGAAAATGTCGTATACCTTGACAACAAATATAATTTTACACCGTATTTACAAACTTCATTCTCGGATATTCACAAAGCTCAAATTCCCGTGCCAGCATTCGTTTTGTCGACAGTATAATTTGGTATTTAATGCCGGGCCGCGGGAACAAGGATATCATTCGACTGTTTAAAGGCTCTCTTAAAGGTCACTTGGTTTGAGGAGACCGGTCAGCCTTGACGCTGTAGTTCACTCACGCATGGGTTCGTGCTGAGGTTGACGCGTCGTTTATTCGACCGCGCCGATAACAGCACTCACCCCCACCTGCGAGGTCTCGCTCCCTTGCACGCGCGCCCTCCGGAAGGTCGCCCCCTCCAGAGAGAGCTGCTTCGCTCCCCGCCACCTTCTGTGGCAGGTTTGAGTCACGAGCAGCCCAGCGCGCCTGCAAGCCCAATTTAAGCTTGATCCACCCCCCGCCTTGACCCCTCCACGCTTGATTACGGTACTGTTATGTATTATTGTGTGCAAAAAAAAAAAAAAAAAAAATACTACATAAAAAAACAACAAAAATAAAAACGACGACACACAAAAAAAAAAAAAAAATAGAACCAAAAAAACAAGAAGAAAAGAGCAAGAAAACCGCCATACACAATATTGCATTACAGTATCGTTATTAACCGTGCGAGAACATTTGCCAAAAACCCCCTCCCTCTGAGGGGCCACATCACCGTCGGCCCGTTGGCCGACGAGACCCTGCCGGGGCAACAGAGGAGACTCTTAGGCCCATACGCTCCACCCAATGATGGAAGGAGCATGACCTGTCGTCGTCGTCGTGTAGTTCACTTTCGCACTCAACTGTACGCGGCCCTTCGTGTGGCCTCATTTCTCAACAGTGTTTGTTTTGTTCTTCAGCTTATGCCGATGTCGAGGTTTCGTATTTTCACTTTTTAACACCTTTAGTTAACACGGATTGCGGTTAAAGAATAGAGCTGTTTTTTTAAAATTGAACTTACTATTAAGAATGCTCTCAATACTGTGAACATCTTGAGCAAAAACCTGTACAAATGCGTTATTTGGAGTAGAGTTAGCCAGAGAGTAAGCCTATGATATCTTAAAAGATCATACTAGAATATCTGGCTTTAGCCTCGCAAAAGGTAAATGATGCGAGTCCTAAATTACTAATACGTATTATACTACTGTTCCTTTTTTTTAATAGCCTGCAATGTCCCACTGCTGGGCAAAGGCCTCCCCCCAACCCTTCACCCATCTCTATTATGCACAGACTCAGACCACTCTCTCATAAAAACGTCAAGTTCGTCTCGCCATCATTTCGGGGGCTCGGGGACGGCCACGTGGCCTTTTCGCGTTGTTCCTTATTTAAATTAAATTATTTACCAGATTTCTGTTACTTAACTTGCAGCTCAGCAACATCCCACTTCCGGCTTCCCTCTAATATTATAAACGCGAAAGTTTGTATGGATGGATTTTTGTTGCTCTTTCCCGCAAAAACTACTGAATGGATTTTAATAAAACTTTACAATAATATAGCTCGTACATCAGAATAACACATAGGCTGTAATTTATAATCCTGCGCAGACTAGGTCGCGGACAAAAGCTAGTATTTAATAGTTTCTTGCGTCAATGACTCCTTAAATGTTAGCACTTACGATACTTACAACTTAGCGCTAATAATAAAGGCTCTAAAAACATTTTTATCACAACAAATAATACTCAAGGCTGTATAGTAGGTGTCATCGCACTCATTAAAATGTGTTTTTATCACGATTATATCCTTTCAAAGTTATATCTTTATCATCTTAATAAGCTAGCTGCTTTGCTTATCTGTTTTCTGTGTATCGGTCATTGAACTTCGACTTATACGCAATTTCATTGAAAATTCTTTAAATAATTGTCTGGTTGAACCCGCGTTTGTTCCCAATCTTACCTGATGGTTAAGGGCATATGATGAAGCACGCTAGCACTATTCGGACTTCTCTACTTATATTTGTGGACGGCTAAATATAAAATTGTTAATTAATTGTTTACCTACCTTTCCCTTTTCAGCATAATTGCTATTAATAAGCAAGGTACTTACTGTATATCATAAATATGGGAATTGACAATACTCATTTACAACCACAGCCGGTTTGAGGCAGATATTTTTAGTTTATAGTCTTTGTCGCTTTGCAACAAGCTTTAAAAAATAAAATCTGTGAGAATTATTTTCAATATTTTTATAGACCCACTGCTGTGCAAAAAGATATTCCGATTCTTGCATATTTGGAAGTGCCTCTTCATCCTGTCTTCTTCAAATATTTGAATTACTTTTATTTCATTTTTCATCACATCTATTTGTATAAGTGCGGCAAAAGTAACACTTAGTAGCTCTTAGAAGCGACTATAAAACTGGATTCTTTCGACGGTTATATAGATAACTTCAGCGATTGCACACAGTTGATGCTCTTTTAAACTGATTTTGATTGGCTCGGTCGTTCGGGTCGAATAATCCTTAGCCTAATATCTACAGACCGGTCTTATACATACTATCTTACTCCGTTTGTGGTCGAGTCTCTGAGGATTTTCAACTATGTTGCATAAAAGTATACGTTTTCTGTCTTATTACTAGACTCCCCAAAACTAATCTTCAAAGAGCAGCGACGGG
This sequence comes from Tachystola acroxantha, assembly GCA_963506565.1. Classification (NCBI taxonomy): domain Eukaryota; kingdom Metazoa; phylum Arthropoda; class Insecta; order Lepidoptera; family Oecophoridae; genus Tachystola; species Tachystola acroxantha. The sequence continues at coordinate 3,209,992 of OY735879.1, read as the reverse complement.
TTGTGCCACCTGTCTTGCATGAGGGTTTTGTTCGGCACAAAGTAGATCCTATTAAAATAGCAATAAGTCATAATATAGTCTTTGGCTAGCCCACAAGGGATAAATGCGTGAGATCATATGTCCCGACTTCCGAAATGTTCTGTTTTCCAGTGTAATAAAAAAAGATGTAATTACGATTCCTTTGTGGCTCCTGTAACCTAAAGGGGTGGATGAGTTTAATATACTAGGTTTCGTTAGATTCGTCTTGATCGCGAGATTGACATAGTAGTGTGGCAAAATATCAATCGGGTTTTATTCTACTTATGTATTTCGTGATTATTTTTTTGTTATTTTGACCACAGCGACGGGGAAACACAAGCCTTTTAACTAAATTAAGGAAACCGATTAAAACTTGTTACAGAACTAGTTTAGGGAAATATTAATATTCAAATTTCAAATATATACTTATTAACTCGGTGCCTCCGGGAACGAATTTCGAGTAAGGCTGATAAATAAAACATGCGGCACCGGAAGTTTCAAGGAAATGCTCTATTCCCGTCAAAATTGAACACGCCAAGTTTTTTCGATAACGCTGTTTCTTTTACTACCACGAACTTCGCTCTGAATTCATTATTTATGGCTATGTAGTACACTTACTAAGTTATGAATAAAACATATACAACTGTCTGTCAGAACGGTTCTAGTTTTTCGTGGCCCAATTCAGATACCTACTCCTACGAGTACTTGTACCTATTGTTTGTTTGATTGCTACATAAATCATAAAAATTGTGTCTTATTCTGGTAGTATAGTTTAGCAACCAAACTTAATGTCGGAATTGTTGAGCTATTATTAGGGTTCCGTACCTCAAGAGGGAAAAAGGAACCCTTATAGGATCACTTTGTCCGTTTGTCTAACCGTCCGTCCGTCCGTCTGTCTGTCTGTCTGTCTGTCTGTCTGTCTGTCTGTCTGTCTGTCTGTCTGTCTGTCTGTCTGTATGTATGTCTGTCTGTCTGTCTGTCAAGACCTATATCTCAGAAACGCGTGGACGTAACAAGTTGAAATAAATATCAAATACTAAAGTCTGCAACCTCATGTAGCCGTGAAAAAAATCAACCTTCTACGGTAACGCAATCAAAAGATATGGCCGTTTATGTCCAATTTTGGCGCATACTTGTATGAAAACCCAAAAAAACTCAAAATCTATAAGGTAGGTACTTCTCGTTGACATAGAATCATGAAAGCCAAGAACCTAGGTCTTAAAGCACAAGTAAAGGAAAGAATCCGGAAACTTTAAATGTGAAATTACATCCCTATAAAAATATTTTATTATTATTACAAACTTCTATTTGCAGATCATCAACTCATCAGGAGTATGTCGATGTATAGACATTCTTTTCATTCTTCTTTTCATACCTCTCTGTGATCCATCTTCAAAATAACACTAAAACTTACGGACAATTTTAGATTTATTTATTATCGTTCAAAAATATGACGTGTTTGACTTTCAATAACGTCCGGACGCACCGAGAACGTAGGAAGGTCGAATATTATGAATGGACCGAAAATAATTAGCTCGGGAGAGTCACGTGTGGCAAGTAATGTGTGAACACGGTACACAGCATACTAATTCGGCAGTACAATAACTTAATTACTGGCCGACCTATATACACGCACACAGAGACTTGCAATGACGTATGTACGAGGACAAGTCGGGGCTGGCCGTGTCGTAACGGGAATAGCCTACGTATGTTTGTAGTCTTTATTGTAGTTACTTAAATGTTTAAAACAATATAGAGAGCTTCCATAACTTTATCTGCGTCTAAATTATTCTGTTGAATGAAACAATCCACGGCACATTATTGTTTGTATTTCTGTAATCTTCTCTGGTCAACGTTCCTCTTCTCATGAAATGTTGGACAACATCATGGCAATTTTCACCCTCTGAACGGCTGCCCGGAACAAGGAGCCGGTGCTGCAGCCGAACCAATCACGTAAATTCTTTAGCCAAGAGTGTCTTCTCCTGCCAATGCTCCTCTTCCCACAAATATTGCCCTGGATTATTATTTCTGTAGTACATTTTAGAATTAATTATACCGCTGTTCTACAGTGAATCCTACTGCTTGAGGAATTGCAAGTGGCAAATAAAGAGCGCATGACAGATCTCACTCGGCAGCCAAAAAGTTTGAATAACATTGTGACCCCAATCCTGGTTTCGTGCGAAGAAACGGTAGGATGCAATGATAGTAAGAGGACACGTCCGTCAGCAAGAGTTAGGTGTTGACGAGACAATCTGTCATTCGCTGTCCATTCCATGCCGTTCTGCACCTTGAGAGCTGGCGAGTTGAGAACATAGAGTGATGGACAGTGAAAAATAGTGACCGCCTAAAATGTTAATATTTTTTATTTATTCATTTTCTTATAGTCTACAACTACAGTGTCAATCATCCAAAATGATATTGTATTCTGTTTACTAGAGAGTCGATTAAACCACACACATTGACATTAATCGTTATATCAAAATCTAAACTATCCTGGTTCACAATAACCAAACCTACTGGTATTGTAATTGTGGTGTGTCAGAAACTCAGAACACACCGCAATAAGTTCAACAGACATCAGACAGTACGCTCCAAATTGTTCGCTTTCTAATCCTTACCAGTTATTGTATTGTACTATTGCAATAGTTTACCTTACTGTATTTATACCTGCCCGATTGTTTGCAAAATGTACCTCCCCTCTTTTTGCATTGACCATCTTTTAACTTCGTATCTGTTGACCCCTCACCCTTTAACCGTTGCCGGAGTGTGCCCTGTCCTCGTCATCCGTCTTCTTACACCCATTGTTCGACTACCTGGTTCCATCGCTTCCGATGCATGCGGCAAAAAAAACCGCCTCGACTTCGTGATTGCAATGCCAGTCCTTGATTGAGCATAGTGTTCTTTCTATTGCTCGCTGGATACGTTCCTTTCACACCCAAAGTGCTCGTATTTTCCATTAAACGCATTCCTCTTATATGGATGACCCATTTTAAAATAGTTATTGAAAACTTCGAACAGCGGGCTTCATATTTATGTAATTTGTATTTATGTCAATTGGCTCAAGGTGTCTTCATCATTTGATGTCAAGTAATTCCTTTATTGTGTGTTTTCCTTTAATATCTGCTTTGTTAAAACCTTGTAATCTTGTGTAAGTTCATCATGTAGGTATACCGCAGCCCAAATCAAGTGTCTTATTTTGTAAACAAATATGATCGTCTAATTACCTGTTGTGATGTAACACTGAAGGAACTGATTGATCGAAGGTTCGATCAATCAGTTCACATCGATCGAATCGATGAACAGGTGTTCATCATTGTGAAAATAAATTGATCCGATCTAATAATGTGAAAATAACTATGCAATAATCACAGAACAGCTTAAAATGTTAGTAGGGTAGGGTAGTTTTTGATTACAAAATTTGATTTGGGCTTCGGTGTACGTATGACACTTTTTGTCAATCATATTCGATATGATCCTCCTATAAAAGACACATACATCAGAACCAGCCATCTGTACTGTATGTTATTAAATGTATAATGTATGTGTTGTTGGACAACCTAAATAAATAAATGATTCTGTATGTGAGTATACTTTTTTCGTAAACTTTAATGTTCAACACAATACAAATTGTTTGTCCGTTCAAGTCACTGCCGTGTAGATGGGAAAGCCTTCAAGATTATGTGTACAGCTGATGTTCTGTTCGTATCTTATCTTGTTAATTGGAGAGCAACACTGTCGCCGCTCCACTTCGATACAGCACGCAATCTAGGCAGTAACTCAACTCACTTGCGTTCCCGACGTAAAACTTTTTGCGTCACCTGGAACTCCTCGTCGATCATTTTTTCACGTTTGCTGTGGGTTCCCCGATATACATTTTTGGGGTTGGCAAGAACCCCAAAAATATATATCTCGTCTCGTAAATTGGCGTTTCGCAATTTTATTTTTTGGTTCAATTGTATTCGTTCATCTGAAATCGTGATGAAAAGACCAAAAAAAGGATTGTGAGAAGTCCCGCAGTGGGTGGATACAGACGACGACGGCGTTGCATGAACTATTAATACCTGTTACATTGTAGTAACTCCTATCTGTCTGATGTTACTGGTTCTTATAAAATATATCTGTGGCAGCACTGTCGCCGCTCTAGTTTGAACCCCGGCCCATTGTTCCGACGCGACACTTTCTACCGTAATCTGCGCTTCGAATCTGCTTTTAATGAACCCAGCGAACAAGCTCTATGGATTTTTCCGAGCGCCAGCTAATTCCAAAGCACTTATCTCGGGCTTGTCGACTTCAGAATATGCGGCTTTCTAATGCCGTTAAACCACGTAGGTAATTTAATTAGGTACTGGCAGAAAGTTTTAGTACTATGTTTAGTTCTAATAGACCTCTTGTACTCGTATGCGTAGTCTATATCAGCGTAGGCTGAGATTATAATCTTGCATGTCTTAGGTTGTAATATGCAGTAAATTTATCTTACTTTGTATATTTCTGGTGGCACGGCGACCCGAAGTGCCTCTTGATTTCCTAAACGAGAAGACGCAAGCCTCAGGTCTCAGATATTGCTGTGAAGACGAAGTAGAGAAGGATATACGTCATTCGAGTCAGTGAAGAGCTGCCATGAATATTGTTAACTCTTTTGTTTATGATGTTAGCTTATATACTATTTAATTTGTGTGGCACGGTACTCCTACTACGAGAAAAATATTTTTAAATAACTCCAAAGATTATGTTGCAGAAAACAATTAAGTAGGTACAGTAATATGAGATGTGGAACCGTTATTACACCGAATTAATTCAAAATAACGGGCGTGTTACAACAAAATCAAATGCACGTCGCGCCGTGAGACATTAATTAGTAAACATGTCTAAATATCTTCGCGAATCATTTATGATGGTTTTGTCGAGCGTAGCGTATCCGCAAATATTTATTGGTCCATAACTCCAGCAATCAGATCTACTGCGTTTTATTGAATCCTAACGAACGCTTCAACTCGAAAGTCTGCCTCGGCTACTTTTCCGAGTTCACCGTAATTGGCCTTAATTTTTGATTCAATTACCGCGTTTTATTGTGCGCCTGTTATCTAGCCAGTGTCTGGGTGAGTGGGTGTACACGAAATATCTCGTGTAATTACAATCTCGGCGGAGCTCTAATTCGTGAGTCACGGACGGTGAAATGGCGCGCGGGCCATGATCGCTCGGCTCATTCAATTTACGCCGTGATATCACTTGTAAGGCGATGTGCTGACTTGTCATCGTACCAAACCCATAGACCAGCTTTCACCTTCCATCAAAAACATTGTTAACGTGTCATGCGTCTGAATAATGTACGGAATACTTTCAATACAAGGGAGTCACGACTGCAGATAATAATTCCAATTATGGATGCATCGGATTGATGGCTCGACGGAAGGCTTTTGACGTTCGCTATGCATGCACGTTCGCTCATATGGCGTACGGATAAACACACAATCATTATATTGTCACGGGCCGCCAGTGGGTGTGGGCTGGTTGTAACGGTGCGCCATCAAATCTGGGACACATCGATATACGTAATCCTATTATGAGCTCGTTAACGTACTAGTAATTCCACTTAGACCTCGTTTCTAAATATGCAATGTAAACTCAGTCTATGTTCGATAATCTTTGTGTGTTCTGTTTCGAAAGAAATTGTTATTAAGTATGCAACAAAATTCTAAAGTCTTACTACGAGTAGTTTGCTTGCTGAACCTCTTCTCCATTATTTTTAAATGTGACCATTTGATGTTCATTATTTATAGCTTTGTTACGTTATCAGACGAATAAAACCTATCAGCTAGCACCAGCCAGACATCCATGATAAGATTTCTTCACAAAATTATTATCATTATATTGTCGCGCTCCATTGACTCATTCACAATCCCATCATCGATGACTTATGAATTAATCCCATCGATATGTATGTCATCATTGACAATAGCATTTTGCATTACCATGTTCTGCAGATCATAGACTAATTGTCTATGACTTATTGTGACTCACAAACCACGATAAATGACCATGCTTTTAATTCCTCATCAGTGTCTAATCACGACAAATTATCTCATTAAATATGGACGTCCCTAAATGTCTGAGCGTGACTTATTTGATTGACTTATCGGCGTAGGTGTGGTCATAGACAATCGTGTGATTGATAGGCAGCCTTAAATTATTGTACAGTTTGGTGTTTGTATTTCCTTGGTTTTATTTATCTGTCAGGGATGAAGATAAAAAACAGTTTCAAAACGATGTTGTTTTCTCATCATCAACTAGTATGCCTGATTTTTATTAAACCGCTTATCGCTTATGCCTAACAGGTGTCCCTTTATAAACACTGACAGTTGCATAAAACAGTTTTTAAGCATTTGTTTTGATGGTATGTTTAATTTAAAAAAAACGCTAACCCTGCTGTCTGCTCACTTCATGTAGTGTTGGTTACTGCTGTACATACGTTTTTATTACTCTGAAACATAAGCACAAATTTCGTTTCGTATTACAAGAACTTTGTATTCATTGTTTATTCAATAATCTGTATGGAAATCAGAAAGCTTTTTATTTTCCCGACATACCAAAACTACATATTGTTATGAATGAGGCGTATAGACATAAAACGTACCAAAAATTGTTTCCGAGTAAAATTAGGTAGTGCGTGGTACCAAAGGCCCAATTCCTGGTGGCCATTCAGGTTGCGATGCTATCGTGTCATGGGCGTTGTCACGACACTGCTGCGTTCCTCGACGTAAGGTTCTTTTTACACGATATACATTACTCGATTACTTCGTGATGTTTACGAGAAATTGTTATTAGTACGTGCAATGACAAGCGTACGCGTTACATTTTTAGTTGGGTTGTGTAATGCCTGCCTGTGCCATACATCGTTGACAAGAGGACAATTTATACGCCCTAAGATAAGCCCCCTCGTTAAACTGTATTAACAGATTAAACAGTTACGTCTATTTGAGTTTAGATAAAGGGATATTTAGGGCAAGATAACGTTGCTTCTGAGCCCTTATTTAGTTTAATAACTCAGTTTATAACTTGTTAATTAAGTACGAGCATATAATCCACGAGTATACGAACGAGGTTACTGAGGAACATAGTACGTTTTATGATAATGATTTCACATATTGCTTTACCTGAAGCCGCAACGGCACCTTCACTGTTTATAGCCAAGAAGTCATGAACCAAAAATATACTTAACCTTGTTTCTCTATAAGCGCACGACAAGTCCCCGTATGTTGCGACACACGGCAAGGGCACGAAATTGTCATCTCGTTTACTGGATTAAGCTGATGACAGTGTCGGTTACCGGATCATGAGTGAGCTAAGTAGTTAGAATGTAGTGGCCGACCGAACTTTCGGTTTCGGCTTAGCTTCGGTTTCAGCTGCCATCCGGCCGAAACTAAAGTCGAAACCGAAACTGAGTTCGAGAGCCTATAATAAGCATACAACGTTATAATATTAAAAGCGTAAATAATTTATTTGTAATAAGGGGGTGATGTAGTGCTTCAGAGACTGAATTTTTTAATATGTGATTTATAAATAAAAACTGACTGATTATAATTGCCAATTTATTTTTTCCACGAAAGAATTACCTTATATGGAAGTTTCGGTTTCGTTTTCGGCCGAAACTAAGACCGTGGGCGAAATTCGATTTCAGTCCTAAAACCTAGTTTCGGTCGGACACCGGTCGGTAGAATGATAGCTGATGTTTAAATAATTCGACTCTCTTTGAAATTTCCCTAATTTCGACTCACTGTATCCTGAGTTCCAGACTGTAAGAATACCGACACCATGTCATGAATGAAAACCTGTTTTTAGTGAATAATGTGATATGCAAAGGAATTTTGCAACTAAAACTGCTCACAAACTTCTTGAAATGAAACTTCATTTCAAGAAGTTACCACGTTGATTAAAAAGATTTAAATGAAATGAATCATTCAATTCGTTTTAATCCACGTGGTTACTTTGGTATTTTTGCTAATTCAGGAAATGATTTTTCATTCCATCTCATAAGGAAGGTCGAGTTCGCCCTGCGGCATTTCATTTTCTATGATCTAAACATAACCCGTCGTTTCCTATTAGCTCTATAGTGTCTATTGATATTGGCTGCCTAATGATCCGCGTAACTCGAATGTAACGAGGGGACGAGAGATCTTCGACCTTGTACGGGCTCCAGATTTACTTGACGAGATTAGGCACATCAATGCGCACTTGCGGAGATACGCGGAGACAGATTATGTAATGCGGGGATTTAGAAAATTTAAGGGATGTCTTATTTATCCCTCCCGCCAGCCAGATATTCTAAATTTTAAGGTTTTAATAGGTATTAATGTCTGAAAACAAAGGTCTTCAACCAGTGCACCCTTCAATCAGTGATGGATGACCTAACGGAGCCGAAACGTTGACACTGATGGTGCTAGTTCACAGCGGCAAGCAAAGTACATTGTTGCAAACATATTTAATTTCGAATGATACAGTAGGTCTCCGCTGATTCTGTCTACTCTTCTTACTTATTTAGAGCACAAGGATTTATTACACATATCAAATTAGGCTTGTGTGTCAATTAGTGGATTTCTGAAGCTGATTACTTATATTCATGAGTAACTGAAGCTCGCATCTGTTGCCACATTCAAATTAAATTATATTTCACTCTCATGCATCAAAATCACTGCTGGTTACCTTACTACATCTAATAATCCCCCTTTTGGTTATATCCTTCAAACCTAAAATTGCTTAAATCATCTCTAGGCATTTATAGAATGCACAAACTTCCAATCTCTAGTATCCTTAGTGAATTATTGAAATTGCCCAATACCCACGGCTTCTAAACAATTTCGGAGTTCACACCCGACCGCCTAAAGCCCACTAAAACATTTGGTGCGTTACACAACAGACTCCCTTCTCCGCGTATCCTTGGCCCATCGACCCGTGCCCTGCACAGGTTATTAAGCTATCCACATTGTTATTAGATGACGAATTTCGTGAGGCGTTGTTATTGGTACATTTTCGGGTAATTCATATTCTTTATTTCTAACCATTATGCATTATGAGCTCGGAGGTTCCAGGTTCGATTGTACTTGTACCAATGAGTTATCCTCGGTTTTTTCGACGGAAAAACTTACGTACATTTACCGAGTGCTCTCAAAACCGTGAAGGAAAACATCGTGATGAAACCTGCGGAAGAAAAAAAATCTAAGGCATTTGAAATCCGCCAATCCGCACTGGGCCGGCGTGGTGGATCATGGCCCCAGCTCCCTCGATGTAAGGGAAGGTCTGTGCCCGAGCAGTGGGGCAATATAAACAGACTGATGGATGATGATGCATTATGACAAAACCGGCACTTTATTTAGGCGAAGGTCTAGGTCACCATTCGATTCACCATTAAAACACGGATGATTGTAATGTGAAAGTGTGTGAGGATTTAGATAAGTAGTTAGTAGAGATGTGTGATGATTTCTAAATTTAAAATAGTTTATTAACTTAATTATCTTACTACTAATTAAAATCACATAACCAATATAAATGTTTTAATTGTCATTCACTGTCATCTTCTTCTTCCTCGCTATCATCGAAGTCCTGTGTTATGATCAGTGGTGTACAATTGGCCTCAGGTGCCACTTCAGGTGTAGTTTCGAAGCGCGGACTTTCCACTTGTGGTGGTATCGTTACGTCAACGTATCCAGTTTCGTAGAAATTCTGATCCGCTTTGAATATAATCTCGCATATCGCTGCTTGCACTGCGTTCTTTGTCTTTTCTGTGTACTTCCTCATCTTCATCGCTATGAAGTTCGTATAGGATTTTATTTCTTCTTCGCTCGTTGAGGCACCCGGCCCAGGTGTGGCGGCGACTGCATCACTTCCTGAACTTTGAGGATTTCCCATTTCATCATCATCAGAACTACTATTTTTCAACATAATTGCGCGTTCCTTAGCGAATACTGATTCTAACCGATTCTTCTTTCTTTTTTTCTTGTCCTTTTGGATCTTGATATTCTGATATTTAAAAAAAATTATAATTGAAGTATTGAGGTACACTCAAGATAACGAATGATAATGAATTAAACACAAGTAGTATGTATATGAACAACAGTGATGACAGAATCGGAAACAGATATCAAAAGTATTTTTAACGGCAGGGGAACGGAAGAATATTGAAGCTATTACTTGATTGACCAATTGGATTTGCGCTTTCTATGATCGATCACGATCTTCATCTAATTTCAGAAACTCTTCAAACTTCTCTAAGTAAAATAAATGAATGTAAATGTATGTATGTATGTCGAAAAAAAGACTATCACTTAAACGATAGGGTAATTAAAGAAGTGTTGGCATTGATCTCCTATAAACAACTAGGTACATAAAGGTCTTACTAAAACAATTTAAAAAACGTCCAAATAAGGGTGCATTGTTAACGTCCAAATAATGTCCAATAAAGCAAATGAGGGTCCATTCATCCGTTTGGACCTTCTTTGCGCTCGGACATTTTTAGAAGACAGACTGTGTAACTAGCTGTTTATAGGAGATCAATGGGTTTTGGTCATCTCCAAAATATGTTTTGTCAATGTTAAATGAGCTGGTTTAGTGCTCGGAAAAAATATCTACATTGGCCAGGAAATTAAATACATCTATATGCAGCAATATTAGCAATAGCAGCAAATCGTGATTCAGATTTAATGCAATTTTGGCAAGCAGTATAATTAATCCCACCAATAGGTAGATACATATATATGTTGAGTTCTCTTTAGTGCGGTAGTTATGATATTACTTACAAAATGCTCCATTTCCATCTCAGTTTCTTCATCCATTAGAAATGACATTTCTTTGAATGCAAACCATAAGCTCTTGTATACTTTTGTAGGATCTGTAAACATAGCAGTTATTATTGTAATTTAAGTGCACCGTACTGCTTGATTCAAACCAAACGGGCCGCATCAGAGCGACAGGATTCCAATATACCAAAATTCAAATATGAATTTTAAGCATTGTATAAACATCTCAATTTCCATTAACGCATCGAAAAAAAGTAATTAAAAAATAAAAATAAAACGAAATAAGCTGACAACTATAAAGTGTCAAACAAGTGGCCAGTTGGCGACTCATGCTATGAGCTCGTAGAATTTAATACAGGTTAAATAAACTTATTCTCTAAACTATACAAAATACGCCCGATGCACGCTGTCAGTGGCCCGGCCAAAATAGGCCAAGAGTGTATAACAACGAATTTTATTATTTGTGGATTTTTAAATAAAAAATTAATTTATACTTTTTATATAACTATATACTGTGTATATTATCACCCCTGGAGTCGCTCGTCGTTGACCAGAACTACACCCTGTATATTAATTAACATTAAAAAAATTAACTACATACTTAATCGGTGGAGACAACCCCCGTAGTCGCACGTATAATCAGATTAGTGCCTCAATATTCGTATTTTTATGAATTTTTACAATGAAATAAAAAACGCCAACAGAAATAAGATTTTTTAAACAAGCTCTCGTATTTATGGTACCCTATATATTGATATATATTTTGTATGAATAACTATTTCGGTTTAGATATAATTTTCATTTTAAAAGACATAGGGGGGGGGGGGGGGGGGGGGTGTTTGCAATTTCTAAAACAAGAAAGGGAGGTAAAAAGAAAACATCGATGGCCACTTGCCATTTGATTCTCCCCACACGGCAGGGTTAGTAAATTTTGAATTTTCTGCGCGATAAAATGGCGCCTATCGGCCTAATAAGTATATATACTTAACAACCGTTGTAAGACTTTTCATTTCTCACTTGATAAGATTGAACAATTTTTTATTTTCACTTTTCGACAAAATGGCGCCCAGGCGGCGCCATCTTGGATTTATGTAACTAACATAGGTTCTATGACACTCCCGAGATCAAGACGAAACTTTTGGTGTTAGAATCATCGAAATCGGTCAACGCGTTTCAGCTCTGCAGAGCAACAAATTTTCATACATACATAGACTGCTAAACACATAGTAACCCTTCCTTTAAAAATGCGCTTCGAAGCGCTCCTGCGCGGCGCGGTCCGCTCGGTAAGAATCCTGTGGACGATTCTCTAGGTAGTAGTACCTATCTATCTGGTTTAAGATCTTTAATCTTTGTTCCTCTCAATAAATATTACATTTCATTTAAAAATAATAATAAATTAATATTAAGATAATTACATTCTAACATGCAGTGTTTTAGAATTAAAACTATAGTGAGCCATTGCCACAAATTATTCCAGGAGTATCGCTCCTGTAATAATAACTGTACAGTTAGTGCGTACTGCGTAACAGGAAATTGTAGTGAACGATAACAACTCTCCCCCAAGTGAGATTGTCCATCAAATTCAGATACAGCCTTCATACGCACCGCCGGCGGTGCCGATACCGCGCGATGCGAGCGGGCTCGCAGGGTGATCGAGTGCAGTGCACGTCGGGACGCCAAACGGTGACGCCCCGGCGGGCGTGTAGCTTTCACCTTGATAAAGTGAAGTCTGTCTGTCGAAACTGTCGGTCTAATTGCCGGCTTCAACAATATATAATAGTTATCGATACTGAACATCCCTTTCCTATGCCCTTCCCAGCACATCCTGTAAGTACTTATAGATAAATAGCTGTATCGAAATTTGAAAACGAATTAAAAATTAAAGTATTACCATCCCTGAGACTGTGCTTGAACTTGTACTTTTCTCTTCTGAACGACGACATGAGGATGGTCATTTTTTGCTTGCAAAGGTGTCCGGGAATGTCCATCGCTTCGCCTATCTCGGTCCACAGTTTCTTCTTCGATAACTTCCTGGAGTACAACTTGTGAGTACGGTCCCATAGGATCCGCCTTTTCCGGAATTCCCTTATCAGATCTATGCATATTTCTTCCGTCCATTGGTATTCGTGTAAACAGTTTGTAGAAACCATGTTCCAGTTTTATAACGCAACAAAGACAAAACACAAGACGCGTCGTTCCGAGTTCGCTGTGACGCTACACTGATACAAGATGGCCGGTCGGACAAGTTGCAGCAACCGCGTGCTATCGTGCTCGCTCGCACGTTGCGCGCCCGCTCGTGTGCGAGTGAACAAGAAACGGCGCTGTGCCAGATCGAACGCGCCAACACCGCGCGCCCCTAGTTGCTGTATCGAGTATTATGTGCGTTGGTTGAATGAATGAAATACCGCCGTTGAATTTGTTCGATCTTGTGTTTGTTTGTGATTCAGTTAAAATACTCCTCAGGACTTTAATTCGTATACTATTTACTTATTTCTTAGCTGATAAAATATTATGAATGTTTTATCAGCGAAATAGATTATAACACCAAAGACCCAAGAATTAAAATCGTTAGATGGGCCCGTGTGTGCCATATATCGGGCGCGCGTTCTCCTATAGTGAGCGATATTTCAAACCAGTCATTATCGTCCGTCCGCGCGAAATACATACGATTGCGGCGGCCACGCGCAGCTGACATGAGTTCCTTTATATTTTGTGGCATGGGCCCATCTAACGATTAAAATTACCCGACTGCGCAAGAAGGAGGGTTATGTTTTTCGAGTGTATAGATAGAGTTTATTAGGTATGTCTACTTCTTTAGCACGTTCTGCAGCCTAAATGGTTTGATGGATTGTAACATAATCTGGTTCGTCTTGATTTTAGGAATAACATGGGCTATAAATTTAGGTCACAGTACTTATTGAAAATTATTTTTACGCTGTTATTATTTTCATTCCAGCTAAGTAATTATTTTTGTAATAGTTTTTTTCTTGGTTATTTTAATAATTTCTACTTGTTGACTTTTTAGTAAGTACGTGCAGTTGTAATCTTGTTGGTAAATAAATAGGCATTTAACAGGGATAAAGTCACAAAAAATCTTTAGAATAGTTACAAAGGACAACACACCAAATGTAACCACATACCACTTACCCCATAGACCTGTAACAGGAGGGCGCCCGTGTCTGCCCCGCACATGAGCGCAAAATTGTTTCGCGGCACGTGTAACCTAGAGATATTATCTACATGGACGCATCTCTTTAATACGGCACCCCTGTCTGTCGAGAGAATTTTTCGCTTTCAAATTTGGACTCATGTCTATTGGGTGTGTGAATGTAATGGCGGCACTTGACTTAGCTATTCGTATTTGCGTATATTTGTCATAATTGCCATGTGTGGTTGGTATTCTTGATAAAATATTCGTCTTATTTGTATGTTCGTCAAGTATTGGCCAAATACGACAAACATCCAATAGCGTATACGAATAGCCAATTGAAGTGCTACCATAACACAGCACACAGGGACTCCGCGCAACGGTGATACGGCTTGTAATGGTATTGTGTTACTCTGCCGACTGTACTATGTTCGTTGCAGCCACAGACCACTTACCCCATAGACCTGTAACAGGAGGGCGCCTGTTTCTGCCCGCACATGAGCGCAACATTGCTTCGCGACACGCGTAATAAGGTGCTCCCTCACCGGGAGCATTCGCGTGTAATGTAACGTTGCAGATTCGACTTTGAGCATTACATTACAATACTACCTCCCTGACTGACGCTGTTTTTCTCCCTCACTGATGTAATGCTCGAATCTATAACGTTACATTACACGCACCGAGGGAGCCTTTAGATATCAACACGGATTTAATATGGCGCCCTTGCCCCCCGCTTCGCCTAATTGCGCTCATCGTGTGACATAATTTTTCGCTTGCAAATTTGTACCGATTTCATGTCTATGGGGGTAAATGGTCTGTGGTTGCAGCATTCAGCGGTAACGGTATTACGGTACCGGCAGCAAACAACGCAACGCGGCGCTATAATAAATCGCATATCTACAACTATCGTAGCTCCATTGTGCTCACACTTTACGACCCTACTTCATTGCGAACTTGTCTCGGCCAATCCGCTATGTAGGTAAACCTAGGCCCAAATTTATTTATTTATTTAAGCTTTTACACATTGTGTACAAAAGGCGAGCTTAATGCCTTGCGGCATTATCTACCAGCTGACCTTTGGGCATGCGGAGAAATCAGAGGCAGGTGTAATAATAATAAGTAAGATAAGATAACACAATTTAAACCAAAAATAATTCCCACGTAAGGTTAAAATATACTTATTATAAGATAACAAAACAACATACTTACTTACAAACTAGGTGTTGCATGGTGCGCGGGCCGCGCGCGGCCCGCGAGACTGCTTTGTTTTCGTGTTGTAGGCGCCGCAACTAAATAAACATTATCGTAGTAGTAGCGTGGGGACGCTCCGGGCTTCGCCCTACGCGGAGCTCGGCCTATGGCCTCGCAGCCCGGCTCGGCCTTCGGCCTCGCAAAAGTTACTTGGAAGGTAGGTAGTTTTTTTCTGCTTGGCAAGGGGACGCTTCGGGCTTCGCCCTACGCGGAGCTCGGCCTATGGCCTCGCAGGCCGGCTCGGCCTCCGGCCTCGCAAAAATTACTTGGAAGGTGGGGAGTTGTTTCTGCTTGGCAAGGGGACGCTTCGGGCTTCGCCCTACGCGGAGCTCGGCCTACGGCCTCGCGGTGTTCTATCGTTTCGGGCTTCGCCCTACGCGGAGCTCGGCCTTTGGCCTCGCGGCACGGCTCGGCCTTCGGCCTCGCAAAAGTTACTTGGAAGGTGGGGAGTTTTTTCTGCTTGGCAAGGGGACGCTTCGGGCTTCGCCCTACGCGGAGCTCGGCCTATGGCCTCGCAGCCGGCTCGGCCTTCGGCCTCGCAAAAGTTACTTGGAGGGTGGGGAGTTGTTTCTGCTTGGCAAGGGGACGCTTCGGGCTTCGCCCTACGCGGAGCTCGGCCTACGGCCTCGCGGTGTTCTATCGCTTCGGGCTTCGCCCTACGCGGAGCTCGGCCTTCGGCCTCGCGGGAGGGTGCTCGGCCTTCGGCCTCGCTATAGTTACTGATAGATATTTACCGCACGCCAGTAATCCTTTCGTTTTGTATAGGAAAATATATGTAAAAAATATTATGGTTTACTGCTCGTCCGCCATTTTGTTTTTCCCAAAAATGACAATTTTCTGGTATACTGCATCATATGTGCTACGAAGTGGAATTGGTTGGATATTCCTCATGCGCTCGTGCTAGGCCAGCTAATTCGTCAAAGTTTGGTCTGAAATGTCCAAATTTTCAATCGGCTATATTTCCGCCGCCATTTTGTTTTTCTTTTGTTTTTCAATTTCATCACAAAGTAGGTCGGCCATGTGACGCGTGTTCCAAATTTGAACGAAATCGGTTGGAAAATGGCGGAGATGGCATCACGTGACCCGCCGCCATCTTGTTTTTTTCACTTCTCTATAGTTTTCCTCTGGTCCAATCACTAAACTATACAACTCCCCCCTACATCACTTTCACCTCCGGGGACTCCTTCAGACTAAACGGGCGTGTCAATCAGTGAGTCAGTGAGTGAGTGAGTGGTAGTCGAGCTATATATATTAGTAATAAACCTCAATACATACTAAGCATAATATAAAATAAACAAATTTACAATATCATAATATACATACATATACCTACACATATAAAAAATGAAGTGTCTTATTTTGTAAACAAAAACTACCATCCTCCACTACTCGTCTCCTGCCGGGGGACCAATGGGCACCTATATAGGGGCCGAATTTACAACTTTTAATCGGGGGGACGAATATTAAGGGACCAATGGGTACTGACCCATTTTAAGCTATTCTGTGGTTATTGCATAGTTATTTATACATCATTAGATCGGATTTCTTTATTTTCATAATGATGAACAAATTCAATCAACCAGTTCCTTCAGTTTTACATCGCAGCAGGTAATTAGACGATCATATTTGTTTACAAAATAAGACACTTGAATTGGGCTGCGGTATTCAACCTGGAGCGAAGTTTTGAGTGCAAGCTTAGCGTGAGCTTGATCTTACAAACGTTAAATTACATAGGTATTTGTATGAGTGCGGTTATGCGCGGAGATGAATGTGTTAGCTGTTACGGTAACTTCACATATTTTGAATTATGATTACCTAGGTACGGTCGAAGACAAAGAAAGGTGTAATGGAGGGTTTTTAAGGTTGAGATTATCTCAAAACTACTTGACCTATTGCAAGAATTATTTCACTATTAGATAGATAAAAGTTAAAACTATGTAACTGTAAAAGAATTATTAAATATGGTCCAGTCGTTTTTGAGAAAATCTCAACCTTATTGAGGCCCCCTGTACACCTTTCGTTGTCTTATCTTATTATTATTCTATACTTATCTCTGTCTTCGCGTGTGTGGTAATTTCAGTTCGATAATTGCAAGTGTATTATTGCAATTATCGAACTGAAATTATGTGTATGTGTGTGTATGTATACCTACTGTATTTTCGTTTTATTATTTTTCAATTGTTTTTCATTTTCACATTACACTAGTCTTATTTTGCTATAATGGCATGAAATGTATATTTAAATAAATATAAATGAATAAAATCATGCAAAGTTCATGCTGAAAACTGATCTGAAACAGCCTTAGCGTGTGCTCGCTCTTACAACTGTCAAGCATCTATGTGGTGTTTTGTAACAGCGAGCTCATGCTAATAAGCTTGCGCTCAAAACTGTCTAAGGCCCGTATTAATAAATCACTCTCAGCTCAAAAACCATATTGCGCACGACCTCAAGATGGCGTTCCTATTGATAATCGTAACTTAGGATCGGGTATCACGTGAGTAATGCCGTATTATAAACAAAACTCAGTTCTCAAGAGAACTGTCAAACTCACACTTGAGAACGTATTTGCTGATTGCAGGCGACTTGAGAAATACGTTACGTGATACGCCCTCAAGATTGGTTTATTAATAAACGACATACTTGTGATGGTGGTCTTGAGAGTATATCAGCTGATTTCCCTCCTGAAGGCGGGTTTGAGCTCAGACTATTAATACGGGCCTATGAGTCTCGACTCTCGACCTAAGTACATCAGCACAGGACAGCATGTGTTAGTCCCCAAACACATGGGAACCGACTCGGTTCCCATGAGTTTGGGGACGAGCGCTGCTAGACGTTTCGTAAGCTACACTTTCACTAGTCGACATATCCAGCAGCCCGTATGGATAGGCAAAAACATCAACGCATCGTGGGCTTAGGAAATCGACCGCGACATAGGGTTGGCACTTTGGCAGTCGGCTTCATCTTAAATATTCATCTCTGACTTTGTAGGATTGATCCTGCAGCCCAATGCCTAAGTTAGATTTGTTAGGTTGGATTAGATTACCAAAAGATTAAGGATCTTTATTGCGCAAAAAACATCAGTATACATATCAGTATCCGCATACAGTTGTATAAAAGAAGATTGAGGTTATAGATAAGTAGTTGTGGTGATTCCAGAGTGTGGCAAGCTAATTTTAATCATCGATAAGCGAAGCTCTCTTTCGTGTGACGACATAGTCACATTAAAACCGGTTCAGCTTCTTTCTATGTTGGTAATTCTGGTTCAAAGTTATTTTCCGTTTACCAAAAGCGGCGGAAGACCACCCACCCCCTCAGGCCAGTTAAGCAGCTCTTTCAATGAAGGCCGATATTCATTGACGGTTTAGAGTTCGGCCTATATCTCAGATTTCATACAAAGCGCTGAGGTCATACGCAAACCTGCCTAGCTAGAATATCGACCTATACGCGTTTGACTCACTATTTTAGGTTAGATACTGGTGCGTTAATTTGTGCAAATGTTTTATGATTACGGGAGATATTTAAGCTACACTTAGGCCCTTCCCATAAAGTACATATTATTAATGTTGTTTTGGTCAGAAACGTTGTGGTGAAACACAGACCACATAGACATGAAATCGATACAAATTTGCAAGCGTAAAATTCTGTCAACGATGAGCGCATAGAGACTAAGCGGGGGACAGGGGTGCCGTATTAAAGAGATGCGTCCATGTCGATAATATCTCTAGGTTACACCTGTCACGTGCTCATGTGCGGGCAGATACGAACGCCCTCCTGTTACAGGCCTATGGGGTAAGTGGTCTGTGCGTTTGACTTAGTGAAGACAACCCTGACGTCGACTGAAGCTAGTTGGGTAATGCGCCCGCGCCTGTGAACAGGCACACAGCGCAAAGCACATCGGCTTGCACAATGCGACGAGACGACGATATACAGACAGAAGCGTCGTCACGAATCGCGACACCAACTGTGAAATATAATACAAGTGGGTTATTCAGAACGTTACGGGGCTGTGACACATTGCCTGTCGTGTGTGAGACTAGATTTTAGGATAAAATCGTAAGTGTCTGTTCAATATACACAAGGAGGCTGAATATGTTACTTAGAACTTGGAAAATTAGAGTTATTTTCTTGGTTATAGTGATGATAATTAAGAGTCATAGCTTGTATTTGAAATCATAGGAAATATCAAAAGTTTCCTACTGGGTACAAGTACACAATTAAAAAAAACCAGACGACGATATTGAGCTTGATCTCTAATAAACAGATACATACCTAAATCGCCCAAATCAAGTGTCTTATTTAGTAAACAAAAACTGCCCTTCCCTACTAACATTTTATGCTGCTCTGTGATTATTGCATAGTTATTTTCACATTATTAGATCGTATCACTTTATTTTCACAATGATGAACAGGTTCGGTCAATCAGTTCCTACAGTGTTACATCACAACAGATAATTAGACGATCCATATTTGTTTACAAAATAAGACACTTGATTTAGGCTGCGGTATACATACATGATGAACTTACACAAGATTACAAGATTTTAACAAAGCAGATATTGAAGGAAAACACACAATAAAGAAAATACTTGACATCAAATGATGAAAACACCGTCAGCCAATTGACATAAATACAAATTGCTGCGAAATGAAGCCCGCTGCTGGAACTTTTTTTTAACTATTTTTAAACGGGTCATCCATATAAGAGGAATGCGTTTAATGGAGAATACGAGCATTCGACGTTGCAACTTGTATCAAAGGATACACAATTAAAGGAATGTGTAATTCCGAAAGTTTCACCGTACGCACCAGTTGGCACGGTGAAATTGGTCGTCTGTGCGGCCCTGGCTTTCAAAGGGTACATCTGATGCGGGAGCATCGGAGCGCGATTCCTGCGTGCCCCCCGATCCAACTGTCTAACATGCATTCACGTTATGTGCACTTCGTTTACATACGCGTCCTGTTAACTAATTGTATTGCTTTTTACGTCGACCGTTGTCTTTCCGAGTATAATGACTTTGACCGCAATAATACTACCTGTACAAAGTACAATCTAATCCACTCTCTAACTACACTGTACTGTACGTCAATAAATATTATCAGTTCTTAAGAACAACAAACAGTTGTAGAATGTGTCATGCGTTTTCTGGGTGTGCTTTCTAATATTTCCAGTTGGAAATAAATGACACATCTGCTAGTGATTAACGTCAAATTACAGTATTAACTTCGCATTCAATGTATATTTACGTTCAGCACGTCATAATATTGTCAAAAAGAGGCTCTGAATGAAATATATACCTTTTGAAATCTCCAGATTTTACTTAAAAGTTGACAATGGAAATAAGAAACAAATTAAATTGGATTGGAATACTGTCTTCAAAACATGAACCCACTTAATTTTCCGTAATCTAGCAGCTAAACGCCTACTTTGTAAAACTATTGTTTGAGTTATTATAATCTTACTAAAGATTAACCTACGATTTGCACCCCTAGTGAACATCGGTCGGTGTACTAGTCGGTAGTCGTTGGCATTCGCAGCAAATTGATTCATTTCCGTTCAACTTCCCTATACAAGTCTAAAATCGTACCTATATGCTACCTATCCAATACGTACCTGCCTTTGTACATGCTCAATACGCTTACCTCATCGATGTTAAATATACCCCATATTCCGAATGTCTATTGAATTTGCCTAATGATCTGCGTAACTTGAACGAATTTGTGGAACGCAGAGGACTTCTGAACGGTTTTAGCATTGAAAGCGATTCCTACATAATGTCCTACTGTCATGAATGGTGACCCTATTAGGGGCAGAGCCCGGATCAATAGGGGTTTATGTGAAAAGCTGCTCTTCAATAATGTCACCATCAGCATCATATCGTTTGCCTTGGTAATATTTTTTATTATACTTCAATGTGGATATTTTTGTTATTGATGGACTATACCTACATAACTCATACAAGTATGACTCTAATTGCATCTAGAGCTGACCACAATTTTCCTCGATTCTTGACCCTGAATACTTCCTGTACTTCAACCACAATCGGGAGCCGACCAGCTTTAGGTGACACGGACCGGCTACTTTGTGTTTTGGCATAAGTCATAAACTCCACCGGTTGACGCCCACGTGATTGAAGATGCAACTTATCCTTTAACTTTTTCTTTACTGACATTGGGAATTCCAATTGGGAAATGAATTGAATATCTGCATAACAGGTTTTTTGCAATGTTCAGTTCTCAAAGAGGCTAGCTTGGCTAGACACTTGACCCCACAAGTTTTGAAATACACTGGTCAGTTATGCAACATATTCGGCATTTAAAATTTATTTTGTACATTTCTGTGATTCTTTTTTTTTCTTCTATTCCCTTCAATGTAATTCTGCGAATTGGAAGTTTTCAAACCGCTGGATATTTAATTTTATTCTGAACCAAACGTCATTAAAATGAGTCCTTATGAGCTTGTTCCGTGTTGATGTTTGGGAAGCTCCTCTACAAATTCTATTACCCAGTCAATGACCAGTTCTCTAAATCTAAGGCATGTGTGATCCGCACTGGGCCCGCGAGGTGGACCTGAGCTCCTTGCTGTAAAGCAAGGTCTGTTCTCTAGCAGTGCATAAAAATATACTGATGATGATGAAGCAATTCTCAAGTACCTAGTGTGTTTTAGCGAACCTCCTATCATTTGCACCACTCTGAGACCCGTGATTCATGTTATCGGTAAAGTTCAGTTCACCGTGTGAATGCTAAGAGGGCAGATTAGTCATGCAATGCACTCCTGCGACGTTCACACGCGTCCAACAGATCTTTGACTGATACCAACGACAGTACACGTTCCGACACAACTTGATCTATTTACCGATACCTTTTGTTTTCATTTTGTGAAGTGTGAAGCCGAACTCGGCAGTTTAGTTTCGTAGAGTTGTTTAGCAGAGGTTATAATAAGATCAATATTTGTTCTAGTAGCTGCTTGGTCTTATCGTAAGCACGATTCTAGGTCACAGTTTTTGTAGAAATTGGGATGCTTGTTGAAATCCAATTAGTATTTGGTTGTAATTTTATGTTGCCAATTTGCAATCGTTTTGTTTTAAACTTGCTTTAATTGGTGTTCATCTCTATCTACCTATAACATTTACTTCTTCTGTTTTAGTGATGGCGTACTTAATTTCGTAACGTTTTTTAAAAACTGAACCACGTGAATTAGGACCACTATCTCTTGTTGGTCGTTGGCTTCAAACAACTTGTAAAATATTTGAACTACATAGTTTATCAGTTGTTTGCCGTCTGGCTTAGCATAAGATCTTACGTGCTCAGTAGGCCATTCACTTCTGAATCTAGTGTTTATATAGTTCGCAATCAAGAAGTTGATTGTAATTGTAACGCCACTTTACATTAATCATGTATTTTTTAAGTCCGATAATGTCGTCGGACTCAATTAACACGATTAACCTGTCACAGCGGTGTTTTACTTCCACCAATTACCCATGCAAATGGGTTTCGTGCCATGAATATTCTAGTTTGTTACGATGTATTATTTTTCGTTTTATGTTTTTTAGAACCATAAATAACGTTATGGTACTCCGTCGACTAGAATTTTTAATTAAATGTCTAGATAAGATCCCTTTCATTCATTAAAAATTACTATGCTAGTAATTTTATTTCAATAAAGTGTTTTTAGAAAACATTAAAATTTAAGATAAATAATCCATATCCATCTAAGTATAAGCTTTTATTATCCTAAATATTGTCATTATCTAACTCGCTTGAATGTCTCTATCTAAGTCCTACATCTAGACAGTCGTATAGTTCAGAAAATACATCTTACTGCAATCATGTTTCTTGTGACATTGTTTACATGCGAATGATCAGCAGTCGTTTTGTGTACCAAAGCGAGACGTCTCACGACCATTTCCAGCATTGTACAGCGAATCCGGGTTTATTGAAAATTTCACTTCTCTGTAAAGGCATGAAAGTTAATGGCGTCTGATCACCTCTCCGACGGACTAAGGCGTCGATTTAAACGCAATTCCGCGTATTGCATTGCCAAGAAACATGATGGTGTCGCCTACTATGGGTCTGCGAATCGTAAAGTTTGGAGTTGAGCCGAGTTTGATAGCGAACTGAACGAATGACGACGGACGAAACGAATACCACTCCAAGATGGTAATCTGTTGTTCTAGTCTACACGACACAAGATATGAGGATATACCCAGTTCATTCAGTTCTATTGCAACCCTTTTCGTTTGTGTTTTATGAACCTTTTCGCCCCTGCGAGCTTCTCGTGGAAACCGGAAATTTTCATCTTCTACAAAAATAATAGCATACGAGTATATTTCGAGACTACATCTAATGTTTCCAAAATTTGGTACAGATTCATCAAGCAGTGTGATTGAGTGAACTTTCATATCCACATATCAAAATGTACAAACTTTCACATTTATAATATTACTTACTGTGAAGGGTGTTACCCAGGTGTGCCTTTGTAATTTAATTTGTAATCCGTGTTTTAGCATATCGAGTTTAAACCTGAACTTTTCGTTGTTCTTACCGATCATTAGTGTCTATGACAAAGTCCATAAATTTTGTGCAAAACTCTCATAGTAGCAGACAAAGCAGTGTAGTCACATGGCACACTGACCAATTGCCCATGTGCGTAGAACAATGATGACATTAATGAACTCTGTGCCTAGGTGCATAGATCAGTTTAACTGGGACGTTGATTTCGCATTGTCGTCGTAAATTGATGCTATTGATGAAACAAAGAAATTGTCAGGCTAATTTTGCAAAAGCATATTCGTGTCACGTTTTATATTTAACAATGTCGTTACTAAATTATTATGATAATTATCGGATTCATTCTATTATTTTGTTTCAATAGTGTTTTTTTACTATTGTCTTTTAGTCATGTGTATGAGAACCCATTAAAATAAAACTTAATTGTTCCAGGTAAGGATGCGAGCGACACGTCGGTTGTGTCGGTAAGCTCCGCTCCATTATGTTTTTTAAACGTCATCCTCTTTAAAAGGTAACATGACATTATTTACATTCTATTTTTATTTAATTTGTAGCCCTGAATCGGGCATTCGAAGAATATTATTTTTATGTCTTATTATAACATGGTTCAACGTCACAACTCCATTGGTTGGAACTACTACATTACCCGTAGGTACCTCTTCTTTGTATTCAGAACTGGTTACTGGTTTGTTTTTTGTCCTATTTAAAGTAGATAAAATGACACTCGACCAGATAAACACTACGCCATTACTATGGAGTTCCTTATTATGAGACGTTTTATCTCGTTTTTGTAACGATCGACCATTGAATGCTTCTTAAGAGATTCTTCTGTCACTTCGCTATCGAAAAGAATGAATCGAAATGATAAATGCGTGGAATATTTTCTTGTAGATACTTTAGGGATTGTTTATTTCACATCCTTTGTTTGCCAGTTATAGATTTATTGGCGAGCTAAAGCTCACATTGCTTTTATTGTCATAATCTGAGTGAATGAATATTCTGTATCCGCATCATAGGATCCTAAAAAATAAAATAAAAAATCGTTTAGGCGATTGATTCGATTCGAAATCTTTCTTTCTGATCTCTGCTGCGGTTTTCAGCACGCTTTCTAACTCTAGGCGAGTATTTTTAACTTTCAAGTTATTTGTCAATTTCTGAAAAATAGCTATGCCTATTGTCAATTTAATGAATTTTCATTGAAGCCTGGAAATTGACACAAGCAACTGGTGTTTCATTGATATTTCTTTACGCGTGTAAATTCAGCCTTTCCCATACATCTTTGTTGAATTTTATATAAATTTTACCCAACGCATTTAAATAGATACTAAGATAGTAAATTTATTTAAATCCATCACAAATATGTATGTAATTAGTAATTAATTGTTTGTTTACTAGCAAAGAGGACGTGCAATAAAATCATCTTTACATGGTAGTTGCCCACGCGCAGGTTCAAATGAAGCGTTTACTTCCTCATATCGTCTCAGTTTATGATATTGGTCGCGACCTTGCTCTTCGTTTAACTAGATACTAATTCTTTTACGGCACGAATGAGGTCGGCTTTATTTGTCTTCATTATGAGCTCGTTGGGTTTCTGCCATAGATGTACATTGATCGAGATATGCCATGTGAAATATTGTGTTATGTATCTATTTCTTCATGTTAATCGTGACCATCCGGGTAATTATATTAGCTACATTGTATTACCGACTTTGCTAGGTGTGTTTAGTTTACTAGTAAACAGTTTGTCTTTAGCGAGCATCACAAATTCAGTAGTATAACATCCTAAAGGTTCTGATGCCTTTATAGCATCATTCTACTCTTCTCTTTCATCTACCACTGATATACCATCACCGATAGTCTTGACACTCACAGTTACTACTATCCCTAAGCTCTGAGTCCATAAAAATACGCAAATTACTCACTTTTATATCATTTGAGGAAAATTATTGTAGAAACAACAAGCTTGTTATTATTCTAAAAGTGACTAGGCCTAGAGTCAGCTTGTTCTTCTCAACTTTGCCCGATCTTCGATCTCTTCTGGAGCAAGTTGGTAGTATTTTTATTTTATCTAGTATTTTCTATCTAAAACCTTATTTCTTAGTCTTCCTTATTCTTACTACTTATCACTAGTTCTAACTCGTCACTATCCTCCTGGTTATTACTAGTTATTTCCACTATACTGTCAGTCAAGCTACTTATATCTCGCGTTATTAAATCTATGGCACTTACGATAAACATCTACTCAAATTGAATATCATATCCTTATCGAGATTCGAAGGTATTCGAACGCACGAATAGTTTCGAATCCTTCGGTATTCCATTTTATCTCTAACTCCGTCCTTTGATCACACGGCTTTCCTTTCCCGGTGATTTCGTTATCTTTTAACATATCCGGTTTCGCTTTTACCGAGGTTTAATAGCAGGCTTCATTTAGTTCAGCTATTTATTACTGGATCTGTCTGTCCGTCCGTCCGTCCCTATAGGGTCCTTCCCGTTAACCTAGAATCATGAAATTTGGCAAGAATCTAGGTCTTATGGCACAAGTAAAGGAAAAAATCCGAAAATACATCTCCCCAATTTTTTTTTGTTACAAACTTATATTTGCAGGTGATCAACTAATCAGGAGTAGGTATGTCGATGTATGGACATAATATTTTGATAATGGCAAACATAAGTTGGTCTCTATATCTAATTTATCTTTTGGTTAGAGCAAAATTACTGGGTTAACTTGCGTTGCACGGAACCCTCGGTGCGCGATGCACATGTGCTGTCTGACAGGCGACTCGCACTTTGCAGGTTTTATTTGTTAGAAGTATCATTTCAGTCCCGTAACGTTGTCAGCTGTTTTCGAGTCTTATGTTATCGTCAAACTGAGTGTGACTGAGTGTGAGTAAGTAAGTCATAAACATGTAGGTACATAAATATATAATGGATACCTAAACGAAACATTTGCCACACCAATGAGTTCTGTAATGTTGGTTTACATTTATATATCTAGCTTCTAATTGTGATATGTGGCAACTTTAGTATCTCTTTATATTCAACATACACCACAGAGTTCACATACATTATGTACCTACTTCTTCTATGCCCTAGCCACTTCCCATATCATATGTATGCCGACAGGCATGCGGCTTCCAGGTCACTTTTCAAAACTGATGTCCACTTCAACCAGTGTCTTTCGTGGCCTCTTGGTATGGCAATATCCAGGATTCTTCTTACCATGTAGTCGTCCGTTACTTTATGTACCATTGAAATAAATACCATTCTCAATAAAAACCTTAATTATTTGTTAGAAGCTTTTTCAATGTACATTTTCCCTTGCCCTTGACGTGCCATCGCGTTCACGTTTTGTTCCGCTAAACGGGTCGGAGGAGGGAAAAAAACTGGCTCGCAGACGCGCTTTCTCTTACAGGAAACTCGTGGGAGGTGAAAGTCTGTGTCCTTGAGGGCACTGTGCGTATCAAAAGCGTCGAGCGGGCTTAATACTACAAATATATGAGGTCTAAGATAATATGCAACCTGGCACACATCTCTCGCTTATTCCACATTCATCAATGTCTTCAACATCGCTAATTTTGTCCTCTATTTTTACAATTTTTACAAATAAATGGACTGCCTCTGAAATATCTCCAAGTGAAAGAGTTTTTACAATTGTCTATTAATTTTGGAGAAAAACTCAACCATAATGAGGCTCCCTATAGACTTTCAGACAACCTGATTCGCGGTATATGTGCAATGATATTCACATAGGTACATACTCGTTTCATTAGTACATTAAAGACGGTCAAATAGTCCTATTTCATCACTCCTGGCGCTGCATTCATTTGCACCATAGGAGACCTAGAGGGTTCGACTTTGAACCCCAGACTCGAACCCTCTAGGATCTCCGCAATACAAGCCCAGTGACTTAACCAAAGCGCTACCGAGGTGTAAGAGTATATTTATTTTTATTTGATTAAGTAGGTACTCGATTGCCAACTCAATGTTTGGTATTCTTATTTTACACGTGTATCTAATAAACTTAATACGAATACATAAATTACACTTAGTTACATTAGAACTAACTGTTATATTAATTGCACTGAAACAACTTAGGAGTAATTATTCAAGAACATGGAAAAAAATACTAAATTGGCTAAGGAGAGCAAAGATATCTATTCTGCAAATGACAGCCATTAAACACTATGAACTGATGTACATTAGGACGTTAATATAAATAACATATCTAGGTTTTATTTATTGAATAATTAGTGCATCACGGTATTACGTGATTGATGGTGATACACTTTAGACGTTAATATTATCAAAGATTTAAAAAGAACATAACATACAAAAAGCCACGACGAATTTATTGAAAAACTCTCATCTCTCTGACAGTCTTAAAACATGATCACCTTGCTTTAACAGTTTATTTCTCTAGAGTTATCTAACACCAAATTCACGGAAACAATATTAATTAAAGAAAAAAGGAAAGATGATCGGTATCGATCAATAACTCAACAATGTTTGTTCCAAGACTAGTAATAAAAATAAATGAAGTGATCACAATTTGCTTTTCGGAAAATTGTAAATTCGTAAAACAAAAGTCGTTTAGTCACCAATATGAGCAATTCCCATTCGGCTGACACCCTTGCCGTTGCATTATTGATTGACGATAGATCGCTTATGCCTTTTTTTGTTGCCCAGGAGAAATGCACTATGTATTGCATAATGCATTTCTCGTTGGTTGGTTTCTCGCACCAACTAAAACTTCTGGGGTGTTCCGCCTCCGCCACCATGGACAGGACCACGGGACCTTTTTTTTTTTTTTTCTCGGGGGGAAAATCATCCAAATATTATGATACCTCCTTGCCACGGGGAGGCGAGGATGGTTATGTCGGACTCTTACCGACTAAAAACCCCTCGGTGTTCCGTCTCGCCGCCCTATGACGGAGTCACGGGGAGACTTGCGAATTACTTCCGCGACGCTAATCACTAATGCCTTGCACCAACCTCTTAGACTGTGCCTCCATGGTCGATGGAGCCAAAACAGACAGGAAGAATAATTACCGTAGCTATTATGTTAATTGCTCCCTTTTACTACGCCGCATGGGGTCTGCCATGCTCGGACCGTGCGCTTGTCTT
The DNA here is from genome assembly GCA_963506565.1 of Tachystola acroxantha. Taxonomy (NCBI): domain Eukaryota; kingdom Metazoa; phylum Arthropoda; class Insecta; order Lepidoptera; family Oecophoridae; genus Tachystola; species Tachystola acroxantha. The sequence goes on along the minus strand of OY735879.1, from coordinate 3,181,153 downwards.
TTAGGAAATCATCCAAATAAAAAAAAACTGTTTTGAGATGTTTAGATTTATTAATATTTAATTATATGAGACGCAATGTCTTTTATCACACAATCTGATATAGACGTCTGTCTATCACACAATGACATACCTACTTAACAAAGTTTTTTTAATGGCTTTGCTTGCATTAGCCACTCACAAGTTAAAAGTTTGGGAAACCATAGAATTAAAATTAAATAGAACGGAATTTGGAAAAAGGAGAGGATTGCGGTTTAATAAATATTTAAAATATATATATTTTTTGAATCATGTGAGAGTGACGGATCTTAGCCATAAACGTGACTTAAGTTAGCTAGTGGTTTTCGCCACTATTTAAGGATTTCCACTGGTTTTCGCCATACAAAATCGATGATTTAACAATTGTCAAAATAAGCCACTGTTTAGCAATATTTATGGCTACGAGCATTAATGCGTACAAAGGATACCTTTATATCGTCGCCGAGAGAGCGTCAGCAATCATCTACTACTAAATGGGAGGAGTTGCCGGCGATAGGTAGTAATTAACAAACTAAACACAGCCTGTCATGCGTTACTCGTTAAAATCATGAAAGATACAGTTCCTGATGGGCCCGTTGGCTATAATCTCAGCGGTTTCTCTAAAGAAAATAAACTATACAGGGTGGCCTTGAATTCATTCGACAAAATTAAATGGATGATTAGGCTTGTGACATACATTACTTCTGCACAGCGTTTTAGTAAATTAAACAATTTGGAGAAAAATAAAAAATATAATTTACAATAAATTCAACTATCAAAAATATTATTAATTTGATATGCATCGTGCTTTAGAATTTTTATATTTTAAGGTATTTTTAATTTTTTGCAACGATTTATTTCACAGGAATTTGACCTAATGGTCATTTCTAAGGTCATTGTGTGACTGGTGACATACTCAATTTTTTTTTTGCAATTTTGATTTACTAGGACAGACAGATTTCCAGACAACTTAGGGTCCTCCTATACCTAATACTTCCTTTAAGTACATTTTTGGAAAATTAACGACGTGTTAACGTCTAGTTTCCGTATCAAAAATGTTTAATTGAGCAATTACGAGTATCGGTTATAAATATTATGGGGATGTATTTCCAAGCACTGTAAGTACTTAATTGCTGAATGAAAACATTTTTGTTATAGAAAGTAGGGAGTTAACTTTAATTGTCCTAAATTACTGAAATTTTTCATAGCTATCAAGGTCTGTAAGACATGTTTTTATAACTTAATATTTACCAGTATCGATCAGATTCAAAAGTATGTTACATTAACAGCTTATGTGGACCATCCTTCCCCCATAACAACATACAAAGAGTGAAGTCGATGATAATATGGATTATGGACCGTTACTTTCCTCTAATACCTACTGTTACTTGCACGCTGTTAATTTTAATACGCGATACGGTATTTAATAACGGAATAATAAACGTCACATTTGCAAATAAGCAAATAACCATTATTTTGTAATTAATGTATAGTTGTTTTACCTCGTTGTTGCTATGTGTTTGTATTAATAACGGATAAGTATGTTTAATGGCATATATTGAAAATAATAATTAAACATTCAAAACATTACTCTCCTCCTTTGGCCAAGTACGAAAGAATAAGAAGAATTTACCATACACTGTATTGTAGAATAAGACACAAAAACTATTGAATTATTACAAAAAAAACGATACCCCATACACCAGAATCCATCAAGCCGTTAAGGCTACAGGACGCTACAAAGGAACTGACATACGAGTATGTACATGTCACATAAACGTGAAAAACATTGTCCTCCTTCTTTCGGCAATCGGGTATCTACAAAACAGAGCGGCACGGTATTCTACAAACCGCCAAGCGTGCATGAAGAGATTGATGAATTTGGAAGAAGCGAAGGCGGTGTACCAGGATCTCAGGAGGTATGTATGATAGCTAAACATTACGGTAATTACTTACCTTTACCTATATGAAGAGAAAGACGACAGGAAAGACCGTCTGACTTTTACTGATCATAATTAACCTATATGGAATGTACGTACTCGTACACACGAAGGCAGAGATAAGTATACAGGGGGCCTCAATAAGGTTGAGATTTTCTCAAGAACTACTGGAGCGATTTTAATAATTCTTTTAAAGTACATAGTTTTAACTTTTATCTATCTAATAGTGAAAGAAATATTGTCATAGGTCAAGTAGTTTTTGAGAAAATCTCATCCTAATAAACTCTACTGTACAACTTTCTCTGTGTTCCGCCGTACACATATACTTGAACATATACCGATAGACTTTCATCCATAACACACTTTGGATGTTGTATTTCATTATGCAAAGTCTAAACAAGGTCAAACAAACCCTCAAATAGGTAACGAGAGATATACTAAATACCTGTCATGCATGGAGAATGTGCTTGACACAAAGCCTACATAGGCTTGACTGGCAAGGGATATAACCTATATTGTAAATGAAAATGAAATGAAATGAAAAATGAAAAATTGTATATAAAATTACAGAGACTACATTCAATGTGAACCCTGACTCTTACACTAGGATAGCCTGTGCTGTAAGAGACTAATGTTTTCTGAATGTCTAACTAAACCATATCAATGAATTCATGACGAATATAATTCATATAAAGACTGGCGCAAAGTATAATCACATCGAACGTCACCGAAAATACAGCTATCCGAATTAGAATTGACGCCAGTCGATGTTTTGTGTATTTTAGAGAGATGTGACACAGCTACCTGAGGGTAAATGACCAGCTGACCTATATCTGCGGCCCGACTTTCACCGGCGGCCATTCAACCCGGGAACCATCGAGTAAACACCCGCTTTAACTGAGCAGGACAGGATTTAGATATTCATATACTTTATTTCTAACCACGCGGAACATTACAGAGGTTATGTCAACAACAATTTGGTATCATACAATGAAACCGGGCGCCAAGCTTATTTAGGCGAAGAATAGGACTCACATCAGAGATTTAAATCGTTGATAGGGCGATAGTTTTGATTACGTACCTACATCTGTTCTGTTCGTAAAAAATATGAAATTACAGAAAAATACAAATGGAAGTACTTCCTTGCATTGGAAGCTCAGCAGCTACATTAGTTTCATTTGAATAGGATACCTAGTCAAATTGTGTGTGTAGTTGTCAGTGTTACAAGTCATGTTTGCGCACGTACGGACTTTAAATCTTACGACGCAGATAATAAGAACGGTCTAAAGTTCAAAGTGTTACACGATCTGCTGTTAGCTGTACCCGCCAGTAGCACATGAGTGAATCACTGTCCTTCAGAAACTAAAACAAAACCGAACTGTCTATAAAATATGACATTTCAATTTGAAGAATATTTCACACGTCTAACGATTCTATTTTTGTGCAACCGCTCAGAATATCACAACAGCAGACAGGGTAAAATGTTGGAAGAACCGTTCTATTTAAATTGACACATCAAAAGTTTCTAGGAATTATTCCTGCAGTTTTGATGTGAGGCGTCATTTCAATCCGTCTCTGTCCACGTTCGTTCCATTTGGAACAGTTCGGGACGTCCATCCATTAATTGGGGCGCATTCCAATTAAGAGCTCGTTACGTACGCCTCTTACGCAATTAGCTTTGTCCGGTCACTGTTCCAACTTAGAAACAGTATTTCTACTTCATTAGGTATAAGAAGTTTGTATCTGGGCGTCAATACCTACAGCCTAAAAATGACAAGTACATCCTTTGGTCTCGTATTTATTAGCTGCACCTTGGGACTTTAAATAGACTATAAGTGTTGCCATTGATTGATGAACCTCTTCCATTTTTTTCTGAGATATTTGCGCGACTTCTTCAGCTAAGCATGGGGGCCAGTGTCCAACTTACTGTTCTCCACTGTGCCAGATTTTTGCCTCTTGTCACTAAAATTAATGTTTATGCATTAATTCTAACGCCACCGGTTTTTGTGTAGACTTTGTGATTAAGCGTCTTCGAGAAGAAGGTCCTGCATACTGCATGCGCATGTGACTGACTACTCTGTGAAAATAAAATAACTGTAAAAACACTGATATATTACAATGGTCAGAAACATAATACGAGGACGCACCACGAGTTATCTTTCTAGTGTTACTACTTGTTCTTACCACTGTGGTTGGAACTCTGGCTAAACCATTAAAGAGAACGCAGGCGCATCCAATTTTTAAAATGGGAACAGGCATAATTTTCAACGGGCTCTCTGAAAGATTTAATATCTCACTTTCGTTATAATTATAATGCTTCACGGATCGTATAATTTAAAGAAGAATATGGAAGGTAATGAATCAAAAGTTGTGAGATCAATCATACTTTGATCGTTAGTGTTTGAGTTGGCTATTGGCTAACTGAGCCGTTCCCATTAGAACTATGTTTATTGCAAAACGAATAAATATTTGTTTTTTATTCATCGTTAATTCATTCTATCATATGTTAGATTAAAATGTACAACCTCGCAAGTCTAGCCGGCAGTATACCTGTCTCCTGGACAAGGAGTTCTGTTCGATTCCTAGTTGGGAAAGAATTTTGGGGTTTTTTGTGTAGACACCCTAAATAGTTTGTTTTTAGTCTGGACTCATTTAATCTATGATTGCGATGTATAAGTTGAGACGTATCTCTTTCATCGTATTCCTACCTATCGCAGACAACAACCTAGAAACCTATATTAGGTATCTCCTAATGAGCACTATATTCGTCATTCTCGGGCCATTCGTTCCCATTTCCTGCCGTATTTGCGATATCTATCATCGATCCGTCATCCCACCGATAATCTGACGTTATTAGAATTTGTATCAGAATGTAGCTCAGGCTCGTCCAACTCGGATTTGTGGACCACAACATACAATGCACATAACTCCTAACCCCTAATAATGTTTCTTGTTCCTAGTGTTTATTTCAATTAAGTACAAAAACGAAAGATGACGGTGATAATGATATTTGTAGGTGATGATAATGAATGGCGCTTCTAATACACAGACATATGAATACAGGCCATACTCGCACAAGCGATTGCTCCTGTCGAATATAAGCTTCAAGGACAGCTGAACAGATTTTGATGTAGAGCCTAAATAAGACCGCCGAGGGATAATACATACTAACAAGATTTTAGTATATAACCGTTAACTATGGCGGTTGATAATGAATCATGATGCCAGTGACTGATCTAAAGCATAGCATTCCTTCTGAACATTATAAAGTGTTTCTTGTAATATATGAATTTTCTTACGATTATTTATAGTCAGTTTGACCTGAGAATTAAAATTTTATTATACAAAGCTTGTTAGCTTGCGAAATGAATTATTAATCCGTGGTGTAATATAAAACGGCGGTGTATTTGCCTTGATACTCGCTGCAATGCAGGCGAACTGTAGCCGGCGCAAAGTTCGACACGTCTGATTCAGACAATCATGCATGCGGCTAAAACACAAGGTGTGTTATTGTTTCACAGTTACAAAGAGATCCTTTGATGCCGGATCCGACACTATGATCTGCATTGATCCAATCCATACCAGGCATTGTCTCCTCGCGGCAATGTACACACAAAGCGTTGTTTGCATAATGATGCCTATCTAACACTATCGAAATGGGACCGTTGTTATATACGATCATTTTAAATTGAAGTTCGTTGACCCTATTGTAAACATTAAATATAATGGAAGTACTATTTGTCTTGCATCACATGCAACAAGTTACAATAAATATCTTGAAATTCTTCTTTCAAAAACTAGTGTTTGTCATGTTTAACCTTTTACAGGAAATAGTTTTGAAACAAAAAGTTTAAAGATTATTGTGTTGTGATTTAGAATCAAAGGCTTGGAAATCGGAAAACATTCAGGGAGAATTTATTTAAAAGGCTGTTTGTATGTTCATCGCTTAGGCAAAATGTGGAAGTTTCAGAAAAGGGAGATGCAGTTTTTTTTCCATAAGAAAAAGGAATTATGTAATAAGAAGTACCGAACAGGTACTAAACACAATTTATAAAATAAGTGTCAAATAAAGCGTAAAGCCTATTGACTTCAGAAACGCTACAATGGCAACCAGTGATACAATTACAATAATAAAAGCAACAAATAACGCTGTAATTGAAAGTTGATTCGATTCAGGTGCAACGAAAGCGTTTAGAACGCGTAACACGAGTTCAGATCACATAATAGCTATACTTTCTAAATCTTTTCTAATTTACAACGAAAACCTTTGCGGTTGGATTAGCTACGACTTTCATGGTCATTGATCGTGCGGTGAATGTTGTTCAGCATATAAACATACGTATAAAACATAAGTACCTGAGTATCGACATATTTCGAATTGCAAATTAGTTCATGCAGGAATGGAAATCAATATATCAGTTCATGTTTCACTTGTAAGTAGACCCTGTTTTTAATATTCACCTTGAAATGCCTTAAGCACAAAGAAACAGAGTATGTGTCTATAAATTTTGACAGCGGTGCTTATAAATAGTGATTTAATTAAATCGTACACATATCGAACGTAAAGCATTAAAAAAGCTTACACGATATATCAGGATGTATGAACATGTTTGTTTTTTAGTACGGGGAATCCAAATGAATGCAAGCCCTTCCTCATAGCGGTGTCGATTTCTTTTTTTCGAATTACAAGTCGAGGTACGAGGAGCCACTGAAGGCGAAACCTGCATCTTTGGAGGCAAACCGGGTCCATATTCAGAACCGAAGGGACAAGTGGGCCTTGAAGTGCCAGAGCCTCGCGTACACGCCGCAAGCAAGGTGCAGTAAAATAAATACATCTAGGTATCCGAATAGCCTTCGAACTAAACAAGGTTACAGATGCCGACATGATTCAGACGCGGCGTGATTCGACGTTCACTCGAATGCATCGCCATTATCTGTAATATATGCCGCCATGTGCGAGCCTCTCGTTTCGCTGCTTATTTAAATTTATATATCGACGTTTTAATTGCTTTACTACACACAATTGTGCAGTCTTAAAAGGAAAAAGTTTTCACTGCATCTTTTAAATTATATCCAATTTGCTGTTCGTCATGTGTACTGCTCGTTTTATTTACCGTTGATTGCCCGATGTGTCCATTATAAAACTGATTGTCTACTGCGATCTTGGTTCTTTTTCAAAAATTCCAAGTGATATCTCGGCCATCACGACCGCGTACTGTTATAAACATTAACTTAACAATTCGCGATTCACCCGCGATTATTTCTTACAATCCACATTAGTGAGAGCATCTCCAATGATTCACTTTGCAGTTATCTAAATTGGATTATCGTCCGTTCAATTCTTTTTATATGAAAGGTCGTGACTCCACCAGTTACTTCCACTGTTTCACGCTACTTTGTTGAAATTGTCGAGTTCCGGGTTCAATATAGATAAATAAATAATACAATAACGTCGATTTGTATTAGCATGCTTGTTGCACGTCTGCTGACATGTGTTGTGTTGAATAATCAGTTTTGCAATGTCTGGGCGTACTGCGGCGCGGTGCGCGTGCGCCTAGCGGGGGCGTCGCCCCAGTGAAAGTGTGAAAGTGAGGCGAATGATCTTGCGCAGCGCGCGTAAAGCGACTGCGTACTGTTTGTGCACTATTAATAGTAAAACATTATTTACCACTTCAACTGCATTGTGAAGATGTCTGTCATCTTCATCAATAAAATCCTTTATCCCTTAGTTTAGTCTAAGCTCATGTTAGTAGAGGTACAGACTCTCGACTGTACTTTTAGTAGGTAAACATAACATAATGTTTGACGCAGATTTCACGCGCACGTACAAATGTTTACCCGTGGAGCTGCCTCCGCGCACGATTGTGTCAATATTATTGTCCTCTCGCGCGAATCGGCAACTCCCATAAGTTTTCCCTAGTGTTCGCTCAAACAGTCACGACTTAACTTCACTAACAAGATATCTGGTTGTAAAAAAAATAACGAGCACTGTTCATGTATCTGGAGCGTGCTCGTTGGCCGTTGTTTCCCCTAGTCTAAGCGTTCACCGTAAATACGCATCTCATCAAGTACCTTGGTGAATGTAGAAGTGAAAAAGGATGGAAAGAATGTAACTTTGATTAGAATTAAGTAGGATTACCTATTTGTTCAATCTCTAATAATGCTATGAAAGTTTTCGCTGTTATGGTATTAGTGCCGATGTAATAAGTAGATTTTAGTGAATCTCCGGAACTTTTACCAAAACGACTCATCTTAGATTTGTCTCAATGGTATGGTATTCAATAAGGCAGGTATTTGCAGTGAGCTATCCACACACTTTGTTTCTTTCTAGGTAGGTGAACTAGATGCGACGGGAAATCTAACTACATAGATGATAATATCTTCTTTGTTGATTCAAAAATAAATTGCATTTACTCTCACGGGTTTTACTTAGATGTTATTTTTATCCCCGCATTATAATAAAATCAGACAAACGTACCTACAGTTGAGATATGAAGGATGTAGAAAATGCCACAGCAAAGTCTTTCTACTGGAACGACATTTTTGTAATAACTGAAGTTACTCCCACGGTAATTTGTTGGGGTTAGGACTTTGGGTATAAAACAATTCGTTGTACATTACTTATTCGACTTCTGCTGTTGACTTTCTAGCTGTATTTATTATCTAGTTACACTCCGTAACTCGATTTCTCGATCGTGATCACGCTTTCTATGTTATGGTTAACAACGTCAATATTAAACTACAAATCTGTTGTGTTATCTACTGCGGTTTTAACTTGTCATTCGTCATCAGCAGACAATTTGTTGGCTTTAGACACCTACAAATTGTAATCTAAAACTTTTGCGCACTTAATTTCACTTTGAATCCGAGTTTATTTCGGATTTAAAATTTTGGGAATTTCACATTTCGAACCTGAAGGAAACTAGCAGTGTTTCCCACAGGTCATATAAATTGTTGTTTCTTTCTTGCAATTCTGATGCCACGATGATTAATTATTTTCAAACTTTACTTCTTTATAGCACTGTATAATATAGGTTAGTTATTATCTGATAAGTATAGGTTTGTTTCTTGCTGCCTGCCTCTTAGTATCCACTATGTAACTTGAATCATATTCGTATTTTTGTTGTATTGTGATGGAACCAATGTATTCCCTAGAGTGTCATACATAAGGTTAAATAAATAAATATTTTGTGTGAGTTGATGTGCTGTCAAGTGTTCAAGAAATTATCTCCACTTTTTTCGAAAACCCTTTGATTTCAGTTTAAAATAAAGTGTCATCTCTTGTCAAAGACAATAAAATGTTACGGCAACTTTGTTTTTTGAAGTTTTATTGAACTCTCGTCCATTTCATTAGTATTCTACACTGTTTTACTATTTACTGTTTCATTGCCACTATAAATACGAATTACTACCAACAGTAAACTATAATATTTAATTCGTGTTTGTCATTCCAGAATGTAATGAAATCATTAAAAAAATAACTAGGCACTGTAATCAATTATAAATATAGGCATGTTGTTTTAAGAGGCCTTTTCTTTATTTCTATGGCTACTTCCCATTTGGCACACCTCGTATTATCTCAAAGGTAGTGTCTGGTAAACTTTTTGCTACTTAATCTCGTTTTTATCATCCTTTTGACGACTAATTATTTAGCTACTCTTAGTTCTGAGCTCTTTCTTGTTTATTTAATCTATGTTCCTTACCACCATAACTAAATACTTATCTGTGAGTCTGCAGGCGACGACATTATCGGTATCATTTTCAACCACATATCTCACAGGCGACGGTCCCTTAACACGATGCTCACTACTTTAAAACATTATGATCGTAGAGAATCTGTCCAAGTGTTGTGATTGTGCTAACCAAGGATGTCGAGTATTATTATTAATTTTAACCGTGTCACTAATATTTGTCTTACTTTGGTGCAGTTTTTCTGGAACGCTGTGGGCTTGATAAATCTCGACTAGATAAGCGAAAAGACGTAGCGAGAAGCCACAATAGTTGAGTGCGTTTTTCACTAACGCATAGGCTGGCTCAGTTGAGATTGTTATGAGCCGCATGCTACCATGATTAGTAATGCATGATGCTCACGCTTCGAGTCGCTCTCTCCATTGTGCACCGCATGACGTTTCACAATCTTTTGTACCGCCGCACAACTCATCATTCTTTCATTGTACACATGATTTTTTTTGTCTAGTTTTACTTGTGTCGCGCTTTGTGTCACCTCTCGGGCATTAACTAATGTGTCCTGTCTGTCAGGTGATATCCCTCGTTAGTGGCATTGTGACACCCACGCCGGACCAGCGCGCCAGCCCTAATGGAACCCCGACAGGATTACCTATGAGCTGTCTAATCGCGCGTCCCCTCGGTTAAACCAACGCAGCGCTAAACTCCTGATTTATAGACCACTATGGAACTCCGACTGAACTCTACGACAGGTCAATGTCAAAATATTACAAGGATTCCGAGCGTGATTCATTGGAGGTATGCGTGGGCGTGTGACAAAGATACTGGCGGATAGAGGAGCCGAGAGCGTGTGAATGTCAAACCGGTGGAATATTACTTGGGGAGCGATGGATCGGTCTCACGCGCAGCAGATTCTATCGGCTGCGCGTACCATAACAAGCTTCGCTAATCATTGATCTTCACGTGCGGGATGAATAGGAACGTTTATGTCAGAAACATTGTTGCACATTGAGTTATGCTCCAATATTTCCCCATCAGCTCGCTCTCACTCTTTAAATCCGAATGCGAAATCGTCATTGTCTGTTCCGCGCTCTCCCGAGCACGTTATCTAATACATTTCCCACAATGGATCAGCGTGCCGCGCGCCGACACAATGCTTCCGCCGACATCGGTTCCGCTCTCGCGAATTGGGTAAGTGGTGCATTTGACGAAACTTCACTTTTTCACTGCTCCACTTTACTCCGCTGTTTGAGTTTACCAATCGATCAGTTGTTTGCTAGCGATTATCTACGCAGCTAGTCATAAAAGCTGATTTGCACGCCGTCTCAGGGGTATATTAGAGAGCTGTCGATTGGCCACGCGAATTCACGCGATCTTTTCGCACGACAATCGGGAGCGAGACGCGCCAACTGGAGCGACTAATATTCAAATGGACCAGTTCTTGTCCAGCCTGTTGCATCCGATGCCGTTCTGCACGTAGTACTAGTTTTCTAGACATTTAGAACTTAACCTTGACTCTCGATTTGATCTTTCATTTAATGGAATCAATTGGAAAGTGCGCTTTTAGGATCGGTCGTGAAGGAAACTTCCTGGAAATTTCACGTTCTGTTATGTCGGTAATTATAGTGGATGCATACAACGATGTGGGTTGATGTTGTTGATACAATGCACACCGCTATACTTTCGTTAGCGATATGCAAATCAGAGCGTGAGGCGCAGTACCGCAGTGGGCGCCTACGCCAGCCGTTCGTGACATACCTAAATTTGTTTGGAAACTTAATACACCAGCACTACATTTCGTATATTCACTACAATACCACTATCATTACGTTATTACATCCATTATTGACTAGTAATAGTCTCATCTACCGTATGCTTTCACCTCAATTTCAGCAATTTCTCTTGTGTCTGAATCTCCGAGTCCTGCTTCTCGACGACATAAAGTGCTTTTATTGCAATACAACGCTCACCCAGTAATGTGTGGGAAACGGGCGTTCCAACTTTTTTAATTGCCGTGTGTCGGTTGTTCAGTATGTTATTATTGCGGGGCGCAATGCTACGCGGGCCACAGAAGTAAGGCGTCTAGCTGTCTCCGGACAATTTCGTAGTTAATTATCTTCTATCGCCTGGCTGACTGCCGCACGTCTGGCCTGTAACTGCTGCCTCGAAAGTAGGCGACCCGTGTGTGGTGGCCGCTGCCGGTGGCTCATGCCATACGCACACGTAGTCTCGGGTGTTATTTTCGATGCACAGCTGTTGCGGGTCGACAACCTTTGCACGGATTCGTCCCTCGATGTTGTTTTGTTTATATGTATTCCTGGAACAGACGGCGACGTTTATAGCTCCATCAAGAGACTTGAAGATCATACTGATGATCTTATTATTCGGAAAATAGCTCTATACGCGTTCTTTTGTAAGCTAAATTTAGTACAGATAAATCAATTACTGAACTTGGGTCTCAGTTTGTAGTGATTGTGATACAAACTGCGACCCGTCATTAGACCCCATTTTAAAATTCACCGTGAAGATTGTTGTTTCAATCTCATTCGCTCTGTTTGTTTCCGCGTCGAATCCGGTATCATCGGGTTTGTCACAGTTACTAATTAACTCAGCGAGGTCATACTGAACCTCTTTTTTTTAACTTATCTATTTCCTTGTAAATCGAGGTCATATTCGGTTCCGATAAGCATTGTTTGATTCAAAAGTTGTTTTAATTCCATAGCCTCGTCTTTGCATAATCCGAATGTGGCACTCGAACGTTATTGACATTCCATGTTGGTTTCAAAACAATGTATTCCGATATAAGTAGTGTATCATGTGCAGTGATTTCGGCGCATTATCATTACACCGGTAATTTCAGTGTGTTGGCGAATTCGCTCCGTTAGACTGAGGCCTAGATGGCAACGCGGCTGGAAAAGTACGTTTATTTTCTGGTATTTGGCACAATACCGCCGCTCGCTGTTATTACAATCTCTCATAATAAACCAGTTGTGTTTCTATGGAATCCTCCTCAGTGTTCGCATCGTGTGCGAGAATCTCGACATATTCTCAATGGATCACGAGCAACGCGTAATGTCGTACAACAGTAGTGAACATATCTAAGTATTTTGTCGACATTTACGTTCTATTTCATAATCTATGGCGTTTATTGGGAGCGGGGTCATTATTATAGCGTCTTGAAGGTTTCAATTTAGCGTTTTCCTGACAGGCAAATTATTATACGTTGCACTATCTAATCTTAACGTTAGGATGATGATCTTTATACACAGGAATTGCCTTGTAAACTTCCATAAGACATTAACGAAATCAAATAGGTAGGTATTCTGTTACAGTCTTCGCAATTTTAACCACTCGTAGATAATCTTTATATTGTATGGTTATTATGGAATCACGGCATTTATCCGTTGTGAGCTTGCATAGGTTATTTTAAAAAATCCTTTGCGTTTATATTCTTTTCATGTATTGTAGCTGATTGAGTCAGATATTTTCTCCATTACCAACTAACCACGATTGCCTCAGTGATTCACTGTGGCTATTAGACATTAGGCATCTACCAGATTTCCGTTCACTTCCCACCACGGGTGTTCTTAATGCCATAATATATTATTATGCTTATATTTTTTTCGTGTAATGCTTTATGTAACATAGGTGAGTCACTAATAACAAGCTGGTCGTGACATAGAGCCTGTAATTTGGCCCAAGATTTATGAGATGATTCTCTCCATGTAAATAATTACAGTAATTTCATGTTTAGCTGCCAAAATGAAGAGATTATGGAGTACTGCGATAAGTATGTTCATTGTACACGATGGTTAACGTGTAGGTTAGGTAGTGATTGAAGGCTTGAGTGTTGGTCGATGCTCTGGTTGATTTGGGTTCAGTAGTTCTACAGCAGATTAAACAAACTGCCACTAATGACTTGCTGAAGTAAGTTATCTCGCTTGCGAGTACGTAAGCAACGTAGCTACGATGCTTGTTAATGGTGGGATTTACGCTGCCAGTACGCTACAAAGAGCTCGGTGGCTCGGTGGTTGGGTCAATGGACTTGCGATACGGAGGTCCAAGGTTCGATTCCCAGCCAGGGCAGCCATGTACCTATCGACGGTTTGATCGACGAAAAACTTACGTACATGTACCGAGTGCTCTCAAAATGGTGAAGGAAAACTTCGTGATGAAACATGCATGCCGTAGAAGAAGAAAAATGTAAGGCATGTGAAATCAGCCAATCCACACTGGGCCCGCGTGGTGGATCATGGCCCGAGCTCCCTCGATGTAAGGGAAGGTCTGTGCCCGAGCAGTGGGGAAATATAAATAGACTGATAATGAGGACGCTACAAAAATCGTACATATGAGGCCTCATAGAAATGGTGTCTACTTAGTCGCTAGCGATTGCACTTACTACATCAACGTATGTTATTGGTACTGTAGACATTTATTCCCAAACTCCACTAACAGGTTTTCCACTTCTGGTCAAAGGTCCTACCCTTTCCATGGATGTGACTGTTGAGCTCTTATTAAATTACCTACGGAATCTATTACACTTTCAGACAAACCACACTATGTTTTGCTGAGTTTGAGGCATCATAACTTTTTGCATATCTAATGATTGTTGCCGGCTCGAGCCTTCACCACTTTTTTATCCTTTTCAAACAATCTAATAACTAAACACACACCGTTCAAAGCACTCGCTCGCAAAAAGTATTCAATCGTAACCTTTCAAATCGCCTTTTGGTAATTGCCTCCAACATATTTGCATGTTTCGTTTTTTGCTGCATTTTATCGGTGCTTTTCCCTCCAGCCATGGGTTTTATTCGGCCAATTGCTAGGTGTAGCTTAGTCTGTGTGTATTTTAAGTGTCGTACACACTGACTGTCTTTTCAGACCTGATTTGGTATGTTTTTCTAGTCTGTTTTAGACTTTAAAGAAGTCCTTATACGAGTGGGCATTGAATTGTGACATGACAGTTCCGAAAAAAACAACCGGGAGATAATCAAGTACTGAATAACGACTCTTCATTGAGATATTAATTATGATGATGTGTACCTGCTGTGGCAGGTGGAGCTAAGGGCGGCCGATGTACACTTTTATTGCCACATAACCCTGTCCTGAACCGCCATTCTCCCATGTGAGCCTAGCTCTCTTTACCTCAGCCGATCGATCTTCTCCAACTGTTTACAGGTCGTCCTGGCTTCCTTCAATCGCCGGACCACTCTTATTCATATCACATAATTGCCAAGTATTTTTAACTTGTTTCCAAAAATTGTTTTGTTTCTAAAGATTCGTCTAGTTTTCTATTTAACATATTCACATTTTTAAACTTACACGGTTTGTATACTTACATATCAATTAGATAAAACGGGAATTACATCAACACCATTTACATCGTCATCTGACGTTCAACACTTACCGACTTCAGTCTACTCGTCACCATGATGGCTGCAATTCTGTCGAAATATCGATACATTAATAAATAATTGTTTAACACGGTAATTCCCGTTTTATCTAATTAATATTCACATTGTTTATCTACGAGATGACGACGCGGCACTTGAGCTCTAGTCTCACAACCTAGCCATTCATTAGGTATGACGCTGCGGCAGTGTCGATTCCAATCTGTCAGACCGTATGTATCAGCCAGTGCGCATTTTTTTCCGGTGGTGACATCTCCCATCTATAAATGGCGTTATTGTAGCCACACCTGGGACTGCGGTCATTCTTTACCCGCATTACGCCCCTCGTCGCATTGAACGCAATTAATGTCCCACACGGAAAGGCGGGCGCTCGCAAAAACCGATCGAGTTGCCGGAGGAACTTTTTGTCGTCGAATGTCCTCGCAGGTCGATTTCCGGTGACGTCTTTTGTAATGAAATGGTTTTAAAGACGAAAAAGTTTTTTTCTTCACTAAAAGGAAAATTGATTTGATGTAAATCTTAAATTTATTCCATTATTCATTGTAATTGAGTTTCAATAACGTTACTCTTGTCCAAAATTCATCGTTATTCGTGGCATTTGCATCAATATAAATGCGTTTAACAAAACCATTTACGTCAACTGCAATTTGTCGGGATCAAGAGTTCAACTCGCAATAAACGAGGGTCCTAATTCTAAACGCGAGAGGATGCTACAATCGTCTCAATGTCAAGGCACTGTGACATTTTCTACCACTTTGGTTAGACTTGAGGTGCGTTCCAAATCATGATATACTTCCAAAAAGGACAATGCGCTCAAAATGTTTGATTTATTATCTAAAACGAATCGGATACCTATTGGATCTGTTACCAAACCAACTAGTAGATAAATATATTGTTTGAAAGAATTTAGAGAATTACAGATAGATTTTTTAGCGGGAGCTTTCGTTACTAGCAGCGATTCAAAACGTCCACTTGCTCATTTTAATTGTCGCTAAGCGAGACATCCCGCTCACACTTTGCAATGCAGCATTTGAGAGACAGTGACAGTTGTGTTTAGGTTTAGGATTATATTTGGAGGTCACGACAAAATCACACTTACTGTCAAGATTTATAGCATTGTGTTGTGACAGTTGTAAAAGTGAGCTCACATTGATCTGACGCTCGAAATTGTCTCTGAACACCACATACAAGAATGCAGAGAGCAATCTTGTATGTGGAGTATATATAAATTCGACCGATTCAATGGTCAAAGAAACTTTTATGAGTAAATACGTAAAAATCTGACTAATTTCAAACCTTACTTTTTGAAAGTCTGTTCCAACTTAGAAGAAAACCATCAAATGTGAATTTTAAACTTGTATGTTTTGGAAGGCACCCTTCGTAATCGACTGGCAACGAACCCTCGTCACATCTCATTCACGATAGCGGCCATACCGACGTCTTTACTGCCCGACGGCATTTAGCTAACAATGTTGTTACGATTGTCGAAAATTGGCGAGCGTTTCTGTAGAATAATCTGCATTTATACGACTCATTTCTGCATTTTGTGTAGTTGTTGACGATAAATGAACGAACAAATGGTGCAAGCTACTTTAAGAACGTCCAGCCATTTACTTGTGTTGTTATCGCAACACAAGTTAAATCATTATACAGGGTGTAACGTAAAGGGTATGTGAAGCCGAAGGGAGGGTGTTCAGTATCGGTAACTGAACAACTTTTGTTCTACGACTTTTCGATTTTCGCGAATTTATTTAGTCGTAGAACAAAAGTTGTTCAGTTACCGATACTGAACAACCTCCCTTCGGCTTCATATACCTTTTACGTTACACCCTGTATATAAACGGATATCACTCACTTATATTGTTGTCGGTCTAATTGCCGACTTCAACAATATAAGTGAGTGATATCCGTTTATATATAATGATTTGTAGTAATGGCTCACTATAGTTTTAATACAAGTTAAATCCTATTCGATTTTGGTAATAACTGTAGTGATAATAAGGTAGGGTAGGTACTATAACCTAAGAACAAGATATCTAGTTTCCGCAAAAACCAACTCTTAACTGTAGTTACAACGATTTTCTATTTTACTTTTTGTGGTAGAATTATAAGGTAGTTCAATTCAAAAAGTTATGCACAAAAATATAATGTTATATGGAAGGAGTTCGAAGGATCCTCGTTAGATATAATAACATCATTACCAATATCGGTTAGGTTCCAAAATATGTTGCTATATTTTGACAGAGGACCGCTCTACCACTGATGCCTTTAGTTGGAGACATTTCTCAATGAAAAATGTGTTTTTATTTTATTCTGTATTCGTCGTCCGTTTAAATATCGTTTATAAATCAACCGGCGTTGACGGAATGTAAATGACACATCAATATTCTTCAAATCGTTGGTAAATTCTCTCACACGTGCATTTCGTATGTTCGAAGGGTCCACAGGGTCCCACATATAAGTAAACAACTTAAAATGCACTTCCGTTCGTCGCATTGAATACTCAAAAATGTTATTTACAGTGGTTCAGCAGTTGTTGTCTTGGCTTTGATTACGTCAATCATGTAGATATTTTGGTACTGAAATATCCATAATTGGCATTTGTATGACTTGGTTTATTTCCATTATTTCATATTACAAGGTGCCTTTTGGGAATTGGATATAACATTATGTACCTGAATACCTTTGTTTCATTATGTATTATCTTTCCTTGTTCATTAACAACATAGGTTGTTAATGGGGCATAAATAGTTATGCCCCTACTTTTAGACACGGGGGGTTTCCCTATGGTCTTGAGTGCCCTTTGTTGAAGAATCACATGTCTTCATATTTTTGATTTTACAGATATCTTCACAACGATTTTCGTCACCGTTTAGTCTTTCATCTGTTACGATTTCTTCGTCGAGCAACAACCTCTTTATATGCCATCACTTATACGTTTCATAAACTTCCAACAAAATCGTAAGCGGAGCAAAACAAGAAATGTTTACGACGTTGTCATGTCACAGTAATGATGTCACACTTCTAATTTAGTACGTCTACACAGATAACCAGGGTTGTTCACCTTCTACAAGGCTCATAGGAACATCGCGCCGCGTGACAATATAATGCGAGAGTATGCGGATCTTAGTTTGAGAGTATTGCTCTCGGTAGGTGTAGGGTATAGCGTATGCAGACAATGTTGGCAAAATTGATGATTATGACTTTTATTAGGTTGTGTCCAGGTGTGGAAATATTCCAATTATCTTCACCGCTTTTTACATGAATTTTGTGCCAGACAGTGTATTTGACTCAACTTTTACTCCGGAAAATGTGGTATTCGAATTAAACAACTCTTGCAAGTACTTGCAATCGATTCTCGGTCTGTTTTGTGAAACGTCTTGTAAAGATTTACGAGGAGCCTTGATCTAAGTTTCAAGGCAAGGGCAGTTTATTGCCAACTTCTATGATTTGTGACCGCTGGAGTATGTTGAAATTCTACTTATTTTAGGTTAGATGCGTTAATTTGTGCAAATGTTTTATGATTACGGGAGATATTTAAACTACACTACCCTTTCCATAAAGTAGATATTGTTAATGTTTTTTGGTCAGAAACGTTGTGATGAAATATGGAAAGATGTCTAGCGCAAAATTGGCGCTTTCTAAAATTGCATAGACATACTCGTAAATTAACTCTAATAATGAAAATCGGTAAAATTCAGCTGAAACATGACCACTAAACTAACATTTAGCGGTCAGTTGCAAAATCTAATTTAGCAAATGCACCGTTCGTTCTTTAGCAACTTTCTCACACAAATTGGACGTAGGAGGACGTTTTTTAAATATTTCACGTCAGCACTGCGGCTCCGGAATAATTAATGATCGGTAATTTACGATACGCTGCGGATTCTTGCCGTCTCACTGCCCACGTGATATGATAACTATCTCGAATTAGTTGTACGTTGCTCCTAAACATAGAATGGTTGTCGCTAAAACGCTACACAGGCAAGCATTGGATATCCAACTTCATTTCGAAATCATTCTTGTGCCGTTTTTCACTGTCCAATATGAAACTTATACCTTCAGGCGCATCGTTCTTGATTAGTTCACATTGAGATCAATATGCAATGATGCATTAACTGTTTGAATTGTAGTATAAATGGTTCCGGTATTTGTAGAGCCTCACTTAAAATATATGAGATCTGTCAAAAGATTGGCACAAGGACGTTTACAATACATGTTTTTGAGCGTGTTAAAAATGATCATGTTTCCTAAATGAAGACAGTTTCATTTAGAACTGGTAGGATTCTAAATGCGTTCTAATGCATCAGTTTCTGAAATTATCGTAAATGTCATCAGCTTCTTCATTATCGTTGACTTTTTGAGCGACCGAATTCATATTTCTGCCATTGCTATAAACGGTCTAGAGTTCTTATATTTTTTACGTGCTATAAAAATGCATCAGATAACTCGACCCCGGATTTGTAGAAAAGCCACTCGCGTATTCGCAGTCGCGGCACGATCTTCACTTTCACTGCGAGTGATCAATCTAAAACGTCACGCCTAACAAAAATAAATTTTGTTTTTTGTTACGTCTCTTTAGTCTTATTCAGTTCGGTATTATGTTTGAAATCATATTCTTGTTCTGTCTATGATTTCTCTTTGACTAGCATAATGATATCTTCATCATTAGCAAAGTACTTTTCTATTTTTAGTCTTCAAGCACAGTATTGAAAGACATGCTGTTAAATGACATGAGTTTTATTATATCATTGGTATCTGTGGCCTTTATGTCCCTGAGGTCATGAGTGTTAAGTTAATTGAGGTAGTCATGCTTTTAAACCTCCAGTTCGTCGTTCAGTCAGGGTTCATTATTCATAACGGTAATCGAAAGCAGATTCGCAAGCTTTACGTAATTTCCTTGTTACCATCAATGTTGCAACTGCTGTTAGCCCTTTACTTTCCTCGTTGACCTATGCACCGAAAGTCGAACTGTTGCACCGTTGCACCTGACTATCGATAGGTAAGCGAAGCGCCTTTCACACGGGAGTTCGCTGAACTTCAAGAGAGTAGTGCAAAGTGCAATAACTAAGCGAACTGCATGTAACCACGTTTCATTTGTGGTGTTGTAAAAACTACTGTGACTAATCACAGCATTCAGACTTTGGTCATACTTAATATCCAAATTCAGGCAACTATTGCGTGCTATCAATTATTCTGTGGATGTTGTATCTGTGCTGGAATCCTCCTTTTTGAAACTATGAATGCCACTTTGGTGTCTCATCATATAGGCCTTGTGCCTGTCCTACACTATAGTATGACCGTCTAAATCAGTCTTCGCCTGCGCGGTACAGGGATGCGGGGGAAGGCGACAACGGGGACCGAGAGGGGGGGGGGGACAGAAATGCGTCATACCCCCGCGTCCCTGTACCGCGCAGGCGAAGACTGATTTAGACGGTCATACTATAACTCTCGCCACCAATGCACCTAAAGTTGACTCGTGTGCTTCTGGTCTCGAATGTTTTATCGATCTTCTTCTACGCGTTCCTTACCTCGGCAAAGGTTGGGCAATGTCACATCAATCTCTACTTTCTAAGATGCAACTGTTCCAGATGATTAAGTCGCACAGGTTCTTCAGTCTGGTGTATTATGTCATTCTCTTTCTGCTGTTTCCATTGATGTTCCAGAATCCTGAGCTGGCAAGGTATATTCGTGATTCCGCATGACATGCATCGCCATTTCAGTTTAGGAGTTTCATTTGTTTACAATATGGTCATTTTGTTTAACCATCCCATCATCTTTACAGCACTACACACCTTTCTCTCCAGAGCCATGTTATCATTTTTATTCTTGTTATCAATTTCAATTGAGACTATTTCAAAATCTTGACATACCACATTATTCAATATCATCAAATATGAACGTTCTTTAGTGGAACAGTGAAGGTCGCAAACAGTTCTCCTTTTATTACAATAACAGTTTCGCCGTTTCTTTGTGTTCCATCACAAAGGAATTCCGATGTTTTGTCCGTGTGTTTTCATACAGTTCCTATTTTCGAATTAGAATTCGGTCAATATCCTAGCTTTGACCAGGTCATGAGAACCAATATAAGTCTATAAATTAAATAGTTACGTTAAAATGCAATAAATCCTGTTAAATATTCATATGTATCACTAAAGACACGAAAGTCCAGTTTTTCGTTTGATTTATATTCGTAATCAATAATTAACGTGTGTGAAGCAGATAGTCATATGCCATTAAGTATTAAGGCTATCTTGATTTACTGTTTATAATACCTGCTGTTTCTTTCCATGATTTGACTGTAGGTTTCATCACGATGTTTTCCTTCGTTGTTTTTACGGCGATCAATAAATTATTTAAAAAAAATCCCGACTGCAAATAACTATCCCTTTTTGATTATTTTTTTATAGCCTAAGACACTCGCGTAATCAAGACGAATCTAACAATACTTCATACACCAAAATCTATCAAGCCGTTTAGGCTACAGTATGGCAGGAAGGAATGGACATACACCCGAAAAACATTACCCTCCTTCTGGTGTAGTCGGGTAAAAAATATACAAAGGTTCTTTCGTACAAGGAAGACTATCCAAAGGATTTAACCTGGCCCAGGTTCCACATCCTTAGTTCAGTGGTCTACCACCGTGGAATAGGGCTCTCTATGCGCGTGACTATTATTAGTACCTACTATTACTATTATTCTATCACGTTATGAGGAAGTAAATCATAAAATACATATTCCGAGCATGAACACGGATCAATCACCGGGTACTTTCACGTCAAATGATCACATTAGCTCACCGATACTCGAGCGTTCACTTTCGCCCGCGGTCACGACTGGCCATAGTTCACGTTCGCAGTCTTTCCGCTCTCGCCTGCCACCGGGCTTTAATTTGTAACCTGTCTCATTGACAATAGAAAGTTCGTTAAGATCGATTACGTAGGATACTATACTTAATGCTTTTTTTTCAAAGGCCATATATTTCACATTAGTTTCATCTTTGTTTCTTGTTTTTCTTGTGTTTCTAATTTATGAAGATTGACTGCTAACTCTAATGTCTCATCTCAACCATCCATCATCATTGGGCTTCTGTGACTTACATAAAATTACCCTACTATTTCACGCAGAATAAACCTATATTATTTGGTAACTACTGTAATTTAGATATTTCAAACTATGCCACGATCCTAATCCATCCACTTTCTACTTACAATATTATCGCTGCCGTTACCATTTAGGTAATTACTGGTTTTTACAATAAAGTGGTTGATGAAATTTAACAAAGTAAAAGTTGTAAATTCATGCTAATGTCCTATTGTTACTTTCAAATGGTTTCAGTATGTCGACATGAATTTGATTGGAGGTCGGAGCGGTAATCACTCCGCGACGAAAATTGACGAGACTGTCGTTATGACTGTTTACTTTCGGATTTCAATTCAACGCTACTTACTTTGAATCGTTTTCAAGGGAGAGAAACCTAGTGCTGTCTTTAGTGCAAAGGACTCGACTCTTCGAGTCGTAATTTTGTAAATTCGTCTCACGCATGCAAGATTTGGTGTTCTGACTAGACTCGGATTTTAGTCCTAAAAAGAACTCTGAACTCTCCAAGAAAAACAAAAAGCACGAAGATTGTGGTTGTTCATACTACTAACTGTAAATGTATTAATACATTTACTGTTATTTGGTAAGACAAATTAAGAGGACTCGAGCGCGACTCGTCATTTACAACAACTAATGCGTACGTAGCTCGTTTAGACTTTGATCTGGTAGTCCTGTCTGAATGAGTCGAGTCTCGTATTCATCCAATCAAAGACTCCGAGACCTTTCCAACACTAGTGCTGTCCGTGCATTTATAAATGCGGATGTAATAACGCCTCGTTTGAGATCGTTACGCCGATAGCGAGTATCGTTCGTGTAATCATGTCATCATTTGGTCATTTTAAATTCATTTGTGTACGCTCTCGTGTTGACTTTCTAAAGTTGAAATTAATACTTCAAGTTCCATGTCTGGTTGGTATAAGCTTCAATCACCAAGATTACAATATAATTAGAAACTTCTAATTATCTTGTAACATTTAATTACTTTCTATAAAAACTAAGTTGTCAATTAAACTCCTCCTTACATAGATGACAATAACATACTTAAATGCAATGATGTAGGCATGAGCATACAATGATACCTGAAGCTAAATAACCATCGCTATTCAATAAACTGAATCAATGCAAGGATTTGTCAATGTCAAACAGAATCAATCCATACGCTTAGCATAACGCAGAACCCTTTTCCATAAGATCATAAACTTGTAGATGGATGACACCAACATACGGGCCCCTCCACACGTACACGGCTGATGCCCATCCGTCCATTACCTATGTGATAGCGATCTGCGCGGCGAGCAATTGCCTTGTTTGTCGTAGTCATACGAACATACATCGGCTTCAGTTTCGGAGGAGGCATTTCCTGTTGCAAAATTTCTGGTAGGTACGGTTTTTTTTCTCGTGTGGTTTAGTGACCAAACCTATTTGTCAGAGTTATTCAGGCCGCCCGTAGGCCTCTGACGTGATCTGAGCGAAAGCAACCGGGACCAACTGCTTAACGTGCTTTCCGAGGCACGGAGAGGCTCAGATGAAAGTGTCACTAGCGGTCACCCATCCAGGTACTGGCCTCGTCCAACGTTGCTTAGTTTGTACGATCGTTTTCAACGTGTACTCGCAACTGGACACGAGCCCCTCGTAGTCCAGTTGCGGTAGGTACGGTCTAACAGAGAAAGGTGTACAGGAGAGTTTGAAAGGTTGAAATTTTCTGAAAAAGTATTTGACAGATTTTTTAAAATTCTTTTCAATTACGTAATCAATCGAGTACTAATTGATAAAATATGTACCGTATTGCGGCCTCCTAACTTATCTCTGTCTTCCTATAGGATCATTATTATGCTGGTTTTCTGCCACCACCGTTTTTATGAATATTTAGTTTGGGTTGCTGTAGGTCCTAATCCAAACCCTGGAGCAGTAAATGGTTGTCTAAATCTTCTGGAACCAAGTGAGTGCCGTCACAGAAATAGACTTGGCTAAGTTAGGTCTTCGTTTCGCCATTGGCGGAGAAACTTCATTTTGTCATATGAGGGGTGGTTTCACCTGCTCAGAGCAACTGTGTGAGGTATGAGAAGTTAATGCATCTGTCTCCTTATAATGCAGTATTATTTGGACCGAATTTCTAGTGGTTTTCTGGGAGCACCGTCCAGATGTATTAAGCCAAGGCCCCGGTTGCTGTCGTTGACATCTGTTGTTAAGTCATGTCATATCAGGATGAGTGGAATATTTGTTACTTAAGCAACCGTACCGGTTAAGCGATTCTTTTCTAACCCTACTCCACTTGCATACAAACGAATTTCCATAACTGTTTATAGATTTATGAAAGCGCACGAGACGAGACCCGTTCGTACTTCGTCCATCATTCATTCATAAGTAAAACTCGAGCGTTTGTGTTAGCGAACCAGTAACTTGCTTATATTGTTGCAAGGGACTCGCAAGATACTAATACTTCAGGTGCTTTAACTCTATGTTATTCTTTATAATCATTGTCTTTGATCTATTATGTTCCTTCCTAGCCTAAAAATATTTAATAGTCAGTTTATTTTAGATTTTACACATTATCTTTGCTAATAACATCTTAAAGTTCTGTTAATCCGATATCGCGAAACGGAGATTTTTTTTTAAACTATTTATATTTATTTAAAGTCTAGGTAGATGATTTGTAGCTCCTTGTATTTCCAGTATATGGTAGGTAAAGCACGGCGGGCGTATCATCGTCGAAATGGCATGACTGAGCTGTTTTAGACGTGGCCCTACGTCCCCGGATACGCCAACATCACCATTTGTGACATTTGATGGAAGATTGTTCTCCTTACATACGACCCCTTTAAATAAATGCGTACATTCAACCGACTTATTTTATCCTATGCCTATGTATGCGTATATCATTTGACTGTAACACACGGGAACTCTATGTGATGGCAATACGTCCTAGATTGCAATGGTTTGTTGGCTAATGAGTCGACTGTACAAGTCAACCGTTTTGGTTCTATGACTCAATGTTTTGCGGATTCTACAAAAGGAATAACAAATTCAGACGTTCAAAACAGAGAACAAAAGACGACGTCGAAGACATGCTAAGTGTTAACTATGACAAATGAACACGAGCTACAGTTTACCTATTAGCGAAGTCGCTTCTCACATCGCCGCGACCATTAGTCGTAGAATCGGGTAATCAATCAGCGCGGTGTTTACCGATCGTCAGGGCGTTCACCTCGCCATTCAAGGTCTGAAGGCATTATTTTCGCGTTGGAGGCAACGGGCAACCCACACACGCATCGCGATGCATTACCAAGTGCGATGCACTAGCTCGGCGGAATGAGAGCGCGTGATCCGAATGCGAAGCGGCACGCCGTAGATTTTATCTTAAACCTCCATAGATTCCGGCCGCTCCCCTCAATGAAATGGATCCGACAAATTGAATTCTCTCGTACAATGTCGTGTAATCACTTTTGTAACAAGTACGGAATGACTATAATAAAGACAGGTATCAGTCCTAGACCGCCCGTGTTCGTTGCCTTTGGACCACATGTAGTAAATGTTCTATCTGAGAAGCAGTAACTTGGAATTGATGTTCTCACTAGACTCGTTTCTACGAAGAAACTCTACATGGCCGCGTTAGATGTTCAATTAGAGAAACTATTTTATTTAATTGTTTCATTGAATTCTATGGGTGTGAGTAGAGTGAACAAGAGTCCATTAGCGCTAAAGAAGTGGCTACTAGTGGTTCCATGGCGAGTTGATTTACGACGCCTGTCGCTCGTCTGATGGCTACTTGTATCTCTAAATGAAACTCGGACACGAGCTGCTCGCCACTTACGCTTTGCGTTTATCTGATCCTCATTTGAATACTCCGCCAATCTGTCACTCGAGTTTTATTGCTACGTTTTTTTGCAATGTAAAATTGACACGCAATACTTTTCATTCGTATGGATTCGTCGGTAGCGTTGCAATTTTCCGGGCCATTAAATGTTGTCAGAGGCTCATAAAGACTCCCCACGTGGGCCAGCCACTAGCCGGCGCGGTGCGCGCGCGCATGTTTTTTGCTCGGCAGCACATCGTTCATCATTACGCGTTTATTATCTCTGTGGCCTTGGCCGTGAACGGTCGCGCGGGAGGACACAGCGCGTGGGTAAAGGCGATGACTACATGCGATGTGAGGTTAGGTTAGGAGAGACAAAAAATTGTATTGTGTCCAGCCGACAATGTCAACAGTCATTTTCTTGGCAAATAACTATTAAACGTTTCGGAAAGCTATATGTCGTTCATATCTACATACTACAACTCATGTTCGCTTAATTACCTGTCAAGAATGTCCTCCCTCATCATGTCTCCGCCTATTATGCAAATTATCGAACAAATTCTAACTCTATTAGAGCACAGAATCTACGTCAGCGACAAAGATGTTCAGCTGAAATCATATCTACCTTGTACAAAAAAAGAAAGTTTCACTTGCACGTGTAAGTAGCGCGTGCCTACAAAAATCCAATATCATGTACCGGTAAAATTTGCAAAAACAACCTCCTGCTGCGACTATCGGGGCGGAACGAACCGACCATCATCGCCATCGAGAATCGCGCATCGCCGGTATAATGTAATCATGATGTCACCCAGTAATTAATTTTTGTGAGAGTACGTGCCTGTCGCACGGTTCGGTAGCCGATACGTCCACCGCTGAAACCAACAATCGTGTTCAGAAACGTGCTAATCTAAGTGCTTAATTAACATTAAGAAAATAGTAAATTCAAGCTTTTAGCTATGCGAATTTAATGAGCGCAGATCCATCCATAATTGAGTTGTAAAAAATCCGATCACTCACCTTCTTCACCGTCTTTAGTCAGTTAAGTAATTTAGATTTAGAATCTGTTGGTGTTGTGGCTTGGGCACTGGACTTCCGTTACGGACACCCAGGTTCTCTGATCTCATGTATTACAGTCAAACACATCAACATCAAGTGTGAAACTGAACTTTGTACCATCCTTATTGTCTACGCTATATGACTTTAAGTGTCACCTTGATTTGTTTGCAGTCGAGTGTGCCAATCGTTTACCGATACATACTAGTGTATGGTTTGGTATTATCCTGGTGCGTTTATATGAATTGGCAGGTCTCTGGGGTCGGCTACTACCGGTTGCGTAAGCACTGGTCGATAATGGTGCGTCCGGTCGTAAAGCAAGTATGCTTATTCAGTGGCAGGTTTGGCTTTAACTACGACATTCGCAGACAGATTTCTTTACAATTGTTTAATAGCTCCATCTTTCTTTTGATGGACTTTATCTTGTATGCTTCAAAAGGGACTCTTTTGAGAAGGAAAATTTAATTGAATACGATAAAGTAGAAAGCGTGATGATACCAGTGTATTATATAGCTATAGATCCATTTGTTCATTTGGATCTCCAAATTAATTGAAGGGCTTTGAGTAATCCGAAATTAATGAGACATCATAATCATGGTTCAAACTAGGTAAAGCCTGTACACTGATACGATCATAAATTGCAACCAAACTCAGGAATAGAGATTATACCTTACATCCAGTCATCGTACCAACCAGATTCGAACCAGGAACTCCATGCACAGAAGGCATCAAAGTACACTACCGCTGTATATGTAATATATCTTTTGAAAGTGACGACTTTTCCTAAAGTTTCGACCCTAAAATCTCCTTGTCTCGCGACTTTCGTTTATCGTGATCGTAAAGTTAAGGAGTATTTTGAATTAAATTGTTGGTTCTTTGCATTGTGGTTAACAACGTCGGAGTCACGTTTATGTTTTACGCCTCATTTCGCGGGTGTATCTTCATCAAACATAAATTCCGCAAAGTGGCGAGCCGCGAAGCTGCAAAAAACGATTTTAATGTTACGACATCATACGTCTTTCGCAAAAGTGCATATTTTTATGTTGGCATTCAGATAATATCTCCACTCGAGGTCGATGTACCGATGTCCTCACACAAAAATCCAAGTGCTAAAACACTTAAAAAAGTTGACTCGATGTTAATCAGTCAGTAGCCTAGATAGATTTTAATCATCACAATTAATATGCTCATTGTTTGTGTGACAATAAATATTAATATTACAGAAGAAATAAATTTTAAAAGAAATACTTACAGGAAACACAAAGTTATCAATTCAACCACACGTATTGAATGAATAAAAGACGCCATAAATTAACGTCACATTACTTAAATGAACGTTGGATGCGGTGTCTTCATAAAAATGCCCAAAGAAGCTTCTTTATCGCAGTTGAACAGTCCAGTCACGGACACCAATATGATACGAACGCCGTATTTCGTCCGCAAATGGCGAAGGACAATAGCCATAGCATGTAAACGGTTCGGTCACGTATCCTTACGGGATCTTTTTATACGGCGCGTGCACGAAATATTGAAAAACAATAGAGAATTCACCAAGTCAAAGGTGCTGGTTACAAAAGGTCCTATTACGTATATTAGCAACTTTTCAATCAGAAAACGTAACCCTATCATAGACATGAGATGACTGTTTAATCCAACAATGGATATTGACTATTTTAGTAGCCTTGACTGTTATTTATTATAAACGCGAAAGTTGAAGTTTGCTCTCGGTCCCTAAAGGATCGACAACATCTGGATAGGGTCTCGGATTGACATAAGCTAATATTTACCGGAGGAAAAACGATTTGCTAGTTCTGGAAACTTAAGAACCGCAAACAGTGTTGCGCAAAGGAAAGCTATAGTTTCCGAATAAAAGTTTACAAATTCTTCTCTTATAACTTTTGTCCTAAACATTATCAGCTTTATTATTCATTCAACGTGCCATACGGAAGCGGTATATCTTTATGAATATCCCAAAACTTTCCTACTGTTTTCGAATGTACAACGTAGCAGCAGCTGTCCGCAGTTTATTTCGTAACGTTGTCCACTATTTATAAAAGCGGACTTTAGCAATGTTATTACATCTTTTAGCTACCCAATTGATCACGTAGATAAATCGGAGGTATAGTTTTTGCTGTACAAGGTGATGCAACAGGCCTGGCGACCGGTTCTCAGCGGCTCCCCGAC
The DNA here is from genome assembly GCA_963506565.1 of Tachystola acroxantha. Taxonomy (NCBI): domain Eukaryota; kingdom Metazoa; phylum Arthropoda; class Insecta; order Lepidoptera; family Oecophoridae; genus Tachystola; species Tachystola acroxantha. Next base: position 3,151,970 of record OY735879.1, on the reverse strand, counting down.
GTCTAGCGAAGACGCCGCCGCCGCCGCTCAATGGACTGAAAATGTTCGCGTGGAATTGATTAACCCCACGGCCCCGTGTTTGATATTCATTTTCTATTTGTAGCTTGGCTAATTTTATTTATCGCTAGGGTTAATTTCCTACTCACATATTATGAAACTCGACGTTCGGTGTGATTGCTGCTCGGAGCTTGTAATTTACAATGACCGGCCATTTTTAGTTTGTTTGTTTTTTGGCCCGATTAGATTAGAATTTGCCGAATTAAGGTTCAGACTACGTTGGTGGTCCATAAAAGCAAATAAAACTGCACAATTTTAAAGGGTTCTCTTATTTTTTGAACATAAACGAGCATCATTTTAAACTTATTCCCATTAATTATTTGCACATTATATAGATCAGATTACCTTATTTTCACAATACTGAACAATTATTCAAAAGGTTCCGTCATTGTTGCACCACAACATTAAGGTCATGCTTGTTTACAAATAAAATAAGATCTTACTTGTTGTGGGCTTAGGTAGTAATAGTATTAAAGTTCCCCCGATTTCTTTAGCTAAAAATAGCAAGCGCATAACTATCGTCGTATTATGGTTTGTGCCCAAAATAGTATGAATGAGAATTCTTTATGCAGATAGAAACCGCGATAAAAGTAGCTCCTGTTTGGCGAATGTCAACATTATACGGTATGTGTCTTTATACATATGATATTTAACTTCGCTATCCGATTTATATAAATGTTTAAAAAAAACAGTAGTCTCAAAAGTTAGTTAATGTCACGTCGTTTGTGCTTGATTCTGTTGCAATCGTTTCTAGAAGTCTATTTCTGAGTAAAGCTGCGATCATCGTTAGCATATCAATCACTGTCACGTCTGACTTCAATATTCAGTGAGGCGATTTGAGCTCAGCAGATCCCTTTTGCAAACTGTCTCGCTTTGCTGAAATCCCGTTCGTAGATGAATACTTTTAGTGCAAATATGGATTTCCAATCCACGAAGGTAGAAAATTCGTTTATGCCATAAATAATACATATTTAATTGCTCTATATAGATAACTAAAGTGGACCTTCGCCACTTCTTCTACGCTAGGGTGTCGAAGGTTCACGTTGGTTGTTTTGTTGTCTCAGTTACCAGTTGAGTGACTGAAGGACCAGGCGTTATTTCATTATTACCGTTCTCAAATCCAAACGATAAAATGATATCATGAGATGCTAAACAGAGAAGAGAAACGAATAGAAGGAACAAGTGGGGCGATTACCGTTCTCAAAAACATCAAATGATATCATATGATGATGTTATAACAAAGCGATAGCATTGTCCCTGCACTTTACATTTCATGATATCATTTGATGTTTTTTGAGAACATCACATCACATAAGTAATATAATAGTAGTAATTTTGTCGTATTTTCTAATTTTAAGGTAACTTTGACGGTTCTAAAAGCAGTGTCATCCTTTTTATTACTTTGGTGTAGGAAATGGAGGCAGCATTTGTAGATCTGGTCGGATTTATGTATACTATTGATACAAATGCGACATTATCCTAGGAAACCTAGTTATGAAGTTAATTATTTTATGCATAGGCAATATATTTTAAATGCGCCCTGTATATGTGTATTGTGTACATACACACAAGCAGTTCTCACGGTAGCACTCGAGAGCAGAGAAAGCCTTATCTCATGCATCGGAGCGCGAACAATGCGAGACCGTGCCGATGCTTATCAGCCTCATCTTCTGCCATCTAGCTCTACTCATCCAACTTTCACTTGAGTTGTGCACTGGAAAAGACAAACTCAAATACTCTGCACGTCTGACGAATTAACCTATGGACACGACACTCGGCCGTGCTTGCCTTCACCCCCATCTGCCACGTGCCATGGTAATTTAACCATGCTATTAGTATGACACTGTCAGTGAAACTCGATGGCACTGACAGCCTACCGGGCAGCCTACGCAGCAGCTAGCGGGCAGAACTATGTATGACACGTTAAATTCGGCAGCAGCGGGCAGCACTATGTATGACACGTTAAATTCTCGGAAATGTCAGAAAGTAGGAACAGTGAATGATGTATAAAAAGTACCATCTTCTGCAACTGATTCTTCAGGGAAACATCCAGGGCAGAAGAAGGCCAGGTATAAAGAGAATATCATGGCTCAGAAACTTACGCCAATGTTCCGGCAAGAGTACCAGGTCTCTGTTCCGTGCGGCGTTGTCGAGAGTGCAGATTGCCATAATGATCGCCAATCTTCGTAAGAAGACGGCACCATAAGAAGAAGAAGGAATAGTTGAGCCCCTTGTGTTATTCTCTGTTGTCGACTGTACCACCCAGGTATGTTGTTAGCGTTTGTCGCGCTTTGTTAACACCGTGGGTGGCGGTCGAAGTGTCTTGTGAAAGTGTCAACAATATTACTTTTTTGATCGCCGCTATGCTCGGGCATTGATCGATTATAATGGATTTGTATTTTTTGCCTTCTATGCCTTTTGATCAAAAGACGGGTGCACATATTTTATACCTCACTTTGAAATTGATCTTTAAGTTCTTTTTCATAAGTAAACTGTACTTCATATCATATGTAGTTCTTTGTGAAACTTTATGTATATTGTATATCGTTAAACGCCCTCAGTGTCAACGACCTCAATGTCATTGTTTTCTTCCAAATATGTAAAAGACGTTTCACAATAGACAATCCTTTGGCATTTAATATTCAATATGACATACTTACGCAGTGACCTGCTTGCTGCGGTTCATGGTAGTAAAAGGTTTTGAAGGCTACAAAGGCTGTCAAATCAGTTTTTAAAAGGCCAAAATTGCCAAAAAAGGGATTATTTTGTGAACGTTGAATCGAATTGTTGATAATACTTAAAGACTCAGGATAAAATCACCAAATTGTTTGAAATTAAATAAAATGTCTTATTGTCGATGAAGTACGTAGAACAAAATTCACAAATGACGCAATACATGAATAAGCAGAGGATATCATCGAGGCAACACAAAATTGGCAAAGACTAGGATCTACTAATTAGTTAGGACATCTTTGTCCACAAGCCATAGGCTAATAAAAAGGGACAATCGATAACCCTCAACCGAAGTAGTCTAAGGCCCGTATTAATAAATCAGTCTCAGCTCAAAAGTCAATTTTGAGACCGACCTCAAGATGGCGTTCCTATTAATAAACGTAACTTAGGTGCGCGTTTAGGAATCTTGTATCACGTGAGCAACGCCGTATTAATAAACAAAACTCAGTTCTCAAGAGAACTGTCAAACTCACACTTGTATTTGCTGATTGCAGGCGAACCGCGACGTTTACTTGAGTTCTTCCACTTGACACAGACATCACGTGATACACCCTCAAGATTGGTTTATTAATAAATGACATACTTGAGATGGTGATCATGTCTTGAAGTAGCAGCTGAATTCGCTCTTGGGTTTGAGCTCAGACTATTAATACAGTCCTAACAAACTAGTGCAACGTGACAACCTCAGATCAGTAAATCACTGATCGGAGGTGAAAAGTTGACAACCAATAGAAAAGGTCGAAAAAAACCGTTTTAAGCCTCACCATCCACATATTGGAGGAAAGTCGAGACTAATACAATAAAAAACTCAAACCAAAGAAAAATCTTAGAGCTTAGCACGATTTATATCTTAGAACAGACGGATTAAAGCAGATTATGCTAATGTTACCTGGTTGCGCAGTCACAGGAATATGACACATGTGCCTTACGCCCCGGGGACGTCTAAAGCCGGGCCCGTCGTGATTTAGTGCAGGGCCACGGCTGGCGCGGAGCCCACGGTCCTAATTACCAAGTGTAATGAGGCGGCTATGGTGCACCGGCTCGACGCCTCTGCTTCACGCTCGCGGGCCTAAAAGTACACTCGGTGATCTTGGATTGAATAGTTGAGGAGTTGAATGAAAGGAAAGACTTCTTTTAATATTACAGCCACAAACAAGTTGCGAAAGAGAAATAAGCTGGTGTGGAGGTGGAACGTTTCATATTTACTGTAGCTTTCAAGAGATTTGTATTTATTGAAGAACAGTCACATTTTCTCCTCAACAACTGCCACTTTTTAAGGCAGTACTTTGTACTAACAGCGTCCCATCTAAATAATCAAATAAGAGGTAGAGATCGAACCGGTGCTAATTTTGATCCAAAGTTTCACACCCTAACCATTTAGAGTAATGGTTACATTTGAAGTTATTATACGTATGTCTATAAATATTGATAGAATTCTAAGAGAACTAAGAAAACCACTTTTAGGATGTAAACAGAATTACGGAGACGTTACAGCAAATCGATCGGCAAAGAGCCGTTTTAGAGGCAAACGATTCAAGCCCACTCCAATATTCAGATGGAAAGGAACCAGTGACACCCACTGGAGCAAGTAACACGAATCTACTTAACGCTAAACCTCGAAGATAGCGACGAACAAGCTCGCTAACAAATACGTTCAATCTTATCAAGAATCTAATCGCAACAACAAATTAAATCGCGAAGGCAATGTTCAGGTTATGTTTTTTGTTACACTCTGCTAATAGTTACTTATCTTCGCATCGCAAAGCCTCGAAAGTAATTGTAGGGTCTTCTATTACGTAATACTCTAGTGGAAGAGCGTTTTATTATAGTTTGATTTACGCACGAGTAACCGCAGACGGGCGGTTGCCATGCCATGCCACACAAAAACCAACAGACTCATTTCTCGATGTCTATCTCCGAATTGTCCATTACGCTATGTGTTATTAATTTTTTGTTGCTATGCGGCATTTGATATATTGCTGTCTCTTTCTTCATGTCTCTTAGTCCGCTCCATTTGATTTTTTCCGCATCGAATTTGATTGATATTTGCTTAGAATATGCTAAGTCGTGATGATACTTTTTTAGTCATCATACCGTCCGCAATTATTATTACTCGTCGAGAGTTATGAAAGACTATGATTATAAAGACATGCGCTGTCGTTGATCAATTTACTTCACCATGAATATGCTAATGAAATGACTGGACTGGTTCGTATATTGTTTTATAATAATCATCTCCACGCTTCGTTTTGCCTTTACTGGCAGATGCGTACATGTGATTAGTTTAATATTAATCATTAACTACAGTTTTATATTATTTTCCTTTGTAAATATGTTTGGTGTTAATTGCACTCGTAAACCATTGGAATTAATTTTACCATCTGTATCTATCGAAGTGTCATTGGGTGCTGCGGCATAGTTCCAGTTCACCAGATGTAGGTAATATTTTTTAGTCGCACCGCCCATTTTCCTAGTCTAGTCATTAAGTTTTTGCTACAGTCGTATTAGCAAATGCGGTTCTGATACCGTTGTCGTTGCTAGCTGGATACTGCAATCGTAACACCGGACACTCATTGCTGATTTCTCAGTCGATTTGACGTTTTGTTTGACTACATTGAACGGAACAATAGAATACTGTTTTTACTCGTCTTTGTTAAGCCGGCAGTGTAAATTGAACCCCGAAATGTTGTAAGATACCATCTTTTTGCTCCTTGCGCCTGAATTATGGCGGTTCCCCTAATGTTATTGCTATTACGATTTCAGATAACTTTATATTATACCAGCCTTATGTAGGTTACACACGCACGCACGAACCGCGATTTTACGTCGATAGGTAGATAACGGCCAGTTTTTGCCAATCTGTGGTGGTTCGCAAATGAATTTTTTATCACGAAACTATCAATAGATCCGTTGTTTGATATAGACACCCAACGAACCCAACAACAGTTATAGCTATATTTTTTCCTAAGTTAATGATTATCTAAAATTGAGGCGATACGCAAAAAAAATCGGTACAATAATTTATGTAGTGGTTAATTCTACCGGTTCAATTTTCATTACACCAACGTGTTCCATTTCTCTATTTCTCATCTCCTCTGATTCCTCATTGAGTGCACGGATCTTTAAATCCACTGCCATATCTGTCTGCCCCAATGACATAGGTACCTAGTTGTCACTTTGATCCAAATATTTAATTGTTTATTTCTTTATGTTTCAGTTACTGCCACCTTACCACCACAGAGGCCTTGGATACCTTTGACGCGACCGAACAGAGCACGTCCTACTTGTAAGTGCAAGTTTCTTCTGTTTTTCATTCCACGTTGAACTTTTTATTTTATTTTATTAACAATTTTGTCGTTGCATAAAGTGCCAGTTTTAAACTTTATATTTTTATTGTCTCATCTGTGACAAAACTAATTTTGACTGTTTGTGTCTAAGCTTAATATTATCACAGTTTTGATAAATTATTTATTTGTTCTACAAAAAAATATTTTCTAATATTCAATATCCAAATTCACCGCTTGCGAAATCAGTTACACACCTTCACAAAACTCGCTTCCATTCACATCACCGTTGACCTCGACCGTGCAAATTACATTATCATTTCCAATTATTTTCTCAGCATCTTCCACATCCACCTTTAAATTCTCGAGGCGTATTTTCTGAAGATTAATTCTGGTGATAAGATCTCGTATTTGCGGTTTGGAATAGCGAATCTTATGTTGTTCAATATGTAAACTTATAACAAAAAGCTTCCCAGCGCGCTCGTCATTAATAAAGTGTCGTGGTGGCGGGAATGGGCGCGGCGCACGCGGCGTGTCTCATAAATAATCGGACAAATTCACGCCCTTTCGTAAGGAGCCTCTATAAAGCACATATTCCTCAGAATTAGCAGTTTACATGTGAAGGAACCGTCTTCATATGAATGGAACGTTTGCGTTTTCCCAAACGTTCATCTAGAGATCAGTAGGTGGCCGTTGGATGAAGGGTGACGGAATTGCAGCCGATGAAGGAGGACGGTTAATGAAACAACTTTGAACGATATAAACCAATTCTGGAGACTGATATAGGGCCGTATAGAACGGAGTAACAAGTAAAAACACATTCTCAACATTTGATATAAAATGGCTGAAGATGCTTTAAATACGTTCAATCTACATGCATCTTGTGCAGTCACCATCGTCAATTTTCTTTAAACTTGCACAACGATCACCATACCTGTAAATATTACATTATAGACTCCTGTGTGATGTATACTATTCATTTAATCCTGATTTACCGTTACGGTAATGCCAAGCTAATGAGTTTGACGAGTGAGTAATACGAATAGGTGGAGCTTCCTCGTCGTACGTATGACAACGTTATTATGGAGCCAGTCTCATCCATCATACCGTCATACACGCCTTCTTTGAGGAATTTACTTTACCTTAAAATGTGTAAGGTATTTTGTCAATGTATATTCGTCTGAAATACTGATTAGAAACACTTGGTTCAGATTTTGCAAAGGACAGAAATAGTATTAGAGGGAGTAGATATGTGTCTTTTATATCAATGAAATATCACTCAGCTGTAACATTCGTATCGCCCGTAAAACATAATCTGACTAATGGCACTAATGGGAACGATCGTACTTGCGTCACATCGCAACGTTCCGGTCAATCGTCCATCGGGTCTGTTGGGCATTGGGCACTTATACAATCTTGTTACGCATATTATCCCTTGTTACATCATCAACACGGTTACTATACTGGTATTAGGTAAGTTTGTACTACATTTGCAAGAATGACGTCGATTGATTTTGGAATCGTTTACGCATCGTTACGCCGTTGGTATTAATGAGCAATGTCTTGGCATATATGTCGATGGTTCTCACGAGTATATGATTCGCTCTTTTGGCTGTTATACATTATTTATAAACGTAACCTTTGGAGCAGGGTGAGTTGACCACCTCACATTTTGGAAATAGTCAATTCACCCAGGTGTTGGGTGAATCGACCACTAACAATTTTAAAAGGTGGCATCTCACTTATTGGTGAGATTTTTGGAGGGTGAGTTGCCACCTAAGCCTATTTTTCAATAAGTATCTTTTATTTTTCATTTATATATTTTTAGATATATTGTGTTGTAAGTACTGAGTAGCCAAAAAAATCCACAATGTGTACCTACAACAGATAGTACTCGTGCTGCTAGATATAAATTAATATTATCCAATATATATTTGACGTGCGAGCAACATTGAGACAAATAGGAAGTCGTAGAGTCGATTGAACTTAATCGTGTTCACGGTCACCCGTCGCGGGCACAGGAAGATAGGAAGTGCCCTTAGCCTCGCCGCGCCATCGCCATCCGCGACCGAACAATGCACAATGCGAGACATTGGCTGCTCCAGTGACGACCTCCTGCCATCCGTGAATCTGTAGCTCTCTTTATTTACTTGTTGTTCCTGCATCGTACTGCGTCAGGAAGAGTTACATCTCCTTGGCTATGTTGTTGATGTTCCATCTGTTTGCATGGCTTTGCTTGGTACTTTTTAATGTAAACAATTATAGGCGAAATATATGCACCTGTTTTCTGAAAATATATGCACCTGTCATTTTCAAAGCTACTCGTAGATTGGTTTGGCATTAGTTAGCTCGCCTGCTGCATTTTCGACATTGATATTACAGTTCAAGCATTTACATTGATGTGAAAATATGTTATGTAACGCTTTAATATCTCCTAATAAATTGAATTGGAGAAGGAAAACTTCATAAGGAAACCTGCGTTCTTGTGTGTACGGTGGATAAACTTGCCCTCGTGTGGATCATATTAGAATCGTAAAATATCCAAAACAAATATCTGGCTATCCCTCATGGAAAAATGCTGCGAGTCATATACCTATTTAATTAAACTTTTTCCTCTATATTAAAGATTTTTTGCGTTAACAAAATTGAGCTCTCAAAAATTACAAAAATAAACACTGTCCATCGCCACACATGCCAATAAACCTTGGACGCGTTCACGTATCAACTCATAAAGGCACTCGATAAAAAGTTAATCGATGCTCGAGTGGAGGTCAAAGAACATACAAAGCAGATAGGTGCTCGATGATACATGCCCGGCTGCCAACAGTGTCTTTGGATCGTTGTCAAGAGCAGTGAGTTATGTAGTAGGCGCAGCAGAAAGATTTATTCGTACAACCCTACGCAGCGGGAGTCCCACCACCAAAAGACAGCACGCATTGTGTCTTGATTTATCATCAAAGGATTCTCCATATCTGGAGAAAACTTACCTATGTGTTTGTCATATCATAACATTATGCATTACTTGCAGAGTAGAAACGTAATTCGTCTCGTGTCGTACGATGTGCCCACGTAATGGCATTGCTAGCTAACGCGTGGTACTGCTCCACCCTCCATTATATTCAGATGAGCAGAGATAGCGCGACCCTTTTATTTCGTTTTTATTGTCATCTTGAGTTGCTGCGTTGTTCTGATCTACACAAAACGTTACGATTAACAGGTCGTATCTTTGTTTGGATTTTACTTTGTGTATGTGAATTACCTGTACCTATTAGGTTCTTGATTATCTTAAAAGTACCAAATTGTATTTTGGGTTCTAAATAAACGTTTTACTATTTTGTATTTGTTGTAAGAGGTCGTCTATTTTTTGGTCCCGTTGAATTTGCTCAACACCGGTTCCTATATATTGACTTTTTCAACAGTGAGTTGTTGCGAAACATATTGGATATCCTTTTTTTGTGGGCCTAAGTAACTCGTATAATAATTAATCATATAATTCCTCTTTCAACACATTGCCAACCATAAAAGATGAGTTTGCAGATCTCTCAATTTGTAATGCAATTCTCTCTGATTAATGTGCACTATGAATCCCGCCTGCGTACTATTCCAGGTTCTCTCATGTATTGATAGCTGCCATCCCACTCCGCATTACGTGTGAGCAACCCTTCCCAGCTTAGACGTTTATTCATTCGACCTCTGACACCTTGGAAAGGTGTTAATTATGTGTACCTTTCAGACTTGCTGTACAAGCTTCTTTATTAATCACGTAACCCATGGATTCCCAAAGTGGGCGGTGCGAGTAGGTGTTAAAGTTACCTATGGGAGTGATAGCTAGGGTCAATAAGTTTTTGTTGTTATTAACCTGTAAGTTTTCTCACAGCTGGCCAATGCTCGTTCTCCAATGTTTTCTGCCTCCCCTAACCCTAACCTTTAATGCCGAGCTCCATCCCTCTAACTTATTCTGGTTGTTGGTAACCGTTCCGTGCCATTGTGTGACAATCTTTGGACATGTAAAAAAGTATGCACTGAAATATTTGGTCGGATTTTTATGGAACTATCAGGCATTATGTTACTTTAGACAAAAAATCAATTAACTTGTGTCTGAGTGTAGCTAATGGTGATGGGCTGTTGAAGAATTTTTGTGTTGCTAAGGGGGTTGTCGACTCATAGTTTGGGAACCTATGATATAACCGAATGAGGTATTCGTATATTATGTCTTCAGGAGATGATGTGTAGCTAATAAGTTTCCTGTATACAAACTGTTATTACAGCAATTTGCAATAATAACAATGTTGTCATTCGTTGTGACGTAATTAGTAACTCATTATGTTCTGATTCATTTTGTTTACCGCAGTTGTTCTATTGTCTTCTATGTTTGATCGCAATACCTACTCGCGTGTCAAAAGTTAAACTAAAGGCCTGTTTTTGGCACCAGTCCATTGATATTACAGTCGATGGGTAAATCGGTGCATTTGCACATTGCCTTAAATTTCGCCTTGAACAATTTGGATGCTAACCTAATATCATCTACACAAGCGTAAGTTATTACTATAAAGCTATGTAATTTCGCACTGGACATTTTCCAAAATGGACGCACTTCTGGTAAATGTCGTTTCCCGGTCGACAGTGCCAGATATTCTATCATAATCTTTTACAATTTGTAATTTGTCAACTACTCGTAGTTTGCCGCTTCTCTTTGAAAACTAACATTTTATTCCACAATTTGTCTTTGGTGATGACACCACCTTCCTCTAAAAATGGAAGATATTAAATTTTAATCCATATCGTACTAGGAAAATGGAATCCAACGTATTGTATAAGTCGAAAGGAACCAATTGGGCACTCTCTTTATGTCTTAACCTTTTCCGATATTGCCTTAGAAGTTTCACATTACTGAGCAAGGAAGCACTTAGGGCAGCTGTGTGTTCCCATGGAAGTGAGGCCATGTGCTGATGCTTCTATGTTCGATATAATGGCTCCATTCATCGCAATTATTGGCTTTCTATGCAAATTGCAGTCAGCTGGATAATTGGTCTGGGAATACAACCGCATTGCATCAACAATTGTTTGGGTAATTCTTTAGTTGTAAGACCTTGGGGAATATGTACATGTGGTCTGGAAAGATTTTGTTGGGTAATTTTTGATCCACCTTCTTCTTCTTCCGTTTGAATGAAACCCATGGTTTGGATACAGGATAGGCCAAGGTATTCAATGGGAAATATCGTTCCCAATTTTTTTTACATGTCGCAGCCACATCCCTCCAAACGGTCGTAAAAATGTCATCCGTCCATTGGCTAGTTGTATCCTAAATTCCTAACGCCTAGTTCGAAATCTAGCGTTTGTATGCCACAGTGAGGCATTCTATATATCATGCAATGCACATCTATAGTCCTAGATAAATTAGTAGTTATCAAACAATTAGTATCAAAGATCCAGAAACGAGTCTGCAACAAGGTTTCTGATAGCAAACTATGGTCATTCACCATCATTTTACCAAATGTTAAAATGTTTAATCATCACAAAAAGAACTTTCTGCAATCACGATCATTGATCTCGTTAAAATCATGATTGATTACCGCAAAAAAGGAGAACGGCTACCACGGAATCTTATTGTTGAGTTCGAGCCTCGAGATATCTCAATTATCATTATATCGCCCGCGAAATCGCATGATACCGGCCCATTAGGCGAAGGTGAAATCTATAGAGCACTGCCGGTTGGTAACAAGCCCCTTTAGCCAGGGAGCTCACCGTGTCTAACCCACGTCATTGGGTACAGGAACGTGAATTTTTTAATCTAATAATTTTGAAACAGAGAGGCGATGTGTCGTGACGTAAACACACAATATTGTTGACGTTATACACACCATATTATAATGTCATCATGTTAGTCGTTTACGAAATATATATTTCCTCTCCGCCCATCTCCTCTCGGATATCCGATCTTAGACAGATTATCTAGCTAAGATCGTTGATTATAATGGTGCACAATCATTTAAATTATGACGTGACAATTGATAGCATCCAACGTAAAACACGTACACTTTGTGGAATACTGTATAGGTAGCGTAGATTTTGTGTAAGTTCGTGCTGTTACATATCAGTGAAGATAATCCATATCTAAACATCCTAAATTCCTCACAACACCTGCAGCCAGATATCTTTTTCCGATAGCAAGTAGGTATGTGTCTTTGTTTTGACCATAGCCATTTGCTCTACATTTACACAATAAACCTCAAGAGAAGTCCATTATGGAAAGCTTAAACAAACGAAACCAATTACGCGTTCATTTGTAGTCAAGTTTCAGATGAAATTGAATTCAAACGGATTTAGAAAATGTTTTCTCAGAAATTGTCTATTGTCGAGAAATATTTGAAGATGGTATTAGTGAAACACTAATGACATCGTTTACCGTCAGATCCCGGACTAGGGTCGCGGCAAACGCTAACAACGTCTTGTTAGCACCTATTCAGAGTACTTACGTCATACGCCCAATTACCATCGCGTCTAACTTGATCTAATGAGCTCTTTAAAACGCCAATCCCAGTACCCAGCGAATACTTGCTTAAATCGATTTTAATGAGTCCGCTTAGATGTCTGCAAAAAGGTTCGTCTTTATTTCTTATATATGCATGTAGAGATTCGTGGAGAAAATTGCCACATTATATCGTATATCAAACGAGGCACTCTTCATACCTAAATAACCAGAATTAATCTTTATAATTATAACAGAGACATCATCATTGTCTTCAGTCGGTATCAATCAACTGCTGAGGAGATAGCGGTCTCTGATTCCCATCGGAGTCTGAGCTTTGGTCTCGGAGGCATGATTCAGAAGGATGTGAATGAATCTATGCATTATGTACGAATGCTGATGAGCTGAGCTGAAGATACATCATAAGAAGATTTCTTAAGAAATAATTTCGTCAAAACATCTGCAAAAGCGTCATCGATTCTTTCACTGAATGAATATGCAAAATATCTAAAAGCTATCTGTATAAGCCCTAGCCGTACAAGCTTCACTGGGGCCAATAGCCGCCACACCTTTTCCGATTACCTTTCTCTGCTCCACGCATCACCGCACCGATAACCCCCCACAATTAGTCGTGTGGTATCTGATATGCCCACGCACCCATGCCCTCGGCATAAAATTTGACCTCTTAATGGAAAACAAAATAACAGTAAATGGTATAAGAGCCGTTTGGTCTTAAAAACTACGGGGATGCCTTTGATTTACCGTCATGTGACAGTTGGATGCGAGCTTTTTGGCTTCAATAGCTGGCTACCTAGTTTTGTTTTCTATTCTAAGTACTTGACGCACATAATACTCAACAGACTCACATAAATATACTTAATATCATGGCTATGCGTACTATTTTTAGTTATCCACCTATTTTGATGGAATAAAGCCTTACTTCATGGAATTTAGTAATGAATTTGATCGAAAGACTTTCTGCCATCTTATTTTCAAATTCCGCCACCCTAATTTGTTTACGGACTACATAATATTCCATTATTGACATTGATTTATTTTCAAATCAGAGACACGAGTCCACGTGTAAAACATTGCTCTTTTGTTATTGTGACAGCTTGGTTTCTCGAGCCGGATCCTTAAGCGGCGAATTATCGATGCTCGCGCGCATTGTTTCGCGGCGTTTGTCATGTGCGCCGCGTCGCGCATCGGGCATACATACAATGGCAATGTAGTTGGAGCACGTGCTGCGGCCGTATTGACGATCTACCATCGTCGGATGGACTCACAAGAATATTGTGGTGCTACGATTGGGACATGGGATACAGATATCACAGGTTTAACCCAAATCGCCATGTATAGATGAATTTTGCTGGGATTTTTCGATGAAGATCTTACGTATTATGTCAACTTCCACACTTAGTACTCTTACGAGTATTAAATGGTTCTTTTAAGTACCTTGAAGTAAAAACATTTCTTTTGTGTATTTGGGCGTAATTTGTGAGAGTCCCCCATTGTACCGGGAGCCCTAGTTAGCTCCATACCGGATGTATGGTAACCAAGCTCTGTGATATTCATCTGAAATCGATGGGTAGGTAGATACATTATCTTCTTGGATAACTGTCGAAACAAATGTATCGATCCGGATCAACGCCATTGATTTGTCCTTAGACGCCTTCGATTCATACATTCTAGTACTGGATGGACTGGTTAACTCGCCGCCTCATCACCCCGCATTGTGCTGTCCTTCCACTTGTCAGCCGCCGTCACCGCCGCTTTGTCTTACATTACAAGCCTTGGAACCACCACTCCCGCTCTTTTGTCCGCTGATTGACTGAGACAGAGCACGATTAAATCTAGATAATTGCATCGCCAAGGTCTTCCACGAAGTCGACATTTAGACGGGCGGCCCTCATCCTCCTGCGCGCCTTTTGATCCGCGTAATGAGACGGGTGTGAGCGAGCCGCGTCCGCATAAATCTGAGATAATGGCGGGGAGCGTGAGAGAGCACAGTCGTGCCACGTTAGTTTACGTAATAAGTGGATACGTCGAAATGAATCTGTTGACGGGCCAGGACTGTTATGCCCAATTCCACTTCGGTAACCAGTTTTAGACAATTTCCGTCTACACAAACACGTGCGGATTGTTATATGACTCTATTTAGATAAAGCCGACAGCACATCAAGTGTAAACACATGAGTACTCTATGCGACAGCAATACTATCTAGATACCGATGATTTTGTTTACCTCGTTGTGATGTCGGCTGTACTTTTAAGAAGCTCGTGCCTACATTCTCGCTCATAAACGTAAACGCTTATGCCGTTTCCTCGTCATCAACAATGATTCTAATGCACTCCACACGACTGGCTCGAGGGGTTTCAACGCGGCTGTTAGAGCGTCCAAACGTCTCATTTTCCGTTCCAGCGTGAAATAGAGGTGAGGAACCTTAGATGACGATAGTCACGATGGAGCATCAATTGCTGAAGAGATTGATACAAAAAGTATGCATTGTGTCGCGTGCCAGCACATCGCCTTACACGACATGTGGAGCGTAATACGAGTAGCGTTTTAATTGGAACACTTTTTATCAGTCACGCGACGTGTCCCCTGAGCGCAACAAAGCGTTGGAGAGCTAATTGTCTGATGAACACTTGACATGGCGTGTGAGTGGCAGATAAATGGATACGATTGCACATCGGATTGAAGAGTTTAATCCGCGCATCTTTCCCACTGTCAAAAAACACGGGTCGTGTGAAAAGGAAAATAGGCGTTACAAAAAGCATACGTAGAGTACCAGAACTTAGTACCGGGTAGCGTCGTAGTTAATAGTACGGTACGAGTGTGATGTTTGCCAATCTTTCCAATAACTAAAGGAATTTTAGAAAGAGTCATACCTCGAAGGCCTCAAATTCATCGACAGCCCTAAACAAAATCTTACCCATACGAATAGACGTTGCATATTTAATGTAACGCCTATGTAAGGCGTGTCCCATGTCATGTTCTTGGCATCAATGCCACGACGCGAAGGTGTGGCCGGTCACAGGTTGGCGTGTACCTCGAGACGTGGTTTGACATGTTACGCGACCTCCCACAGGGCAAGTACTAGGCATACTAATGTCAGGGGTATTTGACAGCAACTTTGTGGATTTTCGAGCTAAAATTACTATGCACCACAAATTACAATTTCGGCTTCGGGTGTTTTAATATATTTGTTTTAGGCAAGGCCCGAGCAGAGTTATCGGAATATTTTATGAGGTTATGGAGCTGGACAGCTTATATTGAACCAGTAATTTATTTTGGTCACTGTTAAAATTATGTTTATAATAGAGATCTAATAATACGCTTCTGACCACGTGTACTCGCATTACCTGACATTGCCATATCTGTCGTTAGTTGATTATCTTCAGCATTATTTGTGAGCTGGTAATACAGTAAAAAATTTGCTAAATGACCCTCTTGCCATTGTTGCAGGCATCTTCACAGTGATGTGCTACAACGTGCTGTGTGACAAGTACGCGACGCGACAGATGTACGGCTACTGCCCCAGCTGGGCGCTCGAGTGGGACTATCGGAAGAAGGGTATCCTCGACGAGATCAGACATTACTCGGCAGACATCATCAGTTTACAGGTTAGCAGTTTCACATTTTCTAAAGGCGACTTTCTTTTATAGTATTTCGTGTTTCCATCCGATTCTTTGTGTAAGATCTTCAAGGCTCGACTAAACATGCACTTCAAGGTTCACTAGGAGGATATGAATGGTATCCTTGCTAATCTTTACTCAGTAAAAATAATACATTCGGAAAAATATTCCTCGAAAATTGATAACAACCTCATCTACTTTGTTATGCTCATGTGGCAATGTTTGTCATCTATTGATATCTAAACTATTTTTCTAATACTATTAGTTTTGCCTGTGCATTACAAGAGAAGTTACTGGTACCCATTTTTCTCAAAAAAATGTACTATGCTTTCATTTGATCAATTTGACACGATGTTTCAGGAGGTAGAAACGGATCAGTTCTACAACTTTTTCCTGCCAGAGTTAAAACAGGATGGATACGACGGCATTTTCTCACCCAAATCCCGCGCGAAGACCATGTCTGAGTCGGAGAGGAAGTACGTCGACGGATGCGCCATCTTCTTCAGAGCTGCAAAGTATGACCCTTTATTTATGTTAAAGATATCATTCACATAAATTGTCTTACGTTCTGAATCGGCAGACGATATATCTGTCAGCAAACAGTAACAGAAAAACATATCCAGTGCAAATCAATTAACTGGCAAGGCTACCTCAAGTATCCAACACATACGTGGACAAAAATATCATTTCACTCTTTAACACCCACGCTAAGACCCACTTAATTAAAATGACAAGTTATTATTGTGTTTGAGATGGGTCAGCATGTTGGAGTTGGTTGTCTGTTAATCTTTAAGCAACCGTTTCGACTAATTTCGAAAATACGAATATCATAGTCTATCTAGAATGCTATTGGCTAAAGGTATTAAAAAGAAACTGTATTATAACTTATGGAATGCAATAAATATATTGAGTATTGAAAGCTAAGCTTACAAGATTTGTTGCGAAACTCAACAGCGGAATAGTCACTGGACTTCTACCGCGCAAGCCAATAGGCCAAGCTCATAATGTGCAGCTGAATGTCCCTATCAGATTTCTAATGATAAATCCCTTTGATTCCAGGTTTGCTTTAGTTAAGGAGCACCTGATCGAGTTCAACCAGCTGGCGATGGCCAACAGCGAGGGTTCGGATAACATGTTAAATCGCGTCATGCCCAAGGACAACATCGGATTAGCTGCTTTGATCAAGACCAAGGAAGCGGCGTGGGAGAACGGTATGTTCACTCTCAAAGTCAAAGTACTTATTTACTGTAAATGTGGTGATACAGGATGGTACTACAGATTAAGTTCGCACATTTAACCCGTTACGGCATGCAAATGTTTCACATTATTATTAATATTATTTTACATAACCTAGTTCAAGCCGTACATATTTTTTATTAATTCAATATTATAAAACAAATCATTCACGAAAATTTTTACATTATAAAAATATTAGTAAATAAATAGAATATTATTTAGCAAAATTGACGCTTGGGCTGTTTCATAAAAAATATATTACTGCTGTATTAGACCTTATGCATGTCAATTTGACCACGTAGATCATGGTGAAATCCATCCCAGAATGAATTTAACGATCATTGGATGATTTGCGTTAAAAGTAACTGAACGTAATATGGTAGTGATTATTTTAATAATTCTCTGATGATTAATCATGATACTTGACTGCAAATGCCGGTCTAGATTTCTAAAAGCATTCAAATGTCTTTAATCATGACTTTCCTAGCTAGCTGTTATTGCCGTTTTCAAAACGGTGTAATGATATCACAAGATGGCATGTTGAACAGAGACGGCGCTATATCAACGTGATAGCACTGTTACGTCACGTCATATCATCTAAACGTTTTGAGAATCGTAATAACGACACAGATTTACGCTTTACCTATTATTTTAATGAATTTCCTTATTTCCTTCACCTCCAGGCTTGCCAACAGACTCGTCGATGCTCGGCCAGCCGATCCTCGTTTGCACAGCACATATTCACTGGGACCCCGAGTTTTGCGACGTGAAGCTCATCCAGACCATGATGCTGAGCAATGAGCTGCGGAATATGCTGGACGACTCGGCGCGCACGCTGCGCTCGGCCGGACAGAGGGACAATGTGCAGCTGCTGCTGTGTGGGGACTTCAACTCGTTGCCTGACAGCGGTGAGTGATGGTACAAGGAATAATAGGACCCAAGTTGCTGTGGTAATGACAACTTGCAATGGATTGGGCAAGCTAATTTATTTATTTATTTAGATTACACTTCACAACATAACAGTAATGAGACTAAAGCACTGTAATATTCATAAATAACATAGTAGGTTATTAATATTGAAAACAATAAAAAAATATTACAACGAAAATTACAATAACCTAGGATAAATTAAATTAGCATACAATAAAAACGAACACAACACAAGGTAGGTAAACCTAAATAATATGTGAAGTTATCGTCATTCATCCATCTCCTCACATAACCTCATGCACTCTTTACACTCGACCATCAAAAACATCACATGCCGGGTCTGATGCGAGAAGCGAGTGAATGAGATATTTCAGAGCGCGAATCAGCGGCAAGTTCCTGTGCGACACTGAAGCGGACGGCACCGCCAGCAGCTAATGGAACCTGGGGTGTTGTAGCCAAAATATAGAAACGCAGTCATGTACATCATTCGTTTTGACTGTATTTTTGTAAAAATAAATAAATAAGCTGCTCCGGCAAGCATGTTAACCGAGGTTATGATGGCTGTTGGTGGCATTACAATAAAATGTGTATGATTTGCAGGTGTTGTTGAGTTCTTGTCGGCTGGCCGCGTGTCGGCCGAGCACCGTGACTTCAAGGAGCTGGGCTACGCGGCGTCGTTGCGCCGTATGCCCGGCTCGGAGCACGAGTTCACGCACAACTTCAAGCTAGCGTCAGCGTACAGTGAAGATATTATGCCTTACACAAATTACACGTGAGTTATTGGGTTAAATTAAAAGCACTTTAATTAAATAAATTAATAGTTTAAAACCTAAAAAAAAAAACATTTTACGTTTAAAATTGGTAACTGACCGGAATTCTAAACAACTTTTGTTTGAGCTGCAATTTTCTATCTCAAACCGTTTACCTATAACATGTGGGGTCAACGTCAGGTTTAGAAGATTTTCCAAGTCCAATATAATAACTTTGTATTGTCGTCAGACTGATACAAGATTGTAAAGGTTCAGAAAATTGATTTACCGGCTAGATTTGTTTACATACATGCAATCAACCTAAAAGCGTGTTGAATTTGAGTTTTCTGGGGCTAAAATAACGCGGACAGACACACAAATATTTGGCATAAAACTCACAACTCTTTGCGTTGCGTCGGGGGTTAAAAAGTGAGTTATTGTTTCCATTGCGAAGTACGATTCAACTCTTGCGACGAGGTATTAAAAACGATTTTAAGTACAAAGTGAAACTTGATGTGCGACTTACAATTTCGCCGCCATTTTGGGTCAACTTAGCGGTCGGTAACTTAATTTTTTTATATTTTATCTTGTCAGGTTCGACTTCAAGGGCATCATCGACTACATATTCTACAGCAAGCAGACGATGACGCCGCTGGGGCTGCTGGGGCCGCTGTCGCAGGACTGGTTCCGGGAGCACAAGGTGGTGGGCTGCCCGCACCCACACATACCGTCAGGTAACAGACAACTCACGGTTGACTTGTAAAACAATGAAGAAAAACCCCGCTGGATCTAGTACACACGACGACAGAGAAAAGTATACAGGGGGCCACAGCAAGGTTGAGATTTTCTCAAAAATCCAGTTACATAGTTTTAATTTGTATCTATCTAACAGTGAAAGAATTTTTGCAATAGGTCAAATAGTTTTTGAGAAAATCTCAACCTTAAATACTCTCTTGTACACTGTCTCTTGTATCTGTGTTAGAATCGCTACTTACTCATGGTACAGTCGAAGACAGAGACAAGAATACAGGGAGCCTCAATAAGGTTGAGAGTTTCTCAAACACTACTGGACCGAATTTAATCATTCTTTTACAGTTACATAGTTTAAACTTTTATCTATCAAACAGTGAAATAATTTTTGCAATAGGTCAAGTAGTTTTTGAGAAACCCTAAAAACTCTCCTGTACACCTTTCTCTGTGTTCCACCGTACTACCGGTAAGCACCACTAATAGTAATTATTGATATAATTATAAATACTAATTTTACCTTTAAAACGTTTCAGATCATTTCCCCCTACTAGTGGAATTGGAAATGTGTCCAGGAGCGAGTGGTAACTCGAACGGGCTTATCGGGCGTAGGTAGCATTCCCGCTCGCGAACGCGCCGTCGCTCGCGCACGCCCGCGTCGCACGCGCCCGCAACGCACGCGCCCGCCAAGAGATAGACCGCGGAGGTATGGCCGACACATTTAGTAGCGTAAATGTATGATAATTAATTTTATAGTAGATATTATGTGACATTCGACCGTTTTACTTTTAGTTGTCGAGACTGTATAAGGTGTATAAAGAGTTTGTAATATAGTAAGCGTAAAAGAGTCCATATCTTTAAATTAACTTCGATAGCTAACATACGTATTTATATTCACAACAACAGTGATAGCGATACTGATTGACGGTTTTTACTTTAAACTTTTGATGAATTTAAATGATACCTATTACTAACTAACGTTAGAGAAAATACTAGCAACGTTTTAGACTAGTCAAAATTAGTTTACATTAGAAAACAATCCAGAATCGCTACCATTAACAAACATTAGTTAGTCTAATTTCGATTAAGAACTTTCACACAAATTGCGTCTCAATGATTTTTCGGTTCGAAGATTGAAATTACTGCAGTTACATGTTGTTTATTTATAGATACTGAGTAGCCCCTTTAACTTGCTGTATTACACCTTTACATTACACCATGTATGTCTATAGAATATAAAAATAGCAGGTGTTGTATTCGATGGTGATGTAAACCAGAATAACGTCCATTGCGTTCTCGCATCGCTTTTAAACTTCAAAACTTCATGGAGCGCCAGAATGTAATGCATTACAATTTTATACTTTCTTCCGTTATCTCATCGCTGAATACTAACGAACAACTTGTAATACTTTTTAAGCAATTTATTTAGAGAGGACTTTTGATCACCATCTTATCGGACACCTCTATTTTTATATGGTACTTATTTTTTTAGCAAACTTTAATATTTTAGTCACACAATAAATCTTATTCGTGCATGCTATCTCTTTCGTTCGCACGCGTAATGAGAAAGAAAGCACGCGCGTCTCGGGTTTCTCGCGTAACTGAAGCGTAGTAGCTAGATTACTAGTGTTTTATTTGGAAATTATTGCAACTGACAATGCGCGGAATGCGAGAGTGATCAACTGGTGTGGGAAGATACGAAACTCGACGAATATGTTTGGCAAGTTTGAAAGAAAAGGTTTTCGGTAACGTTAAAAAAATAGATATAAATTGATGGGCAAGATGTGATAATCGGAATTCGCTGAACAATAAAATAGATACGATCTTTCGCATGAGTTTAGGAGGAAAGACACTTCATTTAGTACCGTAACCATTTAGTACTGTTAGCCAATAGTTTGTGGCGCAAGCGCCGGTTCGATTCCTACCTCCGCACTTTACTGTGATGGCTAGCACAAGCTTTCTTAGAGTTGTTGAGGAGAAAATTAGCAATGTGACAATATTGCTATTAATAAGTTTTCTTTAAAAAATACTGCTTATCAATTTATCTTTATTTTTTTACTATTAACGTATTTTTTTTTCGAGGCTTGTCAAATATTGGCGGATATGTTATATCCAATGAATGGACTTCGGAATGTAGTGAAATGTTAGAACTCTGAGTGTTGTAATGAATGTTTGGGACACTTTTTATGAAACTTTAAGACCTTTTTATGTTTAATATTTTACCGATATGGCATTTTATACTAATACCACCTCTGTGTAAAAAATACCAGGAAAATGTAATTACAGTTTTCGAAAAATAAATACCACTTTTTAACTTTGTGTTTGAATTGGACTAAATATGAGTAATGCATGAACAAGATGCCGACGTGCAACATGTCTAAGGATAAGATTCATAGACCACTGTAAGAGCGAGCTCACTCTTAGTTCGTGTTCAAGACTGTCTACGAATCTCGGTCTCAGTTTAACGTCCAAAAGGTTTGGGTTTTGTGAATTGTGTCTTTAGTCGTTGGACAAGTAAATTGATGTCTGTCTGTGGATACTGTGTTAGATTTAGGCTGTGGCGTGTTTCAGTGCAATAGTTTCTCAATTCACATTACATAAATACAAATTGAAATACAGATCCTAATTAATATTAGTCGTGTGACGTATTAAATTAATTAAAATTCGGACCTACGCTTACTGTGTCAATGAATTAAAATTAATATTAAACTATTAAAATCATGGAAGATAAAATATTTTTTCAATAGTCTAGATTTTCGGCAGTTATACGCTTAGATTTTCAATGTGCATATACAGTTGAGGAATGAGAGTAACGTAATGAGGAAAATTGAATTGGGAAGTAAAATATTCGTGATGTAAGCGCCATTGCAATTGTACTTCGTTCAATGGCATTACTTTTACTATTTAACTCCTACACACGTAAATAAACCCAATCAAAATATAACATACGTGATTTCCGCATTTATGTGTCTGTTCTAGGATCGCGGAAGCTGTTATGTTATTGTATTTTTATACAAATTTCTAAATAGGTATAACATTTAAGAGTCTTCCGAGATCCTAGATCATTTTAATGCAGATAAATATTCTATATTATATTTTGATTTCGTAGTCAAGTAATTGTATCCTAACGAGTTCAATGTTAGAAAGTATAGAAGAGTAATTATTGAATTTTAAAGTATTTCAGTTACAAAACGAAGTACAGTTTTATTCGTGTCTCGTAGTTTCAATGGAGCTTTCATCTGATATTTATTATTCAGTTCAAGGGGAAAATGATAAATTCCAAATATATTCGATTGTTTGTTTTGTAAATGTTAACGTCCTCGCGCGGTTGAGTGTGTGTCAAACGTCCATTTACCATGTAATTTTGAATTCCTCCACTGTATATTAATTTAGATGGTATTTTTATCTGGGCATATTATGCAATGTATGTGTGTAATGCGACCGAGTTAGCTGGCTCATTAACAACCTTACAGGGACAATAAAAAGTCACATGGCATTATCAATATTAAAAACTTCATATCTTGTAATAAAATAAGATTTTTGTAAACCATTGTGAGAAACCTGTATCAAGATAAACACTACTTTTCATATGTACTGTCTAGCTCAATATTTTTAATACTCATTAAATTTCAATCTATACATAGACAATATGTAGCATATTATTTAGATAACCGCTGTATTTTGTAATCATGAAATATATTTACTTATTGCATATTAAAAAGTAGTATTTATCATGATAAAGATTTGCTGCAATAGTTGTCTATTAAAACGTATTTCATTACACGATATGTTTTAAATTGATGTCGCCCTCGTCCCCTTTTTAGCGAGTTTGCGGGCCCTTCTAATTCGGTCGAATTATTAGTGGTGTTGAGATCAGTGAGACATTGTTTTCTGTGTGTAGAGCGCGCTTTTAGTTAAGAAATAAGTTATTTCGTGCCAACATCGTGAGTTGTCGTGAGGTTAGTATCAGTAGCTGCACTTTGACCAGTTAATAGAGACTGTTGTTAGTAGGACTTCCAGTTATAGTCTTGATAAATCGTAAATATAATTTTTTACCACGCTAATTGTTTAATATGATTATATTGATGGATTTAAATCCCATTTATAAAGATTTTATGCTTTTTTTTTTTGAAAAATGACAACATAATCTAATATTAACCTTCAAAATAGAGCTTCACCTTTATAATAGAACATTTTTACTTACTTTTAATGAAACCATTTTACAGTTATCAATTGATAGGTATTTAAAAACAATCATTTAAATTTTAAAGTAACAATAGTATTTAGGAGTTTTTTTCAGAACATTCTTTACTAACTTGTCAAACCTGCAGAAAACCATACTAATCTCACTGGGTAGTATTCTGTACAACAACAATTGATATGGTTTCCGCGGCCGGGTTTGTAAAATAGCTCTGATTAAATCTTTATAATGTAATAGGATATTCCAATTATTTTTGATACTTAATTAACTATTAGACCATTATTATCTAACACTGCCTCTATTGTGACATCACTTGTGCAATAAGTTGTTAACGAATGTTTTTGATTCGCGGAGAGTTGATAAAAAAAGTTAAATTTTAGGATTTTCTTATCTATCATCAGACTTACGTGAATTTCGATTATTCAATTAAAATGGATTTTTTTAGGAATGTTCTAATTTTTTCCTACTTCAATATGGTACAGTTTACAGCGTATCAACTTGCACAAAACAATTGTAATCCTAATACCATCGCATAGAGTGCCTTTAACATTTGATGGGTTTTGCGCAAACTCCTCTTTTGAATATTTCCAGTATTGTTATTTAACAACTTTTATCAGTTCTCCGCGAATACAATGTTAAGTGATAGTGATATACAGTACTATTATAAGGCAAATTATATTATATAAAAGTTAGTCAAAATGTCTTAGGGATCTGATTACTTTTAAATGGAACAAAGGCCTTATTCTGACTGGTGGTTTCTAAACTAAACATTTTAGTAAAAATAAAAGTACCGTAATATATTTGATACTGCAGTGCTTTTCTTTTACTAAGCACGAGATAAATATAGCACCCTACGTCGGCCACATAATGTTCACTTTTGTTTAATAAGTGCTAGTCAGAATTGAGCCCAATAGTGATGTCCTTAGGTACTTACAGTGGCTATATGTTTTGGTCGAATTATGTATATTGTTGAGCATGTTATATACACAGGCATCATTAAGAAGCTTAAATTAATACTGGAGTAGAGAATATATATTTTTCAAGCTTGAATATAGAAGAATTCAGATATTTGTATTTATAAGCCCGATTAGGCTATGCATTTCCTAAACTAAATTCAGTTCTAAAAAAACATTAGAACCGAATTTAGTTTGGTTTTAGAAAACATACGCTAAAATCGAGGGCAATATTTTATTATTGACATAATGTTATAAGTACGGTCGACCACACATCAATATGCACAGAACCATAGCAAACTCAGCCTTATTATCATTGCAGAAAGTGCATATATCTGTGTCGTCTTGATATGTTGTCAACCCTATCCACCGTCATCCACCAGTTTCCCTACCCAAACAGAATGAAAACAAATGAATATTTCGCATTGTTTTGGGAAAGTATGTTTTGATGGATAAAGGTTGCGACTAAATCCGGATTCTTACCACAATATGTTTACCTCAAAGGCGCATGTCAAAATATGTATGGCATTCCGCCCGCAAGGAAGTAAAAAGAGCTCCGATATTGTATTTCTATACACGTCTTTTGAAATAGCGTAAATAAAAGCCAGGTAAAGTTTAGTACATGTGTGGCAACAAACTTTGATGTATTTTTAATCATTGGTTGATCAATTGGCTTGTGTGTCCAACTTTATTACTGGCATAATCATACGAAGAAACTATATAAACATGAATATTCAATTTCAGTCGTATTCAGTCTAAAATGAAATGAAACAGATTTATTTGCACAATTAGTTATCACTCGGTGAAATATTAACATCTTGCAATTTACTTTACTTTTAATTGGCTTTAAAGTATCAATTTAGTCTATAATACTCTTAATAAGCTTTAGTAAACAACGAAATACATACGTAAGAATCTCGATTTAGTCACAAAGCCACGGAAGTTCTAAAAGTTGATAGTTCTTGTCTATTCCCCCTCCAGTGTTATTCTAATTTTCTTGGTCGCCAGGCAGTCTCACTGGTCGGTAAGTGTATTATGGTGTAGGTATTAGTCAGCGTCTAGACGGTCGGTTTACATTACGAGTAGTTCGCGGACGGTTCGCGGCGCGGGAGTTTCGGGCGGAGGCACTTCTGGCGGGCTTAGGTTAATGACGCATCATGTGTTCCAACAAACTTCTCAGCGAGACAAACATAAACCTCTCCTAACCCTATCCCTTCCAATATCCCCTTTTAAGTGTTATTGTTAACGTCTGTTGGTGTAAGTCGTAGCTTAGAGTAAGTCTTTTGAGTTTTTTTACAGTCTCTTTTGAGGGCATCGCAGACGGACATCTCCTTTAGTTTTAAGTAGTTTTTTTTTAAATAGGGTCTAACGTGAACTGCATAGTAAGCTATGATTTTTTTTTTATTTGATATTTTTGATTTAATTCTTTTGGACTACAATATTAATAAACATAACCGATATTTGTATTAGTACAAGGACTGGAATGCCATCTGTGTTTCACGCAACCTTGACCTTGAGGTTGTCCTCGGGGTTTTCAATCGAGGTCACTTTCTGGGCCAGCGTGCTCCTTATACGTCTCCGTATAAGTATACGTAAAATTAATAAGTAGCTGTCATGCATTCAACAAATCCACACAATAGAGTAAAACTTGTGATAATTGGGAGAATAAAAGTACTTTCATTGGACATTCGCCTTTCGACTTACTATGGAGTTTACATTACGCTATATAGTAGAATTGAATTTAAAAGTTTCATGACCAAATCTGATCTTTTATTCTAAACCAATACGTTGATACGGTTTTGTTATGACATTTCTAAATTATTAAATTCTACTTTAAGAGGACATCATGACCCCTAAACTAATTTTATCATTTCAATGAGGATTATTACGCGTCACCCTTTGCAGAGAGCGTTGCGTACATTAGAACAATTTTGCGTACAGTTGTGGTCATTAGTACAATTTACTATCTTCATGTGAAACTTAGAAATTGATAGATAAAATAAATGATTACTTACTATAACAAATATAGAGCATCATTACAAATGTAGGTTTGATTTTCATAATGAGACATGTTTTTTTTATTATATTCTATTTTTATTTGAATGGCTTCTACTCTTATTCAAAAGAAAATTTCGCCAATGTCAAGTTATTTAATAATAATTTAGAGTATTCCTGTAAATAGAAAATGGAACAAATACAAAATCAATCCGCCATTCCAAAATGATGGCGGAATCTAATATTTTTTTAATAACTTAATCTAAAATAAATACCAGTAATTACCTATGAACTTTTTGAAAGATCAGAAGCGTACGCAACGCCCCCATCGGAAAAAACCCAAAATTATCTTCTATAATCATCTTAGTTCACAAATTATCATTAGTTCTAAGGACGAACAGTTCAGTATTCATGTATCCGAGTGGTCTGATCCTAAATTACTAATTAGATGCATTTTAATGTTTAGTTTTAGTAAGTTTTGACGATTCCGGAGGTGTCCGCCTGCGAGTCGCTCTTCGTTAGTAAATAGCGGGTAGCACTGACGTAGTACAAATGTATGTGTGAGTGACGGCATTTTGGCTACGGGCGTGGACGACACGGGACGAGCTACGATTGATCAAATGTTATGAATTGTGCGACGCGACTCGTGTGGAAGGATTTGAAAGGCTTATGCGGGATAACTCGTAACTCTCTTGAAAACTGAATGCACAACTATTCTTGGGAGGCATTGGTATCGAGATTTTGAAACATTCGAAATAATTGTTCTATTCGAAATGTTCTGAGTTTTAGAGTATTTTGTGTGGAAGATGTTTTTATCGATGTTGATCAAAAGATTAGCTGTGGTTTCAGTACTCCGAGTTTGGTTGTATCATATATTTCGGTAGTTGTAATCATGAAATACCATAGAGCTATATGAAAAGATCACTACACTCCATGTGACTGTAGCCCGTTCTAAAGAGAAACATAAATATAGTGTATTTTTGAAGGAATAGCGAGCGATCCTTTCGTATAGCTTTATGTAAAATGTCTATAATGTTTACGGCATAATGGTATTCGTTTCGATCGACGAGATTATGTGTTGAGGCCGGGTCGAGTTGATAGTTAGAAAGTAAACTAGTCATAGGCTGGTTTTAAATAGGCTGGCTCAGCCGTTACGATAATTTATAATGTATAGATTTCCATCTTTAGGTCAGCGGAGACCACGCGTTAAAAATAAAATGCTCGAGTAGATTCCCGTTAACAGTCAACAATCGACTGTAAAGAAATCAAACTAGCATAATATGTTATCTGTTCATAGCATAATTAATAGTTTACGCTAGTTTATAATCATAATTTATACATGGGATGCTATATTATATCGTCTACAGAAATAAATTCACAACGATTGTCAATGGAAAGTATTCTCGGCCTGTTTTCGCTTGGTTTTTACTTGAAAATTTATACAATTTGTAAAGGGTCGTATCGACTGCGGTAACCTATTTTTAAGCAGATATAGGCTGATGTTGTGATAGATTGAACTAGGACTTTTACCCAAGAGCTGACTTTGATTGTTTTCATTGATTTAATTGCAAAAGGATGGCTTTCAATGCAAATCCATTTGGTCCTATTAAAAATGGAGCATTATTGAGGCATTTATGTAGCAAATCTTAATTACGTAAGTCAATGATCGTTTCAAAGTCAATTTTGCGTGTTTAGTTCGAGTGAGATTAAGCAGAGCCGTCGTTGTGAAGCGTTAGTTGTCTAATCGGAACTTTAGTGATATTCTACTAAATCATTTATAAATTAATACTTACAAAACAAAAATTTGGACCACTGCATAGTTGTATCTACGCTTAGTTTAGTTATCTCCATTGCAATTGATTACTAATCGAATGATTGATTTTTAGATATTTTTTATTCAGTATAATATGTCGCAGGCTTACCATGAAATCTGAATTTTAATAAAAAAATATAGGAGTTTGATCAAAACCGGCGAAATTGATATGTACTCGATTTTATCATAAGTTTGCTTATGAAAATGATCAATGTTCTTTCTTATAATTTCTAGTAGGTATCAATTTTGTCATAAACTGAGTTTTTTATCGCACTCCTAAGTTTGATCAAAAGGCAGATTACATACAATATAAGCGTGCGACAATATATTTAATTAATTAATTATGTATATCAAAATATAGGTGCTTTAATTTGTAATGTTACTAATGCCATTGTGATAGGGATGCGTCTCTCTTGTAAATCTATCGGATGAATTGTGAAATTTTTTAAGCCAAATCATGAAAAGGGTATATTGAATTATTACTTTTAGGATAAATGGGGTTAAAATGAAGTTTTATACGAATCAAATTTTACTACTGACACTATAATTTTCTAAGTACACATAGGTTTTCTTATCATATCATGGTCTTGCTAGTTCGGGTAAACTAATGTAGGTTTATGAGACTGTCGAGGCACTGCGGGTGTGTTATGTCTACACAGATATACAATAATTCATAGATTAAGATGATTCCTGGTTCCTTTTATAGAGCGAACGCACATTATAATCCTTTTGATGTCTGTATCAATTGCCTTCCATGAGCCAACTAGCGCCGCCAATCTTGAAAAAATAATATCTTCCAATTTTATTAAAAAAGCTATTTACAAAATGTTTATTAGGATGAATACTATTTTTCAATATACAATACATGGCATAATTGCGCCAAGCTGTAGTTCACAAATGTGCCAAAAACGGCAGTTTTTCGCAATTATGCGAACTACAACTTACCGAAATTGAATCACGTTATAAATAAGCATTTAAAATATAGTATTTATCGTAATAAACATTTTGTAAATAAATTATTATATATAAACGGATATCACTCACTTATATTGTTAAAGTTATATTGTTGTGCGCGAAGAAACGTCAACGGCGACGCGGGCGGCGGCGTGGCACGCTCACCTTGAAAAAGACCATCGAAATCGGTCGAAACTGTCGGTCTAATTGCCGACTTTAACAATATAAGTGAGTGATATCCGTTTATATATAATAATTTGTAGTAATGGCTCACTATAGTTTTAATTCTAAAATTTTGTAAATAGCTTTTTTAATCAAATTGATTATATTGGAAGATATTATTTTTTCAAGATTGGCGGCGCTAGTTGGCTCATGGAAGGCTCTTAAAATAAAATCGATCCCTAAAATGTGCCTGAACCTACAGAGAATCCTAGTTAGGGCCATAATAAAATAAAACAAGTCAGCCCGTTGGAGCAAGAAACATTTCAATGTGAGTCCGCTATAAGGAAATATCATCGATCTGATCTAGTTTGTTTTTACAAAGTCGCCCAATACAATTCAAAATCAGTTATGATCCTCAGCGCCTCGACTCGCCTTAACGCCTTTACAGTACAAAATATGAATTTGACGTCCAATTCAAAGTATACAGCGGTCATTAAAGGTCGAAGTTTATCAAAAACTACTTAACCGATTATTAAAATTATTTTGTGTGAAACCATTTTTGCAATCAGTCAAGTATTTTTTGAGATAATCTCAACCTTAATGAACCCCTGGAAGACTGAAGGCACATGAAGTGTAACACTATGGACTTTGTCACGCTCTTAATGTTTGCGCGATTAGAGCTGAAGTCGTAATGTGTTCTCGAGTGTATGTTAGAGTGCCGGATGCAGTTTGAACAAAGACCCATTTAAAGTTTTCAATATCATCACATAATAAAATTGATATTGAAAAGTTTAGTGAGTATTTTTGCATTTATATTGTAGTGAATGTCGGAAGACCAGCTTTATTTTACTACTTAATAATGTATTGAACAGTAGCAATAGTTTTAAACTGTCAGTAATAATGGGTGACTTAACGTTCTATATATGTTTTTATTGCGATGCAGTTTTGAATCCGTTTGATATTGGTAAAGGTTTAGCTGCAATGGCTCGAGTGTAAGACCGTGGTGCCAGCGTCGCAGATTCGATGTCAAACCTTGAACTATTGTGGTGAGTCGCTCATAATTTGTCACAGAATTGGAGACGGCAATTCTCATACTAAAATGGCAATTTATTTATAAAATATTATCACTCTGAATATTACAGACTTTATAGTTGTTGAGGAGATAAATAGTAGTATCAAATTTAATTCCGTTTCAATAATAAGCTACTACTCTTTAATTATGTAATTACACTATTTTTGTTTTGCAGACGATGTTTTGCTAGTAACTTTTAATAACCAATATCGATCAAGTTTCCAGCTTTACAATAACAATATGTATGGAGCGTCACCTCTCCGTCAACCTCAATACGACTGCAACGTAAGATTTGGCTTTACACGAATTTGACCATATTCTAAGTAATACTTACGCTTAAGACAGTGATAATTAAGAAAAACACCAAGTACATAATGGTAACTCGGAGTTAAGTATCTATTTTCATATAACTTGTTACGGATAATACATTGATTAATCATTTTATTTGTCAGTTTGGGGGTTTGTTGTAAATCGAATAGTTTTCAAATTTCTAAATTCCTAATGTAACAATTATGCGAATTCCGCATATGAAAATTCCGCATTTCCGCATTGTTAAAAGAATTTCATTATCTCCACCTTTTTATTCGGTATAATCCCAGATTTATCAAGACCCTTACTTATTCTCTAGTTACTTATGTACTTTAATGATATCCAATGTATTTATATTTATAAAAGTGCTCCCAAGGATTATAAATAAAATGTTTACCCAATGTATGATCCGTCAAGGATCTGTATGCAGTAGCAATTGTTTAGAAATACTAATATTTCTTAAGAAATCTTAGTTTTTAAGCAACCTACATACATGCAGTACGAAAATTATTATAGTCGAGTAAGTTATCGCATAAATCTTTATACTGAAGTAACCGGAGTAACACTTTGGCTCTGAAACAGCTTTATTGGCCCTGTATTTGTGTTTCATTCTAATACGATAATCTTAGTGACGCATAGTTATCCTGTATACTTGAACGTCTATGGAGATTTATGAGTTATCGTACCGCAATAGGTCAACAGAACACAAAACGATGCGTAAGTATCGCTTATGAATAACGAGAGCTTTATTGTAACAAGTTTATCTTATTTGTGGTAGAACATATATGATCTCTTTATTTTTAATAGAATTTTGATGGACATTTTTACTTAATAGTTTTAGCAGTGTGTAGTGTTCAAATAGGGAGATTTTACCGCACATTATTGTTTGTTATAAAATTATTAAATATTTCACTGTACATTCATGGTTCACAAAACTGATGCTATCCAGAATCGCAAAATTGCGTTTCGCTGAAACTTCCCAGTTTATGTAGAGATCGTATTATTTTAATTGATAAATATTAATTAAATATTTACCTATTCCATTTTGGAAGCTTTTTTATATTTGTACATAATTGTATTATATTTTTGTTTACATAATGTATATGTAAATATCCTGTCATTATTTGAATAGATTTTATCAATTGGCAACATCGACTGGGAAGTGACAACGTTGCCAGCGTTGTAACATTTTGGATTGTCATTCGAATTTACCACGAGAAGCCTTCTGTACATTTTATTTGTAAATATGTAGTATGGATAACAATTGATGCTTGACAACGAGCGCCGGCGCATCGTGCACACTGACCGCCGCCGTACCCAATAGACTAGGCTCCGTTAGAGGCCCTTCACACTGGCGCACGCTTTCGTCCGGCGTATACTCGCTTGGCGTATATTAGAAACGTAAGAACATTACAGAAGCCATTATTACCAAGCAGCGATAAAACTGGTATATTACAGGTGTATTTTAGTATTCTGTAATATCTGCATGTTCAAAAAATATCGTTGTTTTTTTCTGGTGGCTAGATAATTTGTGTCAAAATCAAAACGATTAAAATCGCGGTCGACTATCTATAGTGCATGTTATGCTCTGAATGAGGGATAAACTTGGCACATAATGTAGGTAATTCTGTAGCGGCCACTAAGTCGAATCACAATCCTAAACGTCACTGTCGCTCATATGTTTCATCGCGTTCTTACGTTTCGTCTTGCGAGCTGTCTTGCTTAGCGGCGACTAATCTTAATGTACGAAATCTAGAACTCCTGAACCCTATAAAAATCATCGTAAAAGATTCTGATAAAATAGCGCGGTATTTGAAGATCCAGTCTGAAGATTATTGCTGTTTGTTATTCATAAACCTAGTTGAACCTCACTTCCATTAAATCGTGTTGCTATCCCTTTCACACTTCGTTAAAAAAAGGTTAAGATAGTAAGGGACAGGGGGCATAAACGGTGGCGTAACTTTAAATCGCTTTTATGACTTCGCGCCTATAAGTCGAACGAACGCGTACGCCAGCGAATACCACATAAAGGGACCCTAAGGTGTATCTCGACAGACATTCCACAGGCCCTATCAATAAGCTCAATACAAAGACTGGTTGAGACTTATAAAAATAATGATATCATGATAAAAAAAAAATATTTTCTGAAGCACCTTAACTACTCGTATTTTACGCAAAGTATATGGTGATTTAAGGTTGTCGCTCATCTACCAACCCGGAAACGTAACGTAAACGCCCCACCTTTTTACGTCACTGTCAACTTGACACAAGGAACGCCTCAGTACTACCGAGATGTCGGCGCGGTTACGGCGGGCCGACACCTCGCTTGCGCTGGTCGACGCCGCGCTTACGGCTAGGCGTTCGCCACAGATTAAATATATAAGTTTCTATTCAAAACAGATTACTGAGGAGAACGTATTATGTCTATAGCTTGTCAGTCAGCCAAAGAAAATATATACTCTAAGGAGCAGTCAGCTCAACGAAACTGCCAGATATCTCCTTTTTTAATAATTTCATTTAATAAAAAGAAAAACGTAATGTAAAAAAAAAGAATTTATTACATTTTGATCTTGTTTAGGTACAGCTAATAGCAGATCAAGTGCAACACTTTGGACCGTTCTTCTTATCTGCGGCATAAGATTTAAAATCGTACTGCAAGTGTTGAAGTTGATCTGCCGTTGTCCGTACATACATATACACACACAATTCACAAAGTACCTACTTATTACAATTTCGAACATGTAACAAGTGCATTGATCATTTGCTTTTTAGAATTTATGTTCCGTCCAGGTGTTCTGTTCCTTAATTCCATAATTCCGGAAATAAATAAGACTCCCTCATTTTTCAATTAATGAAAATTGTTCGACTAGCGAACATACGTCGCATCGGTGTTTTTCTTACAATTTTATTGCTATCGTCACTGCCTCTTGGTTTTCCTGGAATATTATAAAACTGTAATTAATACCCAATTTATATAATGTAATTTGAAAGAGCTCATAGCGAGCTGTAATGCCAGTGAGCTGGCCATTTCTGACACAGAACTACCCAGAACTGGGGTAAAATTACTGCTTACCAAGACCAAGCAAAACTGAAGCTATTCATAAACGTGATTTAAAGGTTCGCCACCGTTTAGGCCCCCTGTACCTTTCTATCTTAACCGAAGTGTGAAAGTGATAGCAACACGATTTAAGGGAAGTGGGGTTTAACTAGGTTTATGAATAACAGCAAAATTGTGGTTCGTACCTCACATGCTAGATGGAGCGACATTCTACACAGAGTAACTCACTCACAATGACTACATGATCCAAAGATCAGGGAGAGTATGTGATTATTTCCATAGAATAACAGCGGCCTTTTGCTTATGCGACTAGTCAGGCTCGCTCGACAGTATTTACTTACCACTCATGGTTATCATATTCCTTATTTTCTCTTCATTGATATGTTAATCATTTGTTTAAACCTCGTCTTATTCATTGTTCCAATCGTACATTGTACCAAATTCTTTCTTTTCACCACTTTACATATTTCTGCTAGTTGTGATGATTCCATATCAGAAGTCTGTTCCTTTCGTAAGTATATGGAAAAACCTCATTGCAGAATGTATGCTATTTATTATGCCCGTATGTATTAAACAGCATTCAGCATACATTTCTTGATTAAGATATGCTAGAAATTATGTAGCAAAATCTCTAAAGCGTCTCCGAAAACAGAAAACATAGAACAGAAACTAATTAAAATAAAATGGATTTGGTTGTATGTTGACATGACAACGAATGCTTTTTAATTTTTTTTTCTTCGAAAGAGTACCTATACCAAGGAGCGCTTCTACCGTGAACACAGACCACTTACCCAATAGACATGAAATCGGTACAAATTTGCAAGCGAAAAATTCTGTCAACGATGAGCGCATAGAGACGATGCAGGACAGGGGTGCCGTATTGAAGAGATGCGTCCATATCGATAATATGTCCATGTTACACGTGTTGCGAAGTAATTTTCAATAATACAGGTCTATGGGGTAAGTGGTCTGTGACCGTGAATGACAAGCGACACGTAAGCGCGGAGACCGCCTGGCGGTAAGCGCGCCGTCCCCGCGCGACCGCGAGACGTCAGCGCGGGGACGCCCAGGCGCAAGCCCGGCACGCACTGACGTAACTGACAGATGACTTGTGACTGACAGGAGACTGACAGCTGACAGAGGCGGGGCGATGCCGTTACGGAGGCGATTGGTGTGCGTTCCAGTATGGGGTTTCATACAAATCATTCTGAGGCGTTCAGGCGATCCGGCGCTTATCCCTTTCCGCGGCGTTCCGGTGTGCTCAGACCTTTAATGATAAGATCGCAATGTTTAACTCACTAGTATGTAAGGACAAACGTTTGTCGTCACTGTGATAGACAATACAAATTTACCTGAGAGAGACACCATACGCATTGAAATTTAGGAAAATGTCTTATGAAATAGGAATGTTGCTGTGCTCTCAGCGGACCGATCTACGCTCGATTTTGTTGTTAAACTTCTTAAGCTATAAATGATATATTATGTCCATAGAAAAATCCTTGTGCATTTTCACTTCTCTCAATGTGTAAGTAAATACATAAGTAATTTAGGTAAATTCTAGTATATGAATAAATTGCAATAAAATATGTGAAAATATCAATTTGTGACCTAAAACTACTAGAATATGGCTTTAAATAACCTTGTGTACTAGTTTGGCTAGTTAACACTGACTGTGATAAATTAAGCTGCTATAAACGTTACATTAGGTAAGAGATTTGCTATATATTTCCGTATAATGTTAGTTACTATTCAATGTGTACATCCACATATATTTTTCCGTAAGTGACCTATCCTAGTGTCTTGGCATTTAGGCCAAGACACTAGGTTTCTCAGAAGTCTCTGTTAACTTGCCACAGGAACCACTTACACTCTGCTGCGATTTTGTCTAGAATAAAAATTATATTAATATCTGTAAACGTCTTATATTATTAGTTTCCCAAAATCGAGCGTCGATCAGTTGGAATTACATTGTGTAAAGAAAAGTACAAAGCGTATGTGCAGAAGTTTCGTGGCTCGATAAATTGAGGTCGAGCGGTCAGACACAATAGGCATATTAGAACCAGTAGTCACACTTCATACTGCCAGGCCGGTATCGCCGCACGCGCATATGTCGCCGTTTGGTCGCAGAATATCCAAATGCTAATAGCAAAATATAAAATTTCACGTGAATAAAAAGTAGGTACGTATCATTGTATACGTGCATGCAATGGATGTTCTAATTTGATTTTCTAATTCAAATCTTTTAACAGATCTAAAAAGACAGCTTTTCTTTTACTAAAAATATATGAGACAGCTGTTAGATAAACGTTCAAAGTTTATAATAAAAACCGTAAACCAGAATGGAATTTTACAAGTTTTGCGGATCGGACATTCTGCGACCAAACGAATGTCATGTTGCTACACGAATCTCGATATTATTTTAGTATCGGGAAGGTCACAGTTTGTATGCAGGGAAACCAGCCCGTCTGTATCAAACCTGAGTACTGGTATTAATATGTGCCTAGTGAGTCAGGTGCGCGTGCGCATGAGTGCGTGTGTGAGTGTGCACTGCCGTGTGGCAGTGCGTCTGTGTGTTTGTGCGGCCGCGGCCCGCGTCTCGCTGTTCTGTTTGTTGACACATTATGTATATTTGAATGAATCAAATTATAAGAGAATATGAATTTTAATTTGCGAGTTTCATTTGAGGTGAAGACCCTTATCTACTATACCTACCTGCCACACTGTCGGTCGCGGATTATCAAACGTATGAAACCTCCCGCGCCGCCACTACTCTGTACTGGGGACACAAACGGCGGTTTCATATGTTTGATATTTCGCGCCCGCCGCCGCAACCGCGCTCGTAGTATGACCCAGGCCTGAAGGTATTAAAGGATGCTGAAACCCCTTGATTAAGTAATAAAATACCACGTAATAACTATCAATATCACTAATCATTTATTCACTCACTATGTACAAACTTTATTTCGTTACCCTACTTAACTACATCTACACAGATTGTCGAAATTTAGAGAAAATTTGTAGCTCGAACTCACTCGTACAACTATTAAGATTCACAGCATTTTGACAGTTCTTTGTAAGAGTTCAGACTCGCGCTCAAATGTCTCTGAATCAAGGCCTTTACACATTTTTGGGTTCTCGGATTTTGTTCAAAATACAGTAATTTCGTAAATAAAAATCATCATTAATAAAATCCTTCACTACACATAAATGTACTACACTCATAGCAATTCAGTTAGAAATGGCAGGTTTATCGCCGTAAGCGATCTTTCCAAACATTTAGGTAGAATTGGGTTCAATTTGAAGAAAAAAATTCAATCGAATACAACATAAGTATATAAACATGACTAATTAAATATATAAATAGCCATAGTTACATACAACTATAACACATATACTACACATACATGTCATTTGTTTATTCGACGACCCAAAAATGTGAGTAATAATCAATTCAAAACTTACAGCAACATCTAAATATACTTGAAAACAACATCTTTGAAACTGTCGACAGTCTGCAGCTCGAGGGTGACGGGACACTGCAGCCAGTTGGCCAGTAACTCCTCCGTGTAGCCGAGAAGGAAGTACATTTTGGTCGGCGACACAGCTCGCCGAATGATGGCTGCTACTCGGATGTGGTTAAATTGACGCTTTATTATTACCTGAAATGACAATGACATACTTTTAGGTGGATATCCTTGATGGGTAGAATGAGCATTGGCAGAACACCTGCCAGATGGTCTAACTACATCAAGAGGGTTGCTGGCTCGGTGTGGACTAGGAAATCCTGGGATCGGGCCACATGGAGGATTCATGGAGAGGCATATGCCCAGGAGTGGGCTGCAGTATACTGAGAAAGAAGATGCCTTTTATGAAACCCTATTTTAAATAAGTAGATGAAGATTCACATTAAATATTTTTAGCCTGTTATGTCCAACTGCTGGACAAATGCCTCCACCCAACTCTTTCACTCTTCTTATCCTTTATCGCAAGTAAATACATTTTACAAATTACATGTCAACATTCTTTTAGAATGTAGGTAGTGTTTTGAAGGATGGAAAGACAAGCGGTATTGAAATGTGGAACCTCATATCACATTACCTACACTGTTCCAATCCAACAGTGTCACCATGATTCTCAACCCAGCGCAACATCTTCATCTTAGGGAATAGATTGAAAGGTAATGTGATGTTAAAACATCTTATTACAATAATTTTAGGTAATAAAACTTGGATGAAACTTACTTCGCTGCACATCAGCCCGTGCCAAGTGCCAGTCATGAATCTGCGAATGAATTCATCTTCTACAACTGTCTCTGATCTTCGAAGACCGTCTTTCATGCTTGCTGCAAACAATGGGTTATTGTTAATGGCATTACTGTTAACAAAGGATTTTCCAGAGTCATTTTCCTAATAGAATTGTATTTATTGTAGTGCCAATTCATTATTATTCTATTGTTGTATTTCTTCTAAAGACCTAACGCTTGTTTATCATTTTACTAAGAGTCTGTTTCGATTTCAAAAATATATGTCTCAGTAGGTTAGGTGACACCAAACTACTATCAGATGGATCCAGCAAAAGGATTTTAATTATTAGTACTTAAAAAAATCTTTTTAGAATGATACATACAAGTGTTCCATGAGTTCCAAGACTTGCGATGGGCGATAAAATGCGGCGGATTCGCCATCTCGTATGTGAGCGGCCTATCCCTTTTCTTTGTAATCCTGTACTTTCCAGACACTACACGGCATAAAGGCGCCGATGTATGCAGAGCGCACGATAGCACAGGACTCCATTGTGATACGGCATTCGATGATAACATATTCAGCTGAGGAAATAAAGTGCATATTGGATAAAAAGGTTGAGAGGTTAGTCTTTTAGTTTTACTTAAAATTGTACTTACCTGTGCTAATTTGACTACTGAGGGAATCATTTTTACGAGTTCTATTTGGGAAATGCTCGTGCTTTTCAGTTTTTCTGTTCTATTTATTTTTTCAGGATGTTTTTAGTAGGTTATGTTATGGACAACTGATTAATTTAATTTTTCTGCCGACGGATTAAATTGGAACTAATTTAAAGTACGGGCATTTGGGAGTTTTGTTCGCCAACAGCGCCACCTTCAATGAGTTTGTTGACCTATACGCCTTCGAAAATGATATTGACATTTATCTCATTCGGATACATTGTACTCATTTATATTGCGGTGCTTCTGTTCGAATTGTATTTTATGCATTGATAGTGATTTTGTACCACCATCACATACAAAGCAATATGAAAATAGACACTGCTCAAATCTTACACTTACATGTATTTAGTATTTTATGGGTAATGATTTAAGAAATTGTGTTAAAACCTAGTTTGGCCATGAATAAATGATCATCAACATATTAGTAGGTGGCAGCGCTGCACCTACTAATCCTATGGATCTGAAGTTAGAATAGGTACCTAAGTACAATTTAATGTACATACTTAGGTT
Organism: Tachystola acroxantha; assembly: GCA_963506565.1. Lineage (NCBI taxonomy): Eukaryota > Metazoa > Arthropoda > Insecta > Lepidoptera > Oecophoridae > Tachystola > Tachystola acroxantha. The sequence goes on along the minus strand of OY735879.1, from coordinate 3,112,136 downwards.
ACCTGGCGCCCCTTTTTTATGCAATTCGAATGCCCGCATACTGCTCGCGTAAGTAGCCCTCATCTTGACTTGCTCGTGAGGTAGGTACAAGAAGTCCGAGCAAGTCAGCTTCTTGAGTAGCTGCTCGCGCAAGTATACCGCACCTTTACTTGCTTCAGCTACTTGCACCCTAAACCAAATTCCATATTAGCACTAGGTAGGTACCTACACAAGAATATATTATAGTAGGTAATTGCTTATAGTACTCTAGCCATTCCAACATTATTGTTCATTTAACTGCCGATTACCAATAAAACTGCTTTTACCTCATTTAATATTCATTATTGCTACCTAATATTTGATAATAAAACGACAACCTAAGTAAGTATATATCATTTAAATTAAGAATGATATATTGGGTCCTGCTAACCGCAGCTGTATCTACAATCTTAATTACTTGTGATGGTACGTAACCTATTGAAAATAACAATAAATAAATAAAATGTAGGTTGGTATTACGCACATTTAAGTATGTTTTTTTATCTAGCACATTCTTATAATGAAACCAAAACAGAAGTCTTAAAAGGAATTGTTCGCAAACTTTGCAATATCACCATGGGATCCATTCGCAATGCAAGCCTCGAGAAAAAAGAAGAGGCTATTAAGAAACTTGAAATGAAACTGAAAAACGCATCTAAATATTCAGAGAACGACAACGAAAACCTCATAAAAATGATCATGCAAGGGATAGAAGTGATGACACTTAATAATGATTATACAATTTGCATTGAGAACGATTCTGCTGTTCAAGTTAAACGAAGGCACGGTAATACAAATATTACTAGTGATAATGAATATGTTCCTCGAGCCAATGATGAAGGAACGCCAAAACAGAAACTTTTCCAAGAAATGGTACATAAATTAGAAATTCTTGCTAGTAAATCATTTACTAACGCCACAACTGCCGAAGAGAAAACTAAAATACTCGACAACATTAAGACTAAAGTGGTACAAGCACTGCAACGACGTAACTTGACCACTGACACAAACAACAATTCATATAGCGATCTTATAGTGCAAGGACTAGATTTTATGATGTTAAAAGATAATGATCCGCGAAGAATGAATTTTGAATTCCTTGCCAATGTTAAACATACAAATCTGCGAAGTAATCCCGAAGTGACCTCAGAATCATTCCTAGGCTTAACCACCGAAAAGAATTGTGATCTTGAGTATAAGAAGATATGTGCATCGTTAAAAAACCTTAATGAGTTTAGTTGTTATTACGACGCTACTGTTCTCAGTTTGGAAAAGATATGTGATGGAACTATCGACTGTCCGGATGGCACTGATGAGCTGAATTGTGTCAAACAAGGTATCTTTATCATTTTCGTATCTATTTTTACTAGATAGTGAATTTCTTTCAGATTCGTAGTCGTTCAAGTCAAAATCTTTGTAATGAGGATTTGGATTTGAGCTAGGTTTGAATACAAGAATTTGAAACATGTTATTCCAGCAATTTGTTTCTGGTTAATTAATAGTTATAATACCCAATTTAATATTAATTGCAGCGATAAAAAGAGTACATGAAGCAACTGAGATAGTGAAAGAAATAGATGGATCTCGTAATTGTTACTCGGCACTTGTCGACAATTCGCTACTCACACAACAAGGCAAGATGCTGAGCGGTGTACTCGAAATAGAAATAGATTTCATCAAACGATATACAAACGCTAATCCTACGTACGATGAAAAAGCTAAAATTGTTGAATTTAACAGCAGATCTGTGATAGAGATATCGAATGAAGTAAATATGATTCTGCGCACGTTTGTCATAGCTCTCAAGGGTGCTTTCTGCAGCAATCCAAGGGAGGAATTAGACGAGATATTTAACAGGCACCGCTATTTGTTGGACGCAGAATTCACAGAGACCGTACCAGATCTGAAGTATTCTGTAAAAACTTGTGTGTGCAATGGAAAGTTTTGTGCAAACACTACCTGCTACAGTGCTTGTAAGCGGATCTGTTTCCAAAAGCACACATTAAAGCAACTGACCTGTAATGCTATCAATGGAGAAGCCAGTGTACCCTTTGATGTGGTGTGTGATGGGAAACTAGACTGTTACGATGAATCCGATGAGATGGGTTGCGTTCAATGTAAGTATATTTATGCAAGGATTTCTTTTCAGCCTTACAGTGGCAATCCGGCATGAGGTGCTAAAATAATTATCTATCATATTTTCTAGTTAACGGCCCATCTAGATTTGAAGCCTCCAAAATTTTCGATGACATCCTCAAAATGATAAAGACGAAAACCTCATTAAACGACATGGAGCCAGCGCGGAAAAAAATGATAACATTGTATAATGCAATCAAGGCAGTGCAGAAAATCAGTATGAAGCCGAAAATAAAACCTTTCATATTTAGAACGCTCAGAGATAAATGCTTTACTTTGATGACTGAGGTGTATCAAGATATGATAGACACTATAAGTGTTGTAAATAGAGCAGATGATACTTATGAGTTTTTGGATTCTCTAAAGGAGAAGTTGATAAATGCTTTGAAGAGATCGCAGACTGGGAACCAAGTGATCATTCCTCTTGACGGTTGTTTCTGCAGAGGGTTTACGTGCGCGGTCCCTCGGTGCACCAAGAAATGTACTCGCATCTGTGCTGCCAAGCCCATGCTCACAAGATACTCTTGCGATGGTGACGGAGTTAACGGTACTTACGTGCCAGTCGATTTCATATGTAATGGCAAATCTAACTGCCCGGGTGGACAAGACGAATTATATTGCAAAAAGGGTGAGTCGAGTAGTGCACAATTGCAAACTGTTTTCAGATTTATAAAAAATCCCCAACTTGGCATGGAACACCCGTCAAAGATAAAATGTTCTGAGTAAACGACCCGGTATAATGAGTTCTTTTAATATTTCTCTTTTATCAGTTAATAGTGGACGTCATTTAGCTTCAAATGGCAAGGAGTTTGTTTATTGCAGAGGCCTGTCGAGCGCATCATCTAGTGGTGCTACGTCATCACATTCAGAAGGTCGGTGAGAAACAAGCGGGGACGGTTTTAGGGGAGGTGCTCAAAGCTTGGAAGAAAAAGGTGCGTTTGCTTACTTTATGAGGCAGGTATACCTACCAGTAATATACAGGCGTAACAGCAACCATTGAAGTTCGCATAAAAGCGTCGTTAAAAACAAGATGTAAAAAATGGTCATTTATTTATTTATAGGGTACATACGTACCTACCTACCTACTTACAGTAACGACGCTAAATTTAATCATCGCGAAACTTCCCACTCTACACTACAAATGCAGTAGGTACTTATTATTTGACTGACCATGATAGTTGCATTTAAGCCCAACATTACTTATTTATCGACGAGAGAATCGCACATATGGATAATGTAATTATAAAAATCTTAATCCTAAAATACTAAAGTAATATTTTGAAATAAACATAACTGATAAATTTTCCTAAACCTCTACCGGTCCTAATGATATGAATTTGATAATAATATTTCAACCTTGATAAAATATCATCTGATTATTCACGATTGTTCAACACAATTTCCACAGGTTGTTTCCTCGCTATCTGTCGCCGAAACCCGCGACAGACCAACTGCCCATGACTTCAAACAGATCGTCAGCGAGATAATCGGCGACCTGGTGAACACCTACGCTTCCCTGGAGGACTATCGGAGGGCAAATAATAAACAGGTCCTAAGCAAGTTTGTGAAACTAGCACAGCGAATCTTGGAAACGTTGAAATCTTGTGGAATGTAGAAGTAGTCTAAAGCAGTTGTACCACCGCCGGCGAGTAAGCGAGTAACTATCGGCTATTTCCTCGCTCAAGAAACGTAAAACAGATACTTATACATTCAGTGTAAAGAGACGCAGCGATACATCACGATCTGTATGAGTTATATATAATTAAATGTTTCACACAAACATCAATAACTTTCGTTATCCTTTCATCGTCCCTTTTCTAAGACAGATGATTCATTAGAATACTTGATTCAGCATTTTCGTACGTGGTTGTATACCTTGTGTTTTCGTTGATCATTATTTATCACAGAAAATCGTGTGTCATTTGAACTTCGTTTATTCAAGTTTCTGTAAATTCGGTACCTAGCATGTAGGTAGATCATTCATTAGCTTTTCAAACCTTAATTGCCTTAAACAAAGTCGATTTTTCCGTGCAAGTAGATAATTAATAATTAACAAAATGGAAGTTGTCAACCGATATTGAATTTTGTGATTGGTTATTTAAAATGTAGAGTTAGTAATAAATAAATGTTCTGTAACGAACGTATATTAAATAAGGTAAGGTGCGTCAGCGCATCATTCAGTGACAAGACGCCGAGTCGACATGCCAGGTAAGTGCTGATAGTGATGATAAGTGATAGACACAGTGAGATAACAGCGACTGTGCTGGAACGTACTGTTACGTGGACCTAAAAATTGAAAATATTTGTTTTAAATTTTATATTCTCGAAGTGTTTTAAGGAAAAGCCGTGAAACATGCAAGGTATTGTTCATTTAAAGATGCTAATAGTTTCAGAGCAAAAGGACTTGCTAAATAAGGTGGCATTGTTATTAAAATTACATATTGTGCGCAGCTGTTACGTGCAGACTGTGCAGTGCAGATTTCTGTAACCCATATTTCATAGAGTGATGGCCTGGTGCTACGACCCAAATGATCAATCGGATTTTTCAAACCCCTACGGTACTAACAGTGGTGCTGTGGGTATTTTCTCTTGATAACACCACCATCTAATAGAATCTGTCATTGCATTGTGATGCAGAAAAGCGTACCTAATTGTTTACTTATAGATAGGGTTGAATAAAATTACATTTTCCTGTGGGCAGCATTTTCAGCGAACGTCAACGCATTGCAGAATATTGCAGAACTTTTTCATCCTAAACTGAAACAATTTAAGTGATTTGGGTACAATACATTTCGACACGAATAGAGACGCTGGTGTTCGCTAATGAAAAATGATAATATGTAAATGTTGAATACTATTTTACTTTTGCTACTAATACCAGACTGCGTGTACTGTGAATAATTACTAAATAATAGATATTTTATTACCTATCGATTACCTTACTAATGTCTAGAATCGTTGTAATTATTTTTTAATTGATATTATTCCTAAGATTATCCAAAACTAGAAAAGTTTTATACCGTAATAAATTTCAGTATATTCGTCACCTCTTTCATCATAAGGAAAAGTGACATCGATAAAGAATGAGCTGTAAAGCAAATATTACGGATAGTATAACGTATTACAATTAATGATATTATTCCAAGTGCTCTCGATCTGTAGCATATACCTGTTCAAATAGAGAAAGATTAAGAACTATTCACTCAACAATGTTATTCAAACTTCATCACACCCATTCAGCCCATTGAAAATCTACGTATCGGCAGACTAACGCCCGCCAAGTATTACGAAGGTTACTTTAAAAAAAATCTTATTCTTGCAGTCTATTTAATACCTTAGTCGTAACTCGCATATGCACCTACGTTATGTAGGTAACTACCTATTTAAATATCATTCTATATTATCAATATAATAACAGTACATTACTGTACATTACTTACGGTACCGACACTGATGTATGGCAGTGAATGTTGGGTATGGCAGAAAAAGGATGAGAGTAGAGTCAATGCTGTAGAGATGCGCTCATTGCGTAGTATGTGTGGAGTGAAACTGAGTGACAGGATTAAGAATGTAGTGATTAGAGAACGGTGTGGTCGAGCATGCATGAAGAGATTGATGAATCTGGAGGAGGCAAGGGTGGTGTGCCAGGATCGCAGCAGATGGAAGTCCATCGTCTCTGCCTACCCCTACGGGAATCAGGCGTGAGTTTATAAATAGAAAATATAAATAAATAAATATAACAGTACATTCGATAAAACTACCAAATTGTCACCTACTCTATTTTATACAACTTTTGGGATCTACCCTCTAATAGTCACATCCTAACTATGTTTTACCTGTAATGGTACCTTGGATATTTTTTTCAATAAGGACCGATTGGAATGTTTCGGGTTTATCAATCGATAGAGCCTTATCATTATATCAATACCGTGTCAATGACAAATGAGTTATTTATAAATTGACTTTTGAGTCATTTCTTATACTTTTCTTGAGAGTATTTGTATTATTTGCTTGAACATAAGTAGGTACTTCTACGTAAGTAAATAACTTGTATGTGAAAATCTTATTTGTTATTATCGATCTACCCTAAGCGTTTGATTGAGTTGTTCATGAAATATTGCCTTGATCTACATAAATGAATGTAATGAGATATGAAAGACTGGCTTAACGTGTAAACTCAGTTAACTAACTACTTACTCTAATGACAAAGATAAATGAACATATTTGTTGTATCATGAAATAATTGGATTACCTCAGGGTTCTATACTAGGCCCTTAGTTTCAAGAGTAGGTACTAGGTATTCTTATTAAATAATATTGCTGTATTTGAAAAGAGAGTATAGGAATAGATACACAATAAGATACACACATGAATAAAACATACACACATGTGGTTAAGACACTCGTAAATAAACAATTTTATGTACCCATAATATATACTACATAGGTATATTCGCTGTCGTATTTAAAAGACATTTGTTGGTAAGCTTCAAAACCTTATACAGACATCAAGCTCATATTATAACTTCAACAGAAATATCAAAAATCTTAATTTTTTAAGGTCCAGGATACCCATATTACGGCCATGGCGCCTACCCGCCTCACGCATACGCCCCTCCCGGCCCGCCCGGCCACCACCCGCCGCCCATGTACCCCCCGGGGCCAGGGATGATGTTCTACCCCGTACACCCTGCCTACTTCTACCCTTACCCTCCTCCGTCCGACTCGGTTCAAGTCGTCGAATCTTCGCCGGAGGATGCACAGCCGGAGCTGCCCGGTGAAACAGTTGAGCTTCCTTGGAGTAAGTTTCCATACTTCGTGGCGCTTGAAGTCATGTGCACCGTCTTACATTGTTAATCGGGAAGAGATAACATCTTTTACTTAACTGAAGGTGTCTAGGTACCTACAACTTGAATCTATCTATAGCATACTTAGTAGGATCTGTCTCTTGTTTTGTTGCTGGCAATTAATAGTAGATCATTAATTGAGTAATTACTTGCGGTTGGATACTACTCGTATCAACTTAACATTTGAAGATTTTTTGACACGTTTATTATTTAATGCGTTAGTCTTAACTGTCGTGATAACTTAATAATAGCCAGATTGTATAGATACTCTAGTCTCACTGTATGTATAAATTATATGTACATTCTTAAACACATCATTGCAATATTTTCTAAAAATAGATAAGTAAGTAGGCGTAATCGTTCGGGTGTTCGAATTTTTCATTAATATCCACTTACTCATTTTCTTCAAGAACGTTATCTAATCAGTTCCACCCATTAATCCTTTACACATTAGTATTATCGATACATTCTTGATAAATTGCATGTTTTTAAGAATTTTAGTTTCCGTTAACGTTTTCAACGAATGTAAAATTATCGTTATCGATATCTGTTATGTAAGAAAACTATTTATTTAGCCTTTAAGTTAGTGTATGTAGGTCTAAATCAGAGTATAAAGTGTGAAATCGGGGCAAAAGGTGTTATCTCTTCGTTCGTGTTTCGCTAAGCTTTGGTGTACTGTCAGCCGATGTCGGGCCAATCCTCTCTATGGTTCCTTTTCCTCTCCACAAATCCTCCTTCACATACAGAGGTCCAAAGACCTAATCACAAATTATACCTACTGTATTATAATTACTTAATCAACGTCTTAATTATTTCTTGTCCATACAGAGTTTTGGCCGTAGCTTCCTGTGTTGCGAACAGTTTTCTATTTTCTCTTGAGTTCATTTCATTATCTACATTTGTTGAATAAGTTGAATTTTTAATACATAAATAGTCTCAAACCGGTTAGCCGTTTTGTCAGTTCTTAAATTCAGACACTTGCTAATTTGAAACTAAATTAGTTTTCTTTTAGCATAGCTTTGTGGATTTAGTACCAGAGTGGTCAAAGGCTCTGGATGCTGCACATTCTCCAACAATATTGTGTGGTTAATGTGGGGTCTACTTCTGCGACGGCACCGCAGGGATCTTTCCACCCCAGTATAATAAACAGTTAAACACTCTTATTGCTCCATAGAATCTAGATATTCCGATCTTTAACTTTCCAGGTACATACCGTTGGGTCCCCGCTTGCCTAAGCCAGCGCAGCATCCCCCCCGGCGCGCTGCGCGTGGGCAATGACGCTGATGGCGAAGAGATCTACGCGGGAAGAGCCCACCATGAGGGCGACATACTCCCGGCCAAGGTCATCCCATCCAAAAACGCCTGCTACATTGCGTTTAATGGAGAGGAGGTCCTTAAAGATCAGTTTGAGGTAAGATTTCGATACAAATCTAGTTAATTGCTGAGGAAAAGATTATTTTGAACAAAATGCCAGCTTCTACAAACAGTTTTTCTTGTAATCCACAATGTGGTTTCTTCAGAATAAAGTCTACCTGTCTGACTATAGCGGATCATAATTAACCTATCACTCTGGTTCCTTCCAACATCCGTAGAATCCTATCCTCGTGGCATGCAAGATGTTTCCTCATATGTATCTCCGCACTCTTTGATTTATTTCAATGAGCACATATCGCATAATCCTTATTAAGTTATTTGAGTTTTAGGAATCAATAAACAAAGATACGTATTCGATTAAGGAAGGTTTATGGTATCCTCCTTTATAGGAACTATTGATCAGACCTAAAGTTCAAAGGTGGCTAAAGTTTTGAACTAAAATTCCAATTATCAGCACCTCATTAAAAATTTCATTAATGAAACTAATATCGTTAGCAAATAAAGTACTTATAGTCTTACATCATAGGAATCCATACTCAATAGTAGGTTCATCAACTGTTTTGGCTCAAAAACCCTCAAGCTGACATTCGAAACTAATTGTTTGTGTTATGACGATGATATAATATGATAAGTTGTTTGGTGTTGTTTCCGCAGGTGCTAGTCCCTGCCATGTTCTCGTGGCAGTTCTCCACCAACGGGGAGGTGCCTCCGGGCGCCATCGAGGCTGGCTGCACTGCTGATGGAGAGAAGCTGTACTTCGGCAGGGTCACGCACGACGGCTGCACTACGCCTGGCAAGGTATGGGGATTGCGCAAAGAAAAAGAGCTAGAAAACCGCTAAACCTCATAGGCGTCTCCAAGGGGGTTGCCCACAAGAGTTTTAAAAAATACTAAAGATTACGTTTTAGTTACTTTTTGATCCTATACTTTTTGATGTTTCATACTTTCCCCGTCTTCCATTTATAGCAACTTGCCCCTTGCTTGCACAGCATCGTGCATCCTGTTTAAATGTTCTCTAGGTTGGGAAACATCACAGACCACTTACCCAAGAGACATGAAATCGGTACAAATCTGCACGCGGAAAATTCTGTCAACGATGAGCGCATAGAGACGAAGCGGGGGACAGGGGTGCCGTACTAAAGAGATGCGTCCATGTCGATAATATCTCTAGGTTACACGTGTCGCGAAGCAATTTTGCGCTCATGTGCGGGTAAACACGGGTGGGTCTCCTGTTACGGTCTATGGGGTAAGTGGTCTGTGGGCAACATCGATGTAGCTCATATAATATGATCCACAGCGAGGTCCGGTGCGAATTTGTAGGATTTGTGTAATTGTAAAGGATTTAACAATAGTCAAGGATTTTTTTTTAAATCACTACCTAATTGACTCTCTTGTAGGTAGGGGAGAGGGGGGCAAGACGGGGTGGCGGGCAAGACGGGGTACCTGTCTTATATCAGAAACCAATTGACCAATCACGACCGCTTTTGCTCATCACACAGCGCCGTCATGACAGTTTTTAGTTGGCGAAGTGACAGGGTGACCACACCACTATTTGATTTTTTAAATACAAAAAACCTGTTTTTGCCGATTTCCTTAGCGTTTTTTCACTTAGGTTGGACCATGATTGTTCTGTAAATAACCTCATTTTAAAATACAAATAATATTATTCACATGTGTCAAGGATTACACTTGCAGGTAAGCACTTGTTTATTGGTGTGCGAGAACATTGCTTTTAGAGGTCAATTTATTAAATAATTTGAACATGGGAGGGCAAGACGGGGTACATCTTGCCCATACTAAAATGGTTTTAAATTTTATTTTGCTATATCAGTAAAAGTGTAATGATTTGTAAGATATCTAAATATTGATGTTTTTTATCATTGTAGAATGGTGAAAACTTATAAAAGAAAACACATAGAGAAGATTGGGCAGAAAAGACCATGAGAAATGTGGTGGACTCTGTGATACAAGGCAAAATGGGTTACCATCGAACAGCGAAGACTTTTAATGTCCATTTTGGACCGAAAAGTGAAGATGGTTCGTGAAAGCCCTAACGAAAATGCTTCAGCTGCAATAAAAATTAAGATTTAGTTAGGGTCGAAAGAACCAGTGTTTTCTTATGATGAAGAAAAAGAGTTGTGCAATTATATATTAAAGCAGGCTTTACGGACTAACTAACTAAAGACCGAAGAGGCCTAGTCTACAGGCTAGCAATTAAAAATAATAAATTATATCCACAAAATAAATTGATTTTTGATAACTTCATCTTGCACCGATAGGGTACCCCATCTTACCCGAGGGAGGGGCAAGATGGGGAGATCTGACCTTTTCTACTTTTTGTCAATTTTATATTTAATTACGTAACATATGTTCCTAAATCGACTTAATCATGGAAGACTGATAACCAAAGATGATTATTAAAATAATAAAGAAAATATAGAGACGAACATGTCAGTTTTATTGAGATTCAAACGTTAAGTACCCCATCTTGCCCCCCTCTCCCCTACCATTAATTTTACCGTAAAATGTTGTTTCTGATTTTTCTGGTAATCTCTTTTCAGATTCACCCAAGCCACGGGTCCTGCTACTACCCCTTCGACGGAGAAGAGAAGAGCTCCACAGAATATGAGGTCCTTGTGCTGTTCTGAACACTACTTTACTTAAAATTCTATTTTTTATAATACATGGTACTACATTACGCGCATCATTCTATCATTTCGTGATACATCGCGTATCGAAGTGTTTCTTACGTAAGTAGTATGCGTTTCATGATCCTGTATTTAATATCCATATACTTACATATAAATCCTAGTATATTGTGGCATACTCAAGTAGGTACGGTAGAAGACAAAGAAAGGTGTATAGGACAGTTTTTAAGGTTGAGATGTACTCAAAAACTATTTGACAGATTGTAAAAAAAAATCACTGTTAGATAGATAAAAGTTAAAACTATGTAACTGTAAAAGAATTATTAAAATCGGTCAAGTAATTCTTGAGAAAATATCAACCATATTGGGACCCCTTGTATACTTATCTCTGTCTTCGACTACGTTGTTCCACGAAAGTAGGATTTTGTTACGCATAAGTAGAATTATAATACGCATAACAGACGCGTAATAAAATCTTAATTAGATATGAGTGTTAAAATTATACTGTCTCATTAAAAATCGTACTAACGTGCATTTACCATAATGTAAAAATGATACGCTTAATGTGGTACCATAATGAGTATTGAATTTGTTATGTAGGAAATGCTCTATGTATTTCTTAAGTAAATAGGATTAGAAGCTTTGTCTGTGGTTTTATATACAATACATACATTATATGCGATATGGCAAGTGCAAAATAAAAGACAGTATTTATATAGATTTTTAATGTATGGCATGCGACTGAATCATTTGTTTTCATAAATTATATTTTGCAAATTATTTGGGTGTATTATTTTGTATCCTTATATCTGTAGTTTAAGCTTAGTATTTGGATTAAACAGGTATGTAAAATTTGTAACTTAAATACATACAGATTATTTTAAAATTACGATTCTTATAGTTAATAATAGTGAATAAACTTCTTATGTAGAGTCCTAACTCAATATAAGTAAGTACTTGCCTATTTAACTAAAATTAAATATCGATGCTTTTAATACTGTTCAGACTAATAACACGGTAGGGGACAGCATATCAATGGTAACACTTGCAGTACGATTTTAACACTTACGACTCAGATAATAAGAACGGTCCAAAGCCCAAAGTGTTACGCTTTATCTGCTGTTAGCTGCACATCGTGACGTAATTTAGCCACCACTAAGTATAAGTAGTCTTAGCTTCTATTCCTCTATAGGTACCAATATTAATAATATTGTATGGTACACAACAAGTTAAAGTTAACTTTCAATTATTATTTACCAGCTGCTGCCCGCGACTTCGTCTGCGCAGGATCTTTATAAAGTATAGCCTATATGTTATTCTCATGTATGATCTATATTATTGTAAAGTTTCATTAAAATACATTCATTAGTTTTTGCGTGAAAGAGCAACAAACATCTATCCATCCATACAAACTATCGCGTTTATATATTAGTGGGGAGGATGGGATTAGTTACGAGTTGTTCAAATATATATTCTAAACACCCCTTCAGACGGTCAATACCGATGTTTTTAAACCCTGGAAGATTATAAAACAAACCCCAAACTAGAAAATGACGAATTTACAAATCCCATTTAGAAAATGATCACGTCGGTGTAACCCGCATCTGCATGGCATCATTAGACTCCTAGACAAGTCACCGAATCACTCTGCAAACGATCAACGCACCTTTTTAAATTAGATAGCTTCATTCAAGTCAGGAAGAAATAGATATCACAATGTTAAACCGCAGATAGTAGCTTACGGTAAAAATAAACATGCTCACCTCTATTACAAATTCAGAGCATGGAATAAATAATATGCGCAGAAGGTGTACTCCTTTGAGTTGATAAAACTTATGACTCGAATGTACATTCGACAGCATCTCAATTGAATAAGATTCCAATTTCAACGATTATGGTAAACAATAGGAAAGGTTTGTTTGATTTCGACTCTACAGTAGGTATCTCGCTAGTCCAGTACTTAGGGTTGCAGCAATCTTGTAAAGTAAAATAAAATAAAACATTAGGGCTGTTATTCATAAACGTGATTTAAAGTTACGCCACCGTTTAGGCCCCCTGTCCCTTTATATCTTAACCTTTTTAACGAAGTGTGAAAGGGATAGCAACACGATTTAAGGGAAGTGAGGTTTGACTAGGTTTATGAATTTATTAGTAATTTGTAAATGACATCCGTCCACGCGACAATTATTACTTACTTGAAGTGGATCTTGGCCCCCGCAACGACGCCCGGCACTATTGTGCCTGTTTAGGTGCCTGTAGTCAGCGCAGGTCCTTGTCGACTTCGTCCTTCCAGATATAACCAGAACAAACAAACAAAAACTTATGTAAAATTACCGAATGCCTTAAAATGGTGAATGAAATATCGTAGTATTCGTCGTGAAACCTCCAGGCCAAAGAATAAAAATCTAAGGCATATTTATCCACCACTCCGCACTGGGCCCGTGTTGTGGATCATGGGCCGAACTCTATCGATGTAAATGGAAGGTCTGTGCCCGAGCAGTGGAAACATAAAAAATAGATATTATCATCATCTGCTGGACGTAGGCCTCTCCTAAAGCACGCCACTCAACCCTATGGTCGGCCTTCTCCATCCAGTCTCTGCCAGTCATCTACCAGACAATAAAAATATATAGATTATGGTAAATGATGAACAGTTAATTATTTTGACCGCAACTTCGCCTTACGTAGGTACATATAATTATAAGATCCTCCAAACGCGTATCCGCGCTTGACAACCCTATTGATTTTGTACTTTGGACGGTACACCGCTCGTAGGCATTGATCGTAAGCTTAAACGCTCGGAATATTTTAACGCCTCAATCTGCGTACGCGCACAGCATAATGAATGCGGGTCATTCTTGTACCGGCTATCGACCATAACGCACGTCATTAGTTTAATCAGTATTGGGTTTGAGACCGAAAACATTAATTACCTGAAAACTTTTTATAAATCGTGATCGATAAATTAACAATTAAGTTTTTTGAGTGACCATCTCGACCATGAAGGCTGTGATCGCTATTGTGATGCTCGGTAAGATATTTTTGTTTAATTTACTTTTATTTAGTTTTGTGAAGGTTATTCATTATTTTATTCGTAGGTACAGTCGAAAACAGAGGAAAGTATAGAAGGCCTCAATATGGTTGAGATTTTTTAAATTTATTTGTTTACATTCTGCATACAGTACATCTTAATTATTAGGTACATATATTCTGCCAAACTTCTCAGCAGATCTAATAAAGAATTCCAATTTTCTGTTTTTAAAATAATAAAAAATAAAATAAAAATTGTTTATTTCGGACATGGTCCATAGATGTTAGTAAAATACAATAAAATGACTTACAAACTAATGTTAGTAGGTACAAAAACAGGTAAAAAGGTTTTTATCATGTCAGCTGGATGAAATCTCCTAAAGATAAGTGCGCCCTTTGTACAAATTCTTTTTAATAAGGTATCTATATTATGTTGTGTTAAATAAATAAGAACTACTTACTTGACCATTTGTTATAATTATTTTATTAGTAGGTAGTAGATACGAACGTGGAATCAGTGTTCCTTCAAAATAGCTTCAATAACTTTTCAATATCATAGCACTTAGTACCTACTCCACCCATAATGTAGAGTTCCTTTAACAACAAGCAATTATTTATAATACTTATGTAAATAACTGGTTTCGATTGAACAACATAATGAATGGCATTTTAATAATGGGTGGTTGATTATAGAGCAATACGATACACGATCTCACGTGTATCCCGCTTAACAAACACACTGGGCTACCGTGGTGGTTGTGTAGGTAGAGTGATGGTATGAGTCGATGGCATATTCCTATAATAAAAAGGAAATAGACCTTTTAATTAAAATGTAAGTAATTTAATACCATCATCATCAGTCTATTTATATTGCCCCACTGCTCGGACACAGACCTTCCCTTACATCGTGGGAGCTGGGGCCATGATCCACCACGCGGGCCCACTGCGCATTGACGGATTTCACATGCCTTAGAATTTCTTCTTCTTCTTCGGCATGCATGTTTCATCACGATGTTTTCGTTCACCGTGTTGAGAGCACTCGGTAAATGTACGTAAGTTTTTCCGTCGAAAAAACCGAGGATCTTGTCATCAGTACCTACATGGCTGCTCTGACTGGGAATCGAACATAGAACCTTCGTATCGCAAGTCCATTGGCCCAACCACTGAGCCACCGAGCTCTCTTTATTACCATGAAGTAATGAAAAGACGATATTTTTATGTACTTCATTTGTAATAGGTACCCTGTAGGTAGGTAGGTGTTTCCTGAAACCACAACCAATAAGAATAGACTCAATCAATATCATGAAAATCCAATATGATTTGTGTATTTATCACGTTACCGCTGCAATGTCGAATTCTGTTCAGTTTCAAATGTAAAACTATGTCATAAACAAAAAAATTAGTACTTACTTAGTTTATAAAACTATAGCTTTACGTAGGCAATTTTTTTCCAAATTTTTTTGATAACTGTCCAGAATTCTGAACAACTTATGTTTGAGCTGCAATTTTCTATCTCAAACCGTTTACCTAGAACATTGGGGCGACGTCAGGCTTTGAAGATTTTTTAAGTCCAATATTATAAGACAAATATAACATTGTAAAGTTTCAGCCTAAAATGGCATTTAGAAGTGGATGAAACTTGAGTTACTTACTGATTTGTTCCTTCCGGCCCGTAATGTTGAATTCCTGAAATGTTGAATCTCGAAATGTTTACATACCTACTTTACATAGTTACGTTAGTTACTTAGTCAACCTAATAAAAACTTCTAAAACGATGCCAACGGCGAGAAGAAAGTGATGAAACGCTTTCAGCAGCACTTCTCCATGTTTCAGGTCTCAGTCCAGCACTGACCGACATGGCCGGCGAGTGCGACATGGCTGGCTTCTATCTGGAGCTGGGCTGCACCGCTATGCCTAAAGCTGACAACTCAACCAAGTGCCCTGAAGCATTCACCTGCCCGGACCTACATCCTGACCCTACCATGTGCTATTATAGGTGAGACCTAGATAGCTATAAACAAGATCTAAAGTTCACCGTTGAAATCTTCGGTCTTTTTCTAACTTTACAATTTTAAAGGAGTACGAAAGGGACAGCAACACGGTTTATGAGAAGAGAGCTGGTTACTAGGTGTATAGTATGGTTAAAGACGCCGCTGGTTCGACTCTTGTCTCTGAAATATTGTGGTAGTCGCTCCTTGTAGGAGTCTACCTAAATATTTCATAAATGTTGAATTGTGGCCAGTTACGAATATTTAATAAATCAGTCAAAACTCACTGGTGTTGTTGGATTGTCTCGAACTTTACATATCGCAGTCGGTAGGATAAGCACAAGCTGCGAGCTTAGTTGGAGTGTTGGGGAGAAGTAAGTAATGCTGATTTTCTTTTTTTGAATCATCCACTTCAACTTTATCCTCTATCATCCTTAAGATAAGGTCATTCGTTTTCACGAGAACAGATAAATAATACTTCAAGCCTTGACCTCGGGGATTCCGCGAAATGGCCGCGTTTTTGCCGCAATCAATACGTGAACTCAACGAGACGGTGACCTCTCCACAGGCCACTGTTTGGAAATATCGCAACGCAACCTTCGTTCGTTGATAGGTACTAAGTATATTAAATATTAGGTTATTTTTGTGAACCCATTTCTTGGCAGCAAGACGTGTTGTACAACAAAATTCCAATGGCAGTGTCGATGCCGGTTTAAACCAAACATAAACACGTGCAATGGCCACTAGGTATAGCTAAGCAATGCCAGGATTAAGCACTTAACCCAGTTCAAGTCTGAAATATTTAAGATTAGTTTATTACAAACAAATTCGAGTTAACTCTTGACAAACAATAGGTATCCCTACATTTCGAACCAAGTTGACTAACCCGGTTTAAATCCCAACGGGTTGTAATAGCAGTGCCGGATTATCTTATTTGGATTAGAACAAAATTAGCTCCAGTTCTGTTAAAATTATAATTGAATGCTTAATCAACACTAGTATTAGATAATTTAGTTCAGCATGTTATTTTCCTACATGGCTTATTAATTTAATCAGCCGTGCAGGAAAATAACAATGCATAGGCCTATAGCGGAAGGAAAAACCTTGGGCCTATCAATTCATACATAATTTTTGGTGGCCATGACTGAGAACATCGCCAAAAAGTAGCACCTTTGGCACCTTCCCGACTGATAATCAAACCTGGACCCTTTGCACAGAAGACAGTCGTAATACCGACTAAAGAAGGTTGAGGTTGTTGAGCTCGTTTAATATCTCCTCGCAAAGTTTGACCACTTGTTCTTACCAAAGACATCTAAGCAATGTTGGGCGAGGTGTGTCTCTGGATGGGTGACCGTTACTGACCTTTTCATCTGAGCCCCTCTGTGCCTACGGTGAGTACCTGTGTCAGTCGATAGGTGACGCTGACTCCTTGTCCAGCCAAGCTTGGAGACAAGATAGCACAAACGATGCGTTGTCGCCCGCTACGTGTCTCTAAAGCCGAATACTATGTTGTTTCCAGAGGCGTCCCTTACGGCGACCGCTCCACCATCCCGCAGTCGCTGATCAACAACCCGTGCTCGCAGGCGTGCAGCTGTTCAGTCTCCGGGGAGCCGCAGTTTGATTGCGCGGCCGTGGACTGCGTGGAGACATTCGACTCGGACATGCAGCAGCAGTGCGTCAACACTTACGACCTCGAGTCGTGCTGCAGCATCGGTACCGTCTGCGGTGAGTACGATATAACCATGAAGGTGGTATACGTTGGTCACACTGTCGCCCTGTATATTGGTGCTTGGCATTGTTTGCAAATCTGCATTTAGGACTTGAGCGCTGATAAGAATCGTTGATATTATACCCTGGTTGCGGAAGACATATAAATCTTTATAAGGAGTGTAATGTGAACACATCATGACTGACGATTTAGCGTATTTGTATAATTGTCTATTGTTTCCAATATACGCGTAGGTATAACGTTGCCTTATCTGTAACAATGCTAAGGATCTGCCAACAACGTAATTGTGATCATCATTATTGAGATATTTTGTTCAGACAATGCGGAGATTAGGTGTTCAGTGACTAACACTTGACGTGTGACTTTGGTATGGTAGCGATTCTTCATGTATATTCTTGTAAGACCGGATTCTGCAATGTAATATGACTCCTTCAGCGGTTAATAATATTGTCATCGGCATTCAAACAAACCATACGTGGTTTCGCCTAAGATGGGAAAGTAGTTTTCAAATGTACTTTTAAAAATGTTATTAAACAATAAATTAAAAAAGAAATACCTTTCTAATATGGTTACGGAGTGGTACCCAAGAGAAGGTCGAAGAAAGAGAGGCAGACCACAGAAAAGATGGAACGTTCTCTAGATTGTCCCGGCACCCTTCGAATAGATGATATTCGAGACAACCTCGAGTCTCTGTCAAAGAGTTGCCAGAGATAGGCAAGAGTGGAGAAGGTTGAAGGAGGCCTTTGCCAACTGGCAAACGGACTTGCAAAAGCTCAGCAATCGACTACTCATATGCAACAGCTAAAATAAGCAAGCCCCGAATAAAACGTTTCATTATTATTATACTATTCTAGGCAAAGACGAGATAGCCAAACTGAAGACCTGTGAGATCGACGGGAAGACGTACAAGGAGGGCGAGTCCTTCGAGCCCAAGAACACCCGTAAGACGTGTGTGTGCACCGCGCAGTACAACGGGTCGCTGGACGCGTCGTACTGCAGGGACATCAACTGCGGCATCGAGATCCACTACCAGGGGAACATCCTGGACAACTGCGCGCCGGTGTTCGCGGGCAACGTCAGGAGCTGCCCCATCAGCTTCCAGTGCCGTAAGTGCAGTACCTGCAATATATGAGCCTGTTCCCTACATCGTGGACTGTGTGTGTTAGGTACATACATCGGTTGAAACGAATAAAATTGGAAAAATTACAAACAAAATTGTAGTTGCTGCGTGGGCGAGGCATCTTCTAGTTGAATTTCTGATTAGTTGACAGTGATTAGGATTATATCCATCATAAATTCGTTTTATGTCGCCGCTGCTCCGGCACAGATCTTCCCTTACATCGAGGGAGCTCGGGTCATGATCCACCACGTGGGCCCAGTGCGTATTAATGGATTACACGTGCCGTATATTTGTTTCTATGACACGCAGGTTTAATCACGATATTTTCCTCCACCGTTTTGAGAGCATTAGGTAAATATATCTATTTTCCTTCGAAAAAAGAAAACGAGGAATAACTCATTGGTGGCTTACCTGGCATCGAACCTGGGACCTCCGTATCGTAAGTAAAGTAGGTAACCCAACGACACGCCACCGAGCTTTTCATATTAAATGCTTCTTAGAATTAGTATTAGTGTAAACGCTGCACTGATCAGAAAAGGCAGCATTCCTAATCACTGTCAACTGATCTGAAATTCAATATCAAGCTGCTTGTTAACTGATCGGTGATAAAATTCATATAAGGACTCGCCAGAGGCGAATCGGCCAGGAGAACATCACGTTCTTAGAAATCCCCTTTTCACATTTAAACCTGTCCCCAGCGTCCCCGACCACGAAGGTGATCCGCGCGCTGAACCCTCGCGCGATTGGCTCCCAGTGCCTGTTCGGCAACGTGACCCTGGCCGTCGGAGACGAGCTCACGACAGACGAGAAGTGCACCACGTGCGCCTGCAACGTGCCACCATTCGTCTCGTGCACCAAGCAGAACTCATGTGATAACTAGGTTAAGTAAATGATATGAGGAATAACCAATGAACCGATCACGGCACCGTAGAGAGATTCTCCATCTAACGGGCGGCACAGAATAAGGTCGTTTTCAGAGTCGTGCGGATATCAACAGGCGCGCGGTTTGCCCTGCAGGCGGGAAAATACACTCATAGCCTGCCGCTTGTAAGTATCGTACTTCTTCTTCGTAATTCTTTTACAGTACATAGTATTAACTTTTATCTATCTAATAGTGAAAAAAAAATTGCGATAGATCCAGTAGTTTTTGAGATAATCTCAACCTTACAAACTCTCCTGTACACCTTTATCTGTGTTCCACCGTACCTACCACGCGCCCCGCTTGCATATATCATGCAAATAATATAATAATACTGAAGTGATGTGTGAAATTAATGTGATGCGTGGAAAGCGCATGCGGGGCAAACCCGCGTGCATGTCATAATCCGCACGACTCTGAAAACGCCCTAAGTAATTAATAGAGGTTATATAAATGGTAGGTGGTAGGTAATAGCCACTCATATTGTTAGTCACAAAATATAAAGTCAACTTTACTGTGAAAACATAATTGAAATAAAATATAGGTACTTGAAAACCTTTTGAAATTCAAAGTTTAGGAGAAACGGCAACATTTAAATCATGAAATTACAGTAAACTACTCCTTTGCAACATGACCTACGACGTTTAACGTTATTAACGATTCAAATGTAGATAAGCTTTTGATATTTTAAAACTGTGTACATTTCGTTGTGTGTAGATGAAAAAACAAAAGCATTTTAAGTATGTGTATCTCTTAATTTTATTTATATAATTTTGATAGGTATTTTACTTAACTTATTTTTAATATTTACGAGTATTTATTTGAGCCTTACATACTTAATACATAAAGTCTAGTTAACTAAAATAAGATCTAGGAATCAATCACATGACAATTGCTTTTTATTTACAAATAAGGATATATTTACATTATGTACATAGCACACAGCCTTAAGAGGACCTTTGTTAATTAAACTACATTTACTTAAGTACTAAATGTTGTGACGACTTAGATTTACACTAGTTTTAAGTACTAAGTATTGTTATCTAGATATAAGTAAAAAAATATTGACAAAACTATAAAATTGAGATAAAAACCTTATTTTTATAGCCTTAACGTACTATACTGGCGCTATAAATGCATTATTTGGCAAGTTTCTAAAATAAAGTCTAAATAGTAATTTAATTGCTATTACACTACAATTCATTTGAATCAAAAAGATTTGTTCAAATTACCTTAGTACATTTTCACTATTTAATAATAGGCGAGTTGTAGAAACCATCTTCAAATCAACGATTACCTAATTAATAAAATCTATATAACTAATGAGAAATCAATGTCAATTTGGAATTATTGCCAATTATTTTTTTAATGAGAAAATACAGTTTTGAGCGCCGGCTTCGTCTGTCATCGCTCTTACTCTGTCAGAATTCATAGCATTTTGACAGAACTTGTGAGTGCAATCTCACACTAAGGCCGAGATTAATAGACAGTCTTGAACGCGAGTTGAGTTTAAGCTCGGTCTCACAAAGAACTGCCAGATTTCATTCAATTTTGTTAAATGGTCGTAAAAGCCACTATGCATCTCGGCCTAAGTTTCGAATTCATAAATCTAGTAGAGGTTTTCACTTCCCTTAAATCGTGTTGCTATCAATATAGCTCTCATACTTCGTTAAAAAAGGTTAAGATGGAAAGGGGCAGAGGGCCTAAACGGTGGCGTAACTTTAAATCACGTTTATGAATACGCTTAGAACGCCAGATTAGCGGTGAGCTTGGTTTAACAAACGTCAAATTGCATAGATGTTTGATTGTTGTAAGACCTAACTCAAAATCATCACTCAAAACTGTCTCTAAATCTCGACCTAATTGCTTGCGTACATCCTGCGTCCCGACCTGTCCGTTACCTGAAGCAGGCGAGCCCCAGTTCGACCCTGAACTCCTGTCCCGCGCGGCCGGTGTCGCGCACACCCACGTCCAGCAGCGGCAGGCGACCAGGCTTGTCGGTCTCGTACTGGACTATCGTTTGGGCCCAGTCTTGTTTCTTGTGCTGTAAGGATATTAAGGGTAAATAATTTCCAGAAACCGGACCGTAACGTGACTTCAATCTTAATTTAGACTCCCACCGACTAAAACCCCGCAGTGGCATCCTCGGCGCATTGCAGAAGTTCTGGGATCAGACTGTAAAGGATTGGCGACGACAATTTAATGTACCTACATACGTTGTTCACCTGAAGTATGTTGCTATCATCAATATATTCAACACCTGTGGGGTGACCGCGACTTCCATCGATATCGTAATCGCTTACAATTTGACACATGAACGCTATACATTGCTGCTATGTTTTTGCAAGTTTTAACAAACGACAACGAAACGCAGCAATGTATAACATTCAAGTGTCAAAATGAAAACGATTGAAGTCGCGGTCACCCCCCAGGGCTGTGCCCCAGGGCCTTGACCGCGACTTTCATCGCGTTCGGAATCGTTTTCAATCGGACACTTGGTGGAAAGTCAATCTGACACTTGGTCAATAGTCAATCAAACACTTGATCAATAGTCAATCTGACACTTGGACGATAGTCAAATTGAAAACGATTCCGAAAACGATGAAAGTCGCGGTCAAGGCCCTTGTGTTGAATATGTTGATGAACATTTATTTTTACGACTGGTGCAATAATTAATACTGATCCCAGAACTTCTTCAATCGCCGAGGATGCCCTGCCACTTTTTATTACAATAAAAAAAACGTGCTCACAACTGGCAGTATTATTAAACTGCAACCAGTTATAACAACGTACCTGACACTCGTCCAACAGAACCTTGTAGCGGAGCCTGTTATTGGCCTTGGGCAGTATCTCGGCATCATTGTATGCCAAGAGCTTGAGACCTCGTCTGTAGTTGTTGCTCTTCGGGTCGAAGTAGGCGACGGTGTTACGACAGTGGAAGGTCACGTTCTGGACTGCGGTCGTCGACATCAGTTGCAGGTACGTCAGCTGGGCATGATCTGCTTTGTACGTTATCTGTTTGAGGAAGACAGGGTTCAAGGCATTCACTAGGAACATTTGACGCGCGATATATTGCACAACATGTTGCTCATCGTGCTCATCATACGAAGAGGGTACAGACGAAAACAGGCCCCCCTCACTAAAGTTGAAATTTTCTCAAGACCTATTTTACCGATTGCAAAAAATCTTCTACTAATAGATAGTTATGCGTACACACTACCTATGTAATTGTAAAGAAATTTAAACTAATCAGTCAATTACTTTTCAGGAAATCTCAACCTTAATAACTCCTGTCCTTTCTCTGTGTTAGATCGTACTTACAGTGAATCCCTCCTCCATCTCACTGAGCCACACTTCGTTCTCTTTGCCCGTGTACTTGATGTCCCGGGACTGCATTGGCTTGGGGTATATGCAGCTGGCGCCAATTGTCATGTCGCAGTGCACCAATACAGCATCATTCATGTTGCCTCCGTTGGGGTCGATCCAGTATTGACCTTGAAATTGGAACGCGTGATTTTAGAGTTTTGGAACTAAATAATTCGTCATAACATTTTCTGCTGCTTTTAGTTTTCGAATTTAGGTACCCCGACAGGTAAAGCTAAGTTCACCCAAAATGTCAGCGAAATTATCTACTAATTATTTACTACTATTTATTATCTACAATAATTATAAATCGAAAGCACGTCAAGTGAAACTTTTTAGACTTAGGACCGTTTTTATTATCTGCGTCGTCGTAAGAGTTGAAATGGTAATCTAAGTGTTACATTACAATTGATCTGTTGTTGTGTCTACCTAGGAATTACCGCTATTTTGGGTTAACTTAGCTGGCGGGAACTGTACTTTATTAATATCATATCAAGGCTCATTAATACCACAATATTTCAGTAGCGAGGCAGAACTATTGTTCCAACCCAAACATTCGCTTCTCCACCATGCTACGCGTCTCATTCTGTTTCTAACTTACCACTTTCAAAGGTAGGATGATGGTACTTAATATCCCCACAAGTCTTCGCAGGTGCGTCCTTAGAACCGTCTGGTTTAAGGAATTTGTCCAGGGACACTTTCAGCCGTTCGTAAGCTTTCATCACGATCTCCTTCCTTTCAGCCGGGGTCATGTCGTCCTTGAAGAATCGCGCAGGCATAGAGTTAGGGTCGTCGCCGAGAGGGTCGGGACCTTTTACTGAACCTGAAAAATTGTTGGCTGGCTTCATATTACGGAAAGTGGTGGCGACAGGACAGCGAGAAATAAAAATTGCTGAAACACCTATGATGGTTAACAGAACTGGTTTTTTTTGTAGAAATGTAGAACGCATGTTGCTTGGATTAAAGTAGATGGCGATGCTAAGAAACTAAGAAATACGTTCCTACTGGTAATGGATGAAAAAAATTAAAATGATGATCTAGTTTCATACGTTACCTTGTTGTAACATAGCAGCAATAGCAGCCGCATCATAAGCCAAGCCTTCTCCAGGTGGCCCGGGCGGTCCCGGTTGGCCGGCGGGGCCGGGGGGTCCGTGGCGACCAGTGTCACCGGAGGGCCCGCGACCCCCCGGGGTACCCGCTGGACCCTGGGGCCCTGGGCTGCCATCACGACCAGGAGTACCTGATACAAATATGTTGATAAATCACATTGTATTCAAAATTAAGATTTCCTGTACTATAAATAATGTAGTGACAAAAACTCTAATGTAATGAAGTAAATACAAAACTTTTACTAGTAGCAATAGTGTACTAGTTTGTAATTTTATTGTAAAGAATTTTCAAAAATCATTGAATGATTTTTGATAATAACATTGAGAAAATCTCAACATTAAAAGTCTACTGTACCTTTCTTTGTCTTCGACCATACGAAGGTATCAACTGTTATTTACGACGGTAAATTGTTATATTTTTTAATTACTTCTAAAAATAGGTTCCGATTACGATGTTATGTCTTGCTCGCCAGGTATCTTACCTCTTTGTCCAGCATCGCCGTCTTTTCCAGGTGGGCCCATAGACCCTGGGAGACCTCGTTCGCCTTGTCTGCCCGGCGTTCCAATCATTCCTGGCAACCCTGGCAGGCCAGAGTGGCCCTTATGTCCTTCAGGGCCAGCCTCTCCCCGCTCGCCCTTAGCCCCGTCGAGGCCAGACGGGCCCTGTTTCCCAGCCGGCCCTTGCGGTCCGTCCACGCCAGGTGAGCCAGATTCGCCTCTTGGACCACGCTCGCCTGCAGGCCCTGGTGCTCCCGCTTGGCCAGAAGGCCCCTGATAGTAGAATATGTATGTTGGTTTCCATAAATTATACAGATGGTTCTTTATAATGTTAGAATGCAATTTATGGACCTTGTTTAGGCACAGCAGTACAGAGAGTCGAAATTTATTAATAGAATATTAAATTGATTTAATTAAACTAATTTATTTAGTCTAGTGTAACTTACCTACTTATATTTAGTTTTTAATGTGAATGATTATTGAGGTAGGTAAGGTACACCAAGTATTATTTTGATTTATAGTTCAGGAATTCGTTTACTTTGTACTCGTAGTAGCACTGTTGTATGAAATTTTTCTCATATATTTATTTCCTCTGGGGATTTTTCTTACTACATGTTAATACAAACTCCACGAGTATATCAACTTACCTGCATTCCCGGAAGTCCCGATTGTCCTGTGGACCCTGGTTGCCCTGATGGTCCTTTGTCGCCAGGACGGCCAGAAATACCAGGCTGACCCTGTTTGCCAGGTCGTCCCTCTGGTCCGGGCTCGCCCATTGGGCCTTGCGGGCCCTGAAGCCCAGGTGTGCCAGCTGATCCAGGAGCTCCGTCTGCTCCTGGTTTACCTGGCGCTCCAGTTTCACCCTGTAACATAAGAAGAAAGCAATGTTTAAACACTAAAGTTAGACGTACTTGAATATCGATCGAGAAAGCTTATCATTAGTGTATTCATCAAATCATAGACAATGCCAATATGGCGGTTTGTATACGTTGCATGAAAGTTCTAAATAAATTAGGATTAATGTAATGGCATTTGCAATAAATTGCCTCAAGAAATTAAAGATACTTATGCCATAACAAAATATTTGAGGGGCTCTTGGAAAACTCTCTATTCCATAAAATATAACCTACTAATGCATATCGTTCTGTAGAACTTACGTGTTGGTTTGTTACTTGTATTTTTACAAAATTAATAACTATTTGAAATAACTTCAGATTATTACCGTTTTGTATTTGTACGTCCAATGAGCAGAAAGTATTGAGATATAACTTCCTAATCTCATACCATACACCATACACAATATTTAATTACTTTTTGAGACAAATAAATAATTTTTACTTTGAATTTTGATGGTAACTATGATACCCAACATACAAAAGTGTCAAAAAAATCGAATCATACCTGTGTTCCCCGAAGACCTTGTGGCCCCGATGGCCCAATCATTCCCGGCAGCCCACTAGGTCCTCTTTCTCCAGCAGGTCCAGCTGGACCACTCAATCCCTGTGGACCTGTCTCCCCCTCACTGCCTCGTTCCCCTTTAGGCCCTTCTGTTCCAGGAGTACCAGTTAATCCTTGAGGGCCTGGCGGACCAGGTCTTCCGGAGTCCCCGGTAGCTCCTTTAGCGCCTGGTACGCCTGAGGCACCTGATGGTCCAGCACTTCCTTGTGGACCCTGAAGCATTATAAGTTGTTAATATTGAATCTTAATCATTTTTCTGTTTGCAAAAACTCTCAGCAGCACATCATTTAAAATACAAATTCCATTTTTTTTTAATAACTAGGTAACTACACAATTTGTATTATAATAATCACAACTTAACCATCATGCTGAACTGGCGATACACTTTGATGGTATTTATCTGATATTATATTACTTTAGATATTTTTAATGTACATACCGGAGGTCCCAAATCTCCTGGTCGTCCTGGCAAACCAGTATGTCCCGCCTCTCCCTTGTGGCCCTGTTCACCGCGAGACCCCTTCACGCCCAACTGTCCAGGCAGGCCTCGTATGCCTGGCTCCCCAGCGACACCTGGGCTGCCAGGAGAGCCCTGTTGTCCCTTAGCGCCGGCATATCCTCTATCGCCCTTCAACCCAGATACGCCTATCGGGCCTTGAGGTCCAGATAGGCCGGATGTTCCTTGAGGGCCAGGTTGACCACGTTCACCAGGGGATCCCGGAGCTCCAGCTTCCCCAGGAGTCCCTGGAGATCCCGGCTCTCCTCTTTCTGCAGGTTCACCAGGAGGACCAGCTGGCCCTACTGGTCCTTGTGGTCCTTGTTCTCCTTGACGTCCTAAAATATTATATTTCATAAAAATTCTCTGCGTTAAACAATGAAATTCTAATCTGTAGAAGATGTTACCTTCAAAACGAATGCTAAGATATACATGGAAGTCACATGGATAGACTACATGCAAGTCACATGGATAGGTTTGCGATTTTAATTTATTTATGAGATATTACCTGTCGGTCCATCATTGCCAGTGGGTCCAGCTGCTCCTCTCTCTCCCTTCTCTCCCGTAAGGCCAGTCAGTCCCCGTTGTCCCGGTACCCCCATTGTACCCATAGGCCCAGCATGACCTTTGCTGCCGCGAGGACCTTCCGGACCCTAAACCGAAACTCATTAAGTTTATACAAGGAAGTTATACATTTCATCTGTTAGCTTACATATGCCTAGTTTAATCTCACTTTCTGGTGGTTTGTCCCTTTCACATTTTGTTAAAAAGATGGAAGGCTTAAACCGTTGACTAACTTATAATCACGTTTATGGTTAAACGCGTAAATGGATATGTGGATGATACACGATATATTTTAATGGTAATTTTACCTGTGGTCCATCAGGTCCCTGAGCTCCACTTTCCCCTTTCTCGCCAGGGGTTCCCAATTGACCTTGCAGACCCCTTTCGCCAGTAAACCCTCGCTCCCCTCTTGGTCCCGAGGGCCCAGGAGGCCCAGCTGGTCCTGCCACACCCGGTTCCCCTTCTTTGCCCGGGGATCCAGGTAAACCTGCTGCTCCAGGCATACCCTGAATAAAAGAACAATACGCTCAGCTAATTTATGTAGTGAGCAGAATTGAAAAGTTACGCTGGTTTGATTGTGGCTTGCATCGACTGCAGTCACGACTGGCGTCTTTTCGTTGCAGGGGCCAAGATCCACTCCGGGTCGCTGAGCTGAGAGTAAGTAAGTATGCTGGTTTGGGCATTTAGAACAATGTATGGTGGTCACAAAATAGAGCTAATTTTGGAGGAGGATATATACATCGACCATAACCGGTATTCAAAAAAATGTTTAAATGCGGTCTACTACAAACTGACGAGCTATCATGACGATATGTTGAATGTGAAGGAAGCAAGAGTTGTGTGCCAGGACCGCGGCAGATGTATGTACATCGTCTGTGAAACATGAGTTTACGAGTATGAATTTATGAAGCTCGTCTAAAACATTCCACTTTATTTTATTTTACTTACAGTAAATCCAGTAGGTCCAGCTGGGCCAGTGGGGCCTCGTTCGCCAGAGGGACCAGAGGGCCCCTGCGGACCCTGAATACCCTGGCTGCCGTCTCGACCTGCATCGCCTTTAGGCCCTTGGGGTCCAGATAGGCCTTGTTCACCATCTTTGCCCGGTTCACCCTGAATAACCAAATAAAATAAGTAAGTAGGTACCTACCTAACCAGTCCTAATATTAATAAATCGTAGTCCACTGGATGCATTTTACCTGTAATCCTCGTTCTCCAGGGCCGCCAGTTTGCCCAGGCGGTCCCTGCAATCCCTGTGTCCCCTGTTCGCCAGGTCTACCATCAGCACCAGGTATACCTCTTTCTCCTTGAGGCCCAGTTTTGCCAGCAATACCAGGTCTGCCAACAGATCCTCTTGGCCCTTGCAATCCTTGTGGACCTGACCTGCCCGGGTCTCCTGAGCTACCTTTCGGTCCAGATAGGCCTACACCACCTCTTTCACCAGGCTGTCCTTTAGCCCCCATCTGACCATCTGAGCCAGGTAGACCTCGCATGCCTTGAGAGCCCCTCTCGCCTTGAGGTCCTACATTGCCCGCAGGCCCTCTGAGACCTCGCTTTCCACGTTTGCCTTCAGGACCAACAGTGCCTGGTAACCCTCGAGGTCCAGCACCGCCTGGTTCCCCTCGGATTCCGGAATCACCTTTAGAACCTCTTTCACCTGGATGACCCTAAAATAGAAATATAATAATGTTGGAACTAAAATCAGGTAATACTAGCAAAAAAAAAATAGTACAGCTATTAGATTTTACCGGCATTCCTTTAGATCCAGGTATTCCCGGATCACCAGAAGCACCTGGCATTCCTCTAGGTCCAGCGAACCCTTGCGGCCCTGTAGCTCCAGGTTGGCCTTGGACGCCCTTCTCCCCAGGCACTCCATCCCGTCCGGCTAGACCCGGCGCACCGACTTCTCCTGGCTGCCCTGGCCGCCCCGATTCACCTCGTGGTCCTTGTAATCCTTGACTACCCTTAGGTCCAACTGATCCTTGCTCTCCTTTCATACCAACAGATCCTGGAAAGCCTGGAGAGCCTGGTTTGCCGACGTTACCCTGTAAATTAACAAACCGTTAGAACGGATCATATTTTTAACGTTCCAAGTCCAAATATTAATCTAAGTTTCCACATACCACTGGTCCTGGGGGCCCCACAGATCCGTCTGCGCCTCGCATGCCTGGTGGACCAGACGGACCTTCGCGACCTCGTTCGCCCCTTGAGCCAGTAGGACCCTGAACAAAAGACATTTAAACTGTATATTTCCAAAAAAGACTCCATGTTATCAAACCATTAATAGTCTTTTAGAAACATACTATAGGTCCGGTAGGTCCCATATGTCCAGGCAGACCAGTGGGTCCCTTCTCTCCTGGTGCTCCCTGATCGCCCTTACTGCCATCCTTGCCGTCAAAACCCCGATGCCCCTTCAAGCCTTGTATGCCAGGCACTCCATTAGTACCGTGTGGTCCAGGTTGGCCTATTGCACCTGCTGGGCCAGGCTCGCCGTCTTCGCCAGGTGAACCCTATAAACATAGAATAATATTTTAGCGGTGAAACGGTTGGCTTAGTACTGGAAAGATTTTTTTGTGTATGACTGTAGATACGTCTTACATCTTTGCCAGGTGGTCCCTGTGGTCCCCTTTCTCCAGCTGCGCCCTGAAGACCAGGTACACCTGGTTCACCAGTTTCCCCTCGAGGTCCTTGGAATCCTTGCGGGCCAGGCGGGCCTTGTGGTCCTGTTAAATGACATTTATTTAATGAAACCCCACATGAACTTAAATTATGACAAATATGCGATATTCAGAGACATTTTAAATAAGTAAATAATTTTTTGAGCTCTAGCTAAGCCCATACGATCAAATTTCATAGACTTCTGGCAGTTGTAAGAGCGAACTCATGCTAAGCCCGCGCCTAAAAATATGTCTAATCTCGATCTAAGGATTGATGATGACAGGAACAGCCGAAAACCGTATCCAGGTGAGTGAGGATGCGTTGTAATGAACCAGTTGGCATACCTGTGACTCCCCTAACTCCTGGGACGCCGACAGGAGCCTGCATGTACTGGTAGGGGTCGAAGGCAGGTCCCTTGTCACCTCCAGCTGATGCAGCTAGCTGAGCCAGGTAAGCGTTCACCTGTATATTAAAGTTTTTTATTACACACAGAAGTATTTATAGCTCATTTGAAACCGATATTTATATCCTCCGCGTATGTAGCTACCTCGCAATTTTAAGGATTCATTGTAGTCGCTGTAGTAGTTCCACTCTACGTTTACTCGTACATGGCCTCCATTCGATAACTCAACGATTTGACTACAGATGTGACCAGCCCACTGACTTTGCTGATCCCACGAGCAATTTCAACTATGTATTTTTGTTCTCTGGCGTATAAACTCACTTATATTCTTATTCTATTCACCAGAGAAATGTCAAGCATAGCCTCTTTCTATAGTTCGCTGAGCGACTTTGAACTTGGGACATCATGACGTTATTGTAGATTATTATATCTTATTCTCTATTCTGATCAAATAAATATTTATCATCAATTCAAAATCACTCACATCAGGGATGGGCCCCACCGAGCCAGGAATACCCGGTGCTCCAGGCACGCCGTTAGCTCCCGGAATACCGGGAAGACCCGACGGTCCCTCCTCCCCTGGAGGACCAGACACTCCTCTAACTGGAGTCAGTGGAGCCACTCCGCTGTAGGGCGGGCCTGGTCGGATTGTGCCGGATGCTAAGTAGGGTTTAAAAGAAATAAAGGTTTAATCCGTTATATGAGTGCAATGCTGAAGAGATGGTGTTCATAACTGAACAACGTTTAGAACTTCTTTTAGGATTTAAAGAAAATAATAGTGAGAATTCAAGAATGCGCACATTAATCATCGCTAAGCAAGGCGTCCCGTTCGCTATTAGGTTATTATTGTTATTACTCGTTCATCACGCGATGTAGCAAGCATATATGAACTGTTGTTCATAAACTGTCACTGTTGTGACAGCTGCGTTTAGGATTCGACTTAGTGGCCGCTCCAGAATTAGCTTAGCTACAAAGTCTCATAAGTACCTACAGTGCGCGAGGCGTAAGCTCAGGTTTACATTTGTGTGAGTGATCGCCAAGCTGCTAGCGGTACAAGAGGTGAAGTGCGGTGCGTGCGCGGCAGGGTGGCGTCCCGCTGTGTATAAATTTGTATGCGTAGGACACGTCGCGCCTCAGGCCAAATATCACTCTACACTATCTGTGTGCACTCACACAAATGCAAACCTGAGCTTACGCCTCGCGCACTGTACAAATCGATAAGCTGATCGGTACCAAATTATGAAAAATCTAGGTACTGCTGAAAGATTTATGTGCCCATTGAAGAGGATGTGAAAGGGCACCAGACCGAGTCTCCTGGCGCCAGTTCATAAATGCCAAGAGGGTTGCATTTCAGAACTGGCGCCAGACCTGCTGCTGTTGTGGGTCACGATCCTCAGCACTGAACTGAGGCTACGATTAAGGAGGAGGAGGAGAGATTTATGCTACTTTTCTCTTAGGCACCTTTGCAAAGGGTATAAATGTAAAATCGTAAACAAATCCGTGCAAAAAATTTACACTTGCAATTGATATGATTCTGATGATTGAGGTTCATACCATGGCTACAAGAAGGCAGTACGGAGCAGTTGACCCTTCCTCCGAAGCACTGGCAAAGAGTGCAGTTGTCACGCTTCCACGTCTCGCCCTCGCCCCAAGAGCGACCGATGTCGATGCACCTCGGGAGTGGAGGATCTGTAGAAGAGAAGAGACATGAACCGGGTGACGTCAAAACTATAAAGAGAGATAAAGATAGGCGGAAAGAAACTTACGTCGAGGAGAATGTGGATTTTGTCTTTGAAGGCCAGGGTCGCCTGAAATTGAAGGAAATTAATATAAGCCCAATCAACGAACCAGCAAAAATAATGAAATGATTGAAAACTTTTAACAGTAGTCTAGAGAAGGGTTACTTAATGGTAAAAGTTTCTATAAGATAACTATATTGGATAAACTTAGGTACAGAGACATTGGTAATGGCAAACTTACGAGTAGATGCCGATCCTCTGAAGTCCCGTTCGGCTATCACAGCTGGAAAGACATAAGTTTCAATAATAAATCGACAAAGTAGTTACTATCGGTCTCTTTGTCAGTTCCTTGTGGCCTCCTGTCGCCTATGCTCGATGGATTTTAATATTTATGAGGTAACGTGTCATCTTGATTCAGTCAATCTCCTGTATTTTTCCGTGTTAGACCGTATACGAGACGATTATAAAATTTCAGCTGGGAATCGAACCCAGAACCCCTTGCATATAAGGCAAGTACTACCGACTAGTCCAGGAGTTAGTCTAGACAAAACATTTGCAGATCAAAACATTCTCTGAAATCGCCATTAGCCTTGACAAGTATCACATAGCACGTTGCTAAAACCCCTTGCCTTTTGAAGAGGGTGTGAGAAGGGCACTAGATCAGGTCTTCTGACGCCATTTGATACATGCCAAGACCGTACCTGCTGTTGAGAGTCTCACTGTGGGTGAGGCTACGAGGTCGAATAGCACATACCGTTCTCATCGTCATCAAAGGGGTTGTACTCGTCGTACGAGTCCGGATCCTGTGCCTGCGGCTGCTCTTCCGCCCTAGCGCCCTCCGCCAACTCCTTGCAGGCGGCTGGCAGCACCACCAGCGCCAGACAGGCCGCTACCACTCGCCAACACATGCTTCCGGGGGGTACAAAAAAATTATAAACCTTTTGAACGCCAAAGACGGCCGTAGCCGACAACGGGAAATCGTGACATTAACGGGTCGGGATATCACGACAAGTACACGTCAAATTGTTCTAAAATATCATGTATGGTGGGTTTGAGGGTGCATCACTTTCTAACATGACGTGGCGTTAAAAAGGATAATAAACACGATGTCCTCTGTCTACAACGACCTGCCTGTCATCTCGTGGAGTGTCCCCGGATGTGACTTTAAAGTCAACCTTAGGTCGATAGTCATTACTGTCTGTATCGCGTTGAGCAGTAGATGCCTCGCTTGTATCCTAATACAAGAAAGAACCTCCCGAAGCCTATTTCGGGAGGTTCTTCCCGACACCGGACGGACTGACTGCTGATATAAAGGATATCTAGGTCATATTAAAAGATGGCAGGGCAAAGTCTGTCGCATTCTCTTTGAGGATTGTGCAGATACCAGAATTATAATGAATTAATAATGGGAATGTTATCGACTAATTCGTACGTATCATCTAAAATGACCGGCGCCATCTGAAGCAGTGATTTATTCATCAATCAAGCAATCAGAACATCAAAGGCACGATCTCAATCACTGCACAAATTCAAATGATACTCGCACGCGCGTTCCACTAACCCTATTTAAGATACATGCATTATTATATGGAGATGACATTAATTATTAATTAATTAATTATTATCTTCCCTAATAGAATAGAAACGCTAGTTAATAGAAAAGAAAGAAAAATGTAAGTACTTACGGGAATTGCCATTTGCTTTGAGTTGATGTCAATCAACGTATTTTTGTATTTCTACTAGCAAAATCTCCGATACTCCTCTTTTCTGAACTCTATCTTATTATTTTCTACCTTTCTTATTTATGTTTATTACTTATATTTACAAAATATCTGCATGGGTTGTCTAGGGTTATTCAATTAAGTTATTCAATTCAAAAACATGATCAATAATTTTTTTTATCAATCTGCAAATTATTTTACTAAACTTAAGGTTCAGTTCAATTCCCTTTCAGACTTTGTTATAAGATTAAATAAAAGAGCCCGTAGCTTAAACCTAGATTAACTTTTAAGGCTAACGGCGCTATAGCCTTCGGATATGTCGTGCAAAAATATGGGTTAGGTTAGGTTACGCCCTAAAAAAAGGGTTAAGTACGCCCTGCCTACGCCTTGTCGAAATACGTTTCGTCTAATACGTCTACGTTATGGATGTATGCGAGAATCTAATAACACTTTGAATAACATGACTCATCTAAAGCTAATTTGCAATACTTCAATTAAATACGCATAATTCCGTAGCAATAAACGATATTGAAATCATAGCTGGCAAACTCTCACGCGTGTCCTATTAACCCTACACTCAGCATCCTCTTCTTACATCTGTCTGCATAGAGCTGACAGGCACAATTGGCGTCGCAGCAATTAGTTTTAGCAACTAGTGTCCGACCGAACTTTCGGTTTCGGGCATTTGGCCGTTATTTAACGGGCTTCGGCTGAATTTCGGTTTCAGCTGCCATCCGGCCGAAACTCCGGCCGAAACCGAAACTGAGTCGAGAGCCTATAATAAGCATGTAACGTTATAATATTAAAAAAGCGTAAATAATTAATTTGAAATAAAGGAGTGATATTGCTTAAGAATTACTTCAAATATCAGAGCCTGAATTGTTTAATATGTGATTTATAAATAAAAAACTGACTGATTATAACTGCCTATTTATTTTTTCCATGAAAACATGACCTTATATGGAAGTTTCGGTTTCGGCCGAAACTAAGACCGTAGCCGAAGTTCGTTGTTTCGGTCGGACAATATTAGCAACAGATGCGGCGTAATGTGAACGAACCGATTGAACACAATTGGGTTTATGAAGTTGTACCACTTTCGCCAGTGATTTCGGCAATCGCCGTTTGGAATTGGCCTAATGTGTTGGGTTGGTGACACTTTGATTGCTTGTGATGATACATGATTCGGGATAAATTGTCTAACTACATACGTACCTACTTTCTTTCAAGTGCTTTCAATCATGACAGAACGCCAAAGATGAATATCGAAAAACGCTACATTCATCATCATCAATTTTTATGTCCCCACTGCTCGGGCACAGACCTTCCCTTGCATCGATGGAGCTCGAGCCATGATCCAGCACGCGAGTCCAGTGCGGATTGGTGGATTACACATGCCTTAGATTTTTTCTGATTATAATGTTTTCCTTCACCGTTTTGAGAGCATTTGGCAAATATACGAAGTTTTAACTTCGGAAAAAAACGAGGAAATCTTATTGGTAGGTACATGGCTGACCTACCTGGCCGGGGATCGAACCTGAGACCTGCGTATCATAAGTCCAGCAGTGGGTGACCCAACCGTTGCGAGCTAAACGCTACATTTACGTTTTTAAGGGAAATTCAATCAAAAGTGCACATATATAAACACGCCAGTTTCCCATAGGGGTAAGCAGAGACGATGGGCTTCCATCTGCTGCAATCCTGGCACAAGACATTCGCTTCCTTCACATTCATCAATCTCTTCAGGCACGCTCGTCGGTTTGTAGGAGACCTCGTTTAGCCCTGTTTCAAACGTTGTCCAGTGTCCTCGGTCTACCTCTGCCGACTCTACCACCAACGTTTTATTTTAAATTTATTTACTCAACAATAATTTTACACATTTTATTTAGTTCTTCGCCAAATTGCATAACAATTTGTTGGCGAACATTTGCACTCACTTAACTACTATGTGTCCATATTTCACAGTCAGACGGGCCCGGCTAGACACTT
This sequence comes from Tachystola acroxantha, assembly GCA_963506565.1. NCBI lineage: Eukaryota > Metazoa > Arthropoda > Insecta > Lepidoptera > Oecophoridae > Tachystola > Tachystola acroxantha. Next base: position 3,076,337 of record OY735879.1, on the reverse strand, counting down.
CGTAAAGCGCCGAACCACACCATCTAACTACGACATTGTTCGCTTTATGTATTTCTTTCGTGACCAGTATTTCATCAATTCACTCTAAAAGCCCAAAGCATACATAGGTACTCTTTCAATCCTGCATTTTGTCCAAATATTTGTGTGATAATTGTGTTTCTATAGACACAATTATCCCTATATAATATAAGGTATAGTGATATATTTAAGTCAATAAATCAATAGGTTTTATAGAAAAGGAATACTTCCACTGATATGTGCTGGGCCCGTCGCTTACATTACAGGCACATCATTTGGCTATTCGTATTTGCGTATATTTGTAATTGCCATGTGTGGTTGGTATTCTTGACAAAATATTCATCTTAATTGTATGTACGTCAAGTATTTGGCGAATACGACAAACGTCCAATAGCTAATACGAGTAGCCAAGGGAAGTGCCACCACACCCAGATTCTGTCTACGCCCAGATTCGTAGACAGAGAAACGCCCAAATTACACCACCCATGACTGAATACGTAGACAGAGAAGCCTTTACGACTGAATACGTAGATGACACTTTTAAAGTTACACTTTTTTTCTTATGGTCTCGACACATTGTGCCATTTGCCAAACACAAGTTGGGGAAACGTTGTAAGTTACACATTTGGTAGCTCGAGATAAAACCAAAATTACCGAGTCTTCTTCGTGGTGGCGAAAAGCGTAAATGTCATCGAGACCTCAATACTAAATGTTAAACACGGTAATACCTGTTATATCTAGTTATTAATACGTTGATGAAAGTTATATTCAAAGTGACTACCATACCACCTCCCAAAAAATTAGCATTTTATGGAGTTAGGTAAGTACGTATATAGTAGGTAAGTACAGTCGAAGACAGAGATAAGTATACAGGGGGGCTCAATAAGGTTGAGATTTTCTCAAAAACTACTGGACCGAATTTAGTAATTATTTTACAGTTACATAGTTTTAACTTTTATCTATCTAACAGTGAAAGAATTTTTGAAAAAGGTATAGTACTTACTGTACTACCGAAGAACCATGTTACCACATAAAGCAAGGAATAAATGAATTATTATGAATTAGTAGTTTTTGAGAAAATCTCAACCTTAAAAACTCTCCTGTACACCTTTCTCTGTGGTCCACCGTACCATCACGAAGCAAATATGGAGCCTATAGAGAAAGAGAGATAGGCTTCACACTAACAACAAAAAAAGTGACGCGTGTAGGAAAACGCGGTTTCCATTGACAAACACAAGTCGTAGTACCCGAAAAATACCCTTTTTGATCAGTTGAAAGAAAGAAAGAAAATATGTTTATTGCCATACACCAATGACATAAGCTTACAAAAAATCAATAAAGTAGTAAGTTATAATCTAATATAGTTATTCTAAGTGGTGTGGCAAAAGGTGCATGTTTCAGCTGAGCTGACACCGAGGTGTGCAGTTGAAGAAAAAAAATACTAACTTACAAATTAACTCACCCTATACAACGAGGTAACGTCGCCAGCCTATTGGGCACCCCAGGGCAGTGATTTAGAGCCCATTTTTATTGTTATTATAAACCTTAATTGAAAATACTTTCTGTTGTTAATATTAATTCTCAATTACTCACCCTAAGTCCTAGCCGTGTCGCGAAGGGGGTAGCGCGGCGCGCGCGCCGCGTCGAATGCGCAGCCTCCGGCGCCCGCACATATAAATATGCGTTCGCGCATGACCCCGCGGGCTACATCTAGCTAGCGGGACAGGGAACACCAATTTGATTTTTTATAGGAAATTATAAACTTTTCCTCATAATGAATACCATTATTAAAAAATAACTGCGTCGATACGATAGACAAAACACCGGTCGCAATTTTTAGGGGCAGTTTATGTATGTCAGGTCATACATAAAAGAACAACAAACAAAGACGAATATCGTACTAAATACTTCGTATATCTAAATCCATCAAGTCTTTAACCTACAAGAAGAAACCAAGATATACTTACACATCATTGATCTACCATAAACAACTAGATACACAAAGGTCTTACTAAAACAATTTAAAAAACGTCCAAATAAGGGTACATTGTTAACGTCCAAATAATGTCCAATAAAGCAAATGAGGCTCCATTCATCCGTTTGGACCTTTTTTGCGCTCGGACATTTTATAGAAGGCAGACTGTGTATCTAGTTGTTTATAGGAGATCAATGTTACACACCCAAAATTCGTAAATAAACGTGCCAATTACAAATAGCTATTTAACTATATACATTTTAATATTTTCTTGCATATATATGCGCTATGTGAAACGAACATCATTCGAAACTACATATCAAACCCACGAAAATCTATATAATAAATGGAGAAAAAGAAATCGTCCCGACGAATATAGAGAAAGAATTCGCAGACCTGAGTACGAGTCACGGTAGCTCTGTAGGAATAGAGCGTGCCATGGCGGAATGGCGAGAACGTTTTACTATGAAATACCGAAACAAAACGAATTTTAGATTTATATATTCAGCTTATGTGAATTTCCGAACCGACCACCTGAGTTGTCCATCTGATTGGTCAGTTGGTAATAAATATTCCTATAGCCAACACAATGAGTATACTCATATAAAATCAGCAAACTTTAGTGAAGTGGACTGGTCACATCTGTCGTAGAACCGATGGGGTAGACGAGATGCCGAATGGAGGCCACGAACGGGTAAACGTAGCTTCGGACGCCCCTCGACCAGATGGAGGGATAACACTCGCAAGGTGGCTGGCAGAGACTGGATGCAAAAGGCCGAGAGTCGGGTTGAGCGGCGTGCTTTGGAAAAGGCCTACGTCCATCAGTGGACTGATAAGGGCTGATGATGATATTTTCTCGTTTCGCATAGCGCATATGCAAGAAAATATCAAAACATATGAAAAAGGAACGCGTCATCAATTAAAAACATGATTTCTAACTGCAATGTTAGACATGAATTTGAGTAATTGCACAATTACTGGATAGATGTCGCTACCGTCCCTCAGACGAGAATATGGAGACAAAATTCACGATCTGGATACGAATCACGATGGCTCTGTTGAATAGAGCGTGCCACGGAGGCGAGGTCCCGGGTTCGAATCCCGGTCGTGATGAAAATTTTTCTCCATTTATCATTCTGATGATGATAACCACCTAACAACGTTTTTATTGTAATTATAATTGATACTTTGCCAAAGCAGCCCAAGTGCGTACGAAGTTGATAGTCCCTATTTCAGTCGATATCTAGGCCATGTAATGTGGTATGGCGATCACCGACGCACCAATTCTTACAGCAAACGACCACTTTTTAATTGCGCATGTCAACCGGCGAGCACTTATTGCTATTCGTCGCGATTGAAGACTTTCGGCTATTAAACATATTCAAATATTTTATTAGGTATAGGTACTGTGTTGCTAAATGTATTTTTGATGCTTTCTTTTATAGATCCATTACCCTAAAAGAGCTAAGCCCCCATTCTTTAAAAAAATCATAATATATTCTAATATAATCAATTTTATTTTAAAAAAAACTTTGTTACTTTTATCATCACCGGTCTATTTTTATATACCCACTGCTCGAGCACAGACCTTTCCTTATACACACATTTATTACGTTACTTAATAGTATTTATGGAATTTTAAATGTAAAAATACTTATTACCATAGTGATTCAATTTCGGCTTAGGCATATTGGGATTAAATATAGTTTTATCGTATTGCCAACGTATTGCGTTGGCAATTCAGAGAGGGAATGCTGCCAGCCTTCTGGGCACCGTGACTCCCGAAGTCCCGATACCCTCCTAGAGGACATATTTTATTTATAGTTAGTTTATTTATAGGTAGTTTTAGTTTTTAGTTATTTAATGTTAGTTTTTAGTCATTTTATTATTTGTTTCTATTTATATTCTAATTAATAAATGTTTTATCGTAATAAAGAATTAATTAACTAGTTCACGCCCATGGGCTCATATAAAACCATAATACCAGCCTTCATTTTGTATAAAGGTGCATTTAAACCAATCGAACAAAGAACTAGAGCTAGAACAAAGTAAGTATTCTTTCTCGTATCCATGCTCTCTCATTCTGTGAAAAAAACCACCCCTGAATAGCGTCCGATGTGGTATAACTGCTCGCCGGGCGACAATACGCCGAAATAAAAGTCTTTAATTAAAAGGTCACAGAAGAGGGATTTTGGGAATGTTAGCAATTTCCTTTCTTAGCCTCAATACAGTGGGATATTCTCTATCAGGCTTGATTCAGACGTAACACAACCACATTAAAGCCCAACCACGCTACAACCACAATACGATGGAGGGCAAACGGCGCGTCGGGTGCTAATTTGTATGAAAAAGAATAGTACAATTCACTATGAACGCCGGCAGCACCAACCGCTCTAACTGCAAAAAGTGGCAGATAAAAAATGATCTGCCACTTTTTGCAGTTGTGATGAAGGGGTCTAGTGTAATTGTGGTACGTGTGAATAGATGCTAGAATATATTATTATAGAAATAAAATAAGTCGTAATGATAATAATACCTACGCCAATGCAAACAGCCAATATGTTTTGTTTGTTCCGTGGTCGAGTCCAAATAATTGACGACAAATGCCCCGTTTTAATAGTGTCAATAAACTTGTAACCAATACTCGGCAACAATTACTCTAAGTGTCTCCGTTAATTAAATTAATTGAGGAAGAAAACATTCTATTTCTGACGTCACAATTTCATTACTCACTAAAAGGGGGACATATTACCCCAGCACACCTTAACAAAGAAATTGCAGTATGTCCTTGGATGTGAAGGACGAAACACGCGAAAAAACATTATGTACGGAATTCTATTGCAAAGTGTTCAGCATTTTACAATGGTAAGTTTAAAAAACAAAAAAAATCCTAATAATCTCTTTGGTCCTGCATACTGGCAGCCATGAAAACCAAGTATATTTTTTTTGGTAAACTTGCCAGTAATTTTACGAAAGGCATCCAAAAAGATTCTATATACCAAAAAAATACAAGCCTTGTTGAACGAAAAAGTTTTCATTTTAAATTAATAAATTCCTAACCTTTTTGATCAAAGTTACGAAAAAGTTTACATTTTAAAATAAATATAATCTCCACTTACATTATCTTTGATAATCTGTTTGGTATACATACATACTGGCTGCAAGAAGAAGAAAAAAACAATTTCTTTTCATGGTTTTTATGGCTTCTGAAGCTATAGGTATTTTCAGTCAACTTTGCCAGTATTATAATAAGTATCTTTGTAAAGAAAAATATCATCAAAACTTTCCCTGGATATGTTTTGGATTAGAACATGATGAAAAAATTTTTGCCGTAGGCAGGACATGAACCTGCGACCTTGTCATTCCGTGACACGCTCTTACCAACTGAGCCACCACAGGCCACATTTTTTCATCATGTTCTAATTTATTCACCGAGCATGGATAATGCGTAATTCAAATTCGAAGTTTTGGATTGGTACTATAGGTTCTCGTTCCCAAAAGTTTGTCATCGAACAAAAACACCAGGAAAACTTATTGGACATCTCTAACCGCGGGGATCCATACAAAGTTTTATATTGGGTCATTATGTTTGCATAGCGACCGAAATCATAAATTATTGGTCGACGACTACTGTCTCCAAGCTAGTCCACAGTTCAATTATAATTGAAGACGGTTGGATAGACACTATCTATAGCAATAACCTAAATGCTGCAATGAATGAACGTCCTTCGAAGGGCACCATTTGATTGCCCCCAATGCGTTTCACTGAACTGAAAGTGAGCCAATTCAGTTCACTATCAACTTCATGCTCCCAGAGGCGAATCTAGTGATTATGGCTAGGGGCCGTAATTTTGTATTGAATGTGTGGTAAGAGTTTGACGAGCACTGAGTTGACAAAGAACGACACAATCGTCCGCACAAGCGTTAAAAAAATACAGCCTATTTTGTCTTGCGTATTCGTCGAATCGACGAAGGTTAGGTGTCTAGGGTTCAAGCGATAGGTACTGTTGAAATAATATTTTATTCATTCATTTATAAACTCACGCCTGGTTCCCGTAGGGGTAAGCAGAGACGATGGACTTCCATCTGCTGCGATCCTGGCACACAACCCATGCTTCCTCCACATTCATCAATCTCTTCATGCATGCTCGTCGGGTTGTAGTAGACCATACTTGGCCCTTTTTCAAGACATCGCCAATTTGGTCGTCAATAAAAAATATTTTATTATTAAGCAAAAGGCTATGATATGGATATGCTTCAAAAGAATCGTAAATAGAGCTCAACAAGGCTTGCAGTAAGGCTTACTCAGGATATTTCGCTCAGGTATTACTTATGTTACATCGAGCTTGGAAATAAAGACAATCTTATTAGAAAGGTCATAATCATAATATATTCATTGACCAAGATTCGTACTTACTCTGAAAGCTATAGGTAATGCCTATAAACTGGAATTTTCGGGACTCCGTATCAGATAAGATTATTATATCTCTAACATCATACTGACATAGATAGCTATACACATAATATTATCATTGCAATCACCAGAGCATCTGCATTTTCCGTATAGTTCTACTGATATTTAACTGTCCGAAAAAATATTCCGCCTAGTTCTACTGATAGAATTACACGGAATAGACCGCAATCTCACCTTGCACAGCTTTTTGATTCGATCATAATTCATATTATAAGCCCCTTGTGATTTTAGTATTCAATCAAACTCTATAACGGCCCCCTAATGCTTGACAAGGTCCGGCCCTGCACAACTAATCACGATATGACATCATTTACCACTCGCTGGCTGATAATGATAATAAACTAATTCGATATGAATTATGATGACAGATACGCGGAGATATAGTTGATACTCGTAATGTTCACAGGAACTTATGAAGCTCAGCTGGACAATGAACTTACGTGTTAACTAGCTATACCCGCGACTTCCTGCGTATAGAAAATAGAAGTTATATAGGTAGTTTTATAGATGAAATATATATGCTAGATATATAATATACTACAGACTGGCATAATATCTCCATAAATTCAGGGTAAATTATTTTTTTAAGTCAATTCATATTATTTTTTTCTACTTACTTACCTTCTTCACGTTCCTCAACGATGTTGGACAACATCATTGCAATCGTCACCCTGGGCTGCTGCCCGGAACAAGGAGCCGGTGCTGCAGCTGAACCAATCACGCAAGTTCCTTACCTAAGAGTCCTCCTGCCAACACTCCTGTTCCCAATGATCTTGCCTTGGATTATTAACTACAGCACATTCCGCATAATGTGATGAAAATATTGAAGCTTACTTCCTTTATGAGTTCCAACTTTAATTCATACGAAAATTATAATTGAATTCACATTAATATGGTAATTTTGAATTTAAATACCTACAATCGAAATCACGTCGTCCGAGTCATAGGCGCGTATTCATAAACGTGATTTACGTAGTTACGCCACCGTTTAGGCTAACTGTCCCCTTCTATCTTAACCTTTTTAACGAAGTGTGAAAGGGATAGCAACACGATTTAAGGGAAGTGAGATTTATCTAGGTTTATGAATAACAGCAATAAAGTTTAAAATCGTCAAATCGTTCTTGAAGTGCTACAATTGAGTGTACGTTCCAACGCAGGTTTGATTAGGGTTCAATAAACTATAATAATTCAGATTTCATCACTATGTATAATCTAACAATTTCACTCAGGATATGCTTACGGAATATTAAAATATTTGCGTCAACATAGCATCCCTTATTCGTCCAGTCCGCGCGCGAAAGCCTTACGAACAATACGTACCTTCGAAGGCCCTCCTTTCAAAAAGGCTTCAACAAATATTTCGAGACATATTAAAAATTAGGGATTTTCTGTAATTCTTTAATGTACTTACACAAAATGAATACACGTTAACGTGAAATAAAATTAGATGTACTGACGAATACAGAGAAAGGTGTACAGGAGAGTTTTAAGGTTGAGATTTTCGCAAAAACTACTTGACCTATTGCAAAAATTATTTCACCTTTAGATAGATAAAAGTTAAAACTATGTAAATGTAAAAGAATTATTAAAATCGGTCCAGTAGTTTTTGAGAAAATCTAAACCTTATTGACCCTGTATACTTTTCTTTGTCTTCATGTGTACATAAGGTGTGCTTAACTCTACGATAGTTATTTTTCTTAGAGATTTTCTTTTGTATTCATGGGATTAAGTTAGATTAAGTTTACGTAATTAACAGGGAAAAGGACGCGATTTTCATACAACCTGTTTTCTCGGGTGCTTTTGAACCTAATTTAGAGTAGGTAGTTTTTTAAAATTTACTTTGCGATATATCTACATACAAGTAGGTATATTATAGTAGACGTATAAAAATCCGATAATATTTATTACATTGTCAAAGCTCTAACTTTGTAATTAAATAAAAAAAAATACCTACTTATTTAAAAAATATACTTACCAATTTTTTTTTATAAAAATAAGCGTCATATTTTATCAATACCTAATATTTAATTTTATATAAAATATCTAAAAACTTTCAACGTTTAACCGGTAAACTGTTTGTATGATAACGACCGCTACGCGACCGCTGCGCTGAGCTAGAATCGGTCTTTCTGGAGATTTTAATTAAGTTTGTTTTGGGAAAATTACTTGGAGACAGTATCTAAATAATTGTCTTTCAAAATGTACGGATGGTTACTGGAAAGTGTGCAGCATTTCATTGTGGTGAGTTTTCGGACGATTCACTTTACCTACATAATAAATAGTTTATTTTTAAGTAAGTAAGTACTTATATAATAATATATTATTTGTGTAGGGGTAAATTTTTCAATCGTTACATAAAGACGTATTCGTAAACAAGCATTTATTAGACAAGATTTTGGATTTTGCAATAGTCAGATTGTACATTTCAGTTACCCATCTAGCATTAGCATTTTAAATTCAGTCCATTTCATTGTTCAGGTACTTAACTATAATTAATAACTAGGTGCTTTATTTAGTATAACGATTGAAAATTCGTCCCAAAAACATTGGTAAATACATAGCTACTTGTAACGGAAAGGTACCTACTTCGAAGGCTATTATGCATTAAAAACCTGAAATAAAAATCTTTTGCCGTGTACTCACAACAACCATTTATTAGGAACACAACCTGGCATTGTAAAATTCAAATTTAATTATTATTTTTAAATGAAAAAATATATATAGCGAAAGGAGGCCGCCACACTACTTATATACACTTCTGCTGTTAGCTTTAATACCTAGTTAAAGCTCACCTCCGTGTTGTTGCTCTTTTCACACTTCATTAAAACTATTAAGTAACGCTTTAAACGGCGAACTAACTTTATATCACGTTTATATGGCTAACAACCTTTGTGTGCAATGTAGTTACATATTTACCGCCGATATTTTAGGTGATCCTATATGAACCTACATAGGCAATTCATTAAAGGCAATGCGTTTTCAATTAGGTAGTTAAGTGTAATGCCAGTTAGCGCACACCATTAGTCTAACTAACTAAACCGTCCAAGTCGGACTCCGGCAAGTAATTAAAAATATAGAATATGTCCATCTATCTATGTCTATGGTTACGTAAATGGTTTTTGGTTGACAATTTATGTTCTCATTTTCATATTTTAGCGAAAAATAATTATATCTCTCAGTCTCAGATAATAGATAGATAGATAAAACATTTATTCATTTCTACAACACACAATACATATACACAGAAGAAATACACAATTGGTAGATAAATATAGATAACTAGAATAAATGTAATACAAGTTGATTTAGTTTTAAGTACAGTCGACAGCAGATCAATGGTAACACTTTTTACTTTTGACAGTTCTTATTATTTGCGTCGTCTTATTGTTATAAGACTTGAAATCGTACTGCAAGTGTTACCATTGATCTGCCGTCGACTGTACCTATATTCTAATCAAAAAGTAAAAATAAATAAAAGTATTTCAATTATCCAGCTGCTCTATTAGAGGCTTTTAATTAGGCAATTTTAATAGGGCTTTTATAACATTTTCTATAATGATTTTTTTAAATTTATCTCCCTATCAATTACGTGACACTTTCTGGCAACGTGTTACAGAATATGAAACAATGCCCCATGAATGATATAGGCGATCTTAATAAAACAATAAGAGAAAAGTTTGGCGCGGCACGTGCGGTTGACGAAATAGATCTAATGGATCCGTGGCACGAGCTGCCTTATGAAATCCAGGGTCACCAGCGCTTGTATGGGAAGTTAGTTTTTTTTATTGCAAAACACCCAACTCAGACATCATAAGGAAACTATACTTTGAATAATAAGGATACTATACTATAGCAGTGGTAGCACTGGCAGTTATAAATACCATATAATATAATATCTATAGGTAATTTTTCTTTCGCGCGTAAAACCTCCTTGGTGTCATAGGCATGAATGCTGTTGCTGGCCGAAATGAAAAAAAAAGTTTGGTGATAGCTGTAAAATTGGCGGGATTCCTTGTTAAGCGCCCGAAACGCCATTAGCTACTTTTTCAAGAAAATTCTAATCAAATAGTTTCCGTGGTATTTAGTGATTAATGATCACGTTAAGTTAATCAGTAGATGTCCGCGAACTTTTTTATTAGTTGGAGTGCTCGAAAGAAGTCGTGTTTGTGAAGTTTTGTGCTCTTAGCAAGGTTTAAACTTACCTAAGTCTAGATTTGATAAAATATTGAAGAAGTAGAAATGTAAATGCGTGTAAATAATAATGAAAGTACACTTAAGAAAGCGACCACCTTCATCATCGCATTAGTTGCCTGTTCATAATAATGGCAATAGCAGAGACAGCAATTAAGGAAAGCTCCCAAACATTTTATGAGAGATATTAAAGTCAAGTGGAGACAGAACCCCTAATACCCACAACATTCTGGTCAATGTTCTATACTTTGTCTATAAGCAATCATTTGTCACCCTCAGCAAGAATGTGGCGAAGAGATCTGGGAAACTATACTGCGGGAGGCTGGGGCGCGGAATACTGTCTTCAGTGCTACGCAGGTAAGTAACTATTCTCTATGATATGGGAACTGGTATATCCTTCTGTGTATTATTGCGATCCAATCCGACGAGCGATCATAAATACATTGATAAATGTCATGCAAGCAAGAGTAGTGTACCAGGATCGCAGAAGACAGAAATCTATTGTCACTGCGGTATAGACTCTATAGAGATAGGTAGAGCTAGAGACTACCTAACAAAACAGGCTAGAGGTGCCACATTTTTTGTGGATACGTATCCTATAGTCATTCACTACATTTGGCTATGTTTTAATTATTGTATATTTTTCGAATCGATCATTACAGCAATACCCGGATGCCCTGATGCTACGTCTCGCGTGCGCATTGGCTCGATTCCTCAACAAAGATCCGAACAGTCCGGCTACTTCCACTCCCGCCAGTCCAGCCCCAAGGAAACAATCCTTCAAGTCCAAACCCAGCTGGCGAAGCTCATCAGTCCACACTGACAATAGATCAGCAGGCTTCAAGTGTCCATTCACAGCTACCAATGTCCTAACAGCTGCTACTAAGAAAGAAATAGAAGCTTACAACTCTTCTGAACAGATCGCTGCTCACACTCTATCAGCAGACAGAATTAACGAAAGAGATGAAATTGAAACGAACAAACAAAGTGCCAAGGAATATAATAGACGAAGTCTCGATATTCAGCTTGAAGATAATCGAACAGAAGACAAACCGGAAACATCTGTTGAAAAGGTAACCACTACGCCTGTGGTTGACAAGGGTGAACATCATGAAGAGATACCGAAGGATTCTGAACCTACATCTCCATGCTCTTCAAACTCTGAAAGCACCAAAAAGAATTCAATCCTGAAGCCAATTGCTATTCGCAAAAGCAGTTGTACTCTAGCTCTCGATGTATATCGCCGCCGAGGATCAGGAGCAGTACCTAGACCGAGAATGAACAGTCTAAATTTAGTGCCTGGAGACAAAATTGTCACCATGAGAGAGAAATTCGGCACACCGGAGAAGGTTATGCATTTTTTCGGCAGATGTTTTGTCAAGTTCTTCAGTAATTATGGGTAAGTTTATGACAACTTTTTATGTAAGTACTATAAAATGCCACTGAAAATATGATTTACTTTCAGTGCGTTATTAAAAGTAGGATATCCAATTTTCCTGTTCATATTTTGTGGATCTAAAAATAAGCCGCAAAGTCATTTATCAAATATCGAACCCATAATAGCCTTTCAACCCTTGTTCTTGTCACTCAAGCCACTGACCCGAAAAAGGGCAAATCTGAAATCCTGCCTTCCCAACTACACGCCAAAATATAATACCTTCAATAAAAGCCTTCCCCTTGGAATTACTGTACGAGTATTCGTATTTGTTCGTTCAATCATTATCAGACCAAACAAAACGATTTTATCGCCACAATTTATACGTTCGACAAATCAGACCATTTCAAGTATTTTTTTGATATGTTGGTCAACACTCTGTCTTTCCCTTAAATTTGTCGTGCTTATTTATGGGACACCCTGATGATTATGTTCGCAAACTGGATCTACGGGCCTGATAAGACGTTCAGATCCAGGGCAGATATTTCTATCTCATGTTTCACGCCATCACAGTCTGGCTTGTATCTCCCCGGCCTGGGTCAATTATCTATCTGATAGTACCAATATCAGCTCTCGGGATGAAACCTTCTGGTATGGCATCAGAGCGACTGCACTCCTCACATTATTTTCTTATTCTCCATAGCTACGACACGATGGTCCGCGCGACGGGCCGCTACTTCTGCACGTTTCTGCAATCAGTGGACAGTATCCACCAACGCATGAGGTTCACGTTTCCTCGCATGCGCTCCCCGAGCATGCAGCTGACTCGTGCGCATCGGCACGGAGCAGAGCTGGTCTATAGTAGCACTAGGACTGGCTTCACGCATTATCTCATGGGTGAGCACTTAAGACTTACTGTTGTCATCACAGGATAAAATTCAAAGAAGCACTTTCTTATCCTTAATTACACCAGCATCGATTCTATCGTCAATTACACAATCATTTGGTCCTTTCAACTACATAAAGACGCAAATTCTCTTCTTGACTACCTCTTTTTTGGAAATCAAACACGTAATTGATGACAGAACTTATTTATGGAGGCCGCGTACTGGTTGGCGACATTTCGCGAACAAATTGGAAAAGCATGGATAACCACAGAAGATATTGGAAGGGTTGTGAGAAGGATGTCCAGCAGTGGACGCATGCAGTCCGACTCCTTTGTCAATTGACAAATTCCATCACTCCGAGCTCCTAAGGAAGGATTGTTATGAATTGTTGTTCCAGGTCAATTGTACGAAATAGCTGAAGACATCTTCTCCCTGAAGCTAAAAGTTTCTGTAGTGAAGGAAAGCATGGAAGGGACCTACTATGTGGCTGTGTTGCGATTGGAATTCGACAACAGTGACTATGTAAGTTCTGTGCCTGTGGGAAGAATAGGCTACTATGATAAGCTGATGGAGCCAAGGTCTCACTGACAGTTCGTATTGATGAACAACAACAGCATACAAATATGGACTCACAATATAAGTGCCCCGCCATTGGAAACCCATATTATTCGTTAGAATATTGCATTAGGGAATTTCTTTCACATTATCATACATTATGCAGGGTCTGTTTACATATTATTTGCATGGAGATGTGTATTTGAATAAACCCTTGCCATTGCTAATTTAAACCAACACACGCTCAAAACATTTGTTTTGCTAAAATTACGGATTTTCCTTGCACATTTTGTAATTCGTTTAGAATTCCACTATACAATATTATTTTATTATTGTGTACCTACAATTTTGACGGTCTTTACTTGAGCTCTCTTCCAGACGACGAAGCTGAGTATATCATCAAAAATACGGGTAGGTAATTAATTTATAAACAAGATTTTATGGATTCAGTAATTAAAGATTTTGTTGCTGAAAAGGAGAGTTACCCAAATTTTCAGACTCGATAACTGAATAAATTAACTAAAACGCTTTTTACGAGTATTGGGCTATAAACCGGCAGAAACGGTTGATTTGGGAATACAATTTCCAAGTGTTTTCACAGGTGCCGGTCTGAAATATTAGGCACTTTTCAGATGTAGTACCTACCTACGATAAAATTAGTAAGTATTGGGAGTTTTTGCGTCAGCTCCCGATGGGTTAACTAAGAGCCATTTGCACCAAAGTTCGGGTCAAATATATTTGAATAACCGGGATAGTTAACTCGTTTCAAATATAGGTAATAATCCCTATTTGATCTATTGTTTGACAAGGGTTAACTCGATTTTGACACGGGGTTATCTTTGGTGCAAGGTGAGAATTGAACGGGATTATCTTTCTTCGTGAAGCAAGTTGTCCTTATGGGTGTCCTATCAAAATCTTCACAGCGAACCAACAAAATCGCACGTATGCGGCCGTGCATCAGTTACGCTGTGGTAGGTCACATAATGGGTTATAAAAGTAATTTGCTCCAAAAGTGTTTAGTAATTGCCTATTGTTCCCGGGGGAGTCAGAACCTTGAACTCTATCGGTATTCATGTAAGGTTAGTTCCTTCTTCGATGCGTTGAAATTAGGTTCGCCGGAATTATCGTTAGCAACGTTAAGTAAGTATATACTTAAAGTTGAGCAGCAGATGTATCCTAACAATCTATGTTGATCCATATTCCAGAGATAAATCATTAGATAAACTCTATCCAAAGATTGTACGCAATGATATTAGGAGCTTCCCTAAAGCACTTATAAACGGCCTTGTAAAATTCCATAAATTGAGAACCCGTAGTAATTAAAATAAATACTAGTTTCAACAGTCCTAAGTGGCATTCTGTGTGATTTAGGTGTAATGGAATTTCTTACGTAAATTATGTGCCAGGATGGCAGCAGACGAAAGTCTATCGTCTTTCGCTACTGCTACTGATGTTACAAACTGGCTGGTCACCTTTGTGGCAAATTTTATAAGCAATTTTCATTCTTCTTGTCATCGCCACCGTGTAAATATATAATAATAAAAAGCACCTGATATATTGAAATTATTTTAATCACCAGCGAGCCCAGCTCCTAAACATTTTTTAACATTTTTATAGTTTAAGTATGTATGTGTAAATTACGTTTCTTTCTGCTTCGCAGGTGCAGTCACTAATGCTACGCAAATCTCTACCATGCCCCTTACCAGCTGTACCTGCGTCTTTACTTCTGCAACTGTTCCCTTTTGGAGTACTCCTGGACAGGAAGATGAAGATTATCAGTGCCGGAGAGAAGGTGCTTTAAATTAACTTCAATAAGTTGCGTCGTTTGGTCCCATGTGAAGCCATTGAAATACGTTTGGGCGCAAGTTCTAGCATTAAACGTTATAAATGTCGAGTTTGTCCGATAATCGTTTGCGAAAGTAACGTTAGAACGATGTAAGTAGGTACCTACCTACTTTACCACGAAGGAAGCGAAATTTTGAAAGAAATATTTCAGAATTATGCTAACTATAAGTACCACTATAGGTAATCCTAACGATTTGAAGTTTGACGGCAAACTGTCGGCAAAATTTTAAAACTATTCAGTCTTTCAATACATTTTCCATAATTTCAGTTGATAGCAGCTTGGGGAGGACCGTACGACCGCATGGAAAAGCAGCCCATCACAGAAATACTGCGTCTAAGGAAACCGAAAATTTCCTTCACTTGGGATAAGGTAAACATTTTCATTTACATTGGAAACAAATCGATTTCTTAGAGCATCCTAAGTGCATAGTCCGGAAATTTAAATGAGAATGAGGTATGTGGCCATTTCACTTACCCATCTTATGGTGATAGGGGTTGATGAGGCGGCATTTCTACCTTCTGTATTGTCTTTCCTTTATTGTCAAACTTTAACAAGGTCTCTTTACAGCCGCTAAATGTATTAGATCAATTCGTGAGTAGTAGTAGAGTAACTATATTTAGGAGAATACTGGACACAATAAGAAGGGCAGATGGCAGTGTAAGAATGAGGAAGAACAGGAAAATTGAAGACCTAGTGTCCGAGCCCAACATCATCGGCGAGATCAAGTCTGCTCGACCCCGTTGGCTCGGCCACGTCGAAAGAATGGGAGAAGATCGAGCTGCAAAACTAGCGTATCTGGGACAGGGGTCGGCCGGTCGGGCGTCCTCGCCACCGCTGGAAGGACGAGGTCGAGAAAGACCTGCACCGACTGCAGCCACACACGTGGCGGCAGTCGGTGCAAGACCGGCACGACTGGCGTCTTCTCGTTGCGGAGACCAAGATCCACTTCGGGTCACTGAGCCAGCGGAGTAGTAAAGAGTAACTCCACTGATCGTGTCATATATCGTCTTATGTTTCAGGTTGTCTGCATGCAAACGATGTTATTCGAGCTGGAGTTGATGCGTTGGCGCGCCCGAATAGCCGGAGACGCGCGCCGAGGGTCGCAGGGAGCACGAGCGGTGCTGTTCAAGGGGCCTATCTATCTGCTGGAAGAAATAGATGCTCTGATCTTCCTCTGCAGTCCTATGTAAGTTAGGTAGTTGGATCATCGGTAATGGTGAAACTGTGTGACGATTACAACTCTACCAGGATTGAACATTGAATTTTCAGCAGATATCAGCGCCTGAAGCTATTGTCAAAGTCAGTAGGTGTTTCAGCTGAATAATCGCAAATACGCAAAGATATCTTACACTTATTCTAACAATCAGCCCCCCCCCCCCCCCATTACCGTTCTCAAAACGATGAAATCATACCATGTCATAGCGCGCCGAACAGAGACGCCGCTTTACCAACGTAATAGCACTGTCCCTGTCATGCACGATATGACATGGTATGTTTCGTTTTGAGAACCGTAATAGCCCCACAGATTTTGTCTGACCAACAACCCCTGATTTCTGCTCAAATCATCATCATCAGCCTGTATCAGTCCACTGCTGGACATAGGCTTATCTGCTATGATAGTTGGTTCGAACGATTAAGTAACCAATATATGCTGTTTATAACTACTGGTTGCGTAATTGTTTAACTCTGTTCGATCCAAATCAAAGAATAGAGGGGAAAGTCAACTATTTGTTCCATTTCCAGCTTCAATGACCTGGACGAGCTAAGGCAAGCTGGTTTATATCTCGCCGACATGAACTGTCACGGCTTATCCAAAGAGATGCTGCTCCAAGGCTGGCAGCACCTCTCCCGACTGGAACTCCTGTTCGAAAAGGCGGAAAGCAGGTGCCTTTCGCTAGAGAAGTCCTGCAGACTCCTGGACCAGTGGAAGAAGCGAGGAGACCAGCTCTTGTACTCCATGATACCGAAGGCTGTTGCTGATCATTTGAGATCCGGCAAAGATCCAATGGCTGCTTGTCAGGTAGTCTATTAATTTTTGTAAGTCGTCACTTCTTAGTATCTGATTTTTGTCCATGAGTATAGTACCTACGCTCCAACCAATGATCTGAATATAGTCACGAGTCGCGTTGCAGTATCGGCGGGCGAAGTGAGGTAGAGGACGAGCGTAGTGACTATGTTCAGAATTTCAGATACGTCATAAAGATTGACCCGAATCTATAATCGATGGTCGAATTCTCGAATGGACAAGATGGATGAGCTACGCAAGGTGGCTGGCAGAGACTGAGTGCTAAAGGCCGAGAATCATGGGCGTCGCCTACGACTACGTACAGTAATTATTTTAAGAAACCGACTGTCAATATTTCATCCCACTTTGTTTATTTTTATAGCCTATGTCAATCCTACAATCAATACGAATCTAACGACACCTTATATGTTAAAATCCATAGGCTGCAGGACGTGCCAAAGAATTAGATATACTGGAAAAACATAACCCTCCTTCTTGCGCAGTCTTGGCGAGGCCCTATGGTTTACGCAAAAATGCTGCTGGCAGCTGGGGCAGCGCCAATTGTCATTTCCGGACTTCCATGTCGGTACAATGTGTTCCTCTTCTCCAGGCGTTTGAGAGCGTGACAATACTGTTCTGCGGCGTGCAGCTCGCGCAGGCGGGCACCCGCGCGGGCGTCATGCAGACAGTCGCGTACATCAACGACGTGTACTCGCGCATTGATCGCATGCTGGACTCGCATCGCGTATACAAGGTGAGGTCACAACACTCGTAGTGAGATACTCAAAAAAAAAATTCAAAATTTCTTTGTTACTAATGATTACAGCTGTAGTCAGTTTACCGTTGGACTCCGCACTAGGTGCTACTAAGAGGAGGGCGCACCGCGCACATGAGCGCAAAATTGCTTCGCGAAACTCGTCATCATCATCATCATCAGTCTATTTATATTGCCCCACTGCTCGGGCACAGACCTTACATCGAGGGAGCTCGGGCCATAATCCACCACGCGGGCCCCAGTGCGGGTTGGCGGATTTCACATGCTGTAGATTTTTTTTTCTATGACATTCAGGTTTCATCACGATGTTTTCCTTCACCGTTTTGAGAGCACTTGGTAAATGTACGTAAGTTTTTCCGTCGAAAAAACCGAGGATAACTCATTGGTACATGGCTGCCCCAGCTGGGAATCGAACCTGGGACCTCCATATTGCAAGTCCATTGACCCAACCACTGAGCCACCGAGCTCTCTCACTCACACGCGACACTCGTAACCTAGAGATATCGACATGGATTTAATATGGCACCCCTGTCCCCCGCTTCGTCTATTGCGCTCATCGTTTGACAGAATTTATCGCTTGCAAATTTGTACCGATTTCATGTCTATTGGTGTTTACTCTGTGTATGCTTCAGTATATGATTGCATTCTGTTAGCGAATATCGTGCACAAACTAATCGTGCACAAAGCTAAACATGTAATTTTACAGTAAATATTGATTGATAGATTATTCGGCCAGATAATAAAAAGCCTTGAAGAGATTGAAGTAATCGCTCAGAGTAAGTACTATATTTACAATAAATATTTTATTATCGTAATGTAATTCGTGACTGATTGCAAAATATTGTGCAAGAATTTGAATTTTGGGGTTACTCCAATTCCAATCGGTAGGCAATTGACGTAAGTTATCCCGAAAAGAGAGAAACCTAGATTGGGATTAGTACTGTCGACAGCAGATCAAATCTACGCTTCATCAATACGCCATGGATTGCAATAGTTTTGTGTATTCATGTGCTATCGACTGTACATGACATCAAATACTACGCCATCAATCTGTCTAGTCAAATAAAGTCATTCCAATTACCAAAGAAGTGAATGTTGACTCCTATGCGTTAATTTCCAGATGTCATCATTTATACCAATAACTTTGGTCGGCGACAATTTGGGTCTACGTCAGCGTCACCTCAATTCTCTGGTCGCACAAGCCTACCAACAGGGAGTGTCATTACAATCCATCCAATTCCTCACAGAACACTCGCCTATCGACAGACTCTTCAAGATAGACCTAGCGTCTAAATGCAGACACGAGGAATATATCATTCAGAACCTCAAAGATGAAGACATGTTATATGTAAGCAGAGCATTGAAAAGTACTTGGCTGCTTGAAACAGAATACACAAACCTTATTAACCCAAGACATTTAGAAGGTCAACTCTACCCAGAGATGACAACAACAGCGGTCCACAAAATGAAACATTGGTTAACATTAAACTTGAAAGATTCTAAAAGGTGTGAAGAGTTTTTTGAATACTATCAGGAAAAAGATTTCCATTTAGCGATAAAATTTCTTTATCACTGCTCCAAGGAATACATCGTGACCAAAGTAACGGGCATAGTAGAGAAATTAACACCGCGTTATTTGAAATTGCTTAGCGAGACCTGTCCGGAAGCAACTAAAATATTTTATGACAGTATTCATCAAGCCGATGAAACGGTATTATCAAATTATTCCAAACAAGATTCCAGATATTTCGGAAATTTAAAATATCTGCGGAAATCAGACCCTAACATATTTTTAGACATACTTGAAAAGTATTTTGATAAAGTTAATTTTGATACGATTGGACGCAATGGAACAAAATATGTTATGAAATATTATAAACATAGGTTTGTCAACAAGCCTGAAGTTTATACCACTTGGATATTAGATGGGAACACGTTGGCTCTATATCTTAACAAAGACGAAATCAAAGAAGTCATACTCAAAATTGCTAGCGCCAAATATCTCGATTGGATGATTTTATACTATCAGAGATATGAACCTCTGATAAAACGCTTACCATTTGAAGAGAGAGAAGAATTTAAAAAGCAAGTCTTTAAACACAAATCAATTGGACCATTAATAGAAGAATGGCCGTATGATCCGCCTTCCAGACCAGTAAGAAAATCATCTGTAGTGGTAAAATTCCAAGATAAAAATGAAGATACAACCGTATACAATATTTTGGGTGTAGGATATGACTGTAAACGATGCGATTTGATGTGGACGCGTAGTTTCAAAGACAAGGACATAACTCTCAGATCCCGGAGGCAAATAATCACAAATCTACAGAAACTTTTTGACCGCTATCGTTTCAACAGCTTCGACGAAACTTTTACAGAACTACAGCCCAAGATTACATTAGGAAGTTTAAAAGCTAGACAGGATATAATGCTAGTATTAGTGAGCAAGAGTGGCGGGCGTGCTACAAGCGTCGAGATACTGCTAAAGCTTTTGACTGAACAACATGAGAATGAAGCGGTACATATTCGGGCTGCCGTCGTTCGTAGTTTGGTAAAACGGTGTAACTCATGGCGATTGCCGCAACCCACATGGGATTTACTACTGCGATTCGGAAAAGACTTGGGTCTCGATGGCAAGCCGTCGGATGTACATTGTATTGAAGGTCTTCACGCAGTAGTGCTACGGAATTTAGTACTCGACCATCCATGCAATCCTGAAGTGTGGAACAGCTTTTTGAAAAATTTCTCGACTTTGATCCGATACGCGCTGACCAAGCCAGAACGACAAGTAGTTTTAAATAAACTGCCGCAATTGCTACTATCTGAGGCAGAAGCTGATCCTTCCAAGGTGTTACAGCTACATCATTTGCTATTAGACACACTTGATGCTTACAAAATACCGGCTGATAAATATACAGACTTAGTTGCTGCTATAATAGCTTCGAATGATAAGCCGCTCATGCTTCGCCTTTTTAAGGATCGCAACATTCGTAAAAAATATTTTGCGAAGTATTTCAGAATAATTCAAACGGATGCAACATATTTCAAGGCGTTGAAGCATGACACAGATATATTATCATCTGGAGAAGATTTCTTAGACTTACTAGAGTCCGGTAAAGTGAAACTTGGGCGATTCCTGCGAGCACTTTCAATCTATTTCGGTGAGCCAAATGGTTTGGCGGAACAATATTTCCATGTTCTGGAGAAACATATCCTGGACTCTCCTGGAAAGAGTCTTGCCCGCCCTCTATCTTTACTAGCGGGAGTTAAATTGTTACCAATAATACAAAACCTAAATTCACAAGTAAACAAAATGAAGTACAAATATTTATCGGCTGCCTTAAAAGCCAACGCTCATTTGTCGAAACCACTAATCAACTTAGATGACATTGGGTACGAAACGATCAGTGTGAAAGCTATTGCTAATAGAGTATTTACATGCAGTGCAATGGACGCAGAAAGTTGTATTGCAAAGTTACTATCTTGCAAGAGAACACAAAAACTAGCGTTGGTGTTGTCAATGCGAATAGGGAAAGAACACAGTGTTTTTGCTTCTGTGGCTGCAACATCGCCTAAACTGGCTCTCAAAACAGCACTGTGGCACGCACAACGGGGACATAAGCTAGATGAACGCACCTGGGATATTATTTTACCATTGATAGCTCGTTTGGTCACCCAGAAGAATCTTGGGCATAAATTGCGTACGGCACTCGTTCAAGTTAGTACCGTTAGTATGGTACCAACGAACAAGAGATCCGAATTTTGCGCCACGGTTATCACTATTTATAAGAACATTCCAGGAGACGCTACGACAGCTTTGCTATATTATATAAAAATCAATCTTCCAGATTTTGATGAAAAGATTATAGAAACAATTATCAATGAATTCCTCGACGAAGAATTTATAGAGGAGAATGTATTGAAATGGAATGAAGATATATTCAAGAAACGTGCACTTCAATATGTGAGAATTATAGCAAAATATATGTTGCTCGGCAAGTGTGAGAGAACGCTGAATGACAGACTTGTTATTGGAAAACGATTTATCGATCGCATACAAGCACTTTGGATAAATGCAAAGAAATCTGATATCATGGAATACTTTAACAAATTCATATATTGTTTAAAAAATACCGAAATATTTTTCGACGCAGAGTATATTTCATGCGTACGGGTATTTGAATGTGTATTAAATAGTATGGAGAGCTTTTTATCTAAAGAATCATATTTCAGCAAATACATTGAGGTGCGTTTAACGATGCTATACTACATATCGGTTAGGGAATGCCTCGAGAATAATCCTGAATATTTTAAAGATTTGCCACAAAAAATTGAAGAAATCATCGAAGTTATCGGCATCGTTTTTGGGAAGAGGATGGGTGCTGAAATCTACGAAATGAAAGCTGCATATTTTGAATCTGTATTGGATATATACAGACGTGTACTTCCAGAGTATATGGATAAATATTTTAATAAATTCATAGTAGATAGAAAGCTACAACCGTGGTGGAATTTATTTGTTAAATCTATAATCACAGGTTGGTTGGATAGTGACCACAGTGTACGTTTTCTTGCAAAATATGTTGTTAATTATCACGTGTGTTCTTGTACTCAAATAGAAATTTTTGATATTTTGAAACAAGATCAGAGTCAAGAGGTTAGGTTCTTTTTGGATTCTGAATTTGATACTGATACTCCCGATTTCCCAAATTATGTGATGATTTGACTACTTAGGTGCAATTTAGCGAGTTTACCAAACTGTCTACGCGATATAGGGTTTTTCATGAGAAATTCTTAACTTGAGACAGTTATTTATATTACAATAAATAAATGTTTATAAAAAGACTGTTGTTTTCATTTTAAATATATTTCCATACTTCTCTGAAGGGACGAATGCTGTTATTCATAAAACTAGTTAAACCTCACTTCCTTTAAATCGTGTTGCTATCCCTTTCACACTTCGTTAAAAAAGGTTAAGATAGAAAGGGACAGGGTGGCTAAACGGTGGTGTAACTTTAAATCACGTTTATAAATAACAGCCGAAGGGAGCTTATCATCATCTTGAGCTCGAGCCATGATCCACCAATGGTACATATGCCTTAGAATTCTTTTTTCTTCGACATGCCGCATTCTCACGGTGTTTTCCTTCACCGTTTTAAGAGCATTCGGAAAATGTTCTTACGTAAGTTTTTCTTACTAAAAAGAAAACAGGAAAACCCATTGGTAGGTACGGTCTAACACAGACAAAAGTGTAGGTCTACCTACAGGAGTTTTTAGGGTCGAGATTTTACCAAAAAGTACTGGACAGATTTTTGGAAAATTATTTTCAATTACGTAGTGTGTACCTCTAAACTATCTACTAGTAAAATATTTTTTTTATAATCGGTCACATAGTTCTTGAGAAAATCTCAACCTTATTGCGGGCCCCTGTCTACTCATCTGTCTTCGTATAGGATATTATTATGCTGGCTTTCTACAACCACCGTTTTCCGGGTACTTTGTTCGGGTTGTAAAGTCAGTAAGTCGTCATTAAAGGAAAAATCGTAACGATGCGTTCCGTTTTATCAAATATGTTGATCCATACTCTAAATTTTATATAAGTTTTCTACTATAGGTACCTACATAGGATTACCTGACGCTAGGCCCTTAGTGTTAAGTTTAGTCGGTATTCCGCCCCTTCATGGCGGCTAGCCCGACATAATCAACACGCTCCCCCGGGCGTGGTGGTAGTATGTAAACGTGTTTTACCTGGTACAAAAAAGGCCATTAGTGTTGCTATGTTGACCACAGGTGGAGACAGTGGGCACGGTGTACATGCTGGTGTCCGGGGCTCCGGAACGCAGGAGAGCTCACGCTGCTTCCGCCGCCAGCGCAGCCCTGGCCATTTGCCGAGCGCTGCCCATGCTCACCATTGGTAAGAAAACTTGCAACTACAAGGTAATATCACACATACCGCCGCCGCAGTATGGTGTGATCACCGCATCTCTTTAATACGGCACCCCCGTCCCCCGCTTCGTCTCTATGCGCTCATCGTTGACAGAATTTTTCGTCTGCAAATGACAATGCCAGATTCTGTCCCACCAACCGCAAGTTGTACAAGATAACGAATAAATGTAAAAGTATCTCCGTTTTTTATTAAAATTATTGGTTTAAATTCAAGTTATGTACAAGTTGCGAGTCGAAAAAAACAGCTTAATTAAGAATTCAGAAAATAGTAAGAAATCAAAGCGAATTATTCATTGTTTTTGTTATTCTTCTATAGGAGTTGCGAGAGTAGTAGAAAATGATACTGATTATAATTTTGCAATATGAAACCTGTAATAAGTCCCCAACAAAATGATAGGTACAGCTTAAATGGTCACGTAGTTTTGTAGGTGGGGCAAAGCTCCATTGAAATGTGGCAATGTCTTTTGTACCGATTTCATGTCTATTGGGTAAGTGGTATATGCCACCTAAGTACTTATTTGCTATGAACCTCCTTACAGGCGTGCATTCCGGTCCGTGCGTGGCGGGCGTGCTGGGCTTGAAGCTGCCCCGGTATTGCCTCGTCGGAGACACAGTCAACACCGCCAGTAGAATGCAGACCACATCAGAGGTATTACCTATTCTTTCCATTCTAACTACGTCATCATTGTCTCTGTGGCCCCGCGCTGTGGCCTCGCTACAGCACATGCTGAGCTGGTCTTTTTTGACGTTACATGCCGCACCATATACTGTCTCTAAGTGTTTAGGGGCCATCCATAAATTACGTCACATGTTATGGGGGAGGGGTCCTGAATTTCGTGACATCACATTTCAAAATCTATTATAATCTAAGTGAAACACGAACTTTGATCTATAAACGAAAAACTCAAAAACATTTACAACTGTATCTATACAGGATGGAGTATATTTGCTCGAAACACGGTATAAAAGATGGCAGTTATAAACATTGTACGTATACATGTTTCGCTAAATGTTTGGCATGCAACACTAGGGGGGGGGTCTCAAAAATGTGACCAGCTGTGACAAGGACGGGGGAGGGGTAAAAAAATGATGAAATTCGTGTGACGTAATTTATGGATGGCCCGTTATTGTATTAGTGTTTTTGTGTTTCGCTTATTTATTCACTGTATGTTAGTATTTTATTGTAGCGTCAAATAAATGCATTTTTCTTTCTTTCTTTTCTTTTCTGTAAAATGATAAGCGTACACAGAGAAAATTGTACAGGAGTTTTTAATGTTGAGATTTTCTCAAAAACTACTCGACCTATTGCAAAAATTCTTTCACTGTTTGATAGATAAAAGTTAAAGCTATGTAACTGTAAAAGAATTATTAAATTCGGTCCAGTAGTTTTTGAGAAAATCACAACCTTATTAAGGCCCCCTGTATGCTTATCTCTGTCTTTGACTGTACCTAAGTACTTTGAGAAATCGGTTAAGTACCTAAGGTATTCCTGAAATGCTTCTAATTAGTAGGCAACAGCTGGATTTATGATTCTGGCGTGTCGCACGCTAAAAATCGTCACTGGAGACGTCACTCTCACGCGATTGCATTTAGGTTTTGAATTAGATTCGGCGACCAAGACATAATCACACCTGCATTTTGAGTCATCATCATATTTATATTGCCCCACTGCTCGGGCACAGACCTTCCCTTACATCGAGGGAGCTCGGGCCATGATCCGCCACGTTGGCCCAGTGCGGATTGGCGGATTTCACATGCTTTAGAATTTTTTTTCTTCTTCTGGGGCATGCAGGTTTTATCACGATGTTTTCCTTCACCGTTTTGAGAGCACTCGGTAAATGTACGTAAGTTTTTCCGTCGAAAAACCGAGGATAACTTATTGGTACATGGCTGCCCTGGCTGGGAATCGAACCTGGGACCTCTGTATCGCAAGTCCATTGACCTAACCACTGCACCACTGAGCTCTCATGCATCTGCATCTTGAGTACTTACCTCAAATATCGTGCCACTTAGACACCTACTTCAATAAAGGTTTTGTATTTTGTAGTGGTATTAGTCGTATTTACATATTTCAGCCTGGACGAATCCAAATATCGGCTAAGACAGCGGCGGACCTCCCAGCGGGCAGATTCAGGCTTCGGCAGCGAGGACTCATTAAAGTCAAGGTGAGCATTGAAGTCTATGGACGAGATTCATAGACAATCTTCCTCTCTGCCTACCGCTATGGAAAACGGGCGTTTAAATTACATACCAAGCCCAAATCAAGTGTCTTATTTTGTAAACAAAAACCACTAATATTTTAAGCTTTTCTATGATTGCATAGATGTTTTCACATTATTAGATCGAATCACTATTTTCACAATGATGACAGGTTCAATCAATCAGTACCTACCGTGTTACATCACAACAGGTAAATATACGATCATATTTGTTTACAAATCAAGACACTTGATTTGGGCTTCGCTGTACTTAGGTACCTACTTCTTTTTCATTGGCGAAAAACAGATTGTTTTAATAACTTTGATTCTCAATATCGCTCAGGTTTCGAGTTGTAGATATTAGATTCTATTGATACATTTTCCAGGGCAAAGGCATGATGGAGACCTTCTGGCTAGAAGGCGAGCTGGAAGAGGATGATCAAGACGAAGCGTTGCAGCTATTTTCAGCTCTTTGCGGAGACAATTAGGATTTAGGGCCACGGAACATAGGATGCTAATTATGTAGGTACAGTCGAAGACAGAGATAAGTATACTGGGGGCCTCAATAAGGTTGAAAGCCCAAATTTTCTCAAAAACTACTGGACCGAATTTAATAATTGTTTTAGAGTTACATAGTTTTTACTTTTATCTATCAAACAGTGAAATAATATTTGCAATAGGTCCAGTAGTTTTTGAGAAAATCTCTACCTTAAAAACTCTCCTGTACACCTTTCTCTGTGTTCCACTGTACCTACTCTAGTGATAAAACTGTTAAGTCATAGAGTAATTTGTATACTAGGTACGTTAAGAATAAGAGACACACTAGCGTCATTCTAACGTCGACGTCTTGTCAGCGCCCGCGCAGCGTCGACGCGACGCTTGCGCGGCGGCGCCGTCGCGCCAATAACGATGTCTTTCGAGCGTTGTCGGCCAAGGAAATGAAAATGTTAACGACGATAACGCTGCCGTTGGCGTGGCGCCGCCACGCAAGCGTCGCGATGACGCTCGAAAGACGCTACAGGTCTCGAAGGAAACTTGATGACGGATACTTCATACAGATTGGCGCCACAGACCACTTACCCCATAGACCTGTAACAGGAGGGCGCCCATGTCTGCCCGCACATGAGCGCAAAATTGTTTCGCGACACGTCTAACCTAGAGATATTATCGACATGGACATAATTTTTCGCGTGCAAAAGACATTGCCACATTTCAATGGAGCTTTGCCCCACCTACAAAACTACGTGATCATTTAAGCTGTACCTATAATTTTGTTGGGGACTTATTACAGGTTTCATATTGCATAATCATAATCAGTATCATTTTCTACTACTCTCGCAACTCCTATAGAAGAATAACAAAAACAATGAATAAATCGCTTTGATTTCTTACTATTTTCTGATTTCTTAATAAAGCTGTTTTTTTCGAATCGCAACTTGTACACAACTTTATTTAAAACCAATAATTTTAATAAAAAAACGGAGATATTTTTAAATTTATTCGTTATCTTGTACAACTTGCGGTTGATGGTGGGGCAGAATCTGGCATGGTCATTTGTACCGATTTCATGTACATTGGGTAAGTGGTCTGTGATTGGCGCATACTAATAATACTTGGTCTCTCCTCTCCTCTAAGTATTTATAAAACTCAACATCTGTATGTTGGCTTATTATAAGTAATTAGTAATTACTAACTAAAACCGATTGCTCCTTTCGCTAGTCTGCTAAAAATTGCGATTGGTTCATTTGTATTCAGCGAAGTTGTAACTATAGGTACATTCGACAGCAGATCAATGGTAACACTTGCAGTACGATTTTAAGTCTTACGATGCAAATAACAAGAAATGTCAAAAGTAAAAAGTGTTACCATTGATCTGCTGTCGACTGTACAACCTCGGTCTGTGTAAAATTACCTGTTTCTACTGCTATTATACATAAACCAGTTAAACCTCACTTCCCTTAAATCGTGTTGCTAACCCTTTCATACTTCGATAAAAAAGGTAAGATAGAAAGGGACAAGGGGCCTAAACGGTGGCGTAACTTTAAATCACGTTTATGAATACGCCCCTACATGTTTAGTAGTTACTTAGCCTACGGACAACAGCAGATCAATGGTAACACTTGCAGTACGATTTTAAATCTTACGACGCAGATAATAAGAACCGTCCAAAGTGTTACCTACACTTGATCTGCTGTTAGCTATACTTAACTTTAATGAAATACAAGCTAAAGAAAGTTAATTAATGACTAAAGTTAAAAAAATACTAAAATGATGTAAGTAGTAAATAATGTTTTAATATCAACAGACGAATTAAATTCGTATTTATGTTTTAAATTAAGTTGTGTGTAGGTATCGCTGCATCATAATTAATTATAATTAAATAGCTACACTTAATATTATCGATTTCAATAGGTATAAAGTTATAACATAGAAATAATAAAATTCGCGAAGAGCTAAAAGTATACAAAAATTATAGCTAATTAAATTGATTTTTACATTACATAGTCTGCGCTCTAAGGCCGATTAATCTTTCTATTTTGAGCACGAGCGTAAGCTCGCTCTTAGAACTGTCAAAATTGTATAAAAACTGACAGTTGTAAAACAGAACTCAAATTCCACTCATACTCAGATCAGCTTAATCTAGTGGTGAAATAATTTTTACTTTGAACCTATGTATAGTTACTCTGATTTCAATTATGCTACACTGATTTCGCAATATATAAAACTGTACAAAATGAATGTCTACAAAGAGTTTTATTTTTAAAGTGCGTTTCTCTAATATAAACTATTAATTAAAAATATTGTGTTTGATGTAGCGTATAGTATTTGTATAAAAAATAATACAGTTTAAGACAAAGTTTCCACTATTTGCCCCTATATTATTACGCTAGCCAATCAGAGATCGAGGATCTGTCTTGAAATTAGCTGGCGTAAAAAACTGAGATGAAACATAAAAAGCTGTCATTCTGAATCTACCTTAAGGTCCATTCTACAATAAGTGGATCCACCAACCTTACAATGTTACGGTTGTGAAAAAGATCATATCTTATTAATTAATAGATTTTATTAGGAAACCTATGTACCAAAACTGTATCACGATATGCCAGACATAATTGCGAAAAGCTCTGCGATAGATCGCAATATTGCTCAAAACTGATCTATATCATATCACTAACGAGTATTTAGAATCTTGGAAGGTTTGATACATAAATGTTTTCTAGGAAAACCTATAATAGTAGTATATGGCCCTTAAGGTATGTAATAATGATTATTAATACCTATCTACGAATATGTGCTCTTTAAATATTATTATTTTACTTTTTAAACTTTCACGGTTTGTATACATATTAATTAGATAAAACGGGAATTACCGTGTTAAACATTTATTATTGATGTCTCGATATTTCGACAGCATTGCAGCCATCATGGTCTACTCGTGACCATGATGGCTGCAATGCTGTCGAAATATCGAATATCGAGACATCAATAATAAATATTTAACACGGTA
The DNA here is from genome assembly GCA_963506565.1 of Tachystola acroxantha. Taxonomy (NCBI): domain Eukaryota; kingdom Metazoa; phylum Arthropoda; class Insecta; order Lepidoptera; family Oecophoridae; genus Tachystola; species Tachystola acroxantha. Next base: position 3,046,584 of record OY735879.1, on the reverse strand, counting down.
ATTCCCGTTTTATCTAATTAATATTATTGTTTTGATAGATAATACAATTTATTTCTTATTCTTATGTTTAAAAGTTCATAGTTGGCACTAAAGTATACTAGGACGGTGATTATTTGTTTATAGATCTGAAAACTATATTACTTATATATATTTAACGTATAACTTTAAATTACATTACCTACTTCTTAATTATAAGTATCATTTAGAAACGGAAATAATATCAGAAATAGGTCTCCATAGTCATTAAATGTTGAAATGGTAGCGATTCTGGTTTATTTTCTCATTTAACTTGACAGGTCTAAAAACACTGGCGTCCTTTTTACTAAAGTGACGAAAGTAACAGCTCTTACATAGGTACTTTTATTCACGTAAAATGAACATAGTTTCAAGTAACAAGTGACTTATACAGGGTGTAACGTAAAGGGTATATGAAGCCGAAGGGAGCGTGTTCAGTATCGGTAACTGATCAACTTTTGTTCTACGACTTTTCGATTTTCATGAATTTTTTTTTTACTTTTCATACATTTCGTCCCTGTCAGCTGATCTATTTGTATGAGACATGAATTTATTTTTATTTTTTATTCGAAAAGTCGTAGAACAAAAGTTTGTCCGTTACCGATACTGAACACCCTCCATTCCCTTTACGTTACACCCTGTATAAAAATAAAATAAAAAACAGAACTGCTTTATTGTATAAAATGTATCCTATGACATTCCTGTGATCAAAACGAATCTAACGACATCTCATAGGCACATAAAAGTAATCGTGTATGCTACATAAAAGGAAAAAAATACCCTCGAAAACCCTCCGCCTTTCGGCAGTTGGGTAAACAACGAAAACCAGAAACGCTACCTAAATCGACCTCTTAAAACAAATAATAGTTTCTATATCTAAGGCACTGGAATGAAAGATGTAACAAAATGTAATATAGTACAGTCGCAAGCACATCAAATGAAACAATTCAAGAATGAAACACTTTAGATTTTGTCCCGTTCTTATTATCTTCACCACAACGTCGAGATTCCAGTTTTGCGTGAGCTTGCTCTCACAACTGTCTATGGAATTTGATGTTTGTAAGAGCGACGAGTGACGCTAAACTTGCACTCAAAACTGTCTATGAATCTCGTCCTATGTGTTGAAGTTCAATAATTATTGTTACCATTAATGTGCCATTGAGTGTATAAAAAAGCACCAAAAACCTTAAATAAAATCTAAAAAAATAGTTAACAAATCATTTTCAACAACCAGGTCCACCAAGGCCACTGAGAGATACAGAGCCTAATCGTTGCGTTACCAGTATAAGCTGATCCAGCCAAAGTCAAAGTTTAGACGACGACGTGCCTAGAATTAGGTAGATAATCATTTATTCTTAGATTCTTTAGAATATGAACTAATATTACTATTTTAAAAATAGTGTTTATCCTAATAAAGTCCAATGTCTTTATTGCAAGTTGCGTACATTTTTGCACGTCAACATTTTTTTAAAATTTATATTTACACCACTTTGCAAGGAAAAGGTGTTAATGCTGAGGAGAAAAAGTGGGAAAAAACATTCAGCAGCACATCCAAAGATAAATGTAATACTACGAGCATATCTATAGCAAACTTTTTAAAACTTTTTTTTTCGGGTTGAAAATCATCTATAGTATGACCGTCTAAATCAGTCTTCGCCTGCGCGGTACAGGGATGCGGGGGAAGGCGACAACGGTGCGGACGGCAGGCGCATTTCTGACCCCCCCCCCCCCCCCCCCCCCCCCAATAGTTTTATAAGCACCTACTAACAATTTATTATGGTCTTTGTTACTGTAATAAATTATTTTGTATTTATACTGGTAACGCAACTATTCGACTATTTGATCCAAAAATCCAAATATCTGCGGAATTGGGGGATTGCTTAAACCGAGGACGACTCGACGCGGCTTGTAGTAATTTCAAAAACATAAACCTCCTTCTTGTGGAGACGGGTAAAAATCTAAGCTGCGCCAGTCTTTCGTTGCAAGAATCTTGCCACAAGATTCATAATTTGCAAAGAATAATAAAATCAAAGTTGGTCCTCAAACCTTAGGATAAAGAATATCAAAATCGATTACGACGAAATATTAATACAGTTTTATGATGTGTCAGAAATGCGCATATTACAATATTTGATTTACTTAGAATTGCTACCAATTATAGAATAATGTTTCTAGAATACTTAGTTTAATTTTAATATCGATTATTCGAATAAGTACTTTGTTTAGAAATATGAAATGTATCAATATATAAACATTAAAAGTGGTGTATTCAGTCTTCTAAATTTTATGTGAAACTGATAAAACGATCTGAGACAAATTCTTTGTACCTGTATGTTAAGGCCTTTACTCAATTCTTCTCTTTCATACAAACTTTCAGCATACCTTTTAGTACGTTATCTCTTACGCACACAAATATAGACCCAGCTAAATGGAGAGCTTATATCGTCAAATGAATAATTTTGTGTCATAAATACGATTAAAAAATAAATTAATTAATGAATTAATCGGTTCAAAATGGAAAAATCCAAGCAAAATCGCGAAAAAGGAACAGACGTAAAACAAAAGTTGTTCAATTAACTATGAAGAACACCCTTCCACCTGTCTGTAAGTATGAAAATACCTTTAAAGATCCATGATTAACCAAAATGATCGAATTTTTTCATCGTTTGAATTCAGCCAAATTGTGTAAACAGATGTTTTAATTTAATTGTTTGTTACCCACTGTAACTGTGTCTGTACGAAAGAGAAAAATGGTTCAATCGCCTTAATAACCTACGAACTATTTTTATATTTCTCCCGATAACCAATACGAATATTTTATAGTAACTATCACAATCTAAAGTGTAGACTTATTGCTATACACATTACGCTTGAGTCTAAGGAATGTCGTCTTAGGGTCGAATTCCACTTGACCACCCGGCATCGCATTGCCCCGTAACCTCTAATTTCCCTACAGAGAGAAAATTGTTGCTCTAGAGAACGATGTTTCTATGCGATGAAGAGGGATATGGTTACGGAAAAATACGATGCCATGAGCGGTTTGATAGAGCCAAACCCATAACAGGCACGGAGAGCTATTATCCAGTACGCAGTTGTTACAGCAACGCACGTTGAAACCTGCCCCCTTACCTTGAAGTCTTATAGCAGTATTACTTCCATAATACTTTGTTACTTCGTACAATGACGACCTTAAAGTAAGCTCATTAAGGTCGTCATTGTACGAAGTAACAAAGTATTATGGAAGTAATACTGCTATAAGACTTCAAGGTAAGGGGGCAGATCGATATTTAGTTATCAAAATGAGCGTACTTGCAAATGCAATATTTATCAATATCGATGAGATGGCAACGAGATTGCGATAATGATTTCTGCGCCATCATTGGATGCTCCGTCCGTATTTAAATCTGTGACCGTCATTTATAGATAGTTTTGAGCGTGAGCTCGGTCTTATAAACGTCAAATTCCATAGAAGTTTACGCTAAGCAAGCTTACTCCTCAAAACTGTCTATGAATGTAGATAGACATTTTGACCGTGATCTTAGCGTGAACACGGTCTTCCAAATGTCAAATTCCATAGATTTCTGACAGAAGAGCGATATTGTTAGAAGAGCGATCTCACGATAAGCCCACGCTCAAAACTAGAAATCTCGGTCTGAGTCTTGGCGAGTCTACTTAAAGAGAGCTGTCACTTCCTCGATAGTCTTATTCTTAGTTTCAGGCAGTTTCAGGTACGTAAATATGAAGAATATAACCAGGAGTACGGTGAATGGAATGAACACGTAGCCACCGAGTGCGTCTCGTATGTAAATAAAGGTGAGACCGATTATGAAGTTAGCGAACCAGTTCACTAAAGCACCCACACTAACAGCTGCACTCCTGGCACCCTGACTGAACATTTCAGAGAGTATCATCCAGGGAATCGAACTGGGTCCCACACCGAAGAACGCGACGTACAGCAAAGTAAAGATAACAGCGAAAATACTCATCGTCGAGTTCCCTTCGTTAGTTAAAGCTACAGTCATGAGAATAGAGAAGAGGGCCATGCCTCCGAGACCGCCGAGTTGCAGAGTGCGCCTTCCCAAGCGGTCCATCAAAGGAATAGACACTAAAGCCATTATAAAGAGAATACTGCCCACACCTATCGACGCCAATCGAGCTGTCTCAATATCGAGGCCGGCGTCTTGGAAGATCGTTGAAGAGAAGTACAAGACAGCGTTAATGCCACCCCACTGCTGCGACAAATGCATGACGATGCCGATCAAAAGTGGTGTTCGCAAAGCCTTAATTCTAAACAGATCCAGTATAGTGAATTTTTCTTCCTGCTTCTCAGCGTGGTCCTCAATATGCATAGCATTGATTTCATCATCTACCTCGGTAGTCCCTCGAAGCTTAGTCAATGTTTCCCTTGTCTTTTGCTCGTCTCGCACGGAGAGCAGTAAATATCGCGGAGATTCCGGTGCAAACGGAAGCATGATACATTGAACGGCTGACGGAATAACGGCCAATCCCAGAAGCCAAGCCCATCCCTCATCACTCCCTAGTACCACGTCGATACCCAGAATCTGTGCACCGACCATACCAAACGCGACCGCCAATTGATTAACGGTGCCAAAAGCGCCTCGAAACTTTACAGGAGCTATTTCTGACACGTAAGTCGGTGAAGCCGTTGTTGCGAAGCCACAATTGATTCCAATGAGGAACCTACCGATGATGAGCATTTCGACGGATGTTGCGAGTTTGCTGAAGCCCATGAAAGCGGCACCGACGACTCCGAATGCTGCGTTTAGGAGGAGGGCGTTCTTGCGGCCATGTTTTTCTTGCAGCCAACTGGCTAGCGGGCATCCTATCATGCCTCCCACTGCGAAGATGCTTACGATAACACTGAAGAGAAGGCTCGGGGATGCGTTGTAGTTCTCGCTGATGAACTGCTCGATGAGGAGACGGGGTGAGTTGATAACGCCGGTGTTGAAGCCGAACTGCAGCATTCCCAGCACGGCTGCGCTCACCGCGTACAGCAGCGCACCAGTCGTTCCGCCGTCCGACATCGTAGGGCGTGGCAGCGGGTCTGAAATGAGGACAATGTGAGATTGTTAAAACCTTTCGATTATGAAACTGAGATTAGGATTAGAAAATAGTTGGTGTTGATGCTGATCGCAAACTGAAGTGGCAGTCAGTGGGCTGACCACATCTGTCGTAGAGCCGACAACCGAGTGTCATGCCTTGGGAAAGGCCAATGTCCAGCAGTGGACTTACACGGACTGATGATGATTATTGATTATCGTATCAAACTCCTGATTTAGGTCCACAATAGATGTAAGATAAAAAAATGCGAATTAACACTCTAGGCCCTTTGACAAAAGGTATAAAAGTAATGGCGTATGGTCACCGAGTCGTTAGATGATTGACGAACAAACATCAATATATCCAAATTCTCGCATTGATATTATTAATGAGATTCAGATACAAATTGTGCCCTATCCTATCAGTCACGTCACGTTTATTAAACTAGACCGCTATCTAATCTTAATCTTGGGCTAATTATCGTAACCTTTACTAGCATATAGGATGCTAATAAGTTTTTCAATCGAATTTAAGATTGGTTTCGCCAGTTGCCTTCTTAATGCAAATCTTGAGTTACTTATACGTTACTCGTATCATTGTTGGAACAACGTTGGCTACAAAAAAAGTTTTTAATTCTTCAGTACCTACCTGTCCTACAGCAAATGCAAACAAAAGTCTTTTGAAACGATACTCAATTAACTACACTTTATATAACCAAATGAATAATATATTAACAAACAAAACCGACCAATTCTTCGGCTTGAGTCAGCCTTGGTAAGTTTGCAGAAAAATGAATAATAGGTACCGACTTAAGTATTACTTGTATGCTATTTGTCGATCTTTACTTAAATTATCGATACAAAAGGACTGGTAAATCTATGTAAAATGACTGTCTTATTTATTTCATTGAAGCTGTTCATAGTTTAATAATCATTATGCAACCGGGATGCTGATTCCTTTGATATTTATAATTTAAGGCTTTCGTATGCGCCTATTTTCAGTTTTTCTACGAAGGCTATGGCACTAACTACTAAAATTAAACGTCTGGAAAAAATATATACAGTAATCTTGGGGTGTATATTTAGAGACTAATGAATACCGATACACGATTGGACAAACTTCGCTCGATAGAAAAAATCGCAAACATACCCCTTCCATGTCTATTAAAATGAAAATTATATCTAAACCGAAATAGTTATGCATACAAAATATATATCAAAATGTAGGGTACTATAAATACGAGAGCTTGTTGTAAAAAAATCTGATTTTTGGTGTATTTTTATTTCCCTGCCAAAATTCATCCAAAATTCATAAAATTACGAATGTGGAGGCACTGCGCCGTGCTCTTCACTCCGCCACTTTCTGTCTCACTCTTGCTTTTGACAGCGCCTCAATTACCTACACCTATTATGAAAAGTAAGGTCACACACACCCCTCTTGAAAATAAAAGCTATAAATCAAATCGAATATTCTTAATGGTTCCAAATATTATCAAATTCGCGAATATGGAAATGGAGTAATCACTTACCGATGATCAAATAGCAACTACTTTGCAGTAGAATATCTCCGAAAAATAAATACTTGAAACGTACGCTTATCAGCTATTGAGATAAGAGATCGGATCTATAAAATATGATATGAACAATCTTTTACTGCTCTATATTATAAGACGTAAGGTAGACTTATCTGCCTGTTTGTACCACTATAACATTCTAAACAAAATGTAACATAATGTCCATTTTTCAAAAATATTGCCCAAAAATTTCTTACACAAGCAACATACCTAACTCGTAAGTACACAACCTGACTACCAAATCAAAATGTTATAAAGTAAAATCACGAACGCGGGAAACATTTAATTATTGTATTTAAAAAATACTTTATATTTTGATATCAGACTTAGAACGTTAAATTTTTTAGTACACACCAATGCAGATCAAGTGTAACACTGTTGGCTTTGGACCGTACTTATTATCTGCGTCGTAAGAATTGAAATCGTACTGCACGTGTTATTGATCTGCTGTTGTCCATACCTAAATGCAAAGGTAGAGCGATGAACTTCCTATAAGTATCGTAGATAACCGATATCGATTTTATAATTTAGTAGGTAATTAATTGGCTAATATTAGTATTTCTTTCATACAGTTATTAAAGAAAGATGATACGGGCGGTTTTCCGGGCTTTTGAATTTGTATAAAGGGTCGTTTTGTGTTGTGTAAAAAGTGAGTCAATGAATCAAATCAATGGCTTGTAGAGTAATTAATACTTTGTTAATAAATAAGTGTCCATGAACTCGTCATCGTCCCGGTACTCGTCAGGTACCCTCCCCCTCCTTGCGCGGTATTCCTCATTGCTGAGAGTCGTGCCTCTGGATCCTTATTTCTCTGATGATATTGCTTGCGCAATCTGTTCCTACCTTCGGCGACGTGATGAACATCGTAAAAACCGGTATCGAGATACCCTAAAAATATCCAATTCTCACAAAAACATGTTTAATATGCAGTAAAAAATAAATTATGATATGTACGAAACGGAAAGATTTTCTCAAGGACTCTTCGACCGATTGTAATAAAAAATTAACTAAGAATCAAGCTAAAACTTTTTGAGATAATCTCAACCGTAAGGACTCTCCCGCTAAAATGCTTGGCACAAAATGGATCCTGTTGGAACCGTAAAAAATCCTAACAGAATCGCTGGCTAGCCCGAAAGGATAAATGCCGTGTGTCCAGTCCATAGGTCCGACAAGGAACTTGTGGTACATGAATGACATTGAAAGGGGGGCGCTGTTCGCAACAAAAGGTGACGTTTTACGAGACAGCGGCGTTAGTTCCGATTTTTGCCACATGCCTAAAGACCCTTGTCGGTCTGTAAGTGTGAGGACGTGTAACAACAATAGAAAAGAATTATGGGTCAATACAAGATGATTGAAACAATACCCAGCATAAATAAGATGCCTCTAGACTACGTCTCTTGAGGTAAATGTGAGTAATAAAATAAATAATTACCAATAAATTATACACCGCAAGAAACGTGCATTCGACCGAGATATACCGTCCTCTATAACAACGTAACCACTAATAAATAATACATCATCCATCACACTCATGATCTAAACTAGGATTCCCTGTGCTCTGAATCCACAGACATACACAGAAAGGGTCACAAATCACAATCGGACCCAGTAAAAGTGGTTGTACCATCGAGCAAGCACCTTTCCGACCCGGAATCGAACCCAGGACACAGACAGCAAGATGCACTACGGACTAGACAATGAGGTCAACGATGAACTAACTTTAAATCGCGTTTATGGCTTCAGCCCTAATGTGGACCACGTTGAGACATAATTTAAATAAATTGTAAGCATTAATTTAAAACTATTTTTATTATTATCAAGATAAAACTGTCTGCTTTAAAGTAAGTTAGCTTTACGACAGCGCTACATTCTACAGCACGTCCAGTGCAACAAGCACTGTATTCGACGGTAATAAAATCTATATTGTAATGGTTTTATAGTTGTAAGCATTGACTATACAAAAAACACCTCAGCATGTCGAATTATCAATGGAACTGCGACTGTATTGCAGTTGATTTGCACAGACTATTGACAAACAAGGACAAAATGGCGATTGGAATTTTGAGTGTCTGGTATTACAAAGAGAGTATTTACCTGTTTACCAAAAATAACACATAGCGTTACCATAAAATTGTCTCAATAATATGTATTCTTTATCTGATCTATCTCAATCATCATCTTCAATTCTAATGTAATATCATCTCTATTTTTTGCTCTCTCATAACAGCTAATTGCTGTTATTCATAAACCTAGTTAAACCTCACATCCCTTAAATCGTGTTGCTATCCCTTTCACCCATCGGTAAAAAAAGTTTAAGTTAGAAAGGGACAGAGGGCCTAAACGGTGGCGTAACTTTAAATCACGTTTATGAATACGCGCTAACATCTATATAATTATCATCTCTATTTTCTGTTCTGCCTCTATCATGAGCTATATCTCTATCATATCTACCTATCATCTTTTCAAACTATAGTATTATGCTCTATAATTATTTATAAAACTCATCGTCTGTCGGGTCTCGGGTGTCTCTTCCTTTATGTTATAGGCTTATAGGTAATTGAAGAACCTCTAGAAGGGAAAGAGGTTTTAGTATTTATTTATTTATTTACATCATAAATCGTCCGACCACACCAAAACGAATGTGAGAATAAAATCGATACAAACAAGCCAAATAAAAGACTATCTGCCACTTTATTTTTCTTAAATCAAAGATTTAAAGAAAATAATCACTAAAATAACATTGAGAACCTAAGAATGATCGCAAGAAACAAGTTTAACGCCATTAAATAAAGCAACCCGCTATAGCTAAACTAGTTTCCAAAACAAAAGCCGTATTCTTACCAAATCGAAATTCAAAACACTGAAAATCCAATCTCAAAAGCACTGGGTACACAAAAATACACTACACAGCAACTTTTTTATATTTAAAAACGGACAGAACCGGTAAATGACCGACTACGGGCGAGAAGTGAAACGCACTGCCTTCGTTAAGGCCATTGAGACCGGCTCTAAGGCCGAGGACATACGTAATGTAATAACAGACGAAATTATTATAATATAACATAAAATTGAGCGCCAGTGTAATGAAGAATTGTTAGTAAACATGGTTTGAGGTATTCAACAAGTCAACGCCGAAATAACTGTTTATTAGAGTCAAAATCGTAACTCCTTATTGCAAGAATTTACATTTATACACCACTTTTGCAAGAAAAGGTGCCAACGCTGAGAGAAAAATAGCAAAAAACTTTCAGAATCACATCTTCACTTGAGAAATATAAGTTTTCGAAGTTCAATTTATATTCCTAGACCAAAGATATAGGTCTTATAGGTAATCATCATCAGTCTATTTATATTGCCCCACTGCTCGGGCACAGACCTTCCCTTACATCGAGGGAACTCGGGTCATAATCCACCACGCGGGCCCAGTGCGGGTTGGCGGATTTCACATGCCTTAGATTTTTTTTCTTCTACGGCATGCAGGTTTCATCACGATGTTTTCTTTCACCGTTTTAAGAGCACTCGGTAAATGTACGTAAGTTTTTCCGTCGAAAAAACCGAGGATAACTCATTGGCCTAGCTAGGAATCGAACCTGGGACCTCCATATTGCAAGTCCATTGACCCAACCACTGAGCCACCGAGCTCTCTATATAAGTAATCAATTAATCATAAATCTCGCTCGTAGACAAAATTATAAGGCTAACAAGACATAGTCGAGAATGCCGCATGGCATTAACTCCGCCTGTACATTATATTGTGTATGAAGAATAAATGAAATAGACTCGCAAAGTTTTGCCTTTTGCGTTTCATATGCAGACATTAATTTTGATAGAAAACCCTAATAGGCTCATTAGAAATTCACCCCCATAAGGAAGGAAACGTGCGTTCGCTTTGCGGTAAAACGTCGGCTGTCTCAAGTTCTCAACACTACTTGCTCATCAATGTAGGTAATACAAAACCAACGCAATAAACTATGTACATATACAACCCCGAACCGTATCAGTAAAGCAAAGAGGGGTTATTTAAGTTTCATGCCTATGTCTGTCTGTGTTATCGTAGCTACAGATTGGATAGTACGATTTGGAAGTGGTTTTTGGACGAATTTGCCGTGATATAAGTAAAGTAAGATTGTAACTAGTTGCTGCTTGGTAATTTCGTGTCCAAACCATAAACTATTCTCTATATTTGGTAGAACTCGGTATTAAAACGCATAGTTAAAACATATAACGGTAGATAACCCGCAATGGTGAAACGCAACGTGATTAATCTCACTGCACCGCCATGATTACAAATATTGCATCAAAATACAATAACAGTAACGTTACGTTTAAGATCAACAATACAGTCTGAGTTACAGACACGTTTTTCTCAAAAATCTATTAGACCGATTTTTACATTGATGATATTTAGAGAGAATTATGAGGGTTTATGCCATCTAGTCATACATACATTTCTACATGCAGTTCGTAATTATTATGAATCTCTATGTCCAAACCATAAAAGTACTAATAGTTGCATCGCAGCAGATGGAAGTTAATCGTCTCTGTCTACCCCTAAGGGAGTATAGGAAACATGCATTTATGTACCTACTCGTATGTATATACGATGTTTGAGAATATATGGTTAGTGGCGCCAAGAAACGCGATAGGCGTCTCAAGATCACTATAAGTAGGTATGTGGGAGATTCCACAAGTACGTGAGGGCAGGACTTATTATAGTATAGAGTGAATATACCCGGAGTAATCACACACATCAGGCCATTCCCTTTCATCGCACATATAAAAAATAATTCTTAGATCAAGACACTACTGTTTCGTAAGCTGGATGGTATTCAATAACTGAACAACAAAATGTGGACTTGGATTTTTCTAGTCCCTAGATGAATATGGAGAAAGATTCCAATATATATATATATATATTGGAATCTTTTGCAGCTGCAATGCTGTCGAAATATCAAGACATCAATAATAAATGTTTAACACTGTAATTCCCGTTTTATCTAATTAATATGTATACAAACCGTGAAAGTTTAAAAAGTGATTCCAATATAATTAAGACACTTCTGGAATGACAAAATCATTTATTAAAAACCTACCCTCTCATCTCTTCTCGTGTGATTTAGTGACCAAACCTATTGTTAGTTACTCAGGCCGACCGTAGACCTCTGACATGGTCTAACGACTGCTGCCAAGCGACAGCAACCGGGGCCAACTACTTAACTGGTTTTCAAAATGTCACTAGCGGTCACCCATCCAGGTACTGACGTAGCCCAACGTTGCTTAACTTGTACGTATCGTTTTCAACGTGTACTCGCAACTACGAGCCCCGCTGCGGTTATTGAAAACCGCTGCCAAGTGGATTTATATATCTGTCAGCATTGGAGAAGTAAATCGTTCGCTGACGCTGAACCTTTTGCTATTTTTCTCACGAACAAGTGGGTCACCGGCGGCATCGTTGGCATTTATTGGAATTTCGCGTCTTTCTCTATGGCCTTAGAGTCATTCAGATGGAGACGTTTAACGAGACAATTTTCGCACGACCGACATGGCAGGAGTATTCTTTGTCCTCAGGGTCTCTAAGCTCAAAGTTCCTTACAACCTTGAATGCAACGTTGAAATTTTTGCAAGGTTGTAAGGATGTTTTCGCTTAGATAATAGCAATCCAGGGATTCCGATCACGTACAGTCGAATACAGAGAAAAAAATACGTTTCATTAGTCATTACGGGAGTCTCATAAGTAATTACGGATGAAATTTTCTCAAAAACTACTAGACCAATTTTATTGTAAAAAATATTTCAATAGTAGATAGCTTAGGCCGACTAAAAGTTGTACTTGGGTACCTAATTGTACAAGAAAATCGATCGAGTACTTTTCGAGAAAATCTCAACCTTAATGACTTTCCTGTACACTTTTCTATGTGTTAGTAGACCGTACATTCTTTGCAACCTGTCTTATTTGCGCTTCAACTTTTTATTGAACTGCAAGAACACGTATAGGAATAGTTACAGAGGGTAGAGCATGGATAGTCATTGGCGCTTCTCTTCTAAATAATCTAAGATTCCGCCCGTATACGCTCGCCTTCGCTTCGCTTTATGCTTTATTGAAAGCACCTTAATTTGCTGCATTTCCATAATAAAAGCAATTTGAATAGCTGATCATAATTATTGTGGTGCAAACGGTTCTGCGAAATATAAATTTATAGCTACTGCCCGCGACTTCGTCTGCGCAGGATTATAAATTAAAGCCTATATGTTATTCTGATGTATGAGCTATATTATCGTAAAGTTTCATTAAAATCCATTCAGTAGATTTTGCGTGAAAGAACTACAAACATTCATCCACCCATCCTCAGATTCCCTGATCTCATCCATACAAATTTTCGCGTTTATAGTATTAGGATAAAATGCAGAGTAGAGTATTAGTTAAGTATTTTATTTATTCTATTCTAAGATGTAAAAGCTGACTTTTTACTTATTAAACTCTATGTTGGACTGTTTTAAAATTATACTACATTTTTAATAAAATCCCAAAATGTCCACTTTCCCAAATTCTCACTATCCCAAAATAACGACTTTTCCAATAACTCAAGTCTCCCCTCAACTTGCCTTTCCTTCTATTCTTCTACTCATCTAACGATTACATAAGCCCTCAAGTTAATTAGTTAATCACTTAACAAGGGCCCAGACCTTGGGGACTCGTAATGGCTAACAATTACAATACGAGTACAATTGTGTGTGCAGTATGCACAATACAGATTACATCTGTTTGAATGTAGGTTCTGTAGTTATGCCGTGTGCATCGTAAGATCGGAACAGTTTTGTTATCCTCGATGACTTTTAATTAATTAATTAAAGGCATGACAATCGGTAAGAGGGGACTCTTGAAAATAGCAGGAATGTGACGTTTCGAAAATTACTAGATTATTTCAGTATTATTGATAAAGTGATTGTTTTGTGTTTAATGTCACGTTAAATCAGAAAATTTTCACGAGCAAGTTGGCGTTTTCGAATAATTATATGCAATTTCGAGACAGATTCAAGAGTCCCACTATTACAGCCCAGGAGTGAAAGTAACTGCTGTTCGTCCAGGGTTTTTGAACAAGATGGTGCTGTCTTAATTTATTTTTAATATACCTAACAAAATAATAAATAAAATAAAAGTAGCCTTTATTCACTAGCAGTGGAGACATGAAAATAACCTGATGATGATTTGGGTTTCAAGGATGATCGTCTTATTTTAAAATATAATAATAGTAGGTTGTTAATATCATTAACAGACTAAGTAGACAGTAGTAGACGATCTACTGAATACAATATTAGTATGATAATAATATATATTGAGATTCAATGTAAATATTATTTCAGAGGTCTACAGTAGCCTGAATAGCTCTGGTTTTGTCACTGTGTATAAGCCACATGACAATAAGAAGTATGAGTTGTCATTGTAATTCTTTCCTTCTATGCTGTCTCACTTGTTAATCCAAAAAATAATATTTATAAATGTACCGACCTCCTTGGCCGGACATAATGCTGTTTACGTTTTATAAAAAAGAACTAATTGAGTTATATCATTCTGGTTGGCTTTTTGAAAATGGCGGGAAACGACGGTTGCGAAATTATTTAATAATTTTCAGTTTAATGTCTACAGTGGGTGTTTTGTGTTTAATATCACGTTAAATTAAACAGAAAATGTTCGCGAATGACAGTATGGTGAAGTTATTGAAGAATTCAAGCAGGATCTGAAGTTTGGCGCCATGGTCAAGATTCCCACTACGAGCTCGGGAGTGAACGTGACTGTCGAGCTGCTTCGTCCACAGTGATTGACGCTACGGCGTCTCCTGTGGATGAAGACAAGAAGACGCGGCTACCCAGGGTGATGACGCTACGGCGACTCCCCTGGAGGAAGATAGAAGACTATTATACAATGAATTTTCTGTAACATGACATTGGCAAATGACGAACTGTCGAGTCCATTAATAAAATAAATAATAAATCATTCTGGTTGTTTGCTTGCTTTCCAAATTAATAAATATTTTAACTTTTAAATTATTCTTTGTGGTACATCACTAACAAGCAACTGCATCATGATTTAAGAATCCAAACAGTCTGTGAGGAGATAACAGCAAGAGCCAAAACCTATGCAACCAGAACTGAGAACCGCCCAAACAGATTAGCAACTGGCCTAATGCGCAGTAGGAGAGTCTTCAGGAGATTGAAGAGGAAAGCTCCACAAGATTTATTGCGAAACTCAACAGCGGACTAGTCACTGGACTCGTACCGCGCAAGCCAAAGGATAAATTCATAAAGTGCAGCTGAATGTCCCTGTGACAGATTGCGGCAAGAAAAGAAGCCAAAAAAAAAAATATTCTTTATAAGTATAATATCATTTTAAGTAGCCAAACTGGTGAACCCGACGTGATTTGAACATGCAACCTTCTGACAACTTTTATATTTGACCAAAAAAAAAATGTAGAACATACAATAAAGTTATCTGCTTAATAAATAATAATGTCTTCTAACAAATTCAAAATCCACGACATCTACGTAATACTTAATATTAAAATTATTTTCCTTAAGCAAGAAGCTTCGTATTCACGGATATTGAATAATTAACAAACTGATATCACTCCTTATTAACATAGGTGAAAAACAGAATAACAAACCTCGTTTACGCAGCAGTGTAGATGTGTTGTCACTTGGCATGGTAACTTAATACAAGGTTATTAAGCGAGAGACACTATACTAAACTCTGTATCGATTCCAGAATGTCGAACTCTAAAAATCGTCACTAAGTGACATGTCCCGCTCACTCGGACGAATAACTGTGACCGTTTAGGACTTGGAAATGAAAGAATCACAACTTATGACTTTAGAACACCAGTTGAGCATATAAGCGATATAAACCGGTCTAAATACGACTGAATACTACTGAAACCTACTTACAAGTGTCTAGGAAGTAAAGACGTTAAGTAAATATAACTATATCATAACTTTGACCATTTAAATCAATTGCAAAATCACATTGACACATAAATAGGGTGTAGAATTGAATATAGTATTGGTATGAAAGAGTACGCTGAATATTGGAATGAGTTACATTCTCTTTAAATAGGTAATAATATAATTTCAATAAAAGGCAGGTATTTATTTCACTAATGGATTAAATAGGTATGGAAGGTCTATTACTTGTTACGACATAGTGTAGTGGACATGTGAAATAGGAGGAAATGATAATTTAGAAAGTATAGAAAGACTTAACTTGCTTGCGGCAGAAAATCGAAAAATTAAACAAAATAACTTACCAGACACCAGAAATCACGGCAGTAAGCACCAAGGAACTCATGCTTCTAAAAAAAATATTAAATATGGTCCTTAATTATTTCAATTTACGGTTTGTTATTTTATAAAACTAAAAGAATTATTAAAAATTATTTTAAAATATACACCTTGCCCAATACCGATTTAATTTTGTACGATATAGAAAACTTATATCTTTAATCTGTGGCTACTACGCGAGCGAAGATGGAGCGAAGCAGCGAGCGAACACATACACAACACATACACAACCTTTCAACTTTTCAACATCCATCACTATAATAATAAGCGTCCATAATTATATTGGACACTTTATTCTATAGCATTACGAGCTAGATTACAATGACATACTGTGAATGATGTGCTGGCCAGTGGCCACTGTACTGTACATGAATTATGTATGTGTGCGTGTGCGTATGTTTGACATAATCGTTTAGAAACATTGCATAGTATTTTTCAATTCACAATAATTTACCATACACACCTTTTCCACTATTTGGGAGAAATTTCATTTATTTTATTATTATTGTGGTTAAGCTCAATAAATAATTTCTCTAAGTTAATTTCATATTTATATTTAACTTAACATCGCTTACATATTCTTGATTGGAAGTCTGGGAACTCGAACGAATCATATTCAGTTTCTGAACGTATGTACAGTAAGCAACCAGTATTATGCTTTTTAACTAAGTTTTCACAAAATATTTTAAACTCTAATGAAATATTTAATAAAGCATAAAATAACGCAAGATGCAATTGTAGCTGTCATTATTTCTACAGACTACAGTGATTTTTTTTATTTTCCTTCCACAAATCAACAGCTGATTTCAAGTTTTTTGTTTGTTGCGCAATTTAATAAATAATCAACACACCGCAGCCGCAAAAACCGTATTTCCACCTGTGTAAGTACCCAAACTACTCAAGTTCGATTCACAATGGCCGGTGAAAACTTCATGGACAAATTCCGAATGTTTTTCGGTCTACGACCGCAGCCACCGAGGAACGACTTTCGGAACCCTATTTGGGGTTCTGATGACGACGACGATGGAGACGAGCTGTACACTCGGCAGCAGAACATGGAGGTGTACAGCGACATGGAGATACACCGCGAAATAACCAAACACATGCATGACATACTCAAATCTTTCGGAGGTATGTTCGGCGACATGAAATCGTTCTTCCAAGACGATAATTTCGACTTCACTACAGCCGATGTTCCACCGGATTCGGAGAATATTAACAGCAACTCCATTAGAGACTACTACTTGAAACCAGGCTACCACAATAAATCTGATGATTGTAAGGATATTGATTTGGATGGCAAAATTTCCTCTCAAGAAATATCGGGGTTGCTGAACAAGAAGAATGATAAAGACAGGTCGCTGACCCCTTTCGATGGCAGCCTTGTTCCTGGTCGATCGTTTTGCAAAACTATAATTACCACTAGTGTGACTAAAGCGGATGGTACGGTGGAGACTCGGAGGATCATCAAAAATGGCAATGAGGTTGTCGAGGAAACCACGACTTCTGAACCGGATGCAAGAGGAAACAATCCAGGTTCGAATGTTATTTCTACCAGCATTATATTGCCAGACCTGGCATCATTGTTTAAAAACTTTTACTAAAACATGCTCTGTAATTATGACTTTATCTTTGACTATTTAGTGAGAACTTTGAAAGCAAATATTGGAGTTTTAAGAATTTAATTAGGTATGGTGAAACAGAAATAGGTGTACAGGAGAGTTTTTAAGGTTGAGATTTCACTAATTTTGAGTTTGAGTTGAGATTTTTAAGATTGAGACTCAAAAACTACTTGACCTATTGCAAAAATTCTGTCATTGTTTGTTAGATAAAATTTAAAACTAGGTATGTAACTGTAAAAGGATGGTTAAATTCGGTCCAGTAGTATTTGAGAAAATCTTAACCTTATTGAGGCCCCTGTAACTTATCTCTGTATTCGACTGTACTTGGGATAATATTTAGGCATTGGGTTCGATTCAGACTACTGACTCAGGAGATAGCTAAAGTAGATATAAAACTATTATCAGGTAGAAAAAATGCATCTTCTTTCTAAAATGCATGTCCCCATTATAAGAACATGTAATATTAATATAATATGTAGACCTATTTGTTATTCCAAATTTAAGTAAAAGTGTCGCTAATGCGGCACATTCTTTTTTCATTTTTTTTTTAGCAAAAAATGTTTTGAAAACATTTAAATTTAACATTTTAAATTTTCCTTAGGTGGAATCAGAGCTAAAATTTAGTGAAACCAAGAAACGAATTTTCAAGAGAGCTAATTTTTTCCTCATTAGATACGCTCAAAATCTCAGTTGTTTCAAAATCACTCAAGTATGTAATATAAGTACTAATAGCTCAATACAGTCTGGTAATTCCTGTCTAATATTAAAAAGTAATTATGTAGCAAAATAATGATAAATCATAGTTCTAGTAACCATTGTAATTCCACATTATGTACAAGGACATTGTAATTCCACAAGTCTTAAGACATTGAAATTATCACAAACTTAATGTTGATTGACTATTGTCAATAGTAGAAGACATGTATTTAATTTTTTTTAAATTGTACGTAATTGTACTTAGTACTGATTGTTTTAGAAACATAGATGTAAAGTTTATTTCGTAATAATAAATCACTGAAAAAAAATGCATGTATTGGCTTTTTACGTCAGTTTTAGGAGATTATAAAGGAAACCCCCATTTAAATTCAACATTTAATTTAATTCTTAATGAGTGCTATTTGAATAGAGAGCTTGTGAATAATTTACTTAAATTAAATAAATACAGAACACAAAATTCTGTGAACACTGTTAAGTTACCTGTTGCTTTGAGCGAGTTTTCATTGATCCGCTGTGGCGGTGGTGATGGTGATTTTTCTAATGTGGACATATTTTGTGAATCTATTTTAAGGCTAAGTTAAATTCTCATTAGTTTGTTAAGTAGGTAATTTACATGGGGAGGAATTTAGTTCTTATAACTGTATTTAAAACATGTTAAGGACTTGGACCTCCCATTTAGCATGACGAAGACCTATTTTTATTAGACTACAAAATAGGTACCAGTAAAACAAGAAAGTATACAGTCTTATTATGATTTTTTCCCAAAACTTCCACTTGACCGATTGGTAAAATAATTTTTAAAATGCTCCTTACTTTCATGAGGTCCCTGTATATTTTTTTCTTTTGTTATTTCTCTGTTTTCGAGGGGACAGTAGTGCAGTTGTTAACAAACAGCGTTTACACTAATTCAGGTTCACCAAGTATATACAGCCAAGAGCACATAAACTTCGAACTTTGTACAGAGGAAAATATATAGGAGAGTCAGATGTTCCCATGAACTGCTTGACCGATTGTAAAAATAGTTTCCGGTTAGGTTTCTTTTTATCTATTAGTAATATTGGTAATTGTAAAGAATTTTAAATATCAGTCCTTTAGAGATAATATCAACCTTAAAGTCTCACCAGTATACTTTCATCTGTGTTAAACCTGTGTACAGTGCTCGAAACGTAAGCTGAGGTTTGCATTTGTGAGTGATAGCGGTAGCAAAAGTGAACATCATGCTTGCTACCGCTGTCACTCTTGCTGGACTTCACCCGGTGAAGTGCGGCAAGAGCGGGGCATGATCACACGGCCCGCTTTCTCACAGGCCAGGCTGCGACAGGCGCCGCGACTTTGGAATTCGGATCGGACGGGCGCCAACAGGTCACATCGGATACACTGTTCGCCTGTCGGCCTGCCCTGGCGCGGTCTGGCCTGTTAGAAAGCGGGCCGTAGGATCCCAGCTTTACCGGGCCGTGTATAAACTCACGCACTCACACAAAAGCAAACCTCAGTTTATGCCACGCGCACTGTATGCGTTCCCAAGTTCTTCAAGTGTGCTCTCGTTGTAGGTATGCTAAGTTTATTGGCAGTAGCAGGCGTCCTTAGTGTTACTGCGTATCCAGGTCATGTACCGGTTGACCCTGGTGTACACCCCCGGGCGGTCAGGCCGAGCGCAGCCCTCGCCCCAGGACACGATACCTGCAAAACAAAATGTTGATGTACACACTTTTCTATATTATTTCAATAGTAAATGCCAGTTCATTCTTGCATTGAAGATGTAGTTTGTATACTTCGGGACACACTGGCACCGACCGGCAGGACGTTCTATTTCCTGGCCTTTCATATGATAAAGTAGTTAAAAGATACAGACGAAGAAAAACGAACCTAACCTAATTCAAATATTAGTGCTTTTAATACATTACTACGAAAAGAACAGGGGTAGTAGGCGATGTCATTTGCCAAGGTCATCCACAGAGAGATGGCCCTTAAACTAATATATAAGTAGGAAAGTTTGGACAATATTACGGAAACAATCAAGTATCTACACCTATTTTGGATTGAATCGAATTGACATCGACTTCTGGGAAAGAGGTGTTCATAGTGATTCATGGGTGTACTTACCAACTTCCTGGAACTGCGCATTGGTCGCATTCAGTATGTGCAGTGGTCCCCCGGAGTCTCCCTGGCAGGCGTCGCGGCCGCCCTCCGGCTCGCCCGCGCACAGCATGTTGTCCGTGATGCGGTTCTTGTAGCCGGTCTGCCGGCACTCTGCGTTGGATATTATTGGCACGTACACCTGAAATTCACGGTAATATGAGTGAAATACAAGGCTTTACAGAAGTGGTCTGCACTAGGGTAAGTGCGTATATTTGCGTCTTAATTGGCAAATGTCTCCCGCCTCTTCTGTCACTGATCCCTGTCCTGAGCCTCCTCCATCCATCTCTGTATTTAGTTGAGATCGTCTCTTCACCTATTCGGGGTCTGCCCCAACGTTGACGGCCGATTCTGATTATGTGACAATCATTAATTAAGAAGTTGTGATTTCGGTAATTCCACTCTAGGCTGTCTACGTCTAAATTCCTAATCATCTAATTCCTGAATGTCTTAATCAGTCGGCAGCCGGGTACTTAAATATATGTGGCCCGCTAACGACATGTCCAGAATATGGTGCGGTTATGACGTGGCCTAAATCTAAACCTAAATCAAAGTACCTACTTCTTGCAACGCATTAGAAACAGAGCCGCCCTCCTCAGTGGTACCCCAGCCGGTGACCACGCCGCTGAAGTTGCTGTAGGAGAGTCCATGGCTTGGCAGACAGACGGGGCGGAGCCCTGAATCATTGTTGTCGCCTTGGGTTTCCCCAGATTCATCGCCTTCCTTGCGAACGCGTTTCAGAGCGTTGCTGAGGTCGATCTGGAAAGTTTATACAGTTTTTAAGGATCAGTAAAGATATTAAGTATTAATTACCACATATCATAGGTACTTGATACATGGTGTAAACTAATATTAATCTGGAGTGAGATTCAGCCCATGAAAGCCACATGCAAGAAGCGAATCTCTCCCTCCCGTCACACGGCGTGAAGAGCGAACCCGCGTCCTAACCTAACCCCGCAGCCTAACACCTAAATAAGCAGTGAGAATCGGTGAGGGACTCAATTGCAGAGACTCCCTTCCCCACAGTGATTTTCAGTCCTCATCGTCGAAAATACGCGCACCACCTGATGGTACTGATATATAAAACCCCTAATTAAGAAGCTTCCCTCACCCTTTGGTCCAACTTGAGCAGGGCAATATCGTTGTCATAGGTGCCAGGGTTGTACCGCAAATGGCGGATAATAGCTTCCACCTTCCTGTCCACCGTCTTCGTCTCATTGGCCACAGAACGGTCGTGCTCCAGGAAACGGACGGTGATCTTTTCTTTGCGGAACCTGCAAGAAATTTTCTTGTCAAATAAGCAGAAGGTGAGCGGGATCAGGTGGAAAGATATGTAATTAGTTATGAGGAAATTATGCTACATACGTCGGTGTGGGAAAATAAGTTTCTCTCGAGAAATAAATGTCGGGGGTTCTAAGGCCTCAAATAATATATCTTTCATCGCTGTTATTGTTGTTCCTCACGAATTCTGTTTGGAATTAAAGGGACAGAAACTCCCAAACTTTCCCAATAGGTCGTTGCATTATTTTTTACACGGCATGACTGAGTGTTAATTGGCGTCTTGCTCTTCTGACAAAAACGTCGTTGGTGTGAAGTTTTTGTGGCCTGTGTTTCTGTTTGGGTTATGTTCGACTTAGACACACTCGTGGCTGCAGTCTGTTCAGGGATCGGCACGACTGACGTCTTTTGACAGAGGCCAAGATCCACTTAGGGACACTAGGCCACCTAAATATACATTTGCTATTTCTGCTTCCCTCACCCAGCAGTGCAATGAGCAGCTGTAAGCACGTAGAGGTCATTCAGCAGCGAGCCGCCGCAGTAGAACCTTCCGTTGTACATCAGCACAGCCATCCAGGGAAACTCCAGTTCCTTGGTCTCGTAGCCCCCGACGATGCGTCTTCGCGTGCGCGCTATGCCGCATTCTGGAAGACAAGATATATTATGTTTAGGCACATTTATTTTCAGAAGTTCTGCTCTTCGTTTTCTGCACCCTCTTGAAACCTTAGCAGACCACTATTATTTTTCGGTCACATTTCTTTAAAAATAAAATAACAAGATCTTGGCTCTTGCATGCGAAAGAGAAATTTCAACAAAAAATTCCTAAGTATAATAGAGTTTAGTTCTTCTCTCCAGCATTTACAGTGACTGCCAAGTCTGCCAATAAATCAACATATAGGTTAGAAGTACTTACGACAGGCAGGACAATTTTCTGGTGGATCGTTAACCGGTCTCAAGGTGGTAGTGCTGGCTCCAATGAGGTTGTTGATCCATTCTATGAAGCCTTTCTCCTGCGGCTGCGGATGCTCCGTGGCAGTGGGAGTTGGAGGGTGGCAGCTGGACAGGGTCACCAGGCACGCTAGCAGGAGCCAGTTCATAGTGATGCTGGAATTGATGAAAGAAGTAGGAATAGGCTGGCAATGCAGAACAAACTTAAACTGAGACTGACGGTTGAACGACAGCTGTAGATACTTCGGTAATCGATCCTACCCGTAATAAAATACGTTTAAATAAATGCGACTTAGAAAAGGAAAAGATAAATAAAATTGGCAATTTAAATATTTATTTACTTATAGCATTTTAAAACTACGTACCCACGTTCACAGTTCTCAACAACTCTTACAGCGTAGAAAATAAAATTATTATCAATTCGCATTCAGTATCCTACATTACCTATATATCCTTGCAATAGGTCAAGAAGTTAAAAACTGTCCTGTACACTTTTCTCTGTGTTATACCGTACGCGTACCTATGCCATTGCGGATCGGGTTTACGCTGCTGCCTGATATACATTGTACAGTACATACCTCCCCGCAACTGTATGCCTATCAGCTTTCATACCATTTAATATCTGCCCAAACACTTCGTTGTCTTACAAAGTTGCAACTCCAAAGAATCAAGGACGCGACCTCGGAACCAGGTCAAAAAACTGTCCGATTCTGATACAAGTATTCGCAAAGTACCGCTACATCGATCACTCATCTCATCCGTATTAGCATACTTATCTGGCGCCAGCATGCTAAATTGACATAACGCGATTCTGATTGGCAATGTTGTAGCTAGAAGAAAACAGAGACGTTGCTAGCCACAGGGGCGCTAACTCCCTTGTAAGGCGGTATTTTATTATTAGGGGCGCTCGGCTCGAAACCAAATACGATTTTCACCTTTTTGATGTTGCATGCTAGATTCAAAGAAATTAGCATCAATCTTTTAATCTCGACTTCATTACATCTTTATTTATTTTGTCTAATCAATGGACCAAGTTCGGGTTAAATATTTGAGAACCGGGTTAGTTAACTCCCGGTTCAAATATTAACTATATTTATTAATTTTCAATATTAACCAGGTTCACATTTTGTTTAAGTTATCGTGTAATCCGCACTTGGCACGCACGTTTAACCGACCTTCCTCGATATAAGAGAAGTTCAGCTGTGCCCCAATAGTGGGAATATTTTTAGGTGGATGATGATGATGAAAATTCTTACGGTTTTATGAAAAATTTGAACTGTGGCACTGGTTAAGTTTAACCCAGGTGGGTTCTTAATCAAAGTGGTTGGTGCAAATGACCCTAACAATGATTATAATCGTTTCGCGATCTTTTATTTAGACCTCCGTACTGACAACTGTTTATTACTGTTTCCAATTGAAACAAACATCCCTATTGGTATGCGCAGCGCATTTGCTGGCGTGACTCCGGGTGCTCGATCTAGGCAGTAGAGAGTTGCTCGTTTTCCTGTTAGCCTGGTAGTTTAATCACTTTGACGGAAATGAAAGTGGTTTACTATAGGTACTAGGGTTCCACAGGGCCACATGACATCCTGTGCAAATAGCTAGGGCATAATGGTATTGAACGTTAGACAACTTCACGTCAATAGTAAAATTTAAAGTACCTACCTACCTACAACGCTATACAGTACAAACTTATGACGATCCAAAAATAATCAAGTAAAATACGGAGCCAGATGTCTAGGTAATTAAATTATTATAAATGCGAAAGGGTGTTGTTTTGTCTGTTACTCCAAACGACTCTGTACCTATATCTATACCAAATAGATATTAGTTAAGGCAGATAGCCTCCTCAAAGCTTCCTTCTATCTAGCTAACAAATTAGACAACATCCCGGTCACAATAAAATGTAGGTAGAATGTGTCTATTTTATACACACACTTGAATAAACAAAACTTTTGATAGAGATCACTGCCACAAATTATCACGTCATATTTAACATAACGGTTCCTCAAATTCGAATCTTTAATCACTCGTAGACAATGAATTAACCCAAAAGTTTAACAAAATTTACCATTATGAGGACGATGAGTACTTGTGAGGCTGTTTTTGAAGTTAATATTTTAAGGTATTGTTGATAGAGTCAAAGAGTCAGAGTATAAGAATGATTTTAAAATCTATTGAATATTGCAATATGTAGGTACATTTTAAAACTTGGTCAATGAATACGCAAAATAAGAGAAGATTATTCTATTATTTAGAAAGTAGGCACTTGTGTAGGAATAAGTTTAAGATTTAATACATAGAATTGTCCATAA
This sequence comes from Tachystola acroxantha, assembly GCA_963506565.1. Taxonomy (NCBI): domain Eukaryota; kingdom Metazoa; phylum Arthropoda; class Insecta; order Lepidoptera; family Oecophoridae; genus Tachystola; species Tachystola acroxantha. The sequence continues at coordinate 3,021,586 of OY735879.1, read as the reverse complement.
AATACTGTTTTGCTCTATTTTAATTATTAATAATTTTAAGGAAACTATGTTGTATGTGTATGTTTTCTTTGTTTTTAATTTACAGTAACTTTAATATTACGATAACAGTTATATCCTTTAGATAACAATTTATATGGGGTATCATCTCTAAGTTAAGTCGCCGTACCAAAGAGCATTCACTACAATTTAAAAAAAAACACTGTTTAAAACAAAAGAAAAACAAATGAATTAGACTCACACTGGCAGGCAAGGCGATCGCGGGAAGGATACAAATGGCGGCGACACTTCGCCAATCCGTGAACGAACTGCAGATTGGAGCCAGACAGAGAAAGACTATCTCCACTTTCACTCAACTGGACTGGCCATCTACCGCTACTTCGTCCTGTACTGGAAAATAGGCAGAAACGTGGTTCTTTGATATAATCTTAATTTAAATACGAGATTTTATTGCATATTTGCTATTATGCGACACGAAAATCTAAACGAATCTAATAGCGTGCCACGGAATGCACGTAGCGATAAAGGCTGCTCAAAATCAGTGGTTCGCGACTGTCATTGATCCACTGTTTAGCCAGTTATTATCCCTACGAGCCAAGAATAGTATCAACAGTATCGTACCCGCCTATCTTCCTTCAGAGAAGCAACTATGTAACCCTGGCCAATTCAAAATAGGACCTAACTTAGTCCAGTTTCGATCTTTCAAGAGTCGCACCTAAGTACATAGTATAAACTCAAGGGTGAACGAGGATTGTTCAGCTGCTTCGTTCAGGATTACAGTTTATTTAGACGAGTCTTTTGGAGAAAAAGAGAAAGATGTCGACGATGGACTACTGTTAGGTACTCTCTTAACTTGACACGAAGACAAAATTAAGTCCAATAATTAAACTAAAATAAATGATAAATACCGCTATACTTCGTCCTGGCACCGATAGATCAAAAATGCTCCACTGCCTTGCCCCGCAGTCAGTTATATCAGGCTATATCATAACCTAGATCAGTCGTCATAAATTCCTATAACGATACGTGGTAATTTCAGTCATTATACTAGCGGGTAATTGTATTTATTAGCATTACGAATTGCTTTCATGTGGGATCATACGTAGATCCATAATAGGTTTACCGACATGCGACTGTAAGGTGTAATGCCAAAATAAATACACGCCAATTGTCATGGTTTACAAATGCCGTTTGCCTATAAACCTTTTTGTTGCCCAGAAGAGATGGAGATATATAATGTATACCACCCGTCCGGGGGAGCGGGTGATTATATTGGACAACTAAAACTCCTGTGGTGTTCCGTCTCCGCCACCATGGACAGGACCACGGGTACACTTTCGAAGATTACCGTTTGTGGACAACCGCGTAATTTCACAAACGGATAACGGAGACCGCAAATAAATAAATTTCAATTTTTTCTACAATAAGTAGATCAAAGAAAAAATTGTAATTGATTTATATTCAAAATAATTTATCCGAGGGTATAAGTATATGTTGTCGCGGATGTATCGCAGTTCCCGTGGCTTGGAAACAATGGCACGAGGTGGAACACCCCAGGAAGTTTAGTCGGTATTCCGCCCCTTCAGGGCGGCGAACCCGACGTAATCATCACGCTCCGCCGGGCCTGGTGGTACATGGCAACATGTTTTACCTGGGACAAAAAAGGGTATAAGTATATGTAGAGCACGATATGAAGGTACAATCGAACACATTGCAGAGAAAGGTGTACAGGAGAACAGTACACTATACCTCGGTGGTTCAATATGACAGTTTATGAACCACCTAAAGATGTGTAAATAAACTGCTTCGCTTGCTTTCGGTAATATACAGGGTGATTGGAAATTCGATACATTCCTTGAAAGGGGTGATACTAGAGGTGGTTTGCAACAAATTAGGCCCTATCAACGAGGGGTCGAAAATGAGTGGTTTCTGAGTTACGATAGTTTTAATTTTATTTAGAAATTTTCTCCCATCCTTCCAAGAGGGCCGATTTTTTTTGAATGTTTTTAGGCAAAGTTTTTTTAAAAAGGTTTTAAATATTTTAAAGTAGTTTTTAATATGTTTCGTAGGTTTTTAGTTTTAATTATACTTTTATTAAGTTGTGTGTGAAATAAATTATTTTTAATATAAATAAATTACAATCTATACTATTCTCATTCTTGCATAGGTATATTTTATTGAAACAAATAATTCTAAAGGCCGCCTACAGATTTCAACACTGCAACATAAAACTTTCTAGTATGGCGTATTTTTCACTACGCCTGAGAGGTTATAAACTCTACATTTGTGAACACGGTGCGGCGGCATTACTTAATTTTCAGGCGCTACATTACTAAGGTCTCTACCCAAACGCTAATCAGCTTGAAAATATACGAAAGCTATTTTATTTACGAGAAAGGTTAATTTGTAGAATAGAAGTATTTCATTTATTAACTATAAACATAAGGAGTATTATGATGAAAGATCAAAAACTAAAGGCATATGGTATAAAAGTATTCAGTCTGAACCTCCTCATATACCCTGGTTTTCTGCAAGTAAAATAAGTAGACAGAATATAATTGCTGCACATAGATTGCGGTCCGGACATATTCCATCAAAATCTTTTGCATTCCTAATGCGCAAAGTTGAATCTCCCAACTGCGAAGATTGTGGGACCAAGGAGGACTTGCAACATATTTTGATGGAATGTGTCCGGTACGAGACTAAAAGAGAGCATGTTATTAATAGTTTAGGTTTATGCAAATTAGATATAGGTATATTCCACGGCATTTTAGCTGAGCCAACTTCAGGCCCAGCTAAAATGCTGTTCTCGGTCTTTTATAAAATTTAAGTTTATTTAGAATAGGTACGATGGGATTGGCATCGTCACTTTGTGTACAAAAATCCCTAAAAAATTATAGAATAAAAAAAAAAAAAAAAAAAACTATAAACCTTTCGGCTAACATACACCTTTCGTAATTATGGTATTAAAACCGAAAATTCATAATTTTTTATCAATAACCCTCTTTTTCTTGAGTTTTACAAACTTGTTCAAAGTAATATTTTAAAAATGAAGTGAAACTTGTTAAATCATAAAGGCTACATGGGAAATTTTCACTATTTACATATTTTTCGGCCTTCAAACTCTACTATAGAGCTACTACGCACAATAATATACAATGTAAGAAAAGTGGGTCATATGACATGGTCTGAGATAGCCATGCAGGCCCAATCAGGGCACGATTAGTAGGTCACTGGTGCATTTTCATTTATTCAGACAAATCCATAAATAAGATTGTGTAGGAACTACTACGGAAACTCGAACTCACTGATTTTTCGTTTGAACGTTCTGTAATGTGCTATTTTATTACTTAAGATTATGTTCAATGGTGATATAATAATAATAATAAAAGTTCTTTATTGAGCCGAAATACTTATGATATATAACCTAATACAATAGTGAGTACAGTAGCGGATTATCCTAAAGGCAAACTAGGCACGTGCATAGGGGCGCGAGGTCACAAAGGGGCGCGCACGGAAGGCGTATAGTAAACGAAAACCCAAAATAAAATAAAAAAATTATAATATAAAACTAGATTCGGACTCTGGTAAAACCTGCGTTTTCACGCCAGGCATTGCCACGAATTCGCTAATATTATGTCGTTTTCAGTGTTTTTGGTGAGTCTAAATCCACATTTAGAGCTTCCTAAGTGCGCCCCATTTACTTCATTACACCTACATCGCTAGATTCCATAACAGAAGTTGGTAAGATATAAAAACCGAGGGGCGCCAATGAGGTGCTAGCCTAGGGCGCTGTCAACATTTAATCCGCCTCTGAGTGAGTGTACTGCTAACAGTAATTTATACAACAGATCATAAGAGTGGTGAGGTTAGGCTATACAACTAGGTGTCGCTGCTGCTCCTACACTAGGAATCCTGTGTTGCAGGTAACATCAATCTATATAACTATAACAGTCATGAAACTAACTACTTGATTGACTTTTTGTAAGCTTATGTAATTGGTGTATGGCAATAACATATTGTCTTTTCTATTCTATGACACTTGAGCAAGGTTTGAATTTTCACTTTGTTTATTTTTTTCTTTAAACTCTCATGTCGTAGTTCTGTGAGAATGAGATTGAGGACAAAATCCAAAAATAAACTTAGTTGTATAACTGTTAGGCAGGCAGTGTTTTTAGAAGTAGGTAAAAGAATGTCGATTTTCCTTTTTTGTTCTAAGAAACTTTCATCGACTGTTCAAAATGCTAATAAAATCCGTTATGTCGTATTTTCATTAGTCTAGATAACATTTAATTAACACAGTTATAGTCTTCTAAATAAACCTCGGATAAAGGTTGTTTCTATCAAGCATGAGCTCGGGCCATAATGCACCACGCTGGCCCAATGCAGATTGGTGGATTACACATGCCTCCTCCTCCAGGTTTCCTCATGCCTCCTCCTCCAGGTTTCCTCATGATGCATGACCGTTCGAGAGTATACGGTGAATGTAGGTGAAATTTTTCTTCGGAAAAGAAACTCATTGACGGCTAACGACCAGGTATCCAACCTGGAACTCTGTCTCTGTCTGTCTGAAGGTCTGTGACCAACCACTACGCCATCGAGCTTTCGTTTCATATACTGGCTTGCTTGCTTACTTACATACTGACTTTGCTGGCTCACTAACTCGAAGTGAATCTTAATCCCAACGAAAAAACGCCAATCGTTCGTTTCATATGGACTAAAGAAAACACTGTAAGTCTCATTTTAGAATTAAAACTATAGTGAGCCATTACTACAAATTATTATATATAAACGGATATCACTCACTTATATTGTTAAAGTCGGCAATTAGAAAAAATCTCATTCGCAACTCGCCAGATCCCAGCACACGCGACACCGTAGTAGCACTCCGCATTATGCTGGAGAGGGCTCGCCGCTATCAGCATACGGGCTGGCACTCGCCTTGGCACACATGTCAGGATCTTCGACTGATTCATTGCTGCAGCCGTGAAACATGGCGGTTTCCACCACGCCTTCCGAATGACAAGGCCGTTACTGTTTGTCTATACTGTGACGTGTTATGGGCTTGTTGGAAAGTTACGTTTTACTTTGGAAAACTACTTACTGTAAATTACAATTATATCTACTATAAAATTCACAGGGGGCCTCAATAATTTTGAGATTTTCTCCTAAAGTACTGGACCGAATTTGGTAAGTTGCTAATTCTTTTACACTGATACTGATAGTTTGAATTTTTATTTATCTAACAGTGAACTATATTTTTAGAATAGGTAGTACAGGTGTACAGTACAGTATAGGTACCAAAAACAACCTGTACCTACCTATTGTACAGTCGAAGACAGAGATAAGTATACAGGGGGCCTCAATAAGGTTGAGATTTTCTTAACTACTGGACCGAATTTAATAATTCTTTTACTGTACATAGTTTTAACTTTTATCTATCAAACAGTGAAAGAATTATTGCAATAGGTCAAGTAGTTTTTGAGATAAGTTCAACCTTAAAAACTCTCCTGTACACCTTTCTCTGTATTCCACCGTACATGCAGGTGACCCACGGGAAATTATTTCTTCCCGTGGTTCACCTAGGTGTACCACGGGAAGTTTTTCTTCCCGTGGTCCACCATAATAAGTGTTGATGATTTAAATGAAACTAACATAAATAAATTCTGTAATTTTGTTCGATGAGACAACTGTAGGAGAGTCATTTCAGGGTTGTGTAACAATAATATTTGATTTTAATGTAAGTATAACATCACAAATTACTGCGACAACCTTGATTTTAGGGATTCATGAAACCATGAAAAGGAGACCTTTCCATTCAGATTTGGAGGTAGCATCATATCTATTCTTTCAAAGTCATTTTAAACTACATGAGATACGCTTATCTCGCAGTTTCCAAAACTATGAATGCCCTTAATTTTATCGATATTTACTAGGAAGACCCTTGATCTTGTTAGTGTTTATTTATTTACAAAAGTATTACGATCCGGCACCATTCTTGATTGCACACATTCGGTAAGAGACGGAGAGGTGCTTCTCCATATAAATTGTTATCATAACACATGTTAGAACTTTATACAATATATACTTATCTAAACCCAGAACAAAATAAATTTAAGAATGTTAAAACATTCGATTTATGGTAGAAATTCAAAGTGTAAATTCTAAAATCTTCTCTTTTTGCGGAATCCTTCGATACATAGTTAATTTGCAATTTAATTTGAACTAAGCCTGTCATTTTATTGCACCATGTTTAGAACATTTACTTATTTAATTTATAACACTTAATTTGATTCCAACTTTATCATAATAATACTACATATGTCACAAGTGTCACAACAAGCGTTAACAATATTTTGGCAGGTGCCCCATCTCCCACACAACGGCCATAACATTACCATCAAAAATATTTACCAAAAACAATAAAACGTCGAGAGGAAGTGTTAAGTGCCCTACCATTTGTCCTCTCGCGTCAACACTCATTTATTTATCACTCGCAGTTATAAAATAAGAAAGTGGAATGGCGCCTCACAGCTATAGGTAACTTGGTCAAGTTTTCGAACTGCATGCTTGAGGCCAAAAATATCGAAAATTGCAAAACTTTGAGTGCAACGTGTTAATCCTGGTTTACGTAAAGCATTGAGCAATGATGTCCAAAAGTAAACGAATTAAGTTATAGCGCTGACAGGTATGCATCCAGGAACCTTGTTGTAGTGCCCCCTGCATGCATCATCATAATAAACTCAATAAATAATAATAAATAATGATGCATTGTACATTCTAAATTAATTGAATTGAACTCACGGCTGTTTTCCGTAAGGGTAGGAAGAGACGATGGACTTCCATTTTCTGCGATCCGGCATACAACACGCAGAGTTCAAAATGGTTGGGTAGAAAATTCAACAGGCTTAACTAGACAATTTCTCTTAGGTATTCATCCATCACCATGACAGGTTTTTAGATTATTTATTACTTCTTGGCAAAAATGCGATTTATGGCGTCTTGAAAACTTTTTTTATTTAAGTCCTAATCTAGACCCGTCCATGCCTCACCTCCAGACTTTGGGGACGTTTTAGAAAATAACCGAACCAGCACAGCAACCCCTCAATGACCGCGTTACTATATCCTCTTAGTAATTTGTGCCGCGTACCAACAGGTGGCTCATCCCCCTTATCATACAAAAATAGGTAATGGAAATATAATTTACGAAACACATTTACGCAAACATATATCTTAGAAATATCTCAAATCTGCTTTTATTTTACGATTACCTAAACCTACGTATTCGAAGTTTTTTAATTGATTTAATTCGATAATAATGGTATAGCCATGGGTTTTGTTTGGCATTCCCAAGTCGACACATACAAATCTTTTTTGTTTTGTTTATATTCGACCCCCCAGGTCCTCCTGGCCCCGTGCCTGGCAGACGCATTCATCCGGTAGCCAGTGAAGTGTCATTACGTGGGATTGCGTAACAAACACTGCGAGGATATGCGGCCAGCAGCGAGACTGCTCTCGGAAGATTAACGACCGATTATCGCTTTAATAAGAAAAGCTCGGTCGTATAGTGGACTTACGATACAGCGAGGTCCCAGGTTCGATCCTCGGTCAGTATCAATGAGTTTACGTCGGTTTTTAGGGTTCCGTACCTCAAAAGGGGAAAAAGGAACCCTTATAGGATCACTTTGTTGTCTGTCCGTCTGTCAAGCAAGACCTATATTTCAGAAACGCGTGGACGGATCCAGTTGAAATTAATGCAACCTCATGCAGCCGTGAAATAATCAAACTTCTACTTCAACGCAATCAAAAGATATGGCCGTTCATGTCGCATTTTCTCGCATATTTGTATGAAATTGCAAGAAAACTAAAACTTATAGGGTACTTCCCATTGACGTAGAAACATGAAATTTGGCAAGAAGCCTTATAGCACAAGTAAAGGAAAAAAATCTGAAAACGGTAAATTTGAAAGGCTCCCAGTGCGCGAGGTCCGTAGATTTTGCTACTCTAGCTACTACGGGCCACTTTTATCAATACTTAACCAACTCGAAGATTTCAGCAAGTAAGTAGGTAGGTCACCTACTACTGAAAACTGTTATTTCTTACGCAACGTACCTTTCCTTATACAGAAAAAATAACTCACAGAAACTTGTTGTTGTATCTCAGAATCAATTATCATTGTCGTATAGTAAAAGCTTCCGTAACAAGTCTGCATACCAAAAACGCACCAGCGTCCTATTAGTTCCACCAAAATTGGCTCTGCAACGGGGAAATTGAAATACAGTTCTTTATAAAGTTTTTGGAACTTATTAACGTTTTTTATTCCGATTTTCTCCAGTCGCTTTTTATGTTCACACGAAGAGAGATAGGTATACAGGGGGCCTCAATAAAGTGGGGATTTTCTCAAGCACTACTTGACCGATTGCTTGTAAGGACAACCAGATCAATGGTAACACTTGCAGTACGATTTTAAATCTTACGACGCAGATAATAAGAAAACGGTCCAAAGTGTTACAGTGTTACACTGATCTGCTGTTTCTTCTGTGCCGATTGTAAAAATTCCTTTATCAGTTGATAGTTTAAAGTACACAAAGAATTTTCAATAATCACTCAAGTATTTTTGGAAAAAACCTTAATATAATAACTCTCCATACACCTTTCCATGTGTTTAGATTAGACCGTATGTGCGTGCGTGTACTATACAAGTACTATACCAATTACCAACGGAAAGGGTATCATTCTCCGGGAAAGAAATTACTTAGTGATTTTTTCTTAATGTAATCAATTTGAAATCTATGTACTGTTGGACCCACTTCTAAACTCCACTCCACTCCCGTTCCTCTTACGCAGTGTATCATATGAGTGAATAGGTATATAGATTTGGCGGCCACGATAGAATCACACCTACTAGCGTAGCGAGGAGAAGCCAAGCCTTAGGTGGACACATAATGCCACCCGAGGATATTAAAACTCTCTCGCCCAAGTACATCATACGATTACTGAAGGACGTTGGCCTTGGGAGCGAGATATAAGAACGGTGCGCGGCCACAATAGACCTTTGAGGTCGCAGTGACCCTTGGGCTTGTACCAACAGACCAACACCCTGATGTCAAATAATAATAATAATAAGTAGCGGGGAATCATTAGGCAGGAGCTTTGGCAGCATGATGTAACGGAAGAAGTATTAAAACCACAAAGACATGAACTTGCTTGCCGCTACCCTGATAACATGATTACCTGAAAACATTGTCTCAAAATTGTTACTTCCAAAGTCATGTCAAACTATGTCAAGGCCGCTACCCTACCACCTGCGCTCGCTCGCGGCTCGTCTCGCTCGTCTCGTCACTCGCTCAGTGCACGCGTATCCATGAACTTGGCCCGCTAGCAACCCTGGCCGCGCAGGCCTTATCAGAGGCGCCGCACGCGGCCTATATTAGCTGCGCCGGCGTCTCCCTTCGCCTCCAGACCTGCTTCGTACTCCGGCAGACATGTTTCGCGCCTTTTGTGTCTTCGTACTGGCCGCAGCAGTTGCGCGGGCGTGTAAACCATGCAGTGAGTTCCCGAATTAAAAATTTAAAAAAAATTGTCTATTGTGTCTATGCTCAAAGTTTTGAAGGAAAGTGTTTAGTGCGGTGCTGTGGTGAATTCACAAAAATTGCGGCGTGATTGACGTGAAACGTTGGCAATAACGTCTGCTGATTGGCTTGGCTGGCGTGAAAATTGTGGCGTGAAAACGCAGGTTTTGGCTAAGATTCGGAATTTGGATTTATTGAAATACTTACCTTCTTTTACGAATTTAACGTTGATTTTGAATGATAAATGCGATGCTATTTAGTTGGTAAAACTATAATTTCATGAATGCAAACAAATGCAACTGGATTAAAATAATTAACAATGTTCTAAGTGAGTTTAAGTTAAACAATTTTGTATGCAGAGTGTGGTCTAATGTTGCACCTTAAAATCCTTTTATACGTTATCTATCAGTTGACCATAGACCATGCGGAAGAATTGAGCAGGGTGTAATTAACAAAACAAAAAACATTTCGTTTATAATTTCTTCTGGGGCAGTCGGGTAAAAATGGGTACGGTCAATTCATATTTAAGCTTACTTATATATGAATTGACCGAGTGTGATCGAACACAAGTTGTTATTGATATGATGTCAAAAGTTAAGTACTTATCTAATTCTCTCAAAAAAGTCGAGCTAGAGATAAAATGGCAATGCTAGATTCTGCCCCACCATCCACCGCAAGTTGTACAAGATAACGAATAAATGTAAAAGTATATGCGTTTTTTATTAAAAATATTGGTTTAAAATATAGTTTTGTACAAGTTGCGATTCGAAAAAAACAGAGTAATTAAGAATTCAGAAAATAGTAAGAAATCGAAACGATTTATTCATTGTTTTTGTTAATCTTCAATAGGAGTTGCGAGAGTAGTAGAATAGTAGATACTGATTATGATTATGCAATATTAAACCTGTAATAAGTCGCCAACAAAATGATAGGTACAGCTTAAATGGTCACGTAGTTTTGTAGGTGGGGCAAAGCTCCATTGAAATGTGGCAATGTCATTTCCGAGTAGAGCTAAATTACAATTAATCATCATAAACATACCTAGTTAACAACCGGTAACTGTTGGAGTGTGCCTTCTCTTATATCGAGGGTGGAAATACCATTACCCTATCCACCACGCGGACCCAGTGCGGATTGATAAACAATAGTTATGTAATACTTATGTGCAATCGACATCGGTCACAGAACTGCATCACCGACGTAGTAATCAGTAAATAATTGTCATGGTAAAACTCTTTACTTGTCGAATTTTACGATATGATTATTGCAGGGAATATATTATTGGTAACAGTTAACAATGTGTAATATGTACGGGCATGAACAAGGAACATGTGTAAGTCTTAGAGGATGTCGCTTTGCATGCAAAAGTAATCAAGGCGATGACCTACTAAATAATATTTATAGGGCATACTTACCTCAAGGGGAAAAAGGAACCCTTGAGGATCACTTCGTTGTCCGTCTGTTTACAATACTAACCCTTACAGGCTGGCCAGAGTTTATATTAGGAATATTTACAATTTTAATAGGATCAGGACAATGTCATATATGTCAATGGTCAATGTCATAGTGCTAGTATTACTTTTTTTTAACGAAGATATAACTGATAGTTTAAGTAGATACTTAAACTATCAGTTATAAAAATCCTGCCTTTCTTGTCCTATAGGTATTAAAGTTATAAAAAGGATGGCACTACTTTTGGGACCATCAAAGTTAGTTTAAATTAAAATTATGGAGTACACTTACTCCTGCGTATCTACGCCTTTTCCTTTAGAAAATACAAGACGGAATCTCTACCACCTAAAAGTCAAGTACGACAAACCCAGCCCGAACTCTCCAATATCTACCATTGTTGTTGTACAAAATTTGTCTCCACTAACAAATTGCAAATAATCGTTAAACTTCCTCTCATAGGCCACACACACGCCGCCTCCATGAAAGTATCATGATTCACAGCAGGGGTCATTCTAATTAGCGTGTAGCCATTAATTTCATTGTCGTACTTCAATTGACCTAATTACTGGCAAAAAGTGTAATCTTTGGGAACCGTTATTAACCTGCTGATCCACTGACTGACTACAACCGAACAATATGATAGGTAGGTAAGTGTTAACCACACAACAACAATAGGCTCTTAGCCATAAACGCGGAATTAAAAAAAAAATATTCCATAGTTTAAACCTCTAGTCACTTTCTAACTCAACGAAGTATGTAAGTGATAAGATAATGATAAAACATGGTTCATGGGAAGTGATGTTAAACTAGGTTTTTTTCTAACAGCCTTGGGCGGTTACTCAGAGAAATAATTAGTTATTTAAATTTTTAAAGATTTTTTTATTAATTAGATAAAACGGGAATTACCGTGTTAAACATTTATTATTGATGTCTCGGTATTTCGACAGCATTGCAGCCATCATGGTCACGAGTATAGTAGATTTTTTTTTACTTACAGCGGTTTTTTTTCCTTCACGCATAGAACATATTTTATGTCAGAAAAGCATAATAAAATAAATACTTTAAAGATAACTAACTTAATCTCAACCGTACGTGAAACGAAACTATGTTACTGTTTTGTTTGACTGGTGAACGATTTTTGTAATAATTCGGTAAAATCATACCTAAATAATATTTTTTATTTTATTTATTTACCTTTTTATCATGGGCACATCGTCATTGCCGTACCTACCTATATTTTGAAGCTGATAAAGTTAAGTGCGAAGTTAATGTCTGTATTTGCTATACCATACCACAATTTGTGCCGTGATTGTTTGCTAACCCAGTTTGTGGTGATAAAGGTCTGAAAGAAATGTCAGCGCATTTAGGAATTTTAAAAGTAAATAGATACCTAGATTACCTAGGTAGTAAGATGATAGTAGGTAGGTACGGTGGAACACAGAGAAAGGTGTACAGAAGAGTTTTTAAGTTTGAGATTGTATCAAAAACTACTTTGACCAATTGCTAAAATTATTTCACTGTTTGATAGATAAAAGTTAAAACTATGTAACTGTAAAAGAATTATGAAAATGAGTTTATTAATAAAGCTTAAAATTACTACAAATAATAAAATGACTAGAAACTAACATTAAATAACTAAAAACTAAAACTAAAAGAATTATAAAATTCGGTCCAGTAGTTTTTGAGACAATCTCAACCTTATTGAGTCTTCGACTATACCTATCTAAGTAAAAAAGCCAAAGTTTTACCTTCACAGTATATTAACGCTAAAATATTACATTATTGTGTATTTAATATATAAAAACAGCTCCTCATCGTCATCATCCCCTGGTCCGTTCATTGCTGAATTGGACGAATTAAACGCGACTGCAAGACGTAGTCCTCCCCCAACCCAAGGCTTCACTCAACACAACTCTTTTTTTCATCCAGTCTCATTTCGCATCCAGTCACCTTACGCCTACGTAAGGCGACTGGATGCGAAATGATACCTATATCTCCATCTCGGGAGCGCCCGACTCTACGTTTATCCGTTATTTATTAGTTGCGCTTAGGTTTAGTAAAAGGTGGTCGCGATAGAATCACACAATAAAATCTCTAATTTGTGATTATTATCGGCGATAGTGTTTCGGTTTATAGATTTATTTTTGGTCCTTCAAGTCGGATATGAATGAGCAATGAGAACACAAGCTTTTTAAGTAGATGGCGTTGCACCGAAGTGCGATATCATCGTAAAAAAACACAGCACCATGAAAAAAAATTGCAATGTCAGCTGAATTATTATTGTTGGTTTGTTTGTGTAATTTAAACAATACAGTACAAATTAATACTAAGTATGAAAATACGAAAAGCTCAAGTTACAAGCAATATCAACGCATTAATGTTGACATCAGACCAGTCAGTGCCATCTACCGAAGCTATCGGTACTTTCTTTCTTTTTTATTGATTGCGTACGTTAGGTTTCGACTTAGTGGCCGTTTCAGAATTAGCTACATTAAAACGTATCACGTATCCTCCCGTAGCCTGCGGTGTGGCGCGCAGAGGGCGCGTGGTGGGCGGCGAGGCGGTGGCCCCCGGAGAGTTCCCCTGGCTGGCGGCGCTCCGGAGGGACGGGAAGGTCATCTGTGGAGCCACGGTCGTAGCCAGGGACCATCTCATCACAGCAACGCACTGTGTTTATGGGTAAGTGACTTTAGTTTTAACATCTGTGGCCCGCCTTAGCCGCGCTTAAGTTGAGGCTGTAGGTTTTATAGACCCTTTGCTTAAAAATAAGTATTTTGATAGAACCAAACCAATCAAGATGGAAGTACGTACGTATGTAGGTACTAGATACGTTAGCAAAAAAAATAAGATTTTCGTCAATTGTCCTTGTACCAAAGTTGCAGCACACTGCTTAGATACGCAAATGTTAAAAGCAGACCGAGACAAAATTTATAAATAAATACTTGACCCACTTGCAAATAACTTAACTCGAGAGTTAGCAAATTAACTCGTGTAAAATGTATGGAGTTTTATGGATAACTACTTCCGGTCGAGGTCACAACCGATATTTTCATTATGAACGCAACTTTATGCTGTAAAGTGTATCAAGCGATGAATTTATACGAAACGCCTTGATGATGAATATTTATATTCTAACACAATCATTAGAGATGCTTGCGCACATAAGATCTACAAACAATAGGCTATACCCGGGAGAAAGTATAAGATAATTATTGACTGAAGAGGCGTTATGCCAACTGCCAAAACACAGTCATACAGACATACCTACTCATCGCCCAAAGTGTTCAACCGTTCATTAAGTTTCACTTTGTTTTCGCACTTAAATTAGGTAGGTACTTCTGGGACGGAATTTTAATGCAAAACTGAGTTCAATACCAACATTTCTGTAAATTGGTTTTGGCGAAGAAAGCGCATATAAGTAGATATTTATCTTTGTATCCGATATTACTTATTATTGTTTATCGGTATGAAGGCCGGAGTCGCGATTGCCGGCATCGAAATCATACTCGTAAGATATAAAAAAGGACTTAAGTATCTACTTTTTTTAATGTAAGTTATATTAATAGACTTAAATAATAGGTAGGTAAATAGGTAAGTAACTATATTATGTCGCTTACGCTTTTGTAGTATGTATTGCAGGTCTTGCTGGAAGAAATCCCTCTTAAAGATAAGCACCACATACATACTTACATAAGTTTAGTAATGTAAGTAGGTGGTGCATATTACGCTCTTAAAACTTATCTTTGTGTATTTTTTTGTTGTATAAGTAATACTTAATAAAAGTAAAAATATTATTAATGTCTCATGTCTTATTACTAGATATAGTTTTAATTTAAATATAAGTTTGGTACAGTCGAAGACAGAGATAAGTATACAGGGGGCCTCAACAAGGTTGAGATTTTGTCAAAAACTACTGGACCGAATTTAATAATTATTTTACAGTTACATAGTTTTAACTTTCATTACTAACAGTGAAAGAATTTTTACTCAGTCAAGTGGTTCTTCAGAAAATCTCAACCTTAAAAACTCTCCTGTACACCTTTCTTTGTCTTTGACCGTACCTATAGGTACGTTTATTTGTTATGCATATTATTTCTTTTCTTACGCAATTGTACACAAGTACAGAAGACGTAGCGCCCTTTAGGGTGGCGACCCACAAAGTATCATTTGACCTCAGCATACTTTCTCATTCATATTCATTAATTACGCAAGTGACATCTTTAAATGGTGCCTATTTGTTCGCAAGATGACCGCAAATCATTTGCATGCAACGAGAGACCTAGATGCCTGGATTGCTGTCAGAAGCCTTTTTAACAAAACCTCGAATCAAAAACATGCCATGAGACGTTCATTTTCTCATTTTTTTAATCGAAAAATCGTAGAATAATAGTTGTTCAGTCATCCATCTTCCTTTCGGCATCCTTATACAGAATGTTCAGGTGTTTTCCTCGAATTTTTATTAATGTAGCTGGTGATAGTATCAACCTACGACATACTTATCAAAAAATTACCTCCTTTTTTTTAATCAAATAAAATTACAATAACCCTAGCTTATTGGTAAAATATTCAGAAAAAAATTCTGGACATCCTTATATAGGAAGAGGCAATTCAGTATCTACCTATTCTCTGTTGACGTTGGTGAGGCTTCTTGAGATGGGTTGTTAGGTATTTTAGTACAAGGGACCCGTTTTAGGGCTGACGTACAACGCCACGGCGCGGCGTGTCACTCACGGCGTCTGCCGGCACCGTCTACCGGTGCACGATGTCGGACGGCGCCGCCTATCACAGGCGGATAAACGTCGTATACATAAACAAGTCGTGTTTTAAATTTTCGTTGTTTGACTAAATAAGTAGTATACCGTTTGCCACCTCTAGGCAAACATTTTAGTGCTAAAAGACAAATAAGCAAGTAAATTAAAATTCAGCGCGTGTTCAGAGCCACAGAGAATCGATTCGCTGCGTGACACAAAAGGATCGCAAGCGCATCCAACTCGACCGCTCTTGGCCCCGTTCTTTGCGACCTTCCTTATTTATGACAGGTGCATAGATTAGGTGCCCATTGCATGAGATTACGAAAGCTCTGAAGGTACCGGGTGCATAGATTAGATGCCCATTTCATTAGATTACGAAACCTCTGAAGGTACCGGGTGTGAGGCGGAAGTGAGGGTTTAACTAGATTTATGAATAACAGCATAGGTTGCTAACCACAATTTTGGCGGCATAATTTTAGGCGGTAATAGCCACATTTAAAGTTGCACCTATTTACAACCAGTATCAATTTTAGCGTTGGCGCGAATCGATGGCAATTCTGAAGATTCTCTCCTATTCCAGGATAGAAGCTTCCCGCCTGACAGTCCTAGTAGGTGAATACGACGTGAACAACACCCGTTCCCACGGCTTCGACGTGGCCCACGTGGTCCAGCATCAGGACTTCAACCGGTTCACGTACGACAACGACATCGCCGTCATTAGGCTGGCTGAGCCGCTGCCGGATAAACTTTACAGACCGGCGTGCTTGCCTGGTAAGTTTCGATGACTGAATTACTTAAGTATTGGAAAAACGAACAAACCGACTGTTGTTTTGGCATCGAAATCCATCAAGTCTAAACGGCTACAGGCGGCGACAAAGGAAACATACTTACGTACCCGAATACCCAAAATCCATTAAAAATCTCTCCTCTCCTAATAGTCGCCGAACCTAAAGAGGAGTTTTTTTTAAATATCGCTAGTAGTGTATTATCGACCTCCTTGGAATGGTCAATTGGTCACTGGTCTGGTTATAATAGCTTGAAAAAACTCTTTGAATAGCCATTTTGTCGAAGAAAAATAAATTCTTTTTTTAATTTACCTAATGGCATTTTCATACAAAACCATTATTTTTACCAGCCAGTGACTAAATTATCAGAGTTGAATAATCTTTTTGGTTCAAATAGGTAATAATAGGTATTGAAATAAAATCACTCAAAATTCCAATCTCTTTAGTCTATACTTATATGTACTTTTATTAAAAAAAATAGGTGACTGGCAGAGGAATATTTTTCAAACTTTCATTTTCATACCTTTTTTCGACCCAAAACTATTTTTAATTTTAGATGTGAACGAAGTAAGCTCACTTGAAGGCGAGGATGCTGTAGTTTCGGGATGGGGAAGCACGATTGAAAAAGGGCCTGCTTCCAATATTCCGATGAAGGTATTTTTACTTAACTTAAAAATTATTATTAACCGTTACGATACATTCGCGCCCTTTTTAAACCAATTTGCTTCGAAAATTTAAAAATTATGATTTTCAGCAAGTACTTTTCCTTACCAGGAGTTGGCAATGTAAGCTCGCTTGCTATCAACAGACTGCGTACACCACAGCTGCGTGCGACGTACAAGATTGGTCGGTTTTGTGTTGCACCTGTAGCGGCTAATCCCGTGCGTTCTCAGCGAAGGTATTTAATTTACGTAGTCGTTAGCGAGCGAACTTACGTTGGCAACTCGCGGTAACGGTTTATTTATGTAAATTCTTTGAATGTTTCTGCTTTGGGCTCATGTAGCTTTGTACCCATTGCCCTTATTAATTAAAAAGAGTAACCGTTAAAACTAGTGATGTGTACAGGCGGAAGTGCAAATATGGGGCCAAGAAGAGTGTTCCGGAGCAGGATACGGCCGCAGGAAAGTCACGCCACGCATGTTGTGCGCCAACGCGGTGGACAGAGACGCATGCTCTGGTGATTCCGGTGGCCCACTTCTACTGCCGCAGCCACATTATACTGTAGTCGGTAAGTATCGAAAATACTATGGTTACTCTTGAGTACTTATTTGTAACTAATATCTTTCTGTTTCAGGTATCGTGTCATGGGGAAGAGGCTGTGCAAGACAAGGTTACCCCGGTGTATACTCTCGTGTAGATCGGTTTCTAGCGTGGCTTCGAGTGGCACTCCGTCATGCCTGCACATGCCAACCTCCACTTTTTTAGTTTTAGTTACGGACGGAATAGCTTTATCAAAGCTGACATAGCTTTAATGAGCTGCCTACAAGAACTCAATCAGTCGATAGTAAATTGATTAAAACATCACAGTAATAATAAACAGAATCACGACTTAAAATATCGAGGACTGTGGTTTGTAAAAAAGTATAGTAGACATTGTTATAATAATTTCTATGAAGGTACATTATACCACGGCGTGATACGTATTAGGTATGTACGATAATAATCTTTTACGGTAAGTTTTACCTACATCAAAGGTACCTATTATTGAGCAACCAAATCGTCAGTATTAAAATTCTAGAATATAATAAATAATAATTTAGCTTAGAAAATTACGGCTGTGACTAGATTTTAATTAAAGTAGGGATAAAGAGGTGTTTATTTATTTCAAATAGTTTTATCTGAATATGAAGTTATGTAAGAATATAACATAAGCATTGTTCCTATTGGTAAAGATGTTTGTTGTGTTACTTATATTTTAATGTTATTAAATCATTACATATATATTTTTGATCTACCTGCGTCTAGCGTTATTTTTATTGGCTAAAATGCCAGTGTATAACCTGAAGAACCTAGTATTACATTATCGTATTTTATCGATTTCCTAGTATGTACTTCTTTGCACATCACTACGCAAAGGCCGCCATTGCTATTTGCTTTCTCCCGCGAAAATTTGACATTTGACGTTTACGACGCCCGTTGTGTCAGCTGATAATAATTTCCTAAACGGAAAATAACGATAAAATTGATGAATTTGTATTAAATCTAATTATTGTAGCATAAAGTGTTTGTAGGCAGTGAATAATATGAATCTTTCTGACAATGAGGCCGTAAGTACAGTGTTTTTATCAATTTCCTTTGTGACTCAGCAACGTGACTTTGTGTTCACATTGAAACTGATTCTTTGCAATAAAAAATGAATGCATTATGCTCGGTGGGATTTAATACAGATTTACGAATAGATTTATGATACTTTTTACAACTTTAGTGGTATAGGTTATGTTTTGTTTTCGTTCTTTTAGGACGAAACGTCGAGTGTGGAAAGCACCTCAAATACAGACAATACGTCTCGTAGCGAGACTCCAACGAATTCTCGTGTGAAAAAACGCAGACGAGGCAAGAAGAAGAACATAGTCAAGCCAGTGAAACCACCTTATAAGTTCAAGTCAGTACTTTACTTCATATTCAAATGGTTAACTTTGCCATACAAACAGATGGGTTTGGCACAAAGCATGTCCCTGTAGATTCGTATAAGATGTCAATAAAATCTGGCTAACTCACATGGGATCGATGCCATCTCATTTATTCATAAAAACCATTGTATCGAATGACATAAATCTTGCAATTAAAAATGCCAGGCCCGAGTTTACCAAACATGAATGAATCGACAGTTTGTTAACCGTGCTGTTTGTAAAGTTTGCAGTTCCAATTGCGGAATATCGATGGAACTTGTCCCATGGTTGGGAAATATTTAGGATAAAGATATTATTGGATAGCAGCAAACCCTCTGTCTCAATTACTACTTTGTTCATTTATTCAACCTTTGGAGCTGTTGGTTATGTCATACATAATGTAATAATTTTATAATACATATTAGGTTATGGTTGGATGCACAAACAGAGAAACAGGGCAAAGAACTGACCCTCATTGGACTTCTTATATTCATCATCATCAGTCTATTTAGCCCAGTGCTTTGGCGGATTTCACATGCCTTAAAAAAATCTTCTATGGTGTGCAGGTTTCTCCTTCACCATTTTGAGAGCACTCGGTAAATGTATGTAAGTTTTTCCGTCGAAAAAACCGAAGATAACTCATTGGTACATGGCTGCCCTGGCTGGGAATCGAACCTGGGACCAGCGTATCGCAAGTCCATTGACCCAACCACTGAGCCACCGAGGTCTGTCTTCTTATATTAACTTAACATTATAATATAAATTGTAATTTAGAACACAAAGTGATTTGGTACCTAATATATTAACTTGAACTTTCAGTTGTAGTGCAAAAGAGGACCATGGCCAGCCTCTGTTTGGCTGCCAGTTTAACCACCACATGGGGGAGGGGGAGCCTCAAGTCTTCGCCGTGGTGGGCAGCAACCGGGTATCCATATACGAGTGCCCGGAGTCTGGCGGGTTCAAGTTCCTGCAGTGCTACGCTGACCCAGATGTAAGAACTGGTTTGTTTGGTTACTTCTCATTTTCAGTATATAAATAAGAATACATGGAGTGAATCATATAATCATGACTTTGTGGTCTATTTAATGAGTCTCCTAGCCTAGACAATAAAGTATACTGAAGACCAAATCAAGTGTCTTATTTTTTAAACAAAAACTACTGACATTTTAAGCTTTTCTGTGATTATTGCATAGTTATTTACACATTTTTGGATCACTTAATTTTCACAATGATGAACAGGTTCAATCAATCAGTTCCTTCAGCACACAAATTACAAAATAAGACACTCGATTTGGGCTTCGGTATAGGAACCTATATTTAATTATGTACCTATTTGTAAATTGTATACAAAAAATACCTATATGAAAATGTAGAGGCATTATGAATTGTTGGGTAACCTGCCCTTGTAGCACGAGTCAGCGTCAGCGATCGACGCAACGCCGCGGAGCTGTCAAAGTGACATTATTACAAGGCGTTTGACATTAGTTTGACAGCTCCGCGGCGTTGCGTCGATCGCTGACGCGACTCGTGCTAGCCCCGCTGAGTTGTGAACCAACCAACACTGAAATAGACTCACCAACATTACAACTGACCTCTCCAAAAGAGAATTCTGACACAGAAATCACTGAATATAAACAGAATTATATCTAAACCAAAGAACATCAAATACAATGACTGTGATACTATTTTGCATTTAACCAACTAGACACGCGTGAGTCAAGTTTCTCGTGTCCAAATGATAAGTGGAGAAAAAAAATTATCACGACCGGGATTCGAACCCGGGACCTCGCCATTCCGTGGCACGCTCTATTCCAACAGAGCCATCGTGATTCGTATCCAGATCGTGAATTTTGTCTCCATATTCTCGTCTGAGGGACGGTAACGACATCTATTCAGTAATTGTGCAATTACTCAAATTCATGTCTAACATTGCAGTTAGAAATCATGTTTTTAATTGATGACATGTTCCACTCCAACGCGTTTCTCGTGTCCTATTGACCCCTTCAGTAAATGCAAACAGATGATAAAGGGGGATAAACTGTTCATCCTGTACCAACTCCATTTTCTACAATTCTTCTTGAAATTAGTAAAGTTAAAGAAGGAGGTAAAAGTCAAAAACTTATATTATTTATTCGAGGGAATGCTATATCTGGAGCTCAATTATAATTAATTCTTCCCTTTTAATAAAAATAGGATCTGTTCCATTCCATTTTTGATTTCCTAATATTATAGAAGGCTTATCTTGATTTAATTGTTTTTTATTAATAACCTGACAAAAAATTACCCTTTAACAACAATTAATAATCATTTAATTGCAGGTTGACGAAACATTTTACACTTGTGCCTGGTCTTACGAAGAAGAGACCAACCTACCGCTTCTCGCTGTAGCCGGCTCGCGCGGCATCGTCCGCATATTCAACCCGGCGACTCAAACGTGCACCAAACACTACGTCGGCCATGGACATGCCATCAATGAAGTGAAATTCCACCCTCGAGACCCGAATCTCCTCCTTTCAGCGAGCAAAGACCATGCTCTTCGGCTCTGGAATATTATGACCGACGTTTGCATCGCTATCTTTGGAGGTGTCGAAGGCCATAGAGACGAAGTCTTGAGCGCTGACTTTGACCTTAAAGGAGAGCGTATAATGTCCTGCGGAATGGACCATTCGCTGAAGCTCTGGAGACTGGATAAGCCGTCGATGCATGAAGCGATTAAGCAGAGCTACAGTTTCAATCCTCATAGGGCGTTGAGACCTTTTAATTCGTTAAAGGAACATTTCCCGGATTTCTCGACGAGAGATATTCACAGAAATTATGTGGATTGCGTCAGATGGATGGGGGACCTTATTTTGTCCAAAGTGAGTATGCATAAAGAAATCAATATTGGGTTTATTTACGGACAACAGCAGATCAATGGTAACTTGCAGTACGATTTTAACTTTTACGACGCAGATAATAAGATCGGTCCAAAGTGTTACACTTGATCTGCTGTTAGCTGTACATACTTTTGTAGTTAAGGAGATTTCCATTAGCCTTCCTTGGTGCAACAAAATGAGAGCTTGACTAGCGATTATAGACTGATAGGTGTTCTATACGCGGCCACCAAAACTAATCACTTATTTACTCTTTGAAACTAATCCTAACCATAAGGGCAACTATCACCGTCGCTCATGTTCTAATTCCCGTAAGCGCTCGTGTACACGAGCCCCCGCCACCATAGTATGAAATCACGCGGCTAGTAGGTACACAAGCTGTAGCCGGCCTGTATTAATAAATCACTCAGCTCAAAAGTCAATCTTGAGAACGACATCAAGATGGCGTTCCTATTAATAAACGCAACTTAGGTGCGCGTTTCGGAATCGGGTATCACGTGAGTTAAACAAAACTCAGTTCTCAACAGAACTGTCAAACTCGCAATTGAGAACGTATTTGCTGATTGCAGGCGAACCGCGACTTGAGTGTCTGTTCTTATAGTTGTTTGATGGTTGCTTATGTTTTGCTAAAAATGGATTTAGATAATATTTTGGAAGAAATTGATCATTTCGACCATGTTGAAGTTGATCACTAGGACGACTTATTTTGGCAAAATACTTATCGTATGCCAAAGGTATTGAAAGGAGGATTAAGCCTTTGTTGTTTTTCGCGAAAACATTTGATCGGGTACGCATCCGTCATTGCCTCCCTCCGCCCCAATGTTGACCAAGCTCTCTTACATTTTTCGATCATCTAGCGTCCTTTGGTTAACGAACCAAATCGTTGAACTGTTGACATTCCATTCCCGAGATGCTCTCTGTATTGTTTATAGTCGTGTGAGAACGCCATAATCTGCTGGAAGCCCGGCCGGCTGGAGGACACGGAGCTCCGTCCGGGAGACAACACCGTCACCATCGTGCACCGCTTCGACTACAAGGAGTGCGAGATATGGTTCATTCGGTTCGCGGTGGACTACAGCCAGAGGGTGAGTGTTTCTAGTCCATCACACAACACAAGGTCCCAGAAGTCCTGTGTCCTAACCTCATAATAATACTCATTTATTACGTGACTTGTTTGCTGATAGTTGGTTGAGTGTAGTGAGAGAGTGTGCTAGGTATTGTGAGAAGAACATTGATCTCCTATAAACAACTAGATACACAGTCTGCCTTATAAAAATGTCCGAGCGCAAAGAAGGACCCTCATTTGCTTTATTGGACATTATTTGGACGTTAACAATGGACCCTTATTTGGACGATTTTTAAATTGTTTAGTAAGACCTTTGTGTATCTAGTTGTTTATAGGAGATCAATGGAGAAGAACTATAAATTGCATTCGTCTATTGTATAATTAATATTCTAAGCACTTATGTACTTACTTTATTTTATAAATATAATGTATTCTATATCGCAATATATTGCAAGTCTTCCTTGGTCCCACAATCTTCGCAGTTGGGAGATTCAACATTGCGCATTAAGAATGCAAAAGATTTCGATGGAATATGTCTGGAGCGCAATCTATGTGCCTTAATTATCTACTTATATTATTTGCAGATAACCATATCCTGGTTTGAGGAGATTCAGACTGAATACTTTTATACCAATGCCTATACTTATTGATCTTTCATCATAGCACTCCGTCCATTATTTTCTTTACATCTCAATTTAAGAGTAACGTACTTGAGTTGTAATAACCTGTACGAGTGTGCTCTTGCAGGTGATAGCGCTCGGCAACCAGTGCGGCAAGACGATGGTGTGGGAGCTGGGCAGCGTGGCGGGCGGCTCGCGCGTCTCGCAGCTCATGCACCCGCGGTGCGCGGCCGCGGTCAGACAGGTCAGCTAGGGGCTTAGGGGGCAACTCGGGCAAGAGGATGGTGTGGGAGCTGGGCAGCGTGGCGGGCGGCTCGCAGCTTATGTACCTGTGTGTACACTAAACTATCTACTATAGTACGGCCGTTTTAATAGGCCCGATATGACACATGACAATATGACGTTAATAGTTTATACCCATAGGTAACGTGTTAGTAATTGACTAGCTTTTGTCGGCGGCTTTCCTTACTAAAGATTTATTTTTAACTGTTTTGTATTTAATTTGATACAAAGATATCCATCACACCAGTTTCATTCTGAAATTAAAGCTGAACGAAAATAACGAAAAAGAATTTTCCTGTGATGATATAATAGCGATATTAGTAACTGATACCAAATATCGTCACTTAGTATTTTAATCTCTTCTCTACGATTTAATTCGGACGACATAACATTGTAACTGTGCTTCATGGAAAGCTAAATTATTTTTTTTCATAAGAAAGAATGTGAATTTACTTTGTTGCATGTTTGAACTTATTACGAAATTCTTAAATTTTATTATTTTTGTACAAAATGGATTACGTTAATGAGAATTCAATACACTAATTATTTATCCGTAACTTGTGCCCCGTTTCAAAGTTATGTCGGCCGCACCTTCCCCAAACGTCATATCGGGCTTTTCTCGGCGGCTCCACTATAGTAAAATATTTTTTACAATCGGTCAAGCAAGTAGTTCTTGAGCAAATCTCAACCTTATTGAGGCCTCCTGTATACTTATCTCCGTCTTCGTGTGTACGATTCAATTCAGTTGGGAGTTGTGTTGACATTGCCCAATGCATTGTCTTCAGGTGACGTTCTCTCGCAGCGGCAAGGTGTTGCTGGCGTGCTGCGACGACGGCACCATCTGGCGGTGGGACAGAGTCATCGGGAGCACTTAAATGGATTCTACATATTATCGGCGACGTCCTCCTCGGCCACATAATGCCCGAGGATATAAAAACTCTCACCCAAGTGCATCATACGATTCCTGAAGGACGTTGCCCTTGGGAGCGAGATATAAGAACTCGGTGCGCGGCCACAATAGACCTTTGAGGTCGCAGTGACCCTTGGGATTGTACCAACAACCCGATATCAAATAATGATAATAATAATATCCTCATTATATATAAACGAATATCAATGAATTATAATGTTGAAACCGGCAATTAGACCGACAGTTTCGTACGATTTCTACGGTCCTGAGCGAAAGAGCGATCGAGCGCAGTGTTCGTTGAGGCGACAACGGCGACGCGGACGTGTCGCGTTCACCTTGATAAAGACCGACGAAATCGGTCGAAACTTGCCAACTTCAACAATGTGAGTGATATCCGAGTGAGGTCTCGGTCTCCCGTTACAGAGGAAAAGAACATCTTACCTCATAGAGCGTAAGGGTGCGTTTCCACTGACACGGAGCGGCGCTTAGCGGTGCATGAATTGACCATTAGTTGGGAATTGTGCACCGCTCCTCTCTAGTGGAAATGCAACCTTATTCCGCTGACATAAAGTTTCCCGCATTTGAATTTATGTTAATTTATAATAGCAAAACACTTTTTGTATTTTCTTACCGCTGTTTTCTCGTGGACCCACTAAGTTGACCCACTAGTGGGACCACGAGGGAGACTTATTTCTCGTAGACCCACTGCTTCATCGGTCTGAATTGGATTACTGTCGATAAAGGACAAAGCATAAGGTGTGACTACGGATCGGTCAAGGTATACTTCCCGAGTAGTTGAAGAGCTGAAAACTTACTACTACTTAAACCAATACTTTAATTACTCCACTACCTTAAGCAGCTAGTTTGTGAATGGCCTAACGCATTTTATCAAGAAAATGACCTAATGATATTTCTCCGTGAATAAGTTGGAGTTGGTTATTCATTATATTATCATCTTGTTCCATATATTCTTGGCGGCGTGATGATGCTTCTGATACATTATCATCTTGCTCGCGAAAGATGTTCAATAAACGCAGTAATGATTTTGGGGATCGCTTCTTCACTTCTTTGTTCAGTTGCGAGTGCCAGCTCTCTACTACGTTATTGGTCATATGTATTTCCCCATAAACATTCCATTCCATACACTTTTCAAAGTAGGTAGTAATCGGCGAGAATAAATTTAGAACGAGTGGACGGGATGGTCACTTTGTGTATCTCTTTAAAATTAGTGCAGTTACGATGAGAATACAAACTGGTTTGTATATTTTTTTAATCAGGTATTTTCGTAACAAATTGTATACCGTCATCTTTTAATGCCTTTATTGCTTTTTTGTATATTTGTGGGACTGGAGTGTCACTAAGACGAGTTTCCACTTTCATTTTACCAATAGATTCATCCACTTCATTCTTACCAAAGTCCGCCGTACAACTGTGGTTATTTCTTTTGATAATATGTGTACCCTGAATCAAAGGAAAAATCACGGACATAAATATACATAATGGTAATAGTAAAGTAAAAAAGTAATCCCTAAAAGTACTTAAGTATGAGACACGACACATTATGCAAAGTCCTACAAAACTGAAGATGATTCAATGCCCTATGTGAATTGTATCCGTATCAAGCAGTGGGTCTACGAGAAATAAGTCTCCCTCGTGGTCCCACTAGTGGGTCAACTTAGTGGGTCCACGAGAAAACGGCGTTTCTTACTATTATAAAAATGTGATAAAATGAATGAATGCTACAATGTTACAGGATTGTTCTCAATGCACTGCCATGTATGAAGCAGTAAATTAATTGTGTATAATGTTATTGAATTATGTATGAACGATATTAAATTTATAAAAATACTTATGCAATTTGTGAAAATCACAATAAAACAAGACTGGTTTAGTCAATTTTTTTATGATTTGTCTCATTTTACTGTTCCAAAATCCCCGATTCCACGTTTAGTGATTCCATTTGTTTAAGGGCCCGACATGAGCAACTAGCATCTTATATGCCAAAAACGGCCGGCTAAAAAGCTATTTTAATAAAATTGGTTATATTCAGTCAGGCCCTTAATTGACACTACGGCATAATTTCACAAACTGTGCGCTTAAGGTAAATTCGAGTTAATCACTATTATCCATAGGTTGCAGAACGCTTATTTCCAGTACTGATTTATTGGTGCCGACTTGTATAGAATACACAATTGAAATTAGTTAAAAATAAAGTGATTGCAGGCAATTAGAAAAGCTACTGATCTGAACTGAACACCGTTTTGCTAGAAAGAGGTGGAGGGTCTCGCCACTTGACTTTACTACCACTATTACCATCTCCAGGTTTATTTTTTGATATCGAAAAACGGATTTCAGATTTCTCTTCAGCGTGTCTAGCAAGTTGATTGACGAAAATGAAAAACAGTCACATACCTTGTGTGCGAAAAAAAAGACTCAAATTTTATATAAAATTATATTTAATGACCAACAAATTACATCTACGTTAACAAAATGAATCACAGGGGCCAAGGTGTTATCTCGTGTACGCTACGGCGCGGGTTACATTGCTCTATCGTGTCTACGCAGCTAATCTCTAAACAGCTACACACCGATATAAACCAAAGATTTAAACCGTCAGATATTCCCGTTTTTACATCGGCCGCGCGCGGTCGTAGTGCGTGAATCTCATACAGTCGCCCCTAAGCGAGGCGTCCCGCTCGCTCTTACGCAACGTAGCATATGAACAACATTGACAGTTGCGTTTAGGATTCGACTTAGTGGCCGTTACCGAATTAGCTAACATTGGTTGATGGACGACTACTTAACGCATTCACTGCCGGCAACGCATATAAGCGTTTTCATTACTTTCATCCAGTGTCTTGGACGCGTCTGTGAGTTATATTTAGCGAGTTTGAGGCATATAGGAAAGTGCAGGACTGAAATGGGCCTGGGGGGGCACCTCTGTTGCCGAAACGATGGAGTAAGTAGACCAGACGGGTAGAAGAAGCGTGGCCAGATGGTCCGACGACATCAAGAGGGTTGCTGGCTGTCAAGAGGCATATGCCCAGGAGTGGGCTGCGTATGCTGAGGAAGAGAGGGGGGGGGGGGGGGGGGGCTGGCGAAAATCTATAGAAAAGTACCGGCAGTGAATACGTTAAGGAGGGACCGATGTTTGAAATTCACACGTTACGACTGCGCGCGGCCGATGTATACACGTGCCCATCTGACGTTTTAAATCTTTGACATAAACAACCCTATTCACTACACGACATGAGTATAGATGAAGACAAGTTTTAATGGCAGGTATGTACAATTTGATCTTCTCGAGTGTTTTAAGCAAACCTAATGTCAGAGTTATTGAGGATTCTGTAGGCCTCTGGCATAGCCTGACGACTGCTGACGAACGACAGCAACCGGGACCGACTCCTTAACGTCCTTTCAGAGGCACGGAGGACTCAAATTTAATTTAGAAAGATTGATACTTTGGATATATAATATCGATAACTGTCCAACGTTTTGGAACATGAATTGCATTTAATTTTGCGCATATTAACCAAAAGCCACCACAAAAACCTGTCATATCTATAAACATTACACTCGACGCTACTTAAAGGCTAAGGACTAGATATTAGTATGACACAGCGTACCTAATTGATTTTAATACAATTTCAATTTTTATAATTCAGTCTTTAAAATTTTCTAATTAAAACATTCGGCATACGAAACATAACCAATGTACAAAATTTTAATTATATTTTGAGATTTTAGCCCAACTCGACACAATATAGGTAGGTATAACTATAAAATCGCATCTTTAAAAGATAATTTATGGATTTAAACCTCGTATAAGTAAGAGTTTCTATGCACTATTTCATGTACGTCGACAGCAGATCAATGGTAACACTTGCAGTATGATTTCCAGTCTTATTATCTAGATAATAAGAACATAAATAAGACAGTCAAAACTTGAAATAATTCTTCCTGGTCCAAAGTTTCGTTAATCCAAGATTAAACACTTTATTTACTTTGGTCTGTGAAATACTGAATATCTACCGTCTTAAATCAACAAACATGAATTGTGGAGAAATATTAAATTAAAAGTTGTAAAAGAGTAATAAAACTGTATCATATTTCCCCCATATTGTAACAAGTTACCAGCTGTAAGTACTTAAAATTAGAATTATTTAACATTTTAAACACATCCTTTTTATATATTTGATTTCAATTTAATAAGTAATTGAGACTAAAATACATTCCCTTACAAAGAACACAGGTATATTATGTAAACAATTTACAAATAGACAATCATACAAAACATTGTAATCACAACATAGACATTGAGCTAATTTCTAGAACAATACAATTGTTTTTTTTTAATAAGTAAATATGCGTCTAAAACAATCATTTCATTAATAACTGAAAAGTTGGGAAAACGAATGCTTAGCTAATGTTTTCAAAGTGACATTTCAAAGGAAAAAAAACTAGCTTTTCAAGTTGATAATAGATGGCGTGGCAGGAAGCCACTAAAAATACACAGGGACCATGAAATAAATATTGTTAATATCAGCTGAATAATTTATTTTTTGGCTTGGGTAATTTTAAACAATACAAATTAATAATTTTAATAGGTACCACACAAAAATAGACATTCAATTAGTAAACAAACTTTAATTTTGAGGTGCGAAGTCGAGGAGTCAGTGCCATCTACCTGAGCTATCGGTACTATTTTTGTTTCTTAATGTCACTTTGAAACTCCCTCATTCTCAGGCAGATTTGAATGTTGCTCTTATTGGTTACCACGGAATATTTAGCTACTGGATAAGGCTGCGTATCCACTGAGGCGGAACGGTTGCACGATTGACCAATCACAATGCTCGATATCCCTGTCGGCACACTTATGATTGGTCAAATTAATGCACCGCTAAGCTCGGCGGCAGTGGAGTTGAACGTAACTTTTTTAGAACAATAAGGCAATTGTGCCACCGCCGGCGAGTAAGCGAGTAACTATTGGCTATTTTCTCGCTCAAGAAACATACAATAGATTTAATAGATACCGCGTAATCAAAAGAGACTCAGCGATCAACTATTAATATATGTTATGCGTCTCTTTCGTTTACACGGAATGTCGATAGTTACTCGCTTACTCGCCAGCGGTGGGACAGCTGGGTCGATAAAGCGTCCAAAAACTGCATAGCTGTGAAACCGTCCTATCAAATATTAAAATGACTGTAATTATTTAATTTAAAAATAAACCGCACTAATTTACTGTTTGTCAGGTGCACTATTCTTACTACTGTCCAATATTTTAATTATTAAATTACATACGTGGCATTCTCTAAAATGGTGAGACGTTTCAGTCATTAATATCTAAAAGGGCTTGTTCATATCTTACGAGTAAATATATTCATTCCTCTCTTTCATACAAATTCTATTATTACAGCATTGTTTAAAACATTCATAAATAAAAGTCATAAATATCGATACAGCTGTGAGATCAACGTTTAACTAAATACCAACATGCTCTAAAATATATAGGTACACAAAATTAATAAAACATTTTTACAGTTTACATAGGTAGCATATATATAATTAAAACTATAGTGAGACATTACAAATCATTATATAAAAACGGATATCACTCACTTATCTTGTTGAAGCCCGCAATTAGACCGACAGTTTAGACCGATTTCGACGGTCTTGAGGTACTGAGCGCAGTGTTCGTCGAGGCGGCAACGGCGACGCGGGCGTGTCGCATTCACCTTGATAAAGACCGTCGAAATCGGTCGAAACTTTCAGTCTAATTGCCGGCTTCAACAATATAAGTGAATGATATCCGTTTATATATAATAATTAGCTTTATATTACTTTTACCCTGACTAATTTGACTAGATTTCCAGTGTGAGATCGAAGTTCTATGTACAAAATCGGAAGCCATCCATTGGAACTGTTAAAAGTACGAACAAGTCATATTGACATACTTTTAAATAGTTCAAAACCTTACGCTAAATCTCTACAGGTGGGATCACAACATCGATAATTTTATTTTCTAGAAATGCAGTCCATAAGTGTTCATTTGAGATAGAATGCTCAGCGACCCGAAGGCCTTGGCTCTTAGTCATAAATCTGTTTTAATCTCACTTCCCTTACAATGTGTTTTGTCGTTTTCACTCTTCGAAGTTAGAAATAATAAATTTTAAGTCACTTAAAGATTTTTTTCGATAGTAATCTATTCGAGTTAGAATTGGACTTCATATATTAATTTTTAGAGACTGAAATGTCATAAGTGGAGTTTTATTTGTAACAAAATAGTAGTCGATAGGTTTTAAGTTGAAATTTTCGTATTGGAGACAAAATTGTATTTAAGATTTGTGATAAATATAAATTTGAGATAGAAAAAACAATAAATTAGATAATTATTTTAGACATAATTTCGTTTTGATAAAATTGTAGTAAGTAGATATTTGAAATGGAATTTATGGATTTGAATTTTTTATACTTTCACTAGTTCGATTTTTTTCAAATATTCTTTAAATATTCGATTTTTATAGACATTTTATTTATTCAGACGGAATTATATTTGTTAGTACGTAAGTATTCATTTCACTTAAGTAGAATTCAAAATGGAATAACGCGTGCTGAGCTAACAATAAATATTTAGAAATCAATAACAATAGGTAATTTCTAATAGGTCTATATTAAGTCAGAATAAGGTCCCACGTCGTCGTCAGTCAACTTGACATGAGCATATTTTAACACTATTGTGTACAACTAATTCATTTGTAAAGGGTCGTTTATTTTATAATATAAAACTATACAAAATGAGCTCCAATAAGACTTAAGTATATTTGGTAATATTGACCAGGAGCAAAGTTGTATTACTGAAATACTTGTTTTCTATTTTTTTCCAATTGTTACTTTGGTGGTAATGGAGTGAAATTATTATTGAACTTGGAATATGGTTTATTTTATTAATTAAAAAGCAGACGCAAAAGTTATGTGCAACGTTTACGTTTTGTACAGAAATAAATAGGAATAGGTGACAGGAAATACAGCTCGGATCAAGCTCGATATAGATTTGATCACGATGCTAGCGAAATTTATCTTAAATTCACACAAGTATACATGAATTTAATATAAGTTTGTCGAACCAAATCCTTAAGTTTCAATTAGGACCGTCCTCCATAAAAAAAAATGGTTGCTACAAACAAGCAAAAACTAAACAATTCTGTGGGTTAAGCGGTCGCCTGACGCGACCGCATGTGACCGTATGTCCCCGGTGCGGTAGTCCATGGCTACGCGGTCACAGCCGGGGCGGTTGTTGAGAGCGAGCTAACACAAAACGAAAGGCTAGTCGGGGGTGTGGTCAGGCAGTCACCTGACGCAATCAAAAGGCAAGCGGACGTGTGACCGTATGTCCCCGGTGCAGTAGTCCATAGTTACGCGGTCACAGCCGGGGCGGTTGTTGCGAGTGAGCCAAAAAGCAAAGGCTAGTCGGGGGTGTGGTCAGGCGGTCACCTGACGCGACCGGAGGGCGAGCGGAGGTGTGACCGTATGTACCCGGTGCGGTAGTCCATGGCGTCGCGATTTCGGCCAGAGCCGTTGTTGCCGCGCTGTCGTCGCCTACTCCACCTGCCAGCATGTTTACATAACTTCGCATTAATTAGACGAGCGATTTGTTTAAAAATATATAAATGATTGAAATTAAAAGATGGTGGAATACAGTTATTTTATTACTGTAGTACATGAGAAAAACGAACAACTTTTGTTAAGAAATATTAAATAAAAACATTACACACTGCATATAAAAAAATGGGTTATATAAAAATGATTTCACTTGAATTCGTTTTTCTTATGTCAGAAAATGATAGAAAAGTTTGAAATCGTAACCAACCATGATGAATTAATTCTACGTTCACGAGAAAAATATTCCATAAAATGATTCGAACTGCGGAAACGTTACATAGAATTCTGTTTAAAGAAACCGTCAATATCAGTCGTAAATTCTCTCATTCATTACATGATGGCAAAAATTTCGGCTGCGATGCCATGGAACAAATGGCCTCAACATCTAGTAAAGCGTGCGAATGCAAAAGGAATTTGGAAATATATTGTTTGTTTATTACTCGGTATAGAATCGCGTGTTTTCTAATTTTAAGCAAACTTTGAACGTTCAGTAAAAGTATCCTTTTTAAAACTACTAGCTTGAATAAGTAATATAAAACCAATAAGCAATTATAATCAGCGGCCCAGCGTACCAACCGTGACCCTCGTCGTTTTAGTAATCGTTTTTAATTAGATTCATGGGCGATATACAATACTGCATTATTTTTGTAAGTTTAAAAAAAATACAAAGTAACAGTAATGTATGTCGTCCATGTGTCAAAAAACGATTCGCGGTCTGTACGGTCACCCGGTTCCTATATTACACAAAAGCCCTATCCAAAAAGGTCCTAAATAACTTGCTAGATAATTTACGACTGGAATAAAAACGGTCTAACACAGAGAAAAGTATACAGAAGAGTCAGTAAAGTTGAGATTGCCTTAAAAAAGTACTTGTCTGATATTTGATTTTTTTTATAAATTCATAATGTGTACTCGAAACTACGAGCAGGTACAGCTAACAGCAGATCAAGTGTAAACACTTTGGACTTTGGACCGTTCATATTATCTGCGTCGTAAGATTTAAAATCATACTGCAAGTGTTACCATTGATCTGCTGTTGTCCTTACCTATCTGCTGGTAAAATATATTTACAACAAATAGTTCTTGAGATAATCTCAATCTTAGTGATACTATATACATACTTTACTCTGATTAATACGAACACAATATAACTTTTTCTCGTGAGTACAGATAAAATACAAAGATAGAATGTGAAGAAATAGATAGCTTGTCAGTAAAGAGCAGCGTGACATCGCAGCCCCGCAGAAAACTAACGGGCATTGAAAACTTGCGGTGTTACGGAAAGACATGAGTATAGTTTACATATGTTGTTTCTGTATGGCGTGATATCCCAACAAACCCATATACCTGTAAACGTCCCTGAATGAATGAAACAGTGAATCAAAGCTTAGATTAAAAATACTATAGATGCAAGGTCCAAAAATTGCACTAAATATCGGATTGTATAGTGCAATCACGTTCTCAGTCGTTTCTGGTCGCAGTACACTCGAAATTTAGTGAAGTGCGTATTGAAAAGCATAGTAACTAATAACAAAATAACCCTTGTATATTAATATAATTGTCGATTCAGTCAGACGTGTCGCACGTTAAATTATACGATCACTAAACAAGACGTGCCGCTCACTCTTACACAGTCTACTATACGAGTGACAGTTAGGTTTAGACTCAGTGGCGACAATATAATCACACTTAATAACATTGTAAAGCATGTATTTTGTCTTTTTGTATAGTCAACAGCACATCTCGTTTGCACATTTTTTACTCGCCAATGGTAATACAACGTAGATTGATTTAGATTTTATTGGTAAATGATTATTTACAGGTCGCTTCACATCACATGGTAAAATGGTAATAAAAATAATAATAAAATTGGAATCCTACAAATGTAATGGTATTTATATTTTGGTGTGCTGTCGACTGTACAATAAAGTATATTGAATTTGAAAGCAACACTTT
Source organism: Tachystola acroxantha (assembly GCA_963506565.1). Classification (NCBI taxonomy): domain Eukaryota; kingdom Metazoa; phylum Arthropoda; class Insecta; order Lepidoptera; family Oecophoridae; genus Tachystola; species Tachystola acroxantha. The sequence goes on along the minus strand of OY735879.1, from coordinate 2,987,051 downwards.
AAGTCTCTTCTTATTAATAAGAAGATGACGACGAGTGAGAACAACATTGCATTATTCATTCTTCGATATGTTAGTGCAATTTTGGTTGTGCTATTTCATGTGCTTTGACCTAGCATCTATAGTATTCTTAATCTAAGAATCAAAGTATACAATCTGTAACCATGCAATCTGATAACGGCATTGTACTGGCACACAGCTGGAGATAGAAGAAATGTGACATGTAAGGTCCAATGTACAAACATCCAAGAAGCCTGAGTGCGTAAGGGCATTAACTAACAATTCACTACTTGCGCGGCGAGAGGCTATGTCCTTCTCTTCCTCGTAGAAAAGAAAGGGACGCGCGGTGTCGCTCTGCGGTGGTTTGGCCAATTGTTGACGCAGCATAGCTCTTTGGGGAAATGGAATACAATTTTGTCCTTTATCTATTGATAATTTTGTCATAGTCTAATTATTTTACTGACTCCAGTTGATACGGAATACAGATGAAGTACCTACAATTTATTATAGCTTCCTCTTCGCCTGTGGAATAGTCATCCTTGATTGGATGAAACCATGTTAAATTGAATAATAAAATAGTTACAGACATTTCCAACTCATAAATCAATCATAATTGAGGTCACGTCTCATTAATATCATACAAACTCCATACTAAGTTTGTTTTGCTAAAAAAGGGGGAGAAGTACGTCTAATACTTACAGAGAAAAGTGTACAGTAGAGTTTTTAAGGTTGCTATTATCTCAAAAACTACTTGACCTATTGCAAAAATTCTTTCACTGATAGATAGATAAAAGTTACATCTATGTAACTGTAAAATAATTATTGAAGTAGTTTTTGTGAAAATCTCAACCTTATTGAGGCCCCCTGTATACTTTTCTCTGTCTTCGTTTGTACTTTATCTCTGGAGGAAATTGGAATATCGAAAAAACTGATTTCAGATGTATCCTCAATCGTCACCCTATTTAATACATTTCTTGCATACTGGAGTAGGCCTATTTATACCGCAGCCCAAATCAAGTATCTTATTTTGTAAAGAAATATTATCGTCTAATTACTTGCCGGCGTCGGGGCAGACCTCGGGGTAGGTGGAGAGACGATGTCGTTAGATACAGGGATGGGTGGCTGGAAGAGGCTCAGGACAGGGATGGATGGAAGAGGAGGGCGGAGACCTTTGCCCAGCAGACAATTTATAAGTGTACAAAAAAAAATACTTGTTGTGATGTAACACTGAAGGATCTGATTGATTGAACCTGTTCATCATTGCGAAAATAAAGTGATCCGACGTAATAATGTGAATATAACTATGCAATAATCACAGAAAAGCTTCAAATGTTAGTAGTTGTTTACAAAATAAGACACTTGATTTGGGTTTCAGTATACATCGCACAACGCCGCTCTGTAACATGACAATTTTAGCATGTCCGTCAGTCTCTTGATTTTCCATTATTGGAAATTTTCAATAGAAGTAGAACACATATAAAAACAGATGTCTCTTTCTAACGAATGAGAGTGAAAGTGACAAGGACGGACAACTGAGGAGGTTAATATCAAAAGGTGACATGTCCATGTCAGTTACAAAAATCGATAATAATAATAAAACTCTAAATTTTGTAGTCTTCGCATAATATTTTGACTCAGATTTTGTTTTATGCATTATGCCATGCTCTGCGAACAAATTTAAATGATGAAAATTTTCTAGCCGTGGGCAGGACTTGAACCTGCGAGCTTGTCATTCCGCGTCACGCTCTACCCATCGTATTATACATATCCGTTCTATGATCTATCATATCATATCGATATGATAAAGAATTTCGGTGGTCGGACGTGGACCTGTGGTGGCTCATTTGGTAAGAACGTGTCACAGACTGACAAGGTCGCAGGTTTAAGTTGCCCACGGCTAGTATATATTCATAATTTAAATATTTTGACTTCAAAAATTATATGTTGTCAATAAAACCATCAATTATGTGAAAAAACTAGCGAAATTAATTTAATTATTTGGCGGTGACATGTCCTGGAGATGTCACCTTTTGATATTCACCTGTCAACTGTCCCCATACAAATGTACTAGAGACTTAATTATTAAAGAGCACGACGTTTTTTTTCCATGGTTACAACCCGCTCACCTCAACAGTCTCATGATGTAGTCCGGCCAGTTGTCCGGGAACATGACGAGTGAGAACCCGACTGTGATGAGTATGATGCCGGACAGCTTCATACCCTCGAACTGGACTTCGTACAGCACCACGTCCAGAGCTGGAAGGAGACCTTCATTATATCTACAAATTATTATGAGTATATCCACTAGAGTGTGGCTGACATTGCTCATGGAATCAGCAAACTGAAGTGGCAGTGGGCTGGCCACATCTGTCGTAGAACCGATAAGCGATGGGGGAGACGAGTTCTCGAATGGAGGCCAAGAAAAGGTAAACGTAGCGTGAAACGCCATCCGATCAGATGAGGGATAACCATCGCAAGGTGGCTGGCAGAGACTAGATGCAAGCCAAGTATAAGATAAATGTTCTTTATTGCAAAAAAGAAAAGAATTACACAAAAGAAATAGGCTAATATCGTTAATATTACAATTGGCGGTCTTATCGCTCAAAGCGATCTCTTCCAGACAACCTTTGGGTAGATAATTCAGCGTATGAATAGGTAGCTTGTAGAGCAATAATAAATATCTATCACTAACAGTACTTACGTTAAGTACCTGGTACAAAGTAACAATCATTCATATTACAAATATTACCTACTAATAATAATACGAGTAAGTATAGTAATTAAATTTATAAGCATGTAAGTCGAATATTACTTACCAGCGGACACTGGTACGGCAGTGATAAGGCCAAGTGAGACGAATATAGTGTAAGTCACGACGTTTCCAAACTGGAACACTAAATGGAATACTGCAACAAATTAAATTCAAACTGTTCTTAATCCCGGTCACAGCACCAATTTGTAACATGTATGTGACAAGTATCGAAAATTAAATATTTTTAATATTATTATGAGTACAAAATAGACACAAATGAATGATCAACTGTGAAATCAAAATTGAAATTAGTTGAAAAATTAAATAACAACAGGCATTTAGAAAAGTTGTGTTAGAAAGAGACAGAAACAGTACAAAATGTGGCTGTGACGTCTGTGATACTTACTACGTCAAACTTCATACTAAAGACCGTATTGCTAAAAAGAGATGGAGCATCCCCCCACCACTTGACTTATAACCGCTTAATATCTTCGGTATTAATTGAGATATCAAAAAACTGATTTCAGAGTCCTCATCAGCAGGAATATGAGAGTTGATTGATGCCAAAAAAATTAGGTAAATACCCTATTACACTTAGCGGATGTGATATGGCAGGTTAGACTTTCCATTACATGTACAGTCGAGAGATAAATGTACAGGTGGTCCAAATAAGGTTGAGATTTTCTCAAGAAATACTGGACTGATTTTAATAATTCTTTTACAATTACATAGTTTTAACTTTTATCTATCTAACAGTGAAAGAATTTTTACAATAGGTCAAGTAGTTTTTGAGAAAATCTCAACCTTAAAAACTCTCCTGTACAACTTTCTTTGTCTTCGACCGAGGTTAACTTCTTTTTAATGTGGCACATTACTGCCAGTGTCCAGTTTTGAAAGCTCCAAGGATCGAGGTATGTCTTTTGAAAATTAATAATTTTGGTAAGCTTTCTGTGTGCTGTAAAGTTAATTTTAAATATACACATAATATGACAGGACAGCACAGTTTAGCGTACTTAGAACATACTCTGAGGCACGAGCGCTGAGTTGCTCCAACTTATTATGATGGGACAAGTCGCCGGAAAGAGAAGAATCGGTCTCTGGAAAAAGTCGTGACTGCGTAACATCAGGGAATGGCCTGGAATAGCGAGTGACGCAGACCAGTGGAACTATTACGGTTCTCAAAACGATCAAATCATACCATGTCATAGCGGCCTTGAAAGAAACAGTGCTATTGCATTGGTGTCTCTTTTTGGCGCACCATGACATGGTATAATTTCATCGTTTTGAGAACGGTAATACGGGGCTGTTCCGCCTCGCGAGAGATAGGCACAAATATGAAGAGCTGATTGCCAACCTTCACTAGTTGAGGCAACCGCCAAGAAGAAGCACAGGTGATCCACTCACTCAGCAGCGCCACGCTCGCCGGCAGCAGGTGCGTCCAGGGCACGCGGTGCGCGGGCAGCACCTCCGAGCCCGTGAGGTACAGCGCGAGGCACGCGGGCCACAGCAGCGACGCGTTCACGATGCCCACGATGGAGAAGAACAGAGCCCGCTGACCGCTGGTCACCTCGCCCATTACTTTACGGAATAACACCTGACACAAACAGAACAGCGGGTCTAAAAAAACCGGCCAAGTACGAGGCTTCCGTGCAACGCATTACGCAACTCAACCGTAACTTTGCTCTAACGAAAAGATTAAACTAAACATGACATAGGCATTAATGTAATCTTATCCAACCCAATCTCTACACAGGCGGTGCAGATATATAGGTTCGTCAGATACTCCTTTGCGTCCAGGGAGCCCCTTCCTGGTCGTAGGGGGTCTGATGGGCCTATTTGTTGAGTTCTAATGAGGCTGGCATGGTCACCAAGTGACAAAAGCCTCGAAAAAACCTAGATAAAAAAAAACATGACATGATGTATGATTTTATACATACCCTTTAAGTATGTATAAAGCGATGAAGATTTTCGGTGGGCGTGGCGTGGCCTGTGGTGGCTCAGTTGGTAAGAGCGTGTCACTGAATGACAAGGTCACAGGTTCAAGTCCTGCCCACGGCAAGAATTTTTTCATCATGTTCTAAACTATTCGATGTCTTCGAATATTATTCAATTCATGGGATTTTTTGGTGTTATTCCTATCTCACCTTGAATATAGCAAACCCGGCAGCCGCGCACGCCGCGAGCACGACCCCACCCAGTGTGGAGCTTCCCGTAATGCCGTCCATGTACGCGAGCAGCGCTATACCCGTGTCACACAGGATGGCTGCAACGATCTGGTACAGACAGCAACATTGTAACGTTACTAATTATTATTAGTTTTATTAATGGACTCGACCGTCTGTCATTTGCCAATTTCCTGTTCACATCGTGACCCTGTTGAGGCCGTTGTCTTCATTTCTTCCTCCAGAGACGCAGGAACTTTGGACGAAGCAGCTTAGCAATCACGTTCATCTCCCGAGTACCGTATTGGGACTTATGAATCTAGTTCGAAACTACAGATCTTGCACATAATTCTTCGATAACTCCAACATTTGCGGACATTTTCTTATTAAATTGACGTAATTTTAAACGCAATATAACCACTTTAGACAATAAAATGAAAACTATCAAATGATTTTACAACAATTAAAAATTATCAAAAATGAAATGCTTTTCATTATCATGACGGACTCACCAACCACGGTACAGGGTGTCTGAAAAGGTACGCTAACAAAGAAACCACAGAGAAAGGTACAGTAAAGTTATTGTGGTTGAGATTTTCTCAAATAGAAATGTAAAAAATTTTGAAAATTCTAAGACTGTATAGTGAATCTTAGAGTCAAAGTGGGCAATAATGCCCACTTGTGGGCGCTGGAGGTCTAGAGGGGGGCTAGGGGAGGGTAAGGGCTTCAGAAAAACGGGGGGGGGGGGGGGGGTGAAGTGTTTTAGGGGGCGATGGCTGATTTGTAATTTCATTTATTTAATTTTAAAGTTCACTGAAATTGAAACCTACCTACTACACAACATCATTTATTTTATTTAGTTACTTTATATTTCTGCCCTGTTTGATTGTATAAAATAAAAAGTAATAAATGTCATTGTGGTTTTTAAACTGTGGTCAAGAAAAAAAAATATTGATTTTCAAAGGAGGCGGTATACGAAACAAGTCTGAGAATCTCTACCTACCTGGTATAGAGTATTGTGTTATGTCCCAAACCAAACTCACCCGCACCCCGACGAACTGTTCGTGCAGTATGACCCACGAGAGGAGGTATATGCACGAGACGTTGGTCGCGAACAGCGCCACCACGTCCGTGGACAGCAGGATCTTCAGCGAGTGCATGTACATGTAGACCGTGACCACCCACAGCAGGCAGAACAGGCCGCAGCGGCTCAGGAAACGAGCTGCCAACACGATAAATAATATCGGGCGGCAGGCAAGGAACAACTTGATATAAACGAGGACGGTGAATAGGCTAGATGACCAAAAAAAATTGTCTTAAATACTTATTAATCGTTCTATTACACCGTACAAAAAATTACAGAATTTGTTGAGACCTTTAAACACGCAAAAAACTTTAATTTAAAATGCAACATTCCAACCTCGATCAAAAACACCGTCCGCCATGATTATCTATGGCATGACGTCATCGCGGCCCCGATAAACTAGGGATGTTCGATGTTGAGAAAGCACGATGTTAATAAAATTACACTTTACTAACAGTAATAGTATAAAATATAGTCAGAATGAGATAATAAAACTTACACAATTTTCTCGGGTTTCTTGTGAAATCGGACATACAAACTACAATAATTATATTCCCGCCCTGAAGCAATGAAAACTATTTATTAAATAAAGCTTAATTTATTCCTGACCATTTCTGATTACAAATACGTTCGTGCGTGCACAGGGTGGTGTGACGTTGCACGCGATTCGCGCCCTGATTTTGTAAGTAGGTAAGGAGGTATTGAAGTATGTTGGTATAGGCCACAAAGGTATGGGCATTGATAAAATATTATTACTCTGTTAGTTTTTTCTTTTCTCGTATGGTTTAGTGACCAAACCTATTGTCAGAGTTATTCAGGCCGTCCGTAGGACTCTGACGTGGCCTAACGACTGCTGCCAAGTGACACCAACCAGGACCAACTGCTTAACGTGCGCTCCGAGGCACTCTATATTTGATGTATTGTTTTATGTTAACTCTATACATTCTAACATGTGTTACCTTTAGCACAAGGGATCACGGGTGGGGCATAAGTGTGATGTCCTATTATTTTGATCTGTATTTATAAATAACTTTTATTACAAAGGGAAGTTTTTTGTGAGTCAATGACGTCACAAAAAATGTTACTGACTTATGTTATGATGAATAAATGGAATTTAAAAAGGAAAAAAAATATAATAGCAATAAAATTGACTTTTCTTTTCTTTTTGCAGTACTTTTTTTTAATTATTTTTTAAAATTTTGGCTTTAGCTACCTTTCCATGTGCGAATTCTTAGCAATAATTGGCCATCATATCTCGAGTAAGCCAATTGGACAGGACAGACAGATTTACAATACAATATAATTTTTTAACTTTACAACGGATAGACATAACATTCTATAACATTGTTTACTTACCAAAAGTGAAACCTTTGTCTCTGAATTCACTGAAAGCGTCGTACACAATCTCGTTGGCCGCCTTGCACTTGTTGTGTATGAGCATCACTATCACGTAGAGCGGGTAGAAGAATATGAGCCAGTTGGTGCAGAACCATGCGGTGAAGAAGGGGGCGTTGTAGTTATTCTGAAACAACAGTTTTATATATAAAGGGGGTTTAAACTCTTTATCTGACATACAAAGCCTGTTGTGGCTGTAGCTAAATAAATAAAATAAAAATAAAAATAGCCTTTATTCCACTAACAATTCGACCTTATACATTAAGATATAAAATAGTTATGACATCGGCGCCGAGTTGCCAGGCTGTCCTTCGACATAGGCCTCCTCCATCTTCTTCCAGGCTTCCCTATCGCGGGCCTCTGCTCTCCAACCTTTGGGCAGGTCGTCTTCCCATCTTTTGGTAGGTCTGCCTCTTCGTCTTTTCCCATCGCGGGGGTACCATTCAGTTATGTCTTTTGTCCATTTGTTTCTTTTGGACCTCATCGTGTGTCCAGTCCATCGCCATTTGAGCGTTCTTGCTTTGCGGATCACATCTGTCACTCCTGTCGTGTCTCTGATTTTTGTAAGCCTCCATCTATCTCTCAACCTAAGACTCAACATGCTTCGTTCCATACTTTGTTGGCAAACTTTTAGTTTCTGTGTGATGTCTAGTCTGTAGCTAATATGATCCTAAATGCAAATGTCACTGTCATTAATATGCTATAGGACACCTCGCTTGGTGAATTATTATTATAATATGTATAGTATGATTATATGTATAGGTATATATTATATTATTTCTCAAGTTACCAGGTATATAAGAAAGTTCATATGTGGAGATTTATAATTGGCTTATAGTTACTCATAATTGTTATCCATAATTAAGAAATAGCTGTAAATCTTCCAAAAGACATAATTGTTGCACAATAAACAACCATAACATTTATTCCCACTAGTAAAACGGAATGACGAAATTCCTGCTACCACCAAATACTAGATAAGCTGTCTCACTATCAAACCATGTCATTCATGAGACAGATAATGTGGTAAAAAGTGAAAACAATGTGTACTTAGAACCTGCATTGGGGCGCCTCAACGGCGTCGCCAGCGACGTATCCAAACAAAACGTATGATAGCTAAGGTTGCCAAACCATTGCCAAGTACCTGTCAAACATTTATTTAGATATGAATTGTTTAGATATGTAGCTGGCGACGTCGTTGTGGCGACTCAGTGAGGTAAGGCCCTTATTATATAGAAGAGAATTTAGTAAGGGGTAGATGTAAACTGTCACTCGATACATAAATAGAAGAGTAAAGAATAGACTTCGACATAACTTACATAGGTGCGAACTTTAGTGTAGTTATAGTAAGAAGATTCAGTGCTGTAAATAATTCCATAGTTCCTGGGTGGGTACTCTTGCAAGTACATGTGCTTTATGCAGTGTGTAGCCGTCACCCAGGATGCAGTCAGAGTCAGGGTGACACAGATTCCATAATAGATCTGAAAGTAGGTAATAATAACATATAGAAAGGAAATTTTGAGAGAAATTCATTGGAATGGAAGTAGATCTTACATATTAAATGAACAAGTTGGCCGGGGACATATTTTTAATATTATTTATTTCGCAAATGATTTTTCAAATGATTTTAGTGTGTTAGATTTTATCTTAAGTATGTCTATGACTATGTTAGTTGGTAGTGTGGTCCCAGTTAGATCTCCACATTTTCTTGCCACTTCTCTTCAAATACCTCTGGGGACTTATAAAGACACAAAATTATTGGGGGCATATAGAATAGAATAGAAAACATTTAGGTATTTGACAAATGCACGGAAAACTATATGCAGAAGACACTATAATAATTAAGGATAAAGATATAGGTGCAGTGGTCTGATATCAAAACTGTGAATGTTACAGTAGGTGTGAAATATTATTTGCTGGTTTTCATGTGCCGTTGGTGCAATGACAAACAGCTCCGCTGTATCTGGGGCTGACTTAGCAGGAACCAGATCATTTTAAGCTCATTCCTCTGAGTATCAAAGTGGCCCAGAAGATAATCTCTACAAAAGAATATAAATGATCCCAATGCCACTATTGAGGCAGACTTATACAAATTAGATTATTGTGTGACCTTTTTAGCAAACTTTGAGCAACATGTCCTCGGGCATTTCTTGTCTCTCAGCTGTCGCTCCTCGTCCTGGCTGCTGGCTGCGGACTCGCTGTAGGCCTGCTGCAGCGACGGCTGGCTAGTCAGCGGCGGCGCCGATGACACCGACGACTGGGGGGTGAGCGGAGCGCGCGGGCTCAGGGGCGTCGGAGGCCCGTTGGGGCGCTCCCGGTCGCTGTCCCCACCGCCTCGCTCTTCCACTTCCTCGCTCGTTATGATCACAGACGGTGCTCGGACCCGCTTCGGATTGAAAATAGTAGGCAAGTCACCGTCCCTAGCCATGTTGCCTGGTAACAAACTTCACGTACACATCACACACAAGCTCCACGCCGACCACTCTCTTATGAACACTTTGATACGATTTTCTTTCATTGAAATTATTTTATTTGAGTTTGACGCAGATCGGAAAATGTCAGCTGATTTCTATTTATTGCAAACATTTTACCTTGTAATGTTTACATGGTAATTAAATTAGGTGGTAATTGTAGATAATTACAGAACATGCACATTTTAGCACTTTCTCTACCAAAAACTACATTATTTATTTATTTTCAATAGAAAAAATTACATATCTTCACCATTTTTTCATTTTTACAAGCCAGGTTGCCAGATATTTTTTCCAAATTTCCCCGGAGCCCGGATTGGGTAATTTTTTCCCCAAAATGACACGATTATCCAAAAAAATAATTTAAAAAAAATTGACTTTAATAACATTTTTATGATTTAAAAAAACGGCGACAGACAAGGTCTCATATCAAGACACATGATTACATTTTATATTTCAAAAGAGTTTATTAATAAAGCTTAAAATACATGGAAAGGTAATAAAAAATTAAAACTAACCTATTTAAACAAAATTTCATTTTATATTTTAATGTTTTCTTTCTGAGCTGAATTTTAGCAGTCGGCTGAAACATTGAGCATCCGCCACGGACTTTTAAGCCAATCTAACCTTTATTATGTCGTCACAACTTGAAAACTTTTCCCCAGGGGAAAAATTTGGCTCTTGGGGAAATTTTTTCCCAAAATTGCGAGAAAACACCCCAATCTGGCAACCCTGTTTACAAGGAGTGTTTTTTTTCTTCTTCTTTGGGTTGCCAATTAAAAGAACACGAGGCAAGAAAGGCATCGAGCGTGGACGTATGATGAATTCGTGAATAGAAGAGAAATGCATTGTTTGATTTTTTATCTGTGAGAAGAAATAATGTAAAAATTCAAATAAACAAAGAATAATATTCTATTCATATTCTATTTTTCATGTATAAAAAGTTAAATTGTCTATGACATTTAACATTCCCTTTCACGTATCTCAGTATATTGGAATATAAAATTTTATGAGAGCAAATACATTAAAAAATCAAATATATACTAAATTTAAGACAATTCGTATTGGTAAAGAGAAGTAATTGAATTTTCTTCCGTTATAATAGTCTGATTTCAAATATTGAATAATTTATTACTTTTAGACTGTATGTTTTTATAATATCGTTGCCAAGAAACTAAAATCAAAAAACCAAAATTGTTGTCTATTGCATTATTTTAGATTTTTGTGCGCAGAGGGCAGCACAAAAAAGTTCATTTTCTGTCGCTAGAGGGCGCTGATTGGTTAGCCTACTTGAAGTCTTGCTTGAAGCATCCGGGAACTCGCCATAGTAGTAAGACATGGCGGGTATCAACCTGGCTAAATGACGAAATAAATTCTGTTTGCTAATGTAAGGACGTGATAATTTCTTAGAAAAAGTGTTGATCCTGAAAGACTAATTAAGTTATATTGGATTAGGACAAAAATGCAGAATGTTGGACAGTCTGAAAACCGAAATATCGATAAGGTGAATGTGCAACTTGATGTGGTAAAAACGTCCACTCCTCAGAGTTCGGCTTCGAGTCCGGCCAAATCTGAAACCGAAACGTACTCAGGGGCGCCTGCCAAATACATGACGGACTCTTCGGAAAGCGAGGATGACTCTGTGTCCGAGGTAAAACGTGTTTTGTTTTCGGCAGAGGCGGTGGCAGTGCGGGAATGTGATTATCTGTGGTGCTCCAAATACTGCTAGGGACATCTTGTATGTGCTTGGCCGTTTCATCTCTCCTTATCCCGTAATTATCTCTATCAGGATCACCTGATCGGAGCAGCACGCTGCAAAGACAATTTATTTTCCATTCTCGATACAGCGCAAGTTGCTTGCCAAATATTCCGTAAAACGTCAGAAAGTCCCAAGTACGTACTACTGAGTAATGCATGAAATTATTTATGCCACCCGCTCCTAGAGTAGGTATTCAATTGATTCTTTGTAATTCCACGAAAGAAACAGGCTAATCCGCCGTAAGGTGCTTCTCATTGTCTATTTCTGTTTTGGACAGGGTTCGAACTAAAATGGCCATGTTTCGGAAATCACATGGATTTGCTCACTGTGGAACACTGAATGGTGTTTTGGTGACGTTATTTTGATGGAGATTGGCAAATTATGTAATTTTGAAGTTAATTGGGCCTAGCCATCGTCGGCTATGGCGAGCGTGGTGCGTGTACACGCGCTCGCCGAAAGCAAAACGCCTACTGAATTTCGCGCAAAAATGTTGGAAGGGTCAGTAGAGGTACAGACAAGCATATACCTACCAATTTGGCGATGTTGTAAACACAAGCCAGAAATGTTCTACTAAAAACTGGCATGTAGTCATGAGGAGATTGATGTATGTGGAGAATGCAAGGTTCTGACAGCATCACAGCTGATGAAAGTATATCTATAGCTACCCCTACATGTGTTACTTTGTGTATGTATGTATGCTGGTTATTGGTGAATTGCAAGGACCATTGACAGTAACTTGTAGCTGTAAGTTTGTCCTCGAGCACCAAAAAGTCGTCAGTAGATCTCATATATTTCTCATTGGTGTTATAGATCTTGCTGGCTTGTTTGTGCCTTAGCAGGCCAGACTTGTTGGTAAGTGGAAGACCTCAGATTGCCAAGCTTCACCAACACCAATAGCTGTTTTGAGTGATTACTGTTAACCTGCATAATGTGTGCGATGGACAATTACATATCACACTGTTTTGTTTTTATTGATGTTGAATGGTCCTTGTGGTTCTAACATATGTATTTGCATTAATAAATGTTGGCCATGCCTGTTAACGCTACTAATCCCTAACTAAAGTGTGAGCCCATCGATGTCTGTGCTAAACTTAATGAACTCTCCGTTGAATATAACCTAAAATGAATAGCTTTCATTTTGCGGCCATAAACAATGAGTGCATTGATATCAAGAGTTGTGTTTGTTCAATTTAAGTAACTGAATATACAAAGAATTATCAATGCACTGTCATGTGTGTGGAATGGAAATAATGATAACATAGGTTTTGCCAACAAAAGTATGTAACCTTTAGTTTTTCAATACTCTTTCTTGTTTTCTCAAGGTCTTGCCAAAGGAAAACATTTCTCATGGTCCTAATGTTTTGTTTAAACATGTATGTAGCTTGAGTTTGTATATGATGTGTGGAGAATATTCATTTTCTCTGTAAATACCATGGTATAGAATGCTGATATGCCGACAAAGGAATCCTCTGTATAACCCCTTGAAATTGATTGATTGAACAATTCATTTGAAACTATTATATCATTAATTTATTCTCTTTTAGTAAATTTAATTTTTAAAACTAATACACAAAATAGTCTCCTGAGAATCAAAACATGTGTCTATTTGTTTATACTGACAAAAGTTTTATACAGATAACTTAATAGTAGGTAGTAAATATGTGGAACATTTGCCTGTATGTCTACTAAAGTTATAGACACAAGTTTTTATTGAAACTAGATGCTACTTCCATAAAAAAAAACTTTATTGCACACAATACTAACTTACATAAAAATATAACAATGAAAAATATTGTACCAGGCTACCAGAGCCAGTGAGGTTGTAATTGCACCTTGCTTATGACTTATCTTTTAAGAGAGATTTCTTTTCATTCAAAAATAGTTCACTTGAAGTGCCAAATAGATATTACAAAAACCTGCAGCCATTTAGGCTACAAAGCAATAAATATAGATACGCACGACAACCTTTGCCCTCCTACTTTCGGCAGTCGGGTAAAAACACAAATATAGTACATAACCTACATATAAACTACTGTGTGAACTAAAACTTTTAATTACTGCCCATGTGTCCTTCAGCCTTATATAATCTATCATTAACATGATAAGCATAACATTGCATAAACCTGTGAATAGTAAGTTCATTGACCTTTGCATCGACAGGCGGAGATGGAGGAAGAGGGTGCGGGTGCAGAGTCAACCAAGTTCCTACTCGCTCACGACGACTCCGAGAGGACCGTCGACCCTGAGATGCAGGCCAGGCTTGAAGCTTTACTCGAAGCAGCCGGTGAGTGTTTGTCGCTAAAGTTTGACTATAATTTTACTGTTTAACACAGAGAATATTGTACAGGAGAATAAAGGTTGTTGCAGACGTAACGCCCTGGCAGATTAACGTCGCCTCAACTCGTGTCATTCAGTGTTCTTTGTATGAAACTCCATACTGCAACGCACATACTAATCGCCTACGTAACGGCATCGCCTTACATTATTTTGACAACTGATTGACAGCGAGGGGCGAGGCAGTGCCGGGTAGGTACGTGTGCGGCAATGTTTACGGTTGAGATATTCCAAAAAGTACTTGACTGATTTTTGTAAAATTACATACTGGAAACTATCTACTAGTAAAATATTTTTTTTTAATTGGTCAAAACATAGATTAGTTCTTGTGAAAATCACTACTTTAAAGTGACCCCTGTATACTTTTCTTATATTATTATTATTTTTTCTGTTTTCTATGGTACATCTTAATATAGTCCTTAAAAAAATTCCTTCATGGCTAGCACTCAAAATTGTCTCTGAATTCCGGTCTTTGAGACGAAACCCTATACACGGTCGATTATTCACCAGCTGTTTAGTTTAGGATAATACTTATCACGCCGAATACTTATCACTGATTGGCCAATGTCAATCCAACTAAACAGTATAGTTCGCTGTGTAGGAGGTCTCTTTAATCTGACCGGTACCTGCTAGCTCCTGTATCTGTCTCCAATTCTCCAATTCAATTTGGTATTGTTTACAAAATCAGCAGCAATATGAACTATTACTTTGCATAAGTGGTAACATAAGATGTTACTATATATGGCAAACATAAAACTGTCAAAACAATGTAGCTCATAAACAATATAGAATATGTAAGTTACTCATGGACAAAATACGGTTAACACTCATTTTCTGGTTAATATTATTATCATTTGTATCTCTTAAGGTACAGTCGAAGACAGAGATAAGTATACAGGGGGCGTCAATAAGGTTAAGAATTTCTCAAAAACTACTGAACCGAATTTAATAATTCTTTTACAGTTACATAGTTTTCGCTTTTATCTATAAAACAGTGAAAGAATTTTTGCAATAGGTCATGTAGTTTTCGAGAAAATCTCAACCTTAAAAACTCTCCTGTACACCTTTCTCTGTGTTCCACCGTACCACAGATTGAATAAACCAGGACCTAGAAAGGTTTTGACGGAAACTTGGGGAACAACAACGTGTAGAGGCCCCTTAGAGAGAACATGGGGAACAGCATAGAGGCCCCTTAGATAGCTTTAGTTTCTTATTATTATTAATACCTTTTATGGACTGGATAGATATATAAAACAAATAATAAATCACCAAATAATTATAATAGATAAATCTGAGATAAATAGAATATTGTCAAGTGTCTTATTTTGTAAACAAAAACTACCCTACCCTGCTAACATTTTAAGCTGTTCTGTGGTTATTGCATAGTTATTTTCACATTATTAGTTCGGATCACTTTATTTTCACAATGAAGAACAGGTTCGATCAATCAGTTCCTTCAGTGTTACATCACAACAGGTAATTAGACGATCATATTTGTTTGCAAAATAAGACACTTGATTTGGGCTGCGGTACCTATATTATACCTGAAAATTAGAAATTATAAGAAGTCTGAAACCATACACCTAAATATTTTCTGTAGTAATACTCACCAGAACATGTGTACTCATATATTCCACCTATATCATTTATCATCATCTCATATCAGTTCACTGCCTTTACCAAAGCTTCCACTCAACCCGATTCTCGGCCTTTTGCATGCAGTCTCTGCCAGCCACCTTGCGAAGGTAATTCTTCCATCAGCCCGAAGATCCATTGCAAGTCGAGAATGTTACCAGCCCAAGAATTCGAAAAATAAAACAATAATGCACAATCACAGGACAATTAGCATTCGTCATTAAATTATTCCGTTTTCACGCGTTTCTCATTTCAATAGTCATTCATTATAGCTTTATGTAGTCATTGCGATCATGTCAACATGCAATTAATGTATGTAAAGTACAGTCGACGGCACGTCAATTGCGTTCACATGTACGCTATGTCATTACGGTCCAGTATTGCAATAGTCGTTAGGTTGACAATTTTGCGTTTCGTTTACTTTATTTGGATTGTATGTATTAACTGTTAGCAGGAATGCTCAATATTAATATCTTTTTAAATGGCCTTTATAATACTTTCTTTCATTATATATTTTTTAAATCAACAAATGATAGCAATTCTAAAATCATTTTTTTATATATCTATAATTGTTTAGGTATATTTGTACACATAAAGTGACGATGCCAATCCCATCGTACCTATTCTAAATTAACCTATCTACTTAAATTTTATAAAAGATCGAGAACAGCATTTTAGCTGGGCCTGAAGTTGGCTCAGCTAAAATGCCGTGGAATATATCTACATCTAATTTGCATAAACCTAAACTATTAATAACATGCTCTCTTTTAGTCGCGTACCGGACACATTCCATCAAGTGCATTTTTTAAAAGTTCTGTCAGATCTAAAAATGTTGCCTCCCTTTCCTACAGCAAAGTTATAAGAAGGATGGTGCTACTTTAGAACTGTTGAAAGTTATTAGAAAACACACGATAGAAACGCTACCCCATACAACTTGGCCCAATCAGCTGATAGGTATATCATCTAAGCGCACGGTAGAGCACAGGCCAAGGTCTCAAAACGCCGGCCGCACGTACACTATTAATGTTTATTGTGATTAAATAGTTTAGGTAAACATTATAAATTGTAATTTCGAACACAAAGTTATTTGTGTGTCGTAAATGAAAATGAATTACCTACCTATTAGAAGTTTCATTAAACTGAAAATAAAACTTGTCGGAGGCCAAGATCCACTTTGGGTCACTGAGCCAGCGGAGTAAGTAAGTAAGTAAGTAAAAATAAAACTTAAAACCAAGAATAAAAATATTATAATTTCCAGAGAAACTGTACTCTTTTACGTATACAGCAGTCCAAATCAAGTCTTATTTTGTAAACAAATATGATCATCTAATTACCTGTTGTGATGTAACATTGAAGGAACTGATTGATCGAACCTGTTCATTATCGTGAAAATCAAGTGATCCGATCTAATAATGTGAAACTAACTATGCAATAATCACAGAATAGCTCAAAATGTTAGTAGGTTAGGGTAGTTTTTGTTTACAAAATAAGACCCTTGATTTGGGCTGCGGTATACGTAAAGGTGTACAATTTCTCTGGAAACTTTAATATTTTAGGTTTAACTAAGAATTAGTAGGTACGGTCGAAGACAAAGAAAGGTGTACAGGAGAGTTTTTAGGGTTGAGATTTTCTGAAAAACTACTTGACCGATTGTAAAAATTCTTTCACTGTTACATATATAAAAATTAAAACTATATAACTGTAAAATAATTATTAAAATCGGTCCAATCGCTTCAGAAAATATCACCCTTATTGAGGCCCCCTGTATACTTATCTCTGTCTTTGACTGTACCTTCTGCACCGCGACTTTATCCTTGTTTCTCTAGTTGTAGGTTACTAATACTAACGTACCTAGTTAGAACATAACTTCGTAGGCGTGTTCCATTTACAATTCATTCATTCATTGTAGTATAAAATCAATAAAGTAGTTCTCATTTCGCAGAAGCTTTTAATGCACTGAAACTAATTACTGGCGCCATTATGTTAACAGCACTTTTTTCTATGTACAGTCAGCCCCATCAACCTACTCAAACCCATTGCAATCTAGGTCGTAATACAATTGCATAAAGTGCCCGTGTGTTGTACTGGCGAAAACAGAAAGGTATACAGGGAGCAATGATATTGAGAGCTTCTCAAGAACTATTTGACCGATATATATTTTACTAGTCAGTACTCTAACTACTAATTTTTACATTTTACATTATATACAATAATTATTGTACACATACTTGTATGACTTGTAACATAATGTTACCAATAAAATTTTCATTTACGTTGAGTACACACTAAGTAGATAATTTTCAAAAGTCAGTCATTTTATTTTTGAAAAAATATCAACCTTAATAACTCTCGTTACACTTCTACCATTTTGATGTGTTGTCGACTGTATAATAGACAGCGTTTAGTGAGTCCAGAGACGATGATTTTGCATCTACTGCGATCCTGCCACAACTTTCGCTTCCTCCACATTTTTCGTTCGTATATTTCAAAGTTACATTTAACTAATTCCATGATTAAGCGATTAGCATTTTATCACTTAAGCCTTCTAAGTCCCAACGCAATCTATATGTTAATCAATTGGCTCAGTGATTCAGATTTGTTGTAAAGTGAGAGAGGACTGTGCAGTATAACGCAGCCCAAATCAAGTGTCTTGTTTTGTAAACAAAAATTACCCTACCCTACTAACATTTCAAGCTGTTCTGTGATTATTGCATAGTTACTTTCACATTATTATGACACTTGATTTGGGCTGCGGTATAGATACAGAGGTCCGAGTTCGATTTTCCACTTAGGTAATGAAACACATTTGTTTGACTTTACTTGCAAAATGGTGCAAATGTTAATTCTAAAACTATCATACAGCAAATTCTCAAAAGGGGAAGCGTTTTCTGAGATTCAGAGTTCACCTTTAGGCATACATATCTATCCCTCATGCGACATTAAGCTAATTATAAATAATAACATTACCTACTCGTAATTGTTCGAAATTAAAAAATAAATCCTCCAAGTAAGTATGCATAGTAAGTACACAACACTCTCACGGCACTTCGCATACCGATCTACAAAGTACATGCGCCTGCGCAGTTGAATTTCGACCATATTACGAGCGTAGTCAGGTGATATTAGCGCTGACAGTTTGACGTCGGAAGTGTGCAACGTCATTTTCTAAGCAGACGCGGCGCACAGACATCAGCGGTGGTCTGAGCGATGGCCGGAGAGCGAGTCATTTAGATTACGTAAGCCACAACTTTTTACATTCGTCGATGGAAGAGATTCCATCCACAAGTTCTGAACCGACGCGTCTTGAACGATTGGTACAATGCGATATTATGTTATATAATATAACCAAATTAGATTTAACCTAGCTGTACCCCGCAACTTCGTTTGCGTAGAAAAAATTCTATGCTCAGAACACATACCGCCATGGATTATAGCCTATGAGCTGTCCGGATATTTCAGCTATCTCCTAGTGAAACTCCCGTCAAAATCCATTCCGTAGTTATGGCGTGATACTTGAACATAGTCACAGACAAAAATTCTAAAAATTGGTGTTTTGGCATCAGTATCGATCCTAAAACACATTACAATTCTTATTATCAAAAAATATCGAATGTACAGACACAACTTTTTACAGTCTTATTATATGTATAGATAACTAAATATTATACCGAGCTAAACATAGTTGTGTTGTGGACGACGAAGAAAAAGATGGGCTGACGATATCGTGGAAGTAGTAGGTAAAGACTGGATGATAACAGCACAAGACAAAGAAAGGTGGAGAGACATGGAGGAGGCTTTTACCCTAACAGGGACCATACTACCAAATAACAAATAACTAACATAGACATAAACATAGCTAAGAAAAACTAACACACTAACATCATTTGAAATGTAGTACGGACAACAGCAGATCAATGGTAACACTTGCAGTACGATTTTAAATCTTACGACTTAGATAATAAGAACTGTCCAAAGTCCAAAGTGTTACACTTGATCTGCCGTTAGCTTTTTTTTGTAAACAATACAACATTTGCGGTAGATATAAACATGACCTATAATGATCTTTATATAGCAGTACTTAAGGTTAAGAGCACTAATCCTGCCGATAAACATGAGTCTATGAAGTACTTGTAGTGTGAATGTGACTCACTGGCTAAAAAGCGGATGGGTCTTCTAGGGTTAGCCTATCGGAAACCAGTGGGGCTATTACGGTTCTCAAAACGATCAAATCATACATGTCATAGCGGCCGTGAAAGGGACAGTGCTATGGCATTGGTGTAGCGGCGTCTTTGTTTGGCGCGCCATGATATGGTATAATTTCATCGTTTTGAGAACGGTAATAGGGAGGCAGATTACAGACTCCTTTCCAAGAGCTGCAAAGCTGACCTAATGGGTAACGTCTTTAGGGAGGAAGAAAGCAGTGTAAAGGAAAACTTAGTTAAGGATTCCAGTGGGTAAAATGCCCGCTGCCGTGCCGTCGTCGTTCACTTTTAACATCCGACTTTGAGAGATATTCCATCTATACCGCAGCCGAAATCAAATGTCTTATTTTGTAAACAAATATGATCGTCTATAGTATGACCGTCTAAATCAGTCTTCGTCTGCGCGGTACAGGGATGCGGGGGAAAGCGACAACGGGGACCGAGAGAGAGGAACTGATTGAGCGAACCTGTTCATCATTGTGGAAATAAAGTAATCCGATCTAATAATGTTGAAAATAACTATGCAATAAGCACAGAACAGCTTAAAATGTTAGAGGGGTAGGATAGTTTTTGTTTACAAAATAAAACACTTGATTTGGGCTTCGGTTTACATGGGAGAGGCCTACCCAGTACATGCGCTGATACTGGCTGATGATGATAACTGTTGTAATATTCGAAATCAATTAATCACTTTAAAACATGTTATTTCCGCCATCCTCTACTTCTTATGATTTGAACCTGTTGCCGAACCGCCATTGATAACCGTCTACCACTACTACAGTCGCTAATCGCGACTCGCCACAATAACCCGTACTACGTAGCTACATCCGAGTGAGAGTGACTATAAATCTGTGGTAGTGGTACGGGCTGACTCCTAGAAAAGTGTATAGGCCGCATTATCACATTTTCTCTCAAATACTTGACCGATTGTTAAAAAATCTTTCACTATTAATATCTTATGCTGTTATTCATAAACCTAGTTAAACCTCAGTTCTCTTAAATCGTGTTGCTATCCCTTTCACACTTAGTTAAAAAAGGTTAAGATAGAAAGGGACAAGGGGACTAAACGATGGCGTAACTTTAAATCACGGTTTTACCTTGTACTATTATATATTCTGTGGTTTTACCTCACTTCCTCTAAACCGTATTTTGTAACTTTCACACTTCCCTTATATTAGCCATAAACGTGACGTTAGTCCACGGTTTAAAGTAATCGGACCCTTTCTAACTTTTAACGAAGTGTGAAAGTGATAAAGCACTGTATGATGGAAGGGAGAGAGATCAAATCAGCATGTGAGTACTCTTATGTAAGGTCATCTCCGAAAGGTCAAGCCGAAAGCGCACAGCAGAAATATAATTTAAAAAATCGATCAAGTGTTTTTGAGAAAATCTCAACTTTAATGATGTCATGTAAAATTTTCTCTGAGTTACACTGTACAGTCGGAAGCACATCGAACGTCACTCTTTGGACTTTGAACCATGCCTATTCCCTGCGTAATAAGAGTCGAAATCATACTTAGACTGTTACGACTGATGTGATGTCCAGTTTACAAGCCAGATGGTCTCGCGATGCGCTCATCGTCCGCCGTCCCTTTCGCACGATAAACAAAGCATCGTTTATTTTATAGCCATTAATTTTGTACACATTTTGGTTTTATTAAGTTTTGAAAGTGATCGTTGAGCATGGGAATGTGATTGGAGTTGTTTCTATAGATAGGATTCGAAAGTATTCCATGGAGTATTAGGTAGCATTCAATGTTGATTAGGCATTTTGTTTTGCGGATTTTTACTGTCTTTATTTATTTAAATGTTGTTCTTTGTTGTAGAAGTTGTTACAATGTGAATTAAGTTAATAAGTTTTACTTTCCTATCGCCCGAGGTTGCCTGAAAGATCGCCTTGAATGATAATGTCGCTGTTATACAAAATGTATTTTTTTGTATAAGCATTTTCCTGTATACTGCATTATTTGTGCACAGATGCACATGTCTAGGCGAAATATAATAAATAACCACATGTAAAAATTAAAAATAATTATTATAATATTAACCTAAAAATATCAATTATGTTTCCACAGTTTACCTAAAATAATGAGAATAATTGTCACATTTTGTCACAACATTTTTAACCACTCTGAAATCTTATCAAAGCTCCCGAATGCTCCTATAATATTCCGCGTATCATTTCGAACAATTCCCATCTCGGATCTAGTTCATTCTCGTGATATCTCGGTGTTTCGTCTTTCCTCGTGTTTCGTTATATCACAACGAGAGTAGCATGGAATCAGGTCAACTGGTGGTCTAATAGTTTCTTCTATTGTTTTCTTACAGTCAATTATGTGTTTATGAAATCTTATTAAGGCGAGGCCATTGGGCCATTTGAGCCTAGTGAGGGGGTGAGGTGCGGGGCGAGGGAGGGGCGAGAGAGGGATGACGCGCATTGATCGGGGTCATTACTCGCACAGGTACACAGAGTAATCGTAACCAGTGTCCTCACTGTGACGTCACAGCTCGCTACCCATAATAATACATAATATACAGAATGTCCCACGGATAGACGATATATCGAAGTCCACTTGTCGGTGCCAACATTATCGACCCATTTAATGCCAAATAGGGAAATCCCAGCAGAGCTCGGTGGCGCAGTGGTTGGGTCAATGGACTTGCAATATGGAGGTCCCAGGTTCGATTCCCAGCCAGGGCAGCCATGTACCAATGAGTTATCCTGGTTTTTTTCGACGGAAAAACTTACTTACATTTACCGAGTGCTCTCAAAACGGTGAAGGAAAACATCGTGATGAAACCTGCATGTCGTAGAAGAAGAAAAAAAAATCTAAGGCATGTGAAATCCGCCAACCCGCACTGGGCCCGCGTGGTGGATTATGGCCCGAGCTCCCTCGATGTAAGGGAAGGTCTGTGCCCGAGCAGTGGGGCAATATAAATAGACTGATGATGAGGGATATCCCAAGTCTCACAGCTTCGGAGTTACTTATTTCAATTTTCGCGATTGTCGGAAAATATTTCTTTCAATCTTGAACTTTTGTCTATACTAAATGTTGTCGCACATTATGTCAACTCGGAACCGTATCATCATCACCCCTCCTGTTCACCTCTCGCCGCCAACCAGGCTTCAACTTCTACACTGGCCCTAACACGGGCTGTGCTCGTGACTATCCCATACCACACCCACTAATATTATACGCAAGTTTGGATGGATGGATGGATGTTGCTGAATGAAACTTTACAATAATATAGCTCATATTATACATCAAAATAACACATAGGCTATAATTTATAATCCTGCGCAGACGAAGTGGTGGGCAGAAGCTAGTTGACAATAAAGTAAAGCAATTTGTACTTTTAAACGTATTTATTTATACGGAAGGTCATAAGCAGACATACGTTAAACCGACCGTCCGGAGTGGGTTCAGTGCAATCAAATTCGCGTCTACAGGTTATATATTTTAATTATTTTTTAAGTTATTTATATTGACGTATGATAGTATGACGTAGTAGAATAAAATACTATGTTAATACTAATCTGACGGAAAAAAAGACCTGTTATAATAGGAATGTCAATTAGGTAATATTGTTGTAACAAAATCAATAAAAGTGAAAAATTGGAATAATCAAATTATTTGCTAGGGGAATATATTTTGAAAGTACTTTCACGCGATTTAATAAAAAATGGTAATAACCATAGAGATTACATTACAACAAATCTGTCTTTGACAAATTTAAGTGACAAACTGTCAAGTGTATCAATAAAACTAAATAAATGACGATCTTTTTAACGTGATGTTAGGTAAGTATTATTATTGGTGTCAGGTGTGACGTCAGTGATGGTGAAATCTGGCCCGTGTTATCACTGCGTAGGGTAAAACATGACACACATTATGTGCTGTTGACTGTACTTTTAAAAGTAGGCACAGTGTATATTGAATCAGTCTATAACTACGTAGCTATTGAAATTTAGCCCGTATTATCACTGTGCTTAGAGTAAAACAGGTATATATCGCACACCACATTACAAACCACAGCTACACTTGCATAGCTATTGAAATCTGGCCCGTATTTATTATCACTGTGCGAGTGTGCGTAGAGTAAAATGTGGCAAACTTTATGTGATGTTCACTGTACATAGTTTTACAAGTAGCAACTACGTATAAACTATTTTAAGTTCGATTGCTGTTTGTTTGTTTGCTCTGTGGGACAAATCACCGTCAATAGTCATTTGTTTTGGCCTGTTCCACTTTGGTCAATTTGGAAGTTACTGATCAGCCCCCCTATTACCGTTCTCAAAACGATGAAATTATACCATGTCATGGCGCGCCAACCAGAGACGCCGCTATACCAATGCAATAGCAGTGTCCCTTTCACGGCCGCTATGACATGGTTTGATTTGATCGTTTTGAGAACCGTAATGTTATAGCCCCACTGTAATGTTAGCCGACTTGTCTTCATCTGCAATTATCAGACCACTGCTCGCTCCCAATATACGACACTCGACACTGGTGTTCGTGTCGCGTGTAATATGATGACTTCAAAAACATGGTTCGCAAAAAATCTATTGTGTTAAGGAATATCTGTTTTAGGTTATGAGTCCTTTTATTTATTCAAAACGATGCACAATCATTCCGTGATTAGTAAACTAATAATCTTAAAGTATAGGTGTGACCAAATTCGACTCGTATTATTTTAAATTTTATTACGTTATGACGATCGTGGGAGCATTCCAACTATTCCAAGGTAAAGACCAAAGTGGAACATTTGGCAAAAATCGATACAGGTCCGACCTCGGCAGCGCCCAGCGGCGCACTGAAGCTCGTAGCGCCGTGCATTTGTATTTATACAAATTGTGTTTTTTCTTAAATTTTGCCTGGTATAAAAAAACGTTACAAACAACAGATTTTCATCTCATCAAGCTCTTCTATTTATAATAACCTACATTTTGATATATATTTTGTATGAATAACTGTTTTAGTTTAGACACACTACTCTGTGAAAAGACAGGAAAGGGGTATGTTTGTGATTTTTTTCTATCGAGCGAAGTTTGTCCAATCGTGTTTCGGGAGCCAACAGTCCCTAAATAGATACCCCAAGATTGATATATATTTTTTTCAGGCCTTTAATTTCAGTAGTTAGTGCCGTAGCCTTCATCGAAAAACTTAAAAACGTCCCAACACCTCGCCTTAAGTAGATACGGCGGAGGTCCTATTGTTTGAACGCTCCTGGCCTCTGGCCCAGATTAGGTTTTCTTTATTTCTACTTTGTTTCAAACCGCTGTTAGCTCTAAACGTGACTTAAAAGTTATACCTCTTTAAACCACGTTATAACTTTACGTTTTTAAATGAAGTGTGAAAGCGACTAAACTCGATTTAAGGAAAGTGAATTTAATTAAACCTAGGTTTATAGCTATCAAACTTTTTGTTATGGGTAGTTGTAGAAACAAAATTTACTCAATTACCGATGCTAAACTCCTTTCGGCTTGCCCTTTTCGTTACAAAACAATTTGACCTATTGCGAATTTGACCATTCGCGAATTGGACCTTTCGACATTTGACCAAATGCGACTAATCGAAATATATGGTCTGTCAACAGCGATCATTATTTTTTTTTCATTGTGCGGCAAAATAATGTGGATAAAAGTAGGGCAATCGATCCAATGACTAATCAGATGTAGGTCTTGTTGACCTTGAGTCCTTGACCTTTTTCATGCAACTGCATTCTCTTCCGTTTGAGTATTGTATCAATCGATAGCTTTTACTATTTCGAGCACATTGTCACTCGCATGTCACGCGGTAATGTTGTTATTCATAAACCTAATTAAACCTCACTTTTCTTAAATCGTGTTGCTATCGCTTTCACACTTCGTTAAA
Organism: Tachystola acroxantha; assembly: GCA_963506565.1. Taxonomy (NCBI): domain Eukaryota; kingdom Metazoa; phylum Arthropoda; class Insecta; order Lepidoptera; family Oecophoridae; genus Tachystola; species Tachystola acroxantha. The sequence goes on along the minus strand of OY735879.1, from coordinate 2,961,384 downwards.
AAAAGGTTGAGATAGAAAGGGACAGGGGTCCTAAACGGTTGCGTAACTTTAAATTAGGTTTATGATGTGCCTAAAAGCTTTTCGCGCAATTTGGATGGCAAAAACTAACATACTATGGGACGTTGTTGTCTAAAAAATTAAATGGTTTTGATCTTCTAACAACAAGTAATGTATGTCAAATTAAATTGTTGTAAAATCGATCGTCGGTGCAGTCATTATAATGTTCTGCTCGCAACAAAGTTAAAGGTCGCGAAATGGCTAGCTAGACTATGAGCTATGACTAAGCCAAGCCAATTTTGCATACCTAGTGTTCCGCCCCGTGACATTGCCTAGGCTTTAGTGTTTAAATATACATACATACATAAACCCGCGCCCGTTTCCCATAGGGGTAGACAGAGACGACGGAATTTCATCTGCCATGAACCAAAAAATGACCACGCCAGATTCTACCCCACCATCAACCGCAAGTTGTACAAGATAACGAATAAATGTAACAATATCTCCGTTTTTTATTAAAATTATTGGTTTAAAATAAAGTTTTGTACAAGTCGCGATTCGAAAAAAACAGCTTAATTAAGAATTCAGAAAATAGTAAGAAATCATTTATTTATTATTTTTGTTATTCTTCTATAGGAGTTGCGAGAGTAGTAGAAAATGATACTGATTATGATTATGCAATATGAAACCTGTAATAAGTCCCCAACAAACTGATAGGACAGCTTAAATGGTCACGTAGTTTTGTAGGTGGGGCAAAGCTCCATTGAAATGTGGCAATGTCTTTTGGGGTTCCATCACGAAAGGGCGGGCGGGCTGATAGTAAGCGATGATGTGGCAGATGATGAAGCACGCGAGCCGAAATGAAATATTCTTAAAGTACTCGTAGCAAAGTTACTTAGGCCCACTTGCAACAAAAGAGCGACTTACCCGTGAAAACTCCAAACAATTTCAAGTTATCTTCTATTGCAAATGTGCCTTAAATGCTATAAACTCGAATGGTGATTGTGTAAAGTTGTAAACCATTTACTATAAGGTCTGTCAATTTAAAGGATGCCTATTCACTGGCGAAGATGAAGCGAACATAATGCAATATACCTTTTAGCAATAGATAGCACTTACCAACCTGTTTCAGAATCCTTGACCAATCAACCTTTTGACTAAGATCATGGATCATTAAATACTGCATCATGATACATGTATTTAAGTTAAGTTCGAATTTTGCACTCTGAGAAAATTTGTTTCTATTTTAGAATGCTCAAGTGGTGGACGGACTCCGTGCAGGGTCCGCCTAGGTAAGTACCCACTCCTTACCTATTTCTGTGTTTCTTTTTATTTTATGAGAAAGGGCAGTTAAGCAGCCGATGATGGTAGCGGTAATCTCCTAGATACTCCTTCAACACCGTAGTTGCTGGTTCGCTGTCGACCATTAAAGGGTCTTTTGTTTATTTTATTTGGTACACAAAACAGATTACAATCATTGTATAATTGAAATATCAGTCTTAAATGTATGGTCTAGTAATCCAAAAATATGTGTACACATTGAGATTTGTATATCGTGGAACATAAGTGAATGCAGGCAGAGCACCGCCGACAACATATCAGTGGTAACACGCTGAATTTGAATAGAGTTCTTAATGTACCTATGTAATTATGGAGGCATTAGATAGTCAACGTGATACCACCGATACGACACCCACCGCACAGTACCCACATTTTTAGAAAAACCATACACTAAAGTAGCTAACAAATCTATTCCGTTTCTCTTGAAGCATCCCATGTCATAGCTTTGTAGAAAAATAAATATCGGTGCCAATTTAAGTTTCGGTGTGAAAGGTAAAAGAAGCAGTTTAATTACGGACTAATTAGTCCGTAATTAAACTGCTTTAATTAAAGGCTGAACACACATTTTAATAATAACCGGCCAAGTCCAAGTCGGCTGTCGGACTCGCGCACCAAGGGTTCCGGGCTTCTTGCCAAATTTCATGATTTCTAGGTCAACGGGAAGTACCCTATAGGTTTTTGTTCCCTTGCATTTGAAGAAAATGCGACATAAACGGCCATATCTTTTGATTGCGTTGACGTAGAAGATTGAATTTTTCTCGGCTGTATTAGATTACAGACCTGAGTATTTGGTATTAATTTCAAATTGATACGTCCACGCGTTTCCGAGAAAAAGGTCTTGACAGATGGACAGTAAAGTGATCTTATAAGGGTTACTATTTTCCTCTTGAGGTACGGAACCGTAAAAATCTGTGTAAAGGTAACGGCAGCTGCAGTGGTTTTAATGTATAAAACTCTATGAAAGATGACAGACTGAATGCAGCAACGGATCGTCAGCGGCAAAATAAAGGAGGCGGCAATCGCGCGACGTTCAGTCATGTCATTTTTCTTAGAGTTTCGTTCAACCACTGCCGCTGCCGTTGCCTTTACACTATTTTTTTAATGTGTTTTACCCCTTAACCATTGCGGATAGCAGATTCTGAGATGGTAACGATTCCACTTCATGCCAAGCTTAAACCTCATGCATGATAAGACAGCCGGTGTTGCGCTTTGGTGTCTAGCTTTTGTCAAGCCTGTCCTATTTCACATAGCTGACTATTATAGTCTGTGTGTGTAGGTTTCCTCACGATGTTTTCCTTTGCCGATTTGAAGAACAATCGTTAATATTACTGTTTAAAATCGTAGATGTTGCTGTTGTATTTTTTGTACCATAATATTGTACAAAAGGGGTACTTTGTACGGACAACAGCAGATCAATGGTAACACTTACAGTACAATTACAACTCTTACGATGTAGATAATAAGAACGGTCCAAAGTCCACAGTGTTACACTTGATGTGCTTTTATGTCCCTTCATATTCACAAGGTTTCCTTCTAAACTCTTACTGCAGAAATTCAGGGAAGCAATTTATAATTTTTCATCTTCAGAGAAATATGATAATGTAGTTTAAGATTATATTCTCACACTTCATTACATATCGTTCAGTTTAAAAAAATTGTAAGCTGTTTATAAATAATTATCGCAACCCACATCGGGTGACCTACGGAGTACCTACTGAATGGAATCTGACAAATATTGATAATCAAAAGTTACTCGATCGTCTCCCCTCATATTTCGTCTGAATGCACCATTAGAATCCACATCCACAATAGACGGTAACAAGTACGCTAATTAATAGTGTATTTATATTTAGTAGCTCTCATTCATAATCTGCGGGCGAACTTCCATTTATTCATATTATTAACGTGGTAACTTTTACATTTACAAATTAAATTGTAGTAAATTGGATTACCTATCTAACGTAGATATTACTATTTAAATTTATTATATTTACTTACTATGCAATTCTACCTCTTTCTTATTTTTATAATACCCACTGCAGTTGGCTGTCTGGAAGAAACGGCTTTTAGCGATAAGACCGCCAAAATTGTGCATGCTTCTCAATAATGTAATTAATACTGTTTTATGGTGTAATAAAGTGTATTTATCTTATCTTATTTATGTTCGGAATGCAATTTCCGAAATGTCCAAAGGTTTCAAAACGGTCAGTTCTGAGACAGTTTAGATTTAGGCACAGATTCAGATACAATTTTGAGCTCGATCTTAATCTGTAAAAGTTGAGAAGCGAATAACAATTGCAAGATCTGCAGTTTCGAACTAGATTGAAGAGTCCCATTACGGAACTCGGGGGTGAACGTGACTGCTGCTTCGTCCAGGGTTTGAGACGCTTCTGCGCCTCTACTGGAGGAAGAAAGAAGACGACAGATTAAGATATGAAATAGGTACTCTATAATATGAAATTGAATAAAATTCTGTAACATGCAAATGACACACCATCGAGTCCATTAAATTAAACTAATATGAAATAAGCCTGCACTCAAAATTGGTTTTGAATCCGAAATGTCGGAAGGTTTCATACCGGTCAATTCCAAGACCAGTTTCAAATTCCCGAACTCTCGATCCTGACATAATATACGAGATTACCTATGTCAGAAATTCAGTCTTTGCAAAAAGATGTGTTTAAATAGAAGTCTGTTTGAAATCCTCAAAGTATACCAGACGTTTCCATCATCACGTTATGATGGCAATGAATATTGACAGTGTCTGACCCACGTAATACCACTGATTCAACCACTCAGCCCGTCAACGCTGGACAATGTTGCTGTGGTCGTTATCGCGATGCATACATATGCGGGCGTCGCGAGGCTACTTGTACAATCGACATCAGTCTGACTATTGAAGGACTATAATACAAACACAAACTCACATCTTTCCCGTATACAGTTGAAAACTGATAATAGTATACAGGGGGCATCAATAAGGATGAGATTTTCTCGAAAACTACTTGACCTATTGAAAAATCCTCTACTATACTCTGTCCCAATCCAATTTTCAATGGAAGTAAACAAACATGGCGTTGGAAAGTTCACCAAAACAATATTATACTAATTAATGATTAGAAATTTCGATCGTTTCACTCTGACTGAACTCATTTGAGTGGGACTACTCAAAGCTGGCTAAAGGAATGGATCGTGCGTGACGTCACTAAGTAAGTACGGTTGGTTAGTGGTTTGTTTACCTATATAGAAAATTGGATTGGGACATAATATGCTGTTATTCATAAACCTAGTTAAACTTCACTTTCCTTAAATCATGTTGCTATCCCTTTCACACTTCGTTAAAAATGGTTAAGATAGAAAGGGAAAAGGGGCCTAAACGGTGGCGTAACTTTAAATCACGTTTACGAATAACAGCCATAAAGATATTTTAGAGAGCAGACTACATTTAAAAATCAACGATTACGAATTACGATTTCAACTCTTACGACGCAGAAAATAAGAACGGTCCAAAGTCTTACACTTGATGTGCTTTGGGCTGTACAGTGTCAATTCTTGTACGGACAACAGCAGATCAATGGTACCACTTGCAATACGATTTTAAATCTTACGACGCAGATAATAAGAACGGTCCAAAGTGCTACACTTGATCTGCTGGTAGCCGTATACGAGTACAATATATTCAAATGCACCAGTAGTTCAAATGCAAGAATATTTTAGTGTGTATTGATTTTCTCGCGATGTTATCCTACACGGTTTACAAAATAATCGGTAAATGTACCTAAACCGAAGCCCAAATCAAGTGTCTTATTTTGTAAACAAAAACTACCCTACCCTACTAACATTTTAAGCTATTCTGTGATTATTGCACAGTTATTTTCACATTATTAGATCGGATCACTTTATTTTCACAGTGATGAACAGGTTCGATCAATCACTTTCAGTGTTACATCACAACAGTTAATTACGCGATCATATTTGTTTACAAAATGAGACACTTGATTTGGGCTGCGGTACACGTAAGTCATCTACATACGAGGTATTTTCTGTGTCTTTCTCCAACCAAAGCTAAATAATTTATCTCGAATAAGCATCAGCGTAGGTAACGGTTGCGTCGCGATCTCTCTGAATTTTTCCTAACAGACTGACCTATTTACATGAAATGCACCTTTTGGCGTTACGTAGAATGAAATAAGGTTACCAAGTTCGTCGACTGCACGGAACTTTCCATGGTACGGACAACAGCAGATCAATGGCAACACTTGCAGTACGATTTTAAATCTTACGACGCAGTTAATAAGAACGGTCCAAAGCTCAACTTCATGTGCTATACTGTTTGCTTCGCTGAAGCTTTTGTATAGTTTCATTTTATCTATTATTGTCCATGTCGTCCAGTCCAGCTTTTATATAGATGACAGCTCTGGGGGCATTTGATTTGACTGTATATCGCAGCCCAAATCAAGTATCTTAGTTTGTAAACAAAAACTACTAACATTTTAAGCTTTTCTGTGATTATTGCATAGTTATTTTGGCATTATTAGATCGGATCACTTTATTTTCACAATGATGAACAGGTTCAATCAATCCGTTCCTTCGGTGTTACACCACAACAAGTAATTAGATGATCATATTTGTTTACAAAAGAAGACAATTGATTTGTGCTTGTATAATACCATCTGAAATATAATTTAAGGCGTACCAAGAGTGTGCACGCTTAAAATCGTCACTAAGCGAGACGTCCCGCTCATTCTTACGTGAGCACGCTTAAAATCGTCACTAAGCGAGACGTCCCGCTCATTCTTACGTGATGTAATGTAACGTATGAATTGCAGGTTAACTTAGCGTTAGCTCTCTCTTACAACTGTCAAAATTGTATGAAAACTGACAGTTGTAAGACCCAACTCAAACTCCACTCATACTCAAAACTGTCTATGACTATCGGCCTTAGAACCCCACGGGACAGGCTTAGCCTAATGTGAGCTTCACAGATTACCGAGGTAATGGAAAATAGTGTGGTATGGTAAATCCTCATCAGCCCATTTCAATCCACTGCTGGACGTAGGCCTCTCCCAACAGCACGCCACTAAACCCGACTCTCGGCCTTTTGCATCCAATCTCTGACAATCACCTTGCAAAGGTCATCCCTCCGGGGGAAGGAGGGGTGGGGGGGGGGGGGGGGGGGGCACGGTACGTTGTGGTATAAAATTAATAAACTAATTGAGCTGTGGACGCGGCTGACGTCTGAAAGAAATACCTCCTAGAAGAGGAGACGGGGGATCCCTTCGCCCAACAATGGGATGACCTATAATTAAGAAACGACGGGCAATATAATATTCACAAAATAACATAAAATAAGCTAACATTACTTGTGAATTGTAATTATTTGTAATTAAATTATAGGAGGGCTCTAATAAATATAAATAAAGTAATCATTTCATTCGTCGCGTTCCCTTCTCTCTTCCTCAAATGTAAATGCCAGTTATTTCGCAGTCCTACCTGTTAGTCGAGCAGGCAGGCACAGTGGCTTCGGTCAGTGTAGGGCGCCGTAGATTGACCTGCTTCCCTGATAACATAATTGAGATGATCAACGCCACGTACTCGTACAGTCGACAACGATATAACACTCGGTCTAATGTACCAAGCTTCGTTTACATCTACACATATTGAGCGTGTCCGGCACGTGTGTGACAGACACAATCGGCTTGTTCTCAGAATCTCAAAATTATATCAGTTTAATATCACAAGTAAAATCAAATACATAATTAATTTAGACAAAAACACAAAAAGTTGTCAAGCTTTTGGACATTACACATTACTGTGTTTCGTTGACGTTGGTGAAACCAGCCCGTAATCTTCTAAGATATTGACGCGAACAGAGTCCAACTACGTAACCAGTATAAGCTAGCATCACGAAGTTAACTGGGGCCGGACCAGCTTATACTGGTTACGTGATCATTCAATCGAAATGCAGAACTGACTCTGTAGTTTTGATGCGGCGATGACATACGAAATTATTTTAATATTATTTAAATCTTCAGTTGTATTTTATAAACTTTGTTGTATATATATTTACTTGTATTTGAACACATAAATCTCGACCTAAGGTTACTTGTGTATTGTGATTGTGACGATATAACCACCGGGCGATGTTTTACAGCGTTATGACATAACAATACACAAGTTGTGTTTTACTACGATATAACGCCCATTCCGATGTATCGGTTGTATATTGCCATGTTTTAACGCCATATCCGATGTATCGGTTGTGTATTTCCATAAATACCGCCCAGTCCGATGGATCGGTTGTGTGTTGCCATAATATACCGCCCAGTACGATGTATCGGTAGTGTATTGCCATAAATATCACTCAGTCATTGGCGTAACAATAGGGTGGCATGACGGGAAAAATGCCAGGGCCCGAGAGAGCCCCCAGAGGGCCACGAACAGAAGAAGGAACCCAAAATTTTGGCACGCCCTACAGCCTAACTAAACGGCTTGATGGATTTTAACATGTGCGATGTTGTTAGATTCGTCTTGATTGTAGAAGTAACATAAGCTATAAAAATTTAATAAAAACGGCCTAAATTATTGGCAGTCGTTTTTTGTTTTGTTTTTTAAATTAATTTCTGCTTGTTCCCTTCATGGTGTGTTGCACGGATATAATACCGTGTCCGATGTATAGCTTGTGTATCGCTACGATATATCAGTCATTCCGATGTATCTGTTGTGTATTGCACTGATATAACCCCGTGTCCGTTTGCCAGCAGGCATCGGCAAGCTGTCCGGCGAGGGCAAGCACCTGACGGACCCGGAGGTGCTCCGGCGGCTCACGTCGTCCGTGTCGTGCGCGCTGGACGAGGCGGCCGCGGCGCTCACGCGCATGCGCAGCGACCAGCCGCCGGCCATCGCGCATCCGGCGAGGCTGCAGCTGCTAGACAAACCGTGAGTACCAGAGGATCTTTTCTTTAAATAGCCGAGGCGTGACTATATGTAACGTACGGCATTTCAGCCCCATTGTGTCGCTTAAACCCGTCACTGTATGACGGGCCAATAGTACGCCACTGTTGATCCTTATCAAACAGGAGTTACAGTGGGAGAGGGGGAAAAGTACCAGAGGATACACGGGATTACAAAAGTTAGCCTTCTGCTACGGCTCATAGGTCACAGCAGTAACAACTTCTTCATACTCTATTCTTCTTTCTTTTCTTGAAATAGTCGAGGCGTGACTATTGTAACCACAGACCACTTACCCCATAGACCTGTAATAGGAGGGCGCCCGTGGCGGTAGATATATTAAATTATTATATATTATAATATTAAATATTCAGAAGCACACTAATAAAATACAATTTATAGTGAAAGAATTATGACCATAACATTGTTCCAGAAAAAGATACAGAATTATTCAATTTTAATTAAAATAAGTAACTCCCTCCTGGAAATATTGTTGGATTCTCTGACAATTGTTAATATTGATATGTTATTAAGTCTACAATAAAGTTTCATCGACAGAGGAATTATTGTTATTATTTATTGACATAAAATAGTCGATTCCATGAAAAAATTTCACCCAACCATGTCGAATTCTGCATTCGTTTTTATTATTGGCAAATAGTACGTAATCTTAAAATCTTCTTTAAATAAATTAGCTTCCCAATCAATTGTAAATTTTACGGTGATTTCATTAGCAACAGTCTGGGCTTGTGTCCTAACGTAAATCTGTTTCCTCATTGTTTCGCATTTCGTATTTTTATTGTTCCTACGTGATAATTTATTGTTATCGTGGCTTTTATCGCTGTTTTGGTTTATAATGTAGTAAAATAATAGGTAGTAAGGCAAGATTGTACTCGCTTTCATTCAATATCTTGTTTATATTTATGTTTGGTAATAACAAGCCGTATTTACATCCGTTTACTTCGTCGTAGGGTCTTTCCAATCAGTGTTAGCGAGTTAAAACGGGAATTACGGCGTTAATAATAAGTATTTAGATACGTTTATCGCGTTATGTTTGCAAGCTGTGAAGTTTAAAATATTTCTCAATGATACATTTAAGATTTATACTTTCATTGTGTATATTTTTGCACGTCTACAATTCATTAGAATTTACATTTACACCATTATGCAAGGGAAAGGTGTCACTTTTTCTCCTCAGCGTTGGCTCTTTTTGTTTGCAAAGTAGTGTAAATGTAAATTTAAAAAAAAACGTTGTCATTCGAAAATATTATGCACAATATCCAGCAATTTATTGCAATAAAAGATTCTCTGATTATCTGTAACCATTCTCAAGTAGCTATGATAGCTACTCGAGAATAATATTTTTATATATCCGATCAAACTTTACTAACATACGGCCATATTTCATAAAAAGTACAGCGTATATTCGCTGTAGCCGAATAGACTTTGCCTCTCGTATAATAGAGGTTGTTCCTAACATAGGACGCATTTGAATAAACTGGCATGAATGCAGGCGATCTAATCTTCATACGCGTCATATCAACTCGGTACAGAGTTTTTTTATTCATGAACGGGCGTTGGAACAACATTGAAATGGCTGCACGCTTCCTTCCTGCCCGGCTTGGGAACACACCAGAAGTATTGAAGGGATTAAAGATAATATAAACACTACGTGCACTTTGAGAAATCAACATTTAAAACAGAAATGAAAGCCTAAAATTTTGAAGAATATTATTCATCAAGTTCATTCATCAAGCAATTAAACTATAAGTAGTTATAGGCGGTTTACAACAGCTTAAATGATTACTTATAAATATATATTTATTGCACATATCATCTGGTCCTAAACTAGGATATAAAATCCTGTATCTTAGGAGCCAGCTCCCACCCTCAAATTATTACTGAGTTTGAAGAAATGCATGCAAGGTGAAAATTTAAAGTTTGTGGTGCATGTGTGAGTCTGTGTGAGAGAGAGGATGTATTTAAGGGTGTGTATGTTTGGTGCGATGGAGGGTGTGTTTTGTAGTGAGTCAGGCTGGTGTATGGGAGCGAGAGAGAGAGAAAACAAAATAGTATAGAAACAGATACAACATAAATAAAATACAAGGGGACGGCTGAAAGTGGAGGGAACTTGTCAGTGATTTAATTACAATTGATACATATTTTTATATGAATGGACTCCACAATTTTGTGATTTGCATTTAATTTTCACAAATGCAACGCAATTGTGTCGATTCGGGCGCTTTTTAAGCAATCTGCCAAAGTATCAAATCAATATGTTTTAATTTCGAAGGACTCAACTCAAATAAAGCCCACGAATACTTGTTATCATTGGTCTCACTTCCATGCACATAATTCCGATAGCATGTGCCTTCTAATGTGTAATGTATCCTGCGAATTTACGTATTAATTCGTACTCGTTTGTTCGCTTTGAACTCCCAATCCTCTGGGAATTAGTAATAATCCCACGCCACCTAATATTTGACCTCTCTGACCTGATTTCGTTCAATATTTTAAGCCTGGATGTTGAATCAGCCGAGCAAGTTCATTATGTAATTTGAGTTTTCAGTTAATTTGACTGAAAACTCGTTTCTAAGAGTCGCTCTTAGTCATTTCATTTAATCTTCATATGCAATTGATATACGGTATAACACAGAGAAAAGTGACCAGGAGAGTCAGTTATCAGTTATAATAATATAACTAAATTTAATTTGAATCTTCTAAGAGTCGTTTAAAGATTTATCTGGTCCAAGCAGGGATCTTACATCTTCGCTAGATCTCGGTCGAGAAGTTATCCGATTTTTCTCATGTTGCAATTACTTAATCTAGACAAATACGAATACTGTATGTTAATTTGTTACAACAGTAACCAACCAAAATGATGACAATCCGAGAATTGAGTCAAAAGCGCGCCGAAAGTCTCCCATCGTTGAGTCGTCTACAGATGCTCCGATTCGGTCGAGGCACGACGCGCGACAATGATTCGTGAAGCTTTGATCTTATCTGATTTACATTCCATACTTAATTGTTAATTAGTTTATAATATAATATGAGTTGTGGTTAAAATATGTGTATGTTTGCAGCACTCAATGCGGCTCGACTGCCACCGGTACGACGACGACAGTGGCCGTGCCCGTGGGCGCTGACGGCGCGATGTCATTGGTCGAGGCGTGTTCTGACGGCGACGTCGGGACCGTCCGGAAGTTGCTCACGGAAGGGCGGTCGGTGCACGAGACTACCGAGGAGGGGGAGTCGCTGCTGTCGCTCGCGTGCTCGGCGGGCTACTACGAGCTCGCTCAGGTGCTACTCGCCATGCATGCCAGCGTTGAAGACCGCGGTATCAAGGTGAGGCGATACGGACACCACAACAAAACTGTAGATGTCAAAAAAATACCAGAAAAAAACGATTAGACGAGTACATAAACTCACGCGTGGGAACAGGCAGGAGTAGGCAAAAAGGATGTAGTTGCATGCACACGATTCTCCCTTCCTCCATATTCATCAGTCTTCATGCACGCTCTGTTTGCAGTACGCACATAACCTTTTTTTTAATATTGTCAATTTAGTCTACCTACATTCTTCTTGTGTCCTCTGCCGACCCTCGCAAATCTTCCTTCATTCATCCTCGCTAAAAAAATTCATGCACGCGCGGTTTGCAGTAGATCGCACATAACCTTTTTTTTAAATATTGTCAATTTAGTCTACCTACATTCTTCTGGGGTCTTCTACCGACCCTCGCCACTTTTCCTTCATTCATCCTCGCAAAAACAATTCAATCCTGATTACTATTTGTTTTTCAAACCACACCATTCTCAGATCACTTCATTATTTATCCTATAACACAGTTTCACTCCACACATACTACAGTACATCTCTACCACTGATTCTACTCTCAATTTTCATCTGCCATACCTAACATTCACTTCCATATCATCATTATACATTAGAACATGATGAGAAAATTCTTGCCGTGGGCAGGACTTGAACCTGCGACCTTGTCATTCCGTGACACGCTCTTACCAACTGAGCCACCACAGGCCACGCCACGCCCACCGAAAAACCGTAAGAGCGTGTCACGGAATGAGAAGGTCGCAGGTTCAAGTCCTGCCCACGGCAAGAAGTTTTTTTTCATCATGTTCTAATTTATTCACCGAGCATGGATAATGCGTAAGTCTAATTCTGATCATTATACATCTTATTTTTTTCCTAATAACGTCATATAGTGCCAAACAGCAACATGTCAAAAAGTGATAAATTATTATTCGCGGCGACCGCACGGCTGTACGGTTTGGCGGGTCGACGGCCGAACTCTTATCAAGTATCAAGTTCGGTGTTATTTAGGCTTAGGGCATCAAGACTGACACTGTGCTATGAACAATGTACGGTGGAACACAGAGAAAGGTGTACAGGAGAGTTTTTAAGGTTGAGATTTTCTCAAAAACTACTTGATAAATAAAAGTTAAAACTATGTACTGTAAAGGAATTATTAAATTCGGTCCAGTAGTTTTCGAGAAAATCTCCACCTTATAGAGGCCCCCTGTATACTTATCTCTGTCTTCGACTGTACAAATCAAACGGATATTCTTTTTAAGCTGTGCTATGAACAATTTCATTTTTATTTATTTATTTTATTATTAACAATGTACAATTATTCTTTTTAAGTATTTTTCTGTATTTATGTACATACCAGTTAATGATTGTTATTTCATATTGCTGAACAAGCTACCTATTCATCCGCTGATTTCTCTAACCAAAGGTTGTCTGGAAGAGATCGCTTTAAGCTTACTTTGTTTTCCTAACTTCCTAAGAATCATGTAGGTTATTTTCTGAATATACTCGTATATCACGATTTTCATGCCATAATGTCAAAGCAAATCGCTGATGAGTCGAATATGCAGAAACTGTCTTATGTCCAAACTGCAGATCTTGTCCAAATTAAATAATTCTTCGAATACTCCAACATATTGACATTTGCGATCATTTATAAATCAAACAACTTTTGAAAATTAGATGAAAATTATCAAATAACTTTGCAACCATCACGTATGGTGGAACACAGAGAAAGGTGTCCAGTAGAGTTTTTAAGGTTGAGATTTTCTCAAAAACTACTTGACCTATTGCAAAAATTATTTCACTGTTCGATAGATAAAAGTTAAAACTACGTAACTGTAAAAGAGTTATTAAACTCGGTCCAGTAATTTTTGAGAAAATCTCAACCTTATTGAGGCCCCCTGTATAAGTATACATCTATGTCTTGGACTATACTCGCCATTTTCAGAAGTCAAATTATAAAAATCTATTATTCCTTAGGGCGACTGCACCCCGTTGATGGAAGCCGCCAGCGCTGGCCACGTGGACATCGTGCACCTGCTCGTCGCCCACAGCGCGGACGTGAACGCCGTGTCCGGCTCGGGCAACACGCCGCTGATGTACGCGTGCGCGGGCGGACACGAGGACTGCGTGCGCGCGCTGCTCGACCACGGGGCAAATGTCGAGGACCACAACGAGAACGGGCACACGCCGCTCATGGAGGTACGGGACAAACACCATATACAGCAGGGTTGCTTAACGTGGGTTCCATGGACCCCTTAGGGGTCCGTAGCATGTGTGTCAGGGGTCTGCAGTAGGTCAGTCAGTCTAAAAAATATTTATTAGGGATTTTTGTAGTAAACTCGACGAGACTTTGTCGGGTAGCTTCAATAATAATAAAAAGGAATCGGTTCCAAAAGATGTCGCCTTCCGCCCCGTATCGACGATGCTCTCATACCTTATGACATGCGCCTTGCCTTGTCGAAGCCTGTCCCACAATTTAACGTGCTCATTGAGGCCAAACAACCACAACCTTCTCATTAACGTAGTAAGTGTAATAAAAGTGCCAATAAAAGACTTTTTTTATTTCCAAAAATATTTATGGCTGGGGTCCGTGGAATAGTTTAAATTGTGAAAGTGGTCCGTGACTGCAAAAAGGTTAAGAAACCCTGATATACAGGGTGGCCCAGAATTCGGCGTCAAGCCGGAAACGCGTGATGGGCCAAGAAAAATATAAAAAAAATCCAAGTCATGTATTTGGATAATTATTGGCATTTAAAAAAATTAGAGAAAAATGACAGCCTTTGATGGTTTTTAAGTACAACTTGATAGGTCAAAAAGTGATCATTTTCTTCTGAACTGGGGCAGTTGGCTTTCCTTTTTAGACTAGAATTTAGAAAAGCATTATTAAGGTTTACATCAAAGAAAAAAAAGTTAAGATTTGTAATAATTGTACTTAAAAAACCATCAAAGGATGTCGTTTTCCTCGATTTTTTTAAAATGCCAATAATTATCAAAATACATGACATGAAATGTGTGTGTGCAGTACAACCGCTCAAGGCTCAAGAGCCTATAACACACAACGTCTAAATCCCGTTTTATCGCCTACTCATCACAGAACATATATCCATCATCTTGACCTTCTAACTAAATCTCCAATTCCCCTCAGGCCGCCTCAGCAGGCCACGTGGGCGTCGCCAAAATCCTCCTCGAGCACGGCGCCGGCATCAACACGCACTCCAACGAGTTCAAGGAGTCCGCCCTCACGCTGGCCTGCTACAAGGGCCACCTGGACATGGTGCGGTTCCTGCTGGCAGCGGGCGCCGACAGGGAGCACAAGACCGATGAGATGCACACAGCGCTCATGGAGGCGAGCATGGATGGGCATGTCGAGGTGGCGAGGCTGCTGCTGGATTCGGGCGCGCAGGTTTGTGTAACATTCGATTTATTAAGCCTTTATTGCCGTTTGTAAATTTTACAATTGTTATTGAAACAATTCATATAACTATTACATTGACGATCGCTTATTTCCAAACAACAAATTTTCGCTCAACAAAGACCTCTAAAGATTTCCATCTCTCTCTGTCTCTCGCTATTGTCCAGCAACTCTTTTTACCCGTTGTTACCCGACTGCGCAAGAAGGAGAGTTATGATTTTCGAGTGTAAGTATGTATTTATGTCTAATTCTTTGCCCTACAGCCTAAACGGCTTGATGGATTTTAACATATGAGGTGTCGTTAGATTCGTCTTGATTGTAGAAGTGACATAGGCTATCAAAATTTATTCAAAGCGGCCTAAATTTTTGGCAATCGGGTTTTTTGTTTTTAAATTATTAGATCAACTTCCCAGCGTTTCATTTGTCGCTGTTTCTTTTCTTTTATCTTAGTTGTGTTATATTAAAATGTCTTGGTGTTCTGCAGGTGAACATGCCTACGGACAGCTTCGAGTCTCCTCTGACGCTGGCTGCGTGCGGCGGCCACGTGGAGCTGGCCATGCTGCTGCTGGAGCGCGGCGCGAACATCGAGGAGGTCAACGACGAGGGGTACACGCCGCTCATGGAGGCGGCCAGGGAGGGTGAGTGCACAACAACTTATACAATAAAGATATTATTATTATTATTTTATTATGGACAGGCAGCTTATCACTGATAAGTCCATTTCACAGTGTTTGTAAAGTCTATCACTTAGTGGTATTGTTCTTGTTAATGGTTTTAAAATAACTGTCCAATTTGTTTTTGAATGCGTTAACTGAGACGGCAGAGACAACGTCATCTGGAAGTGAGTTCCAGGCCTGAACAACTCTGTTGCTCAGGAAGTGACGAGCGACATTGGTGCTGAAGGTGGTGCAGTCTAATTTCATGTGGTGTCCTCGCAACGGTCGTGTGTCTGTCATATTAAACATTGCCTTATTGAAGTCTGGAAGGTTGTATCTGAAGGTCATGATTTTAAATGTTTCGATCAAATCTCCTCTCAGTCTTCTCTCCTTCAATGTGGTGAGCTGCAATATCCTCAGTCTCTCTTCGTAGGGCTTCCGTCTTAAGGTGAATGGGATTTTAGTTGCTTTCCTCTGCACACTCTCTAGGAGGTCTATATCCTTCACAAAGTAGGGATTCCATACCTGGAAGCCATATTCGAGTAGGGGTCTAATGTAAGTTTTATAGATTTTAATGAATATTAATTAGATAAAACGGGAATTACCGTGTTAAACATTTATTATTGATGTCATATATGATTTAAAAAGTGATATTATACAATAAAGATTCATTTATTGCCTTTCATAGGAATATCATTAGGAATTGCGCTCTCAATAGGAAGGAGTTGTGCCTGTTGGCTGGAGTGTTCAGTAATCGGTAGTGAATCTGTCGTGTTTCCCTGTCAGGTCACGAGGAGATGGTGGCGCTACTCCTCGGCCAAGGGGCCGCGATCAACGCGCAGACGGACGAGACGCAGGAGACGGCGCTGACGCTGGCCTGCTGCGGCGGCTTCCTGGAGGTGGCCGACTTCCTAATCAAGGCCGGCGCGGACGTCGAGGCGGGCGCCTCCACGCCGCTCATGGAAGCGTCGCAGGAGGGTCACCTGGAGCTTGTGCGGTCAGTGTCTCTATTGCCACCTTTCACGTATACTTAAATGTAAATTTAAACCAAAAAAAAATATAGATTACGGCGCGCTATCACACCTCGACTTTGACATTGAGTTGAGTTGAGAGTTTTTTCGCAACGGCAGCACAGCCGCTCTGTGTTCCTACACTACTATAATTTATGTCTTGATGTCGCGAAATAAATAGATTACTTACTGTTTAAAGAAAAGTATGAAGAAGATGTCATACACTGCTGTGAGCTATGAGCTCACACAGGAGGCTACGTGTAAAATGTACTTATAATAACTATTATATGTTTCAGTTATCTGTTGAACGCGGGCGCGGACGTGCACGCTCACACGCAGACGTGCGACTCCGCGCTGACGTACGCGTGCGAGAACGGGCACACGGACGTGGGCGACCTGTTGCTGCGTGCGGGCGCGCTGCTCGAGCACGAGAGCGAGGGCGGGCGCACCCCGCTCATGAAGGCGTGTCGCGCGGGACACGTGTGCACCGTGCAGTACCTAGTGGGCAAGGTGAGGTACTGGCGGGCTGGCTGGAGGAGCACACAATGGGGAGGACACACGAACGTGGATATATATATTGTTTACTAGCTGTACCCCGCAACTTCGTAGAGGAGGATGGAGGAGATCAGTAGGCAGATCTTACTTTCTGGATCCTTGTTTCCACATCACATACCGCCATGGCTTATAGCCTATGAGCTGTCCGGATATCTCAGCTCCTAGTGAAACTCTCATCAAAATCCCGGCGTGATACTTGCACAAAGTCACAGACAAACAGACAAAAATTCTAAAAATTAATGTTTTGGCATCAATATCGATCCTAAAACACATTACAATTATTCTTTTCAAAAAATATCCAATGTACAGACACAACTTTTTTACAGTCTTATTATATGTATAGATTTATAACAATTCTTGAGTTCGACGACATTGTCTTAAGGGCCATATGAAGGGTGTTCTTGAATTCATTCGACAAATTGATACTGGGCGTTGTACTCGTGATAAATATGAAATTGGTAAGGTTTTTTAGTAAATCAAAACTGGGAAAAAATTAACTGATTACGTCTCAAAATGACCATTAGGTAAAATTCCAGTGAAAGAACCCGTTGCAAACAATTAAAAATACCTTAAAATATAAAAACTCCAATTAATATATTTTTAAACGTTTATGTTACTGGCCAAACCCGATCTCAGGACTTTATAAGCTGTTTACAAGACTGACATAAGCGATAGGATAAACCAGTATAGCCTAGGCCAAATTAGTTCATCCTAAAAAAAGACCTCCTTTAGACTAGGAAATACCAGTTTTTCCTGGAGGGTACGTATTCTTATTACTACTAGTAAATGTATTATTTTCGTATTGCAGGGCGCGGACGTGAACCGTCTGACCGCCAACGGCGACCACACGCCGCTGTCGCTGGCGTGCGCCGGCGGGCACGCGGACGTGGTGAAGTTCCTGCTGGCGTGCGACGCGGACCCGTTCCGCAAGCTCAAGGACAACAGCACGACCCTCATCGAGGCGGCCAAGGGCGGCCACACGGCGGTCGTGCAGCTGCTGCTCGACTACCCGCACTCGGTCATGTTGCCGCGAGGTGAGATGAAATGAAATGAATGAAATGAAATGAAATTTATTTGTAAATATGGGTTAATGCAGATATTATACAGTTGTGGTAGTATCACCATATTCGGCCCTAAGGCGTACAAATTTTGTAGTAGCAAAATTATTTTAATTTAATCTAAGTATTATTAATTACATGTCAAAAGTCAATTTAAAATGTCAAACATATTATATCTACATTTACTATATTAAAATTTTAAAAAACACTCATGGCTAGATTTAATTGAATTAATGTCACAGTATCATCAAGGAAGTCAGTCAATTTATAATAACATTTATCTAAAAGCAATTTATAAAGTTTAGCTTTAAACTTCGGCAAACTTAGTATTACAATGTCTTTAGGCAACCTATTGAAAATTTTGGGGGCCATACATACTACACTTTTGTGCTTGAGCGCTGTTACAGACCCTGCGAGACACAATCGGCCCTTGTTGCGTAAATTTATGTCGTGCACCTCAGATCTTTTTTGAAAAAAGAGCCACTCCCTGCTGGCTCGGGGAGAGTCAAGTCATAGGACAAAACGAAATGAATTTGTAGGGAGCAAAATAGTGCGCGCGGGAATATGCCTCGAGCAAGTACCGCGCGATTCGGCCCGTATACTGAAAGGTACCTTTCAAAGGGCCATGGGAGAAAGATGGCCCGAGGGCAGCAGCGCCACGCTCAGCGAGGCGGCCATACGGCGGCTTTTATTTATTTATTTATAAACTCACGCCTGATTCCCGGCAGAGACGATGGACTTCCATCTGCTGCGATCCTGGCACACAACCCTTGCCTCCTCCACATTCTTCAATCTCTTCATGCATGCTCGTCGGTTTGTAGTAGACCGTACTTGACCCTTTTTCAAGACCTCGCCAATTTGGTCGACGTACGTTCTCTTCGCCATACGGCGGTCTAATTCATAATTCATTTATTCATTGCTTTATGATTAGTGATTTATGTATGGTTAGATAGTGCAGGTAGTGCTCACATAAACCCTGTAAGGGCACCGTAACATTTAATCTAAGTGTTACCATCAGTCTGATGTCCAACCTATCTTCACGAACTACACCCATTTTGCGTCAACTTAGCTGCCGGGAACTGTATATAATGCGACTAGGATCCTTGGGCACGTGGCAAAATTCTGAACTAACGCCGCCATCTCGTAAAACGTGATCTTTCTTTGCGAACAGAACATGGATCTTTTGGCACGTGGTCCGTGGATGACATTTTAAGTCAAATTATCCTTGATTGTTTGTGTGACATCAACGACTTCTCTAGGTAACGCGACACCGAGTACCGACGACGGCAGCGGCCTGAGCGCTGCGCAGGCGGCGGCGCTCGGGCTGAGCCACGCGGCCGCGCCCGGCGCGCCGCAACAGCGCACCCTGCTGCCCGCGCACACCGCGCCCGCACCCGCACCTGCGCCGGCGCACCAACACCCGCACGCGATGCCGACGCCTGCGCACGCGCCGCAAGACCTACCGGCCAACTTCGCTAAGGTCTACGTTGATGGTATGTAACTATTTATTGTCTAACTTGACGTACTTGGCTTTTGGCTTTACCTTCCCTCGAGACTGAGTTTTGTCACTTTCACACTTTGTAAAAAAGAAGTAGGCCATAACCGCAATTGAAAGTTAGTGCACCGTTTAAGCTTCATTTATATTTTATTTTTATTTATCTAACACAACAACTTTATTGACATGGAAACGCTATATAAACGAAAGCACTCGACGTAAAATATAGACTTCGGCGTGCAACTATAGCAGCCCAAATAGGCCGGAGCCTGTGCCTGGGCTGACTACTCAGTAGAAGGCAGTATGGGCAGTCAGGCGGTCATTGGACAGGGACGAGTGGGGCATTTATACTTGAGAACTTATTTTGTTCAGTATATTTAATCTACAGTCATTGGTCGTGTCAGACAACGTTTTAGTGTACCGTGTCAGACAACGACGACGTTCTTTTGTCGTAGTTCCGGTGAGAGCGGGAGCCGCAAACAAGAACCGCCCAGACAATGTCTTTAAATATAAACGAACCTTAAGTCTCAGGTCCCTTTCTAACTTAACATAATTATGAAATCCCGACACAACACTGTTTACAGGACGTGAGGTTTAACTAAGTTTTAAAAGCAAACTCCACATGAAGTCCTATCACCACTTATTTATTAACGCAATCACATTGCCTTCAGGTCGCAAGAAACAGACGACGACCAACAGCAGCAGTAGCAGCGGCGCTACCGCGGCCCCCGCACCGCCCCCTGCCGCAGCCCTGGCGGCGCCCCCCATGCTGGCCCCTCCCCCCGGGCTGGCCCTGCCCCCAGGGATGTCCGCGCCCCCTGGGTTCACGGTCCCTCCTGGGATGACCCCGCCCCCGGGACTAACCGCGCCCGGCACCAAGCATAAGTGTGTGCGCAAACAACGCGCCGCACCTACCCACTCGGACCACCACCTGCCGCCGCCGCCAGATATACTGGATGAACAGGTGAGTACAAGCAATACGGTCTAAGGCTAAGGATTGCGTTTCAGGCCTTCAGGGATGTGGACGGATTTTGGGGAAAGTTTTTATTTTTATTTTATAATACAGAGTGTATCGGAAAGGGTATATGAAGCCGAAGAGAGGATGTTCAGTATCGGTAACTAAATAATGAAATGC
The DNA here is from genome assembly GCA_963506565.1 of Tachystola acroxantha. NCBI lineage: Eukaryota > Metazoa > Arthropoda > Insecta > Lepidoptera > Oecophoridae > Tachystola > Tachystola acroxantha. The sequence goes on along the minus strand of OY735879.1, from coordinate 2,940,441 downwards.
TCATGGTCATACAAATATGACCATGAGCCTTTGTACATTTGTACCTAATATTAATTAAAATTACGATAAATCTTACGAAATTAACATGAAATGAATATTTTTTAAGGATGATTATGGTACAAACTATTATTTGGCAACATAAATATATTTTATTTCGATTACTGTCTACATTCCTATGTGGCCTATACTGAAACGACCGTAAGTGTGTTTAAATAAGACAGACCACTTACCCCATATACCTGTAACAGGAGGGTCATGCACATGAGCGCAAAATTGCATCGCGACACTTGTAATCTAAAGATATTATCGACATTATTAAAGATAATGTCGATAATACGGCACCCCTGTCCCCCGCTTCGTGTCTATGCGCTCATCGTTGACAGATTTTTTTGCAAATTTGTATCGATTTCATGTCTATTGGATAAGTGGTCTGTGAAATAATATATATCTAATATTTTACATACTTAAATGTAATGAGAAATTACGCTTTATTTAAAAAAAATTACCTGTACGCTGTTTTCTCTTTTCGCTTTACACTACATATTTATTTTTATTAGTTCTTTACATTTCTATTGGTGGCGATTCTGGCGTGCGTTCTCTAATTTTAAGCGAGACGTTTCTCAAAGTATAGTGTAGGATAGGGAGGCAGAATATTTAGACCTGTCCGATTTAGTTCAGTTTTAAAATACGCATCCTAGAATCACTGCCATTGTCATTTGGTTCTGCTTATCATGGCTCTGAGCAGCTATTACCGTTCTCAATCTGAAGTGATATTAGATGACACGTTGAACAGAGATACGGCTATACCAACGCAGTAGTACGATCTATATCGCGCACGTCTTAATCTTTAGTAAGAGCTGGAGATTCAGAACAAACTCCACGAATGTACACGAATAAACTCGCGCCCGGTATCCGTTAGGTGTACGCAAATATAGCGAAATTCCATCAGCCGCAACTTTGCAGCAAAACTACTACGTAGGCTTTGGCATGACGGGTAACGGACCTCATCGCGGGCTTTTATAGCACTTTAGATTCCCTCGGTCTCATTAGTGGTCCTACGAGTATACCCGCCTCATCACTACGAGACAATCGAAATATGTTTTACCCAAAATTCAGGACCGTAGTTTCTCATTGTTAAAGTGATAGATTTGTGCATTTCCCGTGCGCACTGTAAGCTCAACCACCCTAGCTCACCTCAGCCCAGTTGCAGGCTCTCTGAAGATACCCGAGCTATCTTCAGTAGCCGTCATGTACGTCATTTGACGACCTACTAGCCCAGTCGGTAGTGCGTTCTTTACTCCTTCCACCTTTTGTACTCTGAGTTCGTTTCCCTATCGTGGTGATTGTACTTAAGGTATAAGCGGTTTTTCCGAGTCTCGGTGAATTTGTGATAATTGCTGCATATGTCGGGACTTTCAGCACAGATATTCCTTGTTTCGGCCATGATTGTGTGATGTCTTACTATTATTACATGATATCATGTAATCGTTTTGAGAACGGCAATAGCACTGATCATACGTGTTGAAATTTACTCTTATAAGCATTTAAAAACTCATTCTTTTTTTCCCGTTGGTCAGAGTATGTCACTACTAATCTTTCCGACGACTACCTTCTTACATTAGTGTGACCAAGGACTCAACCAAAAAGCGTTATCTGACCAACGGGGAAAATCCCACTGGACAGAGGGTCGACCGAGATTTTCATCGTTCTTCTTGTTATCGTTTTCATTATAATATGATACATTGGATGATATACATTACTATTTTCCTTTATCGTTTATCAGAATTGATAAAATGTTGCATTAATGTATTGATGTGTCAATGAAAACGATGTATCTAAACTAAGTTGTCTTGGCATGTCCCAATGCCTATTTGTATCCAGCCTGTTTCTTCTATTATAAATATACTAAAATTATTCAATGAGTAACCAAGCGTTCCATAGAGTACCTAAGGTGTAATAGAGCAAATGATGAAAGACGCGATCGCCCCTCACATTAATCTAACCACTAATCCAACCAGTGGGTCTGAGCCGTCATATTAACCCATACTCTGCCTGACACATAACTTCCCTCCCACATAGATATGCCACGACGGGAACACTAAGTTGTCCCTCCCTCCCGGGTTTACGTGGAATGACGTTGTCAACAAGAACGGTCACCATAAAAAGATTAACCAAGAGCTTAATGTGAGTTCATTTCTTTACATACTTTCATTTCTTTACAATCAGTAGGTCCCTTTAGACGCAAGCGTTCTCGCTCCGGAAGAGACTGACACGCGTGATTGCGCGCGCGCAAGAGTCAACAATATTAAGCATCACTGACTTGGCGTAAAACACATTCACACAGTCAATCGCTCGTGCATATTTAATATGCTAAAATCTGTCTCTATTGCAGACGAAAAAACGTACAATGACCTTTTAGCTACAAGTAGGGGTAAGCTACCTATTTTATGCTTTTGTTTATCAGCCTTAGCCCCACCCCGTACTATAAAACACGGTAAGATACGTAAGCGATAACAAAGTGTATGGAAAGCGATACGTACCGTTTTATTTCAACGTCAACATAATGCTTGGTGTCATTGCGCGTTTTTCCGGCTGCCTTTGAAACAGAGTTATTGCGCGGGAATAGAGTGGCACGCGTGATTGCGCGCGCGAAAGAGTGAACAGTATGTCAACACGTCATCAATCACGCGGGAAAACAGTCACGCTTTGGTTCACCCAATCACGAGCGATTCAAAATTGTTCCACGCGTGTGATTATTCGCACTCTTTCGCGCGCAACAAGCGTATGACCGTGGGAAAGCTTGTTCGTGTAAAGGCACCTATTGTTTCATAAAGAAAAGTACTGTGTATTTTTAGTTAGAAAACCACTGACAGCCAGGAATTTTCCCACATCATATATATTTTTATTTAGTTAATCATAATAATTATGCGAACAAGATAGCACCTGACAAAATCAATGTACAATCAAAGACAGAGATAAGTATACTGGGGACCTCAATAAGGTTGAGATTTTCTCAAAAACTACTGGACCGAATTTAATAATTATTTTACAGTTACATAGTTTTAACTGTCATCTATCAAACAGTGAAAGAATTTTTGCAATAGGTCAAGTAGTTTTTGAAAAAATCTCAACCTTAAAAACTCTCTGTTTTCCACCGTACTCGCTAAATCACCGATTATAGGATCTAGCTAATAGGACGACTCCAAAATAGTCAGCGGTAATTGCTTCGATGAGAATAATATAGAACGTACATGAGCCATTAATAAGCTCAATTATGTACATAAAATATTGTACTGATATATAATGTAATAAAATACAGGTACAATTGAACCGTTCTAGTTTCCCGCGAAGACATATGCGTTTTGATCAGGTAGGCCTCCGTCATTACCTAATATTGGTTGACTCGGTTCTCATATATTTTTCGATCATATCGCGTCCTTTAGTTAATTCGTCTAAAGCCGGCGTCAGACATTTGAGCATCTTTGCAAAGTACCTACCATTGAAAGCTTTGTAGATAATAATCTATAACTATACGACGTTATAAAAAGCCGTCAATGAACATCGAATTTGATCATTTTTGCGCACATGTCTGGTACCGGAGTAAGTGTCTGAGTCGTGTGTCGTTCACAGTCTATGAACCTGGACATGCGTGAAGCCAGCAAGTGGTACAAGCGCGGTGTGCGCGACGCGAAACGTCTGCTACCCAGATCGCCAGAGGTGGAGGATATCACGAACTTGTATTCTGTAGTTTCGCGGGTAAACATGGTGTCGTTGAATTCATTCGACAAATTGAAACTGGGGTTTGTACTCATGATAAATATGAAATTGGTAAGGTTTTTTAGTAAATCAACTGCCATTAGGTCAAATCCAGTGAAACAAATCGTTGCAAAAAAAAACCTTAAAATGTAAAAGACTGCAAAGCACAGTAAAGTTGCACATCAAATTAAAAAAAAAATTATTTTTGCATTTATTGTAAATCTTTTTTTTTATTCTTCCCCGAATTGTTTAATTTACTCAGCGTTGGCACCTTTTCACTGCAAAGTGGTGTAAATGTAAATTCAAAAATATGTTGACGTGGAAAAATGTACACAACGTGCTTACTTCCAATAAAGAAATTTGACTTTTTTTTACTTAAACGCTTTGCAGAAGGCTAACTGTTCATTTAATTTTGTCGAATGAATTCAAGGTCACCCTGTATAATGTAGTAGGCTTCTTTATATACTTGTAATCGCGGGAAGTTAGTGCAAATAATGAGAGAATTTCGTATAACTCAGTGTAATACTTCACTATTCGAGTATATAGTTATGTAGTCTCGTATTTAATTGATGGTATTTATAGAAATTATTTAGTTAGGTGTTTAGATAATTATTGTATTATAAATATTTGTAAAATGCAATATCTTTTGTCGGTTCATGCGTGAAAACGTGTAATTTCATGCCATGAGTTGATGTAGTAAGTTCCTTCGCTAGCGAGCACGTAAGCACCATAAGAACGTTTACACGCGGTGCGTGTTTCGCCAAAATGTACCTAAGCTCATGTGTAGGGCTCAATACAAATCCAAGAGCTATTAATGTAGCGGCGCCGCATCTAAACCCAGCTATACCTATGCCCACAAGTGTCTTATTTTGTAAACAAATATGATCGTCTAATTACCAGTTGTGGTGTAACACTAAGGGAACTGATTGAATGAATGTGTTCGTCTTTGTGGTAATAAAGTGATATAATCCAATAATGTGAAAATAATATTCATAATGGTAGTCATATTTGTTTACAAAATAAGACACTGATAGTGGACTGCACTATAAAAGACTAGTCTTATTTGTAATAACAAAATCCACAGCACTTGGTATAAGTTATATTACATTTTAGCTAGTGTTTTTAGTTCCACTACTGGCCGCTATCGACAAAAAATCTCTAAAATGGCAAACCTCGTCGATACTTACGCAGTCGCTACCGAACGAACTTACAACTTATAGTTGAGTTTTCTACAATATAGTTCCATCTGGTAGCCCGTTTTCACCACAGATGGGACCCTTTCATCGCAAGTGTGCAATGTGTCTAACGAAATGTCTCCCCCACAGAGGCCGGATGTGTTCGCGGCGCCAATTCGCACCGAAGCACTGCCACAGACTGAGAGAAACCTACTCGAATTGGCCGACGCCACTGGTTAGTATTACATGATCAACTTTGCCTTATTTCCCATTGGAAATATGTTCCCGAACACTATAGCGGATTGATTTTTACTACTTGCTTAATTTTCTATATAGGTTACCTCTATATAGCACTAGATAGATAGGAGATAGATATATAGATATTTATTGCACAAAGAAGCATACACATAGAAAACAGATAGTAGACAATTTGTACAAAGGATTTATCGCTCAGAGCGATTTCTTCCAGGCAACCGAGGATCGATGGAGATTTAGAAAAAATAAACGGCGAATGCTGAAGAAATTATGTAATTAATAAGACGAGGAGCCATTAAATAAAAATAGTGTAAATGAAATGAAATTTTATTAATTGTACTGTACAGTCGACAGCAGATCAATGGTAACACTTTTTTACGTTTGACAGTTCTTATTATTTGCGTCGTAAGACTTGAAATCGTACTGCAAGTGTTACCATTGGTCTCCTGTCGACAGTACATTGGATACTTACATTCTAGATACAAATTCACTAGTGTGGGCACTAGGATACCCATAAATGATTTTTTACAGCTGTGAGTACGATCGTGCGTTAGTTTATCTTGAGTTCGTTCATCATCATTATCAGTGCGTATCGCTTGCTAGACGAAAGCATCAAGGCGAAATCAGTTCCTTGCCTTTTTCAACTCAGTTCCTGCCAGCCACGCAGGTCACTACAGCTCGCTCTTACAAACATATAATTCCATCGACGGTTGAGAGTTGTAAACAATTCGTTGCTTCGCAGGCCCCCCGACGCTCGCCACGTCGGCCCTACACGCGCTCGATCTGCAATTCTGCGCTCAAGGTAAACCCTAATACCATTGGAACTTACCAGTTATAGGCTACGTTTACACATCAATATTTGTCGCGATCCCCAGGGTGCATTCAAAATAATCAACAAAAGCAAATGATTTCACGGCAATATCGTGGCAATTTCTGGATTTTTTGAGATTCTGATTCCACCATTATAAATAACTTCACCTAAACTTGGATTCCGTATCTCCAAAAGCGTTTATTTATTATAACACTGCTCCAATATATGAAATAGTCGCATGTGTTCTAAATCTTTGCTGGCTGGTGGAACATAATATAACCTTTTATTTACTTTATATACATCCACACATACCAGTTCGAATATCGCATCATCCACATTGGGAGTATCCGGCAAGGGCATGCAATGAAAGTAGAAAATATATTTTAAAAATAAGTATTGCATTTTCGACAAATAAAGTTGTACTTCATTCCATGTTATGTTGTGTGCGCAGGCGTGACCACGATCCACCCTCCCACCACCCCGCCGTACCCGCCGCCGCAGCAATTGTTCTCCGTGCAGCAGCTAGCTACTAACCTCACGCAGGTGAGCTCACATGAAATACTCCTTAGTAATTATTTTACAGTTACATAGTTCTAAATTTTATCTATCTAACAGTGAATGAATTCTTCCAAAAGGTCAAGTAGTTTTTGAGATAATCTCAACCTTAAAAACTAACTTTTCTTAGTTTTAGACCGTTCTTTGTATCGTACTTCTTGTCTATGCCTTGAGGGCTCAAATTCTCCAACTCATAATAACTGTGAAGTGCTCCCCTATGCCCTCGTTCCAGCATCAGCTGGAGCTTCAGAAGCAGACGTTCCAGCAGCTCGCGGCGCAGCAGCAGCAGCAGCACCGGCAGCAGCAGTATGTGCAGGAGATGCAGCGCCCGGAGACGTACGCGACACAGGTGAGAGTAACAGCTGGCAGATTAGTGATCAAATCAATCGGTATTATTGTCGAGTCTGTCGATCTATCTGTGTTATCTTGTCAGTAATAGTTGATTAACACTTTCACAGTCCCCGTACAAAAATGTTTTGAATTACTTGTAAGTCTCTCGCCTATTATTTCAATCTCTATACAAGTCGAAATACATCAAATTTTGAGCACTTCGATATTGGATGAAGCATTCTTCCGAAGACAATAGAACGTGAATAGACAGCAGCATCCACCAAGGACACCGTATTTACTTACCTTCGGAAAAAATACCCTTAGTGCGGATCTGGTAGGCACATACTTCTTTCATCGTGACACATATGTGGGGCACGGGTTTGTGAACCTAGTTTGTCGTGCTCCATATATGGGTCACGGGACTGTGAACGTGTTAAATAACAATATCATCATTGTCTCTCCTGCATTTTAATGCCGACCAGATTGAGGAATGAAGTGACTGGCAGAGACTGGATGCAAAAGGCCGAGAATTAGCATGAATGGCGTGCTATGGGAGAAGCCGAGCTGATGATGACAAATTTAGTACCTTCCCAATATCTACTATCAATCTTACTAATATGTAGTTGTGTTGTTATCAGAGTGTGGAGGAAGCAGCGCTGGGCGCGGGTCCCGAGGCGCGCGAGCTGGGCGCCGTGCTGGCGTACCTGCAGCGGGAGGTGCCCTCGCTGGTCGCGTTGCCGCCCAACGAGCTGCGAGCGTTGGTGCTGCAGGTACATACATTACAGCAAGGCCTTAGGCCCGTTATCGGAGATGTGTTTAAATAACCAATCAGATTTCGTTCCTTCTCGACGAAAAATAACGAAATCTGATTGGTTATTCAAACATGAAATGAACATGCATGGTGTGTGTCGCCGGTTCCGCATGAGGGATAAACTAACTAACAGTAGTAATAGTTACGTACCTGTATAGTTATTACGTAATAATTGTATTATCATTATTTTAAAAGATGTGCTGCTCAGAGTTTTTGCCACTTTTTCTCCTCAGCGTTGGCACCTTTTCCTTGCAAAGTGGTGTAAATGTAAATTCAAAAAATATATTGACGTGCAAAAATGTACTCAACGTGCTTACTTGCAATAAAGAACTTTGACTTTGAACACATCTCCTCTCGTCTCCTCTCCGCTTTGGTGGAAACCGGACCTTAGCAGCGTGTGGAGGAATTGGAACTGGAGGATTAGTAGTTATTTCCGTGGATAATTTGTTTTTTTACGCTGGCCAGACTGGTGAGCCTAGGGCGTGCGCGGCGGCAGGTGCGAAATATTAAACATATGAAACCGACGCTTGTGGCCACACTGCAGAGTAGCGGCGGCGGCGGCGGCGTGGGCGGTTTCATTTGTTTAACATTGCGCGCCCGCGTTAGGCTCGCAGTGTTTGGCAGCACTATGATTTTGTAAAAGCGTTGAATAGAATCATAATAAATTTCCAAGTGACAATGTATATTAATTAAGTAATTCTCTTTCTATAAAAGTTACTACTTAATCTAAAAAAATATTTGCATGCCGTCCTTATGTCAGAATATGCTCGTTGATTATATTTAAGATCCATTGTACCATTGGACGGTCGAAGATAGAGATAGGTATATAGGGGGCCTCAATAAGGTTGAGATTTTCTCAAAAACTACTATACCGAATATTATTCTTTTACAGTTACATAGTTTTCACTTTTATCTATCAAACAGTGAAAGAAATTTTGCAATAGGTCAAGTATTTTTTGAGAAAATCTCAACCTTAAAAACTCATCTGTACACCTTTCTCTGTTTCCCACCGTACCATATTCTAGCTAGCAAATTAACATTTTGACTTTGGCGTTGATATTTAGCTTGGCTTTGCACATCCGAGTCGATTCAATACACAAAAGATCAAATTTTCACCCAACTAATGCCATTCCATTGTCCAGGTGATGCAGCAGAAGTCGCACGAGATTCTCGCGGCTACCGTTGGGCCCGAGCTGGGCGTGGACACGGAGACGGGCGCGGCGGCGGACGAGCGGCGCGCGCGGCGCCTGCTCGCTGCTGCCGGGGAGGCCATCGCCGCGGACTGGCCCGCGGAACAGGAACAACAACACGCGGAACTAGCGGTGACGGTGAGTAATACTAATACTTGCAGTCCACGGATTTAGATTACGCAAAATTAGGGTGCCTGTCCGGAGCAGGAGTTTCATAAAGAACTGTGAAAAGAATTTGGTAGGTTAGGTTACGATTCGAACTCGATCAAGGAGGGCCGGCCGCCGGCCCCCTAAATCAAAAAATACACTCGTGTTTTTCTAAAGTGAGGAGTAGGTTGTGGATGTGAGTGAAGAAATCAATAAGTTGTGTTGTTTCCTGTGACTTTTGTGCTTGGAGGCAGCAGAAACTGCATAGAAATAACCAGGTAGGTATTGTGACGATATACTGTGTATCTACGATGAACTGTTCTTCCGACTTTTGTCAATACGTTCCCAATACTATGCCCCAAGATCGAATTAACTTATCTATATGTAGGATAAGTACCTACTTATAGAAAAAACGCATAGGTAATCAACTCTATGTCTGACTTTCACAATACAGTTTTTACCATCAAAAAGATCGATGTATGGGTTTAACAAAACACATATTTTGTTATTAAAGTTTAACTCCCAATAAAATCTTTCACGAGCGGCCCTGTCGGCCTCTATTGTGTAACCGATAGTGACAGCAAACCCATTCCCGTTTCTATACAAAATAACCCAACCGTCATTTTCAAAAGCCGCGTTTATAGTTACGAGTCCATTGTTGTGTGCAGGCCAGCAGCGCGTGCCAGTACCGCAGCCCGCGTCCGCCGTCGCCCGCGACCTCGACCACGCCCGCGGCCAAGTTCGCCGCGGGCGTGGCGGCGGGCGTGGCGGCCGGGCTCGCCACGCTGCGCGACAACGCCGTGCAGACGCCGCCGGACACGAGGCACTTCGCGCACCAAACGCAACCGGCGGGGCAGACCACGCCGTTCGAAGACTACAGGTCAGTGTGTATCTAGTTGTTTATAACACAGGTTATTTACTAAAACTAACCCACATATTTAAATTATTGGCGAAAACTTGTAAATGGCTTAGTTTTTAACTTAAGTTTATAACCCATATTACACACATAAAAGCTGTAAGTTTTCCTATCAAATAAAAATAAAAAAAATAAAAATAAATAACAGATCAATGTCTATACAGTAATAACTATACTACGCATAGCCGGAATCACTACAAACATAACATAAATGAAACCTTGTTCAGGCCGCCTGCGTTTGCTCCCCCCGTGTCTGTGGCGGGCGCGGCAACGGGCGCGGTGGCGGGCGTGGGCGCGGCGACGCAGACGCTGACCCCGCCGCTGGCGCCGCCGCACGCCAAGCGCGAACAGCCGCACCACCACACGGCATCCACCGCGGCAAAGAAAAAGGTACGCTATTGCCAACGAACACGATGCACAATGCCAGGGAATGCTGCGGACTTCAGTTGCGGAGATTCGGCGGCCGGCCACGTCTTTCGTTTTCGTAACACTGCAAAGTTTTAACAAACTAAAACGGAGCGTAATATATATCGCCCAAGTGTCAAAATTTTTAATTATGTTTCAAAGCTAGCAAAATGTGGTCTACAACAAGCGTGCACGTAAGATTGAATGTGGAGGAAAAGAGACTTGTTTGTCAGGATCTCTGCAGATGGAATTCCATCAACGCTGCGTACCCACGGGATACAGGGCGTGAGTTTATGTATGTGTCTATGAGATTGTAAGGTTATACAGGGAGTGTTTTTGATCAGCGACGCCCAACTCGGGGGTGGAATGTTATTTGTGGATTTTTGCATGAAAAATTAAGGTGTATATGTATTTAATATATTTAAATTGCATAAGTATTGTGTGCTGGGCAAAGGTCTCCCCCCTCCTCTTCCATCCATCCCTGTCCTGAGCCTCTTCCAACCACCCATCCCTGTATCCAACGATATCGTCTCTCCACCTACGTCAGCAGTGGGACAATTTATAGGTTAACAAAAAAAGAAAAGTATTGTGTATATATATTATCAGCTCTGAGCCGCGCGCCGTTGATCAAAACCACTCGTATATTGGGTATGGTCTAAAAAAAAATATTATTATTTGTTTATTTAAAAATACCGTAATTGTATAGGGTCGTTTCGGGCTGGGTCGCGGCCGCGGCGGCGCTGGCTCGGGCTCGGGCGCCGGGGGCGGCGACGGCGCCGGCACGCCCCCCGCGCCGGCGCCCGCCGCCTACTCCGCCATGGACGTGGACGGCGAGACGGACTCCAACCGCGACACGGCGCTGACGCTGGCCTGCGCCGGCGGACACGAGGAGCTGGTCGAGCTGCTGCTGTCGCGAGGCGCTGATATCGAGCACCGCGATAAGAAGGTAACGTGCGACGGAGTGTTGTCTATCCTCAGAATTCAGTTTGCATAAATTTTAAGTAGAGATTTTTTTTTGGTGTGTGGTTTAGTGACCAAACCTATTTGTCAGAGTTATTCAGGCCGCCCGTAGGCCTACGACTGCTGCCGAGCGACAGCAGCCGGGACCTACTTCTTAACGTGCTTTCCGAGGCACGGAAGGGCTCAGATGAAAGTGTCACTAACGGTCACCCATCCAGGTACTGACCTCGTCCAGCGTTGCTTAACTTGTACGATCGTTTTAAACGTGTACTCGCAACTGGACTAGGAACCCCTCAATTATTTAAAACCAACACCCTGATATCAAATAAAATAATAACCGCCGTTTTCAAAAGTCCATTACGATGACATGATACTGTGTTCTCCGCAGGGCTTCACACCTCTGATCCTGGCGGCGACCGCCGGCCACGAGAAGATCGTGGAGGTGCTTCTGAACCACGGCGCCGACATCGAGGCGCAGTCCGAGCGCACCAAGGACACGCCGCTCTCGCTCGCCTGCAGCGGCGGACGATACGAGGTGAGTTAGGTTGTCACAGACGTATCGAGATAAACGCCGCCTCGACTCGAGTTTTCAGTATTCTTTGTATGAAACTTTATACTGCAACTTTTCGCTAATTTATAATTACTATAATTTTACTGTCTAACACAGAGAATATTGTACAGGAGAATTAAGGTTGTTGCAGACGTAACGCTCCGGCAGATAAACGCTGCCTCAACTCGAGTCATTATGTACTCTTTGTATGAAACTCCATACTGCAACACACATTACGCGCATACTAATCGCCTACGTAACGGCATCGCCTCGCATTATTTTGACAACTGGCGTCGCGTTGCACCACGAATCCACCACGCGGATTTCACATGCCTTAGATTTTTTCTCCTACGGCATTCAGGTTTCATCACGATGTTATTCTTCACCGTTTTTGAGAGCACTATGTAAATGTACGTAAGTTTTTCCGTCGAGAAAACCGAGGATAACTCATTTGGTACATGGCTGCCCTGGCTGGGAATCTAACCTATGACCTCCATATTTCAAGTCCATTGACCCAACCACTGAGCCACCGAGCTCCACGAAAACATAACGCGTGGTATTTCCAGGTGGACCAACTTTAAATCACATTCATTGCTGACAGCCTATATGTTTTTGTCAGGTGGTCGAGTTGATTCTGAGTCGCGGCGCCAACAAGGAGCACCGCAACGTGTCTGACTACACGCCGCTCTCGCTCGCCGCGTCCGGCGGGTACGTCAACATCATACGGCTGCTGCTGCACCACCAGGTAACACGAACACAGAGGCCCGTATTAATAGTCTGACCTCAAACCCGCCCTCAAGAGCGAATTCAACTGATACACTCTCAAGACGTGATCACCATCTCAAGTATGGCATTTATTGATAAACCAATCTTGAGGGCGTATCACGTGATGTCTTTTTCAAGTGGAAGATCTCAAGTAAACGTCGCGGTTCGCCTGCAATCAGCAAATATGTTCTCAAGTGTGAGTTTGACAGTAGAGTTGAGACCTGAGTTTTTTTTTATTAATACTGCGTTACTCACGTGATACCCGATTCCAAACGCGCACCTAAGTTATGTTTATTAATAGGAACGCTATCTTGAGGTCGTTCTCAAGATTGACTTTTGAGCTGAGTGATTTATTAATACGCGCCAGAGATAAGTATATACCGCAGCCCAAATCAAGTGTGTTATTTTGTAAACAAATATGATCGTCTTATTACCTGTTGTGATGTAACACTGAAGGAACTGATTGATAGAACCTGTTCATCATTGTGAAAATAAAGTGATCCGATCTAATAATGTGAAAATAACTATGCAATAATCACACAACAGCTTAAAATGTTAGTAGGGTAAGGTAGTTTTTGTTTACAAAACAAGACACTTGATTTAGGCTTCTGTATACCTAACTAATTTTTGTCCTAGCCATAAGACATCGATATTCTTTAAGTGAGATGAAATAAAGACTTTTATTTATTATTATTTATTTAATATGTCGCGCGTCAAATGTTTCCTAGTGTATACTTAAGTCTTCTCGATATCGTGACCGATCTCACATCATTACTGTATATGTTCAGGCCGAGATCAACTCCCGCACTGGCTCCAAGCTGGGTATCTCGCCTCTGATGCTGGCGGCCATGAACGGTCACACGGCGGCCGTGCGGCTGCTGCTCGACTGCGGCTCAGACATCAACGCGCAGATTGAGACCAACAGAAACACAGCGCTCACGCTCGCTTGCTTCCAAGGTAAACGATTTGACAAACATTTGCATATTGGAAGCTCAATAAGGTTGAGATTTTCTCAAAAACTACAAGACCGAATTTAATAATTCGGTCTTGTAGTTTTTGAGAAAATCTCAACTAAAAAATTTAATAATTTAGTTAATTATAATAATTATGTGGACATGATAACACCTGACAAAATCAATGTACAGTCGAAGACAGAGATTAGTATACAGGGGACCTCAATAAGGTTGAGATCCCCTGTATACTATTATTATTAGAATTAGCGAATGGTCAAATTCTGAACGCTAATTGGTCTGGGACTTGAAAGTTTTCCACCGAACTTTTTTGTTTCTTTAAAGTCTGGACTGTTAACTGACAAAATCTGATAATAACTATCAAAATCTCATAATAACTGTCAAACTCTGATAATAACTGTCAAAATCTGATAATAACTGTCAAACTCTGATAATAACTGTCAAAATCTAATAATAACTGCCAAAATCTGATAATAACTGTCAAAATCTGATAATAACTATCAAAATCTGATAATAACTGTCAAAATCTGAAAATAACTGTCATAATCTGATAACAACTGTCAAAATCTGATAATAACTGTCAAATTCTGATAATAACTGTCAAAATCTGATAATAACTGTCAAAATCTGATAATAACTGTCAAAATCTGATAATAACTGTCAAAATCTGATAATAACTGTCAAAATCTGAAAATAACTGTCTAAATCTAATAGTAACTGTCAAAATCTGATACGAACCGTCAAACTCTAACACTGTCACAAATGCAAAAAAACTGATATTTTTGACGCAGCCTTAGAAACACTACTCACTAAATCCAAACAAACCCTAATTCTCGACATTATCGCTCCCCAGGTCGTCACGAAGTAGTGAGCCTACTACTGGACCGCAAAGCGAACGTGGAGCACCGTGCCAAGACGGGCCTCACGCCGCTCATGGAGGCGGCGAGCGGCGGCTACGTGGAGGTGGGGCGCGTGCTGCTGGACAAGGGCGCGGACGTGAACGCGCCGCCCGTGCCCTCCTCGCGCGACACGGCACTCACTATAGCCGCAGACAAGGGGCACACCAAGTTCGTCGAGCTGCTGCTGCAGAGGTAACCTAAGACGCTTATCCTTCTAGAATCATCCTATCCATATAACATTTCTCTAGACCCCAGCGCCAACAGCGATCACTATAGCTGCGGACTAAGGACATATCAAGTTCGTCGAGCTGCTGCTGCAGAGATAACTTAATAGCGATAATCATCCTTTTAGAATCATCCTATCCATGTAACTTTTATCTAGACCCTAGCGCCAACAGCGTGTACTATAACCGCGGGCAAGAGACCTAACAAGAATGTCGAGCTGTTACTGCAGAGGTAACTTACTGCTGCTATTTGGTGTGACGTATCCTTCTAGAATCATCCTATCCATGTAACTTTTTATCTAGACCCTAGCGCCATAGACTAAGGCTGATAGTCTGGACCTTGTTGAGCACGAGTTCGCACGTAAGTCACAGCCTAAGACACCACTAAATGTTTTGCTCCTGTTAATTATGGTCAAAAAGTAGACGAAAGTCGATAATTTCGTAATTAGATCCTGTATAGGATATAATTAGATCCTGGAGTCTTGGGTTAAGATCATCTCATGTTTAGCGCTGTGCGTGCGAGGAATCGAGAAGAAACGGGTGTGCCGTCGTCATCAGCTCAACTCAAGTAAGATTCCCTTTCTAGCTTGCTGTGGGTTCGCAGGATTACGTCTCCTTCCCTGTGAAACGAGGACCAACTAGATTTGCTCGTTGAATGGCCTGGTATACTGTAATTTAAATCAGGTGAGAGGATCTAATAGAGACATATAGGCGGTTATAACGACATAAATAACCCATAATCGTTAGTGATAGTTAAATGTTAGCTGTAAGAAACTCTATGGGATTAAGATCGCTTTTGTTATGTTTTCCAAAAGTCTGCGTTAATTTTAAGGGTTTATGTACAATGAAGTATGATATATATATGAATATCCCGCTGTGTGTGTGTAGACGAGCTGCCGTCGAAGTGAAGAACAAGAAGGGCAACTCGCCGCTGTGGCTGGCGGCCAACGGCGGCCACCTCGCGGTCGTGGAGATGCTGTTCGCGGCAGGCGCGGACATCGACTCCCAGGACAACAGAAAGGTGAACACTGCACGGCCCGATATCACAGGAGCTTTCAAACAGTTCAATCTTATCCTGATAGGGTGCCAATGTGGCAGCACGTCGACCCATTGGGATCTTTTGTGCTCTCCCCTATCCTATAATACTCCTTCCTCCTCCCTAAAGATATAACTAAATAGATCAGCTATGCAGCTCATTTGAAGAAGCCTGTGATCTTCCAGTTCCGGATAGGCAGACTCCAGGAGACTCATTCGCTTCCTAGTCAGTAGACATATTAAGTGTTTTATGGACTCGGGTTCTATCGATATGTATATTTACAAAAAAATTGCAGTTATAATTATTTTATTTATTATTTAATAGCTTGTCCCTCTGCTGGGCAAAGGCCTCCCCCCAACCCTTCCACTCATCTCTATTCTGCGCAGACTCAGACATCTCATAAAAACGTCCAGTTCGTATCGCCATCATTTGCGGGGCTGCCAGTGGCATTTTCGTGTTGCTTGGGGTCTAAATTAAAATTCTTTTGACTAAACTTATTTGTCTACTTGCAGGTCTCATGCCTGATGGCTGCCTTCCGAAAGGGCCACACCAAGGTGGTCAAGTGGATGGTGGGCGTTGTCACGCAATTCCCCTCAGACCAGGAAATGACGAGGTAGGTCCGCCCCTAGGCCATGGAGAAATTCAACTTGGGAACGCTTAATTTAATCATCAAAAATTTCTACACGTCAGGGATTCGAACCGGGGACCTCGCCATTCTGTGGCACGCTCTTCTCCAACAGATCAGATCGGTGAAATCTTTCTCCAAATACGTTTCAAGACGAATCTGCAGGATTTTTGCTTCGCATATGCAACAAAATTTCAAATGAAATAATTTACTTGCAATAAAGTTCATAAATATGTCTTGTCGTGTGCCAGGCAAGGATTTAAATCGTTAGATGGGCCCGTGCCATATTTTGCGCGCAGTATATCAATTTCGTACATCGGTTGACGGACGACTAATCGGCTGTGTGCGGTCGACTGACGATTTAAATCATTGTTGCCAGGTATATCTGCACAATAAACGACAAGGAGCTTCTAGAGAAATGTCAGGAGTGCGTGCGCGTGATTCGCGCCGCCAAAGAGACTCAGGCGGCGCGAGCCAATCAGAACGCGACGATACTCCTGGAAGAGCTGGACGCCGAACGTTGCCGCGAAGAGAGCCGGCGGCAGGCGGCCGCGCGACGACGCGAACGGAAGAAGAAGAAGAAGATGGAGAAGAAGGTAAAGCCGACCAGCACCGAGCCACAGGTAGACGGCCGTTCCCTTAGTATTACTAACACTTGCAATATTTAAGAGATATTTGGACTGGCTAAGTGAGGTTTTAAATATGAACCACTGTACTGTTTTGTCTTTTAGAATTCGGAGTTTAACAAGTCTTATACAGTGTCTAACGGAATTTCATGAAGGTAAAATAATAATTGGGTCTAAAGTAATTTTGTATGAGGACAGGGTCTCCGCCCTTGTTGAATTTCATGAAGATAAAGTAAAATAATTTTGTAAGAGGATATGTCTCCAGCCTTGTCATATTCACTCTTATACGTCAGAAAGAGACGTACATAATATTCGATTTCTATTGAAAATTCATACATTTGAAAAACAAATGAGTGGCAGAAACGCTGAAGTTTGTCAATCGTAAGTGTGAGAT
This sequence comes from Tachystola acroxantha, assembly GCA_963506565.1. Taxonomy (NCBI): domain Eukaryota; kingdom Metazoa; phylum Arthropoda; class Insecta; order Lepidoptera; family Oecophoridae; genus Tachystola; species Tachystola acroxantha. The sequence goes on along the minus strand of OY735879.1, from coordinate 2,923,040 downwards.
GTAAGTATGACTTACACCCATTGATCTCCTATAAACAACTAGATACACAGTCTGCCTTCTAAAAATGTCAGAGCGCAAAAAGGTCCAAACGGATGAATGGACCCTCGTTTGCTTTATTGGGCATTATTTGGACGTTAACAATGGACCCTTATTTGGACGTTTTAAAATTGTTTTATTAAGACTCTTTGTGTACCTAGTTGTTTATAGGAGATCAATGCTTACTCCATACTCCTTGCTTCATGCAGAAATTATATAATAAACCGAAGGGGATTTTCAATATCGACAACTGAACCATTTTTGTCATACAAATCGATTAGCTGTTCGGTACACACTGTATGAAACTTCAAAGGTTTTTTTCCGTTAATATCGAGGCAAAATAGTGCTGAGATATGTTTACGGTTCATATTTATTACCTAACTTCTAAGCTTTTGTCCAAATTGATTTGGACAGTCGTATGCAAAAGTAGCTGCGTACTTTAGTACAATTTTTTTACCACGATCACATCTGTTAATGTGACAAAGTACTAAATTAAGCGGCTAGTTTTTCAACTGACTGTACGATGTAACGCATATTATTGTAACTTACTCTTTTATCTTGCTATTGGGGTTTTTGAAAGTAAAGGTGAGATAAAGATATATCAAGTAGGAATGTTTAAAATGTTTAGTTTATTTATAAAAAAATGTTATTTTCGTTTCTTTACATTATTTTTTTAATTCAAGCATATGCGTTACGTTGCCACCATATCATATCAGCTTTTTTAATATTGCTATTTTAGTTTATTACCTACAGACCACTTACCCAATAGACATGAAATCGGTACAAATTTGCAAGCGAAAAATTATGTCAACGACGAGCGCATAGAGACGATGCGGGGGACAGGGGGGCCTTATTAAAGAGATGCGTCCATATTGATAATATCTCTAGGTTACACGTGTCGCGAAGCAATTTTGCGCCCATGTGCGGGCAGACACGGGCGCCTTCCTGTTACAAGTCTATGGGGTAAGTAGTCTGTGTTATTACCCTACGATAGAGTAAGGGAAGTATTTGGGATACTTAGTAGCCTACTGTATCCTTTACGGTTTGACTGATTTTAATGTATGAGATGTCGTTAGATTCGATTTGATCACAGGACATATGATACAAATTAGCAGGCTTCTCTGGTTTTTGTAATAATTATACTTTTGTACAATTCTAAACTGAAGCCCAAATCAAGTGTCTTATTTTGTAAACAAAAACTACCCTACCCTGCTAACATTTTAAGCTGTTCTGTGATTATTTCATAGTTATTTTCACATTATTAGATCGGATCATTTTATTTTCACAATGATGAACAGGTTCGAACAATCAGTTCCTTCAGTGTTACATCACAACAGGTAATTAGACGATCATATTTGTTTACGAAATAAGACACTGGAATTTTCGATCGTTTCAAAAGAAATATTATTAATAATCTTGTTACTATAAATTCAATAAATACTGCCTGCCTTCGTTTTTGCTTGTTTTTTAATTGTTTTCTTAATTTAATTAATATTAAACTAACGAAACAATTTAATGGTTACACACACTTCTTCATATTACATCGAGTTACAATGTAAACAGGAGGAGCGGCGCAAACTTCAAGAGGAGAACGACAAGAATACTATGTACTGTGAGAAGGCGCTCGGCGAGTGTTCCGAGACCGGGGAAGCGGACGACGAACCCGTGGCCAAGGAGGAGGGTGACTCGGGCATCGACGCGAACTCACAGGTAGTTTGGTGACGTATTTTTGTTTGCCTTAGGTGAAATTCTAGTCCCCGTGCATACAAAACTATATCGTTATTAAGTGAGTAAGTATGGCCCGTATTAATAGTCTGAGCTCAAGAGCGAATTTAGCTGATAGATACACTCTCAAGACATGATCACCATCTCAAGTATGTAATTTTAAACCAATCTTGCCACATCTGCCACATCATCGCTTACTATCAGCCCGCCCGCCCTTTCGTGATGGAACCCCAAAAGACATTGCCACATTTCAATGGAGCTTTGCCCCACCTACAAAACTACGTGACCATTTAAACTGTACCTATCCCTATACGCCCGCATTGAAATGTGGCAATGTCATTTCGGTAAGTTGTAGTTCGCATAATTGCCTATAAAAATGGCTATGACTGACAAATTTGAATTTTTAATGTTTAAGTGTCTAATGTTGCGGTGCCCTTACAGGGTTTATGTGAGCACTTCCTGTACTATCTAAGAACCATGTTACCACATAAAGCAAGGAATAAATGAATTATGAATTATTATGAATTAAAATATTTATTTAATAATATCTTCTGCGACTGCAAGTACAGTACCGTTGTTTCAGGGTTCGTGCTCGTCGTCTGACGTGAAGGCCCCGCCGGCCGCAAACGCCAAGTGCAAGAAGAAGAAGAAAGACGAGAAGCCCGCCTCGCCCACCGCCCCAACAGCAAAGAAACAACCGGACAAAGTGAGTGATACTTACAGTTACTGGGCACTACTACAGGCTGGCCTTGAATTCATTACGACAAAATTAAATGGATGGCTTCATGCAGCTCGTCGGATTGACGGCACTTTGGGCGACATTCACTATATTACTCGGTCAGAGATAATAAACCTGTTTAGGCGTGTTTTTTGATGAGCCGCGGGGAATGGAGCCGGGCGACCGTCGCGAGCGATGCCTTAGCTCATTTTAGAAAAATATGCGACTGATAGAAAAAGGTTGCTTACCCCTACTTATAGCTAAAAGGTCATTGTATTTATTTATCGTTCGATCATCAGCTGTCACAATAGAGCCTTCTTTAGCCACGCGATGGCTTCGTCGTCCGCCATGTTTATTTTGGGTAGTCCTCCCCCTATAGGCCAATTTGGGCAATCGTGGGTCATTGTAATTGTCATTGTGGTTTGACTCTGACGGTGCAATGTTGCCATCTACAATTTTCTATACAAAAAATCTCCTATTTAATTATTCCAACTCCACAGATCAAACCAAAAGCGGACACGAAGTCCGAGAAAGAGACCACCCCCAAACCAGTGCCCGACAAGAAGCAAGAGAAGGAGAACGTCGCTCCCACCTCGCCCCCCGCCACGCCCGTGAAGCCCGCACCCCCGCCGGCGCCCGCGCCCGCACTCGGCCCTGAGAGACGCGAGAAGAAAGACAAGTTAGTGCTTATAATGATTGGGGTGCAGGTTGCTTTGATGGTGTGATAGTGGAATTATCTTGGTAATGGGATGTATTAATGTACGAACGAACGCAGATTAGTACAGTTGCAGTGCGATTTAAACTCTTACGACACATAATAAGAACGGTCCAAAGTCGAAAATGTTACATTTTGATGTGCATTGTGCAGTTTAAAACAGAGAAAAATATACAGGGGCATCGTCGAGATTATAAAACAACCGGTTGTAAAGAAATATGATGTTACTGGATAGATTAAGAGATCCCCATATTAGTGTCAACGTCTTGACAGCGCCCGCGCAGCGTCGACGCGACGATTGCGCGGCGCCGTCACGCTAACGGCCTCTTTGGAGCGTTGTCGTCCAAGGAAAGGAAAATGTGAAAGACGATCATGCTCGAAACACGCCGTCGCGTCGACGCTGCGCGGGCGCTGACAAGTAGTTAGCGCCCGCGCAGTTGACAGTAAGTCACATTTCTTTATTGCAATTAAGCACGTTGTGCACATTTTTGCACGTCAACATATTTTTGAAAAAGTGGCAAAAAACTCTCATCAGCACATCTTTTAAAATAATATAATATTACACAATTACTTAATAACTAGGTATTACACAACTATTACTATTGTTAGGAATCTAGACTTTATCCCTCATGCGGAACCGGCGACGCACACTATGTGATCTTGAACGATTTTAGTCTAGTAATTTTTACTAAATCTCAACCCTGTGCTGTGTACGGGGCAGTATTATACTTTTCGGACTGTGTATTCTTCCTCTGTATTATTTAACCCCATGATTATGAACAATTTTCACTTTGGCCCAACATAATACCTAAACAAACAGCTTTTCCATACATTTTAGTCAGGTGCGTATTGAAACTATATTGTTTCGATTTAATCAATGCCAATGCTGTACTGATTATTCCACTATGACGATAATCTCAGTAGTTGCGTGTATGGGGGCTTATTATTGTGATGTACATTTATGCAATACTTAAGGTTTCTGAGCTATAAATACCGCTATTTCCGTACTCATAGTGTGGGTTTTTGTGAGCACATCAAGTTTATGTGGAAAGCTTAAAGCACCCCTGGCGGGCGATAGGAGAAGCTTCAAATCCATTCAAACTACTGCGCAGACGCAATAGTAAAGTAAATGTGCTCGCAACTCTCACCACGAGTATTGATAAAGGTAGATGTGGTCAATCTTGGTTTATTTGCTTGTTACAATACCCGGCCCATATCCTACTGCAGATAGCGCCACAAATCTGAAACAAAAATAGTATCTTTTAATACTCCCGATTTAAGAAAATTCACTGTTAGATAGATAAAAGTTAAAACTATGTACTGTAAAAGAATTATTACATTCGGTTGAGTAGTTTTTGAGAAAATCTCAAAAACTACTCAATCTCTATTGAGGCCCCCTGTATACTTATCTCTGTCTTCGACTGTACCAATGGGTTTTCCTCAGGGCTGGGTTATTCAAGGAAAAATTACGCACATTTACCGAATGCTCTCAAAACGGCGAAGGAAAACATCATGTGATACCTGCATGTCTAATACAAAATATAATTTAAGGCATGTGTCATTGGGCCCGGATGGTAAATAATGTAATGGTAAGTAATGGACCATTCTCCCTTTATATAAGGATCTTTGCTCCAAAACAGGCTGAAATACTTTTGTTATTAAATATGCAAACCTTTTGCCACACCACTTATCATAACTTATATTAGATTATAACTTATTACTTAATTGATTTTTTGTAAGCTTATGTAATTGGTGTATGGCAATAAACATATTTTCTATTCTATTCAAACTTCGAGTACAAATGATCCACATCTCCTTTATCGTTATAATAACAATAGCTTGCATGATTATGGCTTAGTGTAATATTTACTTATTAACGCTTTACTTACAGTTGATTTTGCAATAGCATTTGTGTAACGAACCCGTACACGGTTAGAATAGGGGATGAATGTTGATTTAAATACCGGTAAAGGCTCGATAGGCAGGGAGGAAGGAAGTCCGGCTAGACACAACGTTTATTTTCGAATTTATACGATTTTTACATTTAATTGTAAGGTTTTTCACTATAAAATAGTGACTATTTTTATTTCTTTTTCGTATCACCGAACTCTCGTTACCTATTGTTTTAAGTTTCTAATGGTAACGATTTTATTTTTCAATTTATTTGGGTCTACAAACAGTGCTCACAATGTAATATTAATTCTAAATCATTACTAAATATAATATTATTGTGCCACCAGCACCGTTTATGTCGTGTTTCCTAATTTTAAACAAACTTTGACAGTTCTAAAACTAGCGCCATCCTTTTTATTACTCTATTAAAGTTTTTAGACTTGTCTAAAAACTGCTTAAATTTTGGTTTAAATACAGTGTTTAACAAGCGATTGGAACCATATTTTATTATTAAATATACGGGCATCTTCTACTGCTAAATTTAAACCGAACCTGGGGTATTTAAATCAACAGGGTTAAAATACTAAAAATGTTCTTTCCAGAAAACCCGAAGAGGACATACAGAGCATAACAGTACATAACATTAAGTACGCGAGTACTAGAAAGAGCCAAGTGTTCGAATCCACTAGGCTCCACTTGAACGTGGACAAAGATGACGTTGACACCGGTACCGACAAAATTAAAAAGCACAGCGTCCACCAGTAAGTTGCTACGACCGACAGTCACACAAACATGTCATTGCAAACAGTTTATGTCAAACAAAATCAGTGTCAAAGTTGTTTTGTTCCTCGCAACGTAATCGGCGCTCGGCTGAAGTAGTCACGACCATATAAATAAAAGAACACCAAAAAAAATTATTATGTGTAAACGGATATCACTCACTTATATTGATGAAGGTAATTTGATAAAGACTATCGAAATCGGTCGAAACTGTCGGTCTAATTGCCTTCAACATTATAAATAGGTAGCCTTGTTAATTATAATTTTTAGTTAATTGATTTCCGACACAATAATAATTGTATATGGAATTAAATAAATGAAATGAAAAGTCAGTGATATATGTTTATATAATTTGTAGTAGTCCCTATAGTTTTAAAACTAATAAAAGTTGTTAGAATTTATTCTTGAGATAAGAATAAGACCATTATACGGAATGCTAAACCGAAAAGTTTTCAGTATTTCAAGAATTATTACGACTTTTCGAATAAAAATAAATTAATATCTCATACAAATTAATAAGCTGATCGGCACAAAATAAACTAAAAGTTTTTAAAAAATTCGAAATTTTTTAGAATAAAAGTTGGTTCGTTTTCAATATTGAACTTACCTTATTATTGTACCCTTTCCGATGCTCCCTGTATTTTATCCGTGATTTCAGTAGGTAAAATATAAATGAATAAATTCTAAACAATATTCTTCAACCAAGTAAATATAGTACGTATTATAAGAAGTAGGAATAGTCTTGGTCTAAGAATCTAAGAGTTCGCTGCATGTATCCATAGTATTCCATTATTAGCGGAGATCATCCGAATTAGACTTCCATAATAAAATTTATTTGTGCGTAACTTATCTATGCTGTTAGCTATATATCTTATAAATATAAAACCTCAATAGTAAAGGATCCAAATAGATATATCTAGCTAAGTCCGCATACGAAATATGATGATGATAATGTCCTCCGAGACGTGTCCGTCGATGTCGAATCTCCTGGAGTGTGCCCGGATGTGACTTGCGAAGCCAAACTTGGTCTTGAAGACTCTGTTACACGTGGCGCAGTAGAGTTTCCCGCTTGCGTTAAATGTGTAATTATAGATCGGTTTCGCGCGATTCTTCCGGATGTGACGCTTGGCGCCCAGATCTTGTAAGCGGGCGCTTTCAAATTGTTCAGTGCCTTTTTAATACCAATAGGAAATATAAGGAGTAGTTGACGTAACCAACACCAAAAAAATACGATTCCTTCAACCCTCGCATGCTGCATCCATAATGTAGATTTGTTGCATGATTAGTTTGACAATTGACATTGATTCTGATTTTTTGGTTAACATTGTTTCTTGTAGATGTTGCAATTTTCGGGACAGTTTTGTGGGATTTTCTCTAACAGACGCTAAAGCGAAATTATGATATGAAACTTAAGACCGCTTGCAATAAAAGATAAGCCCTGAGTTAGCGTTTACCCGTGACAACTACATACTTCACGGGTTAAGCCTAACTCTCGGCTTATCTTTTATTGCAAGTAGGCTTAAGTTATGTAAAAATATGTTTTACACTGATGTTTTTTAACACAAGTGGTTAGATATTGGACTCGCCAATACAATCATTTTCTTACATTTAATTATAAGTTCAAAAGTTTGCAGATATAAGTAATATGAATAGGGTATTTCGCAAGCACTGAAACTTAAATATTTTTTTATAATGTGTACAAAGAATTGAAATTTAAGTAGTTAAAGATTAGAAAAATCAGGATACTGCAATAGCTGTTACAAGTTACTTAAGCCCAGTTTCATAGCCAGCTGATTTGACATTTGCTCGCCCTTGCAAATGTCAAATTCCATATACGTTTATAAGAGCGAGCTCATCAACGTCAAACTGTTATATTCATCGTCTCCATCAAACTGTTTTGCCTTTTAGAGCGTAGATGTAAGTCTCAGATGATAGGCGTTAAACGCGCGTTTTGATAACGCGCGCTTACAACTACAAGCATTTTGTACGGTCTAAGACAAAGAAAGATGTACAGGAGAGTTTTTAAGCTTGAGATTTTCTCAAAAACTACTTGACCCGTTGTAAAAATTCTTTCACTGTTAGATAGATAAAAGTTAAAACTATATAACTGTAAAAGAGTTTCGGTCAAGTAGTTCTTGAGAAAATCTCAACCTTATTGGGACCCCTGTATACTTATCTGTCTTCGACTGTACTTAAGTAGCTGTAGGTGTTCACATGCTAATGTGCGTTTTTTCATGTAGTTGAAAGTGCGCATTACAAAACGCGTATTTAAAGCCACTCTGCTGAACATACCCTAAAGGTTCCCATTGTACGCAGGTGGGATGCGGACGGTAAGAGCACGTCACCTAAGGGCGGGTGCGTGGGAGGCCGCCGCGAGGAGGGGTGGAAGGAGGTCGTGCGCAAGTCCAGCGTGCAGACGCTCTCCACCGTAGAGCCGGGGTGAGATACTCTTGATCAAGTAGTCTTCGTGATTTCGTTTCCAGCGACAAGTCCAAACTGGTTGAACTTACCTGACGCCGCGCTCCGACGCTAATTCGACATTGGTACACAACTGTCAAACTTCCATGGCATTTGACAGTTGTAAGATGTCACGTTGAGCTGGTGCTCAAAACTGTCTATGAATATCTTCCCATTCACTATTTAACGAAAGTAATTGCCATTGAAAATAACGGAAACATGACGGTTGCAAAATTTGATCATTTAGATTTTATATCACGCTAAATTAATCCGAAAATTTCGCGAATGTATGTTGAAATTTTAGAATAATTATATGCAAGATCTTCAATTTAGAGCTAGAACAGTCCCGCTAAAAAGCTCGGGAGTGAATGTGACCGCTGAACTGCTTCGTCCGTTTAAGACGCTACGGCGACTCACTCTTTAGAAAGAATGAAGACTATGATGCAATATTAATTACTCTGTAACATGACATTGGCTTAATTGATCATTTTGGAATGGCGGATTGATTTTTTATTCGTTTAATTTTCTATTTACATGAATACTCTAAATAACTTGACATTGGCGAAATAATCTCTTGAAAAACGTACAAGCCATTCAAATAAGAATAGAATTTACATTGGCAAAGACAAACTTTTGAGTCTATTAATGAGCTAAATAAAGAAATGCAACTTGCTGATTGTCTGTCACATAAACGTTTATTGTATTGTAGGTGCAAGAAGGTGTCCGTAGCGTCTCACGCGATCTCGCGCGTGATCGGCCGCGCGGGCAGCAACATCAACGCGATCCGCTCGGCCACCGGCGCGCACATCGAGGTGGACAAGCAGAGCAAGGGGCAGGGGGAGCGCATCATCACTATCAAGTAAGCAATAGGGATAGATAGATAGACTCTTTATTGTACAAAAATATTACATTACAAAAATTGTTACAGATTATATTATTGTACAAAGGCGGCCTTATCGCTCAGAGCGATCTATTCCAGGCAACCCCCGGCGAAAGGAGATGCATAACGACGAACAGTAGTATAGCGCAGGGAATCCACACATTACTCTGATAATTACAGTTATTGGGCAAACTAAATGCAATAAATGTATTATAAACATACTTAAATAAGTAGACATACATTATACAATGTAAATGCTAACACTAAATAAAATATAAATATTACACGATAAATAATACATAAACTACACACTAAAAAGTCAATAATTATATAAACATAATATAATAGGGATATTTTAACCGGTAATGTTTCAAGTGTCTTTGTAAACAAAAACTACTCGCATTTTAAGCTTTTCTGTGATTATTGCATAATTATTTTCACATTATGAGATCGGATCACTCATTTTCTGGGTGGCTCTGTTGGAATAGAGCGTTGTTCGAATCCCGGTGGTGACGAAAAATCTAATAATCTGTCAGATCTGTTGCATGAGGTACCATAGAGTACCTTGTCTGACCTTTGCTGTGCGTTGTGTCAGGGGCTCCGGCGACGCGACCAAGCAGGCCGCCGCGCTCATAGCCGCCATGATCCGCGACCCCGAGGCGGACATCGCGCAGCTGTTGCCGCGCGCCAAGCTGCCCGCGCCGCCGCCGCCGCCGGCGCAACCCAAGCCAACCAAACAGCAACCGACAAAGGTAACTAACAACAGGGTGGCTGAATTCATCTGATAATATAAGATAAATATTCTTTATTGCAAAAAAAAGTATTACACAACAGAAATTGGCTAATACAGTTAGTATTACAATTGTCGGTCTTATCGCTCAAAGCGATCTCTTCCAGACAACCTTTGGGTAGAGAATTCTGACAAAATTAACAATAATAATCTTTATTTCGAACAACAGTGGTCCATAAATCGTTAGTATTGCTTATTATATCGTCACCAGAAATATGTATTCGAAAACATATTATGTTAGTAAACAAAAATGTCCTCGATACAATAAAAAAAAATTAAATGGATGGTTAGGCTTGTGATATACATTAATTAATTATGCACAGCGTTTAAGTAAACCAAACAATTTGGGAAAAATAAATAGGTATTTACAATAAATTCAACTATGATTTTTTTTTAATTCGATTTACATTTAAAAAAAAAATTCAACGATTTCTTACACTGGAATTTGACCTAATGGTCATTTCTAAGGTCATTGTGTGATTTGTTTCGTAATTAGTTCAAATTCTTTTTTCAGCTTTAATTTACAGAAAAACCTTACCAATTTCATATTTATTACGAGTACAACCCCCAGTTTCAATTTGTCGAATGAATTCAAGGACCCTGTAGTCCGTTGATCCGTTCAAATGCAGGCAGAAAACGTGCAATGACACGAAGTATTATGTTGACGTTGGAATAAAACGATACGCGTCGCTATCCATACACTTTGTTATCGCTTACATATCATACCGCGTTTCGCCACTGAACTAATGTAGCAGGATTGCGACTGACAGCTCCTCTTGCAGGCTTTCTGCGGGGCTAGCACGTCGCGTTAGCGATCGACGCAACGCCGCGGAGCTGTCAAACGCCTTGCAATAATGTCGTCGATCGCTAACGCTGACTCGTGCTACAAGGGCTGATGTCGGCAGGCTTGTGTCGGTTCATGTTTGTGTTATAATAATGTATGTTTGCAGGCTGCCAGTGCGAGCGCTTCCAACGGCTGCGGTCGCACGGCCGTCTCGTCGCGCGCCGCCGCCAAGCCGCACGCGGCCGCGAGAGTGGCCGCCCCGCGCCTGCAGGCACACGGTAACCATGCAGAGATACGCTATGTATTTTTATTTGGGAAAACAAACAGTTACACAATGTGCCCTCTGCATCCAGTCCCTGCCAGCCATCTTGCGAAGTCATCCCTCCATCTGGTCGGGGGGTGTCCCACGCTACATTTACCAGTTCGTGGCCTCCATTCGAGAACTCGTCTACCCCATCGGTTCTACGACAGCTGTGACCAGCCCACTGCCACTTCAGTTTACTGATTCTATGAGCAATGTCAACAACTTTTGTCTTATATATATACGCATGCGGATATACTCGTTTCTTATTCTATCTAACAGAGAAATGCCAAGCATAGCTTTTCCATAGCTCGCTGAGCGACTTTGAACTTGTGGGCCAGTCTCGCTCACCGTCAAAGTCCAGTTCCACTTTAATATAGCTGCTTTACAGGCCACGTCTGCTACGGTTGTGTTTCTCACACATCTGAATAAAATTAGTAATATTTAGAAATATTAATGTGCTGTTCCTTTAGGCACGTTAGCTGAGAAGCGCGCGGCCTCGTCCGCGGCTGCCGCAGCTGTTGCAGCGAGCGCGGCCGGCGCGGCGAGTGCGGGCGCCAAGCCCGGCGCGCTGTCGTACACGGGCGCCATAGTGGGCGCGCGCTCGCACACCTTCGCAGCGAAGCTCACCGCGCCAGCTGACACCAAGCCCAGACCAGCACAGGTAATTAACATTCACAACATACCATGTAGGAAGGAACGGCCGGGAAATTTATTTGACACTACAACACAGACCACTTACCCCATAGACCTGTAACAGAAGCGCGCCCGTGCACATTGCTTCGCGACACGTGTAACGTAGAGATATTGTCGACGTGCACGCATCTCTTTAATACGACACCCCTGTCCGCCGCTTCGCCTCTATGCTCTCATCGTTGACGAAATTTTTCGCTTGCAAATTTGTACCGATTTCATGTATATTGGGTAAATGGAATGTGCACTACAATTATCACCATCACCATTAATCTATTTATATGTCTCCACTGCTCGGGCACAGACCCTTAGTCTAGAGACACATTATGCGGAAAGTACGCGACGGAATTCACAAAACTCAAGTCAAAAACAGAACTTCTGCTTATAGTTGTAACGCTGCTTTTAGCCTGTAGCGGTGAACCGCTTTTGTTTCGACGCCCGACTCATTCCTGCCAGACTGAAAGCAGGGTTATGGCTATGAGCAGAGCGTCTGATTTTGACTTCAATTTTGTGAATTCCGTCGCGTACTTTCCGTATAATGTGTCCCTAGGCTTACATCGAATGAGCTGGGGCCAATCCACCACAAGGGCCCAGTGTGGATTGGCGGATTACACATGCCTTTAAAAAATTCTTATCTTACGGCATGCAGGTTTCATCACGATGTTTTTCCTTCACCGTTTTGAGAGCACTGGGTAAATGTACGTAAGTTTTTCCGTCGAAAAAAGGATAACTCATTGGTACATGTCTGCCCTGACCGGGAATTGAACCTGGGACCTCCGTATCGCAAGTCCATTGACCCAACCACTGAGCGAGTATTGCTGCGTCTCTTTTGTTTACACGGAATAAAGTGTCTATTGTACATTTCTTGCGCGAGAAATAGCGCATAGTTACTCGCTGGCGGTAGGACATCTGCCTCCCTCCCTAATCGTTGCCTCAGTGCTGAGGGTCGTGACCCTCAACAGCATGTGCCGTCTTGGCATGTATGAAATGGCGCCAGGAGACACGGTCTAACGGACATCTGCCTAAGCCTTTGAAAAACGTATTAAAAATACAAGTAAATCGCCTAATATCGATGTATTTTTTATGTAATTAATCTAACTCAGAAATAATTTAAGGGTTGAGAGCTGGCTCCTAAGATACAGGATTTTATATCCTAGTTTAGGACCAGATGATATGCGTAATAAATATATATTTTTAAGTAACGATCTAAGCTGTTGTAAACTGTCTAAGTAGTTTAATTTCTTGGTGAGTAAACTTTATTATTATTTCGTGTCTCCCAGCCGTCGCCCAGTCCGCTCTCAGCCGCGCCTATGCCCACCGCGTCTCCTCTCAAGGCGCGCGAGTCCCCGCCCGCCGCGCCCGCAGCCGCGCCCGCCGAGCCCGAGCCGCGCGCGCGCACGCACGAGGCGCTGCTCAGCCCGGACAACTCGTCCGCGTCGGGCTCCTCGTGGAACACGGCCACCAATGAGGACGTGGCTAATGCGGCCGCGCTGCATATCAACACAACCACACAGGTACCGCATGATACAGAGAAAAATATACAGTGACACTCAGTTGCTTGTTTGTCCACCGTTTAAGCCTTCCGTCCCTTTCTGACTTAATGTTTTTAACGAAGTGTGAAAGGGACAACAAGAGACTACCTTACACTTCCCTTAGGAAAGTTAAACTAGTTCCTTAGGTTAGTAAAACTAGGTGCATCTAAAAGATCGAGACTAGCTGTTGGATCGATTTTTAAAATTATTTTACGTAGTCTGCGTTCTAAGGCGTTTGATGAGTTTGAGCTCGGTGATGAGTGGTGAGAATGATCCTTAGAATTGAAATTTTTTGTTATTGATATTATTATGATATCCACTGCAGTTGGTTGTATGGAAGAAATAGCTGTCGTAATGATAAGACCGCTAAAGTTGTACATGCTTCGTATTGTTGTAATTCATACTTTATACAGGGTGTAACGTAAGGGGTATATGAAGCCGAAGGGAGGGTGTTCAGTATCGGTAACAACTTTTGTTCTACGACTTTTCGATTTTCGCGAATTTATTTTTTGACTTTTCATACATTTCGTACCGGTCAGCTGAACGATTTGTATGAGACTTTCATTTATTTTTATTTTTTATTCGAAAAGTCGTAGAACAAAAGTTGTTCAGATACCGACACTGAACACCCTCCCTTCGGCTTCATATACACTTTACGTTACACCCTGTATATGATGCAATAAAGTGTATTTAGAATTAAAACTATAGTGAGCCATTACTGCAAATTATTATATGTAAACGGATATCACTTAAATTTCGGATATTGAAAAAGACCGTCGAAATCGGTCGAAACTGTCGGTCTAATTGCCGACTTTAACAATATAAGTGAGTGATATCCGTTTATATATAATAAAGTGTATTTACTTATTTTATTTGTGTGTTGCAGCAGCCTAGTGGCGGCAGCGGCACGCAGGAGTACTCGCTGTTCAAGGACCTGTCCGCCGGCGGCGGCATGTGGGGCGCCGCGGGCGAGCCGCACCACAACGTGGAGCCGCCGCAACAACAGGTGAACATAGCCTTCTTATCTCATCCTGATAATGCCAGGAGCTGACCGTGCTCGCGCACAGGCCTGACAGTCGATTTCTCAGACACTGGACCGGCCTGCACGCACCAGTATGTACTAACATAGTTATTTAAGTATTTATTAACAAAATGTGGATGTAAAAAAGTCTGAAATAAAAATATTTTATTTTTATTTAGTATGGCGGAACGTCGACCCATTGGCATCTTTTTATGTTCTCCCCTTTCCTTCATACTCCTTCCTCCTCTCTAAAGATATATCTCAATAGGTCAGCTGTGCAGCTCATGGCACGGAGCCTGTTATCTTCTAGTTCCGGATAGGCCGACCCCAGAATTCACACAATAAGTGTTATTTATTTATTGCTCCTTTGCGTCCATTGTGCAAAGTTATATTTGTAAAGTTGTGTGTACAGTCGACGACAGAGATAAGTATACAGGGGGCCTCAATAAGGTCGAGATTTTCTCAAAAACTACTGGGCCGAAATTAATAATTATTTTACAGTTGCATAGTTCTAACTTTTATCTATGAAACAGTGAAAGAATTTTTGCAATAGGTCAAGTAGTTTTTGAGAAAATCTCAACCTTAAAAACTCTCCTGGACACCTTTATCTGTGTTCCACCGTACAATAAAAAAGAAATAAATAAATGAAATATTTAATTCAGGAACAAACGGTTACCTAGTATATATCCTGTCCCTTTCTATCTCAATTTTTTTAACGAAGTGTGGAAGGGATAGCAACACGATTTAAGTGAAGTAAGGTTTAACTAATGCTGTAGTCCTGGATGTCCTTTAATCTCGTCCGGTTTTCAGGTGGACGCCAGTAAGGCTCCCGGTTACCGCGGCGGCGGCGGCGCGCCCAGCGGCGGCGGCTGCTCGCCGTGCTCGCGCACCTCGTCGCACGGCTCCACGCCGCCGCCCGCGTACGCGCCGCCGGCCACGCAACAGCCGCAGACTACGTACCACCAGCCAATGCCCATTGGTGAGCATACTTATTTGATATACACATATCTGTAAACCAATCAGTTGTGTATTGAATTGAATTAATAAATAATAGGGTTTTTGACAAAAAAAAATCTTAAGGGCCTGATATGAGCCAACTAGCACCGCCAATCTTGAAAAAATAATATCTTCCAATATAATCAATTTTATTAAAAAAGCTATTTACAAAATGTTTATTACGATAAATACTATTTTTTAAATGCTTATTTATAACGTGATTCAATTTCGGTAAGTTGTAGTTCGCATAATTGCGAAAAACGGCCGTTTTTGGCACATTTGTGAACTACGACTTGTCGCAATTATGCCATGTATTGTATATTGAAAAATAGTATTCATCCTAATAAACATTTTGTAAATAGCTTTTTTAATAAAATTAATTAAATTGGAAGATATTATTTTTTCAAGATTCGCGGCGCTAGTTGGCTCATATCAGGCCCTTAAATTTAAAAAAATATTGCGTCATACTACTATATTCCTTCTGAAGAGAACAGTGAAATCAGTTTTTCGATATCTCAATTTACCGAAGATATTAATGGGCTGCCAGCTGTCAAACTCGAGCGCGAGACAGAAGATGTCCCGCAGCGGCGGAGTGAAGAGCACGGCAGTCAATCACGCGTGCCACTCCATTCCCGCGCGTTACGAAGACCAGTCAAATATACGTTACGATTTCGTTTAGCCAGATTGAAACCGTTCATCGTATCGTTTGCAGGCAACAACGTGAACCAGATGGATATGAGCGGACTGTCCCGGAACGGACCTATCTACCAGGACAACTCCAGAAATGGACATAACATGATGGTAAGTCGATAATACATTCTACTTCATCTATATCACTTTTATTACAGTTTCATCACTTAAGTTTAATAAATTACTTAACTTTAAAACATTTTATTTATATAATGTTTTAAAGCTCAGCTCTGAGAAAAATAAATAAATAAATAATGTAAATGTAAATTCCAAAAATATATTGACGTGCAAAAATGTACTCAACGTGCTTACTTGCAATAAAGAAATTTGACTTTGACTTTGAACTAATGAGAACTGTGATGTGTATGCTTGAAGTGATTATTACCCAACTGCTCCAGAAGGAGGGTAATGATTTTCGGGTGTATGTATGGATACCGCGGCCCAAATCAAGTGTCTTATTTTGTAAACAAATATGATCGTCTAATTACCTGTTGTGATGTTGTAACACTGAAGGAACTGATTGATCGAACCTGTTCATCATTGTGAAAATAAAGTAATCCGATCTAATTCAAGTTACATAGTTTTAACTGTTATCTATCAAACAGGGAAATAATTTTTGCAATAGGTCAAGTAGTTTTTGAGAAAATATCAACTTTAAAAACTCTCCTGTACACCTTTCTTTGTCTTCCACCGTACGTCAATTATAATATATATTCGTATTTCATTAATTAGTATCTCGTCATCATTATGAGTTGGTACCGCACGTGTCCGAGATAGCCCACTTTTCTCCTCTTGATTGTGGTCAAAACCCCCTTGCAGCCCGTGTCAATGTCTGGCGGTGTGAGCCTGAGCGGCGGCGCTCTGGGTCTGGGGTACGTGGGTGCGGGCGCGGGCGTGGGCGGCGGCGCGGGCGTGGAGACCGTGTCGCGCCTCAACCCGCGCGCGCCGGACTTCGCGCAGAGACACCCCCATATGCAACAACAAACCAAGCACACAGCGCAGGTACGACATACTGTCATCATCGACCTTCCCTTACATCGAGGGAGCTGGGACGCGGGCCCAGTGCGGATTTCGCATGCCTTAGATTTTTTCTTCTTCGTATATATTGTCTGCCACGTCACTATAGTATGATATTGTCTGCCACGCCACGTTCCGGACACGCTCATACATACATTATAAGTAAGTCTAGGTGTTGGGCTGGATTCGCGGAAGTAATTCGCAAGTCTCCCCGTGACTCCGTCATAGGGCGGCGAGACGGAACACCGAGGGGTTTTTAGTCGGTAAGACCCCGACATAACCATCCTCGCCTCCCCGTGGCAAGGAGGTATCATAATATCTGGATGATTTTCCCCCCGAAAAAAAACAAACAAAAAAAAGGTGTTGGGCTGGATGGGATGGACTGACATTAGGGACTTACCTCGTCGTATCTCCCTGTCCATGTTCCCGCCTTCTTGTCCTGCAATAAGTGCGTCTTTCACTCAAGAAGCGCTCATCTTATATTATATGTTTATTTATAAACAAGTTTTATAAAATATAAATTAAGTTTACTGCCCTGAACTATACATACAAATATTTGTAATTGGCTTTGTTATTTATAGCCTATAAAATAGATTATAAGATGTTAAGTAATTTTAGTTAAAACTGAAATATACTGTAATTAGCGTAATTTACATAAATAACTTTAAAAACAAATACATACATTGTAAAGAT
Source organism: Tachystola acroxantha (assembly GCA_963506565.1). Lineage (NCBI taxonomy): Eukaryota > Metazoa > Arthropoda > Insecta > Lepidoptera > Oecophoridae > Tachystola > Tachystola acroxantha. Next base: position 2,905,319 of record OY735879.1, on the reverse strand, counting down.
GTAAACGAAGCTTAATACGGACTGACGACGACATAAATACTGGTTAAAAGCATGCCTTCCCTATGTCAGATGTTCGCCAGCACGACCTCCGCCGGCAGTCTGAGCACGCTGCTCATGTCGTACCAGCAGCCGGCGCCCAAGCCCATGCAGCACAACACGCAGCAGCACCACCCGTACCAGGTATGTAACCACATACCACTTACCCACCCTCTCACTCGCACATACACACCCTCACCCACCCTCCATATCAAACCAACACACACTTAACTTCCCTAATTTTTGTGTTCATTTTTAATATTGTAAATCCGTCATTGGCAGTATGTTATGACTTAAACTGAAATGTAATTTATTTAAGTGCTGTGGATTTTGTTATGACGAAAAAAAAACATGAAATCGGTAGAAATTGTTGTTTGTAAAATTCTTCCCAGAGGGAAAGGCATACAGCCTGATTTTTGCCGAAAAATAGAACAACAAAGTCGTTGGCGCTTATGTTATAAACATTTTTTTGTTCTCAGTCTTTGTTGGACCGCGGCGTGAGCGTGGGCGTGAACTCCGTGGGCGGTTGGGGCGAGGAGGAGGAGCGCAAGCCGCGCCCCATCGGCACGGAGCGCGCGTGGAAGATGACGGGCGGCGAGGACTGGCCGCACCACCACCACCATCACATGCAGGAACACGACAGATACCAGGTCAGTGCACTAACAATAGCTCCAGGTCACCATCATCAGTCCTGGTGGACATAGGCCTCTCCCGAGGTGCGACAATCGTAACCATTCTTGGTTTTTAGGGTTCCGTGCCTTAAAAGGAACAAAGAAACCCTTTAAGGACCACTTTGTTGTCCGTCTGTCTGTCTATCAAGACCTATAGTCGCGTGGACGGATCAAGTTGAAATTAATACCAAATACTCAGGTCTACAACCGTGAAAATCTTCAACGCAAGTCGCTACGCCAACAGTAACAAAGGATCCGACTACGGCTAACTTCGTCATGCTTGCCGGATATAAGTTCCGGCCATATTTACTTCCCAAAATAACCGCTGTCTTCCTAATTTTAACGAAATTACTACAAAATGACAATGCCAGATTCTGCCCCACCATCAACCGCAAGTTGTACAATATAACGAATAAATGTAAAAATATCTCCGTTTTTTATTAAAATTATTGGTTTAAAATATAGTTTTTACAAGTTGCCATTCGAAAAAAACAGCTTAATTAAGAATTCAGAAAATAGTAAGAAATCGAAGCGATTTTGTTTCTGTTATTCTTCTATAGGAGTTGCGAGAGTAGTTGAAAATGATACTGATTATGATTATGCAATATGACACCTGTAATAAGTCCCCAACAAAATGATAGGTGCAGCTTAAATGGTCACGTAGTTTTGTAGGTGGGGCAAAGCTCCATTGAAATGTGGCAATGTCTTTTCAAAATGTATAAATTAATTTGTAAAATTATATGACAAGATGTGTCTTGTAACCATATTTTAAGCAAATTGTTGTCAGTCAGTATCATGTGCACGTTTAGTCAGGGTGCACTCTACGGGGGACTTTTTGACGAGCCTCCTAGACAATAAAATTGTATTTGTTGACAGATTATTGTGATTAATGTAAATTAAAACAATATATTCTAAATGTAATTTGTTATTGCATCAGGGTATGAGCGGCGTGGGCGTTGGCCACGCGGGCTCCGGTCCCGGCCTGGACGGCTACGGCTCTAGCGTGGCTGGCGCCAGCAGCGCCACTGCGGCCGCGCTGTCGCTGATGCACGCGCTCCCGCTGCACTACCTGCCGCCCGCAGCCGCGCCCGAGCCGCCGCCGCACTGGGAACGCGCGCAACACTCCAACGAAAAGCAGCAGGTGACTACTTCATTTATTCAACCTTAGGAGCTCTAGGGAACAGTTGGTTATGTCATACATAATGTAATAATTTATAATGTACAGAACAACTAGGTTATGGCTGGTTGCACGAACAGAGAAACAGGGCAAAGAACCGACCCACGGGTTAAATGACAACTGTCCAACTTTTTTATAGGCAAATTATTTTGATGTGTCAATAAATGTCATTGATTGTTTTTAATTTATTATGGCATGGTCCAATGCCATTGGCCAAAATGCCTTTGAATTCACATTACAAATACGTTTAGTACATTTTATAACTCATTGTATACTACTCCGGTTAAATAATGACCCCTAAATATTGGGAAATTGAGAAGGTGGTTGCCTGGAAGAAATCGCTTTTAGCGATAAGGCCGCCAAAATTGTACATATTGTTTTGTATTTCTGTATTGTAATTGTTTGTCTTTTATGTACAATAAAAGTGTATTTGAATTGAATTGAAGGGCTTACGATATTTCACTTTCAAGTTTTTGTTTCATTCTTCTGCTGCCATCTAGTTTTAAAGATGGATTCAAACAGAAAACGGCTCATTGCAATAATTGACAGTCGTCACAAACGGTGCCGTGACCAGGATTCCAGATTGTATTTACAAAGTTGTTTGTTTTTTATGATTGTTTCTTTACTGATTCTGAATAGCTTCAGATCATGTCTGTTATGCGATCTGACCTATATATAGTCAACCTTTACCTAACCATTGCAATGTATGTCTTGTTACCATCTAATAAAGTATCCGGCTCTACATAGGTTTGAATCCTGGTCACGGCACCATTTGTAACGACTTATGGGTAACTGTCTGAACCATTTCAAATGGGGTACCATTTTAGTGGGGCTTTTACACATAAAATGAATGAATCTGTTTGTTTCAGACGTGGAGCAAATGGAGCCACTAAGCTGCGCCCGGCCACCGACGACGACTGCCTTATCGCCGCTCCTACCACCGGAGCTCGCGCGAGACTAACCGACGAGGGCTATATATAACGTAACCCTCGGAAACGGTGTAGATATTAGTGAGACAGATTATATTATACAGATTATCTATATACAATAATAGAGAAAAATGTCCTATCGAGATGAGAACTACTTATACTGTACGATCGACTGAAGCATTAAACGATTCATTATAATGAAACTCGTGAGGGAGTCGGGTGTAGTTTTATTTGTTACTGCCGCTCGCTCGGCCGCGGCGGCGCGCCCGTTAGCCAGTAGTGCGGCCGCTAGGTAGGTGCGGTGAGCGTAGGGCGCGCGGGATGAGATCCCGGCGCCGCTGTTTTGCGTTGCCTTGCGCGGGCGCAGCGAACGCCGCGCCCGCCGCCGTCTATTATACATATTTTACACTATATTATGACATAATACGATATTATTTCAATGCGCTCGATATGAGCTGAATGTATTAATAAATTTGCTTGTACATGAAGATTAAATATCATATATTGATGCACTGTACTAGCATTTTTAATGAAAACCTTCAACTCGTTTTTTTTCATAGTTTGGGGTAATTGTATATTTATAAGTAAATTATTATTGAGAACTTGCTATGTCTCGAATATGATTAAAGGCAGAATATGCGGTAAGTTCTAGGCAAATAAACCGTTGATAAATATTTTGAGTGTTTTTGATTAGGCCTTTTGATTCATTATTTTCAATTCTATTCATCGTTTTCTAAGAGTTTATTGAAAAGAAATAACTTGAGATACATTGATATCATTTTATTACATTTATAACAACATTGAAAATTTAATTAATTGCATACGAGATTCATTACATATTTACAGACTTCACGTATCATCGATAAGTTACCTGCTGCCAATTATTGCCTAGATTACATTAAATATTTTAATAAATTCATATAGACATCACTTACATAAATAAATGCAGTATAAAATCACATAGTATTGCCTAAAAACTTTACAAAAATAACATTATAAATTATTAGAAAAATCAATACTTTGGTTGTCATTGTCTGGAGGATACGCAATCAACATGGAAGACGAAGTAAGTATGACGATTTCGTTTTAAATTGATATTTGAGAGATTACGTCGTGGAAATTTCCCGTGGGCTAAAGTCTGATACATACACGGGCGGCAAGCGGCCAGTTGAATCGCATGCCCCGTCCCCTTTTCTACTAGTTTTCGGTAGTGATCTGCGGCCTAGGCCTCAGATTGCTACCTACTGAACGTTAACGACGGCAGAAAAGGGGGGCGGGGCATGCGGCGCAACTGGCCGCAGGCCGCCCGTGTATGTATCAGACTGTATGTGTATGTATCAGAACGTGTGTGTAACGTGGAACGGTCACAGTTACAGCTCTCTGGCGAGAACCCGACTTTAGGTAAGACTAGTGGGGCCACCCGGGTATTTACAGTTCGTTGTGTCGCTGTGTAATCTTGTTCTCGATCTCCGAGTGCATCTTGTCCACCTTGCGCATGTGCTTCTTGATCATGAGCTGCTGCTCAGCGAAGTGGTCCAGCTTGTCGCCGACGGAGGCCACCTGAGACGCGCGCAATACACATTGATTTGTGAGCCTACAGCGATAAGTATATAAAACTTGAACTATATTCATTCACTAATTGAACGGTAATGGAAACGCAATAGGCATCGAAAATGACAATGCCAGATTCTGCCCCACCATCAACCGCAAGTTGTACAAGATAACGAATAAATGTAAAAATATCTCCGTTTTTATTAAAATTATTGGTTTAAAACAAAGTTTTGTACAAGTTGCGATTCGAAAAAAACAGCCTAGTTAAGAATTCAGAAAATAGTAAGAAATCACTGCGATTTATTCATTGTTTTTGTTATTCTTCTATAGTAGTTGCGAGAGTAGTAGAAAATGATACTGATTATGATTATCCAATATGAAACCTGTAATAAGTCCCCAACAAAATGATAGGTACAGCTTAAATGGTCACGTAGTTTTGTAGGTGGGGCAAAGCTCCATTGAAATGTGGCAATGTGTTTTAGTGTTAACTAACTTATTTTTTCGACTGTCTATTTTTGTAAAATTAACGAATATATTTCTTTCACTTGCAGTCAACTTATTACAAGCCACCATATTATGTATTTACCTAAGCTAGCTGGTATCATCGCACATAAACTAAAATTAACATGAAAACTAAAATGATTGGATGTGTATGTATTTGGCGGCGACGTGACAGGAGATCAGACCGTGAGTTGGAGGCCCCCCAATCACGTCCTCGTCAGCCTTTTGAATTTTAACCTTTTGAACGCCAAAGACGGCCATAGCCGACAACGGGGAATCGTGACATGAACGCCATGTCGGGATATCACGACAAGTCATCACGTGAAATTATTCTAAAATGTCATCTATGGTGGCGTTGAGGGTGCATCACTTTCTAACATGATGAAAGGCAAGACCACCTGATTGACCATTTGATGTATGAGATATCGTTACAGATTCGTCTTGATCATAGGAGTGACCTAACATACACTTTCTGATAAAAACAGTCGTTGTTTTTACCCGACTGCGCAAGAGTCTAATCCTTTGGCACGCCCTACAATCTAAACGGCTTGATGGATTTTAACATTATAAGGTGTTAATTAGATAAACTCGTGACCATGATGGCTGCAATGCTGTCGAAATATCGAGACATCAATAAAAAATGTTTAACACGGTAATTCCCGTTTTATCTAATTAATATGTATACAAACCGTGAAAGTTTAAAAAGTGATATTATAAGGTGTCATTAGATTCGTCTTGATTTAATTGTAGGAGTGACATAGGCTATGAAAAATTAATCAAAGAAGTGACGCAGTCGGGTTTTTGGGGTTTATAAATAATTTCTGCTTGTTTAAATTATTATTTTAGTACTTGTTGCCCCTAAAATGGTTCTAAAAATTGAACAAAAAAATAAAATAAAAATAACCTTTGTATGGTGCTTCTCTACATTGCTTACATGGTCCGCCTGAATGTGGCGCAGCTTCAGCAGCCGCGACTCGTAGTGCTGCAACTCCACCTGGACACAGATTAAACATACAGGCTGCATTAGCGATCGGCGTAACGTTGGCGAGCTGTCAAATGGCTGTCAGACGCAACATTTCGTAGCACGACTACCCGTTTGCGGCCGATCTTTCATATATGACTCTCAACTTTGTCTCGGCGCGGCGGCGTCACCTTGGCGCGGCGCGCTACAATGGACATGTCGTAGAAGGGCTGGTCACCGTTGGTGTTGAAATTGGTTACACATTTTTGTCGAGTGTACATTTTGCGAAGTGCACATTCTGCGTCAGACCCATCATAACTTATCATGCTCCCACTTCACTTGACTATTCGTATTTGCGTATTTGATATACTTACCATGTGTGGATAGTATGTGTGACAAAACTTTCGTCTTATTTGCCTATTCGACACACAATATGTTGACAATCATATCATATTTGACAAATACGACAAACATACAATAGCGAATACGAATAGTGAAGTGAGAGCATCAGATTCCCAGAAACACCAGCCACGCCACATCACGCACGTACGCATCGCGTAACACTATATACACAACACCCACTATTTAATATTTTATTCAAATGTTACTATTACGCATACTATTTTGGATTTCATTTTAAAAGTTGAATAAGATTTATAAGACGTAAGTAAGAGTCGCACACTAGCGTCGTTCGAGAGTTGTCATGTAGGCGCCCGCGCGGCGTCGACGCGACGCTAGTTCGCCGTCGTGCCAGAGGCGTCTTTATTTTTCTTCAAACAACGGAAACGACAAGACGCTAGTGTGACTCTAAGTAAGCTACCTTCAATGACGCCAGCTCATCGACGGTGAAGTTGGACTCGACCGCCATCCGCCACAGACCCTGCACCTTTGGTTCGATGAACTCTTTGTTATCGGGCCCTGGAATAACGAATAAAATACAGGGTGGCCTTGGCCTTCATTCGACAAAATTAAAACGGATGGTTAGGCTTGTGACATACATTAATTCTGTACACCGAGTAAATTAAACAATTTGGGAAAAATATTTACAATAAATTCATCTTATTGAATCAAACATGGATATGACATGAAATATCAATTAGATATAGACATTAAATTCATTATACAGGGTTTAACGGAAAGGGTATATGAAGCCGAGGGTGTTCAGTATCGGTAACTGAACAACTTTTGTTCTACGACTTTTCGATTTTCGCGAATTTATTTTGTTGACTTCATACTTTTCGTACCGGTCAGCTCGCCCTCCCTTCGGCTTCATATACCCTTTACGTTACACCATGTATACTTTATATTTGCATGCCATGTAAGTGGTAGAATGTATTAGACGCTTACTATTGTATCACGACAACTGATTATACGTGTACCTACATTCACGCAAATAAATTATGTGACTTTGAGAAATTTGACCTATACTTTTCACTGTACCTCTAGCAGCGATCCTCTGCAGCCGATCATAGTTGTCTCTCAGCCCTCGATGCTTCACACGGATCAGGTTGGCCTTATCCATGTAGTCCTTGCTGATCTCGTTGGTCTCCAGTTGACTGCTGATTTCGTTATATTTGTCCATCTCCTCCTCATTGAGAGCATCTGAATATGAGAAAAAAAGTCGCAACTTTTAAAATTTCTTATCTTCTAACATTTTATTAGGAAAAGACGTTTTATTAGGAAAGGCTATGTGCCAAATCTGTATTACGATAAATACTATTGTTTAAATGCTCATTAATAACGTTCAACGATTCAATTTCAGTTTTTTGCCGACTACAAATCACCTTGTCGTAATTACTTTTGTATATTATAAAATAGTATTTATCGTAATATCCTATTGAATTACTAAAATCATACGCAAATCAATTCATTTCATTTAATAAAGATGGTACAGTCGAAGACAGAAATAAGTATACAGGGGGCCTCAATAAGGTTGAGGTTGGTTCTCAAAAACTACTGGACGGAATTTAATAATTATTTTACAGTTACATAGTTTTAACTTTTATGTATTAAACAGTGGAGGAATATTTGCAATAAGTCGAGTAGTTTTTGAGAAAATACCAACCTTAAAAACTCCTGTACACCTTTCTCTGTGTTCCACCGTACATACCTAGCTTTTTTATAAAATTGATTATATTAGAAGAATTGATTTTTTAATGGTGGCTACCGCCAAGTATCTTGTTCCTTAATAATAGAACTTTACTTTTCCATCTTTGTCATTCAAAGTCATGGGATATATTAGCAATACAAAACTACAACATACTATGAAACTCATCCTTTTCGCTATTCTCGAAGTCATTCAGTATATCGTAGTACTGATCGATCTTGTCCTGGTGATGGTAGAACTCTTCTTTGAGAGCCGACAGCTCCACGTTGGTGAACCCCGAGGTCTCAGCTTTAGACCACAGCTGGTTCAGCTTCTTGTCCTTGAAGAGGCTCTTGTTTATGTGGTCTTCCGATGCTAAGTTCAGGGCCTGCGAGATATTGATAGATATTATAGGTATGAACAACAGCATGGTAACACTTGTAGTACGATTTTAACTCTTACAATGCAGATAATAAGAACGGTCCAAAGTTTTACAATCTGCTTTGATGTGTATGTACAGTCGAAGACAGAGATAAGTATACAGGGGCCCTCAATAAGGTTGAGATTTTCTCAAAAACTACTAAACCGAATTTAATAATTCTTTTACAGTTACATAGTTTTAACTTTTATCTATCAAACAGTGAAAGAATTTTTGCAATAGGTCAAGTAGTTTTTGAGAAAATCTTAACCTTAAAACTCTCCTGTACACCTTTCTCTGTCTTCCACCGTACATCAATTTACTTGTGACCATGATGGCTGCAATGCTGTCGAAATATTGAGACATCAATCCCAAATGTTTAACATTAAAGGCCCCAAGTGCATCGGGCGTATGTTGCACTTTATGTGCTGTCGACTGTACGTCTAACACACCTGTGTTAGACGTACAGTCGAAAATTTCAACCCTAATAACTCTCCTGTACAGGAGAGTTATTAGGGTTAGGGAAATTTTCTCAAAATACAATGACCTTATTTTTGAAACTTCGTTACAATTACTGTGCACAACACTATATTTTTGTACAATCGATCATTTAGTTCTTGAGAAAATCTCAACCTTAAAAAGGCCTCCTATATACCTCTGTATGTTTTCGACGTACTAACAAGAGTATCTCTATGGAAATGCATCTGGGGCAGATCATTACACATTTTACTCTTCGTTTACATCTACAGACATTGAATGTGTCCAGCATGTGTCGTGGCCCGTGGCAGACAATCATATTATTCAATACAATGTGTATTATTCTAGACAAGGAAGTTCCACCGTCACACTATTAAAGGATAATTTAAAATGACTGCATTTAAACCAATGAAATCTCCATTCTCCCATTACAAAAACAACTGTAGACACTGGTTTAGCTAATGGTATTAATTTAATGAACATAACAAATGGGTCAATGACACTTTTGTTCTGTGAATTTTATTGTCTAACTATCCGGCGCATTTTCATTAGTTGATAAGATATGGCGGGGCGTGACATCGTCACATACTTCATATACAATCTAGGGGATGGAGATATATTAAATAGACAGACAAAGAACGAAGTGATACCAGATGAGTTCCTTTTGAGTATTCTTTTAGTATTGAATTCCTTCCTACACTTACAATTATGCCACCAAATCAAAATGTAGTGTATGTAGAGACGCGCGACTCGGTCTAATAATATACACAATACTGACCTCAGAAAATATTGAAAAAAACTTTTTTTTCTAAAATTCCACAAAAAATAAAATTCGTTCTTAACTACTACGCGCCGCCTGTCGGCCGATAGGGCAGTGCAAAGGCGCGCTTTTTACCTACGATAGCAGCGCCCACGCACTATGATAATGTCAATGTGTTTTTAATTGTGAGTTAAAAATAAAAAACAACGTTATAAACAAAGATTATTTGGACTACCGGGTATCTTTGTTCCTAAAACTGAGTTGGGCATCGCTGATCAAAAACACTCTATGTATATCCTATTTTATAGTAAATAGTGGAACTCAATTCCAGACGACGTTGTCTCTGCCATCTCAGTTAACGAATTCAAAAACAAATTGGACAGTTATTTTAAAACCATTAACAAGAACAAAACCACTAATCGATAAATTTTACAAACACTGTGAAGTATTATATAGATATATCAGCGATGAGCTGCCTGTCCATAATTAAATAATAATTGTTATCATGTGTAGAGTAATTCTTACCGAGTGCTCCTTCTGTCTGCCCACATCTTCATAATGCTCCCGTAAGCCGTACACCATCATGAGGTTAGTGAGTTTCCGGCGCAGCTCGGCCTCTTTAAGGCCCTCCTTATCGCCACCCTCAGTCTTGACTCGCTTCAGAGTAATCTCCTCTTTGTCCTGAATCATGAGGTCGCTGTAGAGGGACTTTAGTTTTGGGCCTGTGAGACGCTGGAAATTATATAACATAATTCTTTATGTGTATTAAACAAGTACTTTTATTATAACATTTTTTTTTAATCTAGGTTTTTTTAGGCTTTTGTCACTTGGTGACCATGCCAGGTGATCAGACCCCCCTACGATCAGGAAGGGGTAATTATAACAATTAAAATTATTGTTATAAATAATAAAAATTAATTAATTGTTCTTTATTGTACAGAATATAGGTACGGTGGAACACAGAGAAAGGTGTATAGGAGAGTTTTTAAGATTGAGATTTTCTGAAAAACTACTTGACTTATTGCAAAAAATCTTTCACTATTTGATAGATAAAAGTTAAAACTATGTAACTGTAAAATAATTATTAAATTCGGTCCAGTAGTTTTTGAGAAAATTCCAACCTTATTGAGACCCCCTGTATACTTATCTCTGTCTTCGACTGTACATTTTGCGTTTGTCAGTATATTCAGAGAATTGGGCTGAGTGATGCACCTTGAGATGTACAGTCGACAGCAGATCAATGGTAACACTTGCAGTACGATTTCAATGCTTACAACCCAGATAATAAGAACGGTCCAAAGTCCTAAGTGTTACACTTGATGTGCTGTTGACTGTACCTAGGTCTTTTACCAGTTCACTGATGGATCTACATCCAATACTGATAGAGGCTGATGTTTTGTATAATTGGTATTTGTCGCATGCGGTATTTCTTTCATGTTCTTTCAACATTGACACTGGTTTGGGGCAGATAGATAACCTTCATACCTGTTGCGCTTTCGTCCATAATATATTCAACTTATTCATCCTGAAGGGTTTCTCCAAGCCCCTGAAGTCGACTTCCTTCTTCATCTCCTCGAGCTTCTCATTGGCACTCCGGGAATATTTGTTTTCACACAAAACAGAGTTCATAAACAAAGTCAGAATAACCCACAAACGCAATTTTCGCACCAAAAACTTCATTTTGATGAACTGGGGTTATTATGTTAGCAGAAAACCAGATATTTGGTACATTAATTAAATTTAGACGATGATATTCGAAATTATAGGAAAAACAAGATTATATTCGCTCACAGCTAAACAAAGCAAATCACAGCATCACTAAACATGTAACCGACCTACACGCCTACACAAGATAAGCAAATTGACTGAATGTGAAAATTTGAAAAAATGAAAGAAAGCCAAAAAATTTGATTGACAGCAAAAGGTAGCGTTCCATTTCGAGCACGATTATGTGTCGAACATCATACAAAATAATGACATAATATGAATGAATCTCGGTACACACCAAACCAATAAAGGGCATACGAATTACGATGCGTTTTTATCTGGCTGCCACATCACATACAATCAATACAACACGTTCGATGGACTTTGAAGATACGTCTAGTTATAGAAAAATAGTCGTAAATACAAAAAAAAATACTCAAGTATCAAAACATTTTTCTCCTACTATAGTCAGTAATACCACATGTAGATTTTTTGAATTTGCCGCGTTTTCTCAGGTCACGCTTTCGTTAGCCAGACTCTTAGGCCAGTCATTAAAGGAGTTGACCCTAGCAATAACTCCTCTATCTATGAAATTTGGCACAGTGATAGAGTACCATATGTAGATTGGAATTGACATAGTATCCAACAATTTGTAGAAACGGAAGTTAGGTATTACGTATTACGTTCGACTATAATGCTTTAAACTAAAATCGCTCGGTTCGAGACTAAAGAAAGGAACATCACTTCAGTCATAGACAATAGATGGTTGAAGCCATCTTCATGACGTCATTTTATCTACTGTCTTTTTCAATTCTGTTATGAGTAGGTGAGATAAAAGATAGATGTCGTCGATGGTTATTTTTATTTCAGTGTTAGCAATACTGACAGCGGTACCATTAAAATCATGCTTAATTTAATTAACTCACATATTCACATTATATTAAAACCATTTCCTGTGGTTCCGTATATACAGACGGAATAGATATTACAAAAATGTTGAGTTCAATACATACAAACCATACTGTGCCATATTATTATATTATATTCGTTTAGACTAGTTCCCTAGAAGGTAGTCGCAGGTTCCTAAAAATACACGCCGTAAGGTACAGTCGACAGCAGATCAATGGTAACACTTTTTACTTTTGACAGTTCTTCTTATTTGCGTCGTAAGACTTGAACTCGTACTGCAAGTGTTACCAGTAATCTGCTGTCGACTGTACCTACGTACACACCTATGAATTGTGGGACGTATTAAAATCGCAATATACCTTAACACTCTCGTCATGTCATTAGATGTAGCAAAATAGAAATAAAACGTAGAGCATGCCATGCATGAGAATTTGATGACATTTAGGCTTCAATGATTATTGTACTTACATTTACATATTATGATATGAAGCGGCTTCATATCATAAGTACAACAATTCAATTTTATAATATAGCTCGTAGTTGGATTGGAAGTTATTGAAACACCTAGACTAAGACAGAAGTTACAAACAAGCAAACAAACATGATAGGTACTACTAAAATCGGGTATTAATCGTCCTTAGAAATGTGATAAGGTGGATACTGATTGCCAACCTATGTTTTTAAGCAAGCTTGGCATATTTGCGGTCCGTCTTCCATTTTTCTGTTAGCATTTCACTTATTTTCATACAAAACTTACGAGATTAAATCGAAAATAAGAATATTAGAACTTGAAGCTAAACCAAACCCATGGTACCACTGCCACAAACACTTGCTCACTGACTGCCTGCTGATTTGACAGTTGATCGCGGGGTTGTGCTTGTGTTGTGTGGTTGTTCTTTTTCGTTTCCGTTTCGTATTTGTGGATTATTTATCAAGAAATGACTTTGCCAGCGTGATCGAACGTTCTTATCCCACAACCTTAATCCTAGACTGTTGCACACGTAATTTAGAAAATCGCCAAAAAGGCCATTCAACCGCTTTTAAAGCACACAACGAGAGTTCGATAACAACGATCTTCCTTGCAGCCGGCGGCACGTACGATCCGTCTGGCCATCAGCACTTTCTCTCTGATGCTCCGCGTTACTCAACGCTGTTGTGCAAAGGTTTGCTAGGCAGTCTGTTGTCGGCGCGAGACGTGGTCGGTCGTGAATGTGTAGTGCTTGTGGAGTGCGATGTGTCAGTGATGGTTGAGCGCGAGATGCGACGGGGCAGCGGCGGCGGCGGGTGCAGCTGGGGCGGCGGCGTGCTGGGCCGCTGGTCGCTGCGCCGGCTGCTGCTCGACAGCCCCCTGGTGGGACGGAGACTGGCGCACACTGGTAAGCCTAACTGAAGACCTGAGTACAGCTACGGTTGTACACAGAGAGTGGTGTATAAGAGAGTTTTAAATAAGCGGTATAGTCGAAGACACAGATAAGTATACAGGGAGCCTCAAAAAGGTTGAGATTTTCTAAAAAACTACTGGACCGAATTTAATAATTCTTTTACAGTTACATAGTTTTCACTTTTATCTATCAAACCGTTAAAGAATTTTTGCAATAGGTCAAGTATTTTTTGAGAAAATCTCAACCTTAAAAACTCTCCTGTACACCTTTCTCTGTGTTCCACCGAACCACTGTGTCTAAGACTAGCATGACAGAGAGAAGACTGGAGAAGGCCGTTGTGTTAAATGGTCATACTGACCCAAATAGATCCTAATATAAAATAATATAAATTAATAAGAAAAAAATCCTTCAGTTAAGGCAATAAAGGCATTGAAATTTAATGCTTATGTTAGTTGTTTGTTAGCTGGTAGTGTCCCTGTTATGATAAAAGTCTCCTCCATTTCTACTTTTCTTTATTTTTTGCTGCGTCCATCCAGTCTTGCTCCATTACAATATAAAATTGCCTTTCAGTGTTTGCTGACCTGAATAATAATTGTACGCTTCATATGATACATAGGTACTTCTAATAACATACAGGGGATTCACCTTTTCCTTATATTCAGTAGGTAGGAACAGTTTAATTATAATAATATTATTAGCCTCTTGTTCGGATCTTGCTTTTTAGTGGCATATGATTTGTCGTTTGCTGAGCTTTTGCAAGTCCGTTTGCCAGTTGGCAAAGGCCACCTCCAACCTTCTCCATTCTTGCCTATCTCTGGCAACTCTACCCCATGTTGTCCCGGCAACCTGTGTAATATCGTCATCCCATCTTTTCTGTGGTCTGCGTCTCTTTCTTCGTGCCTCTTTTTCTTTCTTATGGACAGTTTAATTAGCAAATTAAAATATTTTCCTATGTTTAATTTACCCAAATGGAAGATACAGGCACAGACAGACACTTTATAACCCGTCTTTTACATTGTGGAGATTAATAAAGAATGAAAATTTATTATAATAACTTCAATAGTGGAGAGTATGTTACCTACTTGATATTTTTATTTATCAGTCAAATTGTGTGCTTAGGCATTTAGTATGTTAAACTTAAGTTGTAAAGTGTTTGTATGAAAGATATGAAGTTATGAATCACTTCAATATCACCTGATGGACCTAGTTTACATGCTTATCTGCAACTATGTATCATTTCACACAAACAGTGCACTATGTATGCATATGGGGCAATGTTATTTACCCTTGATATGTCTCAATAGTATTGTCATATAATATGTGTACATCGCAGCCTTCGACTGCTGCTGCATTGTTTTGATTTTTCCAATTCAAATACGTACGGTCCTGTCCTGTACGGTCAAACACAGAAAAAGTTGTTATGGGAGTTTTTAAGGTTGAGATTTTCTCTAAATTCTACACTCCGCACCATAGTCGCTTGTCACTTCCTGAGCAACGAGTTGTTCAAGCCTTCTTCTTCTTCTTCTTCTTGACGCGGGCTATTTTCCGCACTTGGCCGCATGAGTGGCAGCCATTGTGCGTGAAATGGTGCAAAACCGCACTAGTTGAGCCAGCCCAGCTCCCTCCAGAACGCCAGCAGCCTGCGGATGCCACATGCGGCCTGGGGGAGGGACCCTGGGTTGTTCAGGATCTGGGCTCGTTGTTCTGCCAGCCCTCCGCACTGCAACAGTACGTGGGCAGGTGTTTCCTCAGCCTCTAAGCATCCCCTGCAAATTGGACTGTCTGTTATACCCATATTGAACAGGTGTTTATTTAGTGGACAGTGGCCTGTGATTGTACCTATCACAATGCGCAGGTCATTTCTACCTAAGCGCATTAGACTCTTACTGAGACGGGGATTTGGAAGCGGTATCGCCGCCTTTGTCTGTTCGCAGTCAGTTCTGTCACACCAGGTAGTATTGTGTTTGTTGGAGGTTCGTTTACGCAGCCAAGTTCTTATTTGATTGAAGGGTATCGGAACGATGGGCTCCGGGCCCAACACCTGTGATTCCGCCCCTCTTTTCGCTAATTCATCGGCTGCGTCGTTTCCCAGCGAGCCACTGTGCCCCTTTATCCACTGGAGGGTGACTCTGTTGGTGTGCGAGATGTCCTCCAGTGCATAATGGCACTCGCGCACCAGCCCTGATGAACATATATTGTTCCTCAGGGCGTGCAGCGTTGCTGCGCTGTCCGAGAGTATCCTGATGCCTAGATCAGATACTCCTTTGTTAAGTATTGCTGTTGCCGCCCTTGTGATGCCGATACATTCTGCTTGGAATATTGAGTTGTATCTGCCCAGGGTTGTTGATATTTGTATGTTCAGGTCTGCGGAGTAGACACCAACTCCCGTACCTGTGTCGGTTTTAGAACCATCTGTATAGACGCGAACCTCGTCCACTCCAGAGTATTCTTTGTTGTTCTCGTGGAATTGTACCTTATAGTGTCTTTCGAAAATGTATTCACGAGGTATACGATCGCATGTCGCTCTCATGAGTGGACGTTCTGACAGAACGTCCTCCAGAAGTTTGCTGTGCGGTGTATGTTCGTTTGTCTTCCACAGACCAAGATTTCGAAGCCTGAGAGCTGCCACTGCCGCCTCCTGTTGTATAAACAGGTGGAGGGGGGGAAGGTTCAGTGCCACTTCTAGTCCTGCCGTGGGGGTGGTTCTCATGCAGCCTGTGACGGCGACGCATGCTAGCCTTTGTAAGCTGGTCAGTGTAGTCTGTGCAGTGCTCAGTTTGGTTCTAGGCCACCACACTATTGCACCGTACAGTATTATGGGTCTGATGACCGTTGTGTAAAGCCACATTGTGATGCTTGGCTTTAGGCCCCATGTTTTGCCAAGGAGCCTTTTACACTGAAGCATTGAAATACGAGCTTTGTTTATAGTTGTGTCTAGGTGTTGCTTCCAGTTCAACTTTCTGTCAATAGTGATGCCTAGATATTTGACTTCAGTTGAGAGGGTCAAGGTAGTTCCAAAGAGACTCGGTAGCTGGCGTACTGCTTGATTTCTTTGGTTGTTAAAAAGGACAAGTATCGTTTTGTTCGGGTTTACCGACAATTGGTATTCGTCGCACCATTTTTCGACGATTCTGAAGGCGGTGTTCATGATATTACAAAGGATGTTATCATGTTTGCCGCTGATCAGTATCGCTAGGTCGTCTGCATAGCCGACTGTGGTGAAACCACCATTGTTTAGACGACTAATCAAGTCGTTTACAACAATGTTCCATAGGATTGGTGAGAGGACTCCCCCCTGAGGGCAGCCCATCTCGACAATTCCCCTGGTGGTGGAGTTCACTGTAATTTGTATTGCCCTTAATTTAAGCATGTTGTTTATCCAGTCACATAGCGTTGGTTGGACGCCATGCTTTTTCAGGGCTCGGCTGATGCTGTTAAATTTTGTTTTGTCGAAGGCGCCTTCAATGTCAATGAAAGCTCCTAGGGTTGATTGTTGTTGTTCTTTAGCGCTTTCGATTTTTGAAACTACTCTGTGCAGCGCAGACTCTGTTGATTTGCCAGAGCAGTAGGCATGTTGTTCCGGGTGAAGTGGGTTTTGTATCAGTGCTGTGTCTCTTATTGCCCTATCGCATAGTCTTTCCAATGTCTTTAGTAAGAACGATGTAAGACTGATGGGTCTGTAGGACTTAGCCTGTGTGTAGTCACCACGTCCGGGTTTCGGTATGAAGATTACTTTCACCTCTCTCCATGCCTTTGGCACATATCTGTGCGCCAGACATGCCCTTAGGGTGTCCACCAGCCGCTCTACTATGAGGTGTATCCCCCATTGCAGCATGGCGGGGAAGACTCCGTCGAGGCCTGCCGACTTGAAGGGGCGAAAGGATGCGACAGCCCAGCGTACTCTGTCCTGGGTGACCACTGTACTTGCTGTCTGCCAATCTTCATTGCTTGGTACTGGGCTTGGGGTGCTATCCCAGTCGTTGTTCTCAGTTATGAGACAGCCGGGGAAGTGCGTCGTTAGCAGTACCTCGCTTGTTTCTTTGTCGGTTTTTGTGTAGGTGCCATTTGGTTTTTGCAGCGAGCCTATGCTGTTGTCGTGTCCTTTGGCCAGGACTTTATAGATTCTCGCCGCCGTGTTGTTAGACTCAATGCCCTCGCAAAAACGTCTCCAAGCCTCTTGTTTGCGTGTTTTAATCCGTTTTTTATACAGGCGCTGGGTATCGTTGTAATTTTCCCAGTCGGTTGTGAGTCTGGTGTTTTTTGCCCTGTTGAACAGTTTCCTTAGCTTGCGACGTAGACGTTCCAGCTCTGGCCCCCACCAGTGCTTCGAGGAATCCAATGGCTTGGGTGTCGTGAGTGGACAGGCCTGTTCTTGGCAAGTTTTTAGGATGTTTGTTAGTTGGTTTATGTTTCGGTCTATATCGTCGGTGTTTGCCGCCAC
Organism: Tachystola acroxantha; assembly: GCA_963506565.1. Taxonomy (NCBI): domain Eukaryota; kingdom Metazoa; phylum Arthropoda; class Insecta; order Lepidoptera; family Oecophoridae; genus Tachystola; species Tachystola acroxantha. Next base: position 2,887,313 of record OY735879.1, on the reverse strand, counting down.
AACCCTTGGTTGAGCTACTTTCATGTTCAGGGAGAGGAGCTTGCGATACCTGTCTGCATTTGTCTTACGGGGGATGCGTCTAGGTATGGGTGTGGATTTACTTAGCTGTATTTCATAGCAGATTCGTCTGTGATCCGATCCCGAAAGTTCGTTGGACACGTGCCATCCGGTGATCCTATCACAAGCCTCCCATGAGGCCATAGTTATGTCTACTATTGTTTGGTATCGTGTTGATACAAAAGTTGGTTCCCTACCCCTGTTGAGAGTAGATAGATTGGTGGAGTAAAGATATGATACAAAATCGTTACCTCTCTTGTTGGCTTCTACACTGCCCCACAGGGGGTGGTGTGCGTTGGCATCCGCAGAGATGACAATCTCGATGCGTTGGTTCTCGCAGTACTGTACCAGGTCCACCAGCTCTTGCGTCGGTGTCTCCACGTCGCTTGGCAGGTAGACCGATGCCAGGACCGTTGCGGGCCCTGCCTCTGTCGAGCTCAGGAGCCTGACCGCCGTCAGATCCCTGGAACAGAACTCGGTTAGAAGCACTGCATCAAAGCAACGGGGCATGTATATACAGGTACGCGGTTGTTTGACAGTTGTGTTAACCAGAAGTTTACCTCCCATGTTGGTTAGACCGCATATTTTGTCGCCCCTGATCCACGGCTCTTGGATCATGGCTATGGTCTCGTTGTTGACCTCCAGGTGTCTGCGAAGAGTAGCCGTCGCTGTCATCTTGTGCTGGAGGTTGGTTTGCACGACGTGAGTCGTGGATCTCGTTGGGAGGCCAAGTGTTAAAGGTCTCCCAACGCCTCCACCTCCTCGTCGGTTGTCAGCACCACGTCGTCTTCTCCCAGTCTGTCTTCCCACGAGACCACCTCAGGGAGGTGAAGTTCCGTGTCGGATTTGGGCGAGGACGTTTCCATCTCTGTCTCAACGCTGGCTTCTTCGGCACTCAGGACCTGTGTGGTCGCTGTTGCCGTTTCAGAAGCCGCGGAGCCGGGTACGGTGGTGGTTTCGCTGGTTGATGCGATTGGTTCTTCTGGCTCCATGACCTTCCCCTTGTCGGTTACAGGATCTACGTCCGACGGTGAGGTGCGGACGTAGATGCTGCCGAGCCCCCAGTTTACGCGGCGCTCGTTGTCACGGAGCTTGTTGATTTCCGCTTGTGGTATGCCGAGGACAAGTGTTGTGCCTTCGACACCAGCAGCGTCGGTGTAGTGTCCAGCTTGATACAGGGACCAATCCAGGATAGAATAGAGGTCATTCTGTCCGGCTATTATCCTCTGAAGAACTGGCGTTGGTATCTTCTTGGTGCACGGTACGCTGAGGTATGCCTTGATCTTCTTAGGCACCTCTGACTGGCGGATTAGTTCCAGCCTGTAGCCGTCCCGTGGTGGTTTCAGTTTCTGCACCGTTTCTCGCAGCCAGGCGAGCGTCCTTTCGTCGCCGCACCACATGAAGAGTGCGCCGTCGCTTAGGAATGGCTTGCCCTTGAAGAAGGGCAGCGAGATGATGGTGGCACTGTTTATCGCGGGTTCGAAGAGTTTCGCTTCGATCGCCTCTTTCAGTTCGTTCGCCTCATCCTTGGTAAGGTCTTGGTTAGGGCGCAGCACCACTGCCACCGCTAGCTGCAAGCAGGTTGCCTGCGCATAGTTCAGTGGTGTGTCGCCCTTCCTTGCGCGCTTCGGCTCCTTTGACTCTGGGGTCAAAGTCTCGTTTGGACGAGCCCTCTTTGCCTGCGCCTGACTAGGCTGCGACGACGTCGAGGGGGCATTAGCTGCGTCCTCGACCTTTCCCTTGGCGATTAGGCGTTTCCACCTCTTGCCTCTGTTACCGCGTGGCCGGAAGCCGCGCTGGTCCTCTCCGCTGCCGGTTCGCGCCCCAGATCCAGTCGCGTTCGGTTCCAGGTGCTGCGGGTTACTGGGTTGTGCAGCCGTCACCGCTCCGGGTCGCGCTCCGGGCTCAGCCGAAGCCGAGCGTTGGTGCTGCGGTTTACCAGAGGGATCTTGCTGCTTTACCTCAGTACGCGCTCCAGGCTCCATCGGGACTGATTCCGTGTGCTGCGATTTACTGGAGGGAGGGGGGAGGGGGGGAGGGGGGGGGTTGATGGGAGTTCTCAGTCGCCCTTGCTGCTGACGAAGTCACCGTGGCAGTTGGTCGTCCTCGGCTGGCGGGTCCGGCTCTCTCACTGGGCGGATAACGAGTATTCGCCCCGTGGTCCTGTCGGCCCCTCCTTGCCTCGGGCGCTCCGCTTGCCTGTGTGTGTCGCGCGTAGGGTGCTGGTCCTCCTCTGTTGTTTGCCGACCGTTCCGAGTAGTACTGGAGGTATGCGGGTCGGGTTGTTCGTGGGTTGTACACCTCCCTCGGTGCTGCGGAAGATCGCGCCCCTTTGGGTGTGTATACATATGCCGACTGCTCCGCGTAATATTGGCGATCTGCATGTCGGGGTGGTTGGTTGGTAAAAACCTCCCTCGGTGCTGCGGAAGATCGCGCCCCTTTGGGTGGTTTCTGTTTCTGGGCCTTTCCTTTTCTACGGTTTATCGTCAGGTCAGGCCATTGGTTTGAGAGAGGTGGGGGCTGAGGGATAGCAGCCTCCAAATCTCTTAAATTAAGTGAATCCGGCGGGTTCCCTGGACCCGCCAGCGCCTTCCTCTTCTTCTCTTTTTTTTGGGTTGGTCTCTCGTTCACATCCATGGTTTGCCGGTTTTCTTCTTCATCTTTGTGGCTTCTCACCCACCGTGGAGCCCGCACATCTGGGGATGCTCTGGCACAACCTGCACAGAGTCACCAAGACTACCACAAAAGATATAGCAAGCCAGGTGATGTTGATAGCGAGCCTAAGCAAAACACGATGACGCACGCGAGAGGAGTGACAACGAGAGGGGTCACCCATGCATCGTGCGCCACGTGCCTGCCGGCTGCCGACCCCATTCACCCAGCCCGCTCACCCAGTGGCCAGCTTACCCACCAGCCACAGTCGCCGATTACCTAGGGTGGGTTATTCCCTAGGCCACCGTTCACCACTGAAGTCCGGACCAAAGGGGGCGTGTTGCCCACAACGTCCCGCAGGTACGTGTGAAAGCTCAACCCCCCAGGACTCCCTTCTCCAGCGATGCGGCGCTCAACTGCACACGGCGATGTACAGGTGGAAGTTGTATTATTTCTCCGTTCCACTACGGATACCGGCCTTTTTAGATGTATTTAGTATCTTAAGGTCGCCAGGCCCCCTCTTCCCTTTGTTGGGGCCATACTTGGATATACCGCCAATTGTTCGGTCGTCAGAGCCTCAATTAGTTGTCTAGCAGGGGATACCACGGTACGCTTATTGCATGCCGTTGCCGACTGGCACGTGCAGGTTTGAGGTTGGCAATTGGGCTGGATTCGCTGAAATCTCCACTCTCCCCTTAACCCCCCTTGTTCAAGCCTGTAACTAACTTCCAGACGATGTTGTCTTTGCCGTCTCAGTTAATGCATTCAAAAACAAATTGGACAGTTATTTTAAAACCATTAACTATAATACCACTAAGTTTTAGACTTTACAAACACTGTGAAGTGGTCATATGGACGATGAGCTCCATAATTTAATAATAATAATAAAAGTTCCTGACTAATTTTTGAAAATTCATTATTATTACATAGTGTCTCTAAGAATTTTTGCAATCGGTAATATAGTGATTGAGATAATCTCAACTTTATTGATGACCCTTGTGGTATTTCTCTGTTTCACTGTACATTTGTGTAAATAAAACGTCTACAAAATGTCATAAGTGCATTGCAAACTATGGACTTTATTTTTATTTTTTCGATTTCAATCAAAGATCTTAAGTCAGTCAGAAGTAAATATCAGATGGGAAATGCATTCATACATTGGTTGTTATTGGATGACAAGGAGTGATGTATGAAATTCACACTACGGTGCGTATTCATAAACGTGATTTAAAGTTACGTCACCGTTTAGGCCTTGTCTTAACCTTTTTAAAGAAGTGTGAAAGGGATAGCAAGTATACACTATTTAAGGGAAGTGAGGTTTAACTAGGTTTATGAATAACAGCACGACTGCAGTCGATGTATGGTACGGGCCTATGTGACGATTTAAATCTTTGTTTTCAATGGACAGTTTACAAATAGAATAGTATGTCAACAGTCTCACTTATTTTACTGGTTGCACTGCTCTTGGCTTGCATCTCTGAGTGTGTGGTTTTCCTTTATTGCTTATTTTATTAGTCAGGTTACAGTTCAACAACTAAAAGCCACTACTAAAATAAACATAGTCAGGATTACATTGTATTTTATCACTTCTATTCTGGGAAATGAAGTTGTACTCAGTGTGTTTATAAATGCAGTGTATAGGATAAAAATATGTCAACAGCACATCTTAAAAGTTAGATAGACTATGTAGAAAATTTTATTCATTTATTCTTTTGCCTATCTAAAATCAAAATTTATAAAAATACATGTACTTAGCTAGACTTTCACAAAATTTGTACGCTTTCGGGCTGAATATGGTGGTACTAAGACACAAATATGAGATATCTGTATTGTTTACCCATATTTACAAATAAATGACATTTCATTTCATTAGACTACAGTATATATTTGCGATCTAAACAGAGAAAAGTATGCCTACAGATATTAAGGTTAAGATTGTGTGAAAATTACCTACTTGGGCAATTTTTAAAATTTTGCTACTTAGATGTTAGTGAAAGAATTTCAACATACCTAATGTCAAGTATTTCTTGAGAAAATCTTCAATTCATACAGTATAATGAGGTCCCTGTATACTTTTCTCTGTATTCGACTGTACCTACCTGTCTCTTGTATTGCTGTGCCTAAACATGGTCCATAAAGAACATTGTAATATTTTATTGTTAATTTTATGAACATCTGTATTATAACTTATAGAATGCAATAAATATATTGAGTATTGAGTACCTATTAAATAAAATCAAAAAAATATATATTTGGTACCTATATCCTGTTAAATTGGATATAACTGTATCTTATTATACCTAGGTAGATATTATTTGGTTTAGAGAAAATAAAAGATTCCATTTCTACATAGGTAGGTAATTTTATTTAATTGGGATTAATTTCCTATTCTATGAAAACATTGCAAATAATTATAATCTACATACCTATCTATATCTGCTATGTATTTACTTATTGATAAGCTATACATTGCGGTTCTAAGTATTGATCTAATAATATACTTATCAAAGTAGGTATATGATAATGTTGATAAAAAATAATCATGATAAATGCTAATTACACAGGGAAGTTGTTTTTTTCTTTTTGTTTATTTACACAGTTATTTAAGTTATTTTGTCTCGAGTTTAAGATTTTATTCAGCCTAGCATAATACCCAATAATGTAAGGCTACCAATTTACCGTGGGAAACTAGGAAACATGGGAAACCATGCATAATAAGATTAATAAGCAAAAGGAGGATCAATATTACTCAACAACTACGTGATTGTTCTAAGTAATAAATTAAAATCACATACAAATCGATAAGCTATCATACAAAGTGTTTGTTTGTTTGTTTGTTTGTTTTAATACTTTATTGCACAACACAGACAAATACATAAGTAACATACAGAAGAAACAAATGGGTACAAAGGGCGAGCTTATCTCAAAAGAGATTTCTACCAGCAAACCCGCGAAAGAGAGTAGTGTTAAAAGAGAATGAAAGGACCAACTTTTTTTCGCGAAAATCCATGAAGCTAGAAATGGCCTATGAATAGAATAAGCCTTATTTAATTACATCACAGACTCAGCTCTTGCATGACAATAGCATCTCTGCCACTGTTGAAACTTTATCGAATCGAAATCGATAATCGAAAAGTCTGAACAATTACCTAAGTTTAATATTACTTTCCGACCTCTGTATTAGTATAAGTAACTTTAATATCAGGAAAATGTTAATTCTCCAACAAAGGTTAACTACCTGTTGACAATTTCTGTATTTACCCGACTGCCCCAGAACGAGGGTAATGTTTTTCGGGTGTATATTATGTATGTATTTATGTATGTCCATTCCTTCCTGCCATCCTTTAGCCTAAACGCCTTGATGGATTTTGGTGTATGAGGTATCGTTAGATTCGTCTTGATTAATTGAGTGTCATAGGTTATAAAAAATTAATCAAAACTCAAAAGGGATAGGTTTTTTTTCAGTCGGTTTTTTGTAATAATTTCTGCTAGTTTATAATAAGTAGGTAAGTATTTCGCAAGAAACAATTGCAAGCGTCGTCGTCTGATTGGAGCTTCGTAACTTTGATTAATCATTGGCAGCGTGAAATTTTACGAGCAGAATCAATTGTGATCGTTAGATGTTGAGGCAATAGGCGCCCATCATATGGGTCAATGCCATTTGCTATGCTCCAGTCCCCAAGTGAGGGGACCGTATGTTACACTCTGTGCTGTCGACTGTACGGTCTGTGCTGACGACTGTACGGTCTACCACAGTGAAAGGTGTATAGGAGAGTTATTAAGGTTGAGATTATCTCAAAAAATATGTATGGTGAAACACAGAGAAAAGTGTACAGGAGTTTTTAAGGTTGAGAATATCTCAAAAACTACTTGACCTATTGCACAGAAGAAATAATAGTACAGCTGACAGCAGATCAAGTGTAACACTTTGGGACTTTGGACCGTTCTTATTATCTGCGTCATAAGATATACTTATTCATAAGATATACTATACTCATTCATACTTATTCATATACATATTCATAGGTAGTTGCAACAGGAGCTGCAAATGCAAACAGTTGAATCATCTCTGTGAGAATCACTGTCTACGGTTGGTATAAAAAGTCCATAATTAATTTGTAATCGTCACATTGTTCGATCAGCTGGCTATGGGAACCAACCGGTGTTTTGTAATAGTGTGTGCTTGAACTAATGCAATGCAAGTGAAGATACTGTGCACTCTGGCCCGTAGCGATAAAAATGACTTAAAGTTAGATGGCGTTAAACCAAAGGTACAGTTTAGGGATTACAATTGCGATTTTCGTCGTACAAATCTTGATTTAGTAACTAGGTATTTAATTTTTCAACTGAGTTCTATATTTGTTTCACAGTTGAGTCAACTGTGAAGTTGACCATCTAGTTTGTCTTTTTGGTATTTGATAAAACCTAAAGTATACCGCAGCCCAAATCAAGTGTCTTATTTTGTAAACAAATATGATCGTCTGACCTGTTGTGATGTGACACTGAAGGAACTGATTGATCGAACCTGTTCATCATTGTGAAAATATAGTGATACGATCTAATTATGTGAAAATAGCTGTGCAATAAACACAGAATAGCTTAAAATGTTAGTAGGGTAGGGTAGTTTTGTATACAAAATAGGACACTTGATATAGGCATTTCCCTTATGCCGCTGGCTCAGTGACCCGAAGTGGATCTTGGCCTCCGCAACGAAAAGACGCCAGTCGTGCCGGCTCCGCACCTACTGCCGCACCTCATCTTCGTCGCTTGTCCCTGATACGCTATGGGTAGGTCCTTATTTCACACAAATACCCTGAGCAAATACTATTTCAATGTTATAATAACACCGGAAGTTACTGATATCACGGAATTCCCTCCTCTATTAGTCAGCCAGTCACTGTGGTATAGGCACCTATTTGTTTTTTGTTGCCCAGGAGAAATACATTATGTATACCATGTGATTATGTTGGACTCGCACCAACTAAAACTCCTGGGGTGTTCCGCCTCCGCCACCATGGACAGGACCACGGCTACTCTTTCGAAAACTACCGTGGCTCGAAAACTACCGTGGCGTGGTATGGGCACCTACTTTACCTAAGTCGTTAACTCTTGGAACCACGTAATCCTCTGTTGGTTTGCTGGAATGAACGTAAGTGAAGAGATGCGCCTTGATGCGAGATACGATTAGTTTGCAGGAGGTGTATCAGGATCTCATCGTCAGCTTGTATCCGTTCAGTGCTGGACGTAGGCCTTCTCGCACCTTTTCCACTGTCTTCTATTTCTAGCCGTACCCATTTCTTCCGACATGTGCGCGAGATGTCATCATACAATCGCATCGGGGTCTTCCCACGCTGCGATGTCCCGTGCGCGGTCTCCATATCGTCGCTCTATATGTCCAGCGTTTATCGTCTCTCCTTGTGTACTTGCCCATCTCCACGTCAAGGAAGATATATTTTCCCCAATATCCACCAGCTTAGTCCGCCGGCGGATTTCTAGGTTCGGTACTCTACCGATGAGAGAGATGCCCAGCATAACTCGATCTTTCGCTCTCACCGCCACCTGCATCTTTGTCATGGATCTCGGAAGTAGGAATTCCATCGTCTCTGCCTCCTCCTGTGGGATACAAGCGTGAATTATACACATGCATACGTTGCATACTAAGTACCAAAGAATCAGCTAGTGAAATCCAGTCGCGTCTGTCGGATTGTCGCCGGATTTGATTTATGTTGTTGTAGGGCACGGGGCGTCGCGACGTCGCGTTTGGATTAACACTCGTCTGGACTATTGATCGGGATTATGGGGCTTATTCTGAGAAAAAAACGAGATTACATCACACTCGATGGCCTAAGCTGCGATTGCTATCGCCAAGAGTTCGTACTATATGAAATTATACCGAAACCCAAATCAAGTGTATTATTTTGTAAACAAATGATCGTCTAATTCCTTGTTGTGGTGTGACACTGAAGGAACTGATTGATTGAACCTGTTCATAATTGTGCAAATAAAGTGAGTGAGGAGAGTTTTAGGTTGAGATTTTCTCAAAAACTACTGGACCGAATTTAATAATTCTTTTACAGTACATAGTTTTAACTTTTATCTATCAAACAGTGAAAGAATTTTTGCAATAGGTCAAGTAGTTTTTGAGAAAATCTCAACCTTAAACACTCTACTGTACACATTTCCTTGTCTTCGACCGTACCTATGTCCAAAGGATGTAAATAGTAAAAATCTAATTATTATAAGGCACAGGAGGAGCTCGGTGGCTCAGTGGTTGGGTCAATGGACTTGCAATATGGAGGTCCCAGGTTCGATTCCCAGCTAGGGCAGCCATGTACCAATGAGTTATGCTCGGTTTTTTGACGGAAAAACTTACGTACATTTACCGAGTGCTCTCAAAACGGTGAAGGAAAACATCGTGATGAAACCTGCATGTCGTAGAAGAAAAAAAAAATCTAACGCATGTGAAATCCGCCAACCCGCACAGGGCCCGCGTGGTGGATTATGGCCCGAGCTCCCTCGATGTAAGGGAAGGTCTGTGCCCGAGCAGTGGGGCAATATAAATAGACTGATGATGATGATGACAGGCACATTATTAGTTGTGTCTCTATGTCTTCAACTGATTGACCTCGGGACTTGCAAGGCTCTGTGTAATGTGTTTCAGCGAGTGCTTTATCTTTCAAGTGTTTGTTTTTGATTGGACAGTTGTTTTATAACAACACATGAATCATTTTGCAATCTAATCTGTAATAGTCAAAATATAAATAAGTTTACGTAACAAACACGCAAAATATGTAATAGGTACCGTATTAATGTAAATATTTATGAGGTCTGTCGCCAAATATATTTATCTCGACTCGACGCTGGTTATGTCTATCAGACGTAGTATTCATTCTTATATTATGCTATAGGTTTCAGTATACATCAAATGGTTCACAACTTTTTTAGAGTTCCGTACCTCGAGAGGAAAAAAAGGAACCCATATCATATCATTTATTTTTCGCAAATAAAAGGTACATTACACCTATGTATCTCCGGTTTGTTTAAGAAACAGGTATTTAAAGCACTTTCAAACAATTTATTGTAATACCACATCCAGGTTTTTGCTGTAACAATCTATCTGTATTAAGAATCATAATTTGTGATACTGTCAACTAGGTACCTTTTTAAAATTATGTTGTGGATGACGATGCTGGTTGCACAATTACTAAGTAGTATTAAGTATCTTACTTTTATATAAGGCACATTGTGTAATTGTTTGTTATCCTGAATAAAAAAAAATATGTAAAAACAGTTTAGGTACATTGCAAACTGATATCTTAACACAATTCTAACAGAAATATAAAATACTTTTTTATGGGCTCACTTTGTTTTACCTAGTTATTGTGGATCACATAGCAAAAAATGAACTGTAGTAATCTGATGACCTTCGCAAGGTGTCTGCCAGAGACTGGATGCAAAAGACTGAGAGTCAGGTTGAGAGGCGTGCTTTGGGAGAGGCCTTTGTCTAGGAGTATACTGATACGGGCTGATGATGATTTATTAGTAGTAATTCTTAAGTATACAGAGGGTCTCAATAATGTTGAAATTTTCTCAGAAACTACTGGACCTATTTTAATTATTCTTTTACAGTACATAGTTTTAACTTTTATCTATCAAACAGTGAAAGAATTTTTGCAATAGGTCAAGTAGTTTTTGAGAAAATCTCATCCTTAAAAACTCTACTGTACACCTTTCTCTGTCTTCGACCGTATTAGTAGATGGTAAGTAATTAAGTAAAGTAAAGTGTGCTTTGAGTGTTGAATTACAAATATAATGTAAATTATCGAAATTATTCAAATTGTAGCACTATTTATAGTAACGTACCGGTGTAATGTATGTACGGAATGCTAGGTGTTCATTACAAAAACATACAATTGCGTCAAGCGTAATTTCAAGTTAACACCTAACTTAACAAAACATTTATCTATAGCTCCAGTACTTACCGAAATGCAAATTATTATTATTTAATAGCCTGCAATGTCCCACTGCTGGGCAAAGGCCTCCCCCAACCTTGTTTGTTTGTTTGTTTGTTTGTATACACTTTATTGTACAAATTTTTACAGAAATAACACTGGACAAATTACAGACAGAGACTAAATCAGTACAAAGGCGGACTTATCCCGCTCCGGGGATTTCTTCCAGTCAACCTTTGAATAGTTGATAAAAGCATTTGTAACCTTTCCACTCATCTATATTCTGCGCAGACTCAGACCATAAAAACGTCAAGTTCGTCTCGCCATCGTTTGCGGGGACGGCCACGTGGCCTTTTCGCGTTGTTTGGGGTCCCTTCGGTGGCGATTTTGCAAATGCAAATTATTCTACTAAAATATCATCATCATCAGTCGTATTTGTATGTCCCCACTGCTCGGGCACAGACCTTCCCTTACATCTAGGCAGCTGGGGCCATGATCCACCACGCGGGCCCACTGCTGTTTGGCGGATTTCACATGCCTTATAATATTTTTTTCTTCTATTGCATGCAGGTTTCATCACGATGTTTTCCTTCACCGTTTTGAGAGCACTCGGTTTACCGAGTGTGTTTACATTTATGTACATAAGTTTTTCTGTCGAAAAAACCGAGGATAACTCATTGGTACATGCCTGCCCTGACTGGAAATCGAACCTGGGACCTCAGAATCGCAAGTCCATTGACCCAACCACTGAGCCACCGAGCTCTTCGACTTCATCGAGCGCTACTAAAATATAGTCTAATTGAATCTCCACACGCGGGGGTTATTTTTTCCCAGGCTATTGAAGAACCTATTGTTTTTCGAGTAGTATTACGTGGCCTCCTGTAGCCTAAACTGCTTGATGGATTTTGATATATAGCGGTGTCATAGATTCATCTTGATCACAAGATACATTTTAATGCCGAGAAACCATTTTTTAGGACTGAAATAGGACAGTTTTTATAATTTCTTATTGAAAAACTTGTTATTAAATGGAGATAAAATTCGTCATGACCGGGATTCGAACCAGAGACCTTGCCATTCTGTGGCACGCTCTTTTCCAGAAGAGTTACCGTAACTCGGATTGGATTAGCGAAATTTTTGTCCATATTCGTTTTATAGTGGACAAGATTGATCAAATCGTAATTCACTGGTTGTTTTATTATCAGTGCAAAATCCGAAACCGGCCAATCAGAAAGACGCTGCATTATGAACGCAGCTTATAATATTATAATATTTAAATAACATTAATATAAATGAACGACACGTTTCGTTCCACTCTGTCGTAACATCGGTAACATCCGACGTCGCTTACTTAATAAGTTTTTATGTAATATATAGAATACACATTCACCCAATTATTTTAAAGGCTACTACTATGTAATTAATTATGTAGGCACATAATTTATAGTGACATTGAAGGCATTTAATTAAAAGATAGATTCAACGAATTACATACTGTTATGGTCCACCTTGAATATGTAAGGTCGAAGATTCGATTTAGACTTAAAAAATATCATTGAAAGCTATGTAAAAACTAAATTAAGGTATATGTATTTTAACCTCTGAATTTATATTATAAAAAACTATCAACGTCTTGATAAACGTTCAAAGTCCAATTAAAAATAAATTCAAAAGTCTAATTAATTCAAAGTCCAGATTTTATACATAGAACACATTGTTCTCCTATAAACAACTAGATACACAAAGGTCTTACTAAAACAATTTAAAAAACGTCCAAATAAGGGTCCATTGTTAACGTCCAAATAATGTCTAATAAAGCAAATGAGGGTTCATTCATCCATTTGGACCTTCTTTTCGCTCGGAAATTTTTAGAAGGCAAACTGTGTATCTAGTTGTTTATATGAGATCAATGATAGAAGATGAGAAATGCCAAGCCTTTCCATAGTTGAGCGACTATAATTAAACTTGTGGGCCAGTCTCACCGTCAGTGTCCACGTTTCGGCTCTGTAGGTCATCACTGGTAGAAGGCACTGGTTGAAGACCTTTGTTTTCAGACACTGTGGTATTTAAGATAAGATATGACTACTAGGTTTAAGGGGCTGACAGCTGTCAAGCTCAAGCGTGAGACAGAAGATGTCCTGCAACGGTGGAGTGAAGAGCAGTGCCTCCATATTTCTATTTTTAATAATTTTGGATGAATTTTGGCAGGGAAATAAAAATACGGCAACAAAATTATATTTTTTTTAAAACAACGTATCGTATTTTATAATACTCTACATTTTATTATTATTTATTGTAAATAACTATTTCGGTTTAGACATAATTTTCATTTTAAAAGACATGGAAAGGGTATGTTTGTGATTATTTTTCTATCAAATGTCGAATTTATATGTAATTCCAATTCTTCAAAAAAGAGTTTCACAAAAATTTTACGCTTTCGGGCTGAATATGGTGATACAGTCGACAGCAGATCAATGGTAACACTTTTTACTTTTGACAGTTCTTATTATTTGCTTCGTAAGACTTGAAATCGTACTACAAGTGTTACCATTGATCTGCTGTCGACTGTACTAAGACACAAATATGATATCTGTATTGTTTACCCATATTTACAAATAAATGACATTTCATTTCGAGCGAAGTTTGTCCAATCGTGTATTCATTAGTCTCTAAATATTGCTATATATTTTTTTCAGACATTTAATTTTAGTAGTTAGTGCCGTAGCCATCAACTGTAAATCCGCGCATACGAAGTCTTAACGAAAGGTAGTGTTATACTATGACGAGAGGCAAAGCCTAGGTTAGGTGGGTTGAAGATCTAATTGACCTTACTGTTACCTCATCCAAGGTTTCAAACAATACATAGATAACGCGGAAACCTTAGCGTCACACCCGCAGAGGATGAGCGTCAAGGCTCGAGCGCCGTTAATTGAGCGCCGTACATCCTACTCGCGTTTCCCCGCCGTCGATAATGTTTGTTATTGAATTTAATCGCTTATTTACATTTCGTTAACATTTGAGGAGGTTGCAAGAGTTTGCTGGTTTCACCGGCTTTGGCACGCACACAGTACAGTCGATAACAGTAAAATAAGGTTGCGAATTTCTAAAGAATTACGTGTTGACGGATTGTAAGAATTTTTTTATCTGTCTAAAAGGATCACAGACTTACCCTGTAGACCTGTAACAGGAGGGCGCCCGTGTCTGCCCGCACATGAGCGCAAAATTGCTTCGCGACACGTGTAACGTAAAGATATTATCGACATGGACGCATCTCTTTAACACGGCACCCCTGTACCACGCTTCGTCTCTATGCGCTCATCGTTGACGGAATTTTTCGCTTGTTTTGTATCGATTTCATGTATATTGTGTCTGTGACTGGGCTAGATTAGTTTCAGTCAGAAGTTAAATCTAGATTCAATACCAATAGTTTTAGTACGAACCTCTATTGTAATTTTTGTCATCTAATCGAATGCGAACTCGTTCGCGTCCTAGGGGGAATTAAAACATTGTTTATGCTATCGTTTTTAGTTTCAAAACACCCAGTGGCGCTCCACTGACATTCTCATACAAATTCTATAACTCGCGTTCAATTCGATTCGGTTAGCATTCGTCATACAGTTTTCTTAACTTATCTGTCTTCGACTGTACTAGTAAACTAGTACATTCGAAGACAGATAAGTACCAGGGTTGAGATTTTCTCAAATACTACTGGACCGAATTTAATAATTATTTTACAGTTACATAGTTTTAACTTTTATCTATCAAACAGTAAAAGAATTTTTGCAATAGGTCAAGTACTTTGTGAGAAAAACTCAACTTTAAAAACTCTCCTGTACGCCTTTCTCTGTGTTCCACCGTACGGTTGCTATCGTTTCACACTCTTGTAAGGTTTAAAGTTTCCATCATAAACTCTGTTCTTAAAACTTACTGAAGGTAAAAATCCCGGAACAAAATTGTCTGGTAGAGTAAGTCAATAAAAACCTTTATAATAATAATAATCATTTATTCTCAGGTAAATAGTACCCATAATATTACTACAGTAAATAAAATTAAGATAAATATTAATAAAGGCACAATACGTAAATAAGTTAAGTATACCTACTCTAATCTAAAATCTAAATAAACATAAAAATACATTTTTGTTTAGCGATTCGTTTTAGGCAAGTACACCTATCCTATTTTCTATTAGAACTCTGGTATATTATTTATATCTATATTCTCCTGTTCATTTATGTATAGGTATTTACCTAAGTTAACAATGACCTTTCGAATTATCGTTATGATGTTGTAAGTACGCGTGTACCTAACTTCCGCTTTGTTTTTCACATGTTACAACATCGCCTTACGACATCCGTGTACCGGCTAAAGGCGGTTTTATTTTTTTAGCGTTCCGTCTCTTGCGGAAACCGTTATTTGAAGCTTAGCTCACGCCATACAATAAAATACAGTTTATTGCACGATAAAAGTAATATGACGACGACGAGATGGTTTGTTCTGGTCGCTCGGCTTTTCATAAAGTGCCTTCTATGTTAAGGGTTACGATCGACTGATTTGTTGGTCCTCTACTGTAACCGACTGCCGAAAAGAGGAGAGTAATTTTTTTCGGGTTTGCGGCTTGATGTATGTGAGATATGGGACTGATGTTTAAACTTATACATTTCGTGCCAAAAAAGTATTGTTTTTCACCACGCAAAATATCACCGCTTCTTCATTTGTACGGGTACTAAATTAGCAAGTTCCTTCTCACACAGGTCCGTGCTTAACGATAAAGGGCAGAAATAATATTAAAATGTATGTTAAAATAAATGACACCCATTCTAGCAATCGTCTGCGTATACCTTCCACAAAATATGAAATAAAAATCAGTCTGAATATTCTCCCTGTCTCCGTCTGCCACTTAATTTAAAGAGATGACGCCAGACAACTGTAAGAATCGATGATTTCTTGGAAAAATATCCGACGGAACCCGCGACTCGGTAAGATGTAAACAGCGAATATTTTTCAACATCGTCTTGCCGCTAAAGTGGGATGACTGTTGGTGAAAGTGGCGTACCGTGACGCCGCAAAAATATTGCATTGTCAGTGCTTACATCTGGGTCACCTTAATTTGATTTAAAGCAGCTTATCGTTTGTCGTCTGCCGGATCTGATTCGTCATAATCTAGGGAAAATCACGCAGAAATGGCGTAATTCGCGCAACATGTTTTATACAGAATTGATACGTCATAAATGTACTCGTAGTTATAATTTTCGATGACTTGCTTGGTCAAAGATTTCGTTATGTTGCATCACAAATACTGACGTAGTCGTAAGCACATTAAGTAAAATAATTAATTAAATAAAATAAAAGCTGTGTAACTGACCCATCAATAGAGCGGGGGGGGGGGGGGGGGGGGGGGGGGGGGGGAGAACGAAAATTTTTGTACTGATTTTGGCTAGAAATCTGACATTGACGACTAGTATAAATCGACGCGGCTCAGCCCCCTGGAAGCTGATATTATATTATTTTCACTAGTTTGGAATACCTTGCCTTGTTTTTGAAATCGCATTTATCCTTCAGGTTCAAAATGTTAAATTCCTAAAATGTCGAATTCTCAACATTTTGAATATCTGAAATGTCTGAATTGTGAAGAAGTAAAGTTTGTGATGTGTACTTTAAACATATTTTGGGAAATCTACATTTTGTAATAAATCATTTTGAGAATTCAGCATTTTGAACATGAAGGCTATGGTTTATGGGGAGACTGGTGCCTAAATTTAAGAAACATGTATCCTAGGATACCCATCCAGGTACAGACCTCGCCCTTGTAACGCGTTCACAGCTGGTTTATACGACCCTCTATCCTAAAAACAATATTGACCATCACAATCTCAGCGATTAGATTGCCAAAATTAATTGACCGTTATGAAGTCAGAACCATTACCTATAGGCGTCCATGACAACACACACATATGGAAAAGTTCGAAGCAATAATTATTCAAATTATCATAGTTTTTGTAAGGTCATCGCTAGCCTTTTATAGCTAACTTAAGCGGACATTCGCCTACAGTTTATTTTGGTAATGCGTAGGCAAGGCACTGACAAAGGCACTTCTTCATTTCTATGTTTATTTTATGACCTGTTATTATTATTTGATTTAGATTTACTTAGAGTAGGTAGACGAATTAATCAGTAACATTTTAGTTTAATTAATTTCTCGACTGATGTAAACGGAGGCCCAAATCAAGTGTCTTATTTTGTAAACAAAAACTACCCTCCCCCACTAACTTATTTAATTAACTTTTCACAATAATGAACATATTAAATCGATTAGTTCCTTCAGTTTTACAACAGGTAATTAGACGATCATATTTGTTTACAAAATATGACACATTTAATTGTGGCTCCGGTATACATCTGCTTTCTTGTAATATTGTATCTGTTTTACTCTTCGCTAGTGAATCGAATGAATTAATAAATAAATGAGAGAAGTTTTGAAATGAGAGTAATGTTCTTTTTTTTAGATTCTAAATCCACATTTCTGTGAATATTTCCTATGGATGCATTCAGAATCTCAAGAAACACTGAAATAGCTACAATATTGTCATGAAAGCACGGGGTTTGGCTTATAATTCGATATGCACACACCAAATTATGTTCTACGTATCAAACATACCTGATAATAATTCGTTTTTAAAACGTGTGGAAAACTCATCCTATGATCCGCGGATCCACCTAAACCATCGGATCATACTCCGTATCATGATAAATATTGATGTGTAGCGTCCGCCTACAGGCAACATAAGTTCACTTTACGTAATTGCGTTCCACTTCCACTCAAACAAACATTGACCATCGCCAATAGTCTCCCGTGTCGATAGATTGTCAAAGTTAATTGGTCGTTTGATCAATTCACTGTCGAGGACGACACGAGGTGATGTCATGGCAATAGACATTCCTTTTGCGATGATTATGGTAATTGTTTTTGTATAAACAAGCATATTTTTATGTCCGACACCGATTTACCTTGTTTATCTATTCTTGTTTTGGCATACAACTTGTTGCACTGGTGTGAACACAGACCACTTACCCCATAGACCTGTAACAGGAGGGCCCGTGTCTGCCCGCACATGAGAATTGCTTCGCGACACGTGTAACCAAGAGATATTATCGACATGGATGCATATCTTTAATACGGCACCCCTGTCCTTCGTCTCTATGCGCTCATCGTTGACAGAATTTTTCGCTTGCAAATGACAATGCCAGATTCTGCCCCACCATCAACCGCAAGTTGTACAAGATAGCGAATAAATGTAAAAATATCTCCGTTTTTTATTAAAATTATTGGTTTAAAATAAAGTTTTGTACAAGTTGCGATTCGAAAAAAAACAGCTTAATTAAGAAATCTGAAAATAGTAAGAAGTCGAAGCGATTTATTCATTGTTTTTGTTATTCTTCTATAGGAGTTGCGAGAGTAATAGAAAATGATACTGATTATGATTATGCAATAAGTCCCCAACAAAATGATAGGTACAGCTTAAATGGTCACGTAGTTTTGTAGGTGGGGCAAAGCTCCATTGAAATGTGGCAATGTCTTTTGTACCGATTTCATGTCTATTGGGTAAGTGGTCTGTGGGTGTGAAGGATACCTAGGAGCCTGATTTCCTAGCCATTCAAACTGTAGTATGAATATCAGGAAAACAAAGCTCCTATGATACTACCGTGATTGCCAAGAGTTTAACGGGTTAGCCACCAACTGGCTTCGCGGGTCTGTCCCGCGGGGGTTAAGAGTTTTAAACTCAACTTTCGTCAAATTGACCCCGCAAATGTTTTAAAAAAAACGTTTTAAAATTCTCGTGAGGTATGTGTGTCAGCGAAACTTTAAAAAATAGATCGCTTTTTGTTTCGCTCATTTCACTCTTATCTGTTTTTTTTAGTCCACAAGCAGAAATTATTTCAAAAAACAAAATACTTACCCGATTGCCAAAAATTAACCAAAAGAGGATGGCCCCTTTTGATTATTTTTTGATACCCTATGACACTCCCGTAAACAAGACGAATCTAACGATACCTCATACACCAAAATCCATCAAGCCGTTTAGGCTACAGGATGGCAGGAAGGAACGAATTGAACATACATACATATACCCGAAAAACATTACCCTCCTTATGGGACAGTTGGATAAAAATAGTACAGTAAAATGATACTGTTTACTGTTTCGGAGTTTATAGAATTAGGTTAGAGACCATATAACCTATTTGAATATTTACTGTAAAAATTTGTACGGACAACAGCAGATCAATGGTAACACTTGCAGTACGATTTTAAATCTTACGACGCAGATAATAAGAATGGTCCAAAGTCCAAAGTGTTACACTTGATCTGCTGTTATATTATTTAATAACTAAAAACATGCTGAGCTAAGCTTTGATAACGTTAAGTGTTTCTGAACGAGTCGCCTTCAATCTCCGCGTCTCGACAGATCATCAGGTCAAGGGTCATTACCAGGGCCGCGACGCTCCTGACAGTGACAGGGTGACTTAAAACTCTTAAAAGCCACGGCGGAAACATGTAGCAGTTTTCGACAAAAGCAGGTCAAGACAAATTATTATATATAAACGGATATCACTCACTTATATTGTTAAAGTCGGCAATTAGACCGACAGTTTCGACCGATTTCGACGGTCTTTTTCAAGGTGAGCGCGCCACGCCCGCGTCGCCGTTGACGTTTCTTCGCGCACTGCGGATGAGCGCCCTCTGCGCTCATCTGGAAATCGGTCGAAACTGTCGGTCTAATTGCCGACTTTAACAATATAAGTGAGTGATATCCGTTTATATATAATAATTTGTAGTAATGGCTCACTATAGTTTTAATTCTAAAAGTTACACAAGACGTTTTTAATACCCTGCTGAAAAGGATGTTTTAAGTTTAACGTGTGTTAAATATCTGTGTTATTTATTCATTTATAAATTCACGCCTGATTCCCGTAGGACATGGACTTCCATCTGCTGCGATCCTGGCACTCAACCCTTGCCTCCTCCACATTCTTCAATCTCTTCATGCATGCTCGTCGGTTTGTAGTAGACCGTACTTGGCTTTTCAAGACATCGCCAATCTGGTCGACGTAAGTTCTCCTCGGTCTACCTCTGCCGACTCTTCCGTCAACATTCGCTCTGTGTATTTCTTGCGTTACCCTTCCTTCACTCATCCGCTCTAAGTGGCCAAACCAACGTATCATACTCTTTTCAATCCTATTTACTATATTTTCTTTCAGACCACACCGTTCTCTAAACACATATATCTGTTTTAGAATTAAAACTATAGTGAGCCATTACTACAAATTATTATATATAAACGGATATCACTCACTTATATTGTTAAAGTCGGCAATTAGACCGACAGTTTCGACCGATTTCGACGGTCTTTTTCAAGGTGAGCGCGCCACGCCCGCGTCGCCGTTGACGTTTCTTCGCGCACTGCGGGCACTGCGGATGAGCGCCCTCTGTGCGCGCTCCGAGATAACTTGTCCCGCCGACGACGACGGTGCGTTCGATGGCTGTAGCTGGATTCGTTGATCGATCTCACTTGTCGGGGAGTTACCGCCACTCACGTTAGGTCCCGTCACGCAGTATGTACTCACTGCGTCTACTCCGCATTCACTCACACTCCTAACATCGGATACGGCCCTGAGTACGGGCTTCCACGTAGCAGGCAAGGACCAACCGCAATCTCTGTTGAAATTGGGCCGTCGTGCAATCTCAATCGCTTCCCTGATCTTGCGTGGCACAAAGAACTTTTCTCGCGCAAGAACAGTTGCTTTGTCAAAGCGTATGTAATGACCCGTATCTGTATCCATAGCGTGTTCTGCGACTGCTGATCCAACGCTATCCAGGGTTCTCACTGACCGTATGTGCTCTGACAACCTTGTAGCCACGTTTCGCCTCGTTTCGCCTATGTAACTCTTGCCACAGTCACAAGGCACCATGTATACACCCGGGACGTTCAATGGGTCTCTGTCCTTGGGCGAGCGTAAAAACTGTCTTAGTTGTGTAAGGGGACGGAAAACTGTCTTAATGCTATATCTCCGGCGTAATAAGTTTCCAATTATATCCGTCACCCCCTTCACAAAAGGTAAGTATACTGGGGATCTCTCTACGGACGGCCAACGTGTGCTCTCAGTCCTGTGTGCCACTCTCCAGCTCTGCCTCCACCGGTAACCGTTGCTCTCAAGTGCCTGTCTCACATGTGATAGCTCATCGTTCACATACTGTGCGTCACATAGGCGTAACGCTCTATTGATGAGAGCCCGTGGCACTGAGTAAAGATGTGCAGGGTGATGATGCGAGTCCGCCCTTAGATATCGGTCCGTATGAGTAGCTTTCCGATAAACCGTGTGACCCAGTCGACCTCCGACTCCCCGTTTCACCAATACGTCCAAAAAGGGGAGGGCACCATCCTTCTCCTCCTCGATCGTAAAGGTAATATTTGGATGTATCTGGTTAATGTCGGTCAAAAATTGCATCACATCATCTTTCCTCATGATAGAAAACACATCATCCACGTATCGCCACCAGTGTCTAGGCCCAGCCGAGGTCTTTTTCAAGGCCACTCCTTCGAACCATTCCATGAAGATGTTCGCTACCACTGGGGCTATGGGTGACCCCATCGCCACTCCGTCAATCTGCAAGTAATACTCTCCCCGCCAGACAAAATAACCACTTTCGAGACAGAACTTAATTAGACCCATGTAGTCATTAGGGACATCAGACGACTTCAGCAAATCTGTGATTATAGTCAGAGTCTCCTGCACCGGTACATTCGTAAATAGTGAAGTCACATCGAAACTGACCATTACCTCATCGTTTGAAATGCGTACGTCCTCAATCAACTGGATGAAATGCGTTGAGTCCCTGACATAACTCTCCGTCGTTCCTGTCAAGGGCTGCAGTACATCAGACATGTAACGTGAGGCCTTATATGTGGGTGAATCAATCTGGCTAACAATAGGTCTCAACGGCCAGTTGGGCTTATGAATTTTAGGCAAACCATAGATTTTTGGTGGAGTCGGGTTTTGTGGACGTAACCTCTTATATAAATCGTCAGGTAAGGAACGCAACAACTTAGCCAATTTGTTAGTCACTCTGGATGTGGGATTGTAATTAACCTTTTTGTATGTATTCGTATCACTAACCAGTTGTAATACCTTATCTTCGTAGGCTGTAGTATCCACGATGACAGTCGCATTGCCCTTGTCCGCCGGTAAGACCAAAATGTCCGGATTCTCACGTAGACGTAATAGTGCTCGTATCTCCTCTTTAGTGATGTTTGATTTAGTTGGCTTCAATCTACGTACAAGTGTCGCCACATCCTGTCTCAAACACTCTGCATCACGTTCGGTCAACTTGTTTCGCGATATAGAGTCCTCAATACCGGTGATAATTGACTCCACTGGTGTTTTACGTGGTGTTGGTGCAAAGTTTAGTCCTCGGGACAGAGCCGATTTCATTGCATCTGAGACTGACTGTGAGGATAGATTTACAACCGCCTTGTCGGAAACATCAGAACAAGCTGTTGGTTTAGATTGGCAGAATTGCTTAACGTTTTTCATCAGGCGCTTCAACTTACCACTTTGTGTGCGTTCTGTGTCATGCAGGATTTCCTGTGATCTATTATATGTCATGGCATCGAGAGAAAACCATAAATCCGAGGTTAGTGTGTGAGATAATTGCAGATGTAGTACATACAGTTCTCTGTTGACATGCGCGATTCTTTGACGGTAGTCACGAATAACTTTCACCAACAACTTCTTATTAGCCGTATCGAAGAATTTCTTGTAATCTCGTATGCACATCACAGGTTTAATTCGTGCAAATTTCGGTATAACACTATTGTCCCGGCACTGTAGCACAAAATGTAAACCGCACTCGAGTTTATTACGTTTTATTCTTAATCGCGCAAATTGTTTCACTTTTTGTTGCCATACCTCTCCGTATAGGTCAGCAATTTTAGAATTAAAACTATAGTGAGCCATTACTACAAATTATTATATATAAACGGATATCACTCACTTATATTGTTAAAGTCGGCAATTAGACCGACAGTTTCGACCGATTTCGACGGTCTTTTTCAAGGTGAGCGCGCCACGCCCGCGTCGCCGTTGACGTTTCTTCGCGCACTGCGGGCACTGCGGATGAGCGCCCTCTGTGCGCGCTCCGAGATAACTTGTCCCGCCGACGACGACGGTGCGTTCGATGGCTGTAGCTGGATTCGTTGATCGATCTCACTTGTCGGGGAGTTACCGCCACTCACGTTAGGTCCCGTCACGCAGTATGTACTCACTGCGTCTACTCCGCATTCACTCACACTCCTAACATCGGATACGGCCCTGAGTACGGGCTTCCACGTAGCAGGCAAGGACCAACCGCAATCTCTGTTGAAATTGGGCCGTCGTGCAATCTCAATCGCTTCCCTGATCTTGCGTGGCACAAAGAACTTTTTCTCGCGCAAGAACAGTTGCTTTGTCAAAGCGTATGTAATGACCCGTATCTGTATCCATAGCGTGTTCTGCGACTGCTGATCCAACGCTATCCAGGGTTCTCACTGACCGTATGTGCTCTGACAACCTTGTAGCCACGTTTCGCCTCGTTTCGCCTATGTAACTCTTGCCACAGTCACAAGGCACCATGTATACACCCGGGACGTTCAATGGGTCTCTGTCCTTGGGCGAGCGTAAAAACTGTCTTAGTTGTGTAAGGGGACGGAAAACTGTCTTAATGCTATATCTCCGGCGTAATAAGTTTCCAATTATATCCGTCACCCCCTTCACAAAAGGTAAGTATACTGGGGATCTCTCTACGGACGGCCAACGTGTGCTCTCTCGTCGATATAACTTGTCTCGTCGTCGGCGGGACAAGTTATCTCGGAGCGCGCACAGAGGGCGCTCATCCGCAGTGCCCGCAGTGCGCGAAGAAACGTCAACGGCGACGCGGGCGTGGCGCGCTCACCTTGAAAAAGACCGTCGAAATCGGTCGAAACTGTCGGTCTAATTGCCGACTTTAACAATATAAGTGAGTGATATCCGTTTATATATAATAATTTGTAGTAATGGCTCACTATAGTTTTAATTCTAAAATTGCTGACCTATACGGAGAGGTATGGCAACAAAAAGTGAAACAATTTGCGCGATTAAGAATAAAACGTAATAAACTCGAGTGCGGTTTACATTTTGTGCTACAGTGCCGGGACAATAGTGTTATACCGAAATTTGCACGAATTAAACCTGTGATGTGCATACGAGATTACAAGAAATTCTTCGATACGGCTAATAAGAAGTTGTTGGTGAAAGTTATTCGTGACTACCGTCAAAGAATCGCGCATGTCAACAGAGAACTGTATGTACTACATCTGCAATTATCTCACACACTAACCTCGGATTTATGGTTTTCTCTCGATGCCATGACATATAATAGATCACAGGAAATCCTGCATGACACAGAACGCACACAAAGTGGTAAGTTGAAGCGCCTGATGAAAAACGTTAAGCAATTCTGCCAATCTAAACCAACAGCTTGTTCTGATGTTTCCGACAAGGCGGTTGTAAATCTATCCTCACAGTCAGTCTCAGATGCAATGAAATCGGCTCTGTCCCGAGGACTAAACTTTGCACCAACACCACGTAAAACACCAGTGGAGTCAATTATCACCGGTATTGAGGACTCTATATCGCGAAACAAGTTGACCGAACGTGATGCAGAGTGTTTGAGACAGGATGTGGCGACACTTGTACGTAGATTGAAGCCAACTAAATCAAACATCACTAAAGAGGAGATACGAGCACTATTACGTCTACGTGAGAATCCGGACATTTTGGTCTTACCGGCGGACAAGGGCAATGCGACTGTCATCGTGGATACTACAGCCTACGAAGATAAGGTATTACAACTGGTTAGTGATACGAATACATACAAAAAGGTTAATTACAATCCCACATCCAGAGTGACTAACAAATTGGCTAAGTTGTTGCGTTCCTTACCTGACGATTTATATAAGAGGTTACGTCCACAAAACCCGACTCCACCAAAAATCTATGGTTTGCCTAAAATTCATAAGCCCAACTGGCCGTTGAGACCTATTGTTAGCCAGATTGATTCACCCACATATAAGGCCTCACGTTACATGTCTGATGTACTGCAGCCCTTGACAGGAACGACGGAGAGTTATGTCAGGGACTCAACGCATTTCATCCAGTTGATTGAGGACGTACGCATTTCAAACGATGAGGTAATGGTCAGTTTCGATGTGACTTCACTATTTACGAATGTACCGGTGCAGGAGACTCTGACTATAATCACAGATTTGCTGAAGTCGTCTGATGTCCCTAATGACTACATGGGTCTAATTAAGTTCTGTCTCGAAAGTGGTTATTTTGTCTGGCGGGGAGAGTATTACTTGCAGATTGACGGAGTGGCGATGGGGTCACCCATAGCCCCAGTGGTAGCGAACATCTTCATGGAATGGTTCGAAGGAGTGGCCTTGAAAAAGACCTCGGCTGGGCCTAGACACTGGTGGCGATACGTGGATGATGTGTTTTCTATCATGAGGAAAGATGATGTGATGCAATTTTTGACCGACATTAACCAGATACATCCAAATATTACCTTTACGATCGAGGAGGAGAAGGATGGTGCCCTCCCCTTTTTGGACGTATTGGTGAAACGGGGAGTCGGAGGTCGACTGGGTCACACGGTTTATCGGAAAGCTACTCATACGGACCGATATCTAAGGGCGGACTCGCATCATCACCCTGCACATCTTTACTCAGTGCCACGGGCTCTCATCAATAGAGCGTTACGCCTATGTGACGCACAGTATGTGAACGATGAGCTATCACATGTGAGACAGGCACTTGAGAGCAACGGTTACCGGTGGAGGCAGAGCTGGAGAGTGGCACACAGGACTGAGAGCACACGTTGGCCGTCCGTAGAGAGATCCCCAGTATACTTACCTTTTGTGAAGGGGGTGACGGATATAATTGGAAACTTATTACGCCGGAGATATAGCATTAAGACAGTTTTCCGTCCCCTTACACAACTAAGACAGTTTTTACGCTCGCCCAAGGACAGAGACCCATTGAACGTCCCGGGTGTATACATGGTGCCTTGTGACTGTGGCAAGAGTTACATAGGCGAAACGAGGCGAAACGTGGCTACAAGGTTGTCAGAGCACATACGGTCAGTGAGAACCCTGGATAGCGTTGGATCAGCAGTCGCAGAACACGCTATGGATACAGATACGGGTCATTACATACGCTTTGACAAAGCAACTGTTCTTGCGCGAGAAAAGTTCTTTGTGCCACGCAAGATCAGGGAAGCGATTGAGATTGCACGACGGCCCAATTTCAACAGAGATTGCGGTTGGTCCTTGCCTGCTACGTGGAAGCCCGTACTCAGGGCCGTATCCGATGTTAGGAGTGTGAGTGAATGCGGAGTAGACGCAGTGAGTACATACTGCGTGACGGGACCTAACGTGAGTGGCGGTAACTCCCCGACAAGTGAGATCGATCAACGAATCCAGCTACAGCCATCGAACGCACCGTCGTCGTCGGCGGGACAAGTTATCTCGGAGCGCGCACAGAGGGCGCTCATCCGCAGTGCCCGCAGTGCGCGAAGAAACGTCAACGGCGACGCGGGCGTGGCGCGCTCACCTTGAAAAAGACCGTCGAAATCGGTCGAAACTGTCGGTCTAATTGCCGACTTTAACAATATAAGTGAGTGATATCCGTTTATATATAATAACATATATCTGTGTTCTGTGTGTATTAATTTTTTTGATGACAGAGATGGGTGGAAGAGGACGGGAGACCTTTGCCCAGCAGTGGGACGATTTATGGGTTGAAATCATTGATCTCCTATAAACAACTAGATACACAAAGGTCTTACTAAAACAATTTAAAAAACGTCCAAATAAGGGTCCATTGTTAACGCCCAAATAATGACCAATAAAGCAAATGATCATTAATCCGTTTGGACCTTCTTTGCGCTCGGACGTTTTTAGAAGGCAGACTGTGTATCTAGTTGTTTATAGGAGATCAATGGTTGAAATAAGTGATTTGACAACGATCAAGAGTCGAGTTACTACTATAGTTTACCAACTGTTTAGTCGTTTGAAGATCATCAGCTTCTTTCTGTTGATGAAAGGCGATGTGATGAATTTTTGTATGAAAGTCGCTAGTTTCGATAGTTAAATGTGAACTCGTGCTCAAAACTTTCTGTGAATGGTGGGCTATAAGAAGTAATATCATTGATGTAGCGAATAATTTTGTAGTCTGTCCTCGTTGTGTGAATTTGCTTACGTTTCGTTCGTCGCGTACGCATACCTGTTTGCGTACAGAGTGGGTAAAGCGGCCGGTTAGTTCACTTTTAGGTATTTGTGCGAAATTAACGAGCCATATTTCATTGGCAGTGCAATGTGCCGCGACCGAGTCATGCTTAGAGAATTCTGTGGGGCTATTACGGTTCTCAAAACGTTCAAATCATACCATGTCATAACGAGCGAGACAGGGACAGTGCTATTGCGTTGGTATAGCGGCGTCGCTGTTCGACGCGCCATGACATGGTATGATTTCATCGTTTTGAGAACCGTAATGGGGGGGGGGGGGGGGGGGGGGGGCTGAATTGGAAATGATATTTAATTTGATTACACCTTTGCAGCCCAAATCAATTGTCTTATTTTGTAAACAAATACGATCGTCTAATTATCTGTTGTGATGTAACACTGAAGGAACTGATTGATCGAACCTGTTCCTCATTGTGAAAATAAAGTGATCCGATGTAATAATTTGAAAATAACTATGCAATACGCACAGAACAGCTTAAAATGTTAGTTGGGTACATTGATCTCCTATCCTACAACTAGATACACAGTCTGCCTTCTAAAAGAAGGACCAAACGGATAAATGGACGGGTTCATTTGCTTTATTGGACATTATTTGGACGTTAACAATGGACCCTATTTGGATGTTTTTTAAATTGTTTTAGTAAGACCTTTGTGTATTTAGTTGTTTATAGGACATCAATGGTTGGGTAGGGTAGTTTTTGTTTACAAAATAAGACACTTGATTTGGGCTTCGGTATACATTAAAATCTATGTGTGATATTGAACTTCGTGTAAGGTTAAGATAGAATAACCTTGTCATTCTGCTAATTCATTGCCATGCATTCCAATTGCGAAGACTAGAGTGGAGTGGAATTCTTTTTATCTACGATTGGAGTAAAATGCCTCAATTACGTATCATTCCACAAGTACTCTTAGCCTATACCTACATATAATAAGTCTGTAAAAAAGTTGTGTCTGTACATTGGATATTATTTGAAAAGAATAATTGTAAAGTGTTTTAGGATCGATACTGATGCCAAAACACTAATTTTTAGAATTTTTTGTCTGTTTGTCTGTGACTTTGTGCAAGTATCACGCCATAACTACTGAAGGGATTTTGACGGGAGTTTCACTAGGAGATAGCTGAAATATCCGGACAGCTCATAGGCTATAAGCCATGGCGGTATGTGATGTGGAATCAAGGATCAAGAGAGGAAGATCTGCCTCCTGATCTCCTCCATCCTCCTCCACTACGCAAACGAAGTTGCGGGGTACAGCTAGTTCAGAATAAAATAGTCTATGTAGTGTAACTAGACGGATAGCCATAGACAGTTTTGAGTGTGAGTGGGGTTTGAGTTCGGTCCTACAACTGTCAGTTTTCATACAATTTTGACAGTCGTAAGTGCCAGTTCACTCTGATTTCTTGCTCAAAACTCTATGACTATCGGCATTGGAGATTGTCAGCGTTTTAGTACAGTCGAAGACAGAAATAAGTATACAGGGGACCTCAGAGATAAGTTTTTAAGATTTTCTCAAAAACTACAAGACCTAATTTAATAATTCTTTACAGTTACATAGTATCAACTTTTATCTATCTAACAATGAAAGAATTCTTGCAATAGGTCAAGTAGTTTTTGAGATAATCTCAACCTTAAAAACTCTACTGTACCCCTTTCTTTGTCTTCGACCGTACCTAAATTATTATGACTTAAAATAATATTATTATATCTTGAAATTGAGACAAGCCCCCATAAATAAAGATTACGAGGTAAGGCTGGGCTGTATTTGAATAATCTGTTGCCTAAGTGTCGCCGCACACGGGCCACACGCGACAGCCACAAACGCCGCCACGAGAAGCTTGTAGCGTGTGGCCGCCACCGGCGACAACCGTGTGCGGCGAGTCCATATAAAATGTATGAAAATTACAGGAAATATGCCAGTGGCGGCGTTTTGTGGCCGGTGGCCGGTGGCCCGTGTGCGGGAGCACTAAGAGCCCGAATAAAGCGTTAATTGCGGAGACAAACAGCCAGCCTAACGTCATTATACGAGTATTGTGTCGTATTGTAGACTGAGACTTGAGAGATGGGTAAGCCTGTTCATCTCCAATTGTTACGTAATCTTGGTAAATAACGTAACGAGGATAATCACACTTTGGTCTAGCTAGACAAAGCCTGATTAACCCTGTTGCGAAGATTAGCGGACTCTCGAACCTGCAGGGCCTGTGGTGATAACCCTGAGTCCATGAAACACTTCTTGTGTGAATGTGACTCACTGACTAGGAAGCGATGAGTCTGCTGGGGTCGGCCTATCCGGAACCAGAGGATTACAGGATCCTTTCCATGAGCTGCAAAGCTGACCTATTGACACATGCCTTCGATTTTGATTATTGTCTTACCTTACCTCGGATCGAACCTGGGACCTTCGTATCATAAGTCAACTGACGCTACCACTAGCTCTTTAAATAATATTATATAAATTGGTTCTGAAGGCTGGCATAATATATTTCTAGCTTATTAGCCCCTCACTTTAAAAACTATTCATGCAACTCAACATAAAAACTAACACGGAAGGTGAAATGGCGTATTAAATTAACATGATTCGTCGTTATATTAAAGGTACTTGGGAAAACACAAGGTGATGTAATTGCATGCAAATAAATACACTTACCTGAACCATAGAGTTAAACTGTAATAGAGAGACACCACGAACACATATTTGGCTCAGTTTTAAATGGGTGACAACGCTTACATGATTCGCGCACCGCAACGCACACAATGAATGTCATTCGCCATCATTGATCTCCTATAAACAACTAGATATACAAAGGTCTTACTAAAACAATTTAAAAATGTCTAAATAAGGGTCCATTGTTAACGTCCAAATAATGTACAATAAAGCAAATGAAGGTCCATTCATCCATTTGGACCTTATTTGCGCTCTGACATTTTTAGAAGGCAGACTGTTATCTAGTTGTTTATAGGAGACCAAGGTTCGCCATTCTAATTTATTGGATTTGACATATTTGGTGAATTAAATTTCTATCAAAAACTCTGATACCATTGGTTACTTGTATTTAAATATGATTTAATAGTATAAGGGTATTGTTTGTATATTTCACCACGTTCTTTGTAGTTTCTTGCTATTTATCTCTTCATGAAACTGCACCAAATCGTGTAGTTTCTTGACATTATAATGATGCCGATATTTTCCTGATGTTTGTGTAATGCTCCTGAACTCCTGGATACAGTCATAGTAATTCCTTTTACCTCAGAAACATACCATCTATATAATATATATTATGTTTATTGTTTTGTCTCGGAATATTTTATTTAATGTTTTGTGTTATGTATTATTTTATGGGTGTTTTATTTACCTGAAATAAAGAATTATTATATCGGGTTCTCAAGGAAATTTGAAAACCGAGAACATGGTCAAGCTTGGAGCGAATAAC
The DNA here is from genome assembly GCA_963506565.1 of Tachystola acroxantha. Classification (NCBI taxonomy): domain Eukaryota; kingdom Metazoa; phylum Arthropoda; class Insecta; order Lepidoptera; family Oecophoridae; genus Tachystola; species Tachystola acroxantha. The sequence continues at coordinate 2,856,846 of OY735879.1, read as the reverse complement.
ATATTTTTTTAAATAAAAAAGTGTTTGTTTACAAGCGGAAATGGGTATGAAACTAGTGTCACGCGTTCCACTTGAATTCTATATAGCATACACAAATGCAATAGATGGCTTTTCTGATTTACTTATTAGCTCACAGACTCGCCATGAAAACTTACAATTACATAAATGCCAAGAGCGCTGTTACACAATCAGTATGATAAGCAGTAGATAATAATCATAACACAGCTATCCACTCAATGTGTTACACTCGTCTCGTTACATAACACTGTCTTCAATTATACGAATTCGAATGGTAAATGGAGGATGTTAAATCGTGTAGCCCCTTTTTGAGCAGGAACTTAGCGTGAGATCGCTGTTGTAATCAAAATTGGATGAAATCTGGCAATTGTAAGACCGAACTCAAACTTAGTTCGCACTCAAAACTGTATGTAGATAGGCAACAATTGACGCGCAACACGTGACGCTCAACAAGATCGGCAAATTGCACATGGTTGCACATAACGCGTGACGTTGCCAGCTGGCTTGCATCATGACCAATATGGTACCAATACCAATGGTGCCTAAAGTTCCTCGTTGCCGTTCAACATGATGAGCAACGTGTTGTTCAACATGTCGCACGTCAAATGTTGCTTAGTGGATACGAGGCTTTACGACCTTCTTTCTTGTGTGGACACGAATCTAGAAACAAGTGAGTAAAAGGATGGAAATGCATGGTGTCATCATCATCATCGGTCTATTTATATTGCCCCACTGCTTGGCCACAGACCTTCCCTTACATCAAGGGAGCTGGGGGCTGAGCCGCGTAGATTTTTAATAGTCGTCAATGTCAGATTTCTAGCGAAAATCAGTACAAAAATTTCGATCGCGCAGGCTTTGACAGGACAAAAACGGCCAGCCGGCTAGCCCCCCTGGGCCCACTGCGGATTGGCGGATTTCACGTGCCTTAGATTTTTTTTTCTTTTACGGCATACAGGTTTCATCACGATGATTTCATTCAAAGTTTTGAGAGAACTCGGTAAATATCCGTAAGTTTTTCCGTCTAAAAAACCGAGGATAACTCATTGGTTGCCATTACATGGCTGCCCTGGCTGGGAATCGAACCTGGGACCTCCGTATCGCAAGTCCATTGTCCTAACCACTGCGCCACCGAGCTCTTCGTGCATGGTGTATATTATTGCAAATGCTAATGTTAAAATTAATGAGGAAGTTCCGTAATTGGGATTATCCGTATCATAACATCCCTGATTTGGAAGGAGACAAGAAAGCTCGTACAATATTTGTTACAACTTGCTACAATATGCTATCGCCGTCCAGTCGTGACTCTCGCGACCTCGGCACCCTGTATACGGTTACTGCATACGTCATTCGCCACACCCGCTGGCAGAGACAGCTGTGAACAAGTCGGCGCAACAATATTGCTCCTTAAACATAACAAAATACAAAGATGTTGGTTTGACTACACATGGGATATGGCAACAATCGGGAATAAAATTCCCTGTTGCCACCGGTTTTGTTTGTATGTCCCTAATAATATCATTTATATCCTAATCTTCTATATTAAGGGCCTTCCATGAGCCAACTAGCGTCTAGCCAATCTTGAAAAAATAATATCTTCCAATTTAATCAATTTTATTAAAAAAGATATTTACAAAATGTTTATTAGGATGAATATTATTTTTCAATATACAATACATGACATAATTGCGACAAGCTAAGTTGTAGTTCACAAATGTGCCAAAAACGGCCGTTTTTTCGCAATTATGCGAACTACAACTTACCGAAATCGAATCACGTTATAAATAAGCATTTAAAAAATAGTATTTATCGTAATAAACATTTCGTAAATATTTTTTTTAATAAAATTTATTATATTGGAAGTAATTAGTACATGTTCGATCTGGGCTTCGAACCCGGGCCTCCGTAACGGAAGCCCAGTGTCATAACCACAACTCAACTTGACCTATTGTATGCGAAATAATTTCTTAAACACTTGCGCTAATATGCGCTGTTTACATATTCGTATTGCGAAAATAAACGCGATGAACGCTAGCATCGCTCAACGCGCAACTCGCTGCAAAAAATATCCTATTTCCAATAACCAGTGATGTGCAAAACATTAAGTGAAACATGGTTGAAGAGGTGATGATGGAGATTTTCCTAGTATCCTACAACTTCAACCAACCCAAAAAACATAGTCCATGTATTATACATAATATTTCGTTAAGTACGGTCACAAGGTCACACACAACAACGATTCATATTGTTTTTTTTTTATTATTATTAATGGACTCGACAGTTCGTCATTTGCCAATGTCATGTTACAGAAAATTCAATATATAATAGTCTTCTATCTTCCTCCAGGGGAGTTGCAGTAGCGTCTTCACCCTGGGCAGCCGCGTCTTCTTGTCTTCATCCAGAGGAGACGCCGTAGCGTCATCACTCTGGACGAAGCAGCTCGACAGTCACGTTCACTCCCGAGCTTGTAGCGGGAACTCTTGATAAAAGCTTGAAACCCCAGATCTTGCTCAAATTATGCAACAAATTCACCATACTGTTACTCGCGAACATTTTCTGATTAATTTAACGTGATATTAATCTTAAAATAATCACTGTAGACAATAAAACAAAAAATATCAAATAATTTTGCAACCGTCGTTTCCCGCCATTTTCAAGAGAACCAGATTCATATTGTTGTTTGTTGCTGTGGCAAAACAGCTGATAAACATCGTTCCAAATTCAAAATTATTAAAAACGGATACAATCTTTTTTTTTTTTTACTTGGGGAAATGCTTTTCGCATCTCACCAATCGCGCCAATGAGGAGCATGTGGGACTCCCGCCATAATACGGTCCTATACCCACTAAAACCCCGAGGTGTTCAACGCATCGCGTTTGGAACGTGGAACGCAACGCTAAATACCACAACCTCGGCCGACCTCCCTACAATCCTAAGGTTGCTTTCACAGCTGTCCACCTGTGCAAGTAAAAGTTATGCAATTTGCTTTTTACGATTTTCTAGCTAGCGTTTCACTTGTGTCTCCGTTCCGGGTGGCTGTACGAGCGGGCCCATACGGGCTCCCGGACAGCTGTGAAACCAGCTTAAAATCTCTAGGTAGTCCAAAGACCTCTCACTATTTAAAACTCTTAATTTCCCTAATTAGTTGGTTGCCTGGAAGAGATCGCTTTTAGCGATAAGGCCGCCAAAATTGTACATTATGTTTGTATTATTCTGTAATATTTTTCCGTAATTGTTGTTTTATGTACAATAAAGTGTATTTGAATTGAATTGAAAGAGTAAAAAGAAGAAGCCAATGTGTGTGTAATTCTACCTAATTCAACTATTAATATCACAAACTAACAAAAAACATCTTTAAATTGGACTGTAACTACCGACAAAAAGGTAATTTGCAACGGAAACAGTTATTCAAATATACCGAACGGGTAATGAGTATGTTTTTTCCTTCACAGCTCTATTAAGCAGCTAAATAAAGGTTTTTGAGGCCCACTTTCACACTTGGCCCGCACCAGTGTATTCGTTTGCCTGTGACCCGGCTTCGTACCACTTGTTTAGACGTATCTAGACGAAACATGACTGATTGGACGATTTCAACTGGACTATTATTGATCAATACCAGGCCGCGAAGTTCAATCGTATTCGGTTAGTATTCGTGCATCCACGGAATAATTAATATTTATCCCGTGCGTGCATCTACAATATATATATATTTTTTTAGGAATGGCAACTGTGGTTCCTCGTGTGAGCCTTGAGGAACAATACTGCCGGCGACAAGTTCCTTATTCATGTGTAATGATGATTGTAAAAAGTTTGCCGAAATACTTCCATACTGTGAAATAGATAAGAGGGTTTAATGAAAGGTAAATCTCATCCATGTGTCAAACTCTGTTAGCTATAAACGTGACTTAACTGTTCTTTCAGGGTTTGGGCCGCGGTCCCTTTCTAACTTAACGTTTTTGACGAAGTGTGAAAGTGACAAAACACGACAGGTAGTGGTGTAAATAATGTTTTTTTATGAACCTGTAAATCGTCCCACTGCTGGGCAAAGGTATCCCCCCTTATCTTAATAAATAATGTTAACGTGCTAAAAATATATCTACCTATGCAACATAATTTACTTGCAATAAAGAATCTTATTCTGTGAAACTGGATTTATGACTAACAGCCTAAAAATTAAGTGTAGAGTAATAACTAATAAGTAATAACCTACACATGAAACTGAAACGTGACTGGTTATTGCTTGAACACTCCTCAGCAATTCACATATTGAACCCGTGTAACTTGTTCCCTTTGTATCGACAGCCGTCTAGCCGTTTGACTGTTATTGGCAAAGTTATGAGGGTTTCGGCCATGTTTTTATTATGTAAGAGTAAGAGCCACTTGCACGAAATGATAACTTTGCTGTTGTAAAATTCTTCCCAGAGGGAAAGGCAAAGCCAACTATACAGCCTGGTCTCGAGTGTTAGCGACTTGACCAGTGAAAACGATATGTCATTTTTCTTATTTAACTCTAGGTCGAGCGCTGACCCTCCTTGGCGAAAGTGCCTCTAATTCTAAACACATAAGTACATTAACTCGCCTTCTTTAACCTGCTGCTGCGATCCTGACACACTGATTTCATTTCGTCAACATAAATCTCTTCATGCACTCTCGTCGGTCGGTTTATAGTAGATCGCATTTGGCCCTTATTTTTTTGAAACCTCGCCAATTTGGTCAATGTACGAATATGCCCTCGGTCTAACATTCGCTCTATGAATGTTTTCACGAGTCTCTTGTTATCGTGAAGGAAAAAAATGAAGGCCAAAAATTATGTAATACTACGTCCAACAGGGCCTTCGTTCCTTCCTGTCTTTCATTCATAGAACCATCATCAATTATTAAGAGAAATACAACATACACATGGCCGTATGGGCTAGATTAGCTTTGCCTTTCCCTATATGGGATAAATTACCTATATCATCATCATTTAAACACATTGGCGCCATTTTCAACAGTCTTTTCAGAGTTATTTGAACTGTATTTTAATTGATACAGGTAAATCCAGTATTAGTTATTTACGGAACTACACATTGTTAATTAATACAAAACCGTAATAGGTAGTCTGAACCGGTAACCAATTCAATGGGATGGGAAGCGGAAAATATTATGGTAATATTGAACTTTGTACTCGCATTACCGATTTGGTCTGGTCTGATTCTTCCTCTATGCGTCATTTAATAGTAGCTACTGCATGTATTATAACGTAATGTTATTGTTAATACATATTTTATGTAAAATCCAACGTAGGAATTAAATAAATGATTTTAAAAGTAGTATCTAGCTTTATGGTTTACATACCAAGTAAATTCGCCCAACCAAATAAGTTATGAGCGAACAGACGATAAAAACGAACAGACTGGGTGCACCTTAAGTCAGTCCCGTGATCAAGCAAGACGAATCTAATTGTATCAATACTTCATATATTTATGTATTGCATTCCATAAGTACTTATAGTTATTTAAATTCAAACGATTTATAGCAGTCACAAAGACCATATGATGGCATGGAATCCGTCCACATAATACATCCGTAAACGTTATAATACAGACATTCACGTAAAAAGTCCACACACCAAACCCGCTGACAGCCTCTTATCTCTGCATATCATAATACCTCGTACATTCATTAAAATCCATCAAACCGTTTTGCCTTATACATTGTATGCAAATAAATAATACATACACTCGAAAAATCATTAGCCTCCATTTTTCCGTCGACAGGTAAAAAAAAATCACTCAATTTTAAATTGAGAAGTGTTCTATAAAAAAATACTTGCGCTACATTCAATTAAATATGTTTGCTCAGGTATAAATTGCGGAAGAGTGCGACGCGACGCCAAGACTAAGTGTTGACTCAGGTGCTCCAATATCGGTCTCGGCGGCGATTCTGCAAATACAACCGGACACCACGATTCCTGCAGTGTTTGCATTGCGAGGATAGTCGACGACGTGTAGTGCACTGTGTGTTCTGCATCACTGATTTGTATAGTTTTAATTGGATAGTTGATGATGATGTGTTCCTATGATGGAGCCACAGACAACTTACCCCGTAGACCTGTAACAGGTTGGCGCCCGTGTCTGCCTCGCGTCACATGTAACCTAGTGATGTTATCGACATGGACGCATCTCTTTAATACGGCACCCCTGTCGCCCGCTTCGTCTCTATGCGCTCATCGTTGACAGAATTTTTCGCTTGCTTTGTACGGATTTCATGTCTATTGGGTAAGTCTGTGGATGGAGCTAAGGGCCACCGATGTACTCTTCCACTTGTCCCTGTGACCCTGTCCTGCGCCGCCTCCGTCACCTCCTCCCAAGTGAGTCCCACTCTCTTCAGCTCGGCTGTCACCGACCTTCGCCAGCTGTGTACAGGACGACCTGACCTCCTCCTGCGGCCGGGCTTCCACTCAAAAGCGACCCTAGTCGTGTTTCCGTCTTGCCTTTCTTATGTCAAAATTATTAAAACTAATAATTTACGTTTTGATATTTTCTTGCATATGAGTTATGCGAAACGAGAATCTAAATTAACTGAACTGAGGTTCCGTGGCACGCTTTATTCCAACAGGGCTACCTAATAATATACTATGATTTTTATGGTTTGGTTTGGACGAAAAATTTTCACAATTAATTTTTTAAAACTATTAAATAATAAATAGATAAATTTTTTCAACAAATATCCATAATATTGGTAATAAATATCCATTATACCTAACTATGAAAATAAAATTTTAAAAAATCTTGAAAAATCACGAGGCTATCTTTCTGGTCATCATCAGACCCTGAATCCTTTACCCGGGACTGGCATAGGATACACTAATTGCAAAAAAAATATATTTTTATTATTATCAACTCATTTATAATACAACTACTGTCTACATTGCAAGCTGTGTTACGTAGCTGTATGTTGTGTCGACTGTACACGTGCCTCGCCGGAATTCGCTGACATGGAAGCGGTTAATGGAACATAACTGATTGCAAAGCTATGCAGTTATGATTGCGTCCTCGTGACATGAGCTCAAATGAAGTTGCACTTTAAACGATATTAATAATGGTGATCCTCCAAATATGAATTCACTACTATTACCACTACTTTCGTTCAATGTTTTAGGCCGATAATCGTAGACAGTTTTGAATATTAGTGGAGTTATTAAACTCGCACTTGAGAACGTATTTGCTGATTGCAGGCGAAGCGCGACTTGAGAAAGACATCACGTATACGCCCTCATTATTGGTTTATTAATAAATGACATACTTGAGATGGTGATCACATCTTGAGAGTGTATCAGCTAAATTCGCTCTTGAGGGTTTGAGCTCAGACTATTAATACGGGCCCTGGCATCTCTATTTGCCTTCCAATCTTAATCGTCACGTCACTACCACAGCTGACTGACTTGTACGGTGGAACACAGAGAAAGGTAACAGTACAGGAGAGTTTTTAAGGTTGAGATTTTCTTAAAAACTTGACCTATTGCAAGAATTCTTTCACTGTTCGATAGATAAAAGTTAAAACTATGTAACTGTAAAAGAATTATTAAATTCGGTCCAGTAGTTTTTGAGAAAATCTCAACCTTATTGAGGCCCCCTGTATACTTATCTGTCTTCGACTGTACACCAGCCGCCTTGACTTTGGTATGTAGACTTATTAGGCTTCTCAGTCCACAGATTATTAAACGCGTAGACTGTCAGTGGAGGTCAACGTCACACAGCAGACAGCACTAAACATCTACTATCTTAATTATCTCGTCACGCGTTATAGCGATTAGCTTGGGTAATCCCCCTTATTTGATAAACAGGAAAAATACTTAAATTCCTAATTCATGTGTATGAATGCGCATCTCGTTAAAATTGGCGAATGAAAGTGAATGAAGCTAATAAGGTGTGTCAAGATTAGGATGTCTGGTTTTCTGTTCCCTTGCCTATTCCGCATGACATAAAAATCAAACTTCTAAGTCTATTGATATCTAATCTATTTAAGTATTTTATTCTAGGTTGTATTGATAAGTATTGCTTATATTTTAGTACTTATAGTTGTTTAGATTTTGTACACCACGACGACTACCACTTACTACACTGCTCTTTCGCGGGTTTGCTGGTAGAAATCTCTTTTGAGATAAGCTCGCCCTTTGTACAGTCGACAGCAGATCAATGGTAACACTTTTTACTTTTGACAGTTCTTATTATTTGCGTCGTAAGACTTGAAATCGTACTGCAAGTGTCATTTATCTGCTGTCGACTGTAAAAATGTTTTTCTCTTGTATTTTTATTTATGTATTTGTGTGTTGTACAATAAAGTGTTAAAACAAACAAACTTCGATTTACAGAAAAATCGAATTAATAGAAATTAATATTTTCGAATACCGCGAAATGCCGAATGTAGTAAGTATGTATCAATCGCCATGTACAGTGCATTACATCAACATACGAACAGACGAGGAAACTATACCTACGGAATATTAATGGACCTCTTTACATTCATAATGTACTGTACAGTATGTCGAATTTTAACCAATGTTGTATTTTTTTTTAGAGATGGTTTGGGCCAATTGCGTTCATTATTTTATTTTTATTCTCATACTTTTGTTAAATCAATGGATCAGACCCATTTTTTTCATGGAATTGAAAAAAAGACATAGATATCTTTAATGGTGGACTTGGCAGACACTTTTCTTCGTCTCACCATGCCAATGTACATTCGATACAATGATCTTCGATCCCAATGGATAGTCTTCTGAGACGACCTTTACTACCTATCTTGGGAATGAGCAAAGAGAAAACTATACCAAACAAAATGACTTTAGTATACTTATATATAATAAATGTATTCTTCTTTTATAAATAAAAAACCGGCCAAGTGCGAGTCGGACTCGCGCACCGAGGCTTCCGTTCCGTGCAAACAACTTACTTAACCCCGTAACTTTGCTACAGCAGTTTTCGTTACGACGGAAAGATCAACTAGATTCAGAGACCAACTTAACTTTGCCATTATCAAAATATTATGTCCGTACATCGCCATTTTTGTAATAATGAGTTTTTGGTATTAACTTGATACGTCCACGCGTTTCAGAGATAAAGGTCTTGCTTGACAGACAGACGGACAGACAGACTGACAACAAAGTGATCCTATAAGGGTTCCTTTTTTTCCTTTTGAGGCACGGAACCCTAAAAATCACAAAATTAATGAAAGACTTTCAAATAAGAAAAAGTTCTCAATTCGTACTTAAATAAATATTAACAATGGACAATATATTTATGTAGAAATATGTTATTTCGCTGTATCCTATTAAAGCAGGCTGTACCTACATGAGCGTAGCGTATGATCAATAAGCGGCAAGGCTATATACGCGGACCTTGCTGAAGTCATGCAAATTCCTTGGATAACATTAACTTAAGTTACCGCACTCGTATAGGCACAGTCCGGGCGTTCACCGTAAATTCACATCTCACCGAGCACGGATAACAGCAGATTAATGGAAACACTTGCACTGCGATTTCAACTGTTACGATGCAGATAATGTATGAAATTAAATATGAGCTTTTGTTGCGATATAATTTATTTGACAATCAAAAAGGTAAAAATAACAATTAACATGATGGATGTCAGAACCATAGAGGTTTAATCTTGTACAGATAATAAGAACGGCCCAAAGTGTTACACTTGATGTGCAATGTGTTTACGGTCGAAGACATTGAAAGGTGTACAGTAGCGTTTTTAGGTTGAGATTTTCTCAGAAACTACTTGACCTATTGCAATAATTCTTTCACTGTTAGATAGATAAAAGTTAAGACTATGTACTGTAAAAGAATTATTAAAATCGGTCTAGTAGTTCTTGAGAAAATCTCAACCTTATTGAGGCCCCCTGTATACTTATCTCTGTCTTCGTGTGTACGAGCAAGCCATTTTAGGATTTAAAAAAAATTACAATAAGTGGCGGCATCAGGGACATGGGCCACTTTCATTTGATGGGAAGTCCATGTAGGTAAGTCCCAGCCCAGAGAAGTTTAAGTTGCCGCCCTGAGGACGCAGTATTATTTAGTATTCTATGACTGAGGTGTGACAAAGACATGAATGAAGGAGTTTAATTGCATGGTCATAGGTTTATTTATCCTCCGATTGGTTTATTCAACTTTTCCATTACTGTATTCTGTAACTGTAACAAAGGCCGTGTTGTGCGTCTTCGGAAAATTGTATTTAAAATGGTGATGGTACTCGATAATACATGAATTGGCTGTGAGCGCCTGTGCTATTGTGTGTTACTTTGAAGTGGAGCCGAATGTGGGTTCATTAGAGAAGTAGAAACACTTACATAATTAGTTTGTAAATAAAAGTGATTGTGGCTTGGTCTAGCTAGATAAATCTAAAGACTTAATTAGCTGATGTGGACGTTTAAATACCCAGTGATAATACACACATTCTGTTCCGAGAACAATTCGATGTTATTGTATTGTTTTGAAGGAAATTGTAGGTGAATTTAATTAATTCTACATCAATAATGTTGTATAAACAAATCGTAGTGTTATCCGTAATAGAAAAAGGGCTTAAGGCCGATAGTCAATGTTGTATACTTGTAATAATTTACGCAGCAGGAATGAATAGAAATGTTCTATGGTCTAAGATTATGTAAGATCTAGGATACCTAGATAACTGATTATGTATGGATTAGTCACTTTCTATTCTACGATTATTAATTGCAACTTTCGCTTGATTATGTTTTAAGGATTTAAATAAATACATAGTCATTTATTACAGGCAATTGTCACATAACACAAACTATCATACAACGATCGGTAAAAGACAATATGGTGAAATTATTGGATGATTCATGCAAGGTGCAAGAATGTTCGAGCTATTATCAAGAGTCCCGCTACGAGCTCGGGAGTGAACGTGACTGTCGAGCTGCTTCGTCCAGAGTGACGTAATACGGCGACTCCTCTGGATGAAGACAAGAATACGCGGATATCCAGGGCGGCTCCTCTGGAGAAAGAGAAGACTTTGATATTTTAAATATTCTGTAACATGACATTGGCAAATCACGAACTGTCGAGTCCATTAATAAATTAGGATGGATGGCAGCGAGTATGAAGACATCCCAGCGCTAGGCTGCTGAGACGTAGGTGCTCTTCGTGGACAAAAATGTAAAATAAATTCGAATCCACGAAAAGCACCGATCAAAAATATTGAACGGTGCTCTTCGAGGACTAGCATCGGTGCTATTCAAATCGGTGCGATTCAGATCGGTGCTCTAAGCGGATTACGTCGTTAAAAACACACTCACGACATACTCGCTACCATTGTATTGCAAACTCTAGTCGGACATTATTCTAAACAATATTTCATGTTGCAAGTAAAAAATAACGTAGGCGTCCCCTTGTGTCGGCTTTGCTTCGTCTGCTTGTGCCCACGTCCGACGTAATCTCATTAAGACTACTTTGTATGAGCCGGGATGTTAGCTATGAACAACAGTAAGATACAACAAAGAAACTCACACAATATGAGAACATGTCAAGCTTGTACCGTAATAATAACTGTCGATTGTACGCGGAAAAGATTATGCAAGATATACCGCATCCCAAATCAAGTGTCTTATTTTGTAAACAAAAACTACTATAGTATGACCGTCTAAATCAGTCTTCGCCTGCGCGGTACAGGGATACGGGGGAACAGAAATGCGCCTGCCGCCCGCACCTCTCTCGGTCCCCGTTGTCGCCTTCCCCCGCATCCCTGTTCCGCTCAGACGAAGACTGATTTAGACGGTCATACATAACATTTTAAGCTTTTCTGTGATTACTGCATGGTTATTTTCACATTATTTGAACGGATAACTTTATTTTCACACTAATGAACAGGTTCAATCGCACCAAAGTCTCAGTTCGACTGGACTCAGCAAATACGATCTCAAGTGTGAACTTGAGAGTGCTAAGTTTGGTTCATTACCTAATATAACGTTACTCGCGTGATACCCGATTCTTAAGCTTAAGTTCCGTTTATTAATAGAAAACACCATCTCAGAGTTGAGAGCGATTAATACGGGCCTAAAACCCCACTATTCACAAGTATTTACGTAGTCGTTAGAAAGCGAATTTACTGCAAATAACCCACGGTAATGAATGACACTACATATTTATTTGTAACTAGCTGTACCCCGCAACTTCGTTTGAGTAGAGAAGGATGGAGGAGATCAGGAGGCAGATCTTCCTCTCTGGATCCTTGTTTCCACATCACATACCGCCATGGGTTATAGCCTATGAGCTGTCCGGATATTTCAGCTATCTCCTAGTGAAACTTCCATCAAAATCCCTTCAGTAGTTATGGTGTGATACTTGCACAAGGTCACAGACAAACAGACAAAAATTCTAAAAATTAGTGTTTTGGCATCAGTCTAAATCATCCTAAAACACATTACAATTATTCTTTTCAAAAAATATCCTATGTACAGACACAACTTTTTTACAGTCTTATTATATGTATAGATTATTTGTTCCGAACGCTAAACGCTTCCGAGTTCCGGTCGCTAAAACTCTCCTAAAATAAACCCTTTGTAACCCAATTTCTCATCGATTAGTTATATTGCGATGTATCAATTAGTTTAGGAGCTAAATATAGCTGTGCAGTTTATCTAGCTCATCCATTTGTTTCGTCCGACCTCCGTGGCCCCGTTTGTATCGTGTCTAGCAGAACAATCCAACTGATATTTATTCGATCAAAGAGTTTATGGACATGAAATTTTAGGGTTATTGCCCTTGGAACACCCAGGTGAACCACGGGGAATTTTTCTTCCCATGGTCCATCACTTTTTAATATTTATCACCAAATTATCCTTTGACATTGTATTTTATTGTTTAAATAAATAAATGAAAAGTATACAACTATACAATACTCAAAACTTAATCGAATAAGCCCCCTCTGATCGTTCCCGATGCAAAGGTGCCCATAATACCAGCGGCGTTACCGCGCTGTATGGCTATGGACAGCCTTTGCATCAGGAACGATTCAGAGCGAGGCCCGAGACCGAGGCATTGTTATCTATTTCTTTTTGGACATAAAATCATACCTAGCAATATTCATCAGTTATTCATTTATCAGTGACCCGAATCGATCACTGATAAATATGGATTTGTTTGTGACCACGGGAAATGACAATGCCAGATTATGCCCCACCATCAACCGCAAGTTGTACAAGATAACGAATAAAAAATGTAAAAATATCTCCGTTTTTTATTAAAATCATTGGTTTAAAATAAAGTTTTGTACAAGTTGCGATTCGGAAAAAACAGCTTAGTTAAGAATTCAGAAAATAGTAAGAAATCGGAGCGGATTCATTGTTTTTGTTATTCTTCTATAGGAGTTGCGAGAGTAGTAGAAAATGATACTGATACATAAGTCCCCAACAAAATGATAGGTACAGCTTAAATGGTCACGTAGTTTTGTAGGTGGGGCAAAGCTCCATTGAAATGTAGCAATGTCTTTTTAATATTTATCACCAAATTAATATCCCTTGACATTGTTATTGTAGTTATATATTTTTGGGCATAAAATCATACCTAGCAATCATCATCATCATCAGTCTATTTATATTGCCCCACTGCTCGGGCACAGACCTTCCCTTGCATTGAGGGAGCTGGGGCCATGATCCACCACGCGGGCCCAGTGCGGACTGGCGGATTTCACAGCTGCCCTCCCCTGCCCCTACCTGGGTACGCCCATGTGTATGTATGTATGTATGTATGTATGTATGTATGTATGTATGAATGTCCATTCCTTCCTGCCATCCTATAGTCTAAACGGCTAGACGGATTTTGGTGTATGTTAGGTTCGTCTTGATTACGGGAGTGTCATATGGTATAAAAAATTAATCAAAAGGGGATAGCTTTTTTTGCAGTCGTTTTTTTTGTAATAATTTCTGTTTGTTTAATAGCTTAATATGGATAACACAATAATTAATCGCGAGATTCGGCCACGTCACGACTTAGTCGAGTGCCCTTGTTCTGGTTTCGTCTAGATTCGCCTTTGACATGTTTATTGACGCTTCTGCCTTGACCTTTTGTTTGTACACCTAATAATAAAGTATTGAAATGAAATTTATGTATAAAGTGTGAAGGTGTCGTTTGTTTTAATATACCAAAGTTTATTACGATAAATACTATTTTTCAATATACAATACATGGCATAATTGCGACAAGCTAAGTTGTAGTTCACAAATGTCCCAAAAACGGCCGTTTTTCGCAATTATGCGAACTACAACTTACCGACATTGAATCACGTTATAAATAAGCATTTAAAAAATAGTATTTATCGTAATAAACATTTCGTAAATAGCTTTTTTAATAAAATTGATTATATTGGAAGATATTATTTTTTTAAGAGCGGCGCTAGTTGGCTCTATGAAGGCCCTTAATGTTCTTTTTTAGACCAGCTAATAATCGTCTGCAATTATGTTAGAGGTCATTTAGTAGGTAGATGTGTCTATATTTAGACATGACCTTAAAATTGGAGTTACAAGTATCTTACGTGAAACTTGTGACAATTTATGGACAGTAGATAAAGAACCTATTATAATTATTAATATTGGGACGTTAAAATTTTTTCAAAATTATTTTATTTTTCAATATAAGTAAAATTGTTAATCAAATAAAGAATTATTATGTAATGTTTACTTAATTTTAGCGACACAAAGGCTTAAAGCGATCTCTTCCAGATAACCCCAGACTATAGGAAATTGATAAACACCCGGTTTTGTGGTACAAAAATTAGTATTTTGGGAGGAATATTAGGTATGTATTTACGTCATTTTATATGTAAATAATGCAAGTAAGTATGACTGTCCTACGCCTTGGGGCAACTCGTAATGTTGGACAAAATTTGAAATAAATAAATAAATAATTATTGATTTTTAAAGTTTAAAGAATTAAAAACAATGATAAACTTTATAACTTAAAATTCCGTTATATATAATTCCATATTATATATGTAACCAATAACCCAGATCTGCCTCATTATCATGAGAATTAAATTACGTGTTATCTTCAGATTAACATTGTTACGTCTAGTAAAAGTTATTTATCACATACTTTATTATTATTAAAAAAAAGAACGTAACTTGCATAAACTTGAGTGGAAACTAGGGCCGATAGTCGTTTAAGCACGAGCTCAAATGTGACGTGAGGTCGGACTTACAACAGTCTCTTATGAAATCTGACAGTTATAGGGCCGAACTAATACAGCTGGCACTCAAACAAAACTGTCTATGGCTCCTTAGTGTGATTCTATAGTGGCCGCCAAGTCTAAATCTAAAACTAAACTGTCTCTCTATAATATCTGTCTCGCTACTAATAGCCATAAATGTAAATACTTAATCAAAGTATGCATATTTTAATTTAAACAAATTTATACAATATATGTTATTTTGAACCAAACATACTTAGGCATATATACTTAAGTAATGAACTTTAAAAATTTCCAAATGACTACTAGTCGGAGAAATGTGATTTGTTTACATGTGTGGTATTTTGCTGACAGTGTCGTAAAAATATTGTTTTGTAAGCTTATGTTTAATAAAGACTTTTGAAACTGAACTGAAAACTGTCCCTCGTATATTACCTACATCGCGTAAGAGTGAGCGAGAGGTCTCGCTTAGCGACTATTAAAAACGTGCGCAGTCTGCAATCGCTGAATAAAACTCTGTCTAATCTACATAAGACAAGATCGTTAGCTTAAGTTACGAGATCCCATTGAGATACGCATTAGTCGAAATCTCCATTCAATTAAAACATGGCGTCATTTGACGAAGAACGTAACACTTGGCGTAACATTACATAATTTTTACTATACAGATCGAAATAAATGCTTATTAAGAAAGAAGAAATTCGAGGATAACTCATTGGTACATGGCTGCCCTGGCTGGGAATCGAACCTAGGACCTCCGTATCGCAAGTCCATTGACCCAACCACTAAGCCACCGAGCTCTGTACATTTACCGAATGCTCTCAAAACGGTGAAGGAAAAACATCGTGATGAAACCTGCATGCCGTAGAAGAAAAAAAATCTAAGGCATGTTAAATCCGCCAATCCGCAGTGGGCCCACGTGGTGGATCATGGCCCTAGCTCCCTCGATGTAAGGGAAGGTCTGTGCCCGAACAGTGGGGCAATGTAAATAGACTAATGATGATGATGAAGAAAGAAGATATATAAAAATAGCATAAAACTACCTAGAGAGAATCGATAAATTAGTGGAATTGCCTAGTAACTTAGAACACCAGTTCAATTTGACAGCAGCTTTTGAATTTGACTTCATTTAGATGGGATGTCCAGTCCCAGGCGTGATATCTAGAATCAGCTAGCTATATAATACAGAGATACTCTCACTATTGCTTTTTCCTTTATGTGGAAAACTAGCATCTTCTCGGGGGTGTCTATCCACCTTGTCTTACTCTATAGGTCTTCTTCGTCTTATGCTCCCACTTCACTTGGCTATTCGTATTCGCTATTGGATGTTTGTCATATTTGTCAAATATGATATGTTTGTCAACATACTGTGTGTCGAATAGGCAAATAAGACGAATATTTTTGTCTCATATACCAACCACACATGGTAAGTATATCAAATACGCAAATACGAATAGCCAAGTGAAGTGGGAGCAATTTAATTATATAGTGTCGTCTTCGTACGAAGGTTGGCGATGATCATTATGGCAATCTGCACTCTCGACAACGGAATAGAGAGGTACCTATTCTTACCATACCATTGGCTTGTTCCTGAGCTATAATATTCTTCTTCTACCCGACCTTCTTCTGCCCTGGAATACTCTATAGGTAATTCGGTAAATAACTTGTGTATCGTTCACCTATTGTGAACAAGGCGCATCTACGATGTAATTGTATACGAATATAGTTCTTTGTTTTGACAGTTTCGTGTCAACAGGTTGTCGTTTGTAGGATTATGATGTCAGACGGCTGCTTAATAATGGAGGTGACGAGATTGCACAGCACTCGGGCGGAGCAGATCATCGCTCAAGTTATCTAGACAAACTCGCATCAAACATTCAGCTTAGAGCGGGGAGCTCCGCAACAGATGAGACGCGGCGCGGGCTTATAATATTTAGGATGCCAGTTTTATTTAGGATTATTCTACCCTGTGGTACAGTGGAACACAGAAAGGTGTATAAGTCTTTAAGGTTGAGATTTTCTAAAAAACTACTTGACCTATTGCAAAAAGTCTTTCACTGTTTGATAGATAAAAGTTAAAACTATGTAACTGTAAAAGAAATATTAAATTCGGTCCAGTAGTTTTTGAGAAAATCTCAACCTTATCGAGGCCCCCTGTATATTTATGTCTGTCTTCGCCTGTACGTTAACGCTGTGGTTAAGGCCGATATTAGTGCACAGTTTTGAATAGCTTAGGCCGCTAGTCATAGACAAGTTATGAGTATGAATGGAGTTTGAGTTCTGTCTTAGCGGCACCAAGGTCTGATCTATCGGTCTATTCCACTATGAACACCTGGGTCATCACAGACCACTTACCCCATAAACCCGTGTCTGCCCGCACATGAGCGTAAAATTGCTTCGCGACACGTGTAACCTAGAGATATTATCGACATAGACGCATCTCTTTAATACGACACCCCTGTCCCCCGCTTCGTCTCTATGCGCTCATCGTTGACATAATTTTTCACTTGCAAAAGACATTGCCACTTTTCAATGAAGCTTTGCCCCACCTACAAAACTACGTGACCATTTAAGCTGTTCCTATCATTTTGTTGGGGAATTATTACAGGTTTCATATCATAATCAGTATCATTTTCCACTACTA
Organism: Tachystola acroxantha; assembly: GCA_963506565.1. Taxonomy (NCBI): domain Eukaryota; kingdom Metazoa; phylum Arthropoda; class Insecta; order Lepidoptera; family Oecophoridae; genus Tachystola; species Tachystola acroxantha. The sequence continues at coordinate 2,838,992 of OY735879.1, read as the reverse complement.
TCGCAACTCCTATAGAAGAATAACAAAAACAATGAATAAATCGCTTCGATTTCTTACTATTTTCTGAATTCTTAATTAAGCTGTTTTTTTCGAATCGCAACTTGTACAAAACTTTATTTTAAACCAATAATTTTAATAAAAAACGGAGATATTTTTACATTTATTCGTTATCTTGTGCAACTTGCGGTTGATGGTGGGGCAGAATCTGGCATTGTCATTTGTACCGATTTCATGTCTATTGGGTAAATGGTCTGTGGTGATTATAGACGACTGCTTAGATCATATCATTCATTATCATCTTTTGAACATGCATCATTCATTATCATTTCTCGAACTATTTCCTCTGTATTTTCCTCCTTCCAAAATCCGTTAACGGACCACGCTTACGTAATGTAACAAAACAATATAGGTAACGGTTTTGGCGAGCGCACAAAATTGTCCAAACTTTTTGCTTTATCCATTGATCTCCTATAAACAACTAGATACACAAAGGTCTTACTAAAACAATTTAAAAAAACGTCCAAATAAGGGTCCATTGTTAACGGCACCGTTTCCTTGCAAAGTGGTGTAAATGTATATTCAAAAAATATATTGACGTACAAAAATGTACTCAACGTGCTTACTTGCAATAAAGAAATTTGACTTTGACTTTTGACGTCCAAATAATGTCCAATAAAACAAATGAGGGTCCATTCATCCGTTTGGACCTTCTTTGCGCTCGGACATTTTTAGAAGGCCGACTGTGTATCTAGTTGTTTATAGGAGATCAATGGCTTTATCCTATTTTCGGCGCCAAGTGGCGTCGCTTTCGGTGTGAACCGACATGATCGGTGTTAGTGAACTGTGGGAAGTGATGTGAAACGTTACACCTACACTTTGTTGACATTGCTATCGACCCAACAGGACGTTACAGGGTTTAGAAGATGGACAGTTGTTATTAGGGTTGTTACATAGTTGGTTTTTAGGGTTCCGTACTCAAATCTTTAAATAAGAGAGATATGGCGTAGCCCGGTTGCAGCGACATGCACCTTCTTCGGTCTTATCAACCTTTTTCACAGACTGAGCGACAGTCTTATTTAGTTTTGATATTTTCTTGCATATGCGCTATGCGAAACTAAATGATAAATGGAGAAAAAATTTAATTACGACCGGGATTCGAACCCGGTCCCTCGCCATTCCGTGGCACGCTCTATTCCAACAGAGCATGATTTCGTACCCAGATCGTGAATATTGTCTCCATGTTCTCGTCTGAGGGACGGTAGCGACAACTATCCAGTAATTGTGCAATTACTCAAATTCATGTCTAACATTGCAGTTAGACGTCATGTTTTTAATTAATGTCGCGTTCCTTTTTCATATGTTTTGATATTTTCTTGCGCTTGATATATGCGCTATGCGAAACGAAAATCTAATTGATAAATGGAGAAAAATTTTCATCACGACCGGGATTCGAACCCGGGACCTCGCCATTCCGTGGCACGCTCTATTCAAACAGAGCCACATCACCTCAGAGAACACGATCTATTCCACAGAGTCTTATTTAGTGATCTGAGGTTCCGTACCTGGATCGGAAAAAACATAAACATAAACATAAACATAATTTATTCAAAAAACATAACCTTATTTTAAGTTCCTATGACTCCACACTAGGATTCCCTGTGTTGTGGAGTCATGCTCTTTCAATTATACAATGCAAGTTGTTTGGTTGGTACGTGCTTAAAGTATAATAATATATAATAAACAATGAAAATAAAGATATGATAATATTATTGTTATATTACATTTTAGATTAATTTGTATGTGCTTGTAGCCAGATTGCGTAGTGTTTAATTTAGTTTAGTTTACGTATAGATATACTACCATACATGCATACACATATACATACGCCCCTACATATACATAGATACATATATACACCCATACATACATACATAATACCTACCTACATACATACATACATAAAATCACACATATATATATACATGTTTAATATATTTAACACACAGTTTGTACAATCAGTATGATTTTAATGTTTTTCTTTTTTAGTTTAGTTTATTCTTTTATTTTTAAAATATCTTCAGTGCCTTTATAGTCCAGTGAAGCTAGCCATGTCATTAGTTTCTTTCTACAAAACGATCTCGTCAAACTCATCACATCATGCAGTTGGTTGATTTTAGTATATAAATAGGGACCTAGGAAATAAGAGAATCTTCGACTAAAACCTGTACGTACTTTAGGAGAAGACCACATTAGACGACGAGCATTAGGATTAGTTACAGTCAAAATTGAAGTTCTATGAAATTTAAGGATAGTGGAGATGATGAAAAGCTGTCTAACGCGTGGAAATTTAGCCTCTTGATAAAGTGAGTCAGTCGGATAACGATAGGGTTTCCCGAGAGCTACTTTCAAAACGGCTCGTTGAGCGCGTTCAATTTTTATGAGCACTGTTTTATTAGCAGCTCCCCATGCAACCACACCATATTTTAAGATAGATTGGCAAAGGGCAGTGTATACTAATTTTATCGTTTCAGAATCAGCCACCTGACCCAGTCTCTTGAAGATAAACATCAATTTCCGAACACGGCCACTTAACACCTCTAAACGGTCACTATGCTGATCGTCGAGGTTTATAATGTAAACAGATCTACTTCGCTCGCTGGCTCAGTGATCCCAAATGCATCTTGACCTCGTATACGGCAAGAGTTCGGTGGCTCTGGGGTTAGGAAGGTACATGTTCGAACCCCCTCTAACAAAACGATGAAGGAAAATATTGTGAGAGAACCGGCATTCCTGAGAACAATAAACAAATTCAAAGGAATATAGAATCCACCAATCCCCTCATTGCTTGCACCTCTATGTAAGGAAATGTATGTGCCCTAATAGTGGAGATATATTATTTGAAAATCTTCAAATAATATATCAAAGTAAGGAAAAACACATTTGGTTTAATAAATCTTCCAAAACTTAATAAAAACTGGTATGTTTTCGTAACCACACACGTAACGTTCCAGAGATCGGTTGACAACTAAAGATGGGCGCGGATGTCATTCCTCTGATTGGTAAATGCCTGTGCGCACTCTTGTACGCCGCGCACTCCTACACACCCCTACCCTAAAAACCGGTTGATGATAAGCACGTTTTGTGTGATCATGAAATGCCGACTTTCTTGACATTATCCTTCCAGCGTCAGCTAGGAGGCGATTAGTGACGGTCGAAGCCAGAAACCCTTTGAACGATTGCTTCACTCGCCGCAACTCAAGCCAAGAGTTTCCAAGAATAACACGAAACGGCGCTGCGGAAAGCTAGTTTTACTTTACATAAAATATCAAAGAAAACTCGAACAAAAGCGAGGGAAGTTGTTTTTGTTTTCTAAGAAAATAACACACATTTAGTTAGCATACGCGTACCGCACAGAGGAAAACATCTGGTGTGGTAACGAAGCGCTAAATAGGCCACCGGCGCCGCCCTATGCCAGCTGATAATATCGACACGTACGAATTTATGAGCTATCGGTCCTGCAAATTGGAGTCCAATTATCATATTTTGGAAGAAATGCGAATTGACGAAGTGCGAATTGGGCTAGAAGTGGCCAGCTTCAATACAGTCATCGAAATCTAGATGTACCCTAGGTACGGACAACAGCAGATCAATGGTAACACTTGCAGTACGAATTCAACTCTTATGACACAGATAATAAGAACGGTCCAAAGTCTAAAGTGTTACAACTTGATCTACTGTTAGCTGTACAATTAGCCATGGGGAGTAATGTTTTATGTTATCTTATCAGTATCAGACATGCCAGAGTTCAGTGTAATACACCAATGAGGCCATCGTGGGACTTTTAGTTAGCAGGCATGATGCATTTCGCAATGCTTTTCGAGATGCAAAATGCATTTCGCCACGTAGAAAGGTTGGCCGATTACTTGGTTAGTCATCCTCTCTCTCTTACCTTATCCTGATATCATCCTTATGCCATTGTAGCAGCATTTCTACCCATTTGGGATCTTTGTGCGTTCCCCTTTCCTTTATACTCCTTCATCCTCCCAAAAGATACAACTCATAGGTCTGCTATTCAGCTCTTGGGATTAATACGACTGTAGTCTTCTGTTTCCGGATCGTAGGTAAGTACTTTACGAAAGTACGACACAGCCTTTCGGATGACTATGCGCTCGAGGCCGCCTTGGTCTTTATGTAGGATAATTTTTTTCGAATTCCCCTAGACTTTAAAAAAAAATCGAATATTCGGAGGAATTTCCTCTCAAACTCATACGGTGGCAATTTATAGGTCTGAATCTGTCGTGACCGCCATATCAAGCATAAACCTAAGTGCACTGTCTCTTTCACTCATATGATACATCTGGTGACAAGGAGCGGAACTTGTCGTTTAGCGTGCCACACGCTGGAACCGTCAGTATCTATTGAAATACATACAAAAACATCCCACGGTTAAGTGAATGTCGCGGTAAATGTAAACACTTACCTATTCCAGTCCGTTCATCGGGGTTTGACATTCTTTATGTATTCTGGAAAAAACCCGTCGATGCGGTGTTTTATGAATATTTGAGTCCCGCCATCCGCGGGGATTTCCACTGCCTGCGCCGGCGCATAATTCTTGCCGGACACAGTGAATCCTAAAGTCATCGTGATTCGTCAAGCTATGCTTTGGTCGACCGCTGCGCTGATGTTATTGGTACTATTATTAAGTAGCACTTTGGAATGGACTGAGGTAGCCTATACTCTGAGTCACACATAGTGTTCTTATAAGAGCTCGGTGGCTCAGTGGTTGGGTCAATGGACTTGCGATACGGAGGTCCCAGGTTCGATTCCCAGCCAGAGAGTTATCCTCGGTTTGTTCGACGGAAAAACTTACGTACATTTACCGAGTGTTCTCGAAACGGTGAAGGAAAACATCGTGATGAAACCTGCATGCCGTAGAAGAAAAAAATCTAAGGCGTGTGAAATCCGTCAATACGCACTGGGCCCGCGTGGGGGATCATGGCCCCAGCTCCCTCGATGTAACGGAAGGTATGTGCAGAGAAGATGGATCATATTATGCTGCATGCAATCCTCACACACTATATTAACTTCTTCTACACACTTGCACTTTATGCATGGTCATCGGTTTGCAGTAGACCTATTTGCAGTGCTTGGTCTTTTTGGAAACAAATTTGGTGGATGACACCACTAAAAAATCACAGGCCACTTACCCCATAGACCTGTAACAGGAGGGCGCAAAATTGCTTCGCGACACGTGTAACCTAGAGATATTATCGACGTGGACGCATCTCTTTAATACGGCACCCCTGTCCCCCGCTTTGTCTCTATGCGCTCATCGTTAACAGAACTTTTCGCTTGCTTTGTACCGATTTCATGTCTATTGGTTAAGTGGCCTGTGTAAAAAATAGACGAATGAGGTATCGTCAGATTAGACTTGATCAGGAGACTGACATGGGATACTTACACTTTTTTTTTCTTCAGTAATTACTTAAAGAAGACAACAGCTGGTAGAGTCGACAGTCCATCAAGTTCCTTTCCTTTCAATATCAGCCGGTATCAGTCCACTTCATGACGTAGGCCTCTCTTTTGATGTGCTATCGTCTGTACAGTAGATGCAAGTTCATAGCTCAGAGCTCAAGGAGTATTCCAATGTCTGAAGATACTCTTGACCTCCCATTGAGAAACTTAAGTCGAAATGCCACGGTTTAAAATTTAAGGTCGTCTTTATACCGGCGTTTTTCAAGGTGGGCGTAGTGCTTATATTATGTTCTTTGGGTGGGCGTAAGAAAATTTATTTCTAAACAGTGTGAAAGACAGCTGTAACAGCTGGAACAGATACAATTTACAAAACTGGGCCCATCACGCTTCCCTGGGGTACACACGACGGTATAGGGCAGATTTTTGTATCAAAATTGCCACATTTTTAACGAAGAAGTTTCGTTCGCTCAGCTGATGATGAAGATTGAAACAATTTACACTAAAATTGCGACCATCCTAACTTCAGTCTCTAATTCTTTAATGTACCCAAAATAATTGTAAATTACACGAAGTATAGCTTTCCTACAACACCAGCATACCGGTGTTAGAGTTAGTGCATCACAGTTATTTGTATGACTAACACGAGTATTGACTCGTTTATATTTATAGCACACCTCCATGGCTTCAAGTTGGCAATTCTCGATGTTTAGCATGGTGTCACGTTTTCCTGCTCTCGGAAATCACCTTGCGCTGTGTTTGCGTTCGATTCCCGTGTTCGGGCACGTACGCTGAGTAACGCGTGCCGCTAGTAATAGATGTTTACCGTGCTTGCCTGTTTGGGCTTGCCTTACCATCGCTTATGTAAGTTTACTCCGCAGTTTGTTCTCAGCTTTATGTGTTTTGGATACGATGTTTTAGGTGCTTTATTAACCAGTGAATAGTAGGTATACAGGTAGAACTGAACACATACATTTTTTACCTTTTAATTCTTATCTTAGCCATTATACTAAATCTATTCTTAGTACCTATGTAATTGAAGCTTTCTCAAATGTTATTGTAATTCAACGTTATTTGTTATTATTGTGAGGCGTGTGGTGTATGTTATTTTATGAAAGTTTATTTACTTACTTGCTTTTATTTACTTGGTTTCATAATGACACTAGTACAGGTTGTTGTCCCACCGCCAGCGAGTGACTATCGGCTATATATTTTATAGTTGATCGCTGAGCGAGTATCGCTGCGTCTCTTTTGTTTACACGGAATGTATTATCTATTGTACGTTTATTGAGCGAGAAAATAGCCGATAGTTGCTCGCTTACTCGCTGGCGGGCGGTGGAACAACTGCCTTAGACCATTCGTACTTATTGAGTTCGATTAGAATTAAATGATTAGTAATTACTTCACGCCTTTATTCAATTACTTGATCAGATATTGTTTCTATTGTTTCAGTATTGGATCAAGGCGAAGGCAGATCGTCGAAGCAGAGCGCAGTCGACTCACACAACAAACAAACTACTGTAGAATTAATTGCCGAAGACGAGGAGGTGAGACACATCTTATTATATGTCCTGAGTAAATGCGACAAGATGGTTGGCAGGGTCTGGATGCATGCGCCTTGAGGCCTACGTCCAGCAGCGGACTGATACGGGCTGATGATGCAGTGCCACTTATTCTTAGCCTAGGTCAAGATTCCGATTCCTGCAGGTCAATTACTTGACGGACCCATGGTACAGTCGAAGACAGAGATAAGTATACAGGGGGCCTCAATAAGGTTGAGATTGTCAAAAACTACTGGACCGAATTTAATCATTCTTTTACAGTTACATAGTTTTAACTTTTATCTATCAAACAATGAAAGAGTTTTTGCAATAGGTCAATTAGTTTTTGAGAAAATCTCAACATTAAAAACTCTCTTTCTCTGTGTTCCACCGTACCACCAGTGGCTGGACCCCTGGCCATCTCGATCAGTACAATTTTAACCCCCAACGCAAAATAGCGGTAAAGTTTAAGTTGTGTATTTGTGTAGCAGCGCCCAAAAGGATGAATGTATTTTGATTTAGTTTTTTGTCAGAAAGATTTGATCGAGAGTTTTCTTAGCTATGATTCTAGAAGATCTGTTCACCCGTTTGAAGATCTCTCTTTGAGCTGTATTCTAGTTGATGAACGGGTGTGAGTAACTTTCTTAAGTCTGATCGAACTGTTTGGTGTCCTATTACTTCAAGGATATTGCAATAACAAGCTAATCTTAGCTGGTGCTGCAGCATCATATAGAATCAGTAGGATATCCAACTCATCATCAACTTACAGCAGAGGTATGGTGTTTGGTCCAATGGAATAGTCTCAACTCAATAAAAGCGTCTTTTTTAAATGACAGTGCCAGATTCTGCCCCACCATCAACCGCAAGTTGTACAAGATAACGAATCAATGTAAAATATCTCCTATTTTTTTTTTTAATTATTGGTTTAAATTAAATTTTGGTCAAGTTGCGATTCGAAAAAAACAGCTTAATTAAGAATTCAGAAAATAGTAAGAAATCAAAGCGATTTATTTATTGTTTTTGTTATTCTTCTATAGGAGTTGCGAGAGTAGTAGAAAATGATACTGATTATGATTATGCAATATGAAACCTGTAATAAGTCCCCAACAAAATGATAGGTACATCTTAAATGGTCACGTAGTTTTGTAGGTGGGGCAAAACTTCATTGAAATGAGGCAATGTCTTTTATAGGTAGTTATTACCGTATTTTACAGCTCACAAGTGACACATGACATTTGTTAGGCTCTAGACAGACAGACTGCATTTTCAACAAGATTGAAAACAGTATGACTGCAATAAAACTGCAAATCAACCGTGCAGCCCGATTGCAGTTCCAACGACTGCTAGCTTGCAGTTAGCGTGCAGTCGTTGCATTCAAACTGCTTTGCAGTTAGAGTGCAGTTGAAGTCTGTCTAGACTAGAGCCTTATGCATGACTTTATAGTCTCGAGGGTTGAAAGGAAGTTGGTACTGACAACAACAGATCAATGGTAACACTTGCAGTACGATTTCAAGTCTTATGACGCAGGTAATAAGAACGGTCCAAAGTGTTACACTTGATCAGCTTTGATGTGTACGATCGAAACACAAAGTCTGAGGTATTCCATGCTTAGTTTAATCTTGAATCTTAGAACAAAGGAATTACACAAAGATATTATATTATCTCGAAGGAAACCTTCTCAAGGTCCGAGAACTGGGTTAAAGGGACGCAGAGTTGCCGCCCCATACAAGTTGTTATCGCGATCTAACCCTTGCTTTTAATTCCAGTCTGCGATTTTCATACAAGAAATTGCTATTTTTGTATGAAAATCTTTGACTGGAATAAAAAATCAAGGTTTTCGCAAAAATAACACAATACAGTTTTTTAACAATATACACAAATTAGTAAGTAAGTACTCAGCATAATACTCAGTAGGATACATCTGAAAGTAGGTTTCGATATTCCATTAAACACTAATGCTGTTATTCATAAACCTAGTTAAACCTCACTTCCATTAAATCGTGTTGCTATCCCTTTCACACTTCGTTAAAAAACGTTAAGATAAAAAGGGACATGGTGGCTAAACGGTGGTGTAACTTTAAATCACGTTTATGAATAACAGCCCAAGATATATTTATGGTTAAAATTGTGCCGCAGATAATAAGAACGGTCTAAAGTCCAAAGTGTTACACTTGATCTGGGGGGTGACCGCGACTTCAATCGTTATGGTTATCGTTTTCATTTTGACACTTGAACGATATACATTGCTGCGTTTTGTTGTCGTTTGTTAATACTTGCAAAAACATGGCAGCAATGTATAGCGTCCATGTGTCTTTAAAGCGATAACGATTGGAAGTCGCGGTCACCCCACCTGCTGTTAGTTGTACCTATCACATTTCTGATCTCCAAGTTCATATGTTAAAAATAACATATATAACTATGTTATTTTTACTGAATTAACTACATATTTACTTATTGCCGAAATGTCTCCCTCTGTCACCATGTTGCTGTGCCCTATGTCATCTATACATATAATAAGACTGTAAAAAAGTTGTGTCTGTACATTGGATATTTTTTGAAAAGAATATTTGTAATGTGTTTTAGGATCGATACTGATGCCAGAACACTAATTTTTAGAATTTTTGTCTGTTTGTCTGTGACTTTGTGCAAGTATCACGCCATAACTACTGAAGGGATTTTGATGGGAGTTTCACTAGGAGGTAGCTGAAATATCCGGACAGCTCATAGGCGTATGTGATGTGGAAACAAGGATCCAGACAGGAAGATCTGCCTCCTGATATCCTCCATCCTCCTCCTCTACGAACGAAGTTGCGGGGTACAGCTAGTATTAAATAAGACCTAATGATGTATGTATTAATGTATATTCTGACATGTATATGCAATTAAATAAATTGAAATAAATCCAATTGAATTCTGTTACCACAGTCGACCACCAATTTATGTCTATTTCGTAAAATTGCCGTAAACAATTTAATTTTCAATACTACCCTTTTCTCATTACCTTTGATTGCCAATCAGCCCGATATCAATCAGTTTCCACCGTGTCGATAACATATTATCTGACAGGTGTCCCTCCTACAGCGCTAACCTAAATAAATACTTTTATATTTGTTCTTAATATATTCAACGAGCTATAAGAGCTGAAACTTTTTCAATTCCGCTAATTGTTTCAAAACTCGGCTCAAAGGATACTTATTTATTTATAAGCACAAAGCCCTTTGGGTTCCTAAAGAATCTATTGTTTTTCTTTTAATATTTCCCTCAACCGCTTCAGGCCTATATACAGGATGTTCCAAACAGACGATTTACAGGGTCAGTGACATCACTGTAAAGCCTTTGATATTAACGTTAAAAAATGTCTCACTTAAACTTTAGGAAGGTTCTCTTGAAAATGTCGGGAAACGACGGTTGCAAAATTATTTGATAATATTTGTTTTATTGTCTACAGTGGTTATTTTGAGATTAATATCACGTTAAATTAATCAGAAAATGTTCGCGAATGACAGTATGGTGAATTTGTTGGATAATTTGAGCAAGATCTGGGGTTTCAAGCTTTTATCAAGAGTTCCCGCTACAAGCTCGGGCGGGAGTGTACGTGACTGTCGAGCTGCTTCGTCCAGAGTGATGATGCTACGGCGTCTCCTCTGGACGAAGACAAGAAGACGCGTCTACCCAGGGTGAAGACGCTACTGCGACTCCCCTGGAGGAAGATAGAAGACTATTATATATTGAATTTTCTGTAACATGACATGGGCAAATGACGAACTGTCGAGTCCATTAATCAAATAAATAAATAACTTTAGGAATATTTTAAAGAGAATTAAGATCAAGGTTTCTAATTAATTTCATTGTGTCAAATTAATTATGTACATTTATTTCAATTCCATTATGAAGTACTAATATCTACTAGTTCGATTGTTTAAATAATGTTTTTGAGAGACGAGTGTTTACTAATTTTCTTTTGTTGTAATGCGTGTTTACATGCTTACCTAATTTGGCCTTTATTGCAATGAAATATATGAATGATTGAGCTGTGTTCACAAGTTTCACAACCAAAGATAAAACAGTAATTTGTCGCCGCTGTTTTGGCACTTCAGCGTGAAAGTTTGGGAATTGATCGAGCGCTAAAATTGTGATGACAAAATATTCGAGCCTCCGAAAATCGACTTTGTCAATTGACGATTTTGAGCTATTAATAGGCCCATAAATTTTAACCATGTTGGTATTCCGAACATGTCAAATAAAATAATAGTCATAGACAGTTTTGAGTATAAGTGGAGTTTGAGTTCGATTTTACAATTGTCAGATTTCATACAATTTTGATGACAGTCGTATTAAGTGCGAGCTCACGCTAAGCTCGCTAATGTAAGGCTGAAACTCATTAAAAAGCATCTGAAAGGCAATGACAGCGAAACGGCAGCTGCAGTGGTTGTATTGTAATGTATGAGATGACAGACTGAACGCAGCAACGGAGCGTCAGCGGCAAAGCAAGGGATCGACAACCGCACGGCGTTCATTCCTATCATCTTTACCACTGCCGCTGCAGGGGGGAGAGTCGCGACGATTTTTACTAGCGCTCATGTTCCGTAAATTTCAGATTTTTGGCGAAAAATAGTACAAAAAAGACATTGCCACATTTCAATGGAGCTTTGCCCCACCTACAAAACTACGTGACCATTTAAGCTACACCTATCATTTTGTTGGGGATTAATTACAGGTTTCATATTGCATAATCATAATCAGTATCATTTTCTACTCTCGCAACTCCTATAGAAGAATAACAAAAACAATGAATAATTCGCTTCGATTTCTTACTATTTTCTGAATTCTTAATTAATACCAATAATTTTAATATAAAACGGAGATATTTTTACATTTATTCGTTATCTTGTACAACTTGCGGTTGATGGTGGGGCAGAATCTAGCATTGGCATTTCATTCGCGCAGGCTTTGACAGGACTTGAGCGCCTGTTGTCCCAACGCTAGCAATGAACTATAAATATTATGTCGCCGAGCGAGTATCGCTGCGTCTCTTTTGTGTTCACGGAATGTACGAACAACAGCAGATCATTGGTAACACTTTCAGTACGATTTTAAATCTTACGACGCAGATACTAAGAAAACTGTACTATCTTTTGTACGTTTCTTGCGCGAAAAAGAAAGCTCATAGTTACTCGCTTACTCGCCGGCAGTGGAACAACTGCCTAAAAAGGCGAGCCCTTGCCTTTCCGCTGCTTTTTAAAATTAGTCTCTAAATCTCGGGCTAATTCTAAACGTTCACTCTGTGCCACAAGCTCGCGCATTGTATCGGCCGCCGAGGCCAGTCCAATGCCAGAGCATTGTAGTGCCCTCTCGAGCGCTAGGCCACGTCGCGGATGCTTTAATCCGAATTCCTCGCGTGTACCATTGAAAAGGAAAACACTTTCTAGACCGCTACAATGCGCTAAGCATGCAAATAATAGCGATAGGTACGGTGGAACACAGAGATAGGTGTACGCAATACAGGAGAGTTTTTAAGGTGGAGATTTTCTCATAAACTACTTGACCTATTGCAAAAATTCTTTCACTGTTTGATAGATAAAAGTTAAATCTATGTACTGTACGAGAATTATTAAATTCGGTCCAGTAGTTTATGAGAAAATCTCAACCTTATTGAGGGCCCCGTATACTTATCTCTGTCTTCTACAGTACATTGTAAGTGACTCTTACCCCAGAGGAGAAGCGATTTTTACTCGGCTGCTCAAGAAGGGTATTTTTTTTGAGTGTATGTATGTCTAATTCTTTGGCATGCGCTACAACCTAAACGGCTTAATGGATTTTTACATATGAGGTGTCGTTGGATTCGTCTTGATTGTAGAAGTGACATAGGCTATAAAAATTTAATCAAAGTAATGATACAGGCGGGTTTTTGATTTTTTAAATTAAATAATATGTTAATGAAATAATAGACTCTTAGGCTAGAGAGACAGTTTTGAACGGGTTGGTGCCGTTTGTCATACTATTTTAAATTTTCCACTAGCTTAGCGTGAGATCGCTCGCTCGTAGGCCGATATCATAGATAGTTTTGAACACAAACTCAGCGTAAGCTCGCACTGACAACTATCAAAATTGTATGAAAACTGACAGTTGTAAGAACGAACACAAACTCCACTGATACTCAAAACTCTCAATGACTGTCGGCCTTAGAGATGGATAGGTAATTCTAATTAACTTTCACTTAGAAAACGAAACTTATATCAATCTCAAGTTGACAGCACAAGAGTACACACGGGGACTGTAATCGGACTTAATACGGCATAGTTTGCAATGCGTGTATGTTAGCTGTGTTGTCGATTATACAAGATATAGATCTATCATGAACATAATCAATTTACTTCGCGCGATCGAGATTGCTTTATCCAATAATCGGTTATTGATAAATAACCGAACGATTTCAGTTCTATTAATAGATAGTGAAGGATATTTCCGATATTCCCTGAGGACACAGACCACTTACCCCATAGACCTGTAACAGGTGCCCGTGTCTGTCCGCACATGAGCGCAAAATTGCTTCGTAACCTAGGTTACACGTGATATAATCGTGTCGGTAATATCTCTAGAGATATTATCGACATGGACGCATCTCTTTAATACGGCACCCCTGTCCTCCGCTTCGTCTCTATGCGCTCATCGTTGACAGAATTTTTCGCTTGCTTTGTACCGATTTCATGTCTATTGGGTAAGTGGTCTGTGCCTAAGGACGACGGACCATCCATAGTCTGACCCTGAGGTCTGACTGCAAGCGCTGTACGGCAACTTAGTGGCAAGCCACTCAAGACAGCCATATAATAATTAAAATAAAAAAATATTTGGATACCATTTAAATACGATGTTTTTCAATATCATCTAACTAATAACCAGGTGCGTATTCATCTCTCTAAAATCAGAACAGTCCCTACTGTCTACGACAAGCCTTATCCATAATTGACATCATGTCATCCATTTGCCAACCAGCGAAATCATCACAATTGGTCACTAATTCGTTCCAAAATCCACTTTTTATATGATTTCCGCATATTCGGCTACTAGCCGGTACATAGAACTTATAATCCATTAATAACATTGCTTTTATACCTGATGGTACTGCTATAAGTTCAGTATTTGAGCACTTACTGAAGACGCAATGCCTTGATGATACATTAGCGCGTTTGTAAATGCGTGAAGTTATTCTTGGACCATGTTCCACATTTAACGGAGCATGGCAGAGCTGAGATATTGGTAATAGTGATGGTGGTGACGGCAATGGCAACTCCATCAATGTTCGGGAGATTTCTGAAGCACTGTTCACTTGATTTGAAGAAGTCCTAGAAGCTTCAATATTAGCTGGAGTTTCAGCAGCTTCGTCTACAATCTCGTACCTATTTTGATTACTCTGTGTACGTTTTATTGCGCTACTGTAGACATTAGAGGTCATAGAAACGTCAACAAATTCTGGTTCTATAACTGGTTCATCAAGCACAATCTCTGGGCTATTTTGATCGCTCTGGACATATACCTTTATGGTTCTGTACGAGTTAGAATTCATAGAAGCAAATTCTGGTTCTATAACAGTTTCGTCAAGCACAATCTCTCGGCTTTTCTGATAATTCTGGGCATGTATGTTTATGATCGGGGATGCTTTACGATATTCTGGTGTTATAACAGGTTCTACAATAACATTTTGGCTATTTTGATCGCCTTGGACACGTTTTTTAATGGTTGTGTACGCATTAGTAGTCATAGAAACGTCAACATATTCTGGTTCTGTAACAGATTTTTCAAGCACAATCTTTTGCATTTTCTGATCATTTTGGCCATGTCTCTTTAAGCCTGTGTACCTATTAAAATTCATAGAAACGTCAACAAATTCTGGTTCTATAACTGGTTCTTCAAGCACAGTCTCTTCCCTATTGTGATCGCTCTGGGTGTGTTTCCTAGCGGTTCTGTAGCCATTAGAAGTTACAGAAACTTGATTTTCTTTTGGCGTTATAGCAGATTTAGTGTGTATAATCTCTTGTCCATTTTGATCTTCCTGGGTAATCTGGGTATGCCTCCTTACGCTTATGTAAACATTACTCCAGCAGGGCAAGCAGACTTTCTCAAGTCGGTGCACCTGCAAATAATAAAATGTTTCGTACATCGTTGTAGTCAAGTTATTGGTCAGGACAATTTATTGAAACGCTCGAAAGAAGAATTGATTGAGATTTGCTGATCAAAATTATTACGCTAATTAAAGTTCCACGCTGTGTGGTGAAGGAAAACATCGTGAAGAAACGTATAATATTAAAAAGAACTAAAACATCACCAAGCTTTACTGAGTCCGCGTTTTGGATAATGGCCCGTCTTCCCTAGATGTATTTTATTACTATTTGATATCAGGGTGTTGGTACAAGGCCAATGGTCACTGCGACCTCAAAGGTCTATTGTGGCCGCGCACCTTAGACCACTCCACAACCCTAGATGCAATGGATGAGGCTTATATTGGAACAGTGGGGACGATGATTATGACAGTGTCTTGTAAAATACTTCATTTCTAAAATAGGTTCTACTTTTCTCTGTTTTAACCGTACCTGTTGGATAGGAACGCATGCCATGATGACATTTCCTTCAGGACTATCGAGTGTCACCCTGTGAGTCTTCGCTCTGAGTATGGACGTGCCACATACAAAGCACACTTGCACATGACCGTAAGTGCGAGTGATACTGTGCGTACTAGTGCATTCTGATGCTAATGAGTTTAATGATTCTGTTTCTAAAATCATGAAACATTCTCGACATAAAACATCGTCTACTGACACCTGAAAGAAGTATAATAATGTACAAGAAGCACGTAAAAAAATATTATGTTATAAGTATATAATTTCAAAAGCAGGTGGAAAAAAGCGCAATGACACGAAGTATTATAAGACGTTGAAATTAAACGATACGTATCGCTTTCCATACACTTTGTTATCACTTACGTATCATACCGCGTTTCATAGTACGAGGTGTCATTTTTCCCGCATGCCTTTGAAACAGGCTTTACCTATATACAAAATACTACTTACTCTTGCCGGATATATCCAGGATTTTAAAATACTAAGCATGGCTTCAGTTGCCTTTGCGATTTCACGATATGGCAGAGGCGGTACCAGCGACAATGAACAGTTAACACAGCGGCGTGGCATTGTTGTACAATCGCGAATGATTGCACTGCGCAGGAGACCGTGGATGTAAACGTTATATATGATACACAACACCAGAACAGAAAACTCGAGACAACAGAGGAATCAAAAGACTCGACTCGGTACAATTTCGTAATGCAGAGCACAGCTGATTAGAGATTAGTTCTATTCTATTCTATAATATTATAGCTTCACTTAATAAAGAGGTAATATCGGATACATATTTAGACTGAGAAATAATCAAGTGAATAGAAAATTATTTCAAAAATTGCAATGATGGTGACATTTTGTCATGTCATTTGCAAGAGCAAAGAGAATGTAATACAACATGGGCAAAATTATATTCTCTTTGGTGGACATGTGCTTATAAATATACCTTCTCTTTGGGTTTTTTGTGTATATTAGCGTAAATAGATTCTACGTATATTAGGTACGAGCGTAGAGTGCGTAGAGCGTAGGGGGCGTAGGCGTAGAGAGAGAATCTAATTCTCCATCTACGGTAGAGAGAGAATCTAATTCTCCATCTACGGTAGAGAGAGAATTTAATTCTCCATCTACGGTAGAGGGAGAATCTAACTCTCTCTACGATTACGAGTGTAAATTATCATTGACTCGTAGCAATAAACGCAAAGTCAAAGTCAAATTTCTTTATTGCAAGTAAGCACGTTGTGTACATTTTTGCACGTCAAAATATTTTTGAATTTACATTTACACCACTTTGCAAGGAAAAGGTGCCAACGCTGAGGAGAAAAAGTGGCAAAAAACTCTCAGCAGCACATCTTTTACGCAACTTAAAATTGGGCGCCTAGGCGTTTTTTTAAACTTTGTTGTTGCAAAAATCCTTTAAAATATCTGACAATTTGCAAAATACATACTAGTATTTTTCTTCTACATGTCTAGATCTTCTACACCTAGATCCAGAATCTGTATCTATCTGAAGACATAAACAACGATGCTATTTGGCTCGGCTATCGAAAACAACATAGAACGTAACGACAAGTCGGAAAAGGGGAGGATATTCGCAAAAACAAGAAAATAAACTGCCGGAGTCTGGTTCTGACTAGGTTTTCCTTGTTTTTGCTCACAGTCGGATATATTTGTACAGAAATCAATAATTTAACAGGCTTTTAAGAGAGCTCGAAGGCGCATTGGTTACCATACGTAGGTATAGTCGAAGACAGAGATATACAGGGGGCCTCAATAAGGTTGAGATTTTCTCAAAAACTACTGGACCGAATTTAAAAATTATATTACAGTTAAGTAAGTACTTACATAGTTTTAACTTTTATTTATTAAACAGTGAAAGAATTTTTGCAATAGGTCAAGTAGTTTTTGAGAAAATCTCAACCTTAAAAACTCTCCTGTACACCTTTCTCTGTGTTCCACCGTACCAATGAGATTTCCAAGGTTATTTTTTCGAAAGAAAAACGTACATTTGCCAAATGCTCTCAAATGGTGAAGAAAAACATCGTAGGAAAACTGCATGTATGAAAAAAGAATGCCGTGTCATGTGCAATCCGCACTGGGCCAGGCATGGTGGATCATGGCTCGATGTGAGAAATAAACTGTATCTATACTATATATAAAAATACTTTTTAAACTGCACGATATTTAAAATATAAATAAAACTGGATGATAGTTTTAGCAATATGTTAAATACGACGACAATAAAATTAATGTCCGCCATTTTCTTCTATTGTTGTTTCTCAGTTTATAGGCAAAGGATCTCAGTCCCATACAGCCTCCATTCCAAGGAGATTTTATGCGACGGTGAAACGAGCTAGCAATTTAGCGAGACCTCTAAATTACGCAATGCTCTCTCGTCCTAAGAAAGGGACTGTTATTTCAGTTCCCGCCGCGATACTCCCTCAGGCTCTTAGCAATACGCAATAAAGGCATACATTTGCTTTGGGAATACGCTCGTTGAGTGAACAAACAGAAATACCACAAATTGCTGTTAGATAAATATGACAAGCGGTATAATTGATGTTAGAAATCTTTCGCTAAGCCACACACGTGATTTAAAGGATTTACCACGGTTTAAGGCGAGGTGTTGGGACGTTTTTAAGTTTTTCGATGAAGGCTACGGCACTAACTACTGAAATTAAAGGCCTGAAAAAAATATATATCAATCTTGGGGTATTTATTTAGGGACTGTTGGCTCCCGAAACACGATTGGACAAACTTCGCTCGATAGAAAAAAATCACAAACATACCCCTTTCCTGTCTTTTCACTGAGTAGTGTGTCTAAACTAAAACAGTTATTCATACAAAATATATATCAAAATGTAGGTTATTATAAATAGAGGAGCTTGATAAATTAAAAATCTGTTGTTTCTAACGTTTTTTTTATACCAGGCAAAATTTAAGAAAAAACACAATTTGTATAAATACAAATGCACGGCGCTACGAGCTTCAGTGCGCCGCTGGGCGCTGCCGAGGTCGGACCTGTATCGATTTTTGCCAAATGTTCCACTTTGGTCTTTACCTTGGAAATCTTGGAATGCTCCCACGATCGTCATAACGTAATAAAATTTAAAATAATACGAGTCGAATTTGGTCACACCTATACTTTAAGATTATTAGTTTACTAATCACGGAATGATTGTGCATCGTTTTGAATATAAAAAGGACTCATAACCTAAAACAGATATTCCTTAACACAATAGATTTTTCGCGAACCATGTTTTTGAAGTCATCATATTACACGCGACACGAACACCAGTGTCGAGTGTCGTATATTGGGAGCGAGCAGTGGTCTGATAATTGCAGATGAAGACAAGTCGGCTAACATTACAGTGGGGCTATAACATTACGGTTCTCAAAACGATCAAATCATACCATGTCATAGCGGCCGTGAAAGGGACAGTGCTATTGCATTGGTATAGCGGCGTCTCTGTTTGGCGCGCCATGACATGGTATAATTTCATCGTTTTGAGAACGGTAATAGGGGGGCTGATCAGTAACTTCCAAATAGACCAAAGTGGAACAGGCCAAAACAAATGACTATTGACGGTGATTTGTCCCACAGAGCGAACGAACAAACCGCAATCGAACTTAAAATAGTTTGTACGTAGTTGCTACTTGTAAAACTATGTACAGTGAACATCACATAAAGTTTGCCACATTTTACTCTAAGCACAGTGATAATACGGGCCAAATTTCAATAGCTACGTAGTTATAGACTGATGCAATATACACTGTGCCTACTTTTAAAAGTATAGTCAACAGCAAATAATGTGTGTCATGTTTTACCCTACGCAGTGATAACACGGGCCAGATTTCACCATCACTGACGTCACACCTGACACCAATAATAATACTTACCTAACATCACGTTACAAAATTCGTCATTTATTTAGTTTTATTGACACTTGACAGTTTGTCACTTAAAGTCAAAAACAGATTTGTTGTAATGTAACCTCTATGGTTATTAAAATTTTAATAAATTTTGTATTTTATAAGAATTTATGCTCAATTTTTTATTAAATCGCGTGAAAGTACTTTAAAAATATATTCCCCTAGCAAATAATTTGATTATTCCTATTTTTCACTTTTATTACAACAATATTACCTAATTGACATTCCTATTATTCCAGGTCTTTTTTTCCGTCAGATTAGTATTAACATAGTATTTTATTCTACTACGTCATACTACATCACTACGCTACGTTACGTCAATATAAATAACTTAAAAAATAATTAAAATATATAACCTGTAGACGCGAATTTGACTGCACTGAACCCACTCCGGACGGTCGGTTTAACGTATGTCTGCTTATGACCTTCCGTATAAATAAATACGTTTAAAAGTACAAATTGCTTTACTTTATTGTCAACTAGCTTCTGCCCACCACTTCGTCTGCGCAGGATTATAAATTATAGCCTATGTGTTATTTTGATGTATAATATGAGCTATATTATTGTAAAGTTTCATTCAGCAACATCCATCCATCCATCCAAACTTGCGAATTTATAATATTAGTGGGAGTGGTATGGGATTGTCACGAGCACAGCCCGTGTTAGGGCCAGTGTAGAAGTTGAAGCCTGGTTGGCGGCGAGAGGTGAATAGGAGGGGTGATGATGATACGGTTCCGAGTTGACATAATGTGCGACAACATTTAGTATAGACAAAGGTTCAAGATTTGAAAGAAATATTTTCCGACAATCGCGAAAATTGAAATAAGTAACTCCGAAGCTGTCAGACTTGGGATATCCCTATTTGGCATTAAATGGGTCGATAATGTTGGCACCGACAAGTGGACTTCGGTATATCGTCTATCCGTGGGACATTCTGTATAGGTATTATTATGGGTAGCGAGCTGTGACGTCACAGTGAGGACACTGGTTACGCTTACTCTGTGTACCTGTGCGAGTAATGACCCCGATCAATGCGCGTCATCCCTCTCTCGCCCCTCCCTCGCCCCGCACCTCACCCCCTCACTAGGCTCAAATGACCCAATGGCCTCGCCTTAAGCTACGGACCCTTTCTAACTTAACGTTTCTAACGAAGTGTGAAAGTGACAAAACACGGTTTAAGGGACGTGAGGTTAACCTAGGTTTATGACTAACAGCCACGGTAGTTTTCAAAAGAGTGATTTGATTTGATTTTAAAAATTCTTTATTTAATAAAATGGTGATGTGATAACATTCGTAAAGCTAATATAGTACTTAAAAGCTAAACAAAAAGTAATATTTTTAAAATAATGTTTTGTTCAGGCTGATATGCCTTTATAAAACTACTTACAATATAATAATTCTATTTAAAAACTATAGATAAGTTAACACTTCAAGTGAGTACATCATTTTAGAATTAAAACTATAGTGAGCCATTACTACAAATTATTATATATAAACGGATATCACTCACTTATATTGTTAAAGTCACTTATGTTGTGAAACTGTCGGTCTAATTGCCGACTTTAACAATATAAGTGAGTGATATCCGTTTATATATAATAATTTGAGTACATCATTTTAACGGGTTGGACGCCATTTGTGTATGGCGCGCTTATTTCAATATCTTTCGAAAGAGTACCCGTGGTCCTGTCCATGGTGGCGGAGACGGAACACCCCAGGAGTTTTAGTTGGTACACGCATGGTATACATTATGTATTTCTCCCAGGCAACAAAAAAAGGGTTTATGAATAAGAGCTTTTGGCTGATAGCGCTGTGGTTATGTTACGTTGCTACACTGGACTTCGGAGGCCTAAGTTTGATCCCAGGTTGCACAATGCAACTCAATATTAAAATGTTAAAAGGACAATATTAAAATGATTTTTTTAGCTAGCTCAAATTAGACACTAAATACTACCTACTAAAAATTATTTTACAATATTACATTCGCTGTTAGTTTTTAACGAAATATGAAAGCGTGTCCAAGGATTCCTTTTAGAGAATATTTCAACCTTTATAAAGGCTTCTGTACATACTTTTCTCCGTATTTTTTCGTACACATACGGTTTTATATACCGTAGCCCAAATCAAGTACCTTATTTTGTAAACAAATATGATCGTTTAATTACCTGTTGTGATGTAACACTAAAGGAACTGATGGGAACCTGTTCAAATTAAAGTGATCCGATCTAATAATGTGAAAATAACTGTGCAATAATTACAGAACAGCTTAAATGTTAATATGGTACATTGGTCTCCTATACACAACTAGATACACAGTCTGCCTTCTAAAAATGTCCGCGCGCAAAGAAGGTCCAAACGGATGAATGGACCCTCATTTGCTTTATTGGACATTATTTGAACGTTAACAATGGACCCTTGTTTGGACGTTTTTTTAAATTGTTTTAGTAAGACCTTTGTGTATCTAGTTGTTTATAGGAGATCAATGGTAGGGTAGTTTTTGTTTACAAAATAAGACACTTGATTTGGGCTTCGGTATACGTAGTTACTTTCAATAATGTCTTTATTTCGTTAGTAGTATGACTAGTTTACATGTGTTCAACTGGCTTACCTTTAGCGTGTCGTAACCGCTCAAACCACCTTTCTCTAGATTGTAGTCTGCCGGCCAGTGATATTGATTCAATCGGACTGTTGTTAACTATTAACTAAGTGTTATAGTTCCCAGTGTTGCGGTACTTCGGCCATGTCATAAGAATGGACCCTTCCAACTTGGAGAGAACTATACTGCTCGGCAAAGTTGAGGGGTCTAGACCACGTGGCCGGAGACCAGCCCGCTGGACTGATGTGGTTGGCAGAATCCTCGGCGTGCCCTTTGAAGAGGCTGTGAGAAGAGCACAAAACCGTGTCTCCTGGCGCCAGTTCATACATGCCAAGACGGCACCTGCTGTTGAGGGTCACGATCCTCAGCACTGAGGCAACGATTAAGGAGGAGGATAGTTCCCAGTAGCTAAGTTTGACCCAAAATGGCGGCAGTTCGTGAAGGTAGACTCGACAGCAGATTAATGGTAACATGTTTTGAGCACGAACTCTCGCTCATGTGCTTTCAACTGTGTAATTGTAGATTTTGTCAACAATTTCGCCGCCATTAGGGGTCAACTTAGATGCCGGGGTCTGTACTTATTACAGTCACTGACTTTATATTTTGTCCTGATCTAAGAATTCGTGGTTTTCGTGTGTGACGTGATGTCGATCACGTCTGTCTGATACCGAGCGATTACGCCTAATTTTATCAGAAATAAAGTACTTAAAATATTTATCGTGAAAATTTACATGTCTATCTTAAGATCTTTGCTGTGTATGAGCGATTGACCGATACGGGAACGAACCCTGAATCCTTTGTATATTAACTGTCAACGTTCTATTTATTTATCTGCTAAGCATTAGGTCCTCTCCTCTCATTAGTAGATGGTTGACCTGACTTAGGTCGTATCTGGGACCTTCGTATCGCAAGTCCAATGCCCCAACCACTGCGCCACCGAGCTCTTTTTTGACATGAGGCAGGGAACCGCCGTTGGTGGAGTTAGCTATATTTAATTTACATCTCAGACTCCGCTTTTGCATGACAACTTTACGCGTCTCTGCCACTCACACTTTTCCATTGTTTGAATTTTCAATAGAAGTCCACCTTAAAAAACCGATGTCTCTTTCTGACGTATGAGAGTGAATGTGACAGCAAAGACTGATACCTCTCGAATGCTTTGCCGCTGACGCTCCGTTGCTGCCTTCACTCTGTCATCTTTAATAGAGTTTCATACCTTTCAATACAACCTCTGCCGTTACCTTTCCGCTGCCTTAAGGTTGATGCACACGTACCCACCCGACACCGCCTCGCCTCGCCCATCGTTGTCAAAATAGTGAGAGGCAATGCTGTTACGGGGGCGATTAGTGTATGAAGTTTCTTACAAAGAATACTGAACGACTCGATTTGAGGCGGCGCTTATCCCGTGCTGCTATGACAACCTTTAAGGTCCCATGGAACGCGGTGTTTTTTCCTTCATTATCTAGTTTAATAAGACTGAATACAAACTGTATTGTTACAGGGCGATGTGTTGGAGTGTCCGCTCTGCCTGTCCCCTTTCGCCGCGGGCAGCATGGTCCGGCTGGCGTGGTGCGCGCACCGCTGCTGCGAGCCGTGTCTGCGCCAGTACCTAGCCATAGAGATATTCGAGGCGCGCGTGCCGGTCAACTGCCCCGCGTGCCACGAGAACATGCACCCGTCAGGTAAATTATATGTTAGGTAGACATACGTTTTTAAGGGTTCCGAAGCTCAAGAGTAAAAAAGGAACCCTAAGGCCCGGTTTCCACCAAAGCCTAGGATAGGAGACTAGAGGAGATGTGTTTTGAATAACCAATCAGATTTCCTACATTCTCCTAAGCGGAGAGGAGATGTGGATATAAACTAACGCTAGTACAGAAAGAAAAAAATAATATGGGATTGACATTTACTATTAATATTTGATATCAGGGTGTTGGTTCAAGCCCAAGGGTCACTGCGACCTCAAAGGGCTATTGTGGCCGCGCACCGAGTTCTTATAATTCGCTCCCAAGGCCAACGTCCTTCAGGAATCGTATGCACTTGGGCGAGAGAGTTTTACTATCCTCGGGTGGCATTCGATGTCAATCCCATACAAATGTTATATTCTACTATCGGTAACTAAAGTAAATGCCACTTGGCACCGAAGAGGTTACGTTTAGTTAGCTGCCGACATTGAAGAATTGGCCAAGCCTCGGTTAACTTCGTCATGCTGGCCTGTCAGCTTTTACTGATTCTACACTGTTAATACGAGTAGCCGGAATAGTTATTAATTACAAATTCTTTCAACGTTGCAGACGTTCGTCGCATAGTGGACAACCCCGTGCTGTATGACAAGTATGAGGAGTTCTCCGTGCGGCGCGCGCTCGCGGCCGACCCGGACACACGGTGGTGCCCGGCGCCGGACTGCAGGTGAGGCCTCACAACGAGTAATGGAGTGCGAGGCGTGCTGTGTTACATCAGTGTGCTGTGGTCAACTGATAACACAAGCACCTTCGTGAAGTCGGTGCAGTCTCTCATACCCACTTAAGAATAAGATGATATAAATGAACATGAAAGCAGTAGAAAGAAGGAGGAGAAAGTAGGCAGATAAGTCCACTTTATGGTCAGAGATCATCTTAGCTTGGAGTCATATGCAGCATCTAAAGACCACTTACCCCATAGACCTGTAACAGGAGGGCGTCCGTGTCTGCCCGCACATGAGCGCAAAATTGCTTCGCGACACGCGTAACCTAGAGATATTATCGACATGGACGCATCTCTTAAAACGGCACCCCTGTACCCCGTTTCGTCTCTATGCGCTCATCGTTCGACAGAATTTTTCGCTTGCAAATTTGTACCGATTTCTAGTCTATTGGGTAAGTCGGTCTATGCGGTAATTGGTTTGTGGCAGCATCAGAGGCGTTGCTGGTTCGCTGCCTACCTTGAAGACTTCTGTTCACGTTCCTCTTGAATCATCCCGTGGCAAGAAAATACTTCGTAACGGAATAACTAATTACGAGTAATGCGTTCTGTGATGGACAACTTAATTCACTTTATTCGTCTGCTGGAATGGTTTTGGAGTGTCGATTCCTATGTGACCACCTGTAGCCTAAACGGCTTGATGGATTTTGCTTCATGACGAGTTTACATTCGTCTTCATCACAAGACTGATACCTAGGATACATTTTATGCCAAGAAATAAGTCGTTTTTTTACCTGACTGCGCAAGAAACTTTGTAAACAAATATGATCGTCTAATTACCTGTTGTGATGTACCTTTGAAGGAACTGATTGATCGAACCTGTTCATCATCGTGAAAATAAAGTGATCCGATCTAACAATGTGAAAATAACTATGCAATAATGACAGAACAGCATAAAATGTTAGTGGGGTAGTTTTTGTTTACAAAATAAGACACTTGATATGAGCTTCGATTATGTGAGTAGTATGTCTAATTCTTCGGCACGCCCTACAGCCTAAACGGCTTGATGGATTTTAACATATGAGGTGTCGTTAGATTCGTCTTGATTGTAGGAGTGGCATTGGATTTAAAATTGTAACTACATACCTAATGAAGTTTTTGCAGTCGTTTTTTTTTTAATAATAATTTGTCTGCTTGTTGTATTTGGTATTTTGACATGACCTTGAAATGCTTTTCCAGTTTCGCTGTTGTTGCGACTGGTTGCGCGTCTTGCCCGAAGCTGACATGCCTGTCGCCCGGCTGCGGCGCGTCCTTCTGCTACCACTGCAAGGCGGTGTGGCATCCCACGCAGACGTGCGACGCGGCGCGACGCAGCAGACACCCGCCGCCCAGGCAGCCGCAGGCACATTCGGATGTCGAGCACGGTATGGGAGCTTCACGGGGATATTGGGAGGTAGTCACTAGAGCCCCACAAATCAGTGGGTATTTAGAGACATATTTGTATTCAGAGACCAACCGGTGGGTCTGCTTGGGTTCCCTGAAGACGAAGCTGAGATTTTTTGCGATTCTAATAGCATTATTATATCATATTCAATAATAGCATCAGCTTTGTTCCTTCTGCAGCTTAGTCTTGCAGACTACTGCAACTATTTGTTGAGAGTGCATCATGATTTCGCGAAATACCCCTTAAAATATAAATACTTTTATATGAATAAACTCTTTTCGAAACAAATATCTTTCATAGAGTTTTGTACTTGCAACTTTCGGGCGCTCCTTGATATAATTAATGGATTTGCACAGCCAACAATCCGGATAATGTTTCACAACACGAGAACAAAGCAGTCTCAAAACAACGCGGCCCGCGCACCATGCGACACACCATCCCGAGATGTTAATGTTCCATTTTTTTTAAATAAAGTAAAATAGTCGGTAAATATTCATTCAGACTGCGAAAAAAATTTGACAATGGCTATTTTTTACCCGACTGCCCCAGAAGGAGGGTAATGTTTTTCGGGTGTATGTATATGTAGTCCATTCCTTCCTGCCATCCTGTAGCCTAAACGGCTTGATGGATTTTGTTATATGAGGTATCGTTAGATTCGTCTTGATTATGGTAGTGTCATAGGGTATAAAAAATTAATCAAAATGGGATAGTTTTTTAGCAGTCGGGTTTTTTGAAATATTTCTTCTCATAATCCCCAGACTCTGTCATGTTGTGTTTTAGGTGGCGAGGTGAAGCCGTGCCCGCGCTGCTCCGTGCTGATCGTGAAGGTGGAGGACGGCTCGTGCAACCACATGGTGTGCTGCGTGTGCGGCGCGGAGTTCTGCTGGCTGTGCATGAAGGAGGTCTCGGACCTGCACTACCTCAGGTGAGTGGTTTTAAAAACTATAGTTAATTGTAATTTATTCATAACGGACTCGACAGTTCGTCATTTGCCAATGTCATGTTACAGAATATTCAAAATATCATAGTCTTCTATCTTAATCCAGAGAAATCGCCGTAGCGTTGTCACTCTGGACGAAGCAGCTCGACAGTCACGTTCACTCCCGACCTCGTAGCGGGATGATAAAAGCTTGAAACTTCAGATCTTGCTCAACTCAAATTATCCAAAAAATTCACCATATGTTATTCGCGAACATTTTCTGATTATTTTAACGTGATACACATAATAACCCCTGTAGACATCACAATAAAAACTATCAAATAATTTTGCAACCGTCGTGTCCTGCCATTTTCAAGAGAACCCATAAATATAATTGTTTTGTCACAGCCCTAGCGGTTGCACGTTCTGGGGCAAGAAGCCCTGGTCGCGCAAGAAGAAGCTGCTGTGGCAGCTGGGCACGTTGGCCGGCGCGCCGCTCGGCATCGCCGTGGTGGCTGGCGTGGCGCTGCCGGCGCTGCTGGTGGGGCTGCCGCTGTGGGCCGGCCGGCGCGCGCACCGCCGCCTCAGGCGCGCGCGGCCGCACCGCAGGAGAGCGGCCGTGGCGGCGGCGGTGGCGGCAGCGGTGAGTAGCGACAACTGTCTAGTGATAGGGTTATAGCGCCTATTGCTAGGGTTATAGCGCCTATTGCTAGGGTCATAATGTTTATTGCTAGAGTAATAATGTCTAGTGATAGGGTCATAATGTCTAATGATAGGGTCATAATGTCTAATGATAGGGGCATAATGTCTAATGATAGGGTCATACTGTCTAATGATAGGGCATAATGTCTAATGATATGGTCATAATGTCTAATGATAGGGTCATAATGTCTAATGATAGGGTCATAATGTCTAATGATAGGGTCATAATGTCTAATGATATGGTCATAATGTCTAATGATAGGGTCATAATGTCTAATGATAGGGTCATAATGTTTATTGCTAAACCGAAGCCCAAATCAAGTGTCTTATTTTGTAACCAAAAACTATCCAACCCTACTAACATTTTAAGCTGTTCTGTGATTATTACAGAGTTATTTTCACATTATTAGATCGGATCACTTTATTTTCACAATGATGAATAGGTTGGATCAATAAATTCCTTCAGTGTTACATCACAACAGGTAATTAGACGATCATATTTGTTGATAAAATAAGACACTTGATTTAGGCTTCGGTATAGGGTCATACAGTCTAACGCCAGGGTCATATTGCCTCATGCTGGAGTCATATTGCCTCATGCTAGGGTCATACTGCCTCTTATTAATTTTTTTATGCTATAGTTATACTGTCTAATGCGAGAGTCATAATGTCTATTACTAAGGTCATACTGCTTTGAGGTTTAAGTATAAATATTTATAATATCGCTTCGCATGTTTGAGAGCAAATGGAAATGGCTGATCGTCCATTGCAGTTATTGGTGTCACCACTGGTAGCCGGTCTGGCTGTTGGCATCGGTGTGCCGATCCTGCTGTTCTACGTGTACGGCGTGGTGCCCGTGTCCCTGTGCCGCGCGGGCGGGTGCGGCGGCGGCGCCCCGTCCTCTCCGCCGCCGTACGACGAGGAGCCGCCGCCGCCCGACCCGGACGCGGCCAGTCGACGCCTCGAGCCGAGCATAGGTAAAGAATGCACGTATGTCGCTCGTTTAATAGTTATGCATGATAATTTTTTTTTTTTGGTAAAATTCTTCCTAGAGGGAAAGGCAACTAGGGCATACAGCCTGGTCTGATGTCAGTAGAATGTCTGAATTATTATAAATACATACATATATACAAAGATAACCTAACCTAAACCTACGCACAACCCTCCCACACCCTAAACGAAATAACTCGACGATCCACGCATTAATCGAGTTATGCAAGGGAATCTTTGCTAAGAGCACAAAACTTCACAAACACGACTTCTTTCGAGCACTCCAATTAATAGAAACGTTCGCGTACATCTCCTGATTAACTTAACGTGATCGTTAATCACTAAATGCCACGGAAACTATTTAATTAGAATTTTCACAAAAAAGTAGCTAATGTCGTTTCGCGCGCTTTTCAAGGAATCTATGCATGATAATGAGTTGACTGTTTTTTTACGTTGTTATATAGGTTTAGGAATTTGACATGGACAAGAGTGGCGTTGGAGAAAAAAGAGTGGAGAAGACTGGGGGATGCCTTTGCCTTTTGTTACCGTAGCATATATTAAGCAGTTTAATTCTGTAAAGAGGATGTAATAAATAAATAGGTTTAGGAATTTAACTGAGAGGTGTTTATTTAAGGGTCTTCCATGAGCCAACTAGCGCCGCCAATCTAGAAAAAATAATATCTTCCAATTTAATCAATTTTATTAAAAAAGCTATTTACAATTTTTTTTAATAAAATTGATTATATTGGAAGGTATTATTTTTTTAAGATTGGCGGCGCTAGTTGGCTCATGGAAGGCTCTTAAGGAGTTGCCGTAGCGTCGTCACTCTGAACGAAGCAGCTCGACAGTCACATTCACTCCCGAGCTCGTAGCGGGATTTTTGACTTTAGCACAAAACTCGATCTTGCACAAATTATCCAATAAATTCACCATACTGTCATTCGCGAACATTTTCTGATTAATTTAACGTGATATTAAACACAAAACAACCACTGTAGGCATTAAAATGAAAATTTTCAAATAATTACGCAACCGTCGTTTCCCGCCATTTACAAAAAGCCTTTATTCATGTATTGTGTTATTCATAAACCTTGTTAAACCTCACTTCCCTTAAATCGTGTTGCTATCCCTTTCACACTTCGTCGCAAAAGGTTAAGATAGAAAGGGACAGGGGCCTAAACGGTGACGTAACTTTAAAACACGTTTATGAATACATTGCATGCTCAGCGTTCAATCGACTGAGTGATGATCATAATATTGATCTCTTTTGCAGTGGGCCTAATCGCGTCAGGTATGCGTGGATATTAAAATCAACAAACACTAATCATGTCGTCTTTTTATATTTTGTAGATTTAAGATATAAACATTTATTTGAATGATATATGTGGAAACTTATAATTGGCATATAATAATATTGGCAAATTTTTTCATAACTTTGGGACAATGTGATCATGGCAGGTGTCCGACGTCTCGCTCTATAGACCAGACTGACTGACCCACCAACACCCGAAACCAATAGCCCCAATTAGGTTGTAATTTCCAATCACTGCAATAGTTTATGCACCTGACGGGGTCTGTCATTGGGTGCAGTCAGATGCGCTCAGAGACGGGTCCCGCTAGGTGCATCACATATCCCTTCAAATTAAAGTTCTCTAAGGGGCCTCTACGCGCTGGACCTATGTCTCCGTGAAAGCCTTTCAAAGGACCGGGTGTACAATCTGATAGTACAAAATGCTCCCAAGCATGGATCGTCTGTTGGTGTTGAGATTTCAAACAAAGACGATCTCCAAAAATAAATCTTATAGGAATAAACATTGACACAAACGATAGCGCGTTCTATCTAGCTATTAGCACCATCTAGCGGTACATCTTAGGAACTAACCCATTTAAATGAAGATTGATGCTGACACAAGCGATAGCGCGTTCTATATTGATCGACACGCCATCTAGCGATACATGAAGTCTAACACCGGGTTTTCTGAAACCCGTGATACCTGGAGAGGTACATAATAATATTGACATATAGGTATTATTAATAAGTTCAAATTACATACGCTGTAAGTTCCCCGAACAAAATAAAATAATACTCGCCGTAGTATGTTCTAAAGCGTTGTTTGTGTTTAGGTGACGCGTCGTTGTCCGCCGGTTCCCACCAGGCGGACGCGCGCGCGCCCTCGCTGTCCGCGCTGGCGGGCTCGCTGGGCGGACACGAGGCGCACTCGCCGCCGCTCGCCGCGCACACCATGGAGGTCACGGCGGACGTGGCCGCCTCGGACAACACGTCGGCAGGTAAATAAATAAACACAGAGAAAGGTGTACAGGAGAGTTTTTAAGGTTGAGATTTTCTGAGTAACTACTTGACCTATTGCAAAAATTATTTCACTGTTTGATAGATATAAGTTAAAACTATGTAACTGTAAAAAAAATTATTAAATTCGGTCCAGTAGTTTTTGAGAAAATCTCTACCTTATTGAGGCCCCCTGTATACTTATCTCTGTCTTCGACTGTACATAAACTAGAGTTTTAAAATAACTTACAGATGAATAGGAAAGGCCTTACCGATACGCTGTTTTTCAGGCCTTTCCTACTTTCGTACAGTCTCGCTAATCTCGAAGAGCACATAATTAAGAAGACACAATACACTTTTTTTGTTATCCGTCAAGTAGTTATACTTCCCTCACTATACACTTTTTCAGTTTCCAACGATGACTGCTGGGGGCCAGAATCTAAAACATATTTTGTCACCAAAATTGCCGTCAGTTTAGGGAGAGCTGGTGTACGGTGGAACACAGAGAAAGGTGTACAGGAGAGTGTTTAAGGTTGAGATTTTCTCAAAAACTACTTGACCTATTGTAAAAATTCTTTCTCTGTTTGATAGATAAAAGTTAAAACTTTGTAACTATAAAATAATTATTAAATTCGGTCCGGTAGTTTTTGAGAAAATCTCAACCATATTGAGGCCCCCCGTATACTTATCTCTGTCGTCGACTATACCATCGCTCCGGGGCCTACCGGGTGCGTTTTGGGCACCTTTGCACCTGGGCAAAGGGCGGAGGTTATTACTTAGTTTTAAATGCCACTTTTGTTGTCGGTCAACAGTAGTCGTCAGGCCATGTGAGAGGCCTACGAGCGGTCTGAATAACTCTAACAATAGGTTTGGTCACTAAATCACACTATAAGAGAGAGAGATTGTCATTTTTAAGGCTGCGATAATGTCGAAATATCGACACCTTAATGTTTAACACGTCAATTCCCGTCTTAACTCATGAATATTGTTTTATTGGATGACTTAAGCTTTTTTTTTAGTTTATTTCGTTTAACGTGCATTTTCTCAATTCGTTGGTCATCACCTAAGTACTCGACACTGGCAAAATTACTGTGCCAGCCACGGTAGAAGCCATATTTTAAAAAGTGAAGTGAATATTTAATTTAAATTACTTCTATAAGGGGCCATCCATAAAGTACGTCACACGTAAAGGGGGTGGGAGGGGGTCGACAAAGTGTGACATGGTGTGACAAGGGGTGGGAGGGGTCCTAAGTTTCGTGACATCACATTTCAAAATATAATATATCTAGAGACTGAAGATGATTGAGTTTCTTTCTTCTTCTTTTTCTTTATATTCAATGGTTTATTGCTTTGTTATTGTTTCAAATATTTGATATAATGTTGATTTCATAAAAAAAGTACTTAATTTAAATGGAAATAAAACTAATTTCGGAACTGCTGTTTTAATTTAATAATTTTTCGATGTGAAATTGCAAAACATGTGACGTCACACTAGGGAGGGGGGGGGGTCTCAGAAATGTGACCACCTGTGACAAGGACGGGGGGGGGGGGCTCAAAAAATCATGAAATTCGTGTGACGTACTTTATGGATGGCCCCTAATTGCAACAAACGATTCTCTATCCCGCAGCGAGCTGGCCTGACGACGTACCTTCTACATCATCCCGCTCCGCGCGCCTGCGCAGTCTGTTCCTGTACGGGTCCGCGGTGCCGCCCGCCGACGTCGAGGCGGGCACGTCCGCGTCCGCCTCCGCCCCCGGCGCCAAGGCGGAGCTGACGCACGCGTGCGAGACGAGGCGCACACCCACACCGCCCGCGACGGACTCCTAGCATTGCCATGATGCAGTAGGAGTCGGAGACTCGACTGCAAGTTATGAAGAAGTTTTGGATCCCGATGCAGACTGCAATGTTCAATAGTGTATGATACGTGGATGATAATTATGACATGGGTGTAATGGAAAGGGGTTTGTAGGTCGAAGGACTTAATAACTTTTTAAGGCAGTTGTCCCACCGCTAGCGAGTAAATCCCGGCTATTTTCTCGCCCAAGAAAGTACAAAAGATACTACATTCCGTGTAAACAAAAGAGATGCATATATTAATAGTTCATCGCCGACTGTTCACACCGCCGGAGAGTACTCGCTAGGCTAGTTTGTCGCCGAGCGAGTACATCCTAGCGCTTGGCGACACTCGCCCACTCGCTGAGCTACACTGACTAGTGGGCGAGTGAAGCGAGTAATCGCCCGTCGCTCAGCGACACTCGCCGATAGCCGAGCTACAAAACTATACTTGCCACTCGCTGCTCACCCACTCGTTTTATCTACAGGGTGTAACGTAAAGGGTATATGAAGCCGAAGGGAGGGTGTTTAGTATTGGTAACTGAACAACTTTTGTTCTACGACTTTTCGATTTTCGCGAATTTATTTTTTGACTTTTCATACATTTCGTACCGGTCAGCTGGTCGATTTGTATGAGACTTTAATTTATTTTTATTTTTTATTCGAAAAGTCGTAGTATATATATATATATAAAAAGAAAATCGTGTTAGTTACACTATTTATAACTCAAGAACGGACGAACCGATTTAGCTGAAAATTGGTGAGGAGGTAGCTTAGAACCAGGAGAAGGACATAGGATACTTTTTATCCCGTTCCAGTAGGAGAAACAGATAAATATGATGAAGATTTATATGAGAAATTCCTGACTATCGGTAATGGTCGAGTACCTGTCGACAAATCGACGAAAAAAATTTGATAAATTATTGACTCTAACGCGGAACAAAGTTCACGGGGTCGGCTAGTAGTTGATAGCTTTACTCGCTCATCGCCGACGGTCGGACAACTGCCTAAATGATGAAGTTTTTTAGCCGTGGACAGGACTAATAATTTGTTCACCGTTCACTGGTTTAATGCGTAAAATTTAAATCTGAGCAACTTTTGTTCTACGACTTTTCGAATAAAGAATTAAAACAAATTAATGTCTCATACAAATCTATCAGCTGACTGATATAAAATGTATGAAAAGGTCACAGAACAAACCTTTCGGCTTCCTATACCCTTGCCGTTACATTCTGTATTCAAACATGTGAAACTATTGCAGTAATGTATCGCGTCCACTTGTCAAAATGAATACGTACGGTTCGGCTTTCATTTTGTGGACAGTGTGGATGTGAAACCTATGTGCGGGCCTTTGCCAGGACCCGAAGCGACGGCCGTCGCGAAGTGATAGTTATAGTGTCCTATGAAACATCGAAGTGATCCGACGACTTTCCGTTTGAAACTGAACTTTATACGAGTCGTTCGAACTTGTCCGATTTGACTGGTCCATTTTTTCATACATAGGTATCGGTATTGTTATAGTCTTGCCGCAAGCGTTGTACCGCGCCTTGGGTGGCGACAAGCGTACTGGGGGAGGGACACGTGCGAGAGAGAGCGACGACAAAATGTCGTCGTTCTCTTTCTCGCACTTAGAGTGAAGCGAGCCCCACCCCCGCGTCTCGCCGTGCAGCTACCTAAGGCGCGGTACAGCGCTTGAGGTCAACCATAGTGTATATTTTTCAATATTACACCTTTACGTTTAGTCACAGCGATCTTTTTGGGGGGAAAATCAGTATTTAGAATTTTAGACTGACAATTTCTACCGAAACTGTTAATTCCCCTTCGAACTAAAAAGTTATTAAGGTCCTTTTCCTAAAAGGTCCGTTTCCTAAATCATTCGCTCCGAAAAGGTACACTCCCTCGCGAGGTAGGCAGAGAGGACGGAGCGCCATCATCATTTGGCACTGGCGCTCGGGCTCCATCCTATCGGCCTACACAGCCAAAAGATGATGTGAACTGACGAGAACAGTCCAAAATTGTCACTATCTGTTAAAAACTGACACGAACTGTCTAAAACCGTCAATGACTGATTAGCAAGACATTCTAGGAATGGTCTTTCGAGAGCGTGAACGTTTTGGGAACTGGGTTTACAAAGTAAACGATTTAGGAAATGTTTTTTTCAGGAATGGTCTTTCTAGGAAGTGGACGTTGTGAACCTGATCGTTAAAATTATAAGACTGTTAGTCATAAACCTAGTTAACCTCACTTCCCTTAGTGTTTTGTCACTTTTATACTTAGTCAACGTTAAGTTAGAAAGGGAACGCGGCTTAATGAGCCAACTAGCGCCGCCAATCTTAAAAAAAACAATACCTTACAATCTATGCAATTTTCAGAATTTGAATTACGCATTATCCATTAGTAAAGCGATGAAGATTTTCGGTGGGCGTGACGTGACCTGTGGTGGCTCAGTTGGTAAGAGCGTGTCACGGAATGACAAGGTCGCAGGTTCAAGTCCTGCCCACGGCAAGAATTTTTTCATCATGTTCTAATATGAAATTTAAAAAAAAAGCTATGAAGCAAATCTTTTATTACGATAAATACTATTTTTTAAATGCTTATTAACAACGTGATTCAATTTCGGTAAGTTATAGTTCGCATAATTACGAAAACTGCCGTTTCTGGTATATTTGAGAACTTAGCTTGTCGCAATTATGATATGTATTGTATTTTGAAAAATAATATTTACTCTAATAAAGATTCGCTTCATAGCTTTTTTTCATAAAAATGATTATATTGGAAGATATTATTTTTTTAAGATTGATGGCACTAGTTAGCTGAGGTTCACGAAAATGAGTTTGGCCAATCGGACAAGTTGGATCGGCTCTAAGCTAGTTGTATGGACGGCTCTGCTGCAACGATAGATGCTTCGCGCTTACAGTGCAGTGTTACTCTATCCGATATTTGTGATACTTTGAATAATAACTACTATTAATGATCTAAATTATTTAATTTTTCACGTTTGTAGGCGAAAAAGTAATCGTAAGCGATATTACTTATGTTATGTGAATCATATAAAAGTGTAAACTAAGGATTAAAATGTGATTATATCTAGTTTCTTGTTTTATTTGTAGTTTAATCGACAATAATTCGGCCCATTGACAGTTTTGTTGGAGCACGGACTCAGGGTGAGTTCGCACTTACGACTGTTAAAAATTAAAATAGGGTATTTGACTCAATTTTTTGGAAGACCGACCTCAACTCCACTCATACTTAAAACTGTCTTGCTGTTATTCATAAACTTGTTAAATATCGTTTCCATTGCATCGTGTTGCTATCCCTTTCACACTTCGTTAAAAAAAGGTTAAGATAGAAAGGGACAGGGGGCCTGAACGGTGGCGTAACTATATGAATACGCGCCTCTATGATTATCAGATGTATTGATTTTTATTAATTTTGCATTAAGGTTCTCCCTCACCGGGAGCATTCGCGTGTAATGTAACGTTGCAGATTCGACTTTGAGCATTACATTACAATACTACCTCCCTGACTGACGCTGTTTTTCTTCCTCACTGATGTAATGCTCGAATCTGTAACGTTACATTACACGCGAATGCTCCCGGTGAGGGAGCACCTTTAGAATCAGCACACGACGTTACGTTCACTTGAAGGGTTACCAAAATACAAACAAAAAAACATCGGCTCAACATCGTATATTTCAACGCGTTAACGCTAGGACTGGAACTCCCGCTCTATCGCAAACTGTCAATACGGCAGGCACTCAATTTACAATTTCTTAAAAAAATATCTTATAGACAGCCACATATAACTAGATATTACACATACCTACTACATTTATTGAACATTACAAAAATGCTTATCAATATAACATTTAATATAATCTATTGCAGCTCTTTATACAAATCATGTGGCAAAATATAGGGCCAAAATCAACACATAAGCTTTACGTATACCTAACATTGGACTGTATAGTTAATTTTTTTATGGGGTTTATTTGTTCATAATTTCGCGATTTACAAAACGTGAAAAGGAATGGCTTAGATTTCAGGGAAGGACATTTTTTTGTAAATATTTATTTTTACGTACAACTATTTATATTTCTCATATTATTTACAATTTAATAATAATACATTATTATAATTTAATAAGATTTATTTGTAGGAATAAATAAAACAATCGGAAAATAAATATAAACTAAATAAAATCACGTTTCTTGATGAAACTTGATCATTCATAATTTCACTTACGTAACTAGTAAAAAAAATTTAAACAACCAATAACAAAAACATTTTCATGTACAGTCGAAAGCATATCAAGTGTAACACTTTGGAACCTTGTAACATTATTATTGTCTACGCCATAAGAGTTGAATTATATTTTATAGTGTTACTATTGTTATGCTGTCCATTGTACTAAGAGTATTGAAATAAATGCGTTATAATTAACAAAGGAATTCAACAGCTCTCACTATATTGATTTTAGAATTAAAACTATAGTGAGGCATTATTACAAATTATTATATACTTATAAACGGATATCACTCACTTATATTACTTATAGGTTGTCTGAAAGAGATCGCTCTCAGCGATAAGACCGCCTATTGATTAATAGTTGTTATTGTATAATAGTTGTTTAAGCTTAATATGTGTATCTGTTTTTGTGCAATAAAGAATATTTATCTTATCTTATATTGAAGCCTTTATTCTTATATTAGGCCGACAGTTTCGACCGATTTCAACGGGGGGTCGCGTTCACCTTGATAAAGACCGTCGAATATATAATTTATAGTAATGGCTCACTATAGTTTTAATTCTAAAATAGATTAATTTTCTCGAAAAGGACCTTACAGATTCCAAAACTTGTTACTTTTTTGTAATTTGTAAATTTATTGCTTTTTTTAACACGAGATTTAGGCCTTGATATGGTGTTTATCTTATCACGAGTTTGGTACAATTCGGTGCATAAATCTACCAACCTACACTATCTCCCAGTGTAATATTTTTTTACAATCGGCCAAGTAGTTTTTACGAAAATTTGAATTTTCATTAATTTTTTTTTTTTGGCATGTATAGCTAACAGCAGATCAACTTTGGACTTTGGGCCGTTCTTATTATCTGCGTCGTAAGATTTAAAATCGTACATCTATACCAAATTAAATATCGTCAGTGGAAAGTTAAAAACGCTAAAGTACTATTTGGGCCAAAACGAGTAAAATATATGGTTGGATTGGATTTCTTTTTCTGCGTCAATCTGTATAGGTTTCAGGCAATCAGAGCACCGGAGAAATTGTGAAAAGCAGCTTCCAAAAAATAATAATAAATATTTCAACTATCATATCGAATACAAAATTAAAGCTAATTTTTTTAAATCAATCTCATAGATCATCATACTATATCAATAAATCATTCAAAGCATACAATTTCATTTACAATAAAAGTAACCTATACTAGTACTAACTATATACACTTAATTTTAGAAGGTTATATCATATCACATTAGATTTATTTCTAGACTTTTATTTACATTTACAAATAGTGGAATTTATATTTTTGGCTATTTTTTAACATTATTTTCTGCGAAAATTGGGTTAACATTTAAACTATATAGGTATAGTTTTTTTTTACAATACGATAAATTCAAATTCACCAAAAAGCCAATTAACGACATCCAGACATAATTTATTTTATTGTATTTTTATTTATAATAATTTGAATTATGAACTACTTTTTAATATATTTTTAAATGCATTTTAAAGTATTTATTAATTTTAGTGTCGATTTAGTATAAATACATACTCGTAAGAATGAATCAAATTAATTAAAATGTGTGAATAGTAAATACGTTATCAAATCTATAAATCTGTAATCAAAACTAGGTGTACATTTGGCAAAATCAACTAAAAATATAGTTTATTGAAGTAACATGACTTCATTAAATAATTTAGCTTAAAAAACCTATAGCGCTTTTTTTCATAGTGTTTGTTTTGTGTAGAATCAAAGCTACAATTTTTTTGTCTCCACTTTTTGCTGCGCTCTGTCCCAAGATTTAAAAATCGAATAAAAAAATAATTGGAATGATCCTGCTAGGAATTAGGGAAATGAATTTTCATGAGAGGAATGCCTTTTTAGACGCAGGTATCGATTCCGGAGCTTTAAGAGCCAACTAGCGCCGCCAATCTTAAAAATAATAATAATTTACAAATTATTAATTTTTATTAAAAAAGCTATGTACACAATCTTTATTAGGATAAACACTATTTTAATATACAATACATGGCATAATTGCGACAAGCTTTGTAGTTCTCAAATGTGCCAAAAACGGCAGTTTTTCGCACTTATGCGAACTACAACTTACCGACATTGAATAAACATTTCGTAAATAGCTTTTTTAATAAAATTTATTAAATTGGAAGATATTATTTTGCAAAGAT
This sequence comes from Tachystola acroxantha, assembly GCA_963506565.1. Lineage (NCBI taxonomy): Eukaryota > Metazoa > Arthropoda > Insecta > Lepidoptera > Oecophoridae > Tachystola > Tachystola acroxantha. Next base: position 2,799,841 of record OY735879.1, on the reverse strand, counting down.
TGGCGGCGCCAGTTGGCTCTGTGAAGGCCCTTAAATAAATATTTTTAAATGGATTAAGGCTAACTACACTATACGAATAGGCCTCTCTTCAATAAATCGCACCCTGAAATAGTTTCAAATATATTTTTGGAACGGAGATTTTCTCTTTCCGGCGATGACTCGCTTTTAATCCATACCACAGCCTTTTCCTAACCCTTACTTTAATTTAAAACAAGTTTCAATTATTATAAAAAAAACGACAGGTAATTTCGTAGCGGCCACTAAGTTGAATCCCTAAACGCAATTGTCACTGTCGTTCATATGCTACATCGCGTAAGAGCGAGCGGGGAGCATAGCGGCGACTAGTATTAGTGTACGCAATCTGTAATCGCTACAAATACATCCTGTCAGTCCTGCGATCAAAACGATACCCCATACATGTGTAGGTACGGTCAAAGACAAAGAAAGGTGTACAGGAGAGTTTATAAGGTTGAGATTTAGAAAAAATAACCCTCCTTGCGCAGTCGGGTAAAAAGTGAATAAGACAGTGAAATCTGGCTAGCCCGCGTGAAATGCATGAAAGCTTATGAGAAAATTACTAATTTCCACTTGCATAATAACCTGAAAATTGTATTTTTAACGAAGACAGTAGCGGAGCATCGATTCAATAGAAAATCGATGAGCGTGCAATCCCTAAAATAAGACGAAACCAAGGCATATAACAGTCACTTCAAAATATTACCTCTTTAAAGCGATCTTAGGCCCGTATTAATAAATCACTCTCAGCTCAAAAGTCAATTTTGAGAACGACCTCAAGATGGCGTTTCTATTAATAAACGTAACTTAGGTGCGCATTTAGGAATCGAGAATCACGTGAGTAAAAACAAAACTCAGTTCTCAAGAACTGTGAAACTCACACTTGAGAACGTATTTGCTGATTGCAGGCGAACCGCGACTTGAGAATCACGTGATACGCCCTCAAGATTGGTTTATTAATTAATGACATACTTGAGAGTGTATCAGCTGAATTCGCTCTTGAGGGTTTGAGCTCAGACTATTAATACGGGCCTTAGAGCTGTATCCTTTGCTATCTCCGTACACTACAAGTCATTGACCCCGGTCTTCAATACAGCTGGAAGTCATACGTGGTGGTTCCGTCTCGCCACGTGGGCTCGTCGGCCACCTTGGCGCGGCACAGCGGGCACGTGTGCTCTCGGTCCAGCCACGCGGAGATGCAGAGCTCGCAGAAGATGTGGCTGCATCCGAGCCGCACCGGTGTGGTGTAGTCGTCGTGGCATATGGGGCAGGCGTCGCCGGCGGAGAGGAGTTGCTCGCCGGTTGGCTTGGTCCCGAGGTTCTAAGAAAGAACGAAGGGAGAACATTTATTCTGGCACATGCACAAATACAATTATTTCAAAAACAAAACAAAACTCTCCCATTTTTTTTTCCCCCTATGACAGTCCCGTAATCAAGACGAATCTAACGATACCTCATACACCAAAACCCATCAAGCCGTTTAGGCTACAGGATGGCAGGATGGAACTGCTACAGCCCTTGATTTCAATATTCAGAACAACTTTTCAAGACAGTTAAATTACAGTAAGTAATAATTTCCACTAACCACACTCTGCAGCAAGGTCCACGTGGCATTCTTGAACAGCCTGAGCCGGACCAGCACCTCCACGAGCTTCGCGATCACGTATATAGACGTGAGGAACATGCCCACCATCTTCTCGTTGCCCTCATACGACTGCATGAGGAAGAACACCCACGGTTGGATCGTCAGCAGGGCACGGTATAGCTGAGACACCGCTTCCACGAATAAGTATACTTTACCCTGCAAATAGAAAACACTAAATAAAAAGCGTACAAGTTTATTTATTATAGCGTCCTATCCAGGCTTCGAACGGGTGACAAATATAGCCCATATTACTTCTTCTTCTTATGGTGCCGTCTTACGAAGGTTGGCGATCATTATGGCAATCTGCACTCTCGACAACGCCGCACGGAACAGGGACCTGGCACTCTTGCCTTACCATTGGCGTAAGTTCCTGAGCCATGATATTCTCCTTCTACCTGCCCTTCTTCTGCCCTAGATCTTACCCTGAAGAATCAGTTGTAGATCGTACTTTTTATTCCTCATTATGTGACCTAGATACTGGAGTTTCCGTTATTTCGTTTCCGTTCCATGTTACTTAGGCAGGGATATTGTAGCATTCTAATTGTGAAAGAATTTTTGAAAACGGTCCAGAAGTTTTTGAGTTTATTCGTTACAAACATGCAAATCTTTCCTCTTCCTAATATTACATTAGTATACACAATTTAATTGAACTCACTCCCGTCTCCCTTAGTTTTAGAGTCACGCTGACCGCCGGCCCTGACAGCTCAGGGTGTAGCTCGTCAACGCTGACGGTCAGCACGAGTCGTTTTAGTTTCGTGCTGATCGTGCTGATAATCAGCCTAAGGCTGGTTTAGGGGTATGTAGAAACGACGGAATTACATCTGCGGCATTCATTACAATAAAACAGGTTTACCGTCATATTTTAATGATATAAAACGGGAGTTGCCGTAAATATTGAGGTCTAGATATTTCATGGCAATTCCCGTTATACCTTAGGTATACAAACGGTTTCTAGTAAGTTTAAAAAGGGGTTTACCGTCTCTTATCGTAATTAAATAAAATTCGCGTAAGATGTTTCAAATTGCGTAGTTTAGTGTGTAGTGCAGTTTTACTTAATTAAACAAGGTTTTCTCGCAATTTTACATGTGTCTTGCGAAAAAATCATCCCCCATCTGAGATTGGGTGAGATTTGGTTCAGGGTGTGAACCAAATCTCACCCAAGGGCCTCTGCAAGTATCACATTATTTTTTCGCCTTTTGACTTACTATACTATTTCCATTGTCATCAACAGACACTCACCCTTTTCTGAAACGGCAACAGCAGCGCTGGCATCATTGTTACAACTATTTTTATATTGACCGTTATGATCTTGACTATTAGATCGGTCAGCACGACCAGCCACATGAGCTCCCACACATCAATGGGTTTGGTGTAGCCGGGGAACATGATGACGTTGGGAAGCAGCTTCCCGTGGCCACAGAAGATGTGTATTAGAACTATGCAGCATGACGTTAGGACTAGCTCGGTGAAAAGTGTTACTATACTCCGGTTCATTTGTTTACCATGCTCTCTGAAATGAAAAATCAAAATCATTTATTTGCCAGAATACATGAAATCTCAGGATGGTGAATTGCATTGTCCAGTACAGTATTCTACTTGTATACAAGCGTGCAAAGTTTTTCAATTAAATAAGCATAATGTCAGAAGAAATAAAAATAATTAATGTAAATGTCATGTAGTAAAAATATCAGTGAGGAATTTAAATATTCGGTAATGGTATAGTAACAGTGATCTAATAGTCAATTGTACAATTTAGATTTAAATAAATGAATTTCATGTATTATCTTTATTTCCTCGGGTAACGCATTGCATACATTTACATAATACATTTGAGGTGAGGCGAGGTGCTCTGTGGAGGATATCAGCATCTGGACAAACTTCCCAAGTTTTAAGATGCTGGTGGCCAATCAAAATAATGTATTGTTATAACAGTAATGTTTTAAATAAATAAAAATAATAATAATACCAGTATACACATGTTATATACATTTTTCTTATGTGTGAAGAAAATTGTACCGTTAGAACATTAGACAAATTGTAGTTATCATGTTCACAGTCCCATTTTCCTTAAACATAACATAATATATGCGATGGCGACTTTACTCACCTCCTAACGAGACTATTGCAGTGTGTAAACGTACAGAATAGCACGCAGAATGTGAATATCGTCTCTCTACTGTCGTACATGAACTTTATGAACAGCAGGAAGTAGAAAGGCGCGTAGCGTATTAGTAGGTTTAGCGTCGCTCTTACATCCACTACCTGTAAATACAACAATTGCTTTATAAGGGAGTTATATCTCGACACGGTGGTTCAGTGGTTGGGTCAATAGACTTGCGATACGGAGGTCCCAACTCCCAGGTTCGATTCCCAGCCAGGGCAATGAGTTATCCTCGTTTTTTTTCGACGGAAAACTTACGTACATTTACCGAGTGCTCTAAAAACGGCGAAGGAAAACATAGTGATGAAACCTGCACGCCGTAAAAGAAGAAAAAAAGGCACGTGAAATCCGCCAATCCGCAGTGGGCCCGCGTGGTGGATCATGGCCCCAGCTCTCTCGATGTAAGGGAAATATAAATAGAGCAATATGAAAAGACTGATGATGATATCACGTCAGCGGGACCACTGAGAGGGAATACTGGTTATTAAAAGGTCAGATCCAAGTTGTTCAAAAAATTGAGTCTTCTAATGAAATGAAGTGTAATGAAATTAACTCCTAACAATTTTTAGTATATTTTGCAACAATCTCATATAAAAATAAGATATCTTTCTTTTATTTATTTTAGGACAATTTTTTTATTTATTGTTTTTATATACGTATTTACTGTCTGTAATATAATATTTTATGTCGTTGCAACAATTGTTTTCTTATAGTGGCAAACAATTTCCCATTTAAATATTAATTAACACACAAAGGCAATTTTTAGTCCCTGAAAAATAGCCATAATTTACATTGCAACATGACAATTTTCGCGTGACTGCCACTCCTCTATTAATTGTTTAAATTTTCAAAAGAAGTTGAACACATAAGAATCAGATTTTTGTACGTATGAGGCTTAGGAGAGTGCAAGAAACAACAAAAGACTGTCGCAAACAAAACAAAAAGTTTAAGACTCTCCAGCCAAATATTTATCTTTATGAAATAACAGGTCCTCTTCAAAATATCGGGAAACGATGGTTGCAAAATTATTTGATAATTTTTGTTTTATTGTCTACAGTGGCTATTTTGAGATTAATATCACGTTAAATTAATCAGAAAATCTTCGCGAGTGACAGTATGGTGAATTTGTTGGATAATTTGAGCAGATAAGATAAGATTGTTTCAAGCTTTTATCAAGAGTTCCCGCTACAAGCTCGGGAGTGAACGTGACTGTCGAGCTGCTTCGTCCAGAGTGATGACGCTACGGCGACTCCTCTGGATGAAGACATGAAGACGCGGCTGCCCAGGGTGAAGACGCTACTGCGACTCCCCTGGAGGAAGATAGAAGACTATTGAATATATTGAATTTTCTGTAACATGACATTGGCAAATGACGAACAGTCGAGTCCATTAATAAAATAAATAAATAAATATGAAATAACAAGGTAATCCATGCTAATATAAACGAAAATTATATACCGCTACCTGTTGAGTACCATCTTCACTATGGCTATCATTGTCAGCGTCATCGTGTATATTGTTATTATTTGCCGGGTTCACTGACACATTGATCTCCGGGTGCTCGGCACCCTGGTCGGAGAGATTGGAGTCATGTGATGCACTGGTGCTGAGTCCATGACTAGTTGACAGCTGTCGCTGTGGCGTCCCTCGGTCTGTTACGATGAACGCTTGAGCAGTAGGACCTAGGTTAACATGTGCTACGGAGCTTTGTGGCCTCTGTAAGTCTCCGTTTTGTCTCTGTAAGCCACTCTCCATGGTTTGATGGGTCCCTGGCGTGTTTCGTGGCAGCCAGGTTGGTAGCGATAATCTAGCATTGTTTCCCTGTAATTTTAAAGTTTACTTTGTGGTAGAGTAAATAAACAAAAATCCTATCTTAGTAAAGTGTTAGGCCTTAATATAATCATTTAGTTTGGGATAAAACTGTGGACTGTGATGAATATTCTGCAGTGATATAATAAAGCCTTCAAAAAAATTGTGACAAATGGCAAAATTGGACCATAATAACAGCCACATTATATCTATATCTAGTGCGCCTATATTTAATTTAGCTGATGTTGTGCGACCGCTGTTATCGCCATAAATATGATTTAATGTTAGTTTAAACATTTATAACTTATTTTGTAACAAAGTGTTAAAGGGGTCATTCAAGTGTTATACGAGGCATGCCTTTTAAGTTCTGTCGTTTGCATATTTGCCGCCAATTTTTAATTTAGAACTGTTCAAAAATCAAATTTGTTGGAATTTCGAATATCAATACAATTGAAAGCATTAGGATTAATGCAATTGTTTAGTCACAGTGCTGGTTTGAATCTGTCAGGTCACTACGAAAATGAATCTTACTAAGGAAAATGTCCGTGCAATAATTTTCTATAACTTTCGAAGAGGCCTAACGCGACTTCAGTGTTTCGAAGAGTTAACATCTGTATTCCATGATGAAGTCCCATGTCTGCGGACCATCGAACGCTGGTATTTGGAATTCCAGCGTGGACATACCACACTTAGTGACAAATCTCGCGAAGGACGTCCAAAATCCGCCTTCACTGAAGATAACATCGTTGCTGTGAGACAACTAATCCTCGAAGATCGTCATGTGACATATCGAGAGATAGAGGCGTTATTAGGCATCTCAGGGACAACCATTCAAAAGATATTGCATGAGGCGCTTGGTGTGAGAAAACTAGTTTGCCGTTGGATCCCGCATTTGCTTTCCGACGATCATAAGGCGGCCCGCGTCAGATGGTGTAAGAAAACTCTTCAGAGGTTCAACCGAGGAGAGTCAAATCACGTCTACGACATCATCAGTGGTGACGAATCTTGGATCTATGCCTACGATCCTGATTCCAAACAACAATCCACAGTCTGGGTTTTCCAAGACGAGCCAAAGCCGACTAAAGTTGTTCGCTCTCGAAGCACTGCAAAGAAGATGGTGGCTACGTTCGTGGCGAAAACCGGTCATGTTGCGACGATTGCACTTGAAGATCGTAGAACGGTTAATGCGGAGTGGTATACCACAGTTTGTTTACCACAAGTCATCGCCGAACTTCGGAAATCTAACCCAAAGCGACGCATCATCCTGCACCATGACAACGCAAGCTCACACACCGCTCGTCAAACGATTGAGTATTTGAAGCAGGAAAACGTAGAAATTCTTGACCATCCTCCATACAGTCCTGACCTAAGCCCTAACGATTTCTTTACATTTCCTAAAATTAAGAAAACTCTTCGTGGTCAAAGGTTCCTGTGCGGTGAAGAAGCGGTCGACGCTTTCAAGTCAGCCATTTTGAACACCCCCACTTTGGAGTGGAATAAATGTTATAATAACTGGTTCGAGCGAATGGAAAAGTGTATTAAACTTCGTGGTGAATACTTTGAAAAACAATAAAAGTTACTATAAGGTTATAGTTTTTTTTCTTTCTTCAAACGACAAAACTTAAAAGGCATGCCTCGTATAAGCAAAATGGACTCCTCCCTCCCACCTCATCAGCAAAACTAAGAAAAGCTCTTATGCCTAATGGTATGGTGGTCCTATGCTTATAAACATTAGTACACTTAATATTATATAAGCATTTTTTTTGACATTATAATTAGTTATTAAAATCTTAATTAACGAACAAAACTCTTCGAAAGTTTTCTTTGAAAACGAAAATCTACAAAATTTTGTAGAAAATTCGAAAAAAAATTACTGCTGACATCACGATCCAGGCCCCCTCATCCCCATGTCATCAAAAATAAGCAAAGCAAAGACACCCCTTTCTTTTTGAGGACTTGATGTTTAAGTCCTGCCCACGGCTAGAAATTTTACATCATCTAAAGTTCGCCAAACATAGCATAGCATGCGTTAAACAAATTCAGAATAAAAATAAAAATGCATGAATATAACTCTATAACAGGTTTTAAGTTTTGTTTAGTTATTTGTAGAAGACGTATATATTTAGAACGTAAAGATTCTTGTTTCTTTAATGGGGCAAGATGATAAGGTAACATAAACGGAGTAGATGACTAATAATATGAATTTGATATTGCATAACAAATTACATTTTATTCGATACACTTATGGTTTAAGATAATGTAGACATCAAAAACCAACATTCTTGATTCCTACGCAGCTAACAAAAGGATCTAGATCAGAAACATACGATATTGTGGGTACAAAAATTGAATTTTATACTGACGACACAAATAAGGAAACAATGGGTATTACCAGTCGCGCGTGCTCGACGAGAGGCCTGATTTCTCTAAAAACACTGTTGAGACGGTCCCCAAGGCCTACGTTACTCCTATTAGGTGGCACTGGTCTGGAAACGGAGTCCAGTCTTTGCAGGACGGAGTTCCTCGACGTACCCTCCTCGGGTGCATCTTCCTCGATGTCGAGCGTCACTTGGTTCGACTGAGCCATCGCTACCCACTAAATCATTAAAAGAAACAGTCCAAATTGAAGGTTTATAACGAAATAACTAACATTTCTGAATTATTTGGACAAAGCACGAAGGTCAACTCAACTTTTTTTCTGACATTGACATATTTATTATTTTCAGCTCAAAGGTAACTAAGAGCATACAGCCTTGTCAGAAGCGAGAACGCCTTTTTATGTCACTTGGACTAGGTATTTCTCAGAGAAATAATTTTTCTGAGAGGTATTTAGATAAGACTTCCATGTGCTGCGATTGCACATTATCTTTACATTTACTCTCTCTTCCACAAATTAGATAAAGTTTCTGTGAAAACACGTAGTAGCAAAACTATACCGGTACTAGCCTTCTTCTCATCATGTAAGGTCAATACGAGTATTAAAGTAAAGGTGTGTACTTACTCATTTTCGGTTACTCCTCTCCTCTTCCCGTGTCTTTGGACGCAAGTATCAACACGTGTATCTTAACAAATGAAACTCAAAATATATCGTTAATATTCCATTTAATTAAATCATAGTCAATAGACCGCAATGAGCATCTAGCCTTTGATACGATGAGCAATAATTATTAAAACACCTACAATTAGGCACATCACAAAGCGTACGCAGACGCTGTATGTACCTATAGATAATACGTATATTCAGTCTTTAATTAGGCTTTACACGTCACACCAAGCATATCCGTCGAATCCGTCCTTGTTACTAATACGATACATACCTACAGGGCACGATACATTCATACAACTAAGTAAGTGATTTGTGCTTAAAATGATTCCGGAACAAATAACTTTATGCATTGGACTCTTTTCGATAAAAAAAACGTTAAAAAACGTTGACGTTGGCACTTAGTTTAGTCCTCTGTGTCTGGTTTGAGAGCCAGCACCCCCTCGGCGTGGAGATCGCGCACGGCTTCCAGAAGACGTGCCTCAGCCCTCGGCTCTCCGAGAGCCACGTCCACGCTTCCAGCGCAAAGCAGAAGCGCCCTCAGCGCTGCGCGCGGCCAATCCGTTAGCAGACTACGCCTGACAACAGCCCCCGCAGCAGACACCCCTAATCTCTCGCACTCTGCCTCCAAGCGCTGCCCATAATCCTCAATCAAGGTGTCGCCAACTGCTCTTCTCATGTCTGGCGTCATCGATGACAAAAGCAACAGTGCGACGTCATCCATCGGTCTTCCGAGAGACACCATCTGCCAGTCTAAAGCTATACATTCGCTGAACCCTTCCTGTTCTCTGAATAGAAGATTGCCGCACCAGAAGTCTGCGTGGGCTAAGGAGGAGGGCTCGGACGGTCTCAGCAAGGTGCCGAGCAGCGATGGTGCTCTGGCGATCAGAGACGACACCGCCAGTGCTTCTGCGGCGCAGTTTGCGCGGCCTCGGAGAAACGCCTCGAGTTGCGGTAAGCCTCGTCTGACCAGGCGGAGGTATCCGGCTGCAGCCCTTTCGCAGGGGAACAGGAAGTCGAATCTTTGATCGAGAGGTCCTTCCCTCTCGCGTAGGGCGAGCGAGAGTGCGTGGAGACGTGCGGAGGCGTAGAGCGCTGCCCTGGCGCGGTCCACGCTCAAGCCCTGGGCGAAGTCGGCCGACTCGTAGCCGATTGCTGTGACGTCTTCTAGTACGAGCTCACTGTCCGTGCCGGCTTCACCTGTAACATGGAATAGGTGAGAGAGGGAAAACGGCAATAAAAATAGGTCGGCATGGCTATGTTTCGCTCAAGGTTCTAAAATTTAAAAGATTGACGGCTCGGTTTTCTCTGGGAATATCTACCTACTCGGGGGCAGTGGATTTAGCTCTAACTCGGGTTCTCTTGGGTTGATGTAAAATTGGTTGAGAGAGAGAAAGGACTCGATCTTTCCTGCCAGCCTACTGTGCCCAAAAAAAGGCCCATTTTGAAGACCATTGCTGGATTTATTTATGACATACTTAGCCATTTCTTGCAATGCCACCATGCAATGGTATTCAAAATATAACTAGGTACTTACATATTTTCTTTGTCACTGTCCGTTACAAGAGTCCAGCAGGGTTACTCTCACCTCTTATAGCGATCATTGTAGCAAATTGTCAGTTTAGGATCGCTATAAGAGTTGAAAGCTCTCTACGGTTGAGAGTAACCCCGCTGATGTTGATTAACGTAACTTAACGTTAATTGTTTCAATTAAAATTAATGTAGGATGTAAGAGTATCTAATTGTAGTAAGTTCGCTAGCTAGCGAGATGCTAGCGAATAGGTACCTATCTACGTATATGCCTCGGATATAGCGTTCGGAATTGGTAGGATTTTGTTGTGTAAAAAGGCGGTTTCTGACTGAGATTTTGAATTGGCAAAAATCTTAATACGCGAAGACTTTATAAATGATGCCGCCATTTTCATTAGATTTTGTTTTCTAGTTTATAGGCAAAGGAGTTTCAGTTTATCATACAGCCTCCAGAGGATCATCAAAGATGCTTAAAGGATGAATGTTATTTATACAGACTGACTGCGCGGGCCCTAGACATACCAACTAATCTTAGTTGGTATGTCTAGGTATGTTAAATATTTTAATGACTACTTTGTGTATCTACACAAAGTAGTCATTAAAATATTTAAGAAAATGTTAAAAATATACTTAAGTAATACCTGGTAGTCTCGCCTTAAAGCATTTCGGAATCGGCAGCCCTTCGCCTGGCCCCAAAGCCTCTTCAGCCAGTCTGTTGAGAACTGGCGCGAGCTCCGTGTAGAACAGGACCTCTCGCGTGTCAAACTGGGCCTCCGCCACGAATAGCCGGCCGAAGGGGTCTCGCGGGGGCAGCTTCACGATGAGGGGAAGGCCGTGGGGCTCCCCTTGATTGTCTTCGTAGCGAATTGTGATTGCAAGGACCCTGCTCAGGGCTCCGGCGACGCCCTCTCGAGACTCCACGCGTACCTGGGAAGTGGAGTGGAGGAAATTGGGACTGCTCGTTAATGGTTCCATGACTTACAATTTCGCGATTTTTTTTGGCACTCTTCATAAGATTGTTGATAGCTGAGTAATTTGTATGAGACAATCCGTAGAGATATTATTTAATTTTTATACGAAATATTTTTTATCGTGGAGTGGAACTAAATGTTCAGTTATTATAAGATAAACATCCTACTTTTGGTTTACTACCTATAACCTTTCCATTGCACCCTGTATGTAAAAAACAGGTAAAGGAAAATTATCGAATGGAAATTTTTAAGTAAGTAGAGGTGAACAACTTTTGTGCTCTCAGGTTCTCGTTTGTAATGTAAGTGCGAGTCGCAGATCAGTCCGAGGTACGAGCTCACGCTGAGTTCTTGATCAAAACTGTCTGTTCTAATCTAATAACTAATCTGAAAAGTACAGGGTGTAGATGTAGCGGCTACACATTGTATAATAAATTCTTAAAAAAAATAGGATATATTTTGAGACGTCGCCTGCTCCCTATGTGCTGTCGACTTTACCTAATTGATTGATTGCAACATAAAAAAAACACCTTATGCTAAAATAAAGCAGCCTATTCACAAAAGTATTTACCTCATTAGGGCCGGTCACGCCCGCGATATCCAGCAGCTCAAGAGCCCACTCTTCAGTAAGCGCGACGTCGTGGTCGGGCACATCCCGATCGTAATCAGAATCATCACTCGCCTCGGAAACCGGACCGTCATCGCTATCGGCGTCTGCGGCCTGCATTTTATGTTACTGCAGTATCTAAAGCCCTAACTGTGTATTACTACGACACAATCCCGCACATTTTCACACAAAAACGCATCGAAATTAAAGTTAATCTATGATAAAGATGGTCTCGACTACTCGGGTCTCGCCCTAGCCCCGCCGCCCCGCCCGTGGTCCGCGCATGCGTATCGGCTGCCTCTATTATTCATCGGAACACGGCCCCTGTCGCCGGTCGCGTTCAATCATAAATTTGTGTATTACATGCGCTTCGAATAGCTATGTAGATACCTATATATGTATCAAGCAATGTACTTACAAAGAAAACGATACAATTTGAATCTATGTACGTATTCAAGAGAACATAAAGCTATCCTATAAAGCCTAGTGGTAGGTAAGTATGTAGATCATTCCCTAGTATTGTTTTCGTAGTTAGGAATCCTAACTTAGGATAAGCAAATAATATGTTACGAGGCTTCCAGCGTAGGTCTATAGCCTACGTCTATAGCTCATGATTGGCTAAAATCTGAGCAATATTTTCCAATACAGTTTGTTTGCCAATGAGTGAAAAAATACTAATAATTATCAATTGAGTCACTTTTGCATTATCATAATCCATTCAAATTAGAGACAGTTTTGTTTGAAGTTTAATTGAGGCTGTATGGTCTCTCTCAGCCTTTGCCTTCTTTTACTTGCGGCTAATTAAAATAAAAAGTCAAAATGGAAAAATTGTACCGGTGTGGTGACGGAGTGCTTTTATTCTCAATTTCTAATTAATATCGTGTATAATTAAAATGGGAAAAGTAAAATCCAAGAAGCGTAGACGTTCTAGTTCATCGGAAAACAGTTCTTCTTCCAGTAGCTCTGACTCTTCGCACGAGAAAAAGAAACTTCGTAAGCTGAAGAAAAAATTGAAGAAAGAGCAGAAAAAAGCTGAGAAAGCCCTCAAGAAGAAGCTTAGAGACGAGAAAAGAAAGCTCAAGAGTGAGAAGAAGAGTAGAAGTAAGAGTACCAGCTGCAGTCGCGACGAGAGTGTGAAGGAAGTCGATGATAAGACAACGGACATTCCTCTTGGTTTGTAGCAATATGTATTGATAAAATGTACTATTTAAATTTAATTACCGAAAACCCTAACTCATTTCTATCTGCTAAAAATAAAAGATCTTATGCAACACCTGATTACATTCGATTACACAAAATAATATTTTAATTTAAATGACAATGCCAGATTCTGCCCCACCATCAACCGCAAGTTGTACAAGATAACGAATAAATGTAAAAATATCTCCGTTTTTTATTAAAATTATTGGTTTAAAATAAAGTTTTGTACAAGTTGCGATTGGAAAAAAACAGCTTAATTAGGAATTCAGAAAATAGTAAGAAATCGAAGCGATTTATTCATTGCTTTTGTTATTCTTCTATAGGAGTTGCGAGAGTAGTAGAAAATGATACTGATTATGATTATGCAATATGAAACCTGTAATAAGTCCCCAACAAAATGGTGGGTACAGCTTAAATGGTCACGTAGTATTGTAGGTGGGGCAAAGCTCCATTGAAATGTGGCAATGTCTTTTAACTATGTGCCGGGCGGTAATGCTGATATTTAAAAGAAAATTAAAAACTAATTTTTCTATCTTCAGAATTTATATATTCTGCCATATGCATATGATGCCACAAATAAAGCATTGAATTGAATTTATTTAAAGAGATTTGTATTTTTCACAGCATTAATGGAGAAATCCAAAGCAATGGCGCCAATGACTAAAGAAGAATGGGAGAAACGACAGAGTGTTGTCCGGAGAGTCCTAGATGAAGAGTCTGGAAGATACAGGTTATCCTATCACTCTTGTTTGTATAGGGAGACCCATTTCTTGCTTGCACTTTGCAGCAAACTATCTAGGGAAAACTTAAAAAAAATTATACGTTCGTTTGGGTTACAGTTACATAATTTAATTAACAGTAAAGAGGTTAATATGATTGGTGAATGTTGCAATATTATATTGGGATGCATTCCTGATAATTTATGTCCGAAGATGTCAAGTTGTTTTTGTTCCCTTTGATGTAATGGGTATTGAAATTGTGTGTTTTATCACATTTTATTTGATTATAAGAGATAGTGGTTATCTTTCCGAACGGATTATCTATCTCTTATAATCAAATCAATTATCTCTGATTTTAATTACTGTTTATTTTACATTCAGTGGTAAAACCATCTCATGTCGGTTCTCTTTCCTATCAGACTTTATAAACAAATGAAATGTCCGATAACATGGCCCTAGGTTGGCTTGTAACCCCAATAGCGGGTATCTACTTAAAAATCGCTAATGATCTCATATTGCTGTGCCTCAGTTGTGTCTTGTTTTCAGGTTAATAAAAGGTGACGGTGAGGTTTTAGAAGAAATAGTGTCTCGGGACCGCCACATACAGATCAACAGGGCCGCCACACTGGCCGACGGAGCGTTCTTCCAGGCTCAAACTGTGGACAAGAAACATTCATAGCTGCTCTTTCATAGATAGTACCACGGTACCTTTTACTACAGCACGTATGAAACAATTTATTGCACTTAAATCTACGGGGTAACGTAAAGTTTTTAGTTAGCCAAATGGCTTCAGCATTAATAACTGAAAAACTTTTGTTCTATGACTTAATATCTCGTACAAATTGCTCAGCTGATCGATACAAAATGTATAAGAAGTCTTTTCACGGCACATTATGTCATTTGTCTATTGGCTTGCGCTGTACGAGTCCAGTGACTGGTCTGCTGTTAAGTTTTGAAGCAAATCATGTGGAGCTTTCCTCTTCAATCTCTTGAAAACTCCTGCTATGCATTAGGCCAGTTGCTAATCTGTTTGGGTGGTTATAAGAAGTCTAAAAGTTGTTCAGTTCACTTAGCCCACTGAATACCATGCTTTCGGTTTACTTAACCTTTCCATTACATCTTATATGTATAGCATTAAGTATTAGTTCTACATTATGTAGAACGATCTTCTCAAGTTATGTCAAACAATGTTGTATTGAACATTCTCCTACCTTTATCTTGTATGGTCTTATACAGAAAATTATGCGGTGGCTAATCAATTAAGGTTTATTATACATATATAAACGGATATCACTCACTTATATTGTTGAAGTCGGCAATTAGACCGACAGTTACGACCGATTTCGACAGCGTCACCGGCGAAAAAGACCGTCAAAATCGAAACTGTCGGTCTAATTGCCGACTTCAACAATATAAGTGAGTGATATCCGTTTATGTATAATAATTTGTAGTAATGGCTCACTATAGTTTCAATTATGGTTTTCTTAAAAAGAACTTGACTAATTATTAAAATTCTTTTACGTTTACATAGTCTGTACTCGAAACTGTCTACTAGTAAAAGATTTTTTTCAATCGGTCAAATAGTTTTTGAGTAAATATCAACCTTATTGAGGCCCCCTGGATACTTATCTGTCTGTGTACGTATACTGCAGTCCAAATCAAGTGTCTTATTTTGTAAACATCATCATTGTGAAAATAAAGTGACCCGATCTAATAATGTGAAAATAAAACGGGAATTACCGTGTTAAACATTTATTATTGATGTCTCGATATTTCGACAGCATTGCAGCCATCATGGTCACGAGTAGACTCATGGGTAATTCCCGTTTTGTCTAATTAGTATGTATACAAACCGTGAAAGTTTAAAAAGTGATAATCACAGATAAGCTTCAAATGTTATAAGGTAGGGTAGTTTTTGTTTACAAAATAAGACACTTGATTTGGGCCGAGGTATACATAAACGCGCCCGTCTCCCATAGCGGTAGGCACTCAGTCTATATAAGTTACTCTATGGGTATGCAGACGCGTCGGAATTACTGCCGCATAGATTGCAGCAAAACGGCCTTTATTATAAACTAATAACTATTTAAAGCTACAGTACCTTTTGTTAAAGTTTGTATTTGGTTTCTTATCCAATAAAGGTAAGATGGCTGAAGGATTGTTTTATTTATATAGAGCTGCGTTCATAAATCAGTTTTCTAATTTTAAGCTAACTTCGATAGCTCTAAAAGACCGAGGTGGTCAACTTGCAATAACCCAATTCGAACATGTGCATGTAAACCCAGAAAATGTTGGTAATACTGCAGCCATTGCTCCTATAAACAACTAGATACACAAAGGTCTTACTAAAATAATTTAAAAAACGTCCAAATAAGGGTCCATGGTTAACGTCCAAATAATGTCCAATAAAGCAAATGGGCCTTCATCCGTTTGGACCTTCTTTGCGGACATTTTTAGAAGGCAGACTGTGTATCTTCTAGTTGTTTATAGGAGATCAATGACTGCAGTAGACATAAAATCTACTGAATAAAATAAATCAAGTAACTTCACATTAATATATACAATAGATTCATAAATTACATAAGTAAATTACTTTATTATTCTACCTAACTCCTTATAGTTCGTCTTTGGGCTTATTATCTTTTTCTTCACTTTTCACAGACTCTTCTTCACTGCTCACTATTTGTTCTTCAGCTCTCACTTTAAATGAGTATATTTCTTCATTCCTCCCTTCATTGGATGGTTGTTCATCACTGGATAATTGTTCGCTGTCAAGCGGGGGTGAATCTTGGAGGTAGTCGTTAACGAGGGTTATCAGGCTTTCTAAAGGGCGTGCACCGTTATCAATACTCACTACCTGTTTGTGTTTGTATAGAATCAGTGTTGGGAGGCCGTTGATCTGTAAAAAAAATAACTGCATTCAAAATAAAAATACTAACCTGCCTTTTTTCAATTTTTCTATGAAGGCTACGGCACTATAGTATGACCGTCTAAATCAGTCTTCGCCTGCGCGGTACAGGGACGCGGGGGTAGGACGACAACGGGGACCGAGAGAGGTGCGGGGGCGGGCGCGCGAACAGAAATGTATTGTAACAGAAATGCGCCTGCCGTCCGCACCTCTCTCAGTCCCCGTTGTCGTCATACCCCCGCGTCCCTGTACCGCGCAGGCGAAGACTGATTTAGACAGTCATACTATAACTACTAAAATTAAACGTCTGAAAAAAATATATAGCAATATATATACCCTCACACACACTCACCCTCCCTATCACACACACACACACACGTGTACGCCTATTAGCTGTATAACAGGGAATTACTGGTTCTCAAGATACAGGTTAGACCTAGTTTGAGAACCAGTGACCATCTTAGTTATTTAAGTACAGAGTGTACAATAATTGTTTCAAATAAATAAATTATTATTATTATTATATTGGGGTGTCTATTTAGGGACTGATGAATGCCGATACACGATTGGACAAACTTCGATCGATAGAAAAAAATCGCAAAAATACCCTTTCCATGTCTTTTAAAATGAAAATTATGTCTAAACCGAAATAGTTATTCATACAAAATATATATCAAAATGTAGGTATTATAAATACGAGAGCTTGTTTTTAATAATATGTAATTTTTGTTGGCGTATTTTTATTTCCCTACCAAAATTCATAAAAATACAACTATATGGAGTCACTGTGCCGTGCTCTTCACTCAATCGCTGCGGGCGGGACCTCTTCTATCCCGCGCTTGAGTTTGACAGCTGGCAGCCCCTTAATACCAAAGACATTAAGCGGTTAAGTCAAGTGGTGGGGATGCTCCATCTCATTTTATGTAGTTTGTATTTGCGCTGTATACCTATTATCTGTAGTTATATGAAGTATACAGCATCACGTCTGGACCTTGGAATAGTTGTAACAGTTCCGTATATTCAGCTAGCGATCAGACGTGAGATTATTCCAAATAATATAGATACCTTTCTCCTACTCTTAACCAGTTGTATAATAATATAAATAGCATTACGTTAGTTTTAACTTCACTTCAGAATTACATTCACAACTCTCAACACTTGTCATCTTTATTCTTCCAACCGCAACATTGGTGACCCCGACTAAGTCACGCATCCTGACTTATCACGCCGCAGTACCGTATCACTGCTGCCGATCGTCACATTAGTCTGGTTTCCCACCAGCGGGTTCCACCAGATCTAATATAAGAGTGACGTCACCATCCATAACACATCGTGTAATTTCATTGGGTTGTTACCTTTTCCATTTCACAAATAGCCTTTGATCGCACGCAGTCCACGTCGGCAATGAGCACGCGACTCTCGTTCTGAAACTTCTCGCCGAGCTTCAGCCATAGAGGGCTTAATTGCATGCAATGGGCACACCTGTACACACGAAATACAAATATGCGTTTAGGATTATTATTAATTTTAATGTCTACAGTGGTTATTTTGTGTTTAATATCACGTTAAATTAATCAGAAAATGTGGATGAAGACGAGTAGACGCGGATTTCCAGGGTGATGACGCTACGGCGACTCCTCTGGAGAAAGAGAAGACAATGATATCTTGAATATTCTGTACATGACATAGGCAAATGACGAACTGTCGAGTCCATTAATAAAAATAAATATTATTATCCAGGGTGCGATGTATTGTATATGGTAGGCATATTTCCAGTTTAACACAATGCTTAAAATGATCTTACCAAGGTGCAAAATAGTTGATGAAGACCAGATCTGACTCCAGGAAAGTCTCGAAGGTCTCCTCCGATATCCTGGCGACGGGCAGCGCCTTCTTCTTCTTGAGGAACTTCTCAGGGTCATGGTTCTCAGCCAGCACCATTGTTTCTATGAACGCTCGCAGATCGTCGAAGTTATCAGCGGGGGATACGCCCATCTGAAAATAGATACATTGCTTTTACGTTAATGTTATGCTTCGCGCACATTATGCCGGGCCGCAGCGCAGCGCAAAGTGCTTACTTAGAACATTGGTGACGGGCCGAGTCGCAGCGCATTGACGGATTTTGAGTACAGTGCCAGATATCGTAAAATGAACACGGGGCGCGTGCACTCCAATCCGCTTGTTATAGCACACTGTGTCGGGGCGCAGCGGGGCGGGACGGGCCTCATCGCACGGACGCAAATCCGCCTCGCACTAATGCGAGCCGCTGCGGCCCGACACAGTGTGCGATAGTTCATACAAATTGTATTAAAGCGATTTGAGCGGATTTTTTCGCTCCGCACCAACACGCAGCGGCCCGGCAAAATGTGCTCGGACCTTTAATGAATGAATTTTATTTTTAATTCAGACAAGAGGTTTCATCGCAATTTGACATATGAACGTTATACATTACTTGCAATATTCTTGCAAGTTTTAATATACGACAACGAAATGTAGTAATGTATATCGTACAAAGATTAAAATAAAATGATAACGAAAACTATTGATGTTGCGATCGGTTCCTAATATATATGCTAGTTACAAATTACTTCATCATCAATCCTATATCTTTTTACCCGACTGCCCCAGAAGGAGAGTAATGTTTTTCGGGTGTATGTTGGTCCATTCTTCTTGCCATCCTGTAGCCTAAACGGCTTGATGGATTTTGGTGTATGAGGTATCGTTAGATTCTTGATTACGGGACTGTCATAGGGTATAAAAAATTAATCAAAAGGGGATAGTTTTTTTGCAGTCGTTTTTTGTTTGTTCTATCTATCTATAAGCTAAGAATCTGTATTTGTTTTCCTGCAATAAAGTATATTTACCGTACCTAACGGTATAACTAAACCATGGTATAGTCAGGGGGGTGACCGCGACTTCAATCGTTTTCATTTTGACACTTGAACGATATACATTGCTGCGTTTCGTTGTCGCTTGTTAAAACTTGCAAAAACATAGCAGCAATGTAAAGCGTCCATGTGTCAAATTGAAAGCGATTACTTTAACAATGGAAGTCGCGGTCATCCCACTGGTGCCACACTTACCACTCTCCCGTTCACAATCCACAATAGGAACGGGTACTGTTTGATATCGAAGTTGTGGCACGTGATCTCGTTCTCCAGGCAGTTGACCTTGCCTATCTGCAGGTACTGGTGGCGGGCGTATTGGACGGCCAGCTCAGACCACACGGGAGCCAGTTTCTGGAACACAGGATTACCAATATAGGTCCGCGCACATTTTGCCGGGCCGCAGCGTGTCGGGGCGGAGCGCAAAAATCCGCTCAAATTACTTTAATACAATATGACTGTATGAACTATCGCACACTGTGTTGGGCCGCAGCGGCTCGCATTATTGCGAGGCGGATTTGCGTCCGTGCGATGCGGCCCGCCCCGCCCCGCCACAGTGTGCTATAGCAACCGGATTGGAGTGCATGCGCGCCCGTGTTCATTTTACGTGAAGAAGGTGTCACTATTTGTAACAACATTGACAGATGAAAAAAAAATCATTAAAGGATGGTTCTCACCAGCATTCGCTTCACGAACGAGCATTTGTTGCGCAAACATTTGCTCGATTCACGAGCAAAAAATCTAAAATACGTTATAGGTCATAATTGACAAGGTCTAAATGACATTGCCACATTTCAATGGAGCTTTGGTCACCTACGTGACCATTGAAGCTCATATATCATTTTGTTAGGGATTTGTTATAGGTTTCATATTGCATAATCATAATCAGTAGGAGTTGCGAGAGTAGTAGAAAATGATAATAAAAACAATGAATAATTCGCTTCGATTTCTTACTATTTTCTGAATTCTTAACTAAGCTGTTTTTTCGACTCGCATGTTCTACAAAACTTTATTTTAAACCAAAAATTTTAATAAAAATCGGGAGTTATTTTTACTTTGTGTTAGTCAATAAACTATATGAATAGAAGATTGTTGACAGAAAAACGGATTAAAACAGAGACTTACCTGGCAAGCTTTGCACCACGGAGCATAGAACATGATGAAGTGTTGTCCTCTACTCACAAACTTCTCGATGTTATGATCGGACAGGTAGGCCATGCCACTGTACACTTTCACTTCACTCGATGGCTTTACTGGTTCTGGTTTCTGGAAATAATGAGATTACTATTATTTGAAGATTTGACAAACGGTTCGCAAGATGGTTAACCATAAACACGATTTAATTAAAGTATTGTAAAAATTTGATTTGTTTTAATTAAAGTAGCCGAGGCAATGAGATTAATTTATTTGATTTATTTTAAAGGAGTACCAACATCTCAGTCACAAAGCTTACATATAAAAAGTCTTAAACTATTGTCCTGTGTGACCCTGACCATAATATAAATCACGCAGTACGTAATCCCTACACCATACACATAGTTATTACTTTTTATTAAATAAAAAGATTAACTAAATCTAAACAAACAATTACTAGGATGCCCACTAAAGGTCCCCCTCCAAGATCCTCTGTACTTTGCGCCTGAACACCGGAGCAGAGTCCGCGAAGATGTCCACACATTTGTCATTCAACAACAAATAATATTATGCTCAATAGAGCACTCATCTCAACAACGGTACAGAAGAAAATCAAAGCATCTGATTATGGCTATGAAGCCCATTGCAGATAATAAAAGGGAGAAAAAATAGTGGGGTTTATAGTCTCTTTCTAACTTAACGTTTTTTAAATGGAGTGTGAAAGGTAAACACGGTTTAAGCAAAGTGAGGTGACACTAATACCTTTTGTTTTTATAATAATTCACTTGTAGATTTTGAATTTCAATTTTGACTGCAGTAATTTGAAATAGTGAAGAAGTCTGGAAGATGCGCTTCTACGAAAAGTGTTAATATTAAAAAAAATATGACATCAGCGTCAGCATGAAAGCATACCTCTTTCTTGCCATTGAAGATGTCACTCAGGAAGAGTGTGAGTGAAGGTAAATCTCTGGTGCCTTTATACTCCACAGGCAATAATACATTTTTATGGAAATACAGCAATGTTGGGTACCCTGGAAACATTACATGGCATAGATGAAACTATTGGACTATATTCAGCACCAATGTTGCATGTCACGTCCCGAGCGACAGTCGTCTCTGCCGTCTCTCTAACGCCATTGTCACACCTTTCTGAGTTATTACATGTGTACTCTATGTAACTAGTAAAATATTTTTCAATTCAATTCAAATACACTTTATTGTACATACATAAAAGACACAAACAATTACAATACAGAAATACAAAACAGCATGTACAATTTTGGCGGCCTTATCGCTAAAAGCGATTTTTCACCATCAGTCAAGTAGTTCTTGGGAAAATCTCAACCTTATAGAGTACTTTGGGTTTTGATTTTTACTACCCAGTCAGTAGATAAGTAAATATGAATATGGTAAGTTACCTGTGATATCATTTTCATTACAGAGGTCAGTATGGATCGTGCAGTCCACCTGAGCGATTGCAAACTTCGAGCTTTTCGTGTTTATCAAATCGGCCAACTCCTGCCATATCGGGTGAAAGTCCGTGCAGTGACTACACCTAAAATACATTTACAGAAAAAACTTTACAGACTTGTAAAAATAGACTGATTTTTTTTTTGGAAACAAACCCTACCAAGGCGCGTAGAACATGATGAAATTGCCATCCAGCTCTCCGATTCGATTCTTGAAATTGTCTGAAGTATATTCGTAGATTGCACTTTGCTTGGGAGCGACAAAATAAGGCAAAAATAGGAAAAATATACAGAACAACTGGTCCAACTTCGGCAACATTTTCTTCTGTGACTAGCACGCTTTTATAACAAAGTAACACTTAAAATAAAAGACCGAATCTTAACTTAATAGGGTGTAGTAAGTACATCACATAATAATTATTTATATTGGACAAATTCGTAAAATGAATGACAAATGGAAAATCAATAAATACTCGACACGACAAGTCGACACGAATTTCACAGATTACGAATTTCAATATAATTTAAGTG
Organism: Tachystola acroxantha; assembly: GCA_963506565.1. NCBI lineage: Eukaryota > Metazoa > Arthropoda > Insecta > Lepidoptera > Oecophoridae > Tachystola > Tachystola acroxantha. The sequence continues at coordinate 2,777,217 of OY735879.1, read as the reverse complement.
TTAAATGATAATGTGAATAGAAATCAGTGTTGCCAGACGTAGTCTGAACCAAATCGCCAAAAATTTGGCGTCAGGTAGCCTAAATCGCCCAATTCAAAAAAATATTAAAATTAGCCTAAAATCGCCCAAATACGGATCAGGTAGCCTAAGTAGTACTTTTTTTATACATACCACAGTTAACTTTAAATAGCAGGACAACGTTTTTAAAGCTTGAAATACACCTCAATTTATTTATTTATAAACATGACGCGTATGTACTACTAAACGGCTCCCTTTCGCAAAAATTTCCTTTTCTAAATAGTATAAAAACTAAAATAAAAATAATTTAGATTTTTTTTTTAAATTAAGTTATGTAGTTTGTTTGACGTTGACTGGATCATGATTTACAATTTTAATTGTGGCCTCGATAAAATTGGAGAGCCAAATCTTTGTTTCACAAAAATCAAAAATTTGTAGAACTGACCGATACTGAAAACCCTCTCTTTTGGCTTTATACTCTTTCTGTTTCCTATTCGACAATAATTGCAGGAAAAAGTTTTATTTTTTAAATTGAGGCTACAATCAAAATGTGTAAATCACGTTCCAAGTCAACTTCTAAACAAACAACATTGATTCTTTTTTTTATAGTTTTGCTCTATTTGGAAACCATATGAAAATACAAGGAGAAAAGGGAGATTTTATCGAAATACATTTTGCAAACTTAACAATTTGCGAAATGGACATTATGAGAAATTGATGTTTTGAGCTTGGTGGACATGACTTAAACAACGTTGCTAAACCCACACTATATATAGAAATACACAATACAGAAATAATTTATTGACGATGGAGGCAATTTATTAGCATTGATGATGAATAATATTAATCATCATGTAGGACCTAATAAAACAATTTCTTCTAAAACACCTCCATCGCCATAATTCGCTGAAGACATGCTGGAGCCGTAGATGCCAGCTGATAATGTGGAAGGATCTGTGGGTTATGTGGTTTTGCCAGTATATGATTATATTAGGAAAATAAAACGTTAATAGGGGATCGGACTAATTCACAGAAAGTGTTTTAAATTAATCTCCATGGATAATTATTCCTATAAAAAATAACATTTCAAACAAATAAAGCTTTCTATGTACTGAAAATAATATTTCAATATTATTTGTTTAAAAATCCCGCGCAAACGGCACGATACGTCAGCTGAGAGTGTGTGACGTCATTTGTGTGTAAACCAAACAAACTGCAAGGGCTTTATGCTGGGTGAAGTTTAGTTTCGTCGATTACATCCTTTATTTGTTAATATGGAACAAAAAACATATCGTTGGTGTGTAGTACCTGAATGTAAGAATACATCCAAAACTACTCCAAATAAATTATTCATTGATGTGCCACGAAAAGAAGACATACGAAAAAAATGGTTGGACTTAGCAAGAAGAAAGTGCGACGGAATGTCTGTAACTTCACCAATTTACTTTTGTGAAGATCATTTCGATGTAAGTGTACAATAGTTATTACAAATAAATTGAATAAAGCGTGCAAATAACTTTATTTATTTAAGTTTAGTTAGTATAGGTACATTGTGTATTGTTAGAGGTTATATTTACGAGAGCAACATAATTTTTACTTGTTTTAGCTGCCGAATGATAGGTATACTTAGGGTAAATAATGAATAGTTGTAATACTTACACAGATGTTTTCACATTTCTAAATTCAGCATCACAAAAGTTTGAATTACTTGCAAAGAAATCGCCAATCATTATAATATCCACTCTGGGAAGATTACGATTGTCGGCTTTCGTAAATCCTGATTCCATTGTCATAAACCGGAGAAAAACCACTTGACAGTTTTTAAATTTATTGTCGTATCTTAATTTATCAGTTAGCTATTAACAACTTTTAGATTTTAAGCAAAATCGTGGAAATATGTATCACGTACGGTATTGTTTACATTGAGGTTGCCCACAAATGACGTCACGCACTGTGATTGGTGTTTCGGTTGAGGTGAGGAACAGATTAAAAATATTGTATTTTTCGATGAAAATATCTAATGATTTAAAAACATTTTTCACAAAAATATTTAATTAAAAATCTTAAAAAATTATGTTCTTTTTATCTAAGTACATTTTAGATTTTAATCTGATTACTGTCCGATCCCCTATTGGAAAATTATGGCAAGATTTATTAGATTTTTCTCTATTTATTATTAAGATTTATTAGATCTGGTAAAAATTTATCTAGCTGTTCGTTTGTAGCCTAAAATCGCCCAATTTTTTTTTCGGGATAGCCTAAATGGCGACCAGTCGCAAATCACGATTTATGGTCGCCCCGACCCCCTTCGAGATAGCCTAAATGGCGATAAGTCGCCTAATCTGGCAACACTGATAGAAATAACGCTATACGGGAATATTACTGTCTCTTTCTTGAAATTATTATGCATCATCAATGCTGCAATAAAAACGTCACTGATGCATGCATGGAATGACTTTTCGGCTGTTATTGGTGGAAAACGGTGGAAAACTTGTAAATACTTTCGTCTTGTACTTTCTATCTTTTCATCAGTATGGAAATATTCGAAATATTCTATATTTTATTCACTTGTAAAATGGCCATGAAAGATAAACATGCGCTTTCACCCAGTGCCGCAAAGATTATTAAAAAAATCATTTCTTGATGTCAGGTGAGGGCGCTGTTTGTGAACAAAACTGCCAGACTATACGTCAAACCCTATCCACGAGCAATTAGTTCCTATATTTGCCACCGGCAAGACAATAGTGTCTCTTTATGCGATCGGATACACTTTTCTAATTATTCATTCATATTTATTGAGTTTTGCTCTAAACTCCTAATTGTCTGATACTGCATTTCTATAAGAAACAACGTTACGTGGTATTTTATTATGTTTAATTACACATGCACTGTTCATAATGGAATGAATTTGAAAGTTGAAATTGGATTTTGACAAATCTATAACATTTTGGTTCAATCGGTAAAATTCTTGGTATAGCATTTCCGAACGGACAAAAGAATGTGGTAATTCTTCAAAATGGTCGCTTTGTATGGTTTGCCAACTTGCATGTCTGTGTTTCTGAGTTCTTTGTTTTCGTAGTACGTTTGTTATTCTAATAATTAGGCAAAAGTACATTCAATTTCCTTGTTAATTAATTTACGAGCGTGCATTGTAAATAGGAGTTGCAATTTGTTGTGTGTAAGAAAGATGTCATCGGTAATGTGAGAGCTCCCGACTATCGTTCATATTTTACAGGATTATGACGTTTGTGATTACTATTTGGGCTTGCGGAGAGCAATAATTTATTAGGTAAGTCGTAATTTTTGCTAGATACTCAGTAACAAGGCCTGGGGTCGATTGCGAACACTAAACAAAGCTGCCTCTAATTTTGGCATTCCAACTCTTGTCATGATTGATTCGTGGTGAGCATTCCTTCAGCTCGGCCCATAGTCCTCGCTCCAACTGGATTTTGTGATTCCCAAATCCAATTTCACCGTCTTTCATGTCATTTGAAGCCTATTTTTGGTTAAATACTTCCCAGTGAAGATGTAGTACTGTGTTTATTATCTTTGATTTGGTACCCAATTAGAGAACTGCATTGTTTTGTGTTCACTGGTGATAGGACATTAGGCAAAGTATCTGGGTCTAGCCTGATCTTGATAGAAAGTTACAGAAAGAAGATAGTCACTATTTATCATTGACCTGCCTGTTTGTTATTCGGATTGGGGTGTAATATACCAGTGAATATAAGGAATTATTCGTTTGTTATGTTCACTTAGATCCAGTGGTTGAAACCAAGTAGGAATGCACTGAGGGAATTTGGTTCCAAAATAGAATGGTTTCATTAATTTGACAGAAAATAAACCACCTTGTCATTTCCCTTCTTGGTTATATTCGGTTGGTAATATCTCTTGTCCATAACAACAATAAATAGATCTAAACAATTTAGCCTGTATTTGTTGTATATTTACATTTTATGTTATTATTTTCAGTGTCATTCGGTCAAATCAGTTCACCAAAGTATGTCAATAAAAGTGGAACAGTGAAGAAAGGTCCAACGAATAGTCTGATTGATAAATCTACAGAGTAAACTCTTTTGATAAGTGCAAATGAGGATTGTGAAGGTATTCTTTATTATTGTACATACATAATATTAATTAAGAAATATTCCTTGGTTTATGGCTTTTCAAAGAATTCTACCAATATCATATCAGCTATCAGTCTCAGATGAAAATGTCACTAACGGTCACCCATACAGGTACTGACCTCTAATTTTGCTTAACTTGTACGGTGGAACGCAGAGAAAGGTGTACAGGAGAGTTTTTTAGATTGAGATTTTCTCAAAATCTACTTGACCTATTGCAAAAATTCTTTCACTGTTTGATAGATAAAAGTTAAAACTATGTATTGTAAGAGAATTATTAAATTTAGTCCAGTAGTTTTTGAGAAAATCTCAACCTTATTGAGGCCCCCTGTATACTTATCTCTGTCTACGACTGTACATATGTTTTAAATGTGTACTCATAACTGGACTACAAGCCCCAAAATACCACATACTATTTACATTTCAAGTGATGTTAGTGTACCTCATCATCATCATCCCGTATCAGTCCACTGCTGGACGTAGGCCTCTCCCAAAGCGCGCCAATCAACCCTACTCTCGGCCCTCTGCATCCAGTCCCTGCCAGCCATTTTGCGAAGATCATCCCTCCATCTGGTCGGGGGGCGTCCCACACTACGTTTACCCGTTCGTGGCCTCCATTCGAGAACTCGTCTACCCCATCGGTTATCGGTTCTACGACAGATGTGACCAGCCCACTGCCACTTCAGTTTACTGATTCTATGAGCAATGTCAACCACTTTTGTCTTCTGGCGGATATACTCGTTTCTTATTCTATCTAACAGAGAAATTCCAAGCATAGCTCTTTCCATAGCTCGCTGAGCGACTTTGAACCTGTGGGCCAGTCTCACTGTCAATGTCCACGTTTCGGCTCCGTAGGTCATCACTGGCAGGACGCACTGGTTGAAGACCTTAGTTTTTAGGCATTGTGGTATTGAAGACGAGAAGATATGACGTAGCTTCCCAAACGCTGCCCAGCCCAGCTGAATTCTCCTTTCACTCTCTTTCTCGAAGTTGTTCCTACCCAGCTGCAGAGTTTGTCCTAAGTAGACATATTTCTGAACAACTTCGAGGACCGTGGCATCGACTACTACTGGTTCCGGGACGACCAGATCATTGAACATGATCTTGGTCTTATCCAAATTCATCCCGAGTCCGACACGGCGAGAAGCAGCATTAAGGCTATCCAGCATTGCCTGCAGATCCTGCAGCGACTCAGCCATGACCACTATATCATCGGCAAACCGAAGGTGTGAAATGTACTCGCCATTTACATTGATGCCACGTCCATTCCAGTCCAGTGTTTTGAAGACATCTTCCAGCGCGTTTGTGAAGAGTTTCGGTGATATAACATCTCCTTGTCTCACACCTCTACGCAACTGGATAGATCTTGTTTGCTGGTTCTGGATTTGGACGGTCATTGTGGCGGCGTCATACAGGCATCTCAGCACCTCGATGTATCGCCAGTCTACTTGGCATCGCTGCAAGGACTGCAGAACAGCCCAGGTTTCGATAGAGTCAAATGCTTTCTCATAGTCCACAAATGCAAGACACAGGGGCCGATTGTATTCCTCTGTCTTTTGTATAATCTGCCTCACTGTGTGGATGTGGTCTATGGTGCCATATCCTCCGCGAAACCCGGCCTGCTCCGGGGGCTGGAAGTCGTCAAATCTCCGTCCAAGACGATTCGTAATGACTCTCGAAAACAGCTTGTATACATGACTCAGGAGAGAGATAGGTCTATAGTTTTTCAATAGGGTTTTGTCCCCTTTCTTGAAAAACAGGACAACGATGCTCCTGTGCCATGCCTTCGGAGTTCTCCCACTCTGTATGACGGAGTTAAAAAGCTTCTGTAGCTCCATCAGGACAGGAGTACCACCTGCTTTCAGGAGCTCAGATGTAACCCCGTCTTCACCGGGGGCTTTTCCATTCTTAAGCTGTTTGAGAGCCAGTCCGATTTCGTCAAGACTCACATCAGGCAGGTCTTCGGTAAAATGGCGTGATAGCGTGGCTCGGGGATCATCGGTACTAGGCTCAGGTTGCGGTGCGTGAGGTGCGTACAATCGGCCGTAGAAGTCTTCGATCTCAGCGAGTATCTCTGGTTTGGAAGTGACGGTTCTGCCATTCGCCGACTTCAGTTTGGTCAGATGGCTTCTCCCCAACTGCTGCATGAATACTTTTGACCCTCGATTTTGCTCAATTGCCTCTTGTATGCGGCGTGTATTGGAGCGACGAAGGTCACGACGTATAAGCTTCCTTACATGCTTGTTGAGGGTCCGCTGTTCTGTCTGAGAGATTTGCGTAGCCTTTTCACGTCTTTCCTTCATAAGATCCAGAGTCTCCACTGAGAGCTTAGACTTCGTGCCAGTACGTTGCGACCTGCAAAACCTTACGCCTACGTCCCTGATGGTCTTCACCACTGTGTCAAACGCCTGGTCAACGTCAATTGTGGTTTCCAAGACATCGAATCTATTCTTCAGCTCCAGCTGAAATTTATCGGAGCCGGTTATGATCTGTTGCAGGTTAGGTCGGAGCGTAGACTTCATCATACGGAGTCTTTCTAGCTTAAAATCGATATTCAGGGTGCCTCGCACGAGTCGGTGGTCACTACCAGTGTTAAACCGGTTAAGTACAGAGACATCCCTGAATATATGCCTTTTGTCCGTTATGATGAAGTCTATCTCATTTTTCGTCATAGAGTCGGGGCTTTGCCAAGTCCACTTCCTCTGAGGCTGCTTCTTAAAGAACGAATTCATTAAGAATAGCCCCTCCCTCTCCAGGAAGTTAACTAGCATTTGCCCCCTATGATTCCTGCAACCAAGACCATGTGGTCCGATTTTCGATTCGATGTTGCTCTGTACTCCCACTTTAGCGTTGAAGTCCCCCATGACAACGTTGAAGTGTGTCTTAGTGGTGTGATTGAGGGCTTTGGCTATGTCTTCATAGACAGCCTCCACTTCTTCATCCGAGTGTGCCGACGTTGGTGCGTAGACCTGTACTACCTTAAGAGAGTATCTCTCGGTAAGTTTCAAAATGAGGTACGCTACCCGTGGCGACACACTGGAGATCTCCATTACGTTGTCTACGAGGGCCTTATTCACCAGAAAACCTACCCCGCCTTGGGAGAGTTGATCGCCCTCTCGAAAGTAGAGTAGATGGCCCGATTCCAGGGTCAGTGTGTCCTCCCCCTCTCTTCGGACTTCACATAACCCTAGGACGTGCCAGCGTATCCTCTCCAACTCTACTTCGAGTTCCGTGACATGATCGTCCAGCCGCAGAGTTCGTCCGTTGTACGTAGCCAGGGTCAATTTTGTTTGGCAGCCTCCCGTAACCCGGGGATTCTTAGCACCCCCTGCCCCGCCGTTACCGTAGCCGCTGCCTTGGCTAGGAATAGCGGGGCGGCCGGGAACTGGGGGCCGGGGCCTTGTGGTGTGACTCATATTTGGGAGGTGATGCCCGTAATCGCCACGCTGGGCAAGCGGGTTGGCGATCGCAGAGCCGGCCACCTCGCGCCGGTGACGCTGCTGCCCGTCACCGACCTGCTGCACTTGGCGCCGGCATGGTGCGAGCTGGGTATACCGCCAACTGTCGGTCGCCAGAGCCCCGTCCGTTGGTCGGCAGGGTGCACCACGTGCCGGTGAGGTTGGCATTTGGGTGGCCAATATAGTCGGTCCCCACCCCTTACACCCCTTAGTTAGTGTACCTATTAGATTTTAACTTATCTCCCTCCATCTTCCACTTCTATTTTGTGCTGTTACCATCCAAGTGCATCCATAAACGCGATTTAAAGTTATTCCACCATTAACCTTTTGAACTGCCTGCCTTTGAAATGCCTAAGCACAGACTAAAGACAGCTGAAAAAAATGCCAGAATCATTGGTGTGTCAAACTGTTCAACAGTCTCCCGGTGGTCCTACAAGCTGAAAAGGAATTCAACGCATTTAAATCTTCACTAACGAAGCACTTATTGAATCGAACACTGTATTCAGTGAAGGAGTTTTTTGGCGAACCATTATGAGGACTTACATTTATATTTTTGTAAATTGTAATAATCTTTTTGGTAAATAAAAGTGATGTGAAGATAGCCTTACTAACTTCTACTTTATAGTCTATGGTCATTCTAACAACTATGGCGTCCGTCGCTTGTCATGTCTTATCTTGAATAAACGTTTAAAACTAAAGTCTACCTGTCATTTACGACCATCATTTGAACGCCAAAGACAGCCATAGCCGACAACGGGAAATCGTGATATGAACACCATGTCGGGATATCACAAGTTATCACATCGAATTATTCTAAAATGTCGTGTGTCGAGGTGTTGAGGGTGCATCACTTTCTATTATGACGTGGCATTTAAAAGGCTTTTTGGCCCTTTCTACCATAACGTTTTTTAAACAAAGCGAAAAAGGGTTCACAACTCAGTTTAAGGGAAGAACAATACTAGTCTTTATGGGGGCGTTCTTCATCTGAATTTCAATTACTCAGGTATCGATTGTTGGTCTGAGCGCGGGCGGCCGCGACGTGTGATGGGCGGCGCGGGGTGAGGCGCGTCGCGGCGCGGGCGGGGGGCGCGGGCGCCATGAACCCGCCGCCGCCGGGCAAAACGGCCGCGCGCTCCTCGGGCTACCACCAGAAGGCGCTCGCCGAGATACGCAACTCCCTCCTCCCGTTTGCCAACATCGGCAGCTCGGAGCCCCCAGGGTCCTCCGCAGCCAGCACCGTCAGCTCGGGAGTCAGCTCAGGATTCAGCTCCTCCTCGGGAAACGGACTCGATAAAGACTTGAATGTGCTGCCGCAGTCGCTCAATCAACTCATCAATTTGGGTTACGATGAGGTATGTGTTTTCGTTGTTCAGATTATTATGCTAATGCCTTGTTTGTCTCTCAGAAGGTGATTTTTCCCAGACGTATTTTTTGTTTTAATTTAGTCTATAGATCCAAAGAGTGTTGCAGATGTTATTCTTATTAGGTCATCATCATCATCAGCCTGTATCAGTCCACTGCTGGATGTAGGTCTCTCCCAAAGCACACCACACAATCCGATTCTCGGCCTTTTGCATCCAGTCTCTGCCAGCCACCTTGCGAAGGTCATCCCTCCATCTTATTAGGTCAAGTACATAAAATTGGTTATAATTTTGACATAGGTAGATAATTATAATACGAGTACAGTACACATGTAAAAATTCTATAACTTAAATAATTTTTTATTTAAGTTATAGAAATATGTGGATCCTTACTAGTTACATGTAAGTACGTTAATAAAACAATGTATGTTACAACCTGTATTTCCAGGACCTGGCAGTACGCGCACTCAAATATGCGGGCGGCCGCATCGACGCGGCGCTCGACTACCTGTCAAAGCAGCAGGAGCCACTCAACGGCGTGCTCAAGAGCAGCAACCTCAGCGCCCTCGGCACCAAGCTCATCCGCAAACCCAGTCTAGAGCGAGAGCTCAACCTACACAGAGGCAGTCCGGCCCTGGACTCTGGGGCAGGGAGCTCCAGGTCGGACAGTCCGCGCCAGTCAGACGCGCCGCCGCTGCCGCACGAGAAACTCAGTCGCCAGTACTCGCCCTCAGGGTTCTCGGAGCCGCCGCCCCCGCCACCGCCGCGATGTCCGTCCACGCCGCCCGTGCCGCCCACTGTCCAGCAGCTCATGAAGCGCATGTCCCCGGCGCCGCCGCTGCCCCCGGCGCGAGGCACCAGCCCGGTCGCCTCGGGCGCGCCCACACCGCCGGCGAGACAACCAATGATAGTCCAGAACGGACCTCAGGTCCAGCAGCAGCTCACGCAACAAATACAAGCACTAAATATCTACCAAACCGGTGCCACCGGCGCGGAACTCCCACCTCCGTACCCGCTGTCAGGCGTCCCTCCTCCCCCGTCGTATTCAGTGTCCATGCAGAACAGACAGAGTCCGACCCAGTCCCAGGATTACAGGAAGAGCCCGTCGTCGGGGATTTACTCCGGGGGCACGTCAGCCGGCTCGCCGAGTCCGATCACGGTGACGCAATCGAGCGGCTCGTCCGGCATGACGCGGCCGACGCCCATCCAGGCGTGGACGGCGCGCCAGGCCGTGCAGCCGCCGATCATAATGCAGTCGGTGAAGAGTACGCAGGTGCAGAAGCCCGTGCTGCAGACTGCGATCGCCCCGGTGGCGCCGCCGCCCGTGGCCAGCTCGGTCGCGCAGCCGCCGCCGCCCTCGTACGCCAGCTCGATCCAGCAGAAGCAGTCGCAGACGCCGCCGAGCTACCCGCTGGCGCCGAAGCCCGCGTCGCCGGGCACGCCGCCGCCCGCGCCGCCCACGCCCACCGTGCCCACCACGGAGCCGCCGAGCTACGCGATCACCATGCAGGCGCTGGCCGTACAGCGCGGCATGCACCCCTCCCCGCCACCGCCGTACGGCAACCAGCCCGAGAACACGACCACGGTCAACTCACACCACTCGCCTCTCCACAAGAAGTTCTCCAACGACCCGAAGGGCGAGACGTCCCAGGGCCTCGAGGTCAAGTGCCTCAACCAGAACTGCACGAATAACATGCTGAAGGACAACGTCGTCGCCTCGGGCTCCGATAAGAACACGAACGGGTCCGTGGAGCGCCGGCCGAAGGGTCTGCCGGACAAGATCAGACACCAGTCGCCGATTCCCGAGCGGAGGAACATCAGCAAGGAGAAGGAGGACGAGAGACGGGACTGCAAAGTGAGGAACTATTCTCCGCAGGCGTTCAAATTCTTCATGGAGCAGCACGTCGAGAATATTTTAAAATCCTACAAGCAGCGGATGTATCGACGCATGCAGCTCGAGAAGGAGATGACGAAGATCGGTCTGAGCGCTGAGGCTCAGTGCCAGATGCGGAAGATGCTCTCGCAGAAGGAGTCCAACTACATCAGGTTGAAGCGAGCGAAGATGGACAAATCTATGTTCACGAAGATAAAGCCGATCGGGGTCGGCGCGTTCGGGGAAGTGACGCTAGTTAGGAAGATTGATACTAGTCATCTATATGCCATGAAGACACTTCGGAAAGCCGACGTGTTGAAGCGAAACCAGGTGGCTCATGTGAAGGCGGAACGAGACATTCTGGCGGAGGCCGACAACGAGTGGGTCGTGAAGCTGTACTACAGTTTCCAGGACAAGGATAATCTATACTTCGTCATGGACTATATCCCTGGAGGAGATCTGATGTCTTTGCTGATCAAGTTGGGGATCTTTGAGGAGAAGTTGGCTCGGTTTTATATAGCCGAGCTGACGTGTGCGGTGGAGAGTGTTCACAAGATGGGTTTCATCCATCGAGACATCAAGCCGGATAATATTCTCATTGACCGCGACGGCCACATCAAGCTGACGGATTTCGGATTATGCACGGGCTTCAGATGGACTCATAACTCCAAATATTATCAGAGAAATGGTGAGTCTTGCTTTGCTTTCTATCTTGAATTTCCAACTTTGCCTAATTTACATTAGACTTGGCTTAGGTTCGGTGTTTATCGAGTTCTCGAGAAAACTTGCATTTACCGTTGGTATTACCTTTGGGCGTAGGAAAATATCGTGAGAAAATATGTGTGTTATTGTTGTGTATGATATAGGATGGGGCATAAAAATACCTAATAAAAAAGCTAGCCATCCAAAAGTAGAAACTATGCCATCGTAAAATATTCTCAACGCCATAGAATCTTTGTATAACTACAGTGAGTCCTAAAGCTGGATTCAAAATCTCAGTCAAAACACGCGTTTTAATGCCACAATTTTCACGCCAGCGTATCAGTGGACAGACAAAATTGTGGCAATTTCGGTGTATCGACTCTTATGCAGTGTTAGCCATTAACGTGATTTAAACTAAACTTGTTCCACGGTTTAAGCAGTCCCTTTCTAATTTAACATTTTTAAGGAAGTGTGAAAGTTACACAAACTCGGTTTAATTGCGGCAAAACCAGCATCTGTTCTGTTATCATTTCCATTCCGCGTAAGTAACCTTCAATGCGTTCCATTGCAGACCACGGCCGGCAAGATTCCATGGACCCTGTGGACGGCGAATGGAGCGCTATGGGCGAATGCCGGTGCCATCAGCTCAAGCCTTTGGAGAGGCGACGAAAGCGGGAGCACCAGCGTTGCCTCGCCCACTCCCTCGTCGGCACTCCCAACTACATCGCCCCTGAAGTGCTAACCAGGACAGGCTACACCCAGCTGTGTGACTGGTGGTCTGTGGGGGTGATCCTGTATGAAATGCTGGTTGGGTCGCCGCCGTTCCTGGCTGCGTCGCCGGCGGAGACACAGCTCAAGGTTAGACTTTTTATGGCCATGCTGACTGGCATCGGTTTTTAAAAAAATCTTTAGGCCCGTATTATTCTGAGCTCAAACCCACCCTCAAGAGCGGATACAGCTGATACACTCTCAAGACGTGATAACCATTTGGTGGTTCGCCTGCAATTTACACATACGCTACATAATTATGTTCTCAAGTGTGCGCTTGACAGTTCTCTTGAGAACTGAGTTTTGTATATTAATACGGCGTTACCCGATTACGTGATACCCGATTCCTAAACGCGCACCTATGTTACGTTTATTAATAGGAACGCCATCTTGAGGTCGTTCTCATAATTGACTTTTGAGCTGAGAGTGATTTATTAATACAGGCCTTAGTTTACATTAGTCAACCTCAATTCACCTCTAGGACTCGTAATTTTGATGTTGTATAACCTAAAAATATTAATTTGCAGGTTATAAATTGGGAGAGTACACTCCACATCCCAGACGCAGCGAACCTGTCGAGGGAAAGCAAAGATCTCATCCTGAAGCTGTGTTCCGGGCAGGAGACACGGCTCGGGAAGGATGCAATCGAGGTGAAGCACCATCCGTTCCTCAAGAGCATAGACTTCGATAAAGGTCTGAGGAAGCAAGTCGCTCCGTACATACCTCGAATAGAATACCCAACGGACACATCCAACTTTGACCCGATCGACCCGGACAAGTTAAGAAACTCGGGAAGTTCGGACTCAAATAAGTCAGACAGTGAGTTACTGGACAACGGGAAGACGTTCCACGGATTCTTTGAGTTCACGTTCAGAAGATTCTTTGATGACGGATACACGAATAAGATCAATCTTGATGATAACGATAATCAGGGGTCCGTGTATGTGTGATTTTAAAGTGTTTAGTTAATGGGACAGTGCGATGGATAGTTAAAATAGGAATTTGGTGGAAGTGTGGGTCTCAAAAGGGTGTGTGAAGGTTCAAGACTGCTTGGCAGACATGTACAGAATATAACCTAATTTGGGTTGGAAGGGAGATGGACGCATGAAGTGTCTAGAATGAGAATGATCACAATTTTCCCCTCGTATTTATACAGAGTGTAAAATGCCTAAATTGATCGTTTGCAAGGATGCTCAGTGTCGATAATTGTATAATAGGATATGTTTGAATATTCAAGTGCCACACTATGCGGAAATTGCGCGACCGTGGTTCGCAAGCTACCGGTCGTTATCATAATAAGACCGGTCGCGTATTTTATGCTTCGGCGGAATTGGTCGATTCGTTCGGGAGCAATGCGAAATATCTCGGACCATAGATTATACAATGTTACAAGCGTGTAAGAAATACCAACATTACAGACCCTCTGAATCGTAGTAGAACGACAAACTCAATTTAGTATATTTCAAGCTCTGCGAAATATAGTTTACATGTAATATATAACTTGGGTCATACCCCTCTAATGTGCACCCCCGCTGCGTTGATTTTTATTAGCCGTCTATATATTTTTGACAAAAATGAGTACAAGAATTTCGTTCGCGCAGGCTTTGACAAGACAAAAAAGGCCAGCCGGCTAGCCCCCTTGACAGATTGTCATGGGAACGAAGCTCATTTTTACTCAACTGACGCAGAGAGGGATAATCTTTATGTGTGCGGGTTCTAGCCAGCTAGCGCGATTTATGAGATATCGTTCGATTTGTTTTGATCACGAGATTGTCATAAATATACAATACAAGCAACAAGCAGAAATTAATTTAAAAAAAAGACTCATAACACTCATTTATTACACCTTAGGTTATCTATGGAACACTTGGTTACGTAAATATTATCCATAACATGATTTAATTTATTACATTAATAACAGAATCAAGGAACAAAGGCTAGCTGGATACACAGAGGCATGGGGACAAAAATTTAAGCCCCTTTGATTAACTTTTATCACATATGTGTCACTTCTACAATCAAGACGAATCTAACGACACCTCATATGTTAAAATCCGTTTAGGCTGCAGGGCGTGCCAAAGAATTAGACATATATACACTCGAAAAACATAACCCTCCATCTTGCGCAGTCGCGAAGAAGCGGTTTGTTCTTTTTTGCAATAATTGATAAACAGTACTGTTTTTAAAGTTACTTTGAAACGTCAATGGTTAGAAAATGAACTTCATTACCCATCCATTACCATACATACACAGTAGGGTGACGAACTTCGGCAGCGTAACTTCCGCATAATGTGGTGCTATGCTTCAGAATTCGCGACCTAATGTGACCTAAAGGTATCATTCCGATGGCGGCGACCACGACAGAGGTTTATCGCCGGAGTTTTCACGCTAACCAATAGGAGGACAAGACCTCAGATTGGCCGGCGTGAAAATTACGGCGATAATAGAGCATCAGAAGAAATTGCGCTAAACATCGGAATCGTATCTTTAGGCACATTTGCAATGAAAGATAAACTGAGAGTTAGCAACATAAACAGTGAAAATTCGGGTTAGGGTTCCGTAACTCAAGACGAAAAAAGGAACCCTTTAATAAGGGTCACCTAATGGATCACTTTGTTCTTCGTCTGTCTGTCCGTCTGTCAAGACCTATATCTCAGAAACGCCTAGACGGATCAAGTTGAAATTAATGGTTCCGTGCCTCAAAAGGAAAAAAGGAACCCTTAGGATTACTTTGTTGTATGTCTGTCCGTCTGTCAAGACCTATATCTCAGAAACGCGTGGACGGATCAAGTTGAAATTAATACCAAATACTCAAGTCTGGAACATCGTGCAGCCGTGAAAAACTCAACTTTCTACGTCAACCCATATGGCCGTTTATGTCGCATTTTCTCGCATATTTTTATGAAAGTGCAACCAAAACCTACAGGGTACTTCCCGTTGACCTAGAATCATGAAATTTGGCAAGAATCTAGATCTTATAGCACAAGTAAAGGAAAAAATCCGAAAACTGTATATTTGAAATTACACCCCTTCAAAAAGATTTTCTTCTTATTACAAACTTATATTTGCAGATGATTAACTAATCAGGAGTATGTCGATGTATGGACATAATATTTTGATAATGGCAAAGATAAGTTGGTCTCTAAACTAAATCTAGTTTATCTTTTTGTTAGAGCAAAGAAACGGGGTTAAGTAAGTTGCGTTGCACGGAAGCCTCGTGTAAGTAAGGCATTTTCACGGGTTACGCCGCTAACTCTCGGGTTATCTTTTTCTGCAAGTCGTAAGAGACATTGAGACAAACTTGTAGGATTTTTTATACAAAATGTGTGCCTTTGACTCTCTCTATTAAAACATTAGTTTTCGTAAACGTATCGAGCGTAACGTATTTAAATATAATTAAATGGAACCGTATTGTTAATAATCCCGGTGATAATGTTGTAATATTGTATCGTTATGTATTTGTAAGATTAATCTTATTTCTGTAATATAAAGTAATGTAAACGGATGGATCACACTAGTTCATAGTATATCTATGGTGCTTATATGGAGGCGTTCGAAGTATAACGTTGATTTGGTTAACATACATGGGAAATACGTACATATTAAGGGCCTTACGTGAGCCAACTAGCGCCGCCAATATTAAAAAAATAATATCTTCCAATTTAATCATTTTTATCAAAAAAGCTATGTACACAATCTTTATTAGGATAAATACTATTTTTCAATATACAATACATGGCATAATTGCGACAACCTAAGTTGTAGTTCACAAATATGCCAAAAACGGCCGTTTTTCGCAATTATGCGAACTACAACTTACCGAAATTGAATCACATTATAAATAAGCATTTAAAAAATAGTATTTATCCCAATAAAGATTGTGTACATAGCTTTTTTAATAAAATTGATTATATTGGAAGATATTGTTTTTTTAAGATTGGCGGCGCTAGTTGGCTCATACAATGAGGGGGTTTCAAAGTGACATAAAAGAATAAAAACAAACTAGCTTTTTAAGTTAATAATATGGCGTGGCAGGAAGTGAGGAGAGATTGTAAAAAATACACAGGGACCATGAAACAAATATTGTTAATATCAAGTTTTACTACATTTAATTTTGTACAACACATAACACAGTTGATCATCAATTTGTATATTTTGAAAACATTTAATTTTCGGTACTTGTCAAATATCCTAGTTATTTATCCATGTAATAATCAACCTTTACATTCGAACGGTCGTAAGTGTTCCATCAATGTATACTATTTTTGTAATGTAACTAGAGAAATTATTTATGAGATAAGAACAAGCTTTGGTTTAGCGAATGATTTGATATGTCACTATATTTTCTTATGTATGTATGGAGGACCATGGAGTATTGAATTATGGAGAAGCCGTAACTTTCCTTAGGGTGACTTGACTTTCAATAATATATAATCTATTCATAAGCTCCCTCGATGTAAGTGAAGATATGTGCCCGAGCAGTGGGGCAATATAAATAGACTGATGATGATGAATATATAATCTATTCTATTTTTGTTTGAATGGCTTCAATATCAAGTTATTTAGAGTATTCATGTAAATAGAAAATTAAACAAATAAAAAATCAATCCGCCATTCCAAAATTACGTACAAATGAAATTTAAAAATAATCTGAATAATTTAACGGGATATTTAAACACAAAACAATGAAAGTACAATACAATGTGAATAAAATTATAATTATCAAATGATTTAGCAACTGCCACGCTCCCGTCCTTTTCAATAGCTTAGTGTACGGTCGAAGGCAAAGAAAGATGTACAGGAGAGTTTTTAAGGTTGAGATATTCTCAAAAACTACTTGACCGATTGTAAAAATTATTTCACTGTTAGATAGATAAAAGTGAAAACTATGTAACTGTAAAATAATTATTAAAATCGGTCAAGTAGTTCTTAAGAAAATATCAACCATATTGAGACCCCCTGTATACTTATCTCTGTCTTCGACTGTACAGTCCAATACAAAGCCTTATCTCTGTCTTCGACTGTACAGTCCAATACAAAGAAAAATGTACGGTAGACTCATGAAGGTTCAGATTTTCTCAAAAAAATTACGGCAGATTTTTAATTCTTTTATATTACATAATCTGCTCTACTAGCCATCTAGTAGTGAAATAATTTTAAAATCGGTCGAGTAGTTCTTGAGATAATCTCAACCTAATGTCCTAAGGCCCTCTGTAAACTTTTCCCTGTGTTCAACTGTACCAGGGGTGTGATTTCCTTTCATCTCACCTCGCAAAACCAAGTTTCTCCGTAGAAATCGGAAGGTGAACTGAGTTTAACCTCTTTCGCTGACGTCACGACTCACTTCGATAGAGAATAGATAGGTCTTCTCTCTCATTCATTACTCCATGTGTATGATGCTTGTGTTTGTTCATATTATACACCGTAATTTATACAGTCGATTGTCTTTTGAATATTGGTATAGTATCCCTTAGCTAACAACACCGTAAAAGGAATTTATCACTGGTTCTCGTAAAGTAAAAAAAAAGCTTTTTTTGAGGTTCGAAATCCAAGCTTGGTGAAGCTTATAAAATGAGAATCTCTAAAAGCGCTGAAATTATCAAAATATTGGCGTGAAAACGCTTGTTTAAGGGCCGTGGGGTGACCGCGACTTCCAATCGTTATCGCTTTCAATTTGACACATGGACGCTATACATTGCTGCTATGTTTTTGCAAGTTTTAACAAACGACAACGAAACGCAGCAATGTATATCGTTCAAGTGTCAAAATGAAAACGATAACCATAACGATTGAAGTCGCGGTCACCGACATGAGCCAACTAGCGCCGCCAATCTTAAAAAAATAATATCTTCCAATTTAATCAACATTTTTAAAAAAGCTATGTACACAATCTTTGTTAGGATAAACACTATTTTTCAATATACAATACATGGCATAATTGCGACAAGCTAAGTTGTAGGTCACAAATGTACCAACAACAGCCATAACTTACCGAAATTGAATCACGTTATAAATAAGCATTTAAAAAATAGTATCTATCGTAATAAACATTTTGTACATAGCTTTTTTTTAATAAAATTGACTAAATTGGAATATATTATTTTTTTAAGATTGGCGGCGCTAGTTGGCTCATGTGAGGTCTTTAAGCTGATAATTTTGAACGCACCCTGCGGATTGCGATCAGTATCAAGATAAATATTGGTGTTTATAGTATGACCGTCGAAATCAGTCTTCGCCTGCGCGGTACAGGGACGCGGGGGTAGGACGACAACGGGGGCCGAGAGAGGTGCGGGGGCGGCAGGCGCATTTCTGTTACCTGCCGCCCGCACCTCTCTCGAAGGCGAAGACTGATTTAGACGGTCATACTATAGCGTCAAATATACCTATTTATATTGATTTTTACATAGTTCTCCTGACAACGCGAAATCACTTGTGCGATGTTCTTAGCTAAGCGACTAAAAGAGATGTAGGTACTGTTTAAAGTGCTTCCAAAATGTTTCCAGGAATTATCCCATTGAGTGCCTTCATACTAGAACCTTTTTTTTCCAAGTACCCACTCCTTTACTGTGGAGTATTTTATATATATAAAGATTTACTCGACTAGGTCTAAAACTATTTTGCCTTGTTCACACTAGGTTAGTAGCTATCATTAGTACTCTCTTGTGTAACTTACACGATTTGATAAGTAGAGAACTAACCCTAATAATAGTACGAGAGAGAAGTAGGTACCTACACACGAAGTCAGAGATAAGTATACAGGCAGCTTTAATAAGGTGTAGATTTTCTCAAGAACTTGATAGATTATCAAAATTCTTATACTAAGTACCTACACTATGTAATTAGAATTTTCAAAAATCAGTTGAGTACTTTTTGGGAAAATCTCGACCTTAAAAAGTATCTTGTACACCTTTCTCTGTGTTAGACCGTACTAAATATTAGGTACTAAACTAGTGTGAACAACTAGTCTCATAATTCGAACCAGCAATTTTCATACTAAAGTTGCCATTTAAGTATGAAAATGTTTTTGGTTTTTGGGACAGTGGGGTGACCGTGTCTTCAATCGTTTTCTTTTGACACTTGAACGATATACATTGCTGCGTTTCGTTGTCGTTTGCTAAAACTTGCAAAAACATTGCAGCAATGTATAGCGTCCATGTGTCAAATTGAAAGCGATTACGATAACGATGAAGTCGAGATCCCCCCACAGATTGTAGATGAGGTTCTAACACAGACCACTTACCCAATAGATATGAAATCGGTACAAATTTGCAAGCGAAAAATTATGTCTACGATGAGCGCATAGAGACGAAGCGGGGGACAGGGGTGCCGTATTAAAGAGATTTGTCCATGTCGATAATATCTCTAGGTTACGTGTCGCGAAGCAATTTTGTGCTCATGTGCGGGCAAACACGGGCGCTCTCCTGTTACAGGCCTATGGGGAGATGCGTCCATGCCGATAATATCTCAAGGCTACGTGTCGCGATGCAATTTTGCGCTCATGTGCGGGCAGACACGGGCGCCCTCCTGTTACAGGCCTATGGGGGAGATGCGTCCATGTCGATAATATCTCTAGGCTACGTGTCGCGAAGCAATTTTGCGCTCATGTGCGGGCAGACACGGGCGCCCTCCTGTTACAGGCCTATGGGGGAGATGCGTCCATGTCGATAATATCGCTAGGCTACGCGTCGCGAAGCAATTTTGCGCTCATGTGCGGGCAGACACGGGCGCCCTCCTGTTACAGGTCTATGGGGTAAGTGGTCTGTGGGTTCTAACTACTGTATTAGTGCAATAAATATTTATTAACACGAATCAAACTCACAATTTGTTGCATATATTATTATTTTGGTGATGACTGAAGGTTTAGGTCTTAAATTGTTTATAAAACTATCACATTCGTTCAGTCAAGTTGTGTTAAGTATGGGACATACAAACTTAGTTTTCAACTAACAATAATGTAGTCGCGATATAAATAATAACCCGTCCCTAGATTGTGTATTGACAGGATGAAAGTCATTTTTGATAACCAATGCTGGGTTTGAGTGCACAAATTGGTATGTTACAAATGAAACTCGGCAATGGTTACCAAAAATGATTTTCATCCAGTATTTTTTGTCATTACACAATATGCTTCCAGACATCAGATTTGACGGCACGCGAATGAATATAATAGAACTACCCCCTTACCAATTAACTCTTATAACAGGATTACTTCAATAATACTTTATTATTTCGTACCGAAGTTAGTCGAAGGCAAAGAAAGGTGTACAGGAGTGTTTTTAAGGTTGAGATTTTCTCCAAAACTACTTGGCCGATCATAATTTTTTTTTACTGTTAGATAGATAAAAGTTAAAACTATGTAACTGTAAAAGAATTATTAAAATCGGTCCAGTAGTTCTTGAGAAAATATCAACCCCCTGTATATTTATCTCTGTCTTCGACTGTACGAAATAACAAAGTATTATGAAGTAATCCTTCTATAAGAGTTCATGGTAATTGGGCTGAAGAATTTACAATCATTTAACGCCAAAATTGTTACGTTTCTTGCTTGAAAAGTTGGCAATGCTTTCCGTTCATTTGCTGGCGTGAAAATTGTGGCGATAAAGCACTGAATTTAGCTTTCATTTACTTTCTCGCGTTGTTGCAAATTAGTGATGTTAATATTATTCATGCAATGCGTTTGTAAATATAAGATATTATGGAGAAATTTTGATATAATTCGGATATTCGCCACCGTTAGAAGTACTAATTCACGGCGAGATCTGAATGTCACGGTAGCTCTGTTTGAATAAAGCGTGACACGGAATCGTAGTAATATTCCATATGTTGCAAATTTACAGCGCGAGAAAGCAATGTCTTCGTTCGAGCCCCGTCAAATCGGATGTGGTAATAACTAATGTCAGAACAAAACGATGTATGGTCTTCAGCGGTAAATGTGCCTCGTTTACACCGAGCTAGTTGACTTGCTTTTAGAGTGCAAGTGGAGTTCATAGCGTAAATGAGTACAAACAATTTCGGATTCACGCTTCTTTATATTTATTTCCACAATAAAAAAAGGTTGTTTGTATTGAAAAATCAGTTCAAGCAAGTCTGTGATTTAATTTTATTTAACCAAATTAGATAGATCTAACAAGATTGCCGACCTTTTCTTTTTCTATAATTACGACATGGATAGCAGCTACTTTTAGTGTAACAAGTAAAGAGAATCCAATCATTGTCACAGAAGAAAGAATATAATTATGTGTGTAACCATGGGCGTACCCAGGTTCTGGGCCGGGGAAAGGGGGGCGGGGGGGGGGGGCAAATCAGATTTTTTAATAAGCTAGGTGCTTATAGAAAGAACGAAAATATTGTATTGCAAACAAATGGCAAAATTTTTATCGATAAAAGTACTAGATAAGATACTTAGTAGGGACGTCAACATTATCGGGGGGGATATCTACCCCGACCCCCTTGTCCCTACCTGGGTACGCCCATGTGTGTAACGTATCATTGTGATTTATTTTTATAGCAGTCGTAATTTTGCTGGTTTCAAGTCAAAGCAAGTAACTGGCTCGGTGTGAATGTGGCATTTAAGAAACACTTGTATATAAAACAGTTATGATTATGATATAAACGAGTCAGTTCAATCTTAAATTATGTGTTATTGAATGTAAATTGTTTTATTCTGAAATGAAACGTGCTTATAAGAAGTAAATAAGAAGAAAATAAAATATGGGAATTTTGTTTTTTAGTTTTCATTATGCAACCAAATAAATAATAATGTCGATAATCTGAACATTGGATACAGATTATCGACAACGGTTACCCGAAATGTGTTGCGGTACTTCGGCCATGTCATAATGGACCCTTCCAACTTGGAGAGAACTATACTGCTCGGCAAAGTTGGCCGGAGGCCAGCCCGTTGGGCTGATGCGGCTGGCAGAATCCTCGGCATGCCCTTTGAAGAGGCTGTGAGAAGAGCACAAGATCGTGTCTCCTGGCGCCAGTTCATGCATGCCAAGACGGCACCTGCTGAGGCAACGATTAAGGAGGAGGATGAAGTATGCAACCAAATCCGAATTGAGTAGGTAGATGACAATTGACAAGTCTGAAAAATTGAAGCTTATTTTTTTTAGTTTATTAATTTTTAACAAAATTGCAATATTACATTTGTCGCTGCAATACAGTTTGTTGGCGTAGCTCTCTTACTTTTTAGTTTTATAAAATGATTAAATAAAATAAAATACACTGGTAGCACACTCGACAGCACATCAATGGCAATTGTGGTTTAGTGACCAAACTTAGGCAGTTATTCCACCGCCGTTCCACTCGCTCAGCCATGAACTATTAATATTGTCTTTTGTTTACACGGAATGTGCGGACAATAGAAGATCAATGCCAAGACTTGTAGTAAGATTTCAAATCTTACGACGCAGATAATAAGAACGGTCCAAAATGTTACACTTGATCTGCTGTTAGCGTAGAGACAGAAACCTAGCTGTTAGCGTACTATCTGTCAGTTGTATATTTCTTGGGCGAAATAAAGCCGATAGTTACTCGCCGGCGCGGCGGTGTGACAACTGCCTATCATGACGGCGAAAGAGTCGTCGGAGAGCGGGAGAATGACCCCCTCTCGCTCCCGATCCGCCGACGGCGAGCGGGCCGCAGGCGACGGGCGTATGTCCGCCGCCTGCCGCCCTAACGGGGACTTGCGGGCGTCGGGTCGGGGGGTCCGGCGCTCGCTTAGAGGTCCCGAGCTGTAAGGCGTCTCGTCCTGTGTTCCGAGGCGCCTTAAGCGGAGGTATTAACTTAAGCGGGTAGACCCCCGAGAAGGGCCCACGCGGGCGGCCGCGGACGAGGTTGTGGTATTTGGCGCTGCGTTCCCACAACCTCGTTCCAAACGCGATGCGTTGAACACCTTGGGGTTTTAGTGGGTATAGGACCGTATTGTGACGGGAGTCCCACATACTCACCGCGCGCCCCTCCTCATTGGCGCAGTGAGATGCGAAAAGCATTTCCCCAAGTAAAAAAAAGGGTTGTTGAGGCCGGCCCAGTAGGCCTCTGACGTGGCTTGACAACGGAGGCAAGGAGGTACTCTGGATGAAAATATCGTCACGGTCATCCATCACAGTTGCATTAGGAGATTAAGATTATTAGCTTAGGATTCGTTTAGAATTAAACGTTATATTCTTTTAGAAGCAATTGTTAATAGACTAATCATTTATTATAAAATACTGGAAAGGGATTTTATTCGAAATTAAAAGAATAAAATAACAATTTTAACAACTTATATTTAGTAATAATAAAATATATAAAATATCAGTCATAATTATTCATAATAAACTTCTATGAGTTGCCGCCGTAAATGTTCGAAAGGTAAAACGAATGGAGCGCGATAAAAATACAGCGAAATTGACCTGCACCTTTTGGAAATCGTTTAAAAATCCTTTACATTTTGCTTGTAGGTATTAGCAGAAACTCTTCTACTTTCCTGTTGAAGTCTTCGGCGTACGCTAAGTGAATGTTGTGCTTGCCGTCAGGATACAGGTGTATTCTGTAACAGGTAATGATGACGAATTATTATTGTTTGTTAATACCTGTGGGGATATTACGGTTCTCAAAACGATCAAAGCATACCATGTATAGCGGCCGTGAAAGGGACAGTGCTATTGCATTGGTATAGCGGCGTCTCTGTTTGGCGCGCCATGACATGGTATAATTTCATAGTTTTGAGAACGGTAATAGGGGCCTGAAAACAAAGGTCTTCAAAACAGTGCATACCTACTACCAGTGATGACCAATGGAGGGTCAAGAACGGAATCATGAAATTTGGCAAGAAGCTAGGTCTTATAGCACAAGTAAAGGAAAAATCCGAAAACTGTAAATGACAATGCCAGATTCTGCCTCACTATCAAGGTACGATGAACAAGTTAACGAATAAATAAAAAATATCTCCGTTTTTTTATCATTAAAATTATTGGTTTAAAATAAAGTTTTGTACATCAAACGAGTCGAAAAAAAAGCTTAATTAAGAATTCAGAAAATAGAAATCGAAGCGAATTATTCATTGTTTTTGTTATCATTTTCTACTACTCTCACAACTCCGACTGATTATGATTATGCAATATGAAACCTGTAATAAGTCCCCAACAAAATGTCAGCTTCAATGGTCACGTAGTTTTGTAGGTGGGGCAAAGCTCCATTGAAATGTGGCAATGCCATTTGAAATTACATCTCCCCAAAAATATTTTTCTTATTACATACTTTTATTTGCAGATGATGAACTAATCATGAGTATGTCGATGTATGCACATAATATTTTGATAATGGCAAAGATAAGTTGGTCTCCAAATCTAGTTTATCTTTGCGTTAGAGCAAAGTCATTATTTCTCTGAGGAGCAAAGTTACGGGGTTAAGTTGAGCCTCGGTGCGCAAGTCCGACTCGCCCTTGGCCGTTTAAAAAAAAAGTTTTAGCCTTTAATACGCTACAAGTTAACCAGATTACCAAATTATTATATATAAACGGATATCACTCACTTATATTGTTAAAGTCGGCAATTAAGTGCGCGAAGAAACGTCAACGGCGACGCGGGCGTGGCGCGCTCACCTTGAAAAAGACCGTCGAAACTGTCGGTCTAATTGCCGACTTTAACAATATAAGTGAGTGATATCCGTTTATATACAGGGTGTAACGTAAATGGTATATGAAGCCGAAGGGAGGGTGTTCAGTATTGGTAACTGAACAACTTTTGTTCTACGACTTTCAGTGAAATTGCATTTTTATTTCGTAGTTTTAGGTTATGTTAGACAAACAATAATCTGATAATATAATAATTAATTGTAGTAATGGCTCACTAAAGTTTCAAGATTAGTTTATTATTAGATTTTAAATTCTAAGATTACCAAAACAAATATACTAACCTGGAGCCTTCAATATGCGTATGTAAATGCGACGCGTGTACACTATCGACCATCGGGTCCTTCTCTCCGTACAAGATCAGCGTTGGGCTGCGTACATCTTTCAGCATTTCCGAGCAAATGTTCCCGTCTTTGGCTGTGAAGAGGCTGGCTGCCCCGTCCACCCACTGAGCCCAGTACTTGGCGAATAACCCCTCGCCGTACGCTGCGATCATGGGCTCTCGCATTCGCTTCGACCATGTGTTTATGTCGCGTATTTCTGGAATAGGTTGGTATATTTATTTTAGAATTAAAAGTATAGTAAGCTATTAATTATAAATACAGAGATATAGGTACTTGTGATTGCAGAGTAAATAGCTTCAATGTCTGGCATTGAGTAGGTAATATATTATACTAGGGCTCATGCTATGTTTCTAGGATCCCTACCTCAAGAGGAAGAACGAGAAAGACTTTTTTCTCACAAACGCGTGGACGTATCAAGTTGAAATTAATAACAAATACTTGGGTCCGTAACTTCATGCAGCCGTTACAAAATTTCTACGTCAACACAATCAAAAGTTATGGCCGTTTATGTCGCATATTTATATGATAATTCAAGGGAATAATACCCCATAGGTACTTCCTGTTGACGCATAAAGGAAAAAAATCCGAAAACTGTACATTTGTAGTCACTTCACCAAAAAATTATTTAACGCGTTTGCAAACTTATATATACAGTTGGCGGCCATACTGGCAGGAATAATCGAACCGCAAATATAATTGTCTATTTTATCCTTAAATCTAGTTTATCTTTTCGTTAGAGTGCTCGGAACGCGAGACCGACTCACACTTGGCCGTTTCTTTTGGTATAATTTGAAGGACTTACTTTTATACATTTCTACTTCTTTAGGAAGCATGAACGAATTGGTTCCCCAAACGACCAGCTTGTTGACTGCATCAGGATACTTCGCAGCCAGGATGATGCTGGATATGCCGCCATCGCTCCACCCCAGGAGCGAGAATTTGGGGATTTGCAGTGCCTAAAATACGTAAGAATCTTATTTTGTTTCATTGGATAAACACTGAAGAAACTAGAGTTGTTAAAGTCTGGAACTCACTCCCTGATGACATTGTCTCTGTCATCTCAGCTAAATTATTCAGAAACAAATCGATTTGTCGATCGAGCCATGTAATAAAATTCAACCAAATATTCCCTGTGTACGGACAACAGCAGATCAATGGTAACACTTGCAGTACGATTTCAACTCTTACGATGCAGATAATAAGAACGGTCCAAATTGTTACATTTGATCTGCTGTTAGCTGTACCCAAAACTTATATCTTTAATCTGTGGCTGTACCTAAGGTTAAAATAAATGAATATGAACCCCCACTTGCAATATAAGATATTTCTGGAGTTAACAACTTAACCCGAGCAAAATGTATAGAGTTTTCAAAGGTAAAGGTAAGGTAAAGTACTTAACCCAGGGTTATCTCAATATTGCAAGTGATCTTAAAACTATTAAAAATAATAATACCATTAAGTGATAGAAACACTGTAAAATGGACATAATATCAGCGATGAGCTGTACGTTAATAATTAATAGAAATGATCATTTCACATGACATAAATGCGTGAAAATGTTTTTTTTTTGCAAATTAATTCAAAATTCAATACATTACCTTCATAAATTCGTATGCATAATGGGCATCTCTCTCATAGAAGTCTGTAGGGAAATCTCTCTCCGGAGGCCTGCTTTTACCATATCCTGGAGGATCCCAGGCAACTATAGTAAACTTGTCGCGGTTCAGGCCTTCCACCTGTGGCCTGAAGTCGGTCCATATGGTCCCAAGGGCCCCCGGCATGCAAAGGAGGCTGTGAGGACCATTGCCAACTTTTAAATAATTTATATCCCAGTCTCTGACCTTTACTTTTTCCTCCTGGAATAAAAGGATATACGCAGCATAATGCATAAAACAAATTATATTAAAGAGAAGCACGCACAATTTTCGCGGTCTTTTCGTAAATAGAAATTTCTTCCAGTCAACCAACAGCAGGGTATATTATTAAAAATAAGTTTATTTAAGTAGTTTGTCTCTCCCTTGTAGGTTAGTGATAAAGTCTAACAAGTAGTCTTCTCATAAATTAATAGGAAAATACGAGATATGTTGGTAAGAGGGTTCTCCAACACTTCAAGAACTTACTTACCTTGTAAGCTGACGATGATAAAAATGCACTACATACTTTCAAATCCTGTCTTAATAGCGGCAAAAGACAATTCTTTATTGTGATCATTGTAATATG
Organism: Tachystola acroxantha; assembly: GCA_963506565.1. Classification (NCBI taxonomy): domain Eukaryota; kingdom Metazoa; phylum Arthropoda; class Insecta; order Lepidoptera; family Oecophoridae; genus Tachystola; species Tachystola acroxantha. The sequence goes on along the minus strand of OY735879.1, from coordinate 2,749,733 downwards.
AAGTCGGCAGTTGTCGCGAAACAAAAGAAATTGTTAGTTCTGCTGTTATCTCAAACAAAGATAAATTAGGCAGCTATCTTTTTTTTATCAGTAAGCACAAAAGTAAATAAAACAAACTTTATCTAAATTAGGTTAGGTGGGACGTAATTTTTTTCAGGCGCGGCGAATTTTGGTAACTTATCGTAGAAGTTAGAACTAAAGAGACTTTATTCGCCAACAGCGCCTCCTATCCATCCGTGCGAAAAATCGTGAAGTGAAATGAAAATACGGAGCTCATTTACGAAGATAGATTCCATTAGGTGTGTTCTCGATTTCAATGGACAGTGTAGTCACTGAATATTATTTTTTGGTAGGAATAATATTTTAAATATCGTGTCCGAGCGAATTTATTTATTTTGTAACTATTTATTACCTATTAAAAACTATTAATTAGCTACATAATAAAAATTCTTCGATTTTTTTGTTGAAGTCTTGAGAATACGCTATGTGAAGATTATGCTTGCCTTCTGGGTATAAATGTATTCTGAAAAAATATAGGAATTAAGTAGTAATTAAAATTAAGCTTAAATTAAGTAAGTCACCTACTTAGTAAGTTTATATTTTTATCGAATATTGTTGAATTATTATATAGAATTAGAAAAAAAGCTTGAGTTTAACGAATTTATCTGGACCTACCTTGAGTTTTTAATATGTTTATGCAAGAAATGCACATGCATATTGCTTATAATTGGATCCTTTTCTCCAAACAAGATGAATGTTGGACATATAATATCTTTTAAAAGGTGCGAACACACCTCGCCGTCATTTTCTTTGTAGACGCCAGCCATCCAGTCCACCAATTGCGACCAATAGTCTGCTAATATTTTCTCACCATACATTTCGATCATAGGCTCTTTCATTTTGTTGGACCATATATTTATGTCTTTCATTTCTGTAAAATATTTAAATCATTTATAAACGCGATTTTAAGTTACGCCGCCGTTTAGGTCCCCTGTCCCTTTCTATCTTAACTTTTTTTTAACGAAGTGTGAAAGGGACAACAACACGATTTAATGGAAGTGAGGTTTAACTAGGTTTATGAATAACAGCAAATGAGTTTATTGTATAACATTAGGGGGCACTTTCAATAAAGTTAGGGTTGTTTATGATTTATACGCAATATGTTGTGTAAAATGTACATGTAAAGCAAATCTAAGGGTTCGTACTCGTACAAGATTCCATTTCATGCGACGTTATAAACGACAGTGTGCCCCAAATAACCATTTTCTCAACAGCCTCTGGATATTTCGCAGCAAGGATCATACTGCATCTTCCACCGACGCTCCACCCCAATAACGAATATTTTGGAATTTTTAAGACCTGAAACCACAAGACGAAGATCTCTAAGACATGTCAAAAGACATTGCCACATTTCAATGGAGCTTTGCCCCACTTACAAAACTACGTGACCATTTAAGTTGTACCTATCATTTTGTTGGGGACTTATTACAGGTTTCATATTGCATAATCATAATCATTTTCTAGTACTCTCGCAACTCCTATAGAAGAATAATGAAAACAATGAATAAATCGCTTTGATTTCTTACTATTTTCTGAATTCTTAATGAAGCTGTTTTTTTCGAATCGCAACTTGTACTAAAACTTTATTTTAAACGAATAATTTTAATAAAAAACTGAGATATTTTTTACATTTATTCGTTATCTTGTACAACTTGCGGTTGATGGTGGGGCAAAATCTGGCATTGTCATTTATTTACGCAAATCGAAAACTAGAATTGCACCAATATTATTTTTCTGCCATCCTAATTTTTTTTGGCGAGATTTGTTTTTAAAATTAACTAAATTTTACAGATATATAAATACTCTTATCTTTCACCACTTAACTACTAAAAGTACGTAAGTACTGCTTTTATTTATTATTTTATATAGTTAAGTAAGCGCAAACGAGAATCGCTTAATTTGAGACTATTTGTTATCAGAAATGTTGTAGCTAAAATACACACTTGCGCGCTGATTCAATGATAAGATTATTTTACAAACCTTCATCAATTCGTAACCATAGTCTGCATCCCTTTCATCGATGTTTCCAGGAAAATCCCTTATGGGAGGCCTGCTTTTCCCATACCCTGGAGGATCCCAAGCCACTATGGTAAACTTCTCCCTGTCAAGGCCTTCTATCTGTGGTTTGAAGTCCGTCCATATCGACCCAAGGGTACCAGGCATGCAGAGAATATTGTTAGGCCCATTGCCTACTTTCAAATAATTAATGTCCCATTTCCCGATTTTAACTTTTTCTTCCTGAAGGATGATACTGTAATGTTAATAACGAAAAACAAAACGTACAAAGTTATATTAAATTATAGAAAGTTAAGCAAGTACTTACCTTGTACGCTGATGTTGATATGAACACCCTACTTCTGAAATGACGCTTAACGAGTGACGAAAATGTTCCTATTCTAATCAGCATTTTGTTTTGAACAAAAAAACGTCGGGTGCTAACTGCTATTGCTAAAGTTCATCTGACAACCATTTATTTATGTATCATTATTACCTACAATGTCTACAATAGATAGATAGCTGTAATGTGGCAAGCAAACAATTTCATTATCAATATGGCGGAAACGGATCATTAAATCAATCCGTATTTAATAATAAGTAGGTAGGTACTGACCTAATTGCAATTTAGCGCTAAGTGATGGTTTAAATAAGTAGTTTAAGTATGAATTTAAAACAGCCAGTGCATTAAACCGTTTAGTTAGCTAAACCACAATTTATAATTATATATTGTGTGTGGCTAACTACACCATTTGTTTAGGCAATTTTATTTATTTCGATAGAATATTGGTTGGCAACACCGACAGTGCGTTTACGGAGAACGCTAGCGTATTATTTAGAATAGTTGACTAGCACAATTTCTTCAGTAGGATAGACAACCCTTCGTAGAATATCTTCTTAGTAATTTGTGGACAACCCTACAATATCAAAAATAAATTCTTCAATAAAGTACGATCACAGGAGGCATACCATTAATACTATAAGTTGATAAGTTCGCTTGTAGATTAAATCGTTAGCTACAGGATTCGTGATTGCTGCGATTTTAGTTCCACTACTGGCCGCTAGGGGTGGCGCACGCAACAGAAATCCCACTACCATATAGGTGGGTTTCTATCACGATCCTTGATGCTACCGTTTTTACGTACAAGTGCAATTTAACTACCGCAATTTACTACAGCCCTAACAAAATGTACTGATGGCTTTTTGTGTGAAGACAGTCAGCGTGGAAAGTACAAAAATGAACGCAATTAAGCACAAAATACAACTTTATTTTTGAAATATACTGTATAATTTTTTTATGCTATAGTAATAAAATAGTAGTAGTAATAAAATATTTAATTTTTTAAGGTTCTAACAAAAATTCTTCGACTCTCTTGTTAAAATCCTCAGAATACGCCATGTGAATATTGTGCTTGCCCCCTGGATACATGTATATCCTGTAAATAAAACAAAATACTCGAGTAATAAGTAGGTCACACTATATGACTGTATGTATGACTCATACATACAATACACATGAAGAAAATCTTTTGTCGCGCTATATGGAGATAGACATACCTATCTCTAATCCGTGAGAGAGAGAGAGCCAATAAAATATATTTTGTATGGTGATGGAGAAAGACTGGTGAACCTTGCGCCACCCCTTGTTTCATTTAATTTATTTTATTAATGGACTCGACAGTTCGTCATTTGCCAATGTCATGTTACAGAAAATTCAATATGTAATAGTTTTCTATCTTCCTCCAGGGGAGTCGCAGTAGCGTCATCACCCTGGGTAGCCGTGTCTTCATGTCTTCATCCAGAGGAGACGCCGTAGCGTCATCACTCTGGACGAAGCAGCTCGACAGTCACGTTCACTCCCGAGCTTGTAGCGGGAACTCTTGATAAAAGCTTGAAACCCCAGATCTTGCTCAAATTATAAAACAAATTCACCATACTGTCACTCGCGAACATTTTCTGATTAATTTAACGTGATATTAATCTCAAAATAACCACTGTAGACAATAAAACAAAAATTATCAAATAATTTTGCTACCGTCGTTTCCCGCCATTTTGAAGAGAACCTCCACCCCTTGTTGTCACTTTCACAATCACAAATAGATACCTACATAAGTCTATGTATGCCATATGGACTTCTATTCATTCTATGTAAAATTCAAACAATGGAAAAACAGAGTTTTGTGGACAAGCTAAAATGTAATGTTACAGAGCTGCGGCCGCGGCGCGGCGGAGTCCTATGTAAATAGGCTTGCTCCATAGGCCGTTCCTTCATTTATGGGTATATCAATTATTTGTAATAACCCTTCCTTGCCGCGCAGTCGGGTAAAAAAGATAGATTTTTGTAAAACAATAATATTTTAAACTCAAACATTTAATACCTTGAATTTTTGATGTATTTATGCAAATAAGACATATGCATACTGTTTATCAATGGGTCCTTTTCTCCGTGTAAAATTAGTGTTGGGCAATTGATGGTTTTCAGGAGATCGGGAGTAAGAGTCGTAATTGTATTCGCGCTTGTGCCAATTGTCGCGTCTATCCACTGTGCGACATACTTGATGAATAGCTCCTCGCCATAGGCTTCAATCATTTGTTCTCTGGCTTTCTTCGGCCATAAATTGATGTCTCTCATGTCTGTAAAGTTAAAAGAGAGAAGTGGACCGAGGTTAACGCCCCTATACAAGTTGGTAAACAAAAGTTAAGGTAAGCAGTATTCACAATTTGTTTGGTAGACTAATACTATATTAGAGAAACGGCTCGAAATATTAAAAAAAATATTTATGTGGTGTCCTAGATAAAGATAAGCACCACGGTGACCACTTACCATGACAAATATTTTATTACCACAATTCGTACCTACATAACGTATAAACGTAATTTTAAAGCTAGGGTACGTCGATATGTGATGGGGCGGGCCAGCTTGTCTGTCGTTCTTCGCTTCGGCCGCATACGTAACCGGAGTTTCGTAACGAACGAGGAAAAATGATGTACGTAACCGGTTACGTACGAGGATCATTGATCTTTACGAATGGCAAAGTAGCGGATTTTCGCAATGCATACTTTTAATTCCTTTCAAATCTTCAGGCGCCACAAACGCCGAGGTGCTCCACATCACCAACTTATCAACCGCATATGGATACTTGGCTGCGATAAGCATGCTGCAAGTGCCGCCAAAGCTCCAACCCATTAATGAAAATTTGGGAATGTTTAAGGCCTTAAAATAAAAACAGGAAATCATCAAGGACATCGACCAATAAATATATAACGTATAATACAAACGTATCAAACAATATAAGTAATTAAGTACCTAACTGTTGAATCATTAGTTGATAATCATAGAACCAAGGTATTTAATTAATTTAAAAACGAGAAAATTACTGGACCTGTAAATTAAGAAGTCACTGAGCTCGAAATCCATGAAAAACTGTCAGTGTGAAAATTTTCATCTAACTTTTTTTGACACCAAAGTGTATTTACTTATCATAATAAGTGGGTCGTGTACAATTACATTTGAAGAACTACAAAGCCTTCATTTACAATTTACACAGAATGTATTGTTGGTATCTGAAAGCTTTACCTTCATCAACTCATAAGCGTAGCTGCCATCCCTCTCAATTATATCTTTAGGCACATCTCTATCAGGAGGCCTGCTTTTTCCGAACCCTGGAGGATCCCACACCACTAAGGTGAATTTATCTCGGTTCATCCCTTCGATCTGAGGGCGGAAGTCCGTCCATATGGAACCGAGGACACCCGGCATGCAAAGGATACTGCGAGGTCCATTGCCTATTTTTAAATAATTAATATTCCAGTCTCTGATTTTTATTTTTGTTTCCTGAAGGATAAGAAATGTATCAAATATGTAGAAATGTATGTATCTAGGTATCAAATAAATAAAATCACTTACGATAGTACCTATCTACTGCGATACATCTTTATGTTATTCTTTCGATTTTCTACGGTCTATTTTAGGAGACGTTTCGTGCACTTTCAAATAGGTAGGTACATAATTTAAAGTATTCGTTATTTACTTACGTTATTTTAAAATACATTCGTATATATTTAATGCGTAGGTACATACCTCATACGCAGACGTTGATAGGAATGAGCTATAATTAAAATTGTTTTTGAATAGTTTTCTTATTACAATTAACATTTTCAACAATTAACAGCAGACAGCATTTTCTTTATAAGTTAACGAAATGAACGACACGATATAGACAGTGTACTCGTATTTATATAGGTGTTGTTTGTTCAACCTGCTTGTTGCCAATTAAACATAATTAAATTGGACACGGGTTGAATAAATGAGATTACTCATCTACTTATTTTAAATAATTTGAAAAATTTTATACTTATAGAAAGTTGAGATTCAATTTGAGGTAGGTACAAAGTCGGTCCATAATCCGATAATATACAGCGGAGAATAATAGGTACACGATGCATGACAGGGCAGAAAGTACGGAAATAAGTACAAAATTAGCAGAAGAAATATGTTTCAAAAAACCATTTATACAAGTAGTTTTAAGGTTCTAACAAAAATTCTTCGACTCTCTTGTTAAAATCTTCAGAATACGCTATGTGAATGTTATGCTTGCCCTCTGGATACAGGTGTATCCTGCGAATACAATTAGTTCAGTTTAGTATATTAGTAGGAACTGAAGCCAAAAACATAATGATAGGTTTTTTCTTTGGCTAAAACTTGTACCTTGAATTTTTGATGTATTTATGCAAATAAGACATATGCATACTGTTTATCACTGGGTCCTTTTCTCCGTGCAAAATTAGTGTTGGGCAATTGATGGTTTTCAGGAGATCGATAGAAAGATTTGCAAGTTTATTCTCGCACGCTGCAATTAACGAGTCTATCCACTGTGCGCTATAACTGATGAATAGTTCCTCGCCGTAGATTTTCATCATCTGTTTTCTAACTACTGGGGACCATAAATTGATGTCTTTCAATTCTGTAAAACCACAATAAGATAAATAATATATAAGTACAAGCATCGAATTTTTCATGTTACATTTGACTATTCATACTTGTTAATTCCTTCAGATCTTGAGGTTTTAAATAGGCAGAGGCACCCCATATCACCAATTTCTCAACGGCATCTGGATACTTGGCAGCAAGGGACATGCCGCAACAGCTACCGAAGCTCCAGCCGAGAAGTGAAAATGTAGGAAGTTTTAATGTCTAAAAATTAGAAGATGAATATAGTTGGGTAACAAAAACATGTTAATCCCACGTTGTTCGATTCAGGCCGACCTTCAAGAGCAACAGAATATAATACCGTAAATCCCGGAAAAGCTACAGAGCCTATCTTCGCCCTAGAAAATGTTAAGGACAAATTAATCAAGGGATTTTCTACCATTATTTACCTTCATCAACTCATATGCGTAATCGCCATCTCTCTCAAAGACGTTTACAGGAATAGTTCTGTCAGGAGGCCTGCTTTTTCCGTACCCTGGAGGATCCCAAACCACTAAGGTGAATTTATCTCGGTTCAGTCCTTCGATCTGAGGTTGAAAGTCCGTCCATATGGAACCGAGGGCACCCGGCATGCAAAGGATACGGCGAGGTCCATTGCCTATTTTCAAATAATTAATATTCCAGTCACCGATTTTCGTTTGTCTTTCCTGAAGAATGAATAAAATAATGACGAAATAACTATTAAAGTACAGACGCCGGCAGCTAAGTTGACCCAAAATGGCGGCGAAATTGTAAGCAAAATCTTCAATTTTACAGTCAAACACACATCAAGTGCAGGTAATACGTTTGACTTTGGGTCGTTTTTATTATTTGTTTAGTACGAGTTGAAATCGTAATCTAAGTTAAGTAATTAGTTACCATCAATCTGCAGTCCAGTCTACCTTCACGAACTGCCGCCATTTTGGGTCAAATTAGCTGCCGGGAACTACATCTATATAGGAAATTATATTTCATTCTGAATAATGAAACAAACAGAAAAAAAACTGTCGTCGGTGAGAATCGAACCCTACACCTCTGGCTAATACGTAGTCTCGCCAATTGGTCTGACGTCATGCGTCTAATTATAGCAGCAACTTCAATCGACTACATTAAAATAACATAAGATATCATCCTAAGTGTTTAAAACAAAATCGTACAAAAATAGTGAAATAAAATATCGATTGAGGAAATAAAAATTAACTCACTTACCTAAGTACTTATAAATACCACGAAGCATCATCATAATCACAATTTATCGACATCTCTCTACGTCTCCTATATCCTATTTGGATTGTATCCCATCACTATTATGGTGTTGCGAAATGCGCGCGCGGTGACCGCTGTACGATACGATATATTGTGACGTATTAATTAACGCAATGTAAAAAGAATTTACCTACCTCATAGACTGACGTAGATAGGAATACACTATAATTAAATTTGTGTTTGACCAATTGCGAAACAGCTCTAATTTTAATTAACATTGTCAAAATTGATCTACAGTAGACTAGTATTATACTCATGAAACGATAGACATTATATTAGATACTGATAAGGGTGCCGAGTACCGACCGCGAAATTATATCGTATTCGTAATCGTTTTGAGTTGACATATGGATGATAATATTTATTGCGTTTCTTTATCGTTTGTAAAAAAAAACTAGCTGCTGTCCGCGACTTCGCCTGCGCAGGATTATAAATTATAGCCCATGTGTTATTCTGATGTATGAGCTATATTATTGTAAAGTTTCATTTAAAAAATCCTTTCAGTAGTTTTTGCGTGAAAGAGCAACAAACATCCATCCGCCATACAAACTTTCGCGTTTATAATATTAGTAGGATTGTACTAGCAATTGGGGGTGACCGCGACTTCAATCGTTATGGTTATCGTTTTTATTTTGACACTTGAACGATATACATTGCTGCGTTTCGTTGTCTTTTGTTAAAACTTGCAAAATAGCAGCAATGTATAGCGTCCATGTGTCTAATTGAAAGCAATAACGATAACGATTGGAAGTCGCGGTCACCCCGCTGATTAATAATAGTACAAGGTACTTAGTAGACTAGTAGTTATGCTCACGTTCAAGTGTCAAAAAAAGAACGATTGCGTATGTTTTCGTCTTGACAAGTAGAAGCGATACATTACTTCATTATTAATTCTTCATTGCAAGTTATATTAAACTGTAAAGAAACCTAGTAATGTATGTCCCCCTTGTGTCAATGAAGATGTATCGATTACGAAAACGATACGACTGAAAAATAGTGTTGTCGTTTCCATTTCCATAAAATGGTAGGTATCATATGCTGTTGTGACGTAAGGACAACAGCAGATCAATAGTAACACTTGCAGTACGATTTTAAATCTTACGACGCAGATAATAAGAACGGTCCAAAGGTATACTTGATCTGCTGTTAGCTGTACCTAGTGCTTACTGCTTAACGCCCTTTGGTTAGCATAACAAAAACGAGTAGACATTTTGTTGTTCAAAATAATTTATTCAAGTAATTAGATTTTGGATTTAGGAATTTCCGTTTCTAATAAAAATTCTTCGACGCGCTTATTAAAATCTTCTGAATATGCCATATGAATATTGTGTTTACCTTCCGGATACAGGTGTATTCTGTGAACAAAAGTAAATTAATAAGCGATAAGTAGTTGTATATTTTTATTTGAAGTACCTACCTACTTACCTAATTATAAGGTATATAAACTATGAACAGGGGTGACCGCGACTTCCAATTCCAATTTGATGTTTATGGCTCCATCGTTTTGTCGATGATTCTGCCAATGTCAGGGTTGAGAATGACACGATAGACCGCGACTTCAATTGTTTTCGTTATCATTTTCATTTGACACTTGAACGATATACATTGCTGCGTTTCGTGTACGAGTGACGCGACTTATGCCGTGTGAACAGACCACTGGCTATTCGCCTCGCGACTCACTGCGGCTACTCCCAGGGTCACACATCCTTCCTAGGCTCGCTCCTCGCGCGCATGACGTGCGAATGTTGTATGAAGCTTTACGTACCTTGAACCTGGAATATGTTCCTGAACATGTGAGACATGTTTGATGTTTATCATCGGGTCTTTTACTCCATGCAAGATCAGTGTTGGGCATTTAATACTGTTCAAACGTTCTGGGGAAATGTTGAATAGTTCACTTTTATACCCAGCGGTTATTGTGTCGGACCATAATATGCAATATTTAGCAAATAGTTCCTCGCCATACACTTCGGTCATTTGTGTTCTAACCGATTTAGACCATGCATTCACGTCTCTTAGACCTGTAAAGGAAAGTACAACTTTGAACTTTATACCATTTATATTATCGTCATAAGATTGAAAGAATATTCAGTGTTACCATTATTCCGTTGTCTCTGCTTTCCTCTATGGGAGACGGGCGTGAGTCAATGTATAAATAAATGACACATACTTTTAAACCCTTTAATATCATCATCTGTCATGAACGCCGATGCACCCCAGATGACCAGCTTATCGACAGCATCTGGATACTTCGCAGCAATAGTCATGCTGCACCAGCTCCCGTAACTCCAACCCAGGATTGAAAACTTCGGAATATTCAATGCCTGAAGACCGAAAGATATTATTAATCATCAAACTAAAAATTGTAAAAATCCTGGGGGGTGACCGCGACTTCAATCGTTATGGTTATCGTTTTCAGTTTGACACTTGAACGATATACATACATTGCTGCGTTTCGTTGTCGTTTGTTAAAACTTGCAAAAACTATAATGTATAGCGTCCATGTGGCAAATTGAAAGCGATAACGATTGGAAGTCGCGGTCACCCCACTGATGCCCATCTAATAGCCGACTGGTTGATGAATATAATTATACAGTTCTTAGCAGCTAAGTTGTGCTAAAATGGCGGCAGCTAATAGTATGACAAACAGGACCAACCCTTCGTGAAGGTAGACTAGACAGCTGGATTAATAATAATGGCAGGCTGTACTGTACGGTTACAATTATTTTTAAAAACACTGCCCAAAGTACAAAATGTTATACACTTGATGGGCTCCGTTTTGGGTCAACTTAGTTGCCGGGGTCTATACTTTATGTTTGACGCATAAATATTGGCGAAAGCCCCTCCATGCCTCGGAAAGCACGTTAGCAGTTGGTCCCGGTTGATGTCGCTCGGCAGCTGTCGTTAGGCCACGTCAGAGACTTACGGGCGGCCTGAATAACTCTGATAGTAGGTTTGGTCACTTTCTATCACCACACGAGAAAAGAGAATGGTTGTCGAAAACGCCATACATACTTTACGTACCTTCATCAATTCATAGCCGTACTCAGCATCTTTTTTAAAACCATCTATGTGGAATTCCTTCTCTGGGGGTCTACTTTTGCCGAAGCCCGGGGGATCCCACGCTACTACGGTGAATTTATCCCGGTTGAGACCTTCCACTTGAGGCGTGAAATCGGTCCATATTGAGCCCATGATACCGGGCATACAGAGGACGTGATGAGGCCCATGGCCTACTTTTAAATAATTAATGTTAAGTTTTCCGATTTTCAATTTTTGTTCCTTGAATAATAATAAAAATAATTAATTAAAACACAGACGGATATCAGGTATTATGAATTTATTAGGATTAAAGTAATCGTAGGTAATAATTTCCTCACCAAACAAATACCTAAGGTAAATTCAACACACAGTACCGTAGTAAGTACTTTTATTTTTGTCAATTTTATGTGTATCCAAATTCACTACCAGAAAGTGATCGCTGAAACGGTGGAATTAGGGTCTATGGACAATAATTAAGAGATACTTAGCTAGTTCAATGAAATATGATTTCTACAGAGACAAATGTGAAATAAGATTATGGCAGTTGTCCCACCGCCAGCGAGTAAATCTCGGCTATTTTTTACGAATGAAACGTACAACAGATAGCACATTCCGTATAAACAAAAGAGACGCAGAGATACTCCCTCAGCGATGAACTAAGAACTAAAAAAATGTCGCCGAGCGAGTATCGCTGCGTCTCTTTTGTTTACACGGAATGTGCTATCTGTTGTACGTTTCATTCTGTATTTTAAATATTCTAATTTTAAAATGAAATGACCATAATGTATTATATTAAACTTAAATAATTAAATGTATGTGACGATTTAGGCATAATATCTGTAATGTTTCATGCATTATGAATTAATAAATGAATTTGAATTTAAATAATGCATGCCAGACTACTACCATGGTAAAACTCAATTAACTAGCCTTAAAAAGTTTAAATAGGTACATTCGTTTAACATCTGCATGAAACTAATATTTGCTTATCTATCTGTCTGTTAGGTATTTATACAAATGTTGTATTTCAACATTTGTATAAATACGTAACAGATTTTGTCAATGATGGCAATAAACTTTTGATAAAAACATTTCACAATCTTTGATTCGGGACGGGGCTGAGTGAACTATATCGTACTCTATCGTTTCAAAAATAATATTTACAAAACACATGGTTTACTTACCTTTGAAGACAATGTTGATAACGATACACTAGTTTTCAAATAGATTCTGACCAATGGAGACACTTTTCCTAATTTAATTAACGACATTTCTAATAATAATCCAGAACAATTACGAGTGTATAGGCGACTGTTTTTTACAACTCGCTAACATCAGAGTTAGGTGCGTTTACGAATATCGATACGATTTTGGTAAAAAAATTAAAATGATTCATGAGACGATGCGGCCATACAGTTAATTTGTATAAAAATAACACAATTAAATGAATTGTATTTTACATAACTCTTTACAATAAAAATTAACAGCTGCTTCGTGTGAGTGTCGAAAACATAATTACCTACTTTTACCGATTATTTTAAAATATTCGTTCGCGTTATCGTCGTATATTATCATCAGTCTTATCTATATGTAGTTGCAGCCGAAATCATAGTGCCACATTGGACTTTGTACGTTCTTATTCTCTGGGCTATAAGAGTTGACAATTTCGTCTTCAAATCGTAGTCTTTGTTTTGGCATTGATGTGCTGTCGAGTGTACCTACACATGCAACACTTGTGGTAGGTATCGATAAAATTTATGGTAAATTGAGAATAATGGTTTTCGCAAATAAATAAATGGCGGGGCCCTCTTTAAAAATGATATCTTCTAAATTCTAATATAAAAACGTATGAAAAGCTTGGTCTTTAATTATTGTTTTAATGAAAATGTTACTTCTCGTAATCTCGAAATATTGTGGGACAGTATGTTTATTTTTAATTTATTTTCGAAAAAGAAGACTTGCTTTTTAATAACTTTTCATTATCACTGGATCCAATGTACGTATAGGCTAAATCTATATTAAAATAATACCCAAAATATAGTATTAAAAATTATTTTATTTCATAATTAGTGGCATACACCACTCTAGCTTTCGAACTAGCATTAAAACATTGTTAAAAGCAAACAGTTTTGGTTAAATAATAAATTATTTCTTTCGAAATGGACGTGTTACAATATTGTGACCTGTTGTACCCTGATTATCACCTTTATAATAAAATTAACAGGGTGTGTTTTACAATGCACAAAAAACTGTAAATTCTGTTGGACAAGGCCGAGGCACAGAATGGAGGTTTGAAAGGGTCTGACGCAGAATGTGCACTTCGCAAAATGTACACTCGACAAAAAATGCGCATTTCGCATTTGGTGCACTTCTCAAAATGAGCACTTCGCAGAATGCGCACTTCGCAAAATGTGCATTTCGCAAAATGAGCACTTCGCAGAATGAGCACTTCGCAGAATGAGCACTTTTTGTGGAAGTTGTTAATTAATAAAAAAAATATGGGTACTGGGTATTTAAAATAAAATAAACACTTTTACAAAGTAATCATTTATTTAAAAAGTAATCCACTAAGTATTGACTGTCAATTAAATATTTCTATGTATATTCTATGTAAGGAAATATTTAATTGACAGTCAAAACTTAGTGGATAAGGTTTTATAAAAATGATTACTTTGTAAAAGTGTTTATTTTATTTTAAATACCCAGTACCTATATCTTTTTTATTAATTAACAACTTCCACAAAAAGTGCTCATTCTGCGAACTGCTCAATCTGCGAAGTGCTCATTTTGCGAAATGCACATTTTGCGAAGTGCGCATTCTGCGAAGTGCTCATTTTGAGAAGTGCACCAAATGCGAAATGCGCATTTTTTGTCGAGTGTACATTTTGCGAAGTGCACATTCTGCGTCAGACCCGTTTGAAATCGTCGTGAAATAATTATCTATGTCGAGAAAAGAAAATAGAAAGTGTTTTCTTGGCATTACGCAAACAACTTAAATTAAATTATCTTTACAAGTAATAATGCTGATAGAATAAAAATAAAATTATTGTGTCACTTATGTTGTAGCGATTCGAGATTGCGTACGCTAATATTAGTCGACGCTAAGCTAGGCGTCCCGCTCGCTCTTACGCGATGTAGCATATGAACGACAGTGACAGCTGCGTTTAGGTTTAGCAATATTTGTTATAATTAATAATTCTTGTGATGTGTACAAAAATCTCGAAGTAGTTAGATCTGAATTTTTTTTCTGATTTTGATTTTTGGCAAACTGTGCTAAGATCCTATTAGGATCGTATTGGGATATAATTCCTAGCTAAATGCCATGAACAAAATACTTGAAATATACAAATATATTGTTGAAAAAAGAATAATTAATACCCATAGGCAGATCATACTATAATTAATTATCATAGACAGTATAATTCCTAACAGAACGTTTAAAATTCAGGCACCACAAGCTTCCACTAGTTAGTAGTAGATCTCAGTGGTTTCCTTTACATTAAACTGTATTTTTATACCTTGCTTTTATTACAAAAATATTCAATTAAGGGCCTTCCATGAGCCAACTAGCGCCGCCAATCTTAAAAAAATAATATTTGACAAATTATTAATTTAAAAAAAAGCTATACACAATCTTTATTAGGATATATCGCAATTATGCGAACTACAACTTACCGACATTGAATCACGTTATAAATAAGCATTTAAAAATAGTGTTTATCGTAATAAACATTATGTACATAGCTTTTTTAATAAAATTGATTGAATTGAAAGATATTATTTTTCAAAGATTGGCGGCGCTAGTTGGCTCATGGAAGGCCCTTAAATGGCATACTGAGATCTAATACTATACTATACTCTGCGTATCTTAAGGATATGAATGAAGATCGCCATTCGCTTGTTTTCTTTAAACAGTAATTAAATCTTGATGTATTTAGAAATACAGAGAGCGACAAGTCTACTTTGGGTCGCTGAGCAAACGGAGTCAGTATAACGAAAAAAATTTTTTTTTTTGCATCATTAGTTATAAGGGTGGAAACACAGACCACTTACCCCATAGACGTGAAATCGGTACAAATTTGCAAGCGAAAAATTGTGGCACACGATTGCGCTCGCAATAGGCGAAGGCAGGGGCGCCATATTAAATCCGTGTCGATATCTCAAGGTTACGCTTGTCGCGAAACAATTTTGCGCTCATATGCGGGCAGATACGGGCGCCCTCCTGTTCCAGGTCTATGGGGTAAGTGGTCTGTGGGTGGAAAGGATAAGTGTGTCCAGTCCTAGACATATATAGACTAAGATAGACTTTCGCCAGGTGCCACACTTTCCTATATGCCTCAAACTCGCTAATTATATACTAACAGACGCGATGGCACTGGATGAAAGGCGTTGCCGGCAGTGAATGCGTTAAACTGATATAGAATTGACTATCTGTAGTCCAAATAGTATTGGCCAATACTATTGCAAATTGGTTAACTATCGATAGTCCGAAACAATCGATACTATCGCATTCGGTCGATTGTATTGCCACCTTCCAAGCTATCGATAGGCCTATTGATTGTATGGGTCTAGTTAACGACATCGAAAGTCACTATATCGAAAACGCTACATCGACGGGTCACTGTATCGACAGTATGCTATATCGATGGTACGCTGCATGGACAGTACGCTATATCGATGGTACGCTACATCGACGGGTGACACGTCGATACAGCGTACCATCGATATGGTGTACTGTCGAGGTAGCGTACCATCGATATGGTCTACTATCGATATAGCGTACTGTCGATGTAGCTTACCATCGATATAGCGTACTGTCCATGCAGCGTACCATCGATATAGCATACTGTCGATACAGTGACCCGTCGATGTAGCGTTTTCGATATAGCGACTTTCGATGTCGTGAACTAGACCCCGATTGTATTGCTTTCGGTAGACTATCGATCGGCAACGCTAATTACTATCGATTTCTGTAAAAAAAAGCAGGACATCACCTTTTGATATTAACCTCTTGGAATATTGTTGCGGAGACACCAGACGACTAAAGTAAATAAAACAAAACTGACTCCGGTGGCTTTATAATCAAAATCTTATACCATTCGCAGAAACCGTCCGTGACCACTAATCCAGTTCGCCTGCATTACACGCGTCCTGGTAGGTCTTCCCCTTAGGCTCTGCGTCCAGTTTGATCATGTCGTCGATACGCAGTATGGTGATCGCGGCTTCTGTGGCGAACTTCAGGGACTTGACCTTCGAGATTGCGGGCTCGAGCACGCCGGCGGCGAGGTTGTCGCGTAGTGCGCCTTCAGTAAGGTCCAGGCCGACCCATTTGAGGTTAGCATGCTCCACCTGTGAGGATATTTAATTTAACATTAAGGGCCTTCCACGAGCCAACTAGCGCCGCCAATCTTAAAAAAAATAATATCTTCCAATATAATCAATTTCATTAAAAAAGCTATTTACGAAATTGTTATTACGATAAATACTATTTTTAAATGCCTATTTATAACGTGATTCAATGTCCGTAAGTTGTAGTTCGCATAATTGCGAAAAACGGCCGTTTTTGGCACATTTGTGAACTGCAACTTAGCTTGTCGCAATTATGCCATGTATTGTATATTGAAAAATAGTATTTATCGTAATGAACATTTTGTAAATAGATTTTAAAAAAAACCTGATTATATTGGAAGATATTATTTTTTTAAGATTGGCGGCGCTAGTTGGCTCTATGAAGGCTCTTAATATTAATGAACTAAAACTAAACTAGGTAAATGATAAATGGAGAATTTTTTTAATCACGACCGGGATTCGAACCCGGTACCTCGCCATTCCGTGGCACGCTCTATTTCAACAGAGCCACCGTGATTTCGTATCCAGATCGTGAATTTTGTCTCCATATTCTCGTCTTAGGGACGGTAGCGACATCTATCCAGTAATGGTGCAATTACTCAAATTCATGTCTAACATTGCAGTTAGAAATCATGTTCGCGTTCCTTTTCCATATGTTTGGTAATTTTCTTGCATATGCGCTATGCGAAACGAAAATCTAAATGATAAATGGAGAAAAATTTTCATCACGACCGGGTTTCGAACCCTAAACTAGGTAATCTAAATAGGACGTCCCTGGCTCAAAGGTTCCCATTACTGCATTGCCGCGTTGTATGGCCAATGAGAGCCTTTGAGCCAGGAACGAGCCCGAGCGAGGAACGAAACCTCGGTCTCTGAGCCTGCGCCCCAGCTCACACCCGACAGGGGTGCCGTATTGAAGAGATGCGTCCATGTCGATAATATCTCTAGGTTACATGTGTCGCGAAGCAATTTTGCGCTCATGTGCGGACAGACACGGGCGCCCTCCTGGTACAGGCCTATGGGGTAAGTGGTCTGTGCCTTATCTATACTTGTAAATGTGTTATTTTACGAATAATTGTAATGTATTGTGCGCTGACCGGTGGCAAAGTCGTCCTGTGTGAGGAGTGAGTTTATGTATGTTACCTTGGTTTGCGAGGAGTTGTGGTATGCGCGCAGCTTGGCGACCAGGTCTGTGGCGTCGCGCGCCGCGTTCACCGCCAGCGTCTTGGGGATCACGAGGAGCGACTGCGCGAAGGCGGCGATAGCCAGCTGCTCGCGGGAACTCTGCGACAAGATTTGTTTAAATCAATCACAATGCCGATATGGAAAATGGACTGGTATTTCCAACTCTGAGTGATTACTACCTACCCTACATAGCAGGTGTGGTAGCAAAGTTCTACGTACTAGTGTGGTTGCAACTCTCTACGAACCTGTGTCATTGCAAAGTCCTTTTTGGGTAGAATCTTTATTTGGAAAGAAGCAATGTGGTTGCAAAGTTCTACGTACTAGTTTAGTTGCAAAGTTGTAGCGTACCAATATGGTTGCAAAGTTCTACGTATCAGTCTGGATGCAGTGTTCTACCAATATGGTTGCAAAGTTCTACGTATCAGTCTGAATGCAGTGTTCTAACAACCATTGCAAAGTTCTACGTACTAGTTTGGTTGCAAAGTTCTACGTACTAGTCTGGTTGCAAAGTACTATGAACCAGTGTGATGGCAAAGTTCTACGAATCAGTCTGGTTGCAAAGTTCTACGAACCAATGTGGTTGCAAAGTTCTACGTACTAGTTTGGTTGCAAAGTTCTTCGATCTGGTTCGATTGCTTCGTACTAGTTTGGTTGTACAGTTCTGCGAACTAATATAGTTGCAAAGGTGTAGCGTACCAATATGGTTGCAAAGTTCTACGTATCAGTCTGGATGCACTGTTCTACCAACCAGTGCAAAGTTCTACGTACTAGTTTGGTTGCAAAGTTCTACGTACTAGTCTGGTAGCAAAGTACTACGAACCAGTGTGATGGCAAAGTTCTACGAATCAGTCTGGTTGCAAAGTTCTACGAACCAATGTGGTTGCCAAGTTCTACGTACTAGTTTGGTTGCAAAGTTCTTCGATCTGGTTCGTTTGCTTCGTACTAGTTTGGTTGTAAAGTTCTGCGTATTAATATAGTTGCAAAGTTATAGCGTACCAATATGGTTGCAAAGTTCTACGTATCAGTCTGGATGCAGTGTTCTACCAACCATTGCGGTTGCAAACTTCTACGAACCAATGTGGTTGCAAAGTTCTACGTACTAGTCTGGTTGCAAAGTACTACGAACTAGTGTGATGGCAAAGTTCTACGAATCAGTCTGGTTACAAAGTTCTACGTACCAGCGTGGTAGCAAAGTTCTCCAGGTATATGGAGAGCGCTGCCTCCACGGCGCCTCCGCCCGGCACCAGGCGGCCCGACTCGAGCACGCGCCGCACCGCGCACAGTGCGTCGTGCGCGCTGCGCTCCATCTCGTCGCAGTACGCGTCCGTGGGGCCGCGCAGGATCAGCGAGGCGGCCGTGCGAGCCACGGGACTGGAATTGATATGAGTTTTCAATTCTCATGCATGCGTGCGTCGTATATGCTTCATTTAGAGGGGTTAAATTCCTCGTAGTACTTTTAAACACTAGAGCAAAAAAATAATTTTCAATTGCGATATCTGAGAATAACCAGATAAGATAAATATGCGAAAAAAAAGGAAGGGTAACGAAAGAAATACACAGAGTGAATGTTGACGGAAAAGGTAGACCGAAGAGACCAGATTGGCGATGTCTTGAAAAAGGGCCAAGTACGGTCTACTACAAACCGACGAGCATGCATGAAGAGATTGATGAATATGGAGGAGGTAAGGGTTGTGTGCCAGGATCACAGCAGATGGAAGTCCATCGTCTCTGCCTACCCCTACGGGAATCAGGCGTGAAGCGTGTAATTCTTTTTTTTCGATATTGAAATGTCTATGGGGTAAGTGGTCTGTGTTCGGTACATTTAACGACCAAATAAAATAGCTATACTTAAGGCCACAGCATGTGTTTTATTTTTAAACAAATATAGGGTATAGAAAGCCGAATCCTAGTAGCAGTAGTAGGGTAATAACTTACCCTTTGATCAAGATGAGCTGGTCATCACAGATCTGTTCTTGGACTACTTCCGCTGCCTCTCCAATCATACTGGGCTCGAACACTTCCTCGCCTAAGAACAAACACAATTTTATAAAAACAAATTCAGAGAACAAAAGCAATACTTTTTTTTTTTCAAGAAATTTATAAATGAATTATTTAGGCAGTTGTCCCACTTAGGCAGTGTTTGACAGTTCTCGTAACTATTTTGATAGTTCTTGTCCGTTTTTGACAGTTTTGACAGGTCTTGTAGGAACTACTGTTTCGGATCAGTCCTACCACGACGATTTTAAAAGGGGTAAAGTGATCCGCGGATTTCATTTTCTTCGGATCAGTTGCCACCTAAGCCTTCGAAGAACGTTTGCTTGAAAGTAGACACGTTGTTTGTAAGTGGACATTTTAGGAAGTGGACGTTTCGGGATGTGGACATTTTAGGAAGTGGACGTTTTAGGAATGGACGATTTAGGAAAAGGACCTTTTAGGAAAGCAACTAAAATCCCATTCACCTTAAGACGGAAGCCCTACGAAGAGAGACTGAGGATATTGCAGCTCACCACATTGAAGGAGAGAAGACTGAGAGGAGATTTGATCGAAACATTTAAAATCATGACCTTCAGATACAACCTCCCAGACTTCAATAAGGCAATGTTTAATATGACAGACACACGACCGTTGCGAGGACACCACATGAAATTAGACTGCACCACCTTCAGCACCAATGTCGCTCGTCACTTCCTGAGCAACAGAGTTGTTCAGGCCTGGACCTCACTTCCAGACGACGTTGTCTCTGCCGTCTCAGTTAACGCATTCAAAAACAAATTGGACAGTTATTTTAAAACCATTAACAAGAACAACACCACTAAGTGATAGACTTTACAAACACTGTGAAGTGGACATATCAGCGATGAGCTGCCTGTCCATAATTAAATAATAATAATGGTTTTTCAAGTCCTAATTCTATTGCCAGAAACTTACCTTCCATATTAGTCAAAGATGTAAGGAACGCAGCACCGGTAGCCTTAGCAATCCTCTTCAAGTCTGCCTTCTTGCACCTTCTGACGCCCATCGCTCCGCACTCCACGAAGTATTTAAGGCACAAGTCATCGATACCCCCGGAGCATAGGATCACGTTGACACCCGTAGAGAGGATCTTATGCAGACGTTCTTTGGTAATGTCTAGTTCACGTGATCGGATCGCTTCTAGTTTCTCTGGGTCTGTGACCAGCACCTGGAATGGTTTGGTTTGGTTTAGAAGCGTTCTCCGTCTCTGGACTACCATGGTAGTCGCTTCTAGCAAGAGCTTTTGGCTTATTATTATTTATTTACAAAAATCTCACACAGCATCACAGTCAAAACCAATGCGCTGTGTAATTCATAATTATTATAATAATTTAGTCAACTTATTTAAGGGCCTTCATAGAGCCAACTAGCGCCGCCAATCTTAAAAAAAGAATATCTTCCAATATAATCTATTTGATTAAAAAAGCTATTAACTATTGAACATTATATAAATACTATTTTTCAATATACAACACATGACATAATTGCGACAAGCTAAGTTGTAGTTCACAATTGTGCCAAAAACGGCCGTTTTTCGCAATTATGCGAACTACAACTTAACCGACATTGAATCACGTTATAAATAAGCATTTAAAAAATAGTATTTATCGTAATAAACATTTCGTAAATAGCTTTTTTAATAAAATTGATTATATTGGAAGATATTATTTTTTTTAAGATTGGCGGCGCCAGTTGGCTCTATGAAGGCCCTTAAACAAAATATTATTTTCTGTCACAAGATACCGAAAAAAATTCTAGCAATTCTGAGTTTTACGAAACCCGAATATCGTACGGTTTAACACAAGGAAAAGTAAAGTTAAAATTTTGTCAAAAAATCCTTGACTGTTTTTTTTTTAATTCTGTACAATTTACAGCGTGTACTCGAAACTCTCTAATATTAAAAATAGTTTTACAATCGGTCAAGTGCTTCGTATATTTTTCTGTATTATAATACAGAAAAAGTTTAATTATTACGGTATAACAATATTTTTTATTTCTCCATAAATCATAATTACCTGAACCCCCATCTTCATCTTAGTTTTCTGCAGCGAGAAGTCCAAGCACGCGATCTTAGCATTAAGGATCTTCTTAGGCATTGCTTGCGAGGCGACAGTACAGTTCAGAGCGTACCCTTTGACCAGCACGCTCTCCCGGGCGCTCCGGCCGTGCGCCTTAAGGATATTGACAGCCTTGATCGGGTAGCCAGCATTGCCTTTGTGGTCGGTGATCTTGATGGCTTGTGCTGCGTCTACTACCATTTCTGCGAAGAAATCCGCGTCTCTGGTTTGGTTGTTAAGGAATTATGGGTATTAATAAAAAACAAAAAAAACCGAATTTTTATAGCCTATGCATTGATCTCCTATAAACAACTAGATACACAAAGGTCTTACTAAAACAATTTAAAAAAACGTCCAAATAAGGGTCCATTATTAACGTCCAAATAATGTCCTATAAAGCATTCATCCGTTTGGACCTTCTTTGCGCTCGGACATTTTCAGAAGGCAGACTGTGTATTCTAGTTGTTTATAGGAGATCAATGAGCCTATGTCACTTCTACAATCAAGACGAATCTAACGACACCTCATATGTTAAAATTCATCAAGCCAAGGCTGCAGGATGTGCCAAAGAATTAGACAAACATACACTCGAAAAACATAACCCCCTTTCTTGCGCTGTCGGGTAAAAATGCTTGCTAAACTGTCAAGAACTATTAATAATATTAAAATATTGTCATTCGCGAACAATTTCTGATTAATTTAAACACAAAACAACCACTTTAGACAATTTAATGAAAATTATCAAAATAGTTATAAAATCAACAAAATTCAAAAAACAAATTATTTACTCAAATGATTACAGCTCTAGTTAGTTTACCGTTGGACTCGGCACTAGGTGGAACCTGTATCGCGGTAGCCCTCAGCACAAGTTACTTTATCACTAGTATAATGCGAACTCAGATAATAAGATAAGATAAATATTCTTTATTGCAAAAAAATAAAAAAGTATTACACAAAAGAAATAGGCTAATACAGTAAGTATTACAATTGGCGGTCTTATCGCTCAAAGCGATCTCTTCCAGACAACCTTTGGGTAGAGAATAGAATAGTAGAGGTATAGGATGGGACCAAAAAATATCATGACGTTCAAACGACGTGGTTACAGATATGTGTATTTGGTGGTGGTGATCATATGGTCAAATCGGCCTAAACGTTCTGCGTTGATTCACGCCATACTCTCAAAAAGGATACGCCCCAATAAGTTTAGATGACATGGTAGTCTTGGCTGCGTTGACGATGCACGCTTTGCCCAGCGTTTCCACGGTGACGGTGAGGTTGTCCTGGATGTATTTGACTGCCTCCTTGCACGCGAGACGGTACCCAGAGATTATGCTGGTCGGGTGGATCTTGTTCTTCACAAGCTCATCTGCGTTCTGGGTAAGAGGATTATTAATTAATGTGATTGATTTGACTTGATACTCAAAATTATTTATTTACATACATAAATTAACGTCTAGGCCTTTGTAGATGGCTACTACAAACAAACGAACATGCATGAAAAGAGTGATGAATATGGGTGCAGGTAGTTTCTCAGGATTGCAGCAGATGAAAGTTATCACTGCCTACCATGGGAATAAGGTGTATGTATAAAAATGTTTTTATTATTATTAAAGCAGCATAATAGGATTTTTTTGACGTTTCTAATAGAATCAACTTTGTACCTACCAAGCATACTCTTTAGATATTACATGATCTTATTTACTGTAATTAGATCAATGCTATTAGCCACAAACCTACTATCACATTGCCTTAAAAAGTTAAGTTATAAAGTGACAGTTTACTTAAACCATGGAATAACTTTTAAGTCACGTTTATGGCTATGTTATAATTTAGCCAGAACACTAGTTTAAAGTGTAACTGTTATACCTTGAGCAGTTCCGCAGCAATGATGACCACGGATGTGGTGCCGTCGCCCACCTCCTCGTCTTGAAGCTGAGCCAGCTCAACCAGCACTTTGGCAGCCGGGTGTTCCACCTCCAGCATTCTGAACAACACATGTGTAAATATGAATATATATTTTTTTTAATCTAGGTTTTTTTCCCGAGGCTTTTGTCACTTGGTGACCATGCCAGCCTCATTGGGACTCAACAAATATCATCATCATCATCAGTCTATTTATATTGCCCCACTGCTCGAGCACAGACCTTCCCTTACATCGAGGGAGCTCGGGCCATAATCCACCACGCGGGCCCACTGCGGGTTGGCGGATTTCACATGCCTTAGGTTTTTTTCTTCTTCTACGACATGCAGGTTTCATCACGATGTTTTCCTTCACCGTTTTGAGAGCACTCGGTAAATGTACGTAAGTTTTTCCGTCGAAAAAACCGAGGATAACTCATTGGTACATGGCTGCCCTAGCTGGGAATCGAACCTGGGACCTCCATATTGCAAGTCCATTGACCCAACCACTGAGCCACCGAGCTCTCAACAACAAATATGAATATTAAAAAATGCTTATAGAAGATCTGCCATAATTGTACAGTCGAAGACAGAGATACAGGGGGTCTCTATAAGGTTGAGATTTACTCAAAAACTACTGGACCGAATTTAATAATTATTTTACAGTTACATAGTGTTAACTTTTATATATCAAACAGTGAAATAATTTTTGCAATAGGTCAAGTAGTTTTTAAGAAAATCTCAACCTTAAAAACTCTTCTGTACACCTTTTTCTGTGTTACACCGTACACTGTTTTGTTTCTGTAATAATAGGGTAATTTGTCTCAAATTTTTATTGCATAAATCAACTCCAATTTTACTGCTGAAGAGAACTGTGAAATCAGTTTTTCGATATCACAGTTAATACCAAAGATATTAAGCATTAAAGTGAAAGTAAGGGGGGATGCTCCATCTCTTTTTAGCAAAACGGTCTTTAGTATGAAGTTTATATGGCACTAAATCAGTTTGATGTCACAACCATAATACATCATGTACTGTTTCTGTCTCTTTCTAACACAACTTTGCTTAATGCCTGTAATTATTTAATTTTTTAACTAATTTCAATTTTGATTTCACAGTTGATCATGATTTAAGTCTATTTTGTAATAGGTAAAGATACTGCTGGAAGGATGAGGTAGAGAAGGACCTGCACCGACTGCAGGCACACATGGCAAGCAGGTTCTCGTTTCGGAGGCCAAGATACACATTCAGTACGCTGAGCCAGTGGAATAAGTATGTCAATACAGTAAGAGTCAGTGATTAATTACTTGAGTATAGTGGCTCCATCATTTGTGACCGTGACATCTCCGATATCATCCACCAGCATCTTGTCCAGTCCTACAGGGCCCAGGGAGCTCTTCACTATGTTGGCGATGGCTGAAGCGGCCATTACTGAAAGAAAACACTTGGTAAAGTAAAAAAAAAATTATAGCAATAACAAACTGACTGCTTTTATAAGAAGAAAGAAAAAACATTTAAGGGCGAAGGCCCTTTGATTATATTGGGATATATTATTTTTTTAAGATTGCCTGTGCTAGTTGACTCATGGTAGGCCTTTAAGGTAAGATTCCAAGATGGGCGGCAGATGCAGATATGTAAGAATGATGCCATTCTTTTGAGCAGTCTGCGGTTTACTGTTGGAGTCTTCAGCCTGTCTCGGAATCGTACCTTTATTCAGGCACAAACAGAAACAAGATAAGAGACACACAAACTTAACAAGCAGAAATTATTTCAAAAAACAAAAAACCCGACTGCAAAAAAACTATCCCCTTTTGATAAATTTTTTGTACCCTACACTCCCGTAATCAAGACGAATCTAACGATAGCTCATACACCAAATTCCATCAAGCCATTTAGGCTACAGGATGCAGGAAGGAATATAATATATACATACACCTGAAAAACATTACCTTCCTTCTGGAGCAGTCGGGTAAAAACTACATAAGTTTCAGCTGATGTGAAGAGGGAGCTATGGCATAAAATGCACCCTATGTAAGTCATTATCTCAAGATGAATATAAGACACCAAATAAAATCAAACAATCATCCATTTTTTAAATGTTTGTAATACAAAATGTATTGTGCATATAGTGTTAAAAATCTAGATATTAAAGAACTTGTTATGGAAACTGTATGTGTAGTATTATATGTATAGTATTTACCAGAAACTTAGCATGCCATAGGTTAGAATTCTTTGTAGACTTAAAATCAACCAAGAACATACCGGAGCAGCATAAAATATGTAATTTATCGAAAACCAGTCCACATTACAGTCAAGTTTTGTCAAATTTTCAGGGTTTCCACAAGATACTTACGAAATTAGAAACATAAGTACCAAGGCATGTGAGAAACCGGAGGGGTACGAACATGTGAATTTTTCAACGTTTTTGAATATGAAAACTTACCATTTTGTGACCTCACGGACTGGCCGGAGAATCTTGTCCCTGCGATAGATAAAGGCGCGGCGAATGAAGACATTTTTTATTGAAATTCAACACAAAATTCACAAAATAATCGCCCGTCACACTTTTTTGATTCTGGAAGGATCGATGTTGCCAGTTGAGAAATTTGCATGACACATGATTGTTAGTTGCCAGTATTATGAAAATATTTTTTACTAAATTATTTTTCACTGAAGTTTTCATCGACGTTGGTTTGGTTTCATTTTCAAAAAGTTATACTTATTTACAATATTTATAAGAACGTTAACCATATATTAAACGTTTTGGTCAATTAATTTCAAGAATATCACACAAATCAAATGCTAATAGGAACGGTTCAGCGGACGGCGCGTTGCGACGGAGTGCCTACCTATTTGAAGGAGAAAAACTTCGATAACTCTGAACTCTAGCAAAATATATGGAGATTTCTTTATCTCGATATTGCAGAAGACCCTTAATATAGTAAGTATACTTTTTTTCTATCTACGTAAACGTGACTAGATCGTGTGTAAGGAAGCAGTCGACCCGCGCCATGGAATTGGGAAAAGCACTTGCGCCCCCGTACGTGATGTTTAGGTTGTTGCAGAGGGATAGCTGCTGTCAAATAAATTGTTAATGCAATTAAAATGACATGTAGTGTTTTAGAGATATATATTCTCTGTAAGCTATATTATATGTGAATAAATAAATGGTGTAACTGAAAGGAAGGGTGTAATGGTGGCACTTCACTTGGCTATTCGTATTAGCTATTGGATGTTTGTCGTATTTGTCAAATACTTGACGTATGTCAAATAAGACAAATGTTTTGTCAAGAATACCAACCACACATGGCAATTATGACAAATACGCAAATACGAATAGCCAAGTTAAGTGCCATCATAAGGCGAAGGGAGGGTGTTCGGTAACCGAATAATGTAGGTATGTTCTAATACTTTTCGAAATAAATTAACGTTTCAATTTCAACACATTAGCTCTTTTATTTTTAACCGGCTTTCAAAAAAAGGAGGAGGTTATCAATTCGTCGAATTTTTTTTTATGTATGTTACCTGATTACTCGAAGACGCTTGGACCGATTTCGAAAGTTCTTCTTTTTTCGATTAGAAAAGTCTTGATCCTAAATGGAGAAAGTTAAATTTCGTCACGATATCGGGATTCGAATCAGGGACCTCGCCATTCCGTGGCACGCTCTTTTATTTACAACAGAGCCGAGCTACCCGTGACTCAGCGTTTAAGCGAAATCTTTCTCTTAGCGACGGTCGTATACCTATACTTCGCATAGCGGATATGCAAGAAAAAAATCGTCAAACCAAAGTTGTTCAATTACAATATACCTACCCTATCTAGAAATACTCCCGCTATCGGTTTCCTTTGGTACCTACGCTAGTATATAAGTACGCATGTATAAATAATAGGTAAAGTCAACACATCAAGTGTAACATTTTGGACTTTGGACCGTTCTTATTGTCTGCGTCGTAAGAGTTCAAATCGTACTACAAGTGCTGGGTTTGTTCGTTGTAATGGTCCGCAACGCGCCGTATACACAGTGGGATATAATCTCGTGCTCTGCGGCTTTTGACGAAATCCTCCGATATTAGATTAGGAGCCCGCTGCCTGCCGCATGAGAATATAGCCACGGAACTACTCCATATATATAGAAAAAATAATTCACTCTATTTAAGTATATATATATATATATATATATACGTATATATATATATACGTACTTTACTGAGCATTGAACAACCAAGTTTTAAATATAGAGGGGTTTTCAAAGTCACATTTAAGAAACAAAAATAGTACCGATAGCTCAAGTAGATGGCACCGATTTCTCGACTTCGCACCTCAAAATTAAAGAGCATCAATGCAAGGGCTAACCTTGTTTATTAATTAATTGAATGCCCATTTTTGTGTGGTACCTATTAAAATTATTAAACTGTATTGTTTAGAATTACTTAAACCTAAAAATAAATTATTCAGCTGATATTACAATATTTCTTTCATGGTCCCTGTGTATTTTTTTTACTTACATCTGCCACGCCATCTATTATCAACTTGAAAAAACTAGTTTTTTTCCTTTTAAATGTCACTTTGAAAACCCCTCATTTAAGACATTGACACTTTGATAGTCCCCATCCAAAGACTAAAATTCTTCCGTGCGTTCCGTGGACTCCCTAAATACAATTTAATAAATACACAATGCGTCCGGTGTAATACATTATTTTTCCAATAACGTGAGTGAGGTGTGGGGCCCATATGTGGTACCAGAGCTTGTGCGGCCTGTCCACCGGGACCCACATATGGTACCCAGGACTGTCAAAGTGTTAATTTAACAACACACTTTAGTTAGAGCTTTCGACTTTACAAATGACTTTATTTCGATTTTTATCACAACTTAAATGACATAGGAAACACCATGAGGATACGTACGACGATGTGTAGTACTTATAAAAGATTGTCTTACAAAAAGTTTGCACTCAAAATTACTATCAAGGAATCATCATCAACTCACTAATAATAATAAAAATAATTAGGTACTTAAGCAAGCCTAATATTCCTTTGTAAAGGGAACCTAGAAAGTCTCTACTTAACTGTAAGATAATAAGATTAGTTCGGCATGCAAGCTCTCAGTCTACACGGATAGTCGCAGAGCAAAACAAATGGCGGGTAGGCTGCACATGCGCGGGGCGACACGCACGCGCCCCGTGCCGGAGCGGCATGAGCGGCAGTCGCGCGCCGGCCGCCGACGCGACACCACCTCCCGCGCGGTCTCTCATACTAGGCGCCGACTACGCGCTAAATGGCGCCCAGCGTGGGACCTCGCGCGACCGGGTAAGTCTTACATAACCTACCTTAAACATAAACATTTATTACAAGTAATTAGTTTTGAAACGAGTGGTCCATAACGCAGCATCCGTGGACATGAGGGCGTGGTGTAGCATAGGAGGGGTACTGAGTCGGCGTTGTAGATAAGAATGCAGCCAACCCACTGTCAACAAACTCTATTATAATAAAGATTGGTTATTTTAGCTGTTAAGTGAAGGAGTCTGTGAGACGTGCCTATTGATTTTAGCGGCGTCCCCAGATTCTGTTTGGGATCGTTTGAGTATTGTCGCAGCCTCTTTAGTATTCTGCGGAACATGCCGCCGTTTTAAGAGAAATCAGCGTTCGTAGATATGTGCTTTATTCGGCTATTACTCTTGTGGGCGATAGCATCTCGTAATGTGGTCGCTTCCGAGCTCCGTCGTCTTATATGATGTTATGTGGTTAGCTGCGGTTTATCTCACGATCCATTTATCTTTAGAGTAGCGTTTCCCTACTAGGAATTTAGGCCGGGATTCCTAGACAAATCATGAGTAATTCAACGTGAACTAAGTTAAACAATGCTTGAGCAAACTCAACGTTAACTTATATCTAATCTTAGGCTATCTTAGCTACAGAAGGTTGTTGATAATAAATGTATTGTACCGTTAATTTTATATTGTGAAGGCGACTAAGTTTTAACAATGGGAATAAACGAGTTTAATTTGAAATTCAGAGAATTAATGAACTTCTAAAAAGTTTTGCAGCAAAAGGTTGGAGCAAGGTACCTATCCTTTCTGTGGGGTCCGGTCCATCCATTTTAATTTAACTTTAGCTACGAGGATACTAACCCTTATGTGTTACTGACAGATGGTAATGCGTATGAAGTTTAATTTTGATAACCATTGCTGGGTTTCTGTGCAAATATGATGATGCTACTAATGAAGCACTTCAATGGTTATCAAAACTGACTACTTCCTTTGAGTTTGACATTCATCTCTTCTTCGGTTACAGCACAGGGTAGTAGGTACGGTCTGACACAGAGACTGTGTACAGGAGAGTTTTTAAAGTTGAGATTATCTTGAAAACTACTGTGATTTATATGTAAAATATTTAAAAAATATTATTAAATAAAACTACTTGACCTATTGCAAGAATTCTTTCACTATTAGATAAAAGTTAAAACTATGTACCTAACTGTAAAAGAACTATTAAATTCGATCCAATAGTTTTATAAACTCTCAATCTAATTGAGACCAGTGGCGTAACTACACTGTCGGGGCCCGTGGCAAATTAATTGGATGTGGCCCTTCCTCAATGAAAAAAAACCAATGTTCTAAAAATATCAATAAATTCTAAAGCCTTTTCTATAAATTGGCGTCATTTAAAAGCAAAGTTGCAAGACACTGAAATTCCAAGGAATCGCAATTTCTAAAACTGAGCGTTTCTTATGCTTCTGAATGCGTTCAAATCGCGATACATTTTTAGTTAGCTTCCTAACTAAATTGTGAAATAATACAATTTCGGGTGTCTTCTTCTATTCGTTGTGACAATTGTGACAATTTTAAGATTTTGAATCCACCTGATCGCGTACAATACGTACACTGACCCAATCCTAATCTCCACTCGATAATATTTCCCCATCGGTTGTCGGTCGTGCGACAGATGTGACCAGCGCACTGCCTCTAAGCCAGCTAATCCTGTGACAGATGGCCACCATTATGGTTCTGTGAAGAATCTCCTCATTAAGGATCCTTTCCTTCAAAGGAAATGTTTCGACGCGATGAGTTTTAACTGAGATTGTGCTGTGACGTCAGAACAAATTATAGTAGTGCCATTGATCTCCTATAAACAACTAGATACACAAAGGTCTTACTAAAACAATTTTAAAAACGCCCAAATGGTCCATTGTTAACGTCCAAATAATGTCCAATAAAGCAAATTAGGGTCTGTTACAACACAACCAACACACTGTTGTGTGTTACAACTATTCCAAGGTCCAGACGTGATGCTGTATACTTCCTATAACTACAGATAGTCCATCCGGGTCCATCCATACAGGTCCATTCATCCGTTTGGACCTTCTTTGCGCACGGACATTTTTAGAAGGCAGACTGTGTATCTAGTTGTTTATAGGAGATCAATGAGTGGTGATGATAATTTATAGTTATAAGGTAAAATATTGCTTTAAATCCTAATTTTGCATATAGAATAAATTCATTGATAATTACGTAAATTAGAGGAAACGATTATTTCATGTAAACCGAAGCTCAAATCTTGTAAACAAAAACTACCCTACCCTACTAGTATTTTAAGCTGTTCTGTGATTATTGCATAGTTATTTTCACATTATTAGATCAGATTACTTTATTTTCACAATGATGAACAGGTTCGATCAATCAGTTCCTTCAGTGTTACACCACAAGAGGTAATAAGACGATCATATTTGTTTAAAAAATAAGACACTTGATTTGGGCTGCGGTAGGTACCTACCTACTTGTATTTTCAGCATTGATTTATGCAAAAAAAATTGTCAACATAAGCCTAATCTAAGTACCTACTTATAATTTTATGTACAGTCGACAGCACAATGGTTTGGTAACACTTGCAGTACGATTTCAAGTCTTA
Source organism: Tachystola acroxantha (assembly GCA_963506565.1). NCBI lineage: Eukaryota > Metazoa > Arthropoda > Insecta > Lepidoptera > Oecophoridae > Tachystola > Tachystola acroxantha. Next base: position 2,717,992 of record OY735879.1, on the reverse strand, counting down.
CGACGCAAATAATAAAACTGTCAAAAGTAAAAAATGTTTCCATTGATCTGCTGTCGACTGTACTTAATATTATGCGAATGTTACAAAACCGTATCCAATATTATCCTTCTTGGAATCCTGATATAATATCCGAGGGGTATGTAAATGAGGAGTCGCCGAGGGTGACAGAATGTCAGCGTATGGGAAGGCTTTGATCCCACCACTCACGTTTGATTCAGTTCAGATTCGTATCGTTTATCGCAAGTCAATATTTTTGTACTTACAATAATTTACATTATACCATTAGGTATATCTACTTTTAGGTTTTTGCTGGGATCGCAAAAGTATATTACAAAAATAGCTATAAATTGGATTATTTATTTATTTACGACATAATATTTAAAAAATACAGTAATATGTAATTAAGAAAAAAACAAATAAATAAATAGTAAAACTATAAATTGGTGAATCTTAAGTAGTAGGTAATAATTTTAGAGGTCAATTGACATTCCGACCAATTTTGAACTCATGATATAAGTGTTTTACATAGATAGGTACAGTCGAAGATAGAGATAAGCAAGCAGGGGGCCTCAATAAGGTTGAGATTTTCTCAAGAACTACTGGACAGAACTTAATAATTATTTTACAGTTACCTATATAGTTTTAACTTTTATTTATCAAACAGTGAACGAATTATTGCAATAGATCAAATAGTTTTTGAGAAATTCTCATCCTTAAAAACTCTCCAACTGTACCTAAGCGATTTGGGCAAATTGCGATTGTGTCTAAAGGCCCAATCCACGTATAACGACCCCTTTCAAATGTTACCAAGAAAAAATGTTTAGAAGCAGTAGACACATTGTATTTCACAATTAGGTAAGTACAGCCGACAGCAGATCAATGGTAACACTTTTTACTTTTGACAGTTCTTATTATTTGCGCCGTTAGACTTGAAATCCTACTGCAAGTGTTATCATTGATCTGCTGTCGATTGTACCTATCTAAGCTTGATAAAAACCTTCCTTCAATGAAGTTTTTAAATAGTAGTCTCTTCTTTTCAAATCTCGTCGTTATTAAGAACAATGCCAAATCGAAGTAATTAGCCCAAGGACACTCATTATTCCCCTCGTCGTATAACTTCGTTTCGGCGCTAAATAGATAAATCAAAAAGTTAAACCCACGCCACTCAAACTTTTCGAATTAAAAAAGCCACTTATCAAGCGATACTCCAAAGATACAAGCGATAATCGCTGCTGGGAACGAACGACCGCGCGATATTGGTAGTTACATCAGGGTTGCCTGCCATCCGTCCCGATTGTGTCCCGACCCCGATTGATTTAGTACTTGCGTACGGCGGGACAGGACTTGCCACCATTATTGACTGACAGTCATACCGTACTTATGGAAAGGACGAAAGACCTGGCTTCCCATAGCACAGGGAATCCGAAAACAATCGGCTTAGACTAGATTTAACCAAGAGTACGTGGCTACACCTAGTTCTAACCGGTTAAAACTAGGCGTAGCCGCACTTCGGGTTCTAGCCGTAACGTATAACTATTCTTATGTGACCTAATTAAAGGACATTAATTAGTAGGTACCTAGGTAGGTAATTATTGTGGTCGTACAGTCGAAGACAGAGATAAGTATACATGGGGCCTCAATAAGGTTCAGATTTTCTCAAAAACTACTCGACCGAATTTAATAATTCTTTTACATTTACATACTTTTCACTTTTATCTATAAAACAGTGAAAGAATTTTTGCAATAGGTCAAGTAGTTTTTGAGAAAATCTCAACCTTTAAAACTCTCCTGTACACCTTTCTCTGTGTTCCACGTACGAACTACAGCAGATAAATGGTGCCACGTCATGCAGTACCACTTCAACTTGTATGACGCAGATAATAAGAATGGTTCAAAGTGTTATACCTACTTGGTTGTATAAGAATGTCTCGAGTAGTCTCGAATGTCCCGGCGAGACCTCCGCTAAGCAAAGCGTGGCAACCCTATCGTATATCAAAGGGCGACGTTAGGGACACTGGCCGATTCTTTTCCTATCTAAATGCTAATTCGCAACGCCGCCGGGCACCAGTTAGTCTTCCGGATATTAAACGGGTCAGACAGAACAGATGGCATTTTTGTGGGTTTATCTCGACTGTTTCTTTATTTGATCGAAAGTTTTTTTTTAATATTGGGGAAGTTTCTTTTATATAATTTTGGAGCTCTAGTCCTTTTTTTTTTAACCCAGGTAAAACATGCAAATCATGTGGCACCACGCCCGGGGGAGCGTGTTGGTTATGTCGGGATCACCGCCCTGAAGGGGCAGCATACCGACTAAACATCCTGGGGTGTTCCACCTCGTGCCATTCTTGCCAAGCCACGGGAAACTGTGATACAACCGCGACCCGACTGGCGCCCGAGCACTCCCCATTGTGGGCTGTACTAGCCCACAATATATAATCCATTCATCCCTCACCTTCCTCCTCCCCGTCTGAGCCTCGAGCCACTCGGGCGCCGTGCGGTTCGCGCATTGGGAGCTCTAGTCCTAAGGTTCTGGACCAATGGTTTTTTATTTGTGTTTACTTTATGTGCACATATCCTCGTCTGTTTTTATCTCAATCTTTTCGTAATGAGTCAGCTGGAATAAATCTCTTAATAGAGATAAGTGCGCCCTTTGTACCAATTATATTTTTGTTGTAAAATTCATATTAAAACTTAAAAATTAAGTCATTTCTATTTGGAATTTATTATGGAAGTATAAATATGGTTGACATATATTTAAAATTTAAACTCTTCTAAAAATATAATTTTGATTAAAAAAGTAATCACCATAGAGGTATTACAACAATTATTAAGTTTTTATTTCTATGTTGTTTAAATAAAGTGTTAAATATGGTTTGCGGCTGACTGTCCCGACATGTGGTGTAGATAGTTTGCTTGCGTTACGCCGGCGTACTTACAGTTGGTACGAACAACAGAATATCAATGGTAACACTTGCAGTACGAATTAAAATCTTATGACACAGATAATAAGAACACCTCAAATTATTATCAGATGGCTCTACTTTATAATTTAGCACTCGGTAAATACGTAAGTTTTTTCCGTCAAAAAACCGAGGATAACTCATTGGTACAGTCGAAGACAAAGATAAATATACAGGGGGCCTCATTAAGGTTGAGATTTTCTCAAAAACTACTGGATCGAATTTAATAATTCTTCAAAGTCAAAGTCAAACTTTATTGCAAGTAAGCACGTTGTACATTTTTGCACGTCAAAATATTTTTGAATTTACTTTTACACCACTTTGCAAGGAAAAGGTGCCAACGCAGAGGAGAAAAACGCTTTCACAGTTACATAGTTTTCACTTTTATCTATCAAACCATGAAAGAATTTTTGCAATAGGTCAAGTAGTTTTTGAGAAAATCTCAACCTCAAAAACTCTCATACACCTTTCTCTGTGTTCCACCGTACATATGCTACAAGCTGCCCTGGCTAGAAATGGAACCTGGAACCTCCGTATCGCAAGTCCATTGACCTAACCACTAAGCCACCGAGCTCTTCATATTATGCCCGTCGATAATTTTGTCGCTGTCATACTAGTATGAGATATTATGATCGCTGATCCTTCTAAAGTCCGATGTAATGTTTTTTTTTCAAACAGTCGTTTGCTATCGTGTCGGCTTAGGGCTGACAGGGGCGGACGCAGGGTTGTAAAGGAAAATATATACAAGGTCCATGGTGTAGGTAACGGAAAGGAACCGGAATAAAGGGTACTCAAGTACTGAACAAACTTTTGCTCTGCTTTTTGATTTTCGGCCGTAATTTTTGTTTGTCTAAAAAGTCACTGATCCGAATATAGAAGGTCGATCATAACTCGCTACCGGGACCGCGTTCCACAGGGCGGGATCTTGTATGACGTACGGTCGAAGACAGAAAGGCGACAGTAGAGTTTTTAAGGATGAGATTTTCTCAAAAACTACTTGACCTATTGCAATAATTCTTTCACTGTTAGATAGATAAAAGTTAATACTATGTATCTGTAAAAGAATTATTAAAATCGGTGCAGTGATTCTTGACAAAATCTCAACCTTATTGAGGCCCCCTGTATACTTATCTCTGTCTTCGTGTGTACTTACCTTGTATGCAGACCTTAGATATGTATGAGTTATTATATTATGCATAGTGCCACAAAGAGACCGGGCGATCTTTATGTGTCAGGAACTCAGGATAATAAAAGATCTACAATACGGATTAAGAAATCAATACCACCATATGTAAAATACAAACAAATAATAAATAAGAAAGAGACACGACGCATTATGCAAAGTCCTACAAAACTGAAGATGATTCAATGCCCTATGTGAATTGTATCCGTATCAATCAGTGGGTCTACAAGAAATAAGTCTCCCTCGTGGTCCCACTAGTGGGTCAACTAGTAGTTGTTACATATTAATTAGATAAAACGGGAATTACCGTGTTAAACATTTATTATTGATGTCTCGATATTTCGACAGCATTGCAGCCATCTAAAAAGTGATATAGTAGTTATTACGTCTGGGGTCTATATCCCCTGATTCCTGCCCTGGACATGTGTCTATCCTTCTGTCCGCTCAATTCCTCAGGGATTACGGGATCTAAAAGCATCTTCTACTAAGCGTGTTCTGAGATGGATTTTCTGTGTCTCTCGTTTTATATTAACTCGATGTAAACAGCGTAGTTCATTTCTATGGGATTACAGAGGTTAGGTCGGTGGTTTGTTAGAACATTGTCTCATGATTCGGAGGCAGAGGTTTGATCTGTACGTCAGTCTTGAAACTAAGTTAAAATAGTTTCACACTAAGAGATTGTAGAGAATTTTAAAAAATCGGTCTTCAAGTACTTTTTGAGAAAATCTTAACCTTCTAGGAGTGTCCTGTTTATGTTTGTTCATTTCCATGTGTTAGACCGTTAACATAACTACAGGGTGATTGGAAATTCGATACATTCCTTGAAAGGGGTGATACTAGAGGTGGCTTGCAACAAATTAGGCCCTATTAACGAGGGGTCGAAAATAAGTTACGGTAGTTTTAATTTTATTTACATGTTCACAAAAAAAAATTATGTTATAAAACTGCTCCACTCTGAGCATTGAAATATTGAAATATACCCTGTAGGTATACTATATATAATAGGTATTTAACTCTGTCTTCGTGAACATTTTTCAAGAACTATTTGAGCGATTGTAAAATCTATTTACTTCTTAGCATAGAGTTTAAATTACAGTATACAGGGGGTGTCATTAAGGTTGAAATCTCAAGGACTACACCAACATCAACTTGACCGATTAAAAATCTATTTCAATACTAGAGAGCTTAGAGCACGGACTATGTAATTGAAAAATAATTTAAAAAAATGGTCCACATATTTTCGAGAAAATCGTATGTTTAAACCTGCCTGTAGGTATGCTTTTCTTTGTTTTCCACTGTACGTGGAAAGAAGAATTTAAATATTATTTCACACATTTTTAGGATTCCGTAAGTCGTATGTCTTGAACCACTTTACATTTTATCTCGAGATGTCATTCCGACGGCGAACGCGGCCACAATTTTATGCGCCCAACCCTTTTTATAAGATAAGCATGTGAAAAATTTACGATGCCATACCTTCGCCGTAAAAATAAGCACCTACTTACAAAGTCGCTCGCCTCGACAACCCTTGCGAGGTAATTCTTGATGTACAAAACGGGCGTAGCATGTTTAACATTTGCTAAAAATTGGCCAGTTTTTCCTACTCAGTGATATGATGGTACATTTTCCTTGCGAAGTGGAATCAAAAAGTAGGTGCCATTTGTAGTCATAATCAGGCTATGTATGTCTAATTGGTGTCAAATTAGCCCTGCAGCCTAAACAGCTGGATGGATTTTAACATATGAGGTGTCGTTAGATTCGTCTTGATTGCAGGAAGTCACAGGCTATAAAAAATTAACCAACGGGGATTAAAAAAAAAGTTTTTCCTTCCAGCTAAATAATTTCCCGAGATAAGTTTGTCCCGTAGTTTATCTTTTAGTTAGAGCAAATGTTATGATGAAATTGCACGGAACCCTCGGTGCGCGAGTCCGATATCCGACTCGCATTTTGATAAATAACACATCTCTAATATAACCTTTGAAGAAAGAATTGGAATTGAACCATGCTCATACATTCAAAATAATTCTATGTAAATGCCGAAAGTCGCGCTAACGCGGTTACGTTGTCGCCCGGATATATCCGTTTTTACAAATCCGCGATTTATTATGCGTGCCCGCCGCAGACAGCAGCGCAATAACTCAGAAACTACTATTTTCGCGGCGACGATCCTTCTCAGACAACCCGCTTTGACATTGTTGCATTAGTTTTTGCGGATCGTTTGGGTCTCGCAAATAGTTTGGGGCTGTTTAGTCCTAGTAGTTCCTTTGAGCAGTTCCATCATGGAACTAGTAGGACTTTTTGTCCTATTGGTTCCACATGTTGACAACCTGAGCGATATTGATAATTAGCAGTTAGGTATTGATAGGTATTTAATTATTGCTCTTTTTGGACACCTTGTATGAAGAACTTTGCAAATGGGGTTTTCGAAGTGACATTTAAGAAACAAAAATAATACCGATAGCTCGGGCAGATGGCACTGATTCCTCGACTTTGCACCTCAAAATTAAAGAGCATCAATGCACGGGCTAACCTTGTTTATTAATTGAATATCTATTTTTGTGTGGTACTTATTAAAATTATTAGCTTGTTTTGTTTAAAATTACTCAAACCAAAAAATAAATTATTCAGCTGATATTAACAATATTTCTTTCAGGGAGTGTATTTTTAGCGACTTCCTGCCACGCCATCTATTATCAACTTGAAAAGCTAGTTTCTTTATTTTATTTTTATTTATTTATTTTATTAATGGACTTGACTGTTCGTCATTTGCCAATGTCATGTTACAGAAAATTCAATATATTCAATCGTCTTCTATCTTCCTCCAGGGGAGTCGCAGTAGCGTCTTCACCCTGGGTAGCCGCGTATTCACGTCTTCATCCAGAGGAGTCGCCGTAGCGTCATCACTCTGGACGAAGCAGCTCGACAGTCACGTTCACTCCCGAGCTTGTAGCGGGAACTCTTGATAAAAGCTTGACACTTCAGATCTTGCATAAATAATCCAATAACTTCACCGTACTGTCATTCGCGAACATTTTCTGATTAATTTAACGTGATATTAAACACAAAATAGTCCCTGTAGACATTAAAAGGAAAATTATCAAATAATTTCACAACAAATTATCAAACATTTTCAAGAGAACCCGCAGTTTCTTTTCTTTTGAAACGTCACTTTGAAAACTCCTCATTGGTTCTACAACTTCCTACACTCGTATAATTGCTTGTCTCTTCGTGCATTTAATATTCTCTGTCGGAACGTAATGAAATTCCTGATTCCGGAAGCTCTCACCCACTTCTCACCTTTAATTAAACTCAGAAGTTGGAATACGGGAAGTTATTGAATATGTACTTACACGTTTTTGGCGTAGGGCCATATGTAAATGCTTTGCGAGTTTATAATCGATTTCTGGCCCCTGAGCTGGGATCGGAGGCGTGTGATTGCGCGTGGGCGAGGAAAAGTTTGGGAGGTTTATTCCAGATCCTTGTTTTCATCAAAGAGTAAGAATATGTATTTACTTACCAAACCTATAGGTACATACTTAAGAGCCTTCCATGAGGCAACTAGCGCCGCCAATCTTAAAGAAATCATATCTTCCAATATAATCTATTTTATTAAAAAAGCTACGTTCACATTGTTTATTGCTATAAATATTATTTTTTAAATGCTTATTTGTAACGTGATGCAATGTAGGTAATTTGTAGTCCACATAATTGCGAAAAAGGGCCGTTTCTGGCACATTTGTGAACTACAACTTACATACATTGCATCACGTTACAAATAAGCATTTAAAAAATAATATTTATAGCAATAAACAATCTGAACGTAGCTTTTTTTAATAAAATTGATTATATTGGAAGATATGATTTTTTTAAGATGCTAGTTGGCTCATGTCAGTGCCTTAAGTGTTGCGTTCCATGGGGGATAGATAGATAAATAAACACTGTATCTAATTATGAAACACTGTACCTAATTGACAAGGTCTAATTTTTTTTACCCCCACTTATTATTATTTTTTTATGAAAATATAGGTAAAATTAAAGGACACATATTTTTTTCTTTTATTAAAACAACGTCGTTTACTGAAATAGTGTCGTTCCAAAATCGGTGAATACCCATGTTTCGGACGTTTTCGGTATTTGTAAAGGTGAAGCCTTTTTTTCTCGGAATTTATCTACGAGACATTTCTGAAAAAAATTATACGTACGTATTCAGAGTGACAAAAATCTCGAAATGGTATTTCTCTTTTAGGATGTTAATAATTTATAGACCTTGCCAATTCTGTAGCGGCTCGTAATTTAAAGTTACGCCACTGTTTACCTGTCCCTTTCTATCTTAACATTTTTTAACGAAGTGTGATAGGGATGGACATAATATTTTGATAATGGCAGAGATAAGTTGGTATCTAAATGACATTGCCACATTTCAATGGAGCTTTGCCCCACCTACAAAACTACGTGACCATTAAGCTGTACCTATCATTTTGTTGGGGACTTATTACAGGTTTCATATTGCATAATCATAATCAGTATCATTTTCTACTACTCTCGCAACTCAAGAAGAATAACAAAAACCATGAATAATTCGCTTCGATTTCTTACTATTTTCTGAATTCTTAATTAATCTGTTTTTTTCGACTCGCTAGATGTACAAAACTTTATTTTAAACCAATATTTTATTTTTACATTTATTCGTTATCTTATACATCATGCGGTTGATGGTGGGGTAGAATCTGGCATTGTCATTAAGTTTATCTTTTCGTTAGAGCGAAGATACGGTTAAGTTGCGTTGCACGGAAGACTCGCTCTTGGCCGGTTAATAAATGTGTTTCAGCCTCAGGACTCTAGTTATACCGGGTGTGGTTAGAGGCACCCGGGGTCACGGGCGGTCAGATCAGGGGATCTGGCCGTCCAGTCGGATAAATCCGGCGACTCACGGAAGGGTGGTCCTGTCCCGCTGCAGCCAAGCGCTGCGACGTGCTGGGCCCGCCTCGAGCGGCCCGAGGAGTGCGTATAGCAAGCGCGTGTAGTTCTTAATTCTGGTGTAGTTCAACAGAGATCCCCACAAATTATTTTACAGGGTGTAACGTAAAGGGTATATGAAGCCGAAGGGAGAGTGTTCAGAATCGATAACTGAACAACTTTTGTTCTACGACTTTCCAATAAAAAATTAAAATAAATTAATGTCTCATATAAATTGATCAGCTAACCGGTCGAAATGTAAGAAAAGTCAAAAAATAAATTCGCGAAAATCGAAAAGTCGTAGAACAAAAGTTGTCAAGTTACCGATACTGAACACCCTCCCTTCGGCTTCATATACCTGTGGTACTATTTAGGATGTGACTAGAGTGTCGGTCGGGCTGGTGAGTTTAAAATCAAAGATGTTTCGAGTTGTAAAACGGAGTAAAGTATATTAAGTTAAGTCAAGCTACAAATACAAGTTATCTATAGGTTACTGCTACAAACTTAACTATTCTCGGAGCGAGGGCTCAAGACGAGATGTGTTAACCGAACCGGTGGAGAGCTGATCAGTTACTGTGTAGTGTGACCGTATCGGTCTATACGATAAGCCTGTCCGCTACCCGTGGGCAGGGTTTCCCAAAACACATCTTGTCTCGACCTATACAATGGGCTATACATCTACCGGCAAAACTAAAAAGTAACAATTGAACGGAAAAATGGAACCATAAAACAATGCCATAAAGATGCAGATGTTAGCGGCGAACGCTTTGCTAAAGCCAGCTCTGTAATATGCACAATGGTTTACTAATAAAAATGTACAATGCAATAACTAAGATAATAAGTTGAGATGAAAAGGTTTCCGGAAACTAATGGCTGGCCTGAACAAATGTTCGTGAGAAACTATTACTAAGAAACACAATAAAAGAAATAACTATAGCTGACACACGTGCATAGAAGAAAGAATACATTTTAACAATTTAATTTCAGATTAATATAAAATTATCTGGCGTGGCGTATGTGGGACATAGTCACCACATACCCTTTACGTTACACCCTGTATATAAACGGATATCACTCACTTATATTGTTGAAGTCGGCAATTAGACCGACAATAGATCCCCACAATGCGTGGAGGAGGCCATCGTGGGGTTTTAGTCGGTGCGAGTCCGACATCACCCGTCGCTACCCCTAAGGCGGCGGGTATGCACAAGCATTTCCCCACGAAAAAAAATGACTCTAGTTATGGCTAACAGAACAGCAATGTTCCTTTTAAATACTTTCGAAGTGAGCGAGCGGTTTCCTCGTATTTTCGTTCAATGAACAGACAACTTGGAGGAGAAACTTGTTTAATTTCCTGCGTTCACCTACTTCCCCGCCAATAGTTCGCTCCGCCACTGGAATATCAATATTTTTCTTATTCTTGGGCTAAGTAATTGGAATAGTGATGGCGGGAGTTTGGAAAATGGCGGGAGCTCGAATTTTAATTGGGTCCAGCCCCCTTACCATGAACTCTTATATCAGAATTACATCAATAATACTTTATTATTTCATAGCAGTCGTCATGGTACGTAATAACAAAGTATTATTGAAGTAATTCTGCTATAAGAGTAAGGGGGCTGCCCACGGCTAGAAAATTTAATTCATTTAAATAAATTAATGTCAATCCCGGGTTCATTTTCTATTCTACTCGATTCTTATTAGATTTTTCGTTAGCAAGTGTCAACTCCATCTCTACTACAGTTAACGAAAGTCAAAGGCTATAGGTCTTCTTGTATACTTTTAGCTGTGTTAGACTGTACAAGATACAAGGGGAAGCAGTGTCATTGCTGAATAATTGAGCCGAGGCTAGGAGCGAGCGCTGTAATATTAATTGCACCGACCAACTCGGAGGAAAGTCTGCCGTTATTTGAAGCAGGGGACCGACGCAATGTACATGTTGTTATCGCAAAGGATGTATGTTGTAACAAGCATTGTGTGAGTGATTGATATGGTTTGAATTTTTCTTGCTTAGTCGCTATGCGAAACGAAAATTATATCTATAGAACATGTTAGGCCTTTCCGGGGCCAAACACACAAGAATATGGGGGCCCTGCTGGATTTTTTTTTAAATTATTTCGTACCACCATGACGACTTTAAGTAAGCTTATTAATGACGTCATGGTACGAAATAACAAAGTATTATTGAAGTAATCCTGCTATAAGAGTTCATGGTAAGGGCCCTGTGGTGTCTGATTAACATTTTGACTTAGAAATGTTGGCGGTAATTCTTAGTGCAGCTCAAATAGAAATGTTTCAAAATAGAAAATAAATTGTAAAGTGTAAAGACTAAAGACTAGGCCCCTAAAGACCGATAGGTCTTTAGGGGCCCCCGTGAGGATGGGGGCCCTGGGCACGGGTCCCGTATGCCCTTATGGTAAAGACGGTATGCATGTTACAATTTCGTTTTATGCTACGGTTAATTAGGGTGACACAGCGGCGCGGTCGGCGGGTGATGCGAATTGCGAGGTACAGTCGACAGCAGATCACTGATTAATGGTAACACTTGCAGTACGATTTCAAGTCTTACGACGCAAATAATAAGAACTGTCAAAAGTAAAAAGTGTTACCATTGATCTGCTGTCGACTGTACGTGCGGTTTGGTATGTATCTACATCTAGTGAGTACCATCGTCTCTAAAATAATCTATAAATGAAAACTATACTTTTTATTTTTCAAGTTTAACTCTATAATTCAATATTAGGTACTTCTGATGGCAAATAATCCTGCCATGGGAAAGTAGCCACTAAATTTTCACGTTGTAGATGAGCTACATCAGCCTAGCCCTATTAATCATCATGCCACCGCAGAACGTAGCACAAATTTATCAACCGACCTAATTGAAAATCACCAACCGCATCGGAGTCGGAAGATAGTAAGGCAAGTAAAAACCGACCTCCCGAATTGGGTCGCTTAACGACGCGTGACGGACTGGCTTATCGAGTTACTGTCTTGACCTATCGCTCGCAGGATCCTTTAAGGCCGTTATACAGTCCATGTGAAAAAGGTTACAAGTCCGTAGCCGACCGCAGACAGCAGCGCACTACTGTTGTTAGGGTTCCCTGCCTCAAACGGAAAAAAGGAACCCTTATAGGATCACTTTGTATTTTATTTTAATATATTTATTTAAAATATGTACAATAACAGAAACTTATAAAATAATAGACATAAAAACTAATTAAATACAATAATAATAATAAACTCTAACAATGTGATCATGGCAGGTGTCCGACGTCTCGCTCTATAGACCAGACTGACTGACCCACCAACACCCCAAACCAATAGCCCCAATTAAGTTGTAATTTCCAATCACTGCAATAGTTTAGGCACCTGACGGGGTCTGTCATTGAGTGCAGTCAGATGCGCTCAGAGACGGGTCCCGCTAGGTGCATCACATATCCCTTCAAATTAAAGTTCTCTAAGGAGCCTCTACGCGTTGGACCTATGTCTCCGTGCAAGCCTTTCAAAGGACCGAGTTTTCTTAAACCCGTGAAACCTGGAGATAAACTCTAATAATAATAATAAAATCCTAATTAAAATCACACAGACATACCAACTCCATCTTCACATTCTATCCCTCGCACTCGTCGTCTTGTACCCCTTACTCTAGTCGAAACAGCCCTAATTATTGATATTTGAGTCTTGACTCTGAGCCAGCCAAGCACTTGGGAATAGTTCCTAGACCATTTTATAAACAGGCGTGATGCGGTTCTTTTGAGGAATGTTTCGTATTCTGTCCCAATTGCTCCATCACAGGAAATTACGAGTGGCGTAAATGATGCTCTAAGATCACTTTGTTGTTCGTCTGTCTGTCTAGACTTATATCTCAGAAACACGTGGACGGATCAAGTTGAAATCAATATCCAACACTCAAGTCTGCAACTTCATGCAGCCGTGAAAAAATTAACCTTCTACGTTGACTCAATCAAAAGATATAGCCGTTTGTGTCGAATTTTGGCGCATATTTGTATGAAAACGCAAAAAACTCTAAACCCATAGGGTACTTCCCGTTGACCTAGAATCATGAAATTTGGCAAGAAGCTAGATCTTATAGCACAAGTAAAGGAAACAATCCGATAACTAAATTTGAAATTACATCCCCCCCCCCCCCATTTTTTTTTGGAGTAACAATTTTTTTTTTGGAAATACTAACTTTCCGTTTAGGTCCCCTGCCCCTTTCTATCTTAACCTTTTTTTACCGAAGTGGGAAAGGGATAGCAACACGATTTAATGGAAGTGAGGTTTAACTAGGTTTATGAATAACAGCATATATTTTGATAATGGCCAAGATAAGTTGGTCTCTAAATCTGGTTAATCTTTTCGTTAGAGCGAAATTACTGGGTTAAGTTGCGTTGCACGGAAGCCTCGGGGCGCGAGTCCGGTTCACACTTGGCCGGTTTTCATCTTCCTCGTTTTTTAACCGACTTCCAAAAAAAGGAGGAGGTTATCAATTCGTCGAAATATATTTTTTTATGTATGTTCTTTATATATTATTATTTTGTTTCTCAACGTTGTCGATTTGAAATGGCCGCTCCAATAGCGCCCGCCGTATTTGCATTGCCTGATTGTACTGGTGTTTGCACGATTTCTTTGCACCTCGTGGAGGGAGCTGATGCGAGGATTTTGGATGTAGGCTTCTGTCAATATTTGACACGTAGACAGGTCTCGTAAGTAGCACGAGAAATGTAAGTACAAAAAGTATTTAACAATCATTTTTTCCCTTTTCCCGGTCGAAACTGTCGGTCTAAAGACTGCTTTAATAAAAAAGTTACTTATGTTGTATAATAATTTAATACATAAGTGTAACCGAAAGGGTATAGGAAGCCGAAAGGGGGATGTCCTGTATCGATAACTGAACAACTTTTGTTCTGCAACTTATTAATTTTCGCAACTTTTGTTGTTGAATTTTTAACATTTTGTACAGGTAGTTGGTCGATTTGTATGAGACATTTTAGTTACCTTTACTAAACAGTAAACACCCTTCTTATCATAGGTACCCTTTTTGTGTCAACCTGTATATCATTCAAATTTTTTTTCGTTCGATAATGACGGTCTAGATAGTGTTTAAACCGAAAATTTACTATCCGTGTATGTTGTATTATAATTTAATATCTAAACAGAATCGTCTAAATAAATAATAAAAAGTAATTATAGTAAATCCAGCCATTTATCTGAATAAAAATTAAAAGCACTTATAAAGTTCCGAAGTCGTTATAAAGTAAATTATTCTTCGCGTAGCGCTACGCAACCACGTAGCCTCGTAGCGTAGCCCGAAGCTACGCAGCCTCTACGCCGCCTACTCTACTACGCTACGTCTCTACCACAAAATAAGTATCTACGATGCCACAGTATGTGAACAAACAGTACATTTACCTTTGTGTATTATTAAGAGCCTTCATAGAGCCAACTAGCGCCGCCAATCTGAAAAAAATAATATCATCCAATATAATAAATTTTATCATAAAAGCTATTTACGAAATGTTTATTACGATAAATACTATTTTTCAATATAAAATACATGGCATAATTGCAAGCTAAGTTGTAGTTCACAAATGTGCCAAAAACGGGTGTTTTTCGCAATTGTGCGAACTACAACTTACCGACATTGAATCACGTTATAAATAAGCATTTAAAAAATAGTATTTATCGTAATAAAATTGATTATATTGGAAGATATTATATTTTTAAGATTGGCGGCGCTAGTTGACTCTATGAAGTGAAGGCCCTTAATATTCGTGGTTTAATAGATAATTAGCTTGATGTCTGATGAAATTCAACGTACAATCGATACTATGGAATCGAATGTGAAATTAAAACACTAGGGCTCGTAGCAATAAACGTGAATTAAAGTTAAGCGTAAACACCGAGGATTTTAGCTAGATTTTATCTACAACATTAATAAATAACTGTATTTAGAAGCATTAATTTCTTTAAATATCTCTCTGGAAGTACATCTACCTGATACTACCTGTTCTAGAGAAAAAGCCTTGAGAGACGAACATATAAACGGATAAACAGACAGACAGACGGACAACAAAATAATCCTTTAATGCTGTTATTCATAAACCTAGTTAAACCTCACTTTGCTTAAATCGTGTTGCTATCCCTTTCACACTTCGTTAAAAAAGGTTAAGATAGAAAGGGACAGGGTGGCTAAACGGTGGCGTAACTTTAAATCGCGTTTATGATGGGTTTATTATGAGTCCCGTCTTTTCCTCTTGAAATTTGGATTCCTAATAAAATTGAATAGAATACTCATAAGTAGTAATAAATACATAGAAACACATACCGTATTCATTAGTGAAGACATATAATTGAAAACCGAAAAAAAAATCTGTAGTTGTTGGTTTTTCAAATATTGTAAAATAAAACAATATCGCAATCCAGCGCGGTAATGCGGCTAGTGTGATGGGGACCTTTCGACGAGACACGACCCGAGACGGCGCCTTTTACATTTTTTTTGTTGTATTTTTCATTCAAAAATTGTTTATTATATACGTTATAAGTAAGTACAATAAACTTGGTAATTAAAAATAAAAAAATAAATAAACTGATTAGTGTGAAATGAAAATGAAATGAAATGTTTATGAAATGAAATGTTGAAATGAAATGAAATGTTTATTGTTGTTCACAAAAATAGCATAAGACCATAATGTTCCTGGCTCCCAAACTAGGATTCCCTGTGCTATGGGAAGCCAGGTCTTTCGTCCTTAAGACTAAACTGTGTGGCCAATAAATGTTAAGTTGGACTACTGTAGAGAGTGTACGCTGTGGTATCGCCACAATATAGGAACCAATAACTAAACCACGTCGCACAATTGTCGCAAATTGTATTACAACCGTTCACTGACTCTCCGCAATACCAGTTCCTTCAGTTTTCCTATAGTACAGTCGGCAAATCAAGTGTGGTACACGAACACTCTATATGCTAGTAATAAGGCCTAGATTGCAATGGTTTCGTGTATTGACGTGCTGTAGAGAATTTTCTTTCTGAGAAATGTTACCTCCATGGATATTGGGGGAATAAACGATAAATGGAGAAAAAAAATCATCACGACCGGGATTCAAACCAGGGACCTCGCCATTCCGTGGCACGCTCTATTCCAACAGAGCCACCGTGATATCTTTTAGAATCGGTAACGGAAAACCTTTTGTTCTACGACTTAATAAAATAATATATTAATGTCTCATAAATCGATCCGTTGATCGCAAGAAAATATGTGAATAGTGGAAAATAAATTTGGCGAAAATCGAGAAGGGCGCCCAAAATTCTGAATCATTTTTCTTTATAACAAATAATAATAATAAACTAAACAATTAAAAATTATATCTAAACAGGTACTAACCATGTCTAAAATTATCTCGTTTCGTTATTGCAAGATACATCATGTATGTATATTTTGTTTTTAATTTATTACCGCCACTTTACAAGGTGCCAACGCGGCCGAGGAGAAAATCTGTCAAAAATCTCTCAGCAGCAAATCTTTTACAAAATTGTATATTTTTTAATAACTATAGGTAACTACGCGATCTTGTATAGGAGTTCCTCTGTGCACAAAATAACTAACTTCAATTCAAGTATAACTTACTACTTAGCATTATAAAGAATTCACTTCTATCCGCTTACATCTCCTATAGTAAGTAGGTCACTACGCCCAATGCACCAGCGATAAATTCACAGCCCCCTGCCAGGTACAGTCGGCAGCACGTTACGTGTAACTTTAGGCTTTGTATCGCTCTTATGGTCAACTATTGTAAGACTTGAAGTCGTCAGTCTTAGCTGTCGAGTGTAAAGTTGATAAACTAACACATTGGGCAGTGTATTCTACGATAATACAGCATAGCTCGGTGGCTCAGTGGTTGGGTCAATGGACTTGCAATATGGAGGTCCCAGGTTCGATTCTCAGCTAGGGCAGCCATGCATGTACCAATGAGTTATCCTCGGTTTTTTTTTCGACGGGAAAACTTACGTACATTTACCGAGTGCTCTCAAAACGGTGAAGGAAAACATCGTGATGAAACCTGCATGTCGTAGAAGAAAAAAATCTAAGGCATGTGAAATCCGCCAACCCGGACTGGGCCCGCGTGGTGGATTATGGCCCGAGCTCCTTCGATGTAAGGGAAGGTCTGTGCCCGAGCAGTGGGGCAATATAAATAGACTGATGATGATGATGACAGCCTAGATTGTAATGGTTTTGTAAAGGTTGATATATAACGTTGTATTATAATTAAAGTACATATAATCTCTTTGATATTGCCTGTAGACATACGCCTCAGTAACATTGGCCAAGGGTTTATAGTAATTCTAGTGTGCGTTTTTTAAAAACTAAAACAGGTTTAAAATGCCTCCCTTTCCCACAGCAAAAAGACATTGCCACATTTCAATGGAGCTTTGCCCCACCTACATAATCATAATGAGTATCATTTTCTATACCCTCGCAACTCATATAGAAGAATAACAAAAACAATGAATAAATCGCTTCGATTTCTTACTATTTTCTGAATTCATAATTAAGCTGTTTTTTTCGAATCGCAACTTGTACACAACTTTATTTTAAAGCAATAATTTTAATAAAAAACGGAGATATTTTTACATTTATTCGTTATCTGGTACAACTTGCGGTTGATGGTGGGGCAGAATCTGGCATTGTCATAAAAAAGGATGGCACTACTTTTACAACGGTTTTTATAGAAAAATGTATGAACTTGGCCTTTGCTAATGTTTTTTTTTAAATTTTAGATTATTACTTTTAATTATGTGTATTTTATCTTACATACTGAGAAAATGAATACTTTATTGCAAAAAAAAAACAACTAATTACTACAAAATAAAACTAACTTAATATCTAAAAATAAAATACTTATGAAATAAAACTACAAACTAAAGAACGAACACGTCGTCGAGGTCCCCGTTCTGTAGCATCTTACATATCTAAGTATTTCTATTTCTCTGCCAAAATTCATCCAAAATTAAAGATAGGTAATTTATTTATGTATGCCAAAATAAAAGTTATCTAAGTTCATAGTGCATTAGTTATTACAACAGCTGTAATGTTGTGTATTTCAAATAAATAAAATTATTTCTATTCTAACGTTAGCTAGCCTTAACGAAAGTCAAAGCCATTTAAACTAGGCATACTTTACTTTTGGTTGACTGTACTCTCCGCCAGAAAGACGATCGTCAATTTTTACTGTCCCGGCGTGTTCCGGACAGAAACGGGAACATTTTTATGTCTTCCACATCGCCATGTTACAGCAGTTACATGTATTCCGAGCATGTAAAAACGATCCCAGTCTACAAACTTTGACTGTGAAAAAGTATTTACTGAAATGGGCACATAAAATTATACATTTATGGCGGCCTTAATATTTATTTATTATTTATTTAAGCCTTCCTATGTACATTTAGCTATATTTAGTTTATATTATCTATATTTTAATAAATTCAAATTGTTGTTAGTTATAATTATGATTGTATATTTAATCGGTATATTATTACTTATTATTATTATTAATTATGCATGCATGAGTAAAAAGTGAAGACATATTTTTGCTTATTCATTAGCTATTATCCATTTTTTTTTCTAACTATTTGACCGCTGTTATACCGACCGACCGCTGACCGGGCGGCCTTAATAACTCTGACAATAATATTGGTCACTAAACCACATGAGAAAAGAAAAGTACATTCTAAAATACAGAAAAGTATAGAAGGGTCTCAATAAGGAAATTGAAATTTTGTCAAAAAATACTTATTGTCGCCGCCATTTAAGCCTTTTAGGGGCCCCCTGTCCCTCTCTATCTTAACCTTTTTTAACGAAGTGTGAAAGCGATAGCATCACGATACAATGAAAGTGACGTTTAACTAAGATTATGGATAACAGCATAAAAGTTAGTCCATGATTTAAACCTTCGAGCCGAAGCTCGAATACCGAAGAATAAACTAGAAAGATACCGAAGTATCTATCTAGTTTACCGTTTATTAACGACGTGTGAAAGGGACAATAACAACACGGTTTAAGACTTCCCTAGATTAAACTAGGTATATAGCTAGGTCTTAGGTCAAGAAAATAATCTGTTTCCTGTTGAATAAAACCTACGACACAATCAACTGGCCATACGCCATAGTTGTTTATGGGGTTTGGTACTCTGTGGTTTTCTGTCGGTGAAATGTAATGTATTGTGCTGGATCCTTTTAATTAAATAAATGCGTTATTCGTTCTAGCCTCTGCGTTTAATCCTTTCTAACAGGTTATGGGCACCAGAGAAAATGTCGGGACCAAGTACATCATATAAAGTTGAACCGCTAAACAGCGAAAATTACGACACATGGAGAATACAGGCGGAAGCCATCTTGTATAAATGTGGGCTTTGGAAATACATTCTTACAGATGATGAATCGAAAGACCAAGACGAAAAAGCAATTGAAGCAAACCAATTAGCGAAATGCGAGCTTTTTCTAATTATTGCGCCATCTGAACTAAAACAGGTAAAAAATTGCAAAACTGCTCGTGAAGTATGGCAAAAACTGGAAAGCATATATCAAAGTAAAGGTCCAGCAAAAAAGGCGAATCTGTTGAAAAAACTGCTGCTTACAAAAATTAATGCAGGTGACGATATTAAGCAGCACCTAAACGAATTCATGGACATCACAGATAAATTGAAGGACATGGACATTGAGATAAATGAGGACTTATTAACAGTCATGATGTTGTACAGTTTACCGTCAAATTTCGAAAACTTTAGAGTGGCAATAGAGTCACGAGACTCTTTACCAAAACCCGAAGAACTGAAAATAAAAATAATGGAAGAAGCAGATGCGCGATGTAATAGAAATGGATTAGATGATAGCAACATGCAAGAGTTATTCTATGGCCGACAAGATAACAAGAAAAAGTGGAATACTCCTACAAAAAATGAGAAATTCCCATATAATTGTAATGCATGCGGAAAAAAGGGTCATAAAGCAAGTGAATGTCGAAGCAAAAACTCCATTCAAGAGAAAAAGAATGAGTCGAACAATTACATAAAAAACGAAGATTCATCACTGACAGTTTCAGAAAATTCAATTCCAAAAAGATGGGTATTGGACAGTGGATGTACATCCCATATGACTAACCAAAGAGAATATATACAAAACATGGAAGAAAATGAAAAAGGAATTTTAAAAATGGCATGTGACAAAAACGTCACTTCGATTGAAGGAAAAGGTAAAGTGACATTACACTTAGAAGAAAGTAAAACTAACTTATTGAATTCACTTTATGTTCCCGGAATTTCAACAAATTTGATATCCGTCGGAAAAATCACAGACAGTGGATGCTCTGTATTATTTACAAAAGACAAAGCTACAGTAAAAAATCCAAAGTTTGGAGTGACAATGACTGCACATAAAAAGGAGGGATTGTATTATGTGACGCCAGAACGCGTCGAGAAAAATCAATTTGCTAACGCTACTTATGAAAATAATGAGAAAATAATGGAATGGCACCAGAAATTGGGGCACATGAATGAAGCTGACATGAAGTTAGCAATGAATAGTGTAAAAATTAAAGGACTCGATTTCAATCCAAACGAAAAATTGGCAGATTGCGAAGTGTGCATCCTAGGCAAAATGACCAGAACGACTTATAAGCCGTCTGAAACGCCTAGAACTACGGAACGTTTGGAAATCGTACATTCAGATGTGTGTGGCCCCATGCCAACAGAATCCCTAAACGGAAACAAATATATGGTAACGTTCATAGATGACTACTCAAGGTATTGTAGAGTATATTACATTAAAAATAAAAATGAAGTATTGGATAAATTCAAAGAATACAAGAACGAAGCAGAAAATTCGACGAAAACTAAAATACAGTTCTTACAGACTGATAATGGAACTGAGTATTTGAATAATGAATTTAACAATTTCTTAAAAGAGCATGGCATCAGGAGGCGATTATCTTGCCCTTATACAGCTCAACAAAATGGAGTAGCAGAACGGAAAAATAGAACTTTAATTGAAAAAGCAAACTCAATGTTGATCGAGTCAAATGCACCCATTAAACTATGGGCTGAAGCTGTTTTTACAGCAAACTATCTTTCTAACAGAAGTATATGCAAAAGCATAAATAACGAAACACCTTTTGAAAGATGGGTAGGAAGAACACCGTGTAGTTACCATTTTCAAGTTTTTGGAAAGAAGTTTTTTGTACTACGAAAGAACTTCAAAAAGAAATTCGCTCACAAGGCAACTCCTGGAATGTTTGCCGGGTACTCCGAAATTTCGAAAGCGTACCGAATTTGGGTACCAACTCTCAATAAAATAGTTGTGAGCAAAGATGTCAAAATGGTAGACAAAATGTTTTACGAAAATGAAACTGACAATGACAATAAAAAAAATGTATTAGACTCATATTACAAAAACAATAAACAAAATGAGTACATAAACAGTAATGAGAATAACAAACCGACAAAGGATACAATAATTTTAAACATGTCGAGTAACCCCAGAATGGGAGAACCGAATCTTCCTTTCCAGGCACCAGTAAAAGATACACACGAAACAGTATTGGATGAGAATTTCTTGAATGTACACAGATAAATGAAGATGAAGAAAAGTTCTCTTCCGAAAGCGAGGACACAGATAATACTAGTCCTTCAAGACATAGTGATGTCATCACGAACTCCACACTGCAGCGACCTGAAAGAAAGAAACAATTACCGACATGGACAAAAGATTATGAAATGAATAATTTATCGTATAAAAGGGTAGAAAAGGAAATGGAAACTTACCCAAATGAAATTGACGATCTGGAAAAGTTTACTTGCTTAAATGAAGATGAGGACTACGATGAATGGAAGGAAGCTATATTAAAAGAAATAAAATCTCATCTAAAAAATGATACTTGGAAAATTGTTGAGAAAAATAAAAATATAAATGTTGTAACAAATAAAATGATACTTAAAAATAAATTAGGAGCAGACGGAAATATTTCAACTAAAAAGGCGCGATTGGTCGCAAGAGGATTTTCTCAAATACGTGGCATAGACTACAATGAAACTTTTGCCCCTGTGTCCAAACTAAGCTCCATACGAACGCTCCTTGCAACGGCCATCGAAAGTGACATGAAATTAGATCAAATGGATGTTACTACGGCCTACCTGAATGGAAATATTGAAGAAGAAATATATATGAAAATACCAAAAAACTTGGAAAAATATCTATGCGATATAATGATAGATGAAGATGAAAATATGGCAACGAAGGCCAGAGAGATGTTACAAGATTTACGAACTGAGGGACAAGAAAAGATTTGTCTATTACAGAAAGCTATTTACGGCTTGAAACAAGCAGGAAGAAAGTGGTACGAAAAACTAGACGAAGCTCTGAAGTCATTGAACTTTATATCTTCAAATGCGGATCCTTGCGTCTACACTTTGGCGAAGGAGGGAGAGAAGATAATTATCGCCATTTACGTGGACGACTTAGTTATCGCATTCTCAGAACAAACGATGTGGAATGATGTCAAATCTCTTTTGATGTCGAAGTTCGAGATGAGAGAAATAAAACCAATGAACCTTCTTTTAGGAATGAATGTGGAAATCAGTGATCAGAAAATTAAACTTTCTCAGGAGAGATACATTGAAAAGGTGTTGGAGCGATTTAATATGCTCGATTGTAAAACATCGTCAACGCCAATGGAATTTGGCATTAAGCTCGAAAAAATACCAAAGAAAAAGGAAAATATTCCTTATCAAAGTCTGATTGGGGCTCTGATGTATTTAGCTGTCGCGACAAGACCGGATATATGTTTTGCTGTTTCATATCTAAGCCAATTCAATTCGTGCTACGGTGAAGAGCATTGGAAAACAGCAAAAAGGGTATTGCGATATCTTAAAGGAACAAAAGATGTGGGAATAGTATATAAAAAGACAAACAAACCAATTGAAGGTTTCGCTGATGCCGATTGGGCAGCGTGTAGCGTGGATCGAAAGTCATACACAGGATACTGTTATAAATATGCAGGAGGGCTCATCAGTTGGGAGTCAAGAAAGCAAAGAACTGTTGCTTTGTCGACTGCCGAGGCCGAGTATATGGCCCTCACAGAAGCAGCAAAAGAAGCTATACATTTAGTTCAACTTGTGAATGACATGGGAGTTGCCCAAGAAAATATTGTCGTTAATAATGACAATCAGGCTGCTCAGAACATGGCAAGGAACCCAGTCGTTAATAGTAAATCGAAGCATATAAGCATAAAGGAACATTTCATAAAGGATGTTGTGGAAAAGGGCTTAGTGGAAGTAGCGTATCGGAAGTCAGAGGAACTAGAGGCTGACATGTTCACCAAAGCCTTGCCACCCATCAAGATGAACAAGATCGTGGAGAACATTGGCATGGCCAGATAATCGTGAGGAGGACTGTTGAATAAAACCTACGACACAATCAACTGGCCATACGCCATAGTTGTTTATGGGGTTTGGTACTCTGTGGTTTTCTGTCGGTGAAATGTAATGTATTGTGCTGGATCCTTTTAATTAAATAAATGCGTTATTCGTTCTAGCCTCTGCGTTTAATCCTTTCTAACATTTCCTATACAGAGTGTCCTTGAATTCATTCGAGAAATTAAAATTGGGAGTTGTACTCATGATAAACTTTAATTGGTAAGGTTTTGTAGTAAATCAAAAATGCAAACAAAACTTGAACTAAGTACAGTCGAAGACAGAGATAAGTATACAGGGGGCCTCAATAAGGTTGAGATTTTCTCAAAAACTGCTGTACCTAATTTAATAATTCATTTACAGTTACATAGTTTTAACTTTTATCTATCAAACAGTGAAAGAATTTTTGCAATAGGTCGAGTAGTTTTCGAGAAAATCTCAACCTTAGAAACTCTCCTGTACACCTTTCTCTGTGTTCTACCGTACGTCACAAGTCGCAATGACGTTAGAAATGATAAAATAGGTTAAATTCCAGTGAAAAAAATAATTGCAAAAAATTAAAACTACCTTAAAATATATATAAAAACCCTCTAAAGCACAGGGTAACGATGGGATATTTTTTAAAGTTGAATTTAATTTAAATATTTATTATTATTATTTTCCCCAAATTGTTTAATTTACTTAAACGCTGTGCAGAATTAATGTATGTCACAAGCCTAACCATCCACTTAATTTTATCGAATGAATTCAAGGTCACCCTGTGTAGGCTGTATACAGGCTGAAATTGAAGGCAATCTTTTAAATTAAGATCCTCTTGTGTCAGTAAAGTGCCAAATCGAAATAGGTAGAGAAACGTTCAGTTATTTGACCACTTACATGAAGTGAGAGAAGTGACTTTTCGTGGATTTTTCCTTGAAAAAACTGGTTTGGGATAGAGGAAAATGTACTAAGGGGACACTCTTATACTATGGGTTACGAATTCGAGGGAAGGAAGAGATTTTTGACGAAACACGATAACTTTTTTTCAGTTTTATCATTTTATTAATGCTCGTAATATGTATAAAATCCTTTATTGCTGTTTAAGGTTTTACACTACAGCCGTATATCTATATATAGTTACTTAAGGGCCTGGACCTGAGCCAACTAGCGCCGCCAATCTAAAAAAAAAAAAAATCTTCCAATTGAATAAATTTTATTAAAAAAGCTATGTACAAAATCTTTATTACGATAAATACTATTTTTTAAATGCTTATTTATAAACCTGATTCAATTTCGGTAAGTTGTAGTCGCATAATTGTGAAAAACGGCCGTTTTTGGCATATTTGTGAACTACAACTTAGCTTGTCGCAATTATGCCATGTATTGTACATTGAAAAATAGTATTTATCCTAATAAAGATTTTGTACATAGCTTTTTTAATAAAATTGATTACTTATATTGGAAGTTATTATTTATTTAAGGTTGGCGGCGCTAGTTGGCTCATGTCAGGCCCTTAAGGGCCTTCCATTCCACGAATTTTATTACACGTATAGAATAGATAGATTCACCGATAGTATGTGGCTAACCCCTAATGCCTTTAGTCGTTTCTCGCTGGGCGTCGATTAATAGAGCGAAGCGTTGGGCGGCAGCGGCGGGCGGGGCGGGGCGGACGGAAGGGACCAATTCGCAATTTTTCACAGTCCTACATTATGAATCGCCCTAAGGTAAACGGCACTGTTATTGCCCAGCGAAAGGGATTGTTTAGAAAAAAATATTATTCCCGTTTCGTTGGATTGAAAAAGTATGTTGGAGTGAAAACTTTGGATACTCTTCCAATAGTAGGTAGCTAAAGAAAACCTGCCAAATGCGAGTCGGATTCACGCACTGAGGCTTCCGTGCAACGCAACTTAACCCCGTAATTTCGCTCTAACGAAAAGATAGACTAGATTTAGAGACCAACTTATCTTTGCCATTATCAAATATGTTGTCCATACATCCTAAGTCTGTAAATAAACAAAAAATATTTTTTTGGATAGACAGACGGACCGACGGACGGATAGATAGAATTGAATAAATTACACCCAGACTTCGGAAAAGTGGTTATAAGTACTTGCCTTTCAAGCACATTCCCGACTGGGAATCGAACCCAGAACAACGTGCACAGAGGGCATTACCGACGGGTAGTTTAAAAACTATCTACCAGTGGAAGAATTTTTGCAATTAAGTAGTCTTTGAGAAAATCTTAACCTTTAATGAGGCTTGTATAATTTTCTCAGATCTTTCTCAGAGTACTAATGCTATTATGCAATAAAGTGTTTATCTAATATCTATCTAAAATAAACCCCATAGAAATTGTGAAAACACAGGCGGGCAATAACTGTATCGTTTACCTTACCTTCCCTCGTTTTATTAAATTCACATTAATTTTTCATGGTTCTCCAGTCGAGGAACCCTCTCGGAGAGTCGTCTGTGCGTTTATAAAAAATGAGGTTTTTCCATTGAGACGCTACGAAATTTTGAGCGATTGATTTTTTATAAATGGCGCTACTTAGCTACAAAAGTAATTTATTCTGAAAATAGAATGAAGAAATGATAAAATAATGACAATTGCTCGAAGAGATTGATGAATGTGAATGAAGCGAGAATTGCGTGGCAGGATCGCAACAAATATAGGTCATTGCAGCATATGGAAATCCATTGTCCTATAACAACTATTATCAATAACTTTTGTGACGTCACCAGTGACCCAACAGCACTTTATTTTTGTGGTTTAACACGGCCAACGGGTTAATATTTAGCGGTTGACGAAAATAACGGAATACTTTTTGGTGTTATTATTAATTATTTAATACTATCTATTATCAAGTAAATTGGCCTGAAGCTTTCCTGTTTAACAGTCGAATTAACTTACGAATGATCATAGACTGTAAACCGGAAACGGAAACAGTTGTCAGCGAAGGAAACGCGGGTAGACTGAGAATGACGACGCGAATTATAAGGCCACAGTTTAAAATAACTCTTTGCTTACAGTATAGCAACGAACGCATATTTGGCCTTAGATGAAAGTATGTATTTTATGCCATATAAAAGAGTTCACAAAATCAGAGTAATTTATTCCATTGGACCCCAAAAAGGGGCAATATACTTAATTCACCTGGTGTAATTCACTCGGGTACATTAAGTACACTTAACAGACTTGATTCACCCAGGTAATTTCCGGGTGCATTAAGTACACTACACTACTAGTAGACTTTAATCACTCAGGGTGCAGTGGGAATAACTGATTTTGGGAATTTTGGTGGGAAGGGAAATGGCGTAGACTGTTTGGAATAACGTTTTTTAATTATTTGACTGGACGGAAAACCTAGAGATTATTACAAAGTCAAAAATTTACAAGACAATAACATGGACACCTTCACTTCGCTGTATGGCGACTAACTAGGTATTTTTTTATACAATAGGTCAAGTAAATCTTGAGAAAATCTCAACCTTACTGAGGACCCCAGCGGGGTGAGTCGCACGATTTTACTAGAGCTCATGTCCCGTCAAAAAATAATAATGGCTAAAAATAGTACCAAAATTTCGATCACTCAGACTTTGACAGAACTTCGACGCCTAAAATAGTTTACTAGGGTGCTAATAGCACGCGCAGGCGTTAGCGGTCAACGCAACGCCGCGGAGCTGTCAAACGACTTGTGATAACGTCAGTATGACAGCTCCGAGGCGTTGCGTCGACAGCTAACGCTGGCCCGTGCTACAAGGACCGCTGGGCTAGCACGAGTCGCGTTAGCGATCAACGCAACGCCGCGGAGCTGTCAAACGCCTTGTAATAACGTCGGTTTGACAGCTCCGCGGCGTGACGTCGAATGCTACAAGGGCTGATCTCTGTCTTCGTGTATAAGTACTGTAAGTGAGTATTTAGTATACTGTGGTATGGTTGAGGGGTCGCGCTTGGCCGGACTCGCATTTATCAAGTTCACTTTACTGTGCTTTGATGTGGATAGCCTGTTAATTTCCGACGGGTAATTTATCATGGAAAACAATTGTTAATTTTTTATGAGAAGTCTGACCTATTTCTGCGTTAGAGTTAGGGGTGCCGTGGTACAATTTCATGTAAAAAGTCTTCGATTTGATTAGGTCATAAACCAGTAATTTTTCAAAACAAAAAAGCGAAAGAATTAGACATTTACTCACATACAATAACATACATACAATCGAAAAACATAACTCTCCTTCTTGCGCAGTCGGGTATAAAGTATGGTCAAATTAACACTTGCAGTACGATTTTAAATCTTACGACGCAGATAATAAGAACGGTCCAAAGTGTTACACTTGATCTGGTTAGCTGTAGGTACCTACCGATAAAGAAATTTTAGAGTAGGTAGGTACCTAACGTTACCGAAAAAAGTACTTTTTTGAAAAGCAAGCAAGATTATACTAAAATCTAAGGGCCCAATAATTGACGCTTCGCCAGCAGGTAACCTATTGTAAAATATCTAAACTTCATGACCTAAGCTAGAGATATCTCGACTCATTAATTAGAGTCGAAATAGATATACTTAATTGGATAGATTAAGTATATCTATTTCGACCCACAGACCACTTATCCCAAAGACATGAAATCGGTACAAATTTGCAATCGAAAAATTCTGTCAAGCGATAGGTGCAATTAGACGAAGCGCGCGGGGCGCCATATATATCTCAAGGTTACGCGTGTCGCGAAGCAATTTTGCGCTCATGTGCGGGCAGAAAAGGGCGCCCTTCTGTTACAGGTCTATGGGGTAAGTGGTCTGTGATCCACCCGCTTACCTTCTGTCCGTGATTTGATTCCTATCTGTTTTTAGCTGTTTAATACAAACATTTCTTTTATTTCAGGTGATCTGTCTTGGGCACGGACGGCCGCGACGCAATCACACATGCTGACGATATGGTAAGTTGCCCAATCCCATGTCACTTCCGATCCCATCACACTAATATATAAATGCGAAAGTTTCGATGGATGGATGGATATTTGTTGCTCTTTCACGCAAAAACTAATGAATGGATTTAATTAAATGAAACTTTACAATAATATAGCTCATAAATCAGAATAACACATAGGCTATAATTTAAAAAGATCCTGCGCAGACGAAGTCGCGGGCAGAAGCTAGTTCTGTGTGATATGATTTCTAATTTCCTACGATTCAATTTTTCAAATTAGAATTTTATTACTTTTAAAATTAGCGGCATCTAGTTTCGAAGTTCGTGAATTAATTTGTCGCTACTAGCGCCATCTGTTTCAGCTAATAATAAAACTTTTCCTCTTTTATACGGACAGCGCCATCTAACGGCAAAGTGCCATATTATAACGCAAGCTTACTCTCAAGGGGATGAACGTACGACGTAGTTCTGATACCACCCGCAAGATGGCGGTGTTAGAAATTTTGACCGAAGGTATTTTATAGTGCAAGTTTTCACTACAAGTTTTTGATTATATTTTATTTTTCTCAGGATACAGTATGGCCGCGGCACATTGGCTCAATTCGCTCGAATGTCTGTCGCTGTCGCTGCTATGTCTCCTCGCAACTACTCTTCAAGTCACAAGCGGTATGTCATTTTTTTTGTAATGTAATATAATGACTGGATTATTTTGAATCGATTTTACAGGTAACTGGCCATATTTTTGGAAAAATTAATACAAAAAAGCCATGCATGCAATAAAAAATGACATTTTATTTAAAAAAAATAAAAGACGTTTTTTCCTAAAATTGTTTCAACCAATAGTGGCCAGATAATTACAACACACACTCTGAAAATTCAGAAGAGGTTTCTTGCTTCCTGCTAAAATTAATTTTAAATGTCGCTAAACAACGAGGATCTTGAGTGGATGCAATTTCGTCGCGCTAATAGCGGCTTTTAGCGAGGAGAGTGGTTATTACTTTAAGTAGGTCTACTTACTTTAAAGTGCGTTTAAAATTATAGACACGGTATTGGGCTTTTAGGAAGGTGTAAGCAAAAATTAACCAATGACCAAAGTGCGATGATTTTATTTATTTTATTTTATGGAATATGTTACCTACCTATGTGTACACCAAAACAAGTACAGTGTAACAGTCCACAAAATAGCCATATGCTTATGCTAAGTGTCACCCCAATTATAGGCAACAACGGCATGCTTATTATGATTCTTGGTCTATCTATAGTTGAGTGATTTTATACTTGGCTCAAACTAACTTAAACTAAGGCTTAAACTAAGTTTAGAACATCACGTAATCACGTTTTTAAAAGTTTAACCCCGTGTTAAATCTAAAAATGGTCTTGCACCAATGATGACCGATCTCTCATCAAATATGAGTGTTAATTACGGTACCTACATCTTAACTCGAATATTCTTGTTATTGGTGTTTAGTGTATTTTATTTGCGGTTAATTGTAGATTGTGTTCCCAATATGGCTGCCATTTTGGACCAACTTTGCTGTCGGGGTTTGTATAAGATAAGATATTTTTATTTGCTTAAAATGTGGTTACAATAAAAGGTTAAATACATGAAATATGTCCAAAGCACATGTTGCCATATAATAATGACATGCAAATATTACACTATTAAAGCATTGTTACTACATTATTAGGTTGATATTTCTTAGTCCAAAGACACAATTGTCAACTTATTTAAAATAAAATTTCTATCTAAGTACTTATCATATTTAAATTAAAATGCATCAATTATTATTTATATTATTATTATTCCTACATTACTGTTATATCTTGCATCTGTCAATTGTATTCTAAGAACCCTTTAACGGAGTAGAATGAATGTTCGCAGAGCCAATTAAATAAAGTTTTCTTAAATATATTGAATCTGAGTTCCTTCATTGGTTTAGGTATTTTATTGTAGATTGTCTGAGCCATATAGTAACAGTTCTTTTTAAAGCGTGCGCTTTTTGGTCGTATGTCTGTCTGTAGGATAGACATCATTGGCTCGCTTGAACAAATCATAATCATCAACGCATCAGCACCGGCAGCCCCGGATCTAGGGGGGGGGGGGCAAACCGGGGCACCTGCCCCGGGCGGCAGTTTCATGGGGCGCCAAAATCATCATCACGTCATGTAAAATGTAGCAAGATTAGAGATAAAAAATGCTGAACCCTAAAAATTTAAAAGATGTGAAGTCTATCGTCGTTCCTGGTTATATGTACTTACGATGATAGTCATCATTTAGGATATTTTTTAATAAGATTGTTTCGATTAGAATATATAATTTTTTAAGATTGGGGGCGCCACTCTAGGAAACTAACTACGGTGCTATTCCAGGAAATTTATCTCAAATGCTGGAGAGAGGGGCGCCACTACCAAGTTTTGCCCCGGTTCGAAATAATCCTAGATCCGGGGCTGAGCACCGGCATGTGATGTTTTTGCTGGTCGATGGTCGAGTGTGTGTGAAGAGTGCATGAGGTTATGTGAGGAGATGGATGAATGACGATAACTTCACATATTTTTTAGGTTTACCTACCCTGTGGTTCTACTCAGTTTTGTTAGTAATTATGCTAATCTAATTTATACTAGTAAGGTACTAATCCTAAATTGTGTCCTAATATTATGTAATTTCACAGTGCTTTAGTCTCAGTACTGTTATGCTGTGGAGTGTAATTTAAATAAATAAATAATAATGTTGATTGACGAATTTATACTTATTTATAAGTACATAGGTAGGTATATCTATATGGCAATGGTACCTACAAACTCGTCATATCACTCACGAAAGTCACATAGTCATGTGAAAGTGTGTAAAAGTCCCAAAACTTTATCCCAAGCATTCTCCCACGACCTCGCGTAACTTTGTGTCACAGCGGCACTTCTAGCGAACATTTTCGTTAGTTCGGCATATCGAAGGCCGTTACGGACCGATAAGGAGGCGATACCGACCGTATGTCTCACACTTACGTGACGTGGCCGGGAATGTAGGGATAGATAGGGGTTTAATACATTATATTAGGGATTTAAGGCTATTTTGGGGGAACTTAGGTTTTAGGCCGAGATCCAGATTTGAGCGCAGCTTAATGTTGGTTGCCTCTTACAAAAGTTGAATTTCCATAAGACGTAGGCCCCATTTAAAAATTGCCCTTGCATTCATACACAGGTATTAAGACTAACGATATTCGATGCCGCTTACGGTATATTATTATCATAAAATGACGTGACACTGGCAAAATGGGTCAGTAGCGATCGACGAAACGCCGCGGAGCTGTCAAACTAATGTCAAACGCCTTGTAATAATGTCACTTTGACAGCTCCGCGGTGTTACGTTACGTCGATCGCTAATGTCGTATTGCAAAACTCATTTGTTCAATGTCCACAACGGACGATTGCCAATGACTAAAATAAAACGACAAGCTATCCTTCAAAAAGCAGCGATGACGACGGCTCGTAGCCATAAAGATTGCTAAACGGTGGCTTATT
Source organism: Tachystola acroxantha (assembly GCA_963506565.1). Taxonomy (NCBI): domain Eukaryota; kingdom Metazoa; phylum Arthropoda; class Insecta; order Lepidoptera; family Oecophoridae; genus Tachystola; species Tachystola acroxantha. The sequence continues at coordinate 2,686,018 of OY735879.1, read as the reverse complement.
TTGAGAGTTGCTAAACCACCGATTTTGTAGGCGGTGGTTTGCCTAACTTTAAGTCACGTTTAGGGCTAAGAGCCCTAAAGTAGACACTACTTATTACAGGGTTTTGAAGCAAAATTTCTGTTAAATATAATGTACACATGCTGTTAATATGGTCGTCTCTCTTCGACATGTGTGCTGGGATATCGCGTCGTCCCGTTTCTCCCGCTGTGAGTCGATCAATAAGGATTCAGATTATAAATCCGAATAAGACGCCGGAAGGATGGAATAGTTACCGTGGTTTTTTTGTGATTATCACGTTAAGTTAATCAGAAGATGTCTCTTAGCAAGGATTCCTTGCATAACTCGATGATTGCGTGGATCGTTGAGTTATTTCATTTAGGAGTTTGGAAGGGTTGTGCGTAGGTTTAAGTTAGGTTATCTTCGTATATATGTGTAATATAAGAATTCAGACATTCTATTAACATCAGATCAGGCTGTATGCCCTAGTTGGCTTTGCCTTTCCCTCTGGGAAGAATTTTCCCCCCAAAAAACAGGACTTAGTACCACAGCTTAGTACATTTCATAAATGCTCCAATTGAACTTTCATCGAAACCTAGAAACATTCTCAATAAAATGTTCCTATTTCGATCAGTTTAAATAACCCTGACTAGAATTACAGGTACACCTACATTCTACGGATACACAAATAAGTCTAGGTCACAGAAATCTTGTAAAATTGTGGATGTAAGCCAATATTTCGATTCGGTCCATAAATGTCAGATTTAAATATTCCACCCGTGTTCACAAGATAAATCAACCGAATTCAGTTTCACGCTATATTGAATCCTATGGCTTCGTATTACGACTGACGGCGCGGCGTAGCGCAGGTGCTACGAGACTGTAGTGTTGCCGGATGGCGAAAAAAAAAACTGCGGAAAAAGTATACGAAAACGCGGATTTTCAACCAAAAACGGGATTTTCCTTTCTTACTCACATATTAAACTTTATACGCTTATTGACTTTGATTATTTATAATTCTATAATGAAAATGTTGAGTTAGGAACGAGCGCGAGTTAGAAACGCACGAGCTAGGAAAATCACTGACAGCTAGGAGTCTTTCAGATACATTTTACATCTGAAAGACTAGATTCATTAATCTAGCAATCCATACTACGAGTGTATCATGGCATGTAGTGATAAAAGTAAATATCTGTCTGTAGCATTAAAAAATACATTCATCATTTCAAAAAATGTAGATCCGCGGTTGGACTATGGCGGAAAGCGGATCCATTTTTAGAATTAAAACTATAGTGAGCCATTACTACAAATTATTATATATAAACGGATATCACTCAGTTATACTGTTGAAGTCGGCAATTAGACCGACAGTTTCGACAGATTTCGATGGTCTTTTTCAAGGTGAGCGCGCCGCGCCCGCGTCGCCGCCGCGCCGGTGACGTTTCTTCGCGCACTGAAGACAATATAAGTGAATGATATCCGTTTATATATAATAATTCGGAACCATTTTTCTATTCTGTGTTTATTTTAATGGATTCTTTCGCCAAGTGAAGTTATTTAGAGTACCTATTCATGTAAATAGAAAATTAAACAAATGATCCTTAAAAAACGGAAGAAAAAGCGGAAAAGGTGTACATCTGGCAACACTAGGCTGTACCTAGGCCGTAGATAGAGAAGCCTATAGATGGAGTGTGGTTTCTGTCTCGCTCTCGAGTGACAAGAACAACATAATATGGATATCGTAAGCGTGAGAGAGAAAGATTCATATATCTTCTGTCCTTATCGGCGTAGCCAGTTTTACGTTATTAAAACTAACTGTCACCGGCACCAAAATGACAGATCGTGTTTACGTTGTTGTAAATTATGATAAATTATTGTTTTAGCAGCATTTTATGTGTTGGATCTCGTGTTTGTAGTCATATATTAGATCGAAACATATTGTCCTTATTATATCATCATTGCTGAGGGGGTTTGTTGTGTACAGGAGTGTAAAAATAGATGAGAACGCAAGGATCCAAATATTTCGTTTCATAGGTCAGTATTTTCCATTCCTTAACTTTCTATGTTTTAAAACGTACGGTACATAGTTTATACATAATCAACACGTTGCAACGCGTTGTAATTTTGCTTGAAAACAGTGCCTAAATATCAAAATAACATCGAAAAGTATTTTGTAAAATGTACGACATAAAATTCAGTGTTGTCAACAGTGTTGGTAAAAAATTCCCAAAAAAATATTTTGTTCCACAATATATGTATGGGAATTACAGTACTATTTAGCTAGCCCTAATTTTAAATACCTAGTCTAATTCATTAGATACTAGATCATTTACTTTGTGCAAAAGGATTGATTCACTCGATTGTCATGATTAGAGTTCCATACCTCAATAGGAAACAAAGGAACCCTTATAGGAAGGGACACTTTGTTGTCCGTCTGTCTGTCCGGTCGTCTGTCTGTATGTATAAGACCTTTTGCTCTGAAACGCGTGGACGTACAGTCGAAGACAGAGATAAGTATACAGGGGGCCTCAATAAGGTTGAGATTTGCTCCAGAACTACTGGACCGAATTGAATAATTCTTTTACAGTACACAGTTTTAACTTTTATCTATCCAACAGTGAAAAAATTATTGCAATAGGTCAAGTAGTTTTTGAGATAATCTCAACCTTAAAAACTCTCCTGTACGCCTTTCTCTGTGTTCCACCGTACTTATTAAATTGACTTTCATTAAAAATTTTGTTACAGCATCCGAGCAATGGATTATAAAAATAGCAATGGGTTTGCTGTCACTGTCAGATACACTAATTGGCGGAAATGAACAAATCACACTTTCAAAATACGAATTTTTCGATTCTATTATATTATATGCCTAAATATAGTTTTACCAAAAACATATCCAATGCATTTTTTATGCATATTCATATCTATAATTTATAATTTTATTGTGAAAAATACCCTTAATGTTTGGTAATAGTTTTTCCTAGGCAACACCTGGCTGCCAGAAAGAAAGGGTAAATGTGGTTACGCGGGGACTCCGTCTATAGGATAATCTGTCTACGACCTAGGCAGAATATCTGAGGAGCTCGGAAATAGAGGAAGGTTCTGTCTGTTCAAGGCGACAGATGCATCTCTGGATAGGTCGTCAAATATTTATTCACTAGTACAACATTCTCGGAAGGTATTTGTAAAGGAAATGTATCAATTTACGACTGAATCGGATATTAATATTTGTTGTAGCCACATTCTATCTGTCATTGTTTACCAGAATACCGAATGCAATGTTTTTCTATGTTCTCTTGAAAATGGCGGGAAACGACGGTTGCGAAATTATTTGATAATTTTCCTTTTAATGTCTACAGGGACTATTTTGTGTTTAATATCACGTTAAATTAGTCAGAAAATGTTCGCGAATGACAGTACGGTGAAGTTATTGGATTATTTATGCAAGATCTGCAGTTTCAAGCTTTTATCAAGAGTTCCCGCTACTATCTCGGGAGTGAACTTGACTGTCGAGCTGCTTCGTCCAGAGTGATGACGCTACGGCGACTCCTCTGGATGAAGACATGAAGACGCGGCTACCCAGGGTGAAGACGCTACTGCCACTCCCCTGGAGGAAGATAGAAGACTATTGAATGTATTGAATTTTCTCTAACATGACATGACAAACACAATGACAAACAGTACAGTCCATTAATAAAATAAATAAATGTTTTTCTATGACTGTCGGTTTCTCTGTACTGAAAGGATTTTTAATGTATGAGGTGTAGTTAGATTCGTCTTGATCAGACTGACATAGGACATATTTTATGCCAAATATACCAGTCGAGTAATTTTTGCTTTTGTAATAAGATTAATAGCTTAATTTGTGTGTTCACTATTAAAAGCGATGCGCAAAAGAATTTTGTGAATATAAAAGTTTTTTAATGGTAAGGTCTGACTATTATTTACCATTGGGTTTTATGCTATTTATTTTTAGATGAAAAATACTATAGATGCAGGGTCTAAAATGGAATCTTGTTGAATTTTTGCAATGACATGTAAAGTAGTGACTGAGGCCCGTATTAACAAATTACTTTCAGCTCAAAATTCAATCTTGAGAACGACCTCAAGATGGCATTCCTATTAATAAACGTAACTTAGGTGCGCGTTTAGGACTCGGGGTATAACGTGAGTAACGCTGTATTAATAAACAAAACTCAGTTCTCAAAAGAACTGTCAAACTAGCACTTGAGAAAATATTTGCTGATTGCTAGCAAACCGCGAAGTTTACTCGAGTTCTTCCACTTGAGAAAGACTTGACGTGATACGCCTTCAAGATTGGTTTATTAATAAATGACATACTTGAGATGGTGATCACATCTTGAGAGTGTATCAGCTTAATTCGCTCTTGAGGGCGGGCGGGTTTGAGCTCAGACAAGATTGTACTATCCAATATTTTAGTGCAATTTTTATTGTGCCATTTCTAGCACTTTGACTTTGCATCTACATAATCTAAGAATTTCTTCCATACAAATTCATTGCGAGAAACGACTTGAGATAGAGTGATGAAATGCGCAGTTCGTCGTAGGCTGAATAACATTCTTCAAGAACTTGATGAACTAATACGTCGGCGTGTTTTATTAAACTTGAAGTTGCGTTAAGTGACGTTTATTATTCGGGCTGCGTACGAGGCCCGTCGCATACCGGGCACGCTCGATGCCTGGCTAATAGTGTGAGCATACTTTTTATTGAATTTATATAGAGCAAGCTTCGGCTCAGAATATACATTAGAAGAGCGCGTATCCATAAACGTTATATAAAATAATTCCACCGTTTAGTTAGGCCTTCTGTTCCGTTTTTAACGAAGTATGAAAGCGACAACAAGACGGTTTAAGGGAAGTTTAATTGGGTTTATGAATAACAGCATAAGTAATTTATCCGCGGAATATTGAGTAATGTACGTAGTAGTATCAAAAATTGAATGATACAGATCGTTAGTCAATTATGCGACGTATTTTAGACTGGTATAGGAAATGTGGTCTACACTCACATACTACTTACCCCATAGACCTGTAACAGGAGCCCGTGTCTGCCCGCACATGAGCGCAAAATTGCTTCGCGACACGCGTAACCTTGAGATATCGACATGGATTTAATACGGCACCCCTGCCCCCCGCTTCGTCTATTGCGCTCATCGTTTGACAGAATTTTTCGCTTACAAATGACAATGCCAGATTCTGCCTTACCATCAACCGCAAGTTGTAAAAGATAACGAATAAATGTAAAAGCATCTCCGTTTTTTATTAAAATTATGGGTTTAAATTAAAGTTATGTACAAGTTGCGATTCGAAAAAAACCAGCTTAATTAAGAATTCAGAAAATAGTAAGAAATCGAAGCGATTTATTCATTGTTTTGTTATTTTTCTATAGGAGTTGCGAGTGTACTAGAAAATGATACTGATTATAATTATGCAATATGAAACCTGTAATAAGTCCCCAACAAAATGATAGGTACAGCTTAAATGGTCACGTAGTTTTGTAGGTGCGAAAGCTCCATTGAAATGTGGCAATGTCTTTTGTACCGATTTCATGTCTAATTGGGTAAGTGGTCTGTGTCTACACTACACGCCTACGTCACAGTGCTACGGGTCTACGATCCGGCGTCGATGCTACGAGGCGGACGTAGCATCAATTCTTCATTTCATTTCGCTACACAAACATTGCCTTGAAGAAATCGCTTTTAGCGATAAGGCCGCCAAGTGGTTGCCTGGAAGAAATCGCTTTTAGCGATAAGGCCGCCAAAATTGTACATATTGTTTTGTATTTCTGTATTGTAATTGTTTGTGTCTTTTATGTACAATAAAGTGTATTTGAAACATTTTTAAACCTTCAAAACATAGAGGATTAGGTATTCAAAGGCATGTTTTCGTTTGAGGGCTTTTAGACGACAACGACAAGTAAAAATTGAGTAATAATGCGGGGGCGGTGCGGTTTATAATTTATGGTGCGAGAGGCGAGTCGACAGGGGGCTACGTAATTTATCACTTTTGGGATGGGAAAGGCCCTCCAGGTGTTTTTCTTGGTTAAATACGAAAAACATTGACAGCATTGATAATAAAGAGAAAAAAATAAGGGACATTAGGCTGCAGCGCGTGCCAAAGAATTAACATACATAGATACTTATTCTCTACCCAAAGGTTGTCTGGGAGAGATCGCTTTGAGCGATAAGACCGCCAATTGACCGCAAAAACTACGAGACCATTGAAGCTGTACCTATCATTTTGTTGGGGACTTATTACAGGTTTTATATAGCATAATCACAATCAGTAGGAGTTGCGAGAGTAGCAGAAAATGATAACAAAAACAATGAATAATTCGCTTCGGTTTCATACTATTTTCTGAATTCTTAATTAAGCTGTTTTTTTGGCTCGCAACTTGTACAATATACTTTATTTTAAACCAATAATTTTAGTAAAAAACGGAGATATTTTTACATTTATTCGTTATCTTGTTCATCATGCGGTTGAGGGTGGGGCAGAATCAGGCATTGTCATATTTTATTGTTGTTACTTATATGAATAAAGTATATTTTCAATAATCCAATACTTTTTGGCAAGGCATGGCTTTTTACAAGGAAATGACCTTTGCTCTTTATCCCATTCAAGTTTATGTTTTCAGTACATATGTACGTTGATTCATTCGACCATCATCCCACTAAATGTATCTATTCTGTCCATATCCAATGAGACCCATCCCTCCCAAATTGTCCGCCATCCTTCCAACGACTACCCTACGTGATTTAAACGCGACGAAGCGAGCTCAACGAAAAGCGTGGGATCTAACGTAATTTCCGCTTTAGATTCCTTCTCTATTAGTCTAGTTTGTCCAGAAGATTTTTAATAAATAAGGTGAATGGTGTATTTGTAAAAAAAGAACTGGCAGGATAGATGCAAAAAATAGAAAAGTTTTGACATAATTTTATTTTGGTTCTCTTGAAAATGGCGGGAAACGACGCGACGGTTGCGTAATTATTTAATAATTTTCAGTTTAATGTCTACAGTGGTTGTTTTGTGTTTAAGATCACGTTAAATGAATCAGAAGATGTCCGCGAATGACAGTATGGTGAAGTTATTGGATAATTCATGCAAGATCTGAAGTTTCAAGCTCTTATCAAGAGTTCCCGCTACAAGCTCGGGAGTGAACGTGACTGTCGAGCTGCTTCGTCCAGAGTGATGACGCTACGGCGTCTCCTCTGGATGAAGACAAGAAGACGCGGATTTCTGGGGTGATGACGGCACGGCGACTCCCCTGGAAAAAAAGAAGACAATGATATCTTGTATATTCTGTACATGATATTTAGTGAACTGTCGAGTCCAATAATAAAATAAATAATAAGAATACTTTTTTATTATTATTTTCGGCCCGTTCTCCGAAAATCGATTTTTTTTAAATCGATTTAATGTAGATAATCGTTTCTTACGAAGCTTACGTTTGTGAGTCGATTTAAGCAAACGATTTTCCTGGTCCCTCCAGTGTAATCTAGGGCGCCCCAATGATCCGCAATTAATAATGCTGAGACGATTTATTGTGAACTCAATCAGGATTAAGGTTTCGAAAAATAGGGGCCACTTTGAAATAGGGCTGGGACTTGGGAGTTGATCAAAGTTGTTGGAGAAGGGACAATTTCGTCCTTATCCTGCTGACCATTGTTTTAATTTTATTTTAGCATTTACAATATTAAGGGCCTTCCATGAGCCAACTAGCGCCGCCAATCTTGAAAAAACAATATCTTCCAATTTAATCAATTTTATTAAAAAAGCTATTTACAAAATGTTTATTACGATAAATACTATTTTTCAATATACAATACATGACATAATTGCGACAAGCTAAGTTGTAGTTCACAAATGTGCCAAAAACGGCCGTTTTTCGCAATTAAGCGAACTACAACTTACCGACATTGAATCACGTTATAAATAAGCATTTATAAAATTGTATTTATCCTAATAAACATTTCGTAAATAGCTTTTTTAATAAAATTGATTATATTGGAAGATATTATTTTTTTAAGATTGGCGGCGCTAGTTGGCTCTATGAAGGCCCTTAGTCGATCAACTATAGTGCAAAAATAATTTTCTCTTCTTTATTTAACCACTCAAAGCCTCCGGAGCAATTGGGACCGGAGTGCCGGGATGATCCGGATGATCCCGGCACGTGGGTGTTCCCGGCTGAAGTTAACGGAGAAGCAGTAATTAGCGGAATGTGGTCTGTGATTATTAGCAGAATAGTAAATACTTACAATGACTTATTTTTAGGGTTCCGTGCCTCAAAAGAAAAAAAGGAACCCTTATAGGTTCACTGTGTTGTCCGTCTGTGTAGTAATAATCTCCTTGTGTCATAGCCATTAGTAGGTAGCTATTGAATGACGCTGTCAGGTTACATTGTCTAGCGTTGCCTCGTCAACTCGTATGTACTATTTATTTATTTATTTTATTAATGGACTCGACAGTTCGTCATTTGCCAATGTCATGTTACATAAAATTCAATATATTCAATAGTATTCTATCTTCCTCCAGGGGGAGTCGCAGTAGCGTCTTCACCCTGGGTAGCCGCGTCTTCATGTCTTCATCCAGAGGAGACGCCGTAGCGTCATCACTCTGGACGAAGCAGCTCGACAGTCACGTTCACTCCCGAGCTTGTAGCGGGAACTCTTGATAAAAGCTTGAAACTTCAGATCTTGCATAAATAATCAAATAACTTCACCGTGCTGTCATTCGCGAACATTTTCTGATTAATTTAACGTGATATTAAACACAAAATAGTCCCTGTAGACATTAAAAGGAAAATTATCAAATAATTTCGCAACCGTCGTTTCCCGCCATTTTCAAGAGAACCCCTACTATTTTTATGTTTATTAAAACCTATTAATCTAGGTTTGTCTTTCTCTATATCAGTCTGTCTGTCAAAACCTAGGTATATCTCAGAAACGCGTGGACGGATCAAGTTGAAGTTAATACCAAATGTCTGCAACCTCATACCGTGAAAAAACAAACTTCTACGTCAACGCAATCAAAAGATATCCCGTTGTCCTAGAATCATGAAATTTGGCAAGAAGCCTAGGTCGAAGCACAAGTAAAGGAAAAATTCGAAAACTGCAATTTAAAATTACACCTCCTCCAAAATATTTTTTTTCTTATTACAAACTTATATTTGCAGATGATGAACTAATCAGCAGTATATCGACGGACATAAAAGCTTGATAATGGCAAAGATAAGTTGGTTTTTAAATCTAGTTTATCTTTTTGTTGCAGCAAAGTTACGGTTAAGTTGCGTTACACGGAAGCCTCGGGGCGCGAGTCCGACTCCCACTTGGCCGGTTTTATTTTATTTTATTAAGAATAAAATGCTGTCGTTTGTTACAAGTATCTAATGTATTTCTATATGAAAGATGGCAGATATAACACAGCAACGGATGGTCAGCGAGTGGCAAAGTAAGGGAGGAACGGTAACCTTGAGGGATTCAGTTTGTCATCTTTCCAAACGGCCTACTTAATGTGTATCTTTTGTAAAGTTTAAAGGCACACCCTTTAAACTTTAAAGTAACTGGAGCGTAAAAACACTAACAGCGAATTAACGTCTACCTCTACACGGTGTATGTGATGTGACCCGATCAATCCATTAAAAGTCGGTAGGTCGTGAATAGGTGTTTTTCCTAATCCATCTCAGCGCCAGATGTCCGTCCGTACATGATTGAAACCGCCCCTCGCGTCGCGTTTCCCGCCGTTTCCCGAGTTTCCAGCGGCAGTGGGCGCTCACATCTCGGGGACGCCGAACGATCCCAAAGCGCTTTGCCTAAAACGCGCTATAAAAAATATTTAAAAAAAAATAAAGCTGTTAGTGTTGTTTGTTAAACTTTAGTGTTTGAATTTTTGGAATTTTGGTAGAATTTTTTCGGGAGTTAAATGAATTGAAATTTTAAATTTTGTAGGGTTTATTGAATAGCGTTTAATTATACATAAATAGATATTGTGGTTTACAAATTATAAGAGTTGTTAAACGTAGTGTTGGGAAGTTATTTTAGTGTTGTGTCAAATATAAAATTGCGACTTCCGTAATTGCGTAAGTGCGGAAATAATATTAATATTTGTCTATTGGTAAAGTGTCTCTTATTAATAATCTTACTTAAATAATTAGTTAAGCACTTTCTTTGGGTACCAACATCGTAAATTTTTACAGTGAGGTGAAATTAAACACATTATTTTAATTAACCAATACAACTGACAACGGCTTAACTTTTTAAGGTTTTCGTTTTTTAGTAATTACCTATTTATAAGGGGTTTTCTTTTATAAGAACCTAAATATTTTCTAAATATTTTTATTCTAACATAATATAATGTGTCTAGTTACTGTTTACTGTTAATCAGTATTTCACTGTCGAAAATATCTACGTATCAATTAACAAGTTTCATAGCGCGCACCACGAAAAAATAATTGCAATAGAATACTTACACAGAAATTAATCTAAGTATTCATAAGTATTATTTGTATAATAAACTGTTAAATAGCCCGCTGTGCGGTTGTGGTCCGAACGCAAATGCAAGAGGTCAACCGCAATCCGCAACAAAGTCGGGTATACTCGTATATAAAGTTAACAAAAACAGATTACAACTCGCGCGGAAACAGATCAAAATCACTTCAGCGTACAGACCGACATACTGTATTCATAATATGCTCGACAGTTACTGTAAATTACAGTGAATCTTCATTTAGTAATTCTTTACATCATCATCATCAGCCCATACCAGTCCATTGTTGGATATAGGTCTCTCCCAATGCCAGTCAACACGGCTTTTTGCAACTAGCCAGCAATCTATAGCGTAGTTCAGGGCTACCTTCATCTTTTATAAAACAATATTGTTGCAGGAACGTTTTGTTTCCATCTTAAAGTAATGTTTCTTTGATTCGTACCATGACCCACTAATCGATTTATTATCAAGAAAAACAATGTTAAAACAATCGCGAGAAAGCAACTTTTTAAGATTGCTAGATTTGACGTAAAAACAATAATGCTTGCTGTCAAAATAAGCTCATGGTACGAATTATCATACAAATTGAGTGAATAGTTTTGCGATGACGTCACAAAACTTCTAAGAAAACGATACTGCAGCAGTATTATAATAAGCTTACTTTAAGGAGGCCATGGTACGAAATATCAAAGTATTCCTGCTATAAGACCTCATGGTAAAGCCACGAGGGGCTACATTTACCCATTCGTGGTCTCCACTCGAGACCCCGTCTGCCCCATTGGTTCTACGGCAAATGTGACCAGCCCACTGCTACTTCAGTTTGCTAATCCTATGAGCTCAAATACTTTTGTTCTCTATCGGATAAACTCGGTGTCCCTTCATTTGATAAAAAACAAATTACAAACATTTCATTTCACAAACAACGTTTGGCAAAATTATGATTCATAAGTTCATCTTTGTACAAAGTAATGGTTCTATAAATAATTCATTTGACAAAACAATTACGAGACAAAGTTTCTTTCTTCAAAACATCACTTAACAAACTATTCACTTATTATATACGTTAATAGATAAAACAACGCAAGGCATAAAAACCTTTGACAAAATGCATCGTTTGGTAATTGTAATTTGTTTTTTATCAAATAAAGGGACACCCCGACCAACTCTCTAACCAGATCCGACACGGATGTTTAGGTTCAGAAGGTTCAGAGACTTCGATGTTAGGTTTTTTTTTGTATTCAAAAAGCAAGTTTATTTATTAGCAATTATACATAAATTTGTAATTTGTTTTTTATCAAATGAAGGGACACCCCGACCAACTCTCTAACCAGATCCGACACGGATGTTTAGGTTTTTTTTTGTATTCAAAAAGCAAGTTCATTTATTAACAATTAGACATAAATTTGTAATTTGTTTTTTATCAAATGAAGGGACACCCCGACCAACTCTCTAACCAGATCCGACACGGATGTTTAGGTTCAGAAGGCTCTGGCTTGGAGCGAAGCGCAGCTTCGCTCCAAGCCAGAGACTTCGATGTTAGGTTTTTTTTTATTTATTGAAAAAGCAAGTTCATTTATTAACAATTATACATATAAAATACCCACTTATTTACCCAATATTTTGTCTAATGGCGACCTTGCAAAAGGAATACTTTGGTCATTTAATCAATTGCAAAATGACGGTTTAGCATTCACAACATTTGCTATGTTAAATATTTATAAAATTGATTTTTGTCAAATGATCACTTTAGTAAATGATAAGTTTGTCAAATGATTACTTTTTCAAAAATAATTTGTAAAATGATCATTTGTCATACGTTTTTTGTCAAACATTAGTGAACCGATAAACTCATTTCTTATTCCACCATAGAAATGCGAAGCATAGCTCGTTGAGCGACCAACTTATTGGCCTAGTACCACGGTCAGTGTCCACGTTTCATCTCCGTACACCAAAAGAAAAGGTTAACTTTGGTTGTTAAGTATTCGCAACTACAGTTAGAACCGTTAGCAATAACTATAAGGACAGCTATAGTTCGTCGACGTCGTGCTTGCCTCTCCCACGGGGCGTGATAGGGGTTGTCGGGGACGAGGTAACACTATACAAAGCCGTGCACACTCCCGCCACACCGTCCGCAGCCCCGCCGAGACCGTAGTCCCTCGCCCCCGCCATCCGCCATGCCTGTACCCCTAGCGCGCGGCAAGCACAACGTTGACGGACTATAAGTGTATTGCTGTTTTTGATAACTATTTGTTTTGTTTTCCTCTAGCTTGATTGGTTTACTGACTTACAAGGCCGTAGCTGCTTTAGTTAGAAATCAACAGCTAAGTAAAAACTGCTACAGCCAACCATGTTATTTCCGTATACGTCATAACTGGTTTGACACGTTAATAGCGTAACTTTTAAGTGCTATTAAAAGTTATGTAACTCGTAGGTACACACAATTTATAACTTTTAACAAGTACGGACTGAAACTCCTATACAGACAATTTAACTATTCATATAGAAACAAAATGTAAAGTATGTTTTCCGCATCAAAAGTTATTATGCTATGATCGCATACAACATAGATTTTATTATAGTTAATTGTATTTTCCATGTAACGAATTCAATCCAGTTTTTATTTTATACTAGCTGTACCCCGTAACTTAGTTTGCGTAGACGAGGAGGATGGAGTAGGATAAATAATTTTTACAATCGATCAAATAGTTCTTGAGAAAATATCAACTTTATTTAGGCCCGACCTATATACTTTTCTCAGTTTACGACTGTACGATCACTCTATTAGTCTATACGAGCTCTACGCTTGTGCTGTCAACTGTACACATGTAAGCATCGTATTATGTCCAGCCCAATGATATTGGATAACCCAAAGACGGCTGTTTGATCTTTGTTTAAATCGACGCTGTATAAACTTCAGATAACAACAATTTCAATTCAATAGAACAATAGGATTGTTCGCGCTATATTAAAGCTGTGAGAAGAAAAATATCGGATTCATGAAATATTTTTTGGACCATCATCAAATCAAGTCAAATCTTTTTGGAATATCATCATTTAGCAGTTAAAATAACCAAAAAAATGTAGGTACGGTGGAACACAGAGAAAGTTGTAAAGGAGAGTTTTTAAGGTTGAGATTATCTCAAAAACTACTTGACATATTGCGGAAATTCTTTCACTGTTTGATAGATAAAAGTTAAAACTATGTAACTGTAAAAGAATGACTAAATTAGGTCCAGTAGTTTTTGACAAAATCTCTATGCTTCATTTGTTCAAGTCCGAGATTCTTCAAGACGCAGAAATAGTTTTGTGCTCGGGCTGAGTCTCCATATCTTTCTGCTATGATGATTACATACAAGGTTCCGTTTGCAACCAGTTTAATAGGAAAATCTCATCTTCTTTTTGATTTGTATCATATACGTTAGGTAAGTAAGTCTATTTTAGTTTAATTTTCTGCGTGACCGATTGGCTGGTCACGAGTACGGGCTGGACAGTGGACAGTGCAATCTTCAATCGCGACGGCGACCCTTGTCAACATCTCGGGTGTCCCGTAATATATGTACATTCATTTACCGCAGAAAAGTGATTTATAAACAGCGTCTTTGGAAAATATTAATGCTGGCAGCAACCCTTCCGGCGGCCATTTCTTTATGTATTTTTTTTTCATTTCGATTTTTATTCAGATGCAATATAATTTACAGAGATATATCTTTATAATAACACTTATACTTAACTAAAATACGTATACCAAAAATATCGATAAGTTAATTTATACTTACTACTTCTTACTAACTTACACATTACAAGATTAAAAGTGCTCGGTGGCTCAGTGGTTGAGTCAATGTACTTGCGATACGGAGGTCCCAGGTTTGATTTCCAGCCAGGCCAGCCATGTACCAATGAGTTATCCTCTGTTTTTTCGACGGAAAAACTTACGTACATTTACCGAGTGCTCTCAAAACGGTGAAGGAAAACCTTTGTGATGAAATCTGCATGCCGTAGAAGAAAAAAATCTAAGGCAAGTGAAATCCACCAATCCGCAGTGGGCCCGCGTGGTGTATCATGGCCCCAGCTCCCTCGATGTAAGGGAAGGTCTGTGCCCGAGCAGTGGGGCAATGTAAATAGACTGATGATGACGAAGACTGCAAACACAACATTAACTTTACGAAGTGTCTATATAGCCGGGCTCGTCTGACTGTGACATATGGACTGGACACATAGTAGTGAAGTGAGTGAAAATGTTCGCCAACCAATTGTTATGCAATTTGGCGAAGCTTATAACTAAGTAAAATGTGTAAAATTATTGTTGAGTACATAAATAATATTAAAAAACATAATTTTAAAAAACATAATTTTAAAATGGATAATTTTTTAGTTACGATTGGAATTCGAACACGGGCCTCGACATTCCATGGCACGTTCTTTTCAATATATTCCTCCATATTCGTTTTGAGGGACGGTAGAAAACCGAAATTATGCTCCATTTTAGTGGGTTTCGCCCGCTCAAAATCCATGTCCACTTTTAGAAACTGCTATGGTAATTAATATACGCCCGAAAAGCCTTTAAAGATCAGTGGGGCTATTACGGTTCTCAAAACGATGAAATCATACCATGTCATAGCGGCCGTGAAAGGGACAGTGCTATTGCATCGGTGTAGCGGCGTCTCTGTTTGGCGCGCCATGACATGGTATAATTTCATCGTTTTGAGAACGGTAATAGGGGGCAGGCCAGTTGTACCCTTCTTAGAGACGACAATGACCGCTTAGCGTCAGGTGGCTCGTATGCTAGTCTGTCATTTCTCATAAAATATACACTTTTCACATCTCATTGCTCGTAAAATTCGTCATAAATATAATGCTTCGGGTAAGCGGAAAGTGGTATTTTTATCGTCTACTATGAGATGGTCTAACTATAGTCTAGCTAGAGTCTAGACTTCACACTACGACTAGGCTAGAGGGAAATAAAGGTCGATCACAACGCTTAATATCGTTTTTAATAGGTAATGGAATATCAAAAAAACTAATTTCAGATGTAACTTTAGTATAAACGCGACTTGATTTAGACAATTATATACTTTTCAAAACATATCAATATTTTTTAGGTTCCACAGTAAATCATCATCAGTACAACTTGTATCATCAGCCCTTATCAGTCCATTGCACTGATGACCGTAGGCATCCAGTCTCTGCCAGCCTTGACTGCGTAGGTAACACAACTTGTATAAGGAGACACCTTCACACCTCTCCACCCTTACTCCGTCACGCTATGATATGTCGGCCCATTAATTCGCGTCACCCCGCCCCGTCATAAGCCGAACAATAAAGGCGATATCACGCGCGTTATAAAGCTACGACCAACATATCATATCATCTCATACATCCCTCAAACTTCTTCACAACCACAAATATCTCTTCCAATCTCTTTGCTGGAATAGTCCGCCGTTGACCTATTTGTGAAAATTCTAATTCATGAGCCAACTAGCGCCGCCAATCTTAAAATAATAATATTTTCCAATTTAATCAATTTTATTAAAAATGCTATTTACAAAATGTTTATAAATACTATTTTTTAAATGCTTATTTAACAGAACCACCACACCCTGTTTAGAATCTACGTCAGATGGTTAACCCTTCGAAGGCAGGTTAGGTGCCCACAAAACTTTCAAGTAACTACAGTCGACATTACATCAATACACGGGCATTCTACGCCATCATATTACGACGTAGATTTCAATGGTATTATGTAGCTCGATGCGCTGTCGATTGTACCAATATATGCGTGAAACTGGATGCGGAGCGCGAACCTTCAACTTTGAATTTAATTACTGCTCTCTCTTTGAAGCCTAGTCTCTGTGTGATCGATAAACGTTTGATAGGTTGAGAGGATACGTGTAGTATAATACGACCTTCCTTTACTGTGTTAGCGGTAAACGTGACTTAAAGTCTTAAAAGTTTAAGGATATTCGCTTGGATTTCCCCATACAAAGTTTCAGCAAAATTGTATTGCTTCAGGACTTGGGGAAGCTATAATGCTGCATATAATGATGGCACTTCACTTGTCTATTAGTATTTGCGTATTTGTCATAATTGCCATGTGTGGTTGGTATTCTTGGCAAAATATTCGTCTCATTTGTATGTACGTCAAGTATTTGACAAATACGACAAACATCCAATAGCGAATACGAATAGCCAAGTGGAGTACAACCATAACACTATTTGGTAACTATTAATAATTAGAATTTACACAAAGAAAACGCTAATATCGATTTGCGAGCTTTTCAAGCAATTCCGTATCTAATATTTAGATTTTCGCTTCTCATTGCGCATAGTCGACCACAATCGACCTACATACAACTAATTGCAATCTACGCCGTATTCCTTTCACTTAGAGTGCGCGTGTACACAGGGTGGCCTTGAATTCATTCAACAAAATTAAATGGATGGTGGCTTGTGACATACATTAATTCAGCGTATAAGTAAATTAAACAATTTGGGGAAAAATAAAAGATATTTACAAGGGTGAAACATTTATTTCGAAAACAATAAAAAATAAAAATAACTAATATAATATTAACCTAGAAAATATAAACTAAAAACTATATGTACAATAGGTCGGTTGAACTATCTGAATGGCTTAGCATTACAGATAGTTCAACCGATATTATTTACAATAAATTAAACTATCAAAAGAAATATTAATTTGATGTGCATTGTTACTGTGCTTTGGAGTGTTTATATTTTAAGGTAGTTTTAATTTTTTGCAATGATTTCTTTCACTGGAATTTGACCTAATGGTAATTTTTATACTAAGTTCAAATTATTTAGCAGTTTTGATTTACTGAAAAACTTGACCAATTTAATATTTATCATGAGTACAACTCTCAATTTCAATTTGTCGAAATTATTCAAGGACACCCTTTATTAGACTGATGTGTGGTTGTGGTCGACGATATGCAAGAAAAATTAAAGTTCTAAAGACACGAAATTTTCTTTCAGCTTACGCAAGCCATGAAAATACCTACATTGCCTTTCAAAGGAAATGCGAGAATATTTAAAACGGTTTTCATTTTCTTTGAGACTTGTACAGTTTGGTATTTTTAGAGAATCTTAAACATGCCTTTAATATTGTACGTCTGTCGCGAATATTCTTTCATTCATTCGCTTCAAATTCTCAAACCGCGTAGCCATGAAGGAACGAACTGACGGCAGGTTTTTTCCTCCTCCCTTTTTTCGCTGCCATACATGATGTATATGATTGTGATACAATATGCTAGCCTCAAAGAATAAAAAAATTATTTAAAATGGAACTAACTACTATCTAAAAATACATTACTTATAAAATAAAAAATAAAAATACTAAAGGACGAACACGTCGTCAAGATCCCCGTTTTGCGGAATGCTGCCCAGGACGCTGGCAGCATTTCCTCGCTGTATCGCAATGCTCATGCGCTGAGCGAGGTAGCTGCCAGCCCTGGGATCGCCCGAGACATGGACCAATCGGGTAGACAGCTCGTGGATCAGATGTTTAGAGTCTGTCGACCATGGGCCCATTGTTTCTACCGCAAGCGCCGCAAACTCATGATGTGGAGTCAGTCGTCAGTATTTGCGGCGCTTGAGTATTTATTATTAAAATAAATACAAAATCAAAGCAAATACATACCTAAAATAAAATAAATACATGCCTCAAAGTAAATACATGAGAATTACACTAATAAACGAATAAGTGGTTTATTAAGACACGTTACGCCCGCTGCGACTATTTCGGAGCCACCTTGAGCTCCACCTGGCGAAGTTCACATAACTCCACTAGTCTACGTACGACTTGTTTACTGTTCTTACCATGTAAATACTTTCCTCCAAATAACATTGTAAATCTTGCTAAAGAGTTTGTTTGGAAATAAATCTACAGTAAATTATTGCAAACTCAAAATATTGCCTAGTTTTAAGATAAGATAAATATTCTTTATTGCAAAGTAAAAGGAATTACACAAAAGAAATATGCTAATACAGTGAGTATCACAATTGGCGGTCTTATCGCTTAAAGCGATCTCTTCCAGACAACCTTTGTTTTAGCCATTTTTAAAGTCAAAAACTCGTAGTTTTTACTTTGACTTATTTTCGACCCCTCGTTAATAGGGCCTAATTTGTTGCAAACCACCTCTAGTATCACCCCTTTCAAGCAATATATAGAAATTCCAATCACCATGTAGAATGATTTTTGGTCTTTTGGGGTATTCTTTGCTTATTCCAAACTTCTGCTGACATCACAATAACGCTACACCACTGTGGCGAATTTAACTTAGTTAACCCCCAAAGGCCCCGTTCATCTGTCTTCGTCTTCGTGACGTTTGCAGCGAGGATATCCCTTAGGAGACCATTACTTTCGTGATCTCCTTTGTCTTACGTACAAAAACTTGGCTGTCGCAGCTGCCCATCATTTAGTTCTCTTAAATTTTATTTTGGTTAAATTTAATTAGGATTTTACTGTTTTAAGTTTCGCATAATTTAATAAACATTGAGAGGTCCGTATAGCCATAGCCCAATTCCACATTTAAAAGTCTTTTAACTAAAAGAGTACCTGTCTCTTGAAAATGGCGGGAAACGACGGTTGCGAAATTATTTGATAATTTTCCTTTTAATGTCTACAGGGACTATTTTCTGTTTAATATCACGTTAAATTAATCAGAAAATGTTCGCAAATCACAGTACGGTGAAGTTATTGGATTATTTATGCAAGATCTGAAGTTTCAAGCTTTTATCAAGAGTTCCCGCTACAAGCTCGGGAGTGAACGTGACTGTCGAGCTGCTTCGTCCAGAGTGATGACGCTACGGCGACTCCTCTGGATGAAGACACGAAGACGCGACTACCCAGGGTGAAGACGGTACTACGACTCCCCTGGAGGAAGATAGAAGACTATTGAATATATTGAATTTTCTGTAACATGACATTGGCAAATGACGAACTGTCGAGTTCATTAATAAAATAATAAATAAAATAGATTGCAATAAAATGGGTTAGGTATATCATTACAAAATCCCTTGTAGGATCAATCAATCTTAACACTTTTAGTATATGCACTGAAAAAGCAGGGTTGCTTCAAGTAGCAACTAATTAACTTAGCTGTTGATTTCTAGCTAAAATAACTACAGCATTGTCATAGCAAATAATTGTAAACCATAACCAGGCAAACTAGCTAAAAAGACAAATAGTTACCAAAACAGCAAAACAGCTGGTTTTAACAGTTATTATAGTTTGTAACGGATTTAGCTGCAGTTGCGAATACATAACAACCACGGCTAATCTTTTCTTTCCGTGCGATTTTAACTCTCTTGCCACTCACAATAAGAACGGTCCAAAGTGCTTTTGACTGTACCCAATGGTAGTTAGGCAAATAGATAGGCTGTCGCGGGCAGATGGCATGATTAATTCATCGGGTCGAGCCTCCGATTTGATTGTGGAGGCGACATTATGGTAAACAGGGGAGGCTTTTTGGGGCGCGGGCGTGATGCGTCTGACCGCGTCTTTGTGTGCTCACACCAAACTTAGTTACTAGCATATTATAATAATAGGCATTTGTCAGACCACCGTCGATGAGCGAGTAAAGCTATCAACTATAAAACGAGTGGGCGAGCAGCGAGTGGCGAGTATAGTTTTGTAGCTCGGCTATCAGCTAGTGTCGCTGAGCGACGGGCGATTACTCGCTTCACTCGCCCACTCGCCAGCGAGTGTCGCCGAGCGATTGTCGTCGACAAAATAGCCGAGCGAATACTCGCCGGCAGTGTGAACAATCGGCGATGAACTATTAATATATGCATCTCTTTTGTTAACACGGAGTGTAGTATCTTTTGTACGTTTCTTGGGCTAGAAAATAGACGAGATTTACTCGCCGGCGGTGAGACAACAGCCTTGTAGCTAATTCTGAAGCGTCTGATACTCTCAAGACGTGATCACCATCTCAAGTATGTCATTTATTAATAAACCAATCTTGAGGACGTATCACGTGATGTCTTTCTCAAGTCGCGGTTCGCCTGCAGTCAGAAAATACGTTCTCAAGTGTGAGTTTGACAGTTCTCTAGAGCACTGAGTTTTGTTTATTAATACGGCGTTAGTCACGTGATACCCGATTCCTAAACACGCACCTAAGTTACGTTTATTAATAGGCACGTCATCTTGAGGTTGTTCTCAAGATTGACTTTTGAGCTGAGAGTGATTTATAAATACGGGCCAAAATATAAGTAAGTACAATGAATTTTTTTATAAGTACGTAATCTATCTTGAGACTATGAGAGACTGCCAGCAGACTTACGCGGTGAAGTAGATGACGAAACGTTTGGTCGCCGACTGAAATACCTTTTATTGGGTAGTGAATTGTATTCCTTTAAGGAATTTGACTTATTAATGTTAAAATCATAATTTTTTTTTAATGTATAAGTATTCTTTATTCAATAAATCTTACACAAATATAATAAAACTAAACTACTTAAAAATACATTAAAAACTAAACTAAATATCTACCTAACTAAAAATATTCTAAAAAACTTGGCCTTCTTGGGAGGGTGCCCATCACGCTGGCGGCATTCCCGCGCTGTATGGCCAGCCTCTGCGCGAGAAAGCCGCCAGCACGAGGGTCACCCGTCGCCTCCCTCAGGCGCTTGCTGAGCTCCTTGTGGAGCGCAATTATCATTTATGCAATGCATAATATTGTTATATACCTACATAGTAATTATTATATTAATTTATTTTGACGATCAAATTACTAATGTGTATTTTAAGTATTGACATAACTGTAAAAATGACATTGTAATCTGAAATAAATGAATCTAATCTAATCTATCCTACATCATTGAACACCGCAGAAATAGAAATCAATTGTGTCCTGTATAATACAACTAAAATACATCATATTAACGGCATGCTGGTAATTTATTAACGCATTAGCCGAATGGGAATATTAGCCCAATTATTGGCTAATCTAATTCAGCGGCGGATCCCGTATTGGCCTGAATATTACGAAATCGATTTATTGTGGCTGCCATTGGCTGACGTTAATAAGAGACCTGAAGCTGTCGCCCCATAACAGTTGTCATCGTAACTAACTAAGGCCCATATTAATAAATCACTATCAGCTCAAAAGTCAATCTTGAGAACGACCTCAAGATGGCGTTACTATTAATAAACGTAACTTAGGTGCGCGTTTAGGAATCGGGTAGCACGTGAGTAACACCGTATTAATAAACAAAACTCAGTTCTCATGAGAACTGTCAACCTCACACTTGAGAACGTATTTGCTGATTGCAGGCGAACCGCGACGTTTACTTGAGTTCTTCCACTTGAGAAAGACATCACGTGATACACCCTCAAGATTGGTTTTAGGTATTTATAAATGACATACTTGAGATGGTGATCACGTATTGAGTTGAGAGTGTATCAGCTGAATTCGCTCCTGCTGAGGGCGGGTTTGAGCTCAGACTATTAATACGGGCCTAAGGCCGATAGTCATAGTTTTGAGCACGAACTCTGCGTGAGCTCGCACTTACAACTGTCAAAAATGAAAACTGACAGTGTAAGACTGAACTCAAACTCCGCACTCAATCAAAACTGTCTATGATTTTGGCCTAAGTCCCATTTTTAAACGACTTCATAAAAGAGAAAGAGGTTCTCAATTCGAGTGTAGGTATGTTTCTTTAAGTGTGTCATACATAACTTTGGAATTGATGGTTTATTATCTATATAGTAGCGTTATACAATAGTGGTCCAATTTTTTTATTAATTAAAGTCGTAAGTTGACCGTAAAATTGCCTATCTCATCGAGTACTATGAAGATGAAAAATAAAGTTATAAAGTAATAAGTTCGGCCTGGTGACCGGGTCGACAAATGTATCGCCCCGGTTTCTGGAATACCAGACATGTACCTATATAAAAGTTTGTGATGAGAAATAAATAAATGATTGATTTGATCAAAATAGACGAAGCTTTCAGCATAAGAATAAAACGTAGACGTCAATCAAACTGACTACTTTGTCCACTCTACAGAGACAGGCCATGACAAGGTGGTTGAGTAAGTCGAAGAGGGTTCTAAATTAAAATTGAAGACCTCACCTACAAAGGTAATAAACGACACTTTTATAGTGGCAGTATAATGAATAAATAAACGCAAGGCTAGCAAGCAATACATTCTAGCCCACTTCCATAGCAATATCTGCCTCCATCCCTCTAGGGGCAACCTCAATCTGTAGTAAAGAATACCGAAAATGGAAGTTAAGCGTCGTGACGTCACTGGCCGCCGCCGTTTGTTTGCGAGATTGTCTGGCGAATACAAGTTCTGGGCTCACCTAGATTTAGGGTTGCCATTTGTCTTTTTCACACGCATTCGTGATGTGTCCAGTTAAATTAGAGTAGATGAAGACAACACGCCAGCAAAAAAACCGCTTTCATTCAGAAGATCCTCTCACACAACATCTCGTACGAGGTCCCCAGCAGCTCTCATAGAATTCGAGCCATGTACCCCCACAAACTATTCGCCCTTAAGGCAACCAGAACCCATGCTGGTGAGCGTGCCCCCCTACATAGACTGATGAAAACTTATAATGAATACTTATATGACATCGATATCTTTGCACTGACTAAAGTTAACTTTAAAACAGAGGTTCTAAAAATTTATGACTCTTTCACTACCTAAACTTAGAATAATACTTATTAATAATTTAAGCTTCACTCTGTAAATCCTACATACTTTACAATGTAATCTGTGGATAACGTTGCTGATTATACAATAAGTACCTTTGTTATGTTAGTACGTAAGCTTAGGCTAAGTATACACATTGTATAATTGTTTGTTATCCCAAATAAAATAAAAATAAAAAAATAAAGATGTTTATTAGGATGAATACTATTTTTCAATATACATGGCATAATTGGCATAATTGCGACAAGCTAAGTCGTAGTTCACAAATGTGCCAAAAACGGCCGTTTTTCGCAATTATGCGAACTACAACTTACCGAAATTGAATCACGTTATAAATAAACATTTAAAAAAATAGTATTTATCGCAATAAACAATTTTTAATAGCTTTTTTAATAAAATTGATTATATTGGAAGATAATATATTTTTAAGATTGGCGGCGCTAGTTGGCTCATGGAAGGCTCTTAATATTAAATATTATATTGTGGCAACCTTAGCTCTACCTCCCTTGAGGGGCATTCCGTGTATAGGTACTCCGTTGTCTCTATGTGACAGACAGTAAATAATTCTGACAACTTTCTGCCGCTACTAAGTGGATCAGTCGATCACCCAAACTTTAAGAATGCTGGAAATTCTTTTATTCTTGAGAATTGTTGATCTGTTTTTATTTTAAGATCAGACCCATGTCTGACCTCCATTCTCGCGCGATATTGAGTGATAGACAGGACGACGGATGTTGAGTAGCTATCTCAATATCGGTGTGAATTTTTTATATAATAATAATTTACGAAACCGGAACAGATATAATTGGAAGCGTTAGTGGGATTCCTATGCCTTTGTCCCGTCAAACAGTAGGGTACCATAGGCTATTAAATGCATTGCTAATAATTGCAACCACAAAGATAAACCCATCTGGGGTTTAACTGTGGTTTAGACTTATTTTATTTATCTTAAGTATACTGTAATATCTTATTCAATAAATCAATAAAAAATAGAAGGTTAATTGCATACATCAACACATGCCTGTTATATAGTTCCAACTTGTGAAGTGAAAAGAGACGACATGAGAATAGAAAAAATTAAGAAAAACCTTAATCTTTTAGAGTTCATAAGGTCGCGCCCTTTTTTCCCCACGTACAGGGGTAGGCAGAGACGATGGACTTTTATATGCTGCGATACTAGCATACATTAGCACAAAATATCCTGGCATAATATAACACACATATCCTGGCATACAACAGGAAACATATCCTGGCATACTATAGCACACATATCCTGGCATACAATAGCACACATATCTTTTAGAGTCAACGTTTTTTTTCTAGTTAGGTATTGCAGATGTTATGATTTAGAAAGTACTTACCGCTAATCGTAATATTTAATAATATTTTTGATACTTAATAATACCTTACAAATCTGGTTTATTCCACGACACATCACGCATTTTCATCACACGCCTAGATCCCAAAGCCAGATTCTAAGGCCGATGATTTGAGATACAAATGACTCAATTCGAACACAAAAGCCCGTAAAACTATTTATTTGCGAAAGGGGAGACAGGACCAACTTGGAACCCCGATAACGGAAATTCCGTTTCGTCGTATCTTAAGATTCCGATTCGTAATGTCGAGCCATTGTCTCTCGGGCCGGCGTCATTTGTCACCCGCAGCCGGCAATATTGATTCCCCGGAAATTTTCCGGGAAAAATGCCGGCTTAAATCACGCCTCGTATTAACATAAAACTGGGGTTGAAAGCGATCTTTAAAGTAACATAGGTATACTCGTAATAGCTAAAGCCATCGAGATTGAATTCCCTCAGGCGTAAATGGAAACTGTGGTCATTTTTACGCCGACTGCCTTCTCATTTAGGGAGGTAGTTTTTTATTCGGGCTGTAATGGAAAGGGCAATAAGCCGAAAAGGGTGTGTATCATAGGATAGGATCATCCCCCCTATTACCGTTCTCAAAACGATGAAATCATACCATGTCATAGCGCGCCGAACAGAGACGCCGCTATACCAACGCAATAGCACTGTCCCTGTCGTGCACGATATGACATGGTATGTTTTGATCGTTTTGAGAACCGTAACAGCCCCACTGTATCGGTAACTGAGCAACTTTTGGTTTATAATTTTTTTGGACTTTTCCATTTGTTAAATTTTTTTACATTTTGTACCGATTACCTGATCGATTTATAGATTTTTTGCGGTACCTACACCGTAAAGGATAACAATAAAATGTGATGGTAAGTGTCATCGTCGCCTATAGATGCCGTTGCCGAACAGCGGTGTAGATAATAACGCCTCGTGTGATGTGCCCGTCACTGACCTTTTTCTCTTCAGCTAACACGCAATGATGACAGCCAATTATAGGTTGTGGTATTTACTCAAGCGGTATCACTAGGCTACCATGGTTGCGCCACCAGCGGATGATTTGGTAGCCGCCACCAAATTGGTTGACATTTTATAGGTGGCGTCGTTACTGGTTGCGCCACCACTGGTGTCCTATAATAATTTAAGAGTAGAAAAAATACTGTCTATTCTTAGAGCCACGATTACAAAATATTTCCCGATGGAATGGCATTGCTGTTTAAGAATTGTTTTGTGGCCGACTTTTTCTCGGTCTAATTGGAGTTGTGAATTCAAAACAGCCGCCGGCGGAGGAAATGGAATGCGAAATTGGGAGATGCCTCTCGCATTTTAATTCCGAGGGGTCATTGAAATCACAATAATCACCTCGGGCTCATTAAATTTTGATGATAATGTAAAAAGGTTGATGTTGTACCCAAATTCATTTTGATATTAATTTCAAAATAAATTGGTTCAGTTTTTGTTTCAAATCAAGAAATTGTACTTAATAGGTATTTATAGGTATTCAATTGAAGTGCTCAAAAAAGTGAAACAATAGTGAAAGAATTGAAAGACTGAACTGAATCGGATAGATTTAACTTTGAGGGAACTGGGGCTAATTGGATCATAGTTTTAAAACCTAGTGATAATAAAAATAATACTAGATACTTAATTTGTGAACATTAAAGCTGTACTATAATAATAACAAGCATTTTCAAAATTGCCTAACAACAATAAGTGAAAAATACCGTGTTAACCGAAATACGAATTTAAATTAAAAACAAAAGAGGACTGTAAGCCAGTTAATAAAAAATAAAAGTCGAATTAAAAAATTCTTAAAAACTAAAGAGATGCAATCAAAGAGATGTAAGCTTTTGTTTTAAACTACAAAGAGTAATTAGGCAAGATAAGCGCGCGCGCGGTCGCTGCGACGCTAAGCGCGGCGCGCACGTGCGCCGCGCACGGCCCCGCCAAGCTGGGCGAGCACGCGGCCATGCTGGCCGTCGCCATCTGCTGCATCCTGGTGCTGCTGCTGGTATTCATTATACTCATCATCGTCGTGGGGCAGAACGTCGAGGTGAAAGGCGGCTCCTAGCGGAGGAGAGGTATGATTAACAATGCTTTACATATGAAAATAGAGATACTATGAACGAAATTGAATATTGTATATGGTGTCAATCATGAAGCAATAAACGCCCTATGGAGTAACACCGCTCTTGCATGACAAATTGTAGTGATTTTATTCAATTGTTTGAATTTTCAATAGAATTCGAAAATATAAAAAATAGCTGTATCTTTATGATGTATTCAAGAGTGAAAGTGGCGGTGACATATATCCTGACACAAAATATAAAATTTTTGAGATTCAAAATCTAATCTATTGGTGTGATTTCACATCAGTTACTTTTATGGTATGTAGTAGATGTGTTAAGTTTGCTACAGCTACATTGCGAACCCGGTGAAACCCCAGGCAATTACCAACTGGAAATAAGATGTCATCGAAGCAAATTGGCATCATGTAGCCGAGTTCCTCCAGTTACATTTTCCCTTCCCGACGACTACATTCCTCGACTATATTTTAACAGCACCTGTATTCTGCGAAATGTATGTTATTTACCAACGTATAATTTTTAGTAAAAGTCTCTTCATTCGTGTCCATTCGTTTTTGCGTGATGCAGATGAACAAAATAATTCTAAACACGGGTGTTTTAACATCTATTATATCATCAAAAACCATTCTTCTCTTGAAATTCCATCGTTATTTAGATTGAAAAAGGCATTCATCTGATAGGTTCTTCATTTCTTTCGGTATATTTGTATTTTACATTACATTGCTGTAATTGGATACAATCTTGTTTGCCGATCTTTATATTGGAATAAATATTTGCAAATTAAATATTCTAGAGGACTAATCAAAAATTTCCTCAACAATACCTAGGTATTGTTGTTAGTTAGTTTTTTAGTTAGTTGAAAAAAACATTCATGAAATGTTTTTTAATTATTTAATATCTTTTGTCCTTTAAGAAAGAAGAATTACGTTTTCAAATTCAAAGGTAAACAAATGCAAATAATCTCGAGATTGTCATTAGCGTTAATAAAATGATGGTGGCACTTCACTTGCGTATTTGTCATAATTGCCATGTGTGGCTGGTATGCTTGACAAAATATTCGTCTTATTTGTATGTGCATACGTCAAGTATTTCACAAATACGACAAACATTCAATAGCGAATACGAATAGCCAAGTGAAGTGGGAGCATTACATAATAAACGTTTCCTAATTCTGATTGTTGCAGAAAATCTTCAAAGAATTCTTCTTGTCAAAGCAAAATCTTAGTATATACGATATGTTTTATAAAAAATTCTTAACGAATACCGGACGAATATAAATTATCACTAATAGAAAAATAATGCTCATGAAAAATAAATGATATTAAGCCAATATGTCTTTGACTACCCTTCTTCCTTGAATAGTTGGGCTAAAAGCCTTTCTGCAAAGCAAAACGTACAATGTTTGTGCTAGATAATGCTATTTGCATAGTTCAGGAAACCCTTTTGCATCAAATAGTTTGAAATTGAAAGGTTACTCAAGGCTTTGACGATATATCTGAGCATATCTGTTTGTCAATCATAAATGCATTATCGTTTCGAACTCTGAGAGCCCTCTATAGAGCTTGATGGTCATATAAGTCAAAGGTCATATGGAGAAGGTCAGATGTCTTTTGTCTTGCATAGCATTGATAAATTTGGAGCAAGCCCGAAGTTCTGTGTTTTGTTAAAAGCATATTTTAAACTTATTTGCATAAAACACTTGTATTACCATATTTTAAACAGATAACCGTTTATAAAAACAAGATTGAATAAAAATACGTGTATAACTTAAGTACCCAGTTAAAAACACATATCGCGTAGGTATTCTTTGGTTGCCTAGGTACGGTGGAAGACAGAGAAAGGTGCACAGGAGACTTTTTAAGGTTAAGATTTTCTCGAAAACTACTTGACCTATTACAAAAATTATTTCACTGTTTGATAGATTACAGTTAAAACTATGTAACTGTAAAATAATTATTAAATTCGGTCCAGTAGTTTTTTAGAAAATCTCAACCTTATTGAGGCTCCCTGTATACTTATCTCTGTCTTCGACTTATCGCAAAAACGGTTTCTTACAGTCAATAAAATTAGATAAGTACTGTTATTTTTAATATTGTATACTTTTGTAGTAGTATTTGATGCCACAATACTTCCGTTAATGACTTTCTATTTCCATTTGTCTGGGTCTGGAGTTGCCTAGAAGTTAAAATAAAAATTGTGTCTACTTATATCACAATTTACCGTCAATAATGAAGTCCATTCGATTCCATTTTACCCCACTTCCCTCCGCATTGTGACGCGCGAATGCATGAAAATCGGGGCCGCACGTGACTCCATGAATAGGTCATCATTATACTAATAGTTATTTATGAATATGGTGAATTTTGAAAGGACGTTTCACTGAATCAGGCAGCTTGTTAGCGGTTATTGATGGTGGAGGCTTTAGATAGCTTTCAGTCTGGTTATTAGATCATTCGCCATACAAGTTCTTAAGGTTGTTAATCTAATTTTTGTAATCCTATCCCATACCACTCCCACTAATATTTATAAGCGCGAAAGTTTGTATGGATGGATTGATGGATGTTTGTTGCTCTTTCACGCAAAAACTGACCAATCCATTCAGGATTTTAATGAAATTTTACAATAATATAGCTCATAAATCAGAATGACACGTAGACTATAATTGATAATCCTGCGCAGACAAAGTCGCGGGCAGCAGTTAGTAGCTCATAAATCAGAATAATACATACTTAATTTATAAAGATCCTGCGCAGTCGAAGTCGCAGGCAGAAGCTAGTTTGAATACAAATTCCTTTTAGGATAGAAAACCAAAGAAAATTATCAATATTTACCTACATACAATGTACCAAGATGCTGTGTAATGTATATGGTAAGAGAACGTGGGAATCTTTTACCTAACATCGTCGCTCATTGACGATGTTCTTTGGATTCTTTTGCTACTACTTTTTATTAGATGGTTTTCATTTTCAGCTAACACTAATGCATAAGTACATAAACAGTAACAAGTATAAAAGTGAGATGAAGAAGCATTTCATTGGCGATGTATCGTGATGTTGAGCGACCTCACCCAGGCGCATAAATCACGTCTGCCAGCTGTCAAACTCAAGCGCGAGACAGAAGATGTCCCGCAGCGGCGGAGTGAAGAGCACGGCACAGTGACTCCATATTTGTATTTTGATTAATTTTAGATGAATTTTGGCAGGGAAATAAAATTACGCCAACAAAAGTCAGATTTTTTTAAACATGCTCTCGTACTTATAATATTCTACATTTTGATATATATTTTGTATGAATAACTATTTCGGTTTATACATGATTTTCATTTTAAAAGACATGGAAAGGGTATGTTTGCGATTCTTTTCTATCGAGCGAAGTTTGTCCATTCGTGTATCGGTATTCAGTCTCTAAATAGACACCCTAAGATTGCTACCTACCTATATATTTTTTTCAGACGTTTTATTTTAGTAGTTAGCGCCGTAGCCTTCATAGAAAAACTGAAAATCCACGCACACCCAATCTTAAGCTAGGGTGATAATGTTATAATACTATGTATAAGTGACAAAAAAACCTTAAAATTATATTAGTTTTTGTTTACAAAATAAGACACTTGATTTGGGCTTTGATATAGTAAAAATATCCATAAGTATATTGCTTGTTGGTAACAAAGACTTGTTACTAGTAAAGTGTAGGTCGTTCGTTAGTTGGCGGCGTTGGCGCACACTTCAGCGAACACTTTGACGACTTTGTTATTGCTGAAACCTCTCAATGCACAGTTGGGAGTGTAGTTATTAGTTTTATACCATGCAGTATTCTTACAAGTATGTATGCACATTATATATATTACGTTTTTAGGGGTCCGTGCCTCAAGGGGAAAAAAGGAACCCTTATAGAATCACTTTGTTGTCCGTCTGTCAAGACCTATATCTCAAAAACGCGTGGACGGATCAAGTTGAAATTAATACGAAATACTCAGGTCTGCAACCTCATGCAGCCGTGTCAAATCAAACTTCTACGTCAACGCAATGAAAAGATATGGCCGTTTATGTCGCATTTTCTCGCATATTTGTATGAAAATGCAAGAAAACCAAAACCGACAAATAATCAAATGCTACGATTATTTGTCGCAAAGTTATAGATATTTCAGAATCAGAATCATATCTCTTTATTACAAGTAAATAGTGTATATTTTTGCACGTGAACATTTTTTATATAATTATATATTTACACATTATGATTAACTGAACTCATGCGTATGATAGCCGAGTGCAAAAACATGAAAACATGATTTCGAGTAACAAAAAAATGATCCTCGTACAGAACCGGTTACGTGAGGATCATTTTTTCCTCGTTCGTAACTGGTTACGAACTTTCCTGTTACGTAGGCGGCCACAGCTAAAATCGAGTACGCGAAACCCGTACCGCAGATGGAATGCTAATAAATATCTTTGCTAATACCACTAATGACATCCGATAACAATCGTTCAATCTAACACCAATTAGTGGTACCGAGAGCGGATACGATTAGCACCAAGTTTGTGGGACTGGGGCGTTATTAGCGTTGACGCAAGCTTGCCGCTTCCCGCCGCAAGTTCCCACCCTCCCAACTTTGCGGGACATCTGGATCTACAGGATTGATTATTTGGGAAACTCTCCCAGTTTTTTAATCTTAAATTTTTCTCCCGTAACGATTTGTTTTGATAATAAGTTCGATATTTGAATATCTATCTATCGTCTTCTTTCTTTCTTTAGAGGAGTCGCCGGAGCGTCGTCCTGGAGAGGATATTGTCCTTCTATGGAATGTTCGATTTGGGCAATTGTTTGACCGCCTAAACGCTAAACGACACTCACCCACTCGCTGAGCTACACTGGCGAGTGGGCGAGTGAAGCGAGTAATCGCCCGTCGCTCAGCGACACTCGCTGATAGCCGAGCTACAAAACTATACTCACCACTCGCTGCTGCTGCTATAGTTGATAGCTCGCTACTCGCTCATCGCCTTCGGTCGGACAACTGCCTTAAAATCGATTCCATTGTTTAAAAGTTCTTTATCTATAGATCCATCATCATCTACGAAAGATACGGAAATAATACAAAAGAAAATGTCAACATAATGACACTAGAGATGTTTATTACTATACCGCAGCCCAAATCAAGTGTGTTATTTTGTAAACAAGTATGATCGTCTAATTACCCGTTGTGATGTAACACTGAAGGAACTGATTGATTGAACCTGTTCATAGACAAAAAAAAAGTAATCCGATCTAATAATGTGAAAATAACGATGCTATAATCACGTAATAAATTATTATATGTAAATGGATATCACTCACTTATATTGTTGAAGTCGGCAATTAGACCGACAGTTTCGACCGATTTCGAAAGGTCACCTTCAAAGGCTCACCACTGAAAAAAAACCGTCGAAATCGGTCGAAACTACCGGTCTAATTGCCGACTTCAACAATATAAGTGAGTGATATCCATTTATATATAATAATTTGTAGTAATGGCTCACTATAGTTTTAATTATAAATCACAGAATGGGTTAAAATGTTAGTAGGGTAGGGTAGTTTTTGTTTACAAAATAAGACACTTGATTTGGGCTTCGGTTTAGTTTGCTTTGTTAACCTTTCTATTGATACGAGTACAATTCTGCGGCGGCTATTACGTGTGTGCACTGTGCAGGTATCTATTTTCCAACCCCTGTTCAACGTAAGGGTTGAAACAGGTAACATTACGTAACATCGTGTAACGTGCTCGACTAATTCCAATTAGGGAAATGTTTTGTTTAGTTATATGCTACAATTACATAAAGACGAGTGGGTTATGTGCTGAGTACTCGCACAGTAATAGGCCTGTGAAAACATTGATAAATTAATGGGACTGTCTGCACATTTCAAACTTCGTTTATATGATTCATTCCCGTAACCTCGCGTTCCCGTAAGCGCAACTCTCTTTACGTCGCTTTCCCATTACCGCAACTCTCGTTACGTCAACTCTCGCTACGTGGAGTCTCGCTCACAGATTAAAGATATAAGTTTTCTATTCAAAAGTCTCGCTATATCAACTTTTCGCTACGTGTGATACAGCAAAAGAAGTGAATCTTTCACGAAACGTGAATTATGAATTGAATTATTGTAATTAGAGTATCGTAATAACTTATTTATTATTTATTTATAATACGATACTCTAATTACAATATTTCAATTCATTATCCATTAGTCTTTTATGTCCCCACTGTCCAGGCACATACCTTCCCTTACATTAACACGTTCACAGACTCCGTACAAAAAATGATTTGATTTCTTTGTAAGTCCCGCCTATTATTTCAATCTCTATACAAGTCGAAATACATCAAATTTGTTATGTGAGCACTTCAACACTGGGTGGAGCTCTCTTCTGAAGACAATAGGACGTGAATGGACAGCAGCATCCACCAAGGACATCGTATTTACTTACCTTGAGAAAAAAATACCCTTAGTGCGGATCTGGTAGGCACATACTTTTTTCATCGTGTCACATATGGGGGGCACGGGTTTGTGAAGCTAATTCGTCGTGCTCCATATATTGGGCACTGGACTGTGAACGTGTTAAGTATGTAAGTACGTACTCAGATGTTTTGGGATGTGAAGAACTCACCTACGCCATAAAAAGCGCAAGATCGGTCATCAAAGGGGCGTTTTTTTTTCTAATGGGTAAAAATCCTACAACATCCGTTCCATTAAAAAGCTTTCACACAGCAATTAAAATAAAGGTCTTATAGCCTTATCTTAGGTCTGAATAAGTCTTTATTTTGTTATCTTTCTTTCTTATCCTTCGATACTGCCTCCTTTCAGTTCAAAACTGAAGCTCACACAGTTCTTCTGGCCATGGGCGTACCCAGGTTCTGGGCCGGAGGGAGGGGGGGGGGGATCAGATTTTTTATAAGCTAGGTGCTTATAGAAAGAACGAACGCGCCGCGTAATTTTTAGTTGTAAAAATATTGTATTGCAAACAAATGACAAACATTCGTTTTCTTAATTTTTATCGATCAAAGTACTAGATAAGATACTTAGTCCCCTGCCCCTCATGCGTACGCCCATGCTTCTGGGTATATTGGGGACACCCCACTCAGTTGTCCACTATTGGTGGACAGTGATACTTACATCTTTTTAAACTTGTGCCGATGTCCCCCAGTGGTGGACAGCGAAATAAATATCAAAATGTACCTAGGACAACCTGTACTTGGTACAGAAGAACCCATTCCATTTAGTCATACATGTAGTTATATATAGACTACGGGTCGTCGTACGATCGTTACATTTTCCGATATGCTCGCTTCACTACCTACGCGTTCCCACCACGTGACCAATCTAGCGGATTAGGGCTGCTTACCCGAATTCATGTAAAGTATGTCTTTGTAGACGGCAATGTTTTATTGCATTTATGTCTATAGTCTCTACTATAGACATAACTTAATTTTTTTTTCCAAGATAATCAATTTAATAAAATGATGCTATGGTAAAGTTAATAAAAAATTACAAATAAAAAATTTCATTCAAACTTTGCCCACCCTGTGGTAGTGTGCCTAGAATGCTGGCGACGTTCCCCTAGACATAACTTAATTAATTAAAATTAATGAGGTCCCAGGTTAATAGAGCTCGGTGGCTCAGTGGTTGGGTCAATGGACTTGCAATATGGAGGTCCCAGGTTCGATTCCCAGCTAGGGCAGCCATGTACCAATGAGTTATCCTCGGTTTTTTCGACGGAAAAACTTAAGTACATTTACCGAGTGCTCTCAAAACGGTGAAGGAAAACATCGTGATGAAACCTGCATGTCGTAGAAAAAAAAATCTAAGGCATGTGAAATCCGCCAACCCGCACTGGGCCCGCGTGGTGGATTATGGCCCGAGCTCCCTCGATGTAAGGGAAGGTCTGTGCCCGAGCAGTGGGGCAATATAAAT
Source organism: Tachystola acroxantha (assembly GCA_963506565.1). Taxonomy (NCBI): domain Eukaryota; kingdom Metazoa; phylum Arthropoda; class Insecta; order Lepidoptera; family Oecophoridae; genus Tachystola; species Tachystola acroxantha. The sequence goes on along the minus strand of OY735879.1, from coordinate 2,651,438 downwards.
AGACTGATGATGATGATGATGAATGAGGTCCCGCTAGGTACATCATATAATATGAGGCCTCTACGCGTTATGCTACTTCATTTGGCTATTCGTATTCGCTATTGGATGTTTGTCGTATTTATTACATACTTGACGAAAACAAAGAAAGAGAGAAAACAGGTTTTTACAGATGTTAATGAACAGAATAGAAGAACAAATAAAGTACAAGACGAATATTTTGTCAAGCATACCAACCAACCCATGAATATATAAACCTAAACGACTTACCGACCGATAATCGAATCCGAAACTTCTTGCAAAATAAGGCAGGCGGTTCCTATCTAGCTACGCCAGGCATCGTTGACGATAAAATCCTTCCACGCCGACAAAGCGAGAGCAAAAGACATTGCCACATTTCAATGGAGCTTTGCCCCACCTACAAAACTAAGTGACCATTTAAGCTGTACCTATCATTTTGTTGGGGACTTATTACAGGTTTCATATTGCATAATCATAATCAGTATCATTTTCTACTACTCTCGCAACTCCTATAGAAGAATAACAAAAACAATGAATAAATCGCTTCGATTTCTTACTATTTTCTGAATCCTTAATTAAGCTGTTTTTTTCGAATCGCAACTTGTACAAAACTTTATTTTAAACCAATAATTTTATTAAAAACGGAGATATTTTTACACTTATTCGTTATCTTGTACAACTTGCGGTTCTTGGTGGGGCAGGATCCGGCATTGTCATTTCAATAAAATAAATTATTTTCCACAGGCATAAAGGGTGCCATCAAGATTGACATTTATTAACCCAACCCATCACATAAAAGCCCATGAAAAACAATTTGCGCCGCGTCCCTACAAAAAGCTTACAAAACGAGTATAAATCTTAAAACCGCGTTTCCTCGCATGTCCGTTTAAAAATAAAACGAATGTTTCACCAAAAACGAAAATATTCATGAGTGCGGGATAAGCGGCTTTGCTACAAAGAGGGGCATCCTACAACCAGTATACAACCCATATATTGGAGGGAAGCGGGATTACTCAGGAGAGCCTCAATGAGAGAGATTTGCTCGAAGTACACTATAGAATTCACATTGAACTTTGCTTTTTAGGGTATGCAATATCGAAGTATTGCATACCCTAAATAGGTATCTATTTAAACGATGAACATGCATGGTGTGTCGCCGGTTCCGCATTAAGGATAGAGTTTAATTTGCTAATAATAGGTGTTACGGACTGTCATGTTTTTATAACTAATTTATCCTTCTCTGTCATCCTCTTCCTGCCATTGTAAACGCCACGATCAACATCTAAATTCCTTCTAAATTATACCACCTGATATCTTGAAAATAAGTCTTTTAATTCACCAGCGAGCCCAGCTTTTCAACAATAGGAATAATAATGTAATTAGGTAGTTAAGCTAATTTTAAAAGATGTGTTGCTGAGATTTTTCTGCCACTTTTTTTCTCCTCAGCGTCAGCACCTTTTCCTTGCAAAGTGGTGTAAATGTAAATTCAAAAATATGTTGTCGTGCAAAAATGTACACAACGTGCTTACTTGTAATAAAGTAATTTGATTTTGAAGCAACGATAGGCGAGGTCAGGACATGGATGGGTGACCGCTAGTGCCATTTTCATCTGAGCCCCTCCGTGCCTCGGAAATCACGTTAAGCAGTTGGTCCCGGTTGCTGTCGCTCGGCAGCAGTCGTTAGGCCACGGCAGAGGCCTACGGGCGGCCTGAATAACTCTGACAATAGGTTTGGTCACTAAACCACCTAGAAAAAAGAGACTTCGTTAAAACACGTTAAGTTAGAAAGGGACTGTCTATTGTTTAAACCGTAGATTTTAAAGTCATGTTCATGACTAACAGTGATTATGTTTTTTTAATTTATTTATTTATTCACTATATAGAAATATATAACAACATGGTATTTTGGTTATTCTAATAAGTATATCTATTGAATATATGCATGGAGAGGGTTGGGGTTTCCGCTATTGGATACGTTTACTCCATCCCCCTTCCAATGATTATGTTTACCATGGGAAATTATCGAATTTACGCGGGAGTACAACATTCTGAAATAGAAGTCAACCAAGTCAATAGACTGGTCAACTACTGGCTAACTAAATGTCGTTTATATAATCAATAGTTATTTTAGGGTCTTATAAAATATTCAGTTTAACAATCGTTGGTAGCCTACCATGCAAGCAGCGTCAAGCATCGATCACTAATACAAATTCATTTGTCTTTTGCAAGTATATACATGGTAAGGTGCCATCACTGTGACGCTGTGTAGAAAAGGTAGCAATAAACTTTTAGTCTGATAAATCTACAATAATATAATAAATCAACCAAAATCATTTTTTTAAAATACTTCCGTACCTAAATTGTGGTGGGAAATTAGACACAAAATGTTAGAATAGGCCAATACATTTATTAAAAAAATAAAATATGAGTTACGAATTAATTTTAAAAACCATGCAAAACTTATCTTTATCGGACTATTTCAGTAGCACATTACATACATAAATTCACAAAAATGTAAAAATAAAATAATCTCCTATGAATTGCACAAATAACATGAACGTCGGACGGTACTGCTAACAGCAGATCAAGTGTTGGACTTTGGACCGTTCTTATTATCTGCGTCATAAGAGTTGAATTCGTACTGCAAGTGTTACCATTGATCTGCTGTTGTCCGTACAAAGATAAGTCAAAATATTTTACACTGTAGTAATTCAACGCAGTACTTAAAGTGGTCTACGGTGCTACGCCGCCGTGCCGTAGACACGTAGCAAGTTACCATCGTGCGTCTTGGCTACGGCTACGCTACGCGCCCCTACGATTTCGTTTCTTCCAAGGATCATTTTGTTCTCACGGCTCATGTAGAATCCAATTACACTTTTTGGCCACGGATTAATTATTATTATCGCTAATAATAATTACTATTATAAAGTTTTTTTTAATGAAAAATGGAAATGGGAAGTAGCAAAGATGATGAAAATGAGAAGGAAAATATCGCTCTTTTATTGCAAGTGCGCCAAAGTAATATTTTTAAAGAAGTATTACCACAGATGAGAAGCAGCCATGTCACGCATTCGCACATCTCAAGCGTTACTTTCAATTTGCCAAAACAAACAACTGTGTGGCGGAAAGTCTTGGTGGTATTTTATTTTTCCTTATTTACGAGTTCCCATCGATATCCATGAAGGATAGAATCCGCCGCGCTTCATGGAGAGAGCGTAAAGTATATTTTGTATGGGGAAGGTTTTTGCCCTTGACTCTCATAAGTCAGAAAAATACATCTGTTTATATACAGGGTGTCCTTGAATTTATTCGACAAATTGAAACTGGGGGGAGTAGGTACTCATGATAGATATTAAATTGGTAAGGTTTTTAGTAAAAATTTTACGTCACAATTACTAAAAATGACCATTATAGGTCAAATTCCAGTGAAAGAAATAGTTGCAAAAAATACCTTAAAATAAAGAAAAAAAACTCCAAAGCACAGTAACACATCCGATGCACATTAATTTAAATAGAGCAGTGGCTGACGCGAAAAATTGCCATGCAAGAGCGAATACTGCGAAGTAAATATTTCTTTGGTTCATGTCGATATCGATAGCCTCGAGTTGTTTATCTGTTTTGCTTTCAACCTATTTGGGTTACTAAATCAATGTTTTTCAATCTACCTAGTCAACATTAGATAATACACAACTGATACTGAAATAGTCATAATCTCATTTTCCCTATATTTAAACAACTCTGCGCTTGTAACTAAAGAATCGACAGATGGAAAGTGATGCGGTTACGAATTATGAGTATACAAATGATCAAGCTATGATACCAAGAGAGACGTGACTTTATAAACCGCGTTTTCATGCCAGCCACAGACCCCATAGACCTGTAACAGGAGGGTGCCCGTGTCTGCCCGCACATGAGCGCAAAATTGCTTCGTGACACCTGTATCCTAGATATATTATCTGGACACATCTCTTTAATACGTCACCCCTGTCCCCCGCTTCGTCCCTATGCGCTCATCGTTGACAGGATTTTCGCTTGCAAATTTGTACCGATTTTATGTCTATTGGGTAAGTGGTCTGCGCAATAAGCAGACGGCATTGCCAACTATTGCGTTTTTTTTAAGATTATGAATACACCTTTAAATACGACGGTAATAAAATTGCCCGCCATTTTCTTTTCATGACTTTTTTCAGTTCGTTAGCAAAAGATCTTCCATCCATTATTTACCCGGCTTCCATCAGAGATATAAAGGAGGCTTTATATTACATTACTGTGCACGCATTTTCTATAACATGAGGCCAACTGAAAACAATATCCCACTCACCGTTTCATTAGTACATAAAATATTTACGAGCAAAATATGCCGCTCCCTTCAGAAGGGACTGTCGTAAATTTTTACGTTTGCCCTAAATCGCGAACAAAATTATACAAAAAGAAAAGATATGTGTGTGTGTGCCTTCAAATTACTGTTTCGGCACTTAAAATTGGCACTAGGTGTTTTGGATATAAAATATATTATAATATATTGAACATCATTAAAATCCAAAGTAAAATACTTATTGTGTAAAATAGAAAACCTGTATAGGATTAACATTCTATTTCTATATTGTAAACAAACACAAACTGATCCTCAATTATATTGTTAAACCCTCATTCTTTTCTTAACACTGTACAGCTTTGGAACCCCACTGGAAGGCACTGGTCTCCACAACACAGGGAATCCTAGTGTGGAGACCAGGGACTAAACATACAAACATGAATAATACATTTAAAAAAAAACATTCGACTTTTCCTAACGTTAACGAATCTGCTCCGTTGTCGCTGTAATACGAATAGCCCCGAATCTAAAGTTACAATACGAACTGTTCTAAATCTAAAGTTAACAACCCATTCGACTATGAACTATTTAATCAATATTTATTTATTTATACTAAACGATAATATACGATTCGACATCTCCTGGACTATGATGGTGGACCGCTCCTATAGGGTTAACTTAGATTTAGAACAGTTCGTATTGTAACTTTAGATTTAGAACAGTTCGTATTGTAACTTTAGATTTAGAACCGTTCGTATTGTAACTTTAGATTTAGAACCGTTCGTATTGTAACTTTTGATTTAGAACCGTTCGTCTTGTAATTTTAGATTTAGAATCATTCGTATTGTAACTTTTGATTTAGAACCGTTCGTATTGTAACTTTTGATTTAGAACCGTTCGTATTGTAACTTAAGATTTAGAATCATTCGTATTGTACCTTTAGATTTAGGACCATTCGTATTGTCTGCTCTAAGTTGAATCAGGAACTACGGTAGTTCCTGAGTTCCAACTATTCCGAACTCCTCTATGCAACCTTCAATCGTTTAACGTTTCAGGCCGTTCTTTTAGCCGCCTGGCCGAGTGTGCTTGTGCCGAGTGAGTGCGCTAAACAAGGGCGTATTCGTACAATACGGCTCTTGAGCCGCCAGCGCCGCGCCGCCGCCGCTCAAGTTGCTGCGGCGGCGAAATTTTTTCAGTGACCCAGTTTTGAGATGACTTCTTCTACGTTGGGACTATAGTTAACAACTGTCGTATTATTTCAGTGGTTCATATTAGATTATAATTTATAATAGGTTTGGTCGATGTAGGACGCATGCTCAACCCCCTTACCATGAAGTCTTATAGCAGGATTACTTCAATATTACTTTGTTACTGCGTACAATGACGACCTTAATGAACTTACTTTAAGGTCGTCATTGTACGAAGTAACAAAGTATTATTGAAGTAATCCTGCTATAAGACTTCATGGTAAGGGGGCTGGTCGACACAATTTGAATTTGTCAACAGCTAACTATTTTTTGAGATACTTTTGGTGCAAGGCAGGTTTTCTAAAATTGGCGAAAATTTTGGTAAAAGGCAAGGCCAACAAGGACATACAGCCTGGTCTGATGTGAATAGAATCATGATGTAGATTACTAAATAACCACTTTTTGATGCACAATATTTTTTTATAATGTCAATGAATACTTGTATACAACCTCTTTGCTAACTAAGTTATTTTAATTAAAGAACACACAAACCAGACCTCATTTCTATACCTACTCCTTTGCTGGCTTTCATTAGTAACAAAAAAATATTGTCACAGCAACCGAACATTGGATGAGTAGGTACTTGTCAGTTTTTGACAGTTCTTGTCAGGTTTTGACAGTTTTTGTCAATTTTAACAGCTCTTGTCAGTTTTGACTTGTTAAGAATTTAAAATAATAAAAATATTTTGGAATCGAACAAAATTACAGAATTTATTATGTTAGTTTCATTTAAAACATCAACAATAATTACCGTAGTACACCGAGGTGAACAGCCGAGGTGGACCACGGGCAATAAGCTGATGATAGAAATGACAGTCACTCATGTTTCAACTGCTGATATTATGGCTGTTGATCTTAAGTATCAAACCCCACACAAATAGATCCCTGAATGTACATTTACAAACTATAGCTAGGTATAAGTACAGTCGACCGCTATATCAACAAATCATTGCAATCTGAACTGTATTACATTCCCTTAGACTGTATTAGACTTGATGTGTTGTTGTCCTTAAGTTGTACATCTGTACGTCCATAAAAATCGGTGATCTCATCTCGAACATGACTCATTCCTCTCCGTGTCACCAATAAAACATTTATAGGTGACCTAATCTGTTTGACCTAATAACAGCCCGTACGTGTCTGTGGGCTGCACATGACGGAACAAAAGGCTCGCTACAATACCAGACCTTGGGTCAAGCTGAGCGAAGCCGGACACCGACGCTTGTATAGGTGTCATATTATGTGACAACGTTACCAACTATCTGTTTTAATTATAACTTAAGAGCCTTCCTAGAGCCAACTAGCGCCGCCAATTGTTTATTGCTATAAATATTACTTTTTAAATGCTTATTTGTAACGTGATGCAATGTAGGTAAGTTGTAGTACACATAATTGCGAAAAACGGCCGTTTCTTGCACATTTGTGAACTACAACTTACCTACATTGAATCACGTTACAAATAAGCATTTAAAAAATAATATTTATAGCAATAAACAATATGAACGTAGCTTTTTTAAGAAAATTGATTATATTGGAAGATATTATTTTTTTAAGATTGGCGGCGCAAGTTGGCTTATGTCAAAAAAACAGTCACGTTTTATTGCAATAAAAAATAACACTTGATGGATCTGGACAATGGATCTACTAAGATTGATCGGAGTTAAAGACTTAACCCGTGACAATACCATACATTTAGCTTCGGTTAAGTCGCTAACTCAAGGGTTATCTTTTATTGCAAGTGGGGGTTAGGTATAATGGTAAAGATTTCGGATTACTTGGAATGCAGTTTCTAATGCAGAACGTTATAACTACCACTGCAATACATAAGACCAGGCAAGTAACAATTCAACATTGATAACCTTATGCCTACTATCTATTGCTCTCGAGTTTCGATTCAGCCGAGTGCGCTCGAGCGTTCGATGACGATTGATTGCTGAGCACTCGAATGATCGCTACTCGCTCGGAGTCATCGATCAAACGCAATTCCAATGGAAGCTGTACGCATTTAAAACGCAGAAATATTGAATCACAGTTCTATTCAATAACGAGTAGAAATAGTTAAAAAAAAGGTTGTGAAATTTTTAATAGCCTATGTCCATTGATCTCCTATAAACAACTAGATACACAAAGGTCTTACTAAAACCAATTTAAAAAACGTCCAAATAAGGGTCCATTGTTAACGTCCAAATAATGTCCAATAAAGCAAATGAGGGTCCATTCATCCGTTTGGACCTTCTTTGCGCTCGGACATTTTTAGAAGGCAGACTGTGTATCTAGTTGTTTATAGGAGATCAATGCCTATGTCACTTTTAAAATCAAGACGAATCTAACGACGCCTCATATGTTAAAATCCATCAAGCCGTTTAGGCAGCATGGCGTGACAAAGAATTAGACATATCTATACCGCAGCCCAAATCAAGTGTCTTATTTTGTAAACAAATATGATCGTCTACATTGCCTGTTGTAATGTAACACTGAAAGAACTGATTGATTGAACCTGTTCATCATTGTGAAAATAAAGTGATCTGATATAATAATGTGAAAATAATGCAATATGCTTAAAATGTTGGTAGGTAAGGTAGTTTTTATTTACAAAATAAGACACTTGATTTGGGCTTCGGTTTACATACTCACATACATTCATACACTCGAAAAACATAACCCTTCTTGTTGTGCAGTAGGGTAAAAAATAGGTAGCTTGCTTGAATAAAGATGCCCAAAAAATCCAACTGGCAAGTATTCATGAAGAATGGTGAAAAGCTTATAGCTTGAAAACATTTTAAATTATCTTTAAAAAATACGATTTGCTGTCTTTCCTGTCCACTTAAAATCACTATTGCGTGACTTTTCGTCGTTACAGTCAGTGCGGTAGTGTAGGTCCCCAGGATTTATTTAGGAACCTATAAATAGGACCCTAAATATCCCGAAATGGGTTGTTTGTCCCTTAAATTGCGTTTCTATTATTAAGGGCGCCTATACAAATGATGGATGGGTCAATATTGCCCCACGGTTGGGCCAAATGTAGCCTATATACTTACACAGTAATTTCAGGTATCTCATACTTTTATTACGTATAGGTGCTATAAAGTTTATTAAAACTTTGTACTTACAAACGTGATCGACGATAGATAGATAAAACTTTTATTCGTTTATTTATTGATGATGATGTAGTTTCTATTAAATAAGAAAGAAATTGCCCAAAGTAAGTTATTAATACTTAGGTACACACGAATTTGGTTTATTTTATTATTAATCGTTTGAATCATTCATTACTAAACATTCTATTCTTTATTTTCAGGTAAGTAAGAGAACTTGTGCCGTGCCAGCTCAAGAATTTGAGGTAAAACTATGAAGAAAAAAACAGATCTTCCTTCAAAACCGGTTACATACGAAGATCATTTTTTCCTCATTCAAAACTGGTTACGAAGCTCCGGTTACGTAGGCGTTTGAAAGGGGAAAAGCAACGGCCCTAGAACGACGATTTTTTCTTCTTCTTGGGTAAAGCTTCACTCGAATTATAATATTGTAGTTTTGTAGATTGTTCATGCACCAATTACCCCTTGGGTATCAAAGGGATAATTTTTGTACTAGTAACTAATCCCATAAACCGTAGAGAGATTTCTCCCTCTACGCCATAAACGCTTACTACATATCCGTTTGTGTGATTTTACAAGGATCAACTGACATTTGACGCAAAGCTTTAGTTTACAAAATCGTATTATTAGGCGACATAATTATCTCTTGTTAATATGATCAAATTAATTAGTTAATTTATTTGAATAACAGGTGTTTCTATCGTTTGAAATCAGAACATAACCCGATTAATAGAATTTGAACACGTGTGGCTGATAAATAATTAAACACTAATTTTAATACGAAATTAATCCAACTTTGTGAGTTTGTGTAGGCGGTAGAAAATTACCAATTCACTTCAAACGTTTGCGAAAAATATTACGAATATTTTAATGAACACTTAAGAGGATGAATAAAAGGTTGTTTCCTTTGACTCTGTAAAGAGATTCTTTTTGCATTGTATTATTTTTACATTCAGGGCTCTAATTGGATCCTATTTTTGTGTTGTTTATTTGTTAATTTAAAAAATGAGGAGGTACTCAAATCGTCGAGTTTGTATTTTATGTACCTATAAGTAGGTACACTCAAACCACGCTACGTGGTAGAGTCTAACTTAGAGAAAAGTATGCAGAAGTCTTCATTAAAATGGAGATTTTCTCTGAAACTTCTTCACCGATTGTACAAATTCTTTCACTACTTGATAGTTTAGAGCTCAGCCTACGCCATATATCAAAGATTTAAAAAAAATTTGGTTAATTAATTCTAAACTACCTAAACCTACCTAACATGTAAAAATTATAAATAAAAAACCTGCGCCAAGTCCCCCACTAATTATAGTTAATTAATTAGTTACTTAATTTTGAAAATCTAAACTCAATCAGGCGCTCATTGTACGTTTCTCCGAGTAATTAATATCTACATGCACATAATAGAATCGTAATAAAACTTTAATTCAAGTAAAACCTATTTACTCTATATAAATTTTGTATATTAACGTTTATTGCTAAAGCACCCTCACTATATTGCAATTATTTTAACGACGTCACTAATGAGTGTACCGGCGCGGCCGCCATCTTAGTTCACACCTCGGAAACAAAATGGTCGTCCTCCCACCCACGTTTTCATATAATTATTATGCATTCGTTCAGAAGCGGCTGCGGGGAATGTTATTTTTATTCTCGTTATTATTTTTTAAGCTAGCACTATTAATAATTAATATGTGTTACGGAGTCTGTTGCCGTTACTTTTACAGAGCGATCTTTACTGTAGATTTCTTATTTCTCTTACTTTGCATTGCGTGTAGTGTGGGTAATTAGGTAAGTTAGGTAAATACTAAGTACTTATTCACTTTTCAAGAAGCAGCCTTCATAACCCCTGTAGATACGGTATTTGTATTATAACCTATGGAATGCAATAAGTATAGGTATTGAGTATTTGACCACAGGCTTTCGACTCTGCGAATATTCGAGCCTACGAATTTAGACTGAACGAACAGTCGACTCTACGACTAATAGACTCAATAAATATTCAGAATTTGAATTACCTACGCATTATCCATGCTCGGTGAATAAATTAGAACATGATGAAAAAATTCTTGCCGTGGGCAGGACTTGAACCTGCGACCTTGTCATTCCGAGACACGCTCTTACCAACTGAGCCACCACAGGCCACGCCGAGCCCACCGAAAATCTTCATCGCTTTATACATACAATAAATATTCGATACAAATGACGTTCTATAATCAACCAATAATGCTTTCGACTGTAATTAGATGACTGAGTGCCATCCCTAACTCATTTGGTTGAATTCACCTTCGAATATTTAAGAAAATATGTCGGCTCTCCACCTCGCTTCCATTTTATCGTTGTGAATATTCATTTATTATTGGATTCCGTATTAATGGGTTGACCTACATTGTAGTGGTAGAATCTGTGTTGAGTGTCATTACGATTTGCAATTTAAATTACAATTAGTTGGCAATGACTTCATAAGTGTTTCATCGAGTTCAAGATTACCTACTGAGAATGTAATGTACTTTATGTCCAGCTAACAGCAGATCAAGTGTAACACTTTGGACCGTTCTTATTATCTGCGTCGTAAGATTTAAAATCGTACTGCAAGTGTTACCATTGATCTGCTGTTGTCCGTACCTAATTAGAAAGATTTTTCACAAATAGTCTAGTACATTTTGAGAAAATCTGAACCTTAATGACTCGGGGCTTATGAAAATGGCGGGAAACGACGGTTGCGAAATTATTTGATAATTTTCAGTTTAATGTCTACAGTGGTTGTTTTGTGTTTAAGATCACGTTAAGTTAATCAGAAAATGTTCGCGAATATTCAGTATGGTGAAATTATTGGAGGATTCATGCAGGATCTGAAGTTTGGCGCTATAGTCAAGAGTCCCACTACAAGCTCGGGAGTGAACGTGACTGTCGAGCTGCTTCGTCCAGAGAGAAAACTTATATCTTTAATCTGTGGTGATGACGCTACGGCGTCTCCTCTGGATGAAGACAATATAGATAGATACACACTTTATTGCACAAAGAAGCATATACATAGAAAACACAAATTGTAAACAATTTGTACAAAGGCGGCCTTATCGCTCAGTAAGACGCGGATACCCAGGGTGACGACGCTACGGCGACTCCCCTGGATGAAGAGAAGACGATATGTTTTTTTTAATCTTCTGTAACATGACATTGGCAAATGACGAACTGTCGAACCCATTAATAAAATAAATAAATAATAATAACCTGGGGTTCCTTGTTAAGCGCGCGAAACGCCATTAGCTACTTTTTTTGTGAAAATTCTAATTGAATTGTTTCCGTGGTATTTAGTGATTAATGATCACGTTAAGTTAATCAGTAGATGTACGCGAACGTTTCTATTAGTTGGAGTGCTCGAAAGAAGTCGTGTTTGTGAAGTTTTGTGCTCTTAGCAAGGTTTCCTTTTGCATAACTTGATGCTTGCGTGGATTATTGAGTTATTTCGTTTAGGGGTTTGGGAGGGTTGTGCGTAGGTTTAGGTTAGGTTATCTTCGTATATATGTATGTATTTATAAGAATTCAGACATTCTACTAACATCTGACTAGGCTGTATGCCCTAGTTGGCTTTGCCTTTCCTACTGGAAAGAATTTTACAAAAAAAAAAAACCTTAATAACTCTCCTGTTCACATTTCTCTGTGTTACTTATTATAGTGTCTGGCGGATTTAGAAGCCGCCTTGAACTCTAATTCCGATACTTGTTTAATATGCACCGAAAAGAATGTAGGTCAGCATTTAATAATTAAATCCGGCTTCGCTGCTCTATACCGAAATAAATAATGAGCCAGGTGTTCGGGCGAGACAAAGTTGCACGGACGGATTCTCGCTGATCCCAATGATATATAAGGCACTTAATTTACGATTAAAAGTTGGTCGATCAACGAAATTTCTTACAATAACTCTTAGTAGGTAGATACTTCATCTTCTTATCGCGTGAGGGCTTAATTTGTCGCTTAGAGAGGAATTCCGCTTAGGTATTCTTACGCGAGCTTTGTTGCATAGAGTGACAATTGGATTAGATTTGGAGGCTGCGACAGAATCATACCTATTGTCAGAGTATGCAGACCTCTGACATGGGCTAACGACTGCTTTTTTCCCCCTCTCTTTTTGAAAAGGATCACCAGTGGCGTACTATTGGACCGTCATACAGAGACGGGTTTGAGCCACACAACGGGGCCGAAATGCCGTACGTTACATAGTCACGCCTCGGCTATTTAAAGCAAAGAAAGAAGAATATAGTATGAAGAAGTTGTTGCTCACTGCTGTGAGCTATGAGTCGTAGGCCCGTAGCAGAAGGCTACCTTCTGTAATATTGCCAATAATAACTATGGCAGAAGCGCTTAAAAGCTCTGAAGTTGCTAACGACTGCTGTCGAACGTCAGCAACCGGGGCTAAACTTGCTTTCCAAGGCACGGAAACTGACACGGAAACGGAAAAAGATGAAAGCGGTCACCCACCCAGATAACCGACATGTCCATGGTTGCGGTTTTTAGTAAATCAAAACTGCAAAAAAAAATTAACTAAGTACGTCTCGAGTCAATGACCTTAGAAATGACCATTAGGTCAAATTCCAGTGAAAGAAATAGTTGCAAACAATTAAAAATACCTTAAAATATAATAACTCTAAAGCACAGTAACGATGTACATAAAATTAATAAAAAAATTGATAGTTGATAAATATTTTTTTATTTCTCCCCAAATTGTTTAATTTACTTAAACGCTGTCCAGAATTAATGTATGTCACAAGCCTAACCATCCATGTAATGTCGGCGAATGAATTCAAGGCTATCTAGTTTTAAAAAAATCGTTTAGAAAATCTTTGTCTCTTTATTGAATCAGGATAAACTTCGCAAAGATTGGATTGAATTACGTCGCCATCGAGACTTGCCAATTATTCTTTCCGTCCCTAATGATGCCGAGCCAACGGAGTGCGGCTTCTTTAAAACAAAGACTGGCCGAATTTAATTTTACCGACGTTTCTCCCAATCTTTTGTGGGGAAAGTGATCTTTTGTGGGAAATGGGGGTGAAATGACGAGCACCGGTGGCAGGTCAGATTCCCCATACAGGTGCGACAATCACAACGCGACAGAGGACGCGGATTTTTATAGAGTACTAAACCTTGATCTTCGATATTAATCCAGCGTAAACAAAGCGCTTTACTATTGCTCAGAGACGGTCGTTGCTTGCAGAGTCCATTATTATTCTTAGGTTAAGAGACTCTGCACTGACTCCACGAAGGTGGGAGTTTGTGCAACAGAGTCCATCCATGACAACTACAAACTATAACTAATAACTATTTAAAGCTAATGTTGACAGTTCTAAAAGTATATAGGTTAATCTGTTAACGACTATGGTAACACTACACAATACATGACATGATTTCACATGTGATATTTCGCAATATATCAAATCTATCGCATCTATTTACAATAGCGAACATTCGATATTCAGACATTCGGTATTACGTACTTTCGAACTCAATGTAATTCGAACTCATGTACTTTCGGTATACCGTTCATCGGTATTTTGAACATCGACATTCCGTAGTGCAGTCTTACAAGACAGATATCACACATTTCAGCCGATTTCGGTCTTTATTCCGTGCGTTGCATCGCACCTGTGTGAGAGCCTCCATGCCGCCTCACCGGGCACAGACAAAGATTAAACCATTAGGGGTCGAACCGGCGCGTCAAATCCTTTTAATCATTACCTTCTGAATTTTGCTGGGGTCAGCTATTTTAAAATTTATTGAAGTTAAGGGCGCGTTTGTTGGCGGTTGCCTCATACAATTTGTTATCGTAATTATTTTTGAAACTTATTTTAATTAGGTAAAAGTTACTGTGTGAAAAAATATTTTATTAATTAATTAATTTAATTATGTGAACCACACTTAGCTAGAAGATACGAAATTACGCACGAACCGAACATTTGTGCGGTAAAACGCTCAAGTTGTCAGCAGCGCCGAACCAGACCGCGAGGTGACGGAATTAGGGTGGATCTAATTACGTGGTAATTCAATATGTCGCGCTAACGGATTTCATGTTGTTAGCGTTTTCGGGATCGTATTCTGAGATGGATGTGTATGTAAGGTGGCAACATATCCAGACAGTAGAAGGTTTGCTCTGGTTAAATTACAATAAAGTTGATCTGGTAAAATCAGGTGCAGGTACCGTAAGTAGCAGTAGCAGGATCAAAAGGAGGTGTTCGGGCTTAACCCGGGGTTAAATTAGACAAAGTCGCCTGGTTAAAAGACATTGCCACATTTCAATGGAGCTTTGCCCCACCTACAAAACCTACGTGACCATTTAAGCTGTACCATTTTGTTGGGGGCTTATTACATGTTTCATATTGCATAATCATAATCAGTATCATTTTCTACTACTCTCGCAACTCCTATGGAAGAATAACAAAAACAATGAATAAATCGCTTCGATTACTTACTATTTTCCGAATTCTTAATTAAGCTGTTTTTCTCGAATCGCAACTTGTACAAAACTTTATTTTAAACCAATAATTTTAATAAAAAAAGGAGATATTTTTACATTTATTCGTTATCTTGTACAACTTGCGGTTGATGGTGGGGCAGAATCTGGTATTGTCATTTCCTAGTTGAAGGTAATTCTATAGTAGCCTGCCGAGGCCTGTTTGGACAGGACTGTTTGCTGCCTGTTGCGGCGTCCGTCGCATCACGCGCCGACAGATGGCCACCGCAAAATTGACACAAATATTGCACAGCTCAGTGTGTTGGCTATATGTTTATGTTTGAGCACGTTTCAACTGACCCCTGTTTGTTTAGCCAGCCACACTTTTCATGTTATCCACACCACACCCTTCTCTAGTGAGCAAATACGAATCTTGCGTCATTCAGGCATTAACCTCAGATCAGTTATAAGAACTAACGCTGGTTAGATACAATATTGCTGAACTCTTTTTCCGATTATGACGATAGAATCAGAACGAATTTTATGTTTAAATTATAAGCATTAATGACAAAGAAGCGCGGTGTTTCCCGAATTCGGTCTGATATAAGTATTCTGGTTTATAAATTAGCATTAATTTATTATTTTAATTGAATGAATTTCTAATTAATTGAATAAACTTACAAAATAAATTAAAAATACCTAAAATATTAAAAACTACTTAAAATTCAATAAAAACTACCTAAAAATCTACCTAACTAAAAACATGATTCATGATCATTAATTGAATGAATTTCTAATTAACATTGAAATCTGGCTCATTGCTTAATTTTAGTTTTTATATTGTTGTATAATTTTTATTATATTTGGACATGAAAAAATATCCATAAGGATCTATTTTCAGAATAAAGATTGAAGTTTGAAATTTAAATGATGTAAAATTTCTAGACGCGGGCAGGACTTGAACCTGCGCTGCGACCTTGTCTACATTTTTCATCATTTATTCGCCGAGCAAGACAATGCATAAAATTTTATGTTGTAATCTCTCTCTACCTCCACTCTCTACCTACTAGCACTGTAACACGAAATTGCAGCACCCAAAAGTGAAGAACGTCAAACTAAGTAAGCGGTGAACGAAACTATGAAGGCAAAAATAGTCGGTGAGTTCATGTTTCAGTTCTTCCTTCATGGCCGAAATTGAACCAACAAACCTTTCTCTTTGTCAAACAAATGAGTGCCGTTTATTCCAAACCTTTTGCGACCGCCATCAGGGTCATACACGTGTGGTTTCAAGTGTCCGTTTTAGGGGTGTTACAGCGGGGTGGCTTTCTGCGTTGGTTAGTAAATGAAAGCACACCAAGAAATATCAGTAGGCAAGTATAATCAACCGCACCACAAGTTTAGGTTAAACATTCTGGAACTCTAGGCCGCGCCGGTTCCTTTGCGGTCCCTGTAGTTTAAACGGCTCGAAGGTTGCAGTATGGGCTGCCATCACCTAAATTGCCGATGCCGGATAAACACGGCTAAAATCCAGGACATTTGGGCGAAACATAGTTTCTTCCCTGATAAAATACTTCCCTTCTTGAATGCGGGTTATTATGAATGAATTTTAACTAAGATTTATTATTAGAACATGATGAAAAAATTCTTGCCGTGGGCAGGACTTGAATCTGCGACCTTGTCATTCCGTGACACGCTCTTACCAACTGAGCCACCACAGGCCACGCCACGCCCACCGAAAATCTTCATCGCTTTATTCATACTTAAAGGGTATGTTACGCAAGTCCATCTATCGGACAATAGAAGTAGTATTCCGACAACCATGTCTAATATTCGGTTAGAAACATGATTTATGATGATGCGCTCCTATTTTTACTCAGAATTTGAATTACGCATTATCCATGATCGGTGAATAAATTAGAACATGATGAAAAAATTATTGCCGTGGGCAGAACTTGAACCTGCGACCTTGTCATTCCTTCGGCAAGAATTTTTTCATCATGTTCTAATTTATTCACCGAGCATGGATAATGCGTAATTCAAATTCGAAGATTTATTATTATTATTTATTTTACCGTAGTGGTTATTATTGGTTAGCACCCCGTATCGGTGGTATACAGACTGTGTAAAATATGACACAGTTCCTTCCCGCAAGAGGGAGCACGTTAATCCGCTGGCATTTTTCATGGAAAGTAAATAGAGGTTGCCCAGCGAGGCCTAGATAAAGGCTTTTGTTGTACGCCTTTGTTGCGGGACTAATCTTAGGACGGGCTTCCGATGGGCCGATGTACTCATATAATACAGAACTGGGTATGACTAATGACAGGGTATAGACTTGTCACGTAGTCGTTGAGCTCGAGGTATATCTATGCTGTGCCCCTTTTCAGTATTAAGTAGGTACTTAGGAATATTTAACATGTAAACCTGAATGAAGTAAAAAAACCGCCGATAGAGTTAGCCATATTTACGGGTACTATCAACGCCGCACGGAACAGAGGTACTCTTGCCGTACTATATTGGAGTAAGTTGCTGAGTCATGATATTCTTCTTCTACCTGGCCTTCTTCTGCCATGGATCTGTCCTTGAATAATCAGCTTTAGAAGACCGTACTTTTTACCCGAGTGCCCCAGAAGTAGGGTAATGTTTTTTCGTATGTATATATGTATGTATGACTGTATGTAAACCGAGGCCAAGCCGAAATCAAGTGTCTTATTTTGTAAACAAAAAACTACCCTACTAACATTTTAAGCTGTTCTGTGAATATTTCATAATTATTTTAACATTATTAGATCGGATCTATTTATTTTCACAATGATGAACAGGTTCGATCAATCAGTTCCTTCAGTGTTACATCGGAACAGGTAATTAGACGATCATATTTGTTTACAAAATAAGGCACTTGATTTGGGCTGCGGTATATATATGTATGTCCATTCCTCATCTATATGAATTTTGGTGTATGAGGTATCGTTATTACGGGAGTGTCATAGCTTATAACAAATGAATTAAAAGGAGATAGTGTTTTAGCAATCTGTATTTTTGTTTGTTTTTTGATATAATTTCTGCTTGATAATGACTATCGATTTACGAATCAAACTAAACGACTAGTTGAGTAACTAGCAGACAAGCGGCTACATGTGGAGGCAATGCCTCGGCAATTACCCGGCAAGCGCGGCGCATCTCCAATATCCGGTGGCCCACAATCAAGATGGCTGAACATCCGCATCCGGTGCGGCCATGTTGCCGGCCAATTGTGCTCAAATGTACAATGTACAGGCGACTGCACATCAAGTGCCCTCACGACCACTTTACGTGACATACGAGGAATGCAGTGTCTCTGTCGTCGCTACCTAAGGCCCGTATTAATAGTCTGAGCTCAAATCCACCCTCAAGAGCTAATTCAGCTGATACATTCATAAGACGAGATCACCATCTCAATCATGTCATTTATTAATAAACCAATCTTAAGGGCATATCACGTGATGTCTTTCTCAAGTCGCAGTTCGCCTGCAATCAGCAAATACGTTCTCAAGTGCGTTCTCAAGAACTGAATTTTGTTTATTAATACGGCATTACTCACGTGATACCCGAGTCCTAAACGCGCACCTAAGTTGTGTTTATTAATAGGAACGCCATCTTGAGGGCGTTTTCAAGATTGACTTTTGAGCTGAGAGTGATTTATTAATACGAGCCTTAGTCTAATCCTACGCAGCTATCACTCCACTCAATACGTTACATCGCGTAAGAGTGAGCGGGATGCCTCGCTAGAGACGAATAACCTGGTACCGCAGCCCACATCAAGATCTTATTTTGTAAACAAATATGATCGTCTAATTTACCTGTTGTGATGTAACACTGAAGGAACTGATTGATTGAACCTGTTCATCATGATGAACAGATTACCATGAACTCTTATAGCATACGTCCTTAATAAGCTTACTTTAAGGTCGTCATGGTATGAAATAACAAAGTATTATTGAAGTAATCCTGCTATAAGAGTTCATGGGAAGGGGGCCGATCTAATAATGTGAATAGCGCACTCGAAAATAACTATGCAATAATCACAGAACATCTTAAAATGTTAGTAGAGTATGGTAGTTTAAGTTTACAAAATAAGACACTTGATTTGGGTTTCGGTATAGGTACCTAAGTAGTTTAATGGATTTTACGTGAATTCAGGGTCACCTCGTATATTAGAATCAATTTTCCATAGATACTCCTATCTCGAGCATGTAGGCAGTTTATAGGTAGGTATAGGTACGTTGATAGAAAGTGGCACTCAGAGGGAAGCCTAATAACCGAATGCAGGCAGATTGGATCCCCTCCTCGCGCTGCAATCGATTTGGTGAAAGATAACGCTTTGCATCTCATCTCATAACAGCTCTTGCCATAACCGTTTGGCAACATTAATTAAATAAGAACATGATGAAAAAATTATTGCCGTGGGCAGGATTTTTTCATCATGTTCTAATTTATTCACCGAGCATGGATAATGCGTAATTCAAATTCCGATTAATTAAATTGTGATGAAAATAAAAATGAACTTCATAATCAGCCTATTTATATGTCCCACTATTGGGCACATGCCTTAAGGGAGGATTTGCCATGAGCCACCACGAGGTTCCGGTTGGATTACACATGCCTCAGATTTTTTATTTAGCTAACGAAAAAGCAAATGTCAATCCTAAACTTTTTTTTCTATTATAATAGCGTTAACGAAAGTCAAAGCTACTTGGATTGGGGCTGGTTTCCTTCACAGTTTTTCAGTAAATGATACTATATATAATACTTAGCAGAAGTCTAGTAGCGTTTTGCGAAATATGTCCCATAAAAAATAATTTAGGGAAGATCTAAGCGAGATTAACCTTAAAGGATCATAAATGTGTGATGACGGACAACAGCAGATCAATGGTAACACTTGCAGTACGATTTTAACTCTTACGATGCAGATAATAAGAACGGTCCAAAGTGTTAGACTTGATCTGCTATTAGCTGTACAACTATAACATTAAATGAAGCGAAAGATATGTTAGAAAGATCGAGATGTGTGGCGTTCTCCGTCGTTTCGTCTACCCCTAATGGAAGGGGAGGCTTGAATATAGATAGACATAGCAAATGGGACCACATTACAAGTTTCTATCTGCCGTGCGAGAGAATGTTATAGAGTACGTCGCGGAAGCTGGAATCCGCGTCCGACAAAGTTAGAGCGTCCGGAAATAACTATCCGTATGACTGCGTCGTTCTATCATATCATACATAAACACGAAGCTTAGAAATAGGTACCTACATATCAAGTCAAAAGGATCGGTGTATGTAATGGGGCCTCTCATTTACAATAAATTACCTGAGGACGTCATTTCTGCTTCTTCCACCGGCGTGTTTAGGAATAAATTAAAAAAGTTGCTATTGCAGAATCCATTCTATTCCATCGATGAATATGTGAACCGCCCAAAATGACACAATGACATTACACATACATTTTTAGTATGAAACTATTATATTATTATTTTATTATTCTACTATTAATTAAATTTGTAAACAATTATTATAAATTATAAAAATATGACAGTGTAAAAATGAAATGCCCATCTGACGTGTAAACTTGTTTTTTACCAATAAAGTATATCATATCATATAGGCCTATTAACTTAAGTATATGTAAGATATTGGCGCTTATTTTAGTATTAATCTATAGGTCTTGTAACCTGCATATGCTTCCATTTATTCTGTCACATTTAGTTATCTTTGTCACAGACCTTACATTTCTAGTACGAGTCCAATTTGAGCTCGGTCTTACAATTGTCAGATTTCATACAATTTTGATAATCGTAAGGGCGAACTCAATTCAACTCGCATCTATGACTGTCTATGAATACCTCCCTAGGTATTAAACACAAATGTAAATAATGTAGCTAATTATGTAGTGGCTACTAAGTCGACACAAACCCCTAAAAGCAAGTGTCACTGTCGTTCATATGCTACATCGTGTAAGAGCGAGCGGGACGCCTCGCTTAGCGGCGACTAACATTAGCGTACGACAGCTAATACTGTAAGCGACAATTTAGAATTGTTACAAATGTGTATTAAGTAAGTAAAAGATAATATCTATGTATGTTACTGTAGTTTATTGGAGTCATATTCAATTCCGTTTGGGTTTACATATCAAAATTTCATTATCCTACTTTTCTAAACTTTTTCAAGAGCACTTATAATAGTAGAAGCTATTCATACAAAAATTTATTTATTCAAAAATAGGAAATAATATTTACAAATAAATACAAATTAAATCTAAACTATCTAAACCTACCTAACGTGTGTTTTTTATTTATAATTTTTACACGGTAGGTAGGTTTTGATAATTTAGATTTAATTTGTATTTATTTGTAAATATTATTTCCTAAATACAAAAATAAAAGAGATAATTTTGCCAATGTCAAGTTATTTAGAGTATTCATGTAAATAGAAAATTTAACTAATAAAAAATCAATCCGCCATTCCATAATGATGGCGGATATCCATATCGAAAATTTTGTGTCGAAGCACTTTTGTAAAATAAAAATCACATCAAAATTGTCCTCCTATACGCAAGTACCTACCTACAACATTGTGCAGATGAATAAATGTCTCTTTTTTTTTTTTTAAGTATCCGAGCCTGAAAATAACCCTCTCCAATACCTACTGGCCACCGCCCACTACTAACGAAGTTTGTCCGTCGCCCGTCGGTACGTTGTACAAAAACGGAAATAGTATCCCCGCGCACCAACCCGGCTGCTCTGTAATTTAATAAATAGGTAGGTACGGTCTAACAGAGAAAAGTGTACAGGAGAGTTTTTCAGGTTGAGATTATCTCAAAAACTACTTGATCTATTGCAAGAATTGTTTCACTGTTAGATAGATAAAAGTTCAAACTATGTAACTGTATAAGATTCATTAAATTCGGTCCTGTAGTTTTTCGAGAAAGTCTCGAGGGTCCCTGTATCTTTATCTTCGTGTGTACTAATTGACACAAACATTGCAATCTATGCCATAGTACCGTTGCATAGAGTGCCACTATATTGCACTTGATGCTGTCAACGATACAAATACGTATGCAGTTTTCTTTGTGAAATAAACGAGTAACTTACTACAAGTCACTTGGTTTAGTTTTATCGTAAGTCTTAATTTATCCCTGTACTTAGGTAGGTATATTGGACAGCACTGCAATGTCACTTGAAGTTCGACTTAGACTCTTATGGTGCACATAATAAGATGGTTCTTACAAACTCCAAAGTGTTGATGTGCTTTGGATCGTACGAGGTATATTCGAATTTCTATTGATAATACGAGAAGTGATGCTTCTTTTTGAACTATGGCGTAGGACTCATTATTAAACTATGACGTAGGACTTCTTAAGTTTTCTCCGTACAGATAGCTTTAACGCATTCACTGCCAGCAACGTATATATGTGTTTTCGTTACTTTCATCCAGTGCCTTGAACGCGTCTGTGAGTTGGCAATTTGCGCATTATAGGCATATAGGAAAGTGCGTCACCTGGCGAAAGTCTAGGGGAAAGTCATCATCATCATCATCAGCCCGTATCAGTCCACTGCTGGACGTAGGCCTCTCCCAAAGCGCGCCAATCAACCCTACTCTCGGCCCTCTGCATCCAGTCCCTGCCAGCCATTTTGCGAAGGTCATCCCTCCATCTGGTCGGGGGGCGTCCCACACTACGTTTACCCGTTCGTGGCCTCCATTCGAGAACTCGTCTACCCCATCGGTTATCGGTTCTACGACAGATGTGACCAGCCCACTGCCACTTCAGTTTACTGATTCTATGAGCAATGTCAACCACTTTTGTCTTCTGGCGGATATACTCGTTTCTTATTCTATCTAACAGAGAAACTCCAAGCATAGCTCTTTCCATAGCTCGCTGAGCGACCTTGAACCTGTGGGCCAGTCTCACCGTCAATGTCCACGTTTCGGCTCCGTAGGTCATCACTGGTAGGACGCACTGGTTGAAGACCTTAGTTTTTAGGCATTGTGGTATTGAAGACGAGAAGATATGACGTAGCTTCCCAAACGCTGCCCAGCCCAGCTGAATTCTCCTGTCACTCTCTTTCTCGAAGTTGTTCCTACCCAGCTGCAGAGTTTGTCCTAAGTAGACATATTTCTGAACAACTTCGAGGACCGTGGCATCGACTACTATTGGTTCCGGGACGACCAGATCATTGAACATGATCTTGGTCTTATCCAAATTCATCCCGAGTCCGACACGGCGAGAAGCAGCATTAAGGCTATCCAGCATTGTCTGCAGATCCTGCAGCGACTCAGCCATGACCACTATATCATCGGCGAACCGAAGGTGTGAAATGTACTCGCCATTTACACTGATGCCACGTCCATTCCAGTCCAGTGTTTTGAAGACATCTTCCAGCGCGTTTGTGAAGAGTTTCGGTGATATAACATCTCCTTGTCTCACACCTCTACGCAACTGGATAGATCTTGTTTGCTGGTTCTGGATTTGGACGGTCATTGTGGCGGCGTCATACAGGCATCTCAGCACCTCGATGTATCGCCAGTCTACTTGGCATCGCTGCAAGGACTGCAGAACAGCCCAGGTTTCGATAGAGTCAAATGCTTTCTCATAGTCCACAAATGCAAGACACAGGGGCCGATTGTATTCCTCTGTCTTTTGTATAATCTGCCTCACTGTGTGGATGTGGTCTATGGTGCCATATCCTCCGCGAAACCCGGCCTGCTCCGGGGGCTGGAAGTCGTCAAATCTCCGTCCAAGACGATTCGTAATGACTCTCGAAAACAGCTTGTATACATGACTCAGGAGAGAGATAGGTCTATAGTTTTTCAATAGGGTTTTGTCCCCTTTCTTGAAAAACAGGACAACGATGCTCCTGTGCCATGCCTTCGGAGTTCTCCCACTCTGTAAGACGGAGTTAAAAAGCTTCTGTAGCTCCATCAGGACAGGAGTACCACCTGCTTTCAGGAGCTCAGATGTAACCCCGTCTTCACCGGGGGCTTTTCCATTCTTAAGCTGTTTGAGAGCCAGTCCGATTTCGTCAAGACTCACATCAGGCAGGTCTTCGGTAAAATGGCGTGTTAGCGTGGCTCGGGGATCATCGGTACTAGGCTCAGGTTGCGGTGCGTGAGGTGCGTACAATCGGCCGTAGAAGTCTTCGATCTCAGCGAGTATCTCTGGTTTGGAAGTGACGGTTCTGCCATTCGCCGACTTCAGTTTGGTCAGATGGCTTCTCCCCAACTGCTGCATGAATACTTTTGACCCTCGATTTTGCTCAATTGCCTCTTGTATGCGGCGTGTATTGGAGCGACGAAGGTCACGACGTATAAGCTTCCTTACATGCTTGTTGAGGGTCCGCTGTTCTGTCTGAGAGATTTGCGTAGCCTTTTCACGTCTTTCCTTCATAAGATCCAGAGTCTCCACTGAGAGCTTAGACTTCGTGCCAGTACGTTGCGACCTGCAAAACCTTACGCCTACGTCCCTGATGGTCTTCACCACTGTGTCAAACGCCTGGTCAACGTCAATTGTGGTTTCCAAGACATCGAATCTATTCTTCAGCTCCAGCTGAAATTTATCGGAGCCGGTTATGATCTGTTGCAGGTTAGGTCGGAGCGTAGACCTCATCATACGGAGTCTTTCTAGCTTAAAATCGATATTCAGGGTGCCTCGCACGAGTCGGTGGTCACTACCAGTGTTAAACCGGTTAAGTACAGAGACATCCCTGAATATATGCCTTTTGTCCGTTATGATGAAGTCTATCTCATTTTTCGTCATAGAGTCGGGGCTTTGCCAAGTCCACTTCCTCTGAGGCTGCTTCTTAAAGAACGAATTCATTAAGAATAGCCCCTCTCTCTCCAGGAAGTTAACTAGCATTTGCCCCCTATGATTCCTGCAACCAAGACCATATGGTCCGATTTTCGATTCGATGTTGCTCTGTACTCCCACTTTAGCGTTGAAGTCCCCCATGACAACGTTGAAGTGTGTCTTAGTGGTGTGATTGAGGGCTTTGGCTATGTCTTCATAGACAGCCTCCACTTCTTCATCCGAGTGTGCCGACGTTGGTGCGTAGACCTGTACTACCTTAAGAGAGTATCTCTCGGTAAGTTTCAAAATGAGGTACGCTACCCGTGGCGACACACTGGAGATCTCCATTACGTTGTCTACGAGGGCCTTATTCACCAGAAAACCTACCCCGCCTTGGGAGAGTTGATCGCCCTCTCGAAAGTAGAGTAGATGGCCCGATTCCAGGGTCAGTGTGTCCTCCCCCTCTCTTCGGACTTCACATAACCCTAGGACGTGCCAGCGTATCCTCTCCAACTCTACTTCGAGTTCCGTGACATGATCGTCCAGCCGCAGAGTTCGTCCGTTGTACGTAGCCAGGGTCAATTTTGTTTGGCAGCCTCCCGTAACCCGGGGATTCTTAGCACCCCCTGCCCCGCCGTTACCGTAGCCGCTGCCTTGGCTAGGAATAGCGGGGCGGCCGGGAACTGGGGGCCGGGGCCTTGTGGTGCACATCATGTTTGGGAGGTGATGCCCGTAATCGCCACGCTGGGCAAGCGGGTTGGCGATCGCAGAGCCGGCCACCTCGCGCCGGTGACGCTGCTGCCCGTCACCGACCTGCTGCACTTGGCGCCGGCACGGTGCGAGCTGGGTATACCGCCAACTGTCGGTCGCCAGAGCCCCGTCCGTTGGTCGGCAGGGTGCACCACGTGCCGGTGAGGTTGGCATTTGGGTGGCCAATATAGTCGGTCCCCACCCCTTACACCCCAGTTAAAAAACCCAGGGGAAAGTACCGGCAGTTAATGTGTTAACGTTAAGCGATATCCAACAGCTCTAACTATTTCAGTATCCTAAACGTAACATTGGCGCCCAACGTGGGTCAACACCCCACTTTGGGCGCCAATGTTATTATATTTATTTATACATCGTGTAAAACTATTCCTTATGCAGTTATATTTTCTATATTTTTTATATTACTTATATTTCCCTATGATGTTTCTGGTATAGGTCATGGAGACAAGTAGGTTAAAATAAGTCTCCATAGGGGATTTTCTAGAGTACTTACGTAAATTATCAACATGTGTCGGGCTTAGATACTTATTTCGTAAGTCTAGCCTTCAATCAGAGTGATCGACGGATCAAATGGGAGGTGGGACGGAGATCAAGTGCCTCATACGAGGGATCTTTGCTTCTCGGCTTTTTCTGTAGATAAACGGCCCTCAGCGAAATTAGGGCCTACCCCTAAAAGGGTTTCTTGGCGATAAAATCTGACTAATGTGTTAGCGTTACGGTCAGTTGCGAGAATCGATGTGTCACTACAAATCTGTGATGCCATGAAGGCAGACTAAAATACGTACCTACTTTATTACACTACATATCTTCTTACTAATAGTTCAACCCAAACCAGAAGCGTAAAGATGTATCTGGTAACCTTAAAAAGGATCTTTTAGACTTTAATCGGAATTAGAAACATTTATTGACACTGTAAGGCGAACAAGGGAACAGTTACTTGTGTTGTGTGGTACTGACACACCACACTAGGGGCTGTTATTCATAAACGTGATTTAAAGTTACGCCACCGTTTAGGCACCCTGTCCCTTTCTATCTTAACTTTTTTTAACGAAGTGTGAAAGGGATAGCAACACGATTTAAGGGAAGTGAGGTTTAACTAGGTTTATGAATAACAGGATAGTGGTGTACAAAATGCTAGTATTTCAGTTTCAGTACCAAAATCGGACATTCAATAAACAAAAGAATGCTTAATTAATTGAGTATTTATTATTATTTATTTTATTAATGGACTCGACAGTTCGTCATTTGCCAATGTCATGTTACAGAAAATTCAATATATTCAATAGTCTTCTATCTTCCTCCAGGGGAGTCGCAGTAGCGTCTTCACCCTGGGTAGCCGCGTCTTCATGTCTTCATCCAGAGGAGACGCCGTAGCGTCATCACTCTGGACGAAGCAGCTCGACAGTCACGTCCACTCCCGAGCTTGTAGCGGGAACTCTTGATAAAAGCTTGAAACTTCAGATCTTGCATAAATAGTCCAATAACTTCACCGTACTGTCATTCGCGAACATTTTCTGATTAATTTAACGTGATATTAAACACAAAATAGTCCTTGTAGACATTAAACTGATAATTATCAAATAATTTCACAACCGTCGTTTCCCGCCATTTTCAAAAGAACCATTAATTGAGTAAATTACAATGTATCTAATAGACCATAGATAAACACCAATGCACAATTTCTAATGAGACTACGTAACCTAAGTACACAGTTCAAAAACCAAAAACATACGAGACAGTAAGTTTTCAGTACAATTTGGCAACACTATTTCTGTAAACAACAACTTTCAAAGAGCAAGCACCGTAGCGTCTCTCACTATTCTATACCGGACCTCCGAGCCGGTCAGTAAACATCTGGCAAACCAAGTAATTTTCCAAGTTAGAAAGCACTTCGGTTTGTCACTTGCAACTTGTGTTTGGGGACTTGTTTGCGAACTATCTAGTGTCTTGTAGTGGCGTGGCTGCACCTTCGGTTGGGTCGCTACCCGTTAATTAAGTTACTTTGTACTTGTGGTAGGATCACAAACTGGTTTACCTATAAACTGAAAAACAACTGTGGTGCGGAGTCGCAGACTGCCCATCACATCTTGTGGTAATGTAAGAATTGTAACGCAGACTCATGCTGGAAGAAATCGCAACAGCCTATCACCCCGGCGACCTCGTTGAGACCCGGTCCAATTTCAGAGCTTTTAAGCGCTTCTGCCATAGCTATTATTGGCACTATTACAGAAGGTAGCCTTCTCCTACGGCTCATAGCTTAACAACTTCTTCATACTCTATTCTTCTTTCTTTTCTTGCGTGACTATGTAACGTACGGCATTTCAGCCCCATTGTGTCGCTTAAACCCGTCACTGTATGACGGTCCAATAGTACGCCACTGTTGATCCTTATCAAACAGGAGTTACAGTGGGAGAGGAAAAAAAATACTCAGCACCTATAAAAGTAAGTAAGTAGATTGAATCCTCCTATGTGATGAATCATTCACCGAGCACCCCTGAAGGAAGGCATTCGCTCCTACACAGCGGACATAAAATAGGCTGATGGTGACTGTCTGTAACTCTTTTGATCTCGTCACATCTGTTAAATCTAGGTTGACTGGTGCCGCTTGCAATAAAATTCACCTCATGAAGCAATGATGATTCGCTTGTATGTCAATTGTGTATGCAGAATAAATGAAATAAAATGGAATCTAAAGGTATACTTACTTTATTTTTTCATAAATTGGCCATCAAGTCAGTGTTCAAGAGTTAAAAGAAACGCGTTTGTCCTGACAGATTAGGTATGTTATGGTTTATAGAAACGAATTACCTACTTACTACCTATAAGTATTTTAAGTAGTTTATTTACCGTAAACAAAAATTGCTTACATGGTGAATAAGACGAACTTCATCTAAACTTTCGTCCCAAAATTCTCGAGTTTAAACTCGAGTCTTACATTTGGCAAACTTTGTTTCGTGAATTCTTCAGCCGTGATGAAGTTAGGGCGGATTCTTCGTTAAGTTATGTGCATTAATTGTAACACGAGCCGAAAGGAGCCTTGTGTTAATTAAGTATGTTGAAAAGTTTAGTAAAATTAAAGCTATTTTTATTAGCATCACTACAAGAATTAACTATATTGCACGTGACACACGTGACTTAAATAAAGTTAGGCGGTGGTTTAAGCCATGCTTTAAGGATTGTCGCCTGTAAAACGCCCACTATGAGACTAGTGTGCTAGAATTGAAGTAATAAACGAACGATTGCGAAGGTAGCTCATTTCTCAAATGAGCTAAGTAAGGTTCATGATCTCTTAGTCCAGTTGCGAGTACACGTTGAAAACGATTGTACAAGCTAAGTAACATTGAGGGAGGTCAGTACCTGGATGGGTGACCGTTAGTGACATTTTCATCTGAGCCCCTCCGTGTCTCGGAGCGCACGTTAAGCAGTTGGTCCCGGTTTCTATCGCTCGGCAGCAGTCAGACCACGTCAGAGGCCAACGGGGCAGCCTGAATAACTCTGACAATAGGTTTAGTCACTAAACCACACGAGCAAAGAGAAAGTAAGGTTCATTAAAGTGCTCCAGTCCAAGTTGTAACAATAACAAGTTGTTATTTCTGTGCAGTGGTCGCGGGAGAGTACACGGAGCTCTCCACTCGGGCCGCGCTCGCTGACCCCTCGCCTACTAAGCTTCCAAGTACGTCTCTTTTACACAATCAAAAGAAATACGCTACAATAAGATCTCATTGCCTCAAAAAGAAAACATCTGTGACTGGCCGAAAATAAAACAAAAGAAAAATAAATGCGCAGAAGTGACTGGCCGAAATTTATTTGATTTGATTTGACAACGTTCCCTCTGGGGCTTCGCTACGTCGAATGGTAGCGAGCGGAGGAAAATTATACTTACAGTATTAAGTATAGGGTTTTTCTTTTATACAATATTTATTAAAATGATTATCGGATAATCGAGATCTTATTCTAGCCAACAGTGTACCCCTAGTTGTGTACCCCTTTATCCATTCGTAAACACAAGTACCCACTGCACGAAATGTTAAGCACACCCTTTTAAAAACCTTATGAAAGTCCACGATGTTAATTTTGATTTTGTATTCAGCGTTAAATAAACAGAATTTGCGGAAATATTAAATTTTATGCGAACGTGTGGACGGCCAGTAAATGGAAACCATTTCTGTTTGGCGTTTTTCCAATACGTATTACGTACCCTGGCACTGTACAGATCCCTATCACCGCCACATTCCATTTTCGAGTTTCGTTAAAAGTTAGCTGTTTCATTTTTATTTACTTCGTATTTGTTAACATTGGGACGATGCGTTCGTTAAACCAAACTAATACAGGAAATTAATTAATTTGAGTGTACATCGTATGCACAGTCGAAGATAATAAATAAGTATACAGGGGGTCCCAATATGGTTGATATTTTCTCAAGAACTACTTGACCGATTTTAATAATTATTTTACAGTTACATAGTTTTAACATGTATCTATCTAACAGTGAAATAATTTTTGCAATTAGTCTAGTAGTTTTTGAGAAAATATCAACCTTAAAAATTCGCCTGTACCTACCTTTCTTTGTTTTCAACCGCACCTACATAGCCAATATCATGAGCTATCCTGATAAGATAACACCAAGCATGATTTGTTTGATTGGATGTGTTGTGTAGTCAAAATAGAATAAGTTTACGTATAAGGTCCTTGGCATAACGTCTAGGACTTTGACATGACGTTAGGTCATGATTGCTGTCGCCGAACTAAAAGCTGGGACCGACTGCTTACCATGTGTTACGAGATACGGTGGGATGCTATAGGTAAGTAAGCATCTTTATTCGGAACGTGCCCAAACAAGGTCTCAGCTAAAACCTTTTTTAATCCACAATTTTCACGTCAGCCGATTAGCGGACGGCATTGTCACGATTTAACACCAATATTGAGGCAATTTCAGCGCTTTCTGAGATCCTGAAACTACCATAACTTGTAAGGTAGGTACGATCATTTTCTGGATCGCACTGGGCTTCTCATCGATTCAGTGACAGTGTCCAAGTTATATTTTGGTCCAGCTAAGACTACGCCTTGCCAGGCTTAGCTCGCTTGGACAGAGTCCATTCGCTTCGCTCTGTAGCGACACGACTCCATTAAAACTTTTCTCGCTTCGCTCCGACGCGCCGCACCCGATTCGATTAGAGTGTACACAAATGTAGACTTTATGAGATTGTAATAGACTGGACATTTAAATACATGTTACTAATATCGACTTCATTTAAATCACGCTTTAAGTAAAAAGTACTTCTTACGACTATCGGATCCCTTTATTGTGAACAATACAAGCATGTCAACTTTCTGGTGATATTTTTTTTTTAATTTATTATTAATAACATTTTTAAAAATACATGTGAAATCTACTTTCCCATCTTAGGCGAAACCACGTATGGTTTGTATGCCGATGGGGAGTTCTAATTTATGATATAATATTTAAGTATATTGTATCCCTTAATGAGCTCATTACACGGAGTCAGAGGACTTGTATGATATCATACAAGGTGCCATTTTAGTAAGTTCGGACTCGATAATAGTTACTGGGTTTGCATTACTATTAATCTAATTTAATATTTAGGTGAAACCTAAATACACTAATCACAATAAAATTATGAATGTACTTTTATGATTAGAAATCCACGTTACCAACATTCAAGGTAATCGTCATAAACTTTTTTTTAAATGACATTTCCACATTTTAATGGAGCTTACCTACAAAACTACGTGACCATTTAAGCTGTACCTATCATTTTGTTGGGTACTTATTACAGGTTTTATATTGCATAACCACAATCAGTAGGAGTTGCGAGAGTAGTAGAAAATGATAACAAAAACAATGAATAATTCGCTTCGATTTCATACTATTTTCTGAATTCTTAATTAAGCTGTTTTTTCGACTCGCAACTTGTACAAAACTTTATTTTAAACCAATAATTTTAATAAAAGAACGGAGATATTTTTTACATTTATTCGTTATCTTGTTCACATGCGGTTGATGGTGGGGCAGAATCTGGCATTGTCATTTGTATGTCACTTTATCTTCGTTATCGTTACTCCATTTAGTGACACTTGGTTAACTCGTCCAAGGTAACACAATAGGTAGGTACTTATAATTAACATGTCTTTCCTCATGCTCAACGAGCGCTCTCATCTTGTCTTTACCAAGCGGAGCGTAATCCAATGCCTTTGAATGCTCCACTGTCTTTGCAGCGAACGAGATTCTTTTCTGAAGTTTCCCGTCTCGGCCCCGAGCCGCACACCTGTGCAAAGGGCCAGTGCTCTACCCGTAGATAAAGTTTAAAAGACACGAGTTTTCTTTTTAAATGAAGGTAAATTGCTTTATTCTGCGATCAAACCTTGCCTTAGATAATAACTTCAGGCAATGAAGGGGGTAGGTACCTATCTACGCAAGGGCGTCGCCCAGGGGGGGGGGGGGCAATAGGGGCAGCTGACACCCCCCCCCCCCCCCTCCCCTAGAGATTGGAAAAAACCATCCAGCCAAATGCAAAGTCCTTGGTCAGACACTGGAAAGGCGATGAGGCGAGAGCGAGTGGGGAGAGGAGAGTACTACCGTCCACGCTGCCGCGTCGTCGTCTATTCTCACACACATCTGTCATTTATATCCCCCCCCCCCCCCATCGGCTGGTGACGCCCTTGTATCTACGTGTAGGAATTCTAAAGAATACTAAAGCTACGACTCGCAATTTTGATGATAAAAAGTTGTAGCTTAGTAATAGATAATGGAAAAGTTACTGAAGTCCTACGCATTATTAAGAACCAGGGCGAAGCGCCGTACAGGCCCTTGTTCAATAAGTACTTAATGTAGTACTTAAAATGAAGTTTTGTACAACATACGAGTCGAAAAAACAGCTTAATTAAGAATTCAGAAAATAGTAAGAAATCGAAATGAATTATTC
The DNA here is from genome assembly GCA_963506565.1 of Tachystola acroxantha. Classification (NCBI taxonomy): domain Eukaryota; kingdom Metazoa; phylum Arthropoda; class Insecta; order Lepidoptera; family Oecophoridae; genus Tachystola; species Tachystola acroxantha. The sequence goes on along the minus strand of OY735879.1, from coordinate 2,618,790 downwards.
ATTGTCTTTGTTATCATTTTGTACTACTCTCGCAACTCCTACTGATTATGTTTATGCAATATGAAACCTGTCCCCAACAAAATGATATATGAGCTTCAATGGTCACGTAGGTGATCAAAGGTGGGGCAAAGCTCCATTGAAATGTGGCAATGTCATTTACTATTAAGTACTTACTTAGGTAAAAATATAATATTATGTTCTGTACGCCTACTTTAAGCTATGTTTTCTCATGGAACTGAATGTATAATTTTTATGAGTAATAAATGATCTTAAACCTTTATTATTAGGTAAGTACTCATATTATTTTATTCGATTTCCTTCTATTTGTAGCAATACCTCGTTGATGCGAAGAATAACAGTATACCAAAAAAAATTGGTGTGGAAAGCAGTGTACCTATATAGCAAGCAAGGCTGGAATTGAAGTGAAAAGCAATTTAGCGATTCTAAAAAAGAAAAATACATCTACATACAAAAGCCGTTTCAAAAGAAAATTAATATATAATTTAAAGCTACGCAAAGCCGGTGAATGTAAACGGAAACGAGCGGCTTGTAGCGTGGCGTTATCGCAGTTTTTCAGCGAAATTAAAGCTCAAAACAAAAGAGGGATTTAGGGTCGTCTGGGAAAGGGTCCGGAGTCTCGGCGTTGTGAGAGATGCGAACACACGGCCACACAGAATGCTTAGAACAATAATAACCACTAACAGGAACAGTGTACGACTGTTAGTTAATATTAGTTAAGTCAGTACTTACTTACCCCACTTAATCGTAATTGGGTACTTACCCAATTACTATTAGGTGATGTGCGTGAGATTCTATTTAAATTATTTTTAATTTTAGTTAGATAAAATGCGTTCATGTTGCTAAACAGTTTATCCAGGTTTATTGAACATTGACAGTTCGATAAAGGCGTTGAGCTTTCGTTGTTCCTGAAGTTTAACCTGTCAGATATTCGATACCGCTTTGATTTTTATTATCATAATTAAAACGACGTGACGCTGGCAAAAATGTCCATAACGGACGATTGCCATTAGGCAAAAAACACCTGTCAATCAGTGATGTAGTATAGCAAAATGGCGAGCCTCAGTCAGCTGATCAACGTATCTGAGCATTTGGATAATTCATTTTTGAGCTATATTCCACATTCTAGCAACAAAAGCTTCCAATCACGCCGTATGTAGCAGCACTCCGTAGCAGCCTATCCCTCGCGCCGAGTCGCGCCGACAGTTATTGCAGGCTTTGCGAACGGTTACCTCAAGTGACGATATTTCACCCAAACAGCTGCGTAAGCACTAGTTTGTTACTCAAATAAGCTACTTAGCAACTTTCTACTTCTGGGGAGTTTTCTGGGATATTTTAATGTTGGCATTGCTTCAATGTGTGGTTATTTAACAAATCAGCAACAAAACAGCGTTCAATTAAAGTTGACGTTAAATAGGTACGTTTAAAACGATAGAAGTTTAATAGAAGATAATGAGAAATGGCTACATCTAGTAGGCGATGACAATATTTTGCTTCATAATAAAATAGCGTCAAATATCTTCTTGCGATGCCTGCCACCCCACTACTGATGATTGGCCGCCAGCTCTGCAACTCCTTCTGCCTTAAGACAGATGAACCAGCTATATGGCGATGGATTCTGATGTACAATTCCTCATGTGATGCAGCCACGATGTTGTTTTTCTTCAAATAAATTGGTATTTAACAAACTTTAGAAGAGGACGCGGTCATCTTCTTTTCACTGAAATGGAACGTAGGTAAATGATTCAGTTATCAAAAAACGAAGCGATTTATCTAAGAACTACTTACTTACGAACTAATTTCTCAAGCTCTATAAGAGGATTTAAATAAATAAAAACCGTCCTGGTCCGCCCTTCACAAGCCAGGATCAATTGACAGGCCTCATTATAGAGTTGCTTAATGAGAGCAAGTTTTAATTTTAATAGCTGGTAGGTAACAAGCCAGACGCCTTTAGAAAATGCCAAGCGATTTTTCGAAGCACCGGATTTTTGCCGGCGGCACGGGTAGATTTATTAAACTTGCCTCGTACGGGTTTCCTTTTTCTTTATCAGAGGCAACGAGGATTTTTAATTATGTAGCTTAGCTATCTTGTATAAAATATCCTTTGTTCATTGGTTAAGAGATACAAGAAAAAGTATCGGCTTATGTATAAAAGCAGAGCAGCAGTTTTTTACATAAAGCATAGTGAAATTTGGCGACACAGATTTTCCAATTCCTGTACGAAAAACGTCTTCCAAAATCTCAGTCTTTACAAAAAGCTAAAAGCGTGATCACAGCAGCACATGGTGCCTATTATAGATTCTATTATAAAACCAAAAAAATGGTAATGGTACACGACTCGAAGTTTTTGAGACTTTGCAACACCCAGTTGTATAAATTGTTGTATGGCTTGCTTGTATGTGACTCATGTGATTGGTGATGTTTGCAGAGTGCGACCGCACGTTCGTGAGCCGCGTCGGCCTGACCAACGGCACGTTCCACGCGCCCGAGCTGGTGAACCCGAGCAACACCAGCCGCCAGTGCCTGTACACGTTCCTGGCGGCGGCGGGGCAGCGCGCGCTCGTGGAGTTCCACACCTTCGACCTCAGAGGGAAGCCACCAGAGTACGTACCTAGTCTAAGAGAAAACACAGGCCGAGTAAAAGAAAACCATACTAAATAGGTAATAATCAATCGCATGGCGAAAATTCTTGGATAGTAATAAAGGTAGGTATCATCATCTGAAATGGTTCTGGGCGGGGCACCTCTGTCGCCGACGATGGGCGATGGAGTAAGTGCGTTCTAATGTAGAGACGCCGCCGGACGGGTAGAAGAAGGGTACAGACCACCGGCCAGATGGTCCGACGACATAAAGAGAGTTGCTAGCTCAGTGTGGACCAGACAACCATGGGATCTGGCCACATGGAGGATTCATGGAGAGACATATGCGCAGGAGTGGGCTGCAGTGTGCGGAGGAGGAAGAAGAAGGTATCATTATCTAGGAAGATATTATAGATACCTATTTTATATCTATCCTCGAGAATATCTAACCTACTACCATTTATTACTATCCAGGAACTTTTGCTGGTTTTCGCCATGCGATTAGTATTACCTATTTAGTTTTGTTAGGGAAGAATAATACATTAGTAACATTTTCTCAAAGAATGAAGTTGTAGCTGCGGTCGGTGGTGGTAAAATGAGTGGACTGTGTTTTATAGTAAACTGGTATATTGAAACAATTTGAACATAGAATTTTTACACTTGTTGCGAGTTCCGAGACGTTGGAAAGTTCTAGTTCCTCGCTTCCTCCTTGACAGTTTTTTTTATCGTTGACACTTCGGGAGAGGCCTGCGTCCAGCAGTGGACTGATACAGGCTGGCGATGATGCACTTTCTTTTCGTGTGGATTAGTGTCGCGTCCACTTGTCGAAATGAAAACGATTACATTGTAACGAAAACGATGAAATACGCGGTCGCACAACACAAGACGTAGCAAACGCCATTTATTACCCCCTTACCTTCACATGATGTTATCGGCTTTCCTAATAGTTGTTATTTTTTCAGTGGAGCCGCGGTGGGGGAGCTTCCAGCGTAAGTACTTCATCCATCTCGCTCGCTCGCATTTATTTCCTCGCCTGATGAATGCGACGCAAACATGTTTTCATCTTGCTATACAACAATAGGCGAAATAAATTAGGTCAAACTTACCACGACAACCTTGAATAGGGTGAGGTAGGTAGATCTTGTGATTTATTAACTGGTATTTTGACATTTATCTCTTAAAACTTTGCCGAAAGATAAATCAGAACTTTTGTAATATTGTTGTTACGTATCATATTGTGTTTTTTGTTTAGTAAAAATATACCAACATTTCGACGATAGTAAAAATATACCAACATTTCGTCTTGAACAAAACTCTCGTGTAATATTTTTAAAAACTCTATAAAAATTATAAATTAAGACTGTAAAAAGTTTTGTCAGTAGGTAGGTATGGTCTGCCCCAATCCAGTTTTCCATGGAGGTAAACAAACCACTAAGCGTATTTACTTATTTACTAACTAGCTGTACCCCGCAACTTCGTTTGCGTAGAGGAGGAGGATGGAGGAAATCAGGAGGCAGATCTTCCTCTCTGGATCCTTGTTTCCACATCACATACCGCCATGGCTTATAGCCTATGAGCTGTCCGGATATTTCAGCTATCTCCTAGTGAAACTCCCGTCAAAATCCCTTCAGTAGTTATGGCGTGATACTTGCACAAAGTCACAGACAAACCGACAAAAAGACAAAAACACAAAAAATTGGTGTTTTGTCATCAGTATCGATCCTAAAACACATTACAATTATTCTTTTCAAAAAATATCCAATGTACAGACACTACTTTTTTACAGTCTTATTATATGTATAGATGACCGCGATCCTTTGCCTTAGCTAGCTTTGGCCAGTCCGACTCAAATGATGGCAGTAAAAGATGCTGATGTTTTTGCCGATCCATGGTGTTCTCTGTATAAAAATTTATATTGCTATCTTAACAGCTACACTAAATTTACACTAATTGTATAATTGATTATTGTAAACATTATTATTAGGTACATATATTGTATCCACTGACTCGGTGCTTTGGTGATATCTGTAAACCAATCTGTTATGTATTGAATAATAAATAAATAAACGAGTCGGTTCAGTCAGAGTGAAACGGTCGAAATTTCCATTTAGGTAGATACGAATTAGTCCAATATAGTTTTTGGTGAACTTTCAAATGCCATGTTTGTTTACATCCATGGAGAATTGGATTAGGACAGAGCACATAGTACGGTGGAACACAGACAAAGGTGTACAGAAGAGTTTTTAAGGTTGAGATTTTCTCAAAAACTACTTGACCTATTGCAAAAAATATTTCGCTGTTTGATAGATAAAAGTGAAAACTATGTAACTGTAAAAGAATTATCAAATTCGGTCCAGTAGTTTTTGAGTAAATCTCAACCTTATTGAGGCCACCGTATACTTATCTCTGTCTTCGACTGTACATTAGATATTTTTTGAAGATAACATTTATAAGTCTTATAATGTATACTGCAGATGCATGCACGAGTACATGGACATCTACTCGGAGATGGCGTCTCTGGAGTCGAGCGAGCTGGTCAACTCCGCGTTCGGCGGGCGCTACTGCGGCCCCATCCCGCCGCGGCGCCGCGTCTCCCTGCACCGCGCGGTCGCGCTCGCGTTCTTCACAGACAAGCCGCTCACACCGCACATGCTGTTCACAGGCACATTCAACTTTATCAACGCCTGTAAGCATAACGTTGCCACTACGAATCACAGACCACTTACCCCATAGACCTGTAACAGGAGGGCGCCCGTGTCTGCCCGCACATGAGCGCAAAATTGCTTCGCGACACGTGTAAGATATATCGACATGGACGTATCTCTTTAATACGGCACCCCTGTCCCCCGCTTCGTCTCTATGCGTTCATCGTTGACAGAATATTTCGCTTGCAAAAGCCAATGGGCGTTTTTGGAGCCTTTTGAAATTTTCGCGGCCAGAAACCAAATATGGTTATTTAGGTACATAATGGCAAAGTAAATAAAACATATTATGGCAGCTCATCTGTAACCTCAGTCCGGGCCGAGATATTCGACTTTAACTTTTTACTTCCGTTGAACTCAAATATCTCGGCCCCGGTGGAGGGTAGAGACGTCGAATCAACATTTTTACATTCACTATGAGGTCGTCTACAAGAAAATGTTTTTCCGGGATTTTTACCTTCAGTCAGAGCAGAGATATTTAACTTTAAGTAAATGACAAATGTGAGAGAGGGGGAGGATATGCTCATTTTAGATGGTGCACCGGCCATCTACTATAACTTTTGTTATAATTCATCCCGACTGGGCCACTAGAACTCCGGTTCTTTTTAGATGGCCGGTGCATCATCTAAAATGACCACATCCTCCCCCCCTCTCACGTTTGTCATTTCCTTACAGTTGAATATCTCTGCCCTGACTGAAGGTAAAAATCTCGGAAGGTAAGAATCCTCTCATATCCGGTGTATCCTCTATACCACACCCCCTCTCAAGTTTTATGACTTTACTTAAACTCAAATATTTATACCCTGACTGAAAGTAAGAATCCCGGACTTCACGATGAACGTAAAAATGTTGCGTCTATGTTTCCCCCCTCATCCGGGGCCGAGATATTTGAGTTTACGTAAAGGAAAAATTAAAATCTAATATCTCGCAAATTCCCATGGTTTTAAAGACCCTACTGTCGTCGAAAGGCCACGACTCGGCTGTTATAAATAAATACTTTCTGTCTCATGTTACTTTAGTTTGTCATTTTATTTAAACTCTAATATCGCGGACACTGAAAATATTTTAAATAAAGGTTCCTTTTTTCCCTACTGAGGTAAGGAACCCCCACCCCCAAAACAGTAAAACTTTTTCCGGTTCCCCTAAAACATCCAATAAAGGATCCTGACGGTCTCATTCGTTTATCAGCATCGCCTAGCTAGGATACATAATTATTATGCTACTATCACGAACCCCTGACATTTAAAGAAAAGTTTACAGAAGCGTTAAACACGTTGGATATAAACACACGCTGACTCATATAACTATATCCAGAGTCCGACATACGCAAAAATAAACTTCTTAACTCCCAAGCACACCCCTAAACATAATAAAATATACCTAGACACTGAAACACGTTTGAATACGCCACCTTAATACAAAAACAACCAGATAAACATAATTACAGTCTCGCACACAAATTACACCCTGATATAAACATGCCCTACGATACAAAACCCCTGTTTAACGCAGAAAGAAACAAACACTCAAAACACAACTAGAATCAAAAACGCACCCATCTACACACAAACATACCTTTACGAACAACACAAAACACAGGCAACTGCATTTGTAACACACAAAATACAGTCATCTTTATGCATAAGCACACAGCCAAACAAAAATACTCTTTAGCGTACAAAATACAATACGCAAATACACACAAATACGCCCCACAAAGCACCTAGAATCAACAACGCACTCCTCAAATACAAACATACCTTTACGCAAAAAAAATACATAGACAAACGAAAACTGTGATTATTTCGTGTCCTAACATAAAAAATGCTCCCAAATACTCACAACACACTCTATGGTACTTACATTCAGTTTCAAAATACACTACCATACTCAGACGCGCAAAACTAATTAGTACAATATCTAGGGGAATTTTTATGTGTAAGAGAGTTTTTATGTACCAGTATTTTTGTGTTATTTAGGGTGTGTTTTGCTCATCCGAGTGTAATTTGTGATTTACGGTATCTTTTCAAATATTATATCGCGACTGGGATTCGAACCAGAGACCTTGCCATTCTTTTTCAACTAATGTTGAGCTAATGCTCTGTTGAAAACCGTGACTCGAACCAGATCGACGATATTAGGAATAGTAACTTTTTGTATTTGGATCTCGTTTGGTGTGAGTTTGGGAGTGTTTTAATATGTAGGAGTGTTTATGTGTGCAAAAATATCCTCTAACACATACAAACACAGAAGTGTAACATACGCCGCAATAATAGATGTACGGTCGATAGCACATCAAGCGTATCACACTGGCACCATACGCAGGAGTTATACGATATATTTTGCAATTGTTTCTTTTAACAAGCCACTGGGCTTGTTACGGCGTATGTTATACTTCTGTGTATTTTTTTCGAAATGTCTTAACTTTTGTGTACAGTCGACGGCGCATCAACCTACAAAAAAAACTTTGCAAACTACGTCGTATAACCCCTGCGTAGCATGCCAATGTGATACGCTTTATGTGCTGTCGACCGTACATCGATCACCTAGCCAGAGGATGCTGAGGAACCATTTAGTGTAGTTCAGTTCGTCCAACTACACCGGACACAAGTTACAACAAGGAGGATAATTATTATGGGAAATGAAATAAATGTTTTTTTACGGGGGGAGTGTATTATAAAATAAATTAACATCAAAGGGGAAGTGTATTATAGATGGCAGATGCGACGCCTTATGAAATAAAATACGTTTCAATTTATTTTTAAGTGAGGGGGAGGATATTGTTCAATGTACATGTTGAACCGGATTTCCGCTTTGGTTGACCGCAAAAAAAACGTCTAGGGGGAGTGTATGGAACATGGCGGATGCGACATCTTAAGGAATAATAGGAAACACAATTTCTTTTTGGTTTGGACGGGGGGGGGGGGGGGGGGGGCAGGTATACTGCGCATGGTGCACCGGATTTACGCTTTTGAAGACCGGAAACCAATAAATTGTCGCAAAGGGGGAGTATATTGTAGATGGCAGTTGCGACATTCTCCTCTCTTTTGGTCAAAGTTAAACTCTATTATCTCGGCCCGGACTGCGGTTAGAACCCCGGGAACAACTTTTTTTCTCTTTTTGTATGGTCTCCTACACAGTAGATATGAAACGGATTCTGGCCGCGCGAAAAAAAAAAGGCACCACCCTCCATACGAATGTGCCCATTGGCTTTTGTACCGGTTTCTTGTCTATTCGTAGCACAGACCCTTAGGTCTGTGCTACGAATACTCAGGAAGGATAGACGGGTCTCAGGGCAGAGATTCGTGTAAGAGGGGGAGACTTGTTCAGCAGTGGAATGATGGTTTAGAAAAATATTCATTGTTAAGACCAAAGTTTGTCCAAGAGAAACCAAATTCCCAAATCTACACTCCCCGCACTACGGGATGTACCTGATAAAATCGTCGCTCTAAATCATGGCTACGGAATGACTATAGTATTCATATTCTTTCGTATTGAGTGTTTAAATTGTCATCTCCGTCAAGTTTGGTGTTTGTCGCTACCGTAGAGAGAGAAGGTCGCTACTGACTTTACTCCTTCCTGAAACCTTCCGTCTATTCCCACCTTAGAGAAAGAACCTACACCTTCTGTGGAGTAGATATCTACTTCTGTCGACAAAACTACTAAGATTTTACCACAGCTGCGTTTTTATAACTAAGGGAAAATCCAGTTATATTCAAACGTTGCAACAATAAAAAACAACTCAACGCCACGTACTGTAATAAATCCTAAAATCCATTATTGTGTGTGATTGCCAGCGGAGTTCGAAGTGGGCACGCCGGTGCAGAACACTATGTGCTCGTTCATGATCGAGGCGAGCAAGCGCAAGACGGGGTTCCTGCTGTCGCCCACGTACCCAGGCGTCTACCCCAAGAACATGACCTGCAACTACCAGTTCGTGGGGCAGCCGGGACAGCGTATACGGCTAGAGTTCAGAGACTTCGATCTGTTTTTCGGAGGACCACAGTGAGTGCCGTAACGTTGTCACATCCAAATAGATCCGTAGATAGAAAAGTAAGGGTCCGTTGTATTTCGTCTGGTTCCTCGTTTGTCTGGCCAGACCAATTGACACGACTTCGTGTGTAAGTGTGCCTGTCAGACCTTAAAGGAAGAACGTGTTGCTCTAAGGGCCAGACCAATTGAGACTACGATATTCTTTTCGGTTAATTGATTCATGAAGGTCGTCATAAAAGCTTGGATGTAGGTACATTCAAAATGTTCCCCACATCCCTTCTACCTCGTAGTAATAATCAGGAAATAGGTACTAGCTACCGGCTACCAGCAAGAGTCTTGAGCACGTTTTTTCACCATCACCAACTTATGAATGATGGCAAAGTGAAGGCCGATGACGGTTATGGTATATTCATAATGCGCCTTTTATCCACATTGTATCTTGCTCAAGCTAAAAACTTTTTCACGCCAGTCAATTAGCGGACGGTATTGTCAATGTTTCTCTTAATATTGTAGCGTTTTTGGGGATATCCTGAAAACATCGACGCTTCGAGCGGCTTAAAAACAGGCAATCCAATGGTAAATTTGTGTTTGTCAGCTGCCCTTTCGACTGGGTGCGCGTGTACGACGGGCCCACCAACCAGTCCGCCATCATCGGCACGTACTGCGGCCAGCAGCGCAACCTCGTGCTGTACTCCAGCGACGAGCGCCTACTGGTCACCTTCTACACGCTGCCGCGCAACGCCAACACACAGAACCGCGGCTTCAAGGGCATCTTTGAGTTCTCAGAGAGTTTTGTTAAATTAGGTAACGATTTGCATTCACGACTATACCCTAGTCAGGATGTCCGCTAGTTTCGAGTAAAGAAAAAATTATCTTCCTTCGAAACCGGTTACGTACGTACGAGATCATATCTTCCCTCATTTGCAACTGGTTACGAATCGCCGGTTACGTAGGCGGCGTATGGGTAGAGATCGGGGAATCATTCTCCGATCTGTTTCATTTATCATCATCATTCATGAGCCTATTTCTTATGTTCCCACTGTTGGGGCACATACCTTGCAATTCCATAACATCCACTGTCTCAGTGACCGATATTGCCTATGCTCGGAACTTAGGCCAGAAAGGGGGAATCTCTCCCTCCAACCCTGAGACAATAGACCAATCTGACGAGGACATTGGTTGAAGCAGAAGTACTCTCTGTCTCTCACTTTGGTACTGTCTCTTTTCAATTCTTGCTGGCCACTTTATAGCCTTTTGTTTGAACTCAGAAAGGTGCAGCTAAACTAATTTTGTTATTTGCATGTTTCAGATTTTATAAGTAAACACGACGCCGAGCACATTAGAGGTTCAGAGTGCGACCAAAAGATCCTTAGTAAAAAGGAATCGACGGGATTCGTGTACCATCCAAATTATCCATTCCCCTATATACAAAAAGTTGTTTGTAGGTAAGAGTTTCCACTGATCCAATTTTCACTACCCTAATGCCTAAGTTATGTACGAGAGTTAATTGACTGAATGACCTTATATTTTTTGTTATTTTCAGATATTTTATATATGGTATGCAAGATTCACAAAATTTAGAGCGAGTGCGACTAGAATTTCAGAATTTTTCTATACCGAAAGGAGATAAACCGAAACCAGAGTAAGTTAAAATGCCTTTTTTGAAAGTTATATTGGCGCACGATGCATTTATGTTGGCCAGACAACGCCCTTTATGATATGTTCTCCAAGGATGCCACAACTTTTATTAGCACTCCAGGCCTGTCAAAGTCAGATTATTGCCGAAAAATGGTACAAAAACGTTCGCGTAGACTTTGACGGACCTCGAGCGCCTGAAAAGGCCTTTCAGCTAACCCCCCAGAATAATCCGCTCCTCAACTCTCTGTAGCATTCCATCAAAGGTCAGGAGCCACCACTTTATTTATCAACATGTCATTACAGCACTGCGTGTCCTGACGGGTATCTGAAGGTGTACCTGCGCGGTCAGGAAGCGACCGATTCTTATGATAAGCACGACGCAGAGCTCTGTGGGGAGCGCACGGCTGGGGCCCTGGCCTTCCCGCCGCCGCTGCTGTCCGACGGACCTCGGCTCGTCATGGTCTTCAGCTCCGGAGAGCTGCAGGGCAAGGGTTTCAAGGCTAAATATACCTTTGAGACTGGTGAGTTGGTTGATGAGTATTTGCGCCACGATGGAAGAGTTACGTCGAATATCAGACTATATTTAGCGGCTATTTGCAATGCGAAGAATTTTCATCATCTGCTTGGAAAGGTTCAAGTTTCATTCTGCTGTTATTATGATAAGTAATAAAATCGCATGGTGAAGACGCATGTAGGAAAAGGAGTCTATCTCATTTTCCTGCAGGATTTTATGCAGTCGCATTTAGCGTCACTTATTCTTACAATGTTTAATTGGCAAATGTTGACTGAAAGTCAAACATCTTCTTCCTTCTCTTGCTCCTTAAAAATTTACATTGGCACTGGAAATTGCCATGTTTACTAATTGTGTATCGCCTCAATTTCGTTACTCGTATAGCAGCATCCAGGGTACACGTGCAGGTAGCGGGCCTAAGTCCCAACGGACCTGAGTCAGAATTATGTTCCAATCTGATGGTGAAACAGTGTGATCGTGAATTACGAGTTTTCCCCTGAAGATTTGTATTGTAGTAGAATAGCAAATCCTGCTGCATTGGAAGAAGAATCCTTGAAGAGCTCTTCACTGACTGTCTTTTATCATATCTCTGATAGGTTTCGTTCTTCGCAGAGTACCGCGTCCCCGGCACGGCGGCGCCCGGTGGGGAGTGCGCGTTCACGTACCACTCTGACGCTAAAAAGCGAGGGGAGTTCAACTCTCCTCGGTACCCCTCCAACTACCCCTCGCAGACCAACTGCACGTACTCACTGGACGCGAACAACAACGAGCAGGTCACGGTGGTGTTCGACCATTTCAAGGTTAGAGCTGACGCGTGGAATGCTACTGCTGGCTTGTACGGGTAAGTGTGACTTCGAGCTGATCTATAAACATTTCCATAGTCACCACTGATCGTTACATTCGCGAGTCTGAACGTGTGTATTCACTAGCACTGCTCAATAGGAGCAGAGGGGCTTTGCCATCATCTCTTATTGCCATCGAGTTTAGGTGCTAAATTGAATAGCTTCGGATAGGTCGTCAAATAAACTGCTTCGCTTACAAGCCGTCATCTTAAATTAAGCGATTGAATATAGGAATCTAAACTGATGTGCTTCGGAACGGAGTCGCTCTATTAGTTGATAGTACAACCCCAGTAGGGACACGCCATCGCATGATACTGTCAGAAGAGTTGGGCAATCTATTGTAACATCTTTTCGGAGATAGCTTGAATTATAAAACCTTGAAAATAGCGGACTTGTTTGATTGTGATGATCATGTCCATGACGACCTTCCATTCTAGATGGTAGCGTGCCTGCCTTCTGTGGTATTCGGGAATTCCACAGAAAGCAGGCAACTTCTAATTATGGTATTCGGGATTCGATTCACTGTCGGTACCAGTACCTAAATATAATCATTTACAGAGTATGGGTTTTGTGATCATTTCTGTGTATACTTCACAGGGAATTTTAGTTTGGGCCGCGAGTGTCTTATGTTCAAATTTGTGAGTGATGCCTTGGTTTTGCAGTGGCGCAACGTGCAGTGAGGACTGGGTGGAGGCGTGGTGGATAGGCCGTGAGGGCTCCCGTGTTCCTATGGGCCGCTGGTGCGGGCTGGCGACGCCTGGCCCGCTGCAGTCGCCGCGCGGGGCCCTAGGGCTGCTCATAGCACTGCATACAGACTTTGACAACGTGGCCTCGGGATTCAAGGCGCGATATGTGTTTGAGGCAAGTATCGCGGAAGTGTCTTTCTTAGGTTATCCGAAAAGTTATGGTTCAACTGGTAATTCCAGGCTACGAATTGTGCACTAACTACGGAGGCCCTTGCACTGCGACACTTGCATCCAAAATGTTTCCATAGGTCCCTAAGATTTTCATAAACGATTAAAAATCAAGAGGTGGCAAGCGAATTCAAACTTTGTGGCTTAGATACCCGCATTGTTCATAGCACAAGGTGGCTGGAAGGAACTGGATGCAAAAAGCAGATAATTATGTTGAGTGACGCGCCTATGGAGAGACAATTCCTTTGTCGCTTAAACTCACTGTATGGCGGTCCAATAGTACGCCACTGTTGATCCTTATCAAACAGGAGTTACAGTGGGAGAGGGAGAAAAAAACTATGTCAAGAGTGGACTGATGATGATGTTGAATTGTCGCTCTCGTTCCAGCCAGCCAAGTCCATATTCGGCGACTGCGGCGGCAACATGTCCGCCGAGTGGGGCGTGATCACGTCGCCGCGCTTCCCGCTGCCGTACGAGCCGCCCACGCGTGGCGCGGCCTCCAGGGTGTGCAACTGGTTCGTCACCGCGCGTCCGGGAAAAAGAATATTGCTCAATTTTGAACATTTTGCCGTGGAGGGACATCTCACTGGTAAGACTATTGATTTAACCATCGTTTGTTCTGTATTTTTGAGCATGTTAAGATATGTTTGATGGTAAAAGTAATCTGTTATGCATGTTAGTCTTTAAACTCAGAGAAAATTAAACAGTCTCTTTTACATTGAGATTTTATCCTGAGGCAATTGAATCCGGCCCTGCCCGGGCTGCTTCATGGACTTTATCAATAACCCTCCTTCTTGGGAAGTCGGGTAAAAACTACTTCAACTTTCAAGATTTTAAAAATTCTTCACTTTAAATGAACCTATATAAATAAACTTTTGCATGAATTAATTATTGGTATGAAAATAAATTTCATTTTTCAATACTCGTATGTGAAAATTAAAGCCATCCAGGTTCATAACATCGTGTAGTGAAAGCGTACTCATGGCCATGTCCATGGTGGCAGTTGGAACACCTCAGCATGAGTATTTTAGTTGGCATACCTACCCTCTTTATAGGACGGAACTTCAACATCCCTTACGTCAGTGCAGACCGACGGAGTGGAGTGGAGTGGCGGCGAAGCAACTAAAGTAACAATTTGAATTCAACTCTATTTACTTCAACATACTACTGTAATCGGTATAGCGAAGTAAAATGCCACGAGAGCTGCACGTGACGGCGCTCGGACACGTGCGGAGGATCTCAATCGGTATTCGCTGACCCTAATCACCCATCCCAGGAGGCGTATGGTACCCATCGATTTCTCTTGGGCAAAAAGGTAGATGTAATAAAATACTCTAATGTTGAGTACGCTTGCCCTTGCAGAGCGCGGCTGCCCGGCGGCGGTGCTGCGGCTGTGGTACGAGAGCCCCGGCCCGCCGCTCGAGCTGTGCGGCGAGAAGGCGCCCTCAGACCGCTGGCAGTACCTATCCTCGTCCAGCTCCATCAGACTGTCGTGAGTCAAATCACTAGCAATCGAGTTTAGGGCTTTGGGAGAGGCCGATGATGATGAAACGATACACCTTAGGTTCATGTTATGCTGATTCCAAAGTATGAAATCATTTATTTGCCAAAATACATGAAATCTCAGGATGGTGAATTGCATTGTCCAGTACAGTATTCTACTTGTATACAAGCGTGCAAAGTTTTTCAATTGAATAAGCAATAAAAATGTCAGAAAAAATATAAATAATTGATGTAAATGTCATGTAGTAAAAATGTCAGTGACAGGAATTTAAATATTAGGTAACCGTATAGGTTCGAGCACATTATGTCGGGCCGCAGCGCGGGGCGGAGCGCAAAAATCCGCTCACATCGCTTTAATACAATTTGTATGAACTATCGCACTCTGTGTTAGGCCGCAGCGGCTCGCATTATTGCGAGGCGGATTTGCGTCCGTGCGGCGCGGCCCGCCCCGCTACGCCCCGACACAGTGTGCTATAGCAAGCGGATTGGAGTGCACGCGCGCCCGTGTTACGTAATTATTCGGTAGGCTGTTATTCATAAACATGATTTAAAGTTACGCCACCGTTTAGCCACCCTGTCCCGTTCTATCTTAACCTTTTTAACGAAGTGTGAATGGGATAGCAACACGATTTAAAGGAAGTGAGGTTTAACTAGGTGTATGAATAACAGCATGAGTCAACGTGAACACACATACCTCGTCCCCGCAGGTTCATAATAGCCGACAAGTCGGTGGGAGCCGCCGGTTGGCGCGCCGTGTGGACCGAGGTGAGCGTGTCCGACGGCGGCGAGTGCCCGCCCGGCGCCGCGGCCTGCGCCGGCGCATGCCTGCCGCCCGCCGCCGCGTGCTCGGGCCTGCAGCACTGCGCGGGCGAGACACAACAACACTGTTAGTATGCACGCTTCGTTATAGTTGTCATGTGACTGTGATAGGACAATTCTACTGACACCTGCTTCTATAGTCGGAAACAGAGAAAAGTATACAGTGGGTTTCAATAAGGTTGAGATTTCAAAGTCAAATCTTTTTATTGCAAGTAAGCACGTTGTGTACCTACATTTTTGCACAATTTTTTTTTTTAATACTCAACTTTGCAAGGAATACATGTCAACGCTGAGGAGAAAGGGCCGAAACACAAAACCGGTTTTGAGTTTCAGCCCAAAAAGTAGCAAAAAATTTCAGTAGCACATATTCTCATGAAACTACATTGAAAGAACAAAATCTTTGTGATCGCAATAAACTTTGAACTTGTAGAAACATCCACATTACGTATGTTTTAGGCGTTTCGTAAATCAAGAGAAAAATAGTACCTACTTATACGTCAATACAGTTACAAGTCAAACCACACTTGAAGTTGATGAATTGTCAAAGATGCAATATTAGCTGGGGAGATGCTGAGGGTCTAGATACCCAAAATCGAACTACATGGAAAGGGGTCCACAAGACAATAAAGTTTGGGGAACTCTGATTTAGAGTAAACACTATGTCACTGTAAAGAATTTTCAAAAATCAGTCAAGTAGTTTTTGAAAAAATCTCAACCTTAATAACTCTCCTGTACACCTTTCTCTGTGTAAGACCGTACTATTGATTACTGCATTAATAGGTTTTTTTTAAGTTACGGGGCAGGAACAATAAATTAAAAAAAATATACGAGTACCTACATTCGCATATTCAGAGAGTAATCTCGTAAGGTGCGCCTTAATATTAGTTTATTTTAATTTAGTTACATTTAGAGATTTTAGTTAATAACAATTTTAAAAAGTTCACGAAGTTATTAACGGATTTAGTAATAAGTGAATTAATAAGAAATAAATACCGTTTAATTATTTAATTTAATTTTGGTTGGACTTTGTGTAAAGATCGATATGTATGTCGTTCCATTCTCTTTGCCTCGCGTCAGAATTCAGATAATATCGGCGTGAAGGTTGCGTGAAGGAAGATATTTAGGCATAGGTTGCCTTACCTACATGTAGGTACCTAGTCGTATGTTCAATGTGGGCGCATTATCATCATATAAGTTAGTAGAATATAAACTATGGTGCACGAGATTCAATAACTAATTTTTTCGAACTTAATTGCCAATAGATAATATTATAACAGTACTAATTAGGTATATAACATACCTTTTAAAGTTATTATAACTTTGTAGTACTTACATGTTAGTTATACAATATAATATTATTAGTATAAGCCAGTATAAGGTGTTTTTTTTAACATGTTACTTATACAAGGTGACTAGTAGAATTGGCCTAGCATTTAATAAATGATAAAAGTATTGAAAATAATCTTTCACATTGATATATTCATACTTCAATCACTTTACGTAGAATCTAGTCAATTCACATGTTATTATAATGTGGATTTATAATATACGTTATTATTTTATATAAGTAATATTATAAATAAATTAGCCAGATTTTAGGGATTTTAAGAATGGAAACGCGATATTAAAATATTTGTTTTCATATCCAAATTACATATCGAAAAATATGTTACCTACCTATAACAGTATATTTTATAAGTAGGTATTTTTATATGACTTTCTTTTCTTTTTTAGACATATTTCTGAATTTTATTTTTTTGTACAGTCGAAACCAGAGATAAGTAGGTATACAGGGAGCCTCAATAAGGTTGAAATTTTCTCAAAAACTACTGGACTGAATTTAACTATTATTTTGCAGTTACATAGTTTCAACTTTTATGTATCAAACAGTGAAATAATTTTTGTAATAGGTCAAGTAGTTTTTGAGAAAATGTCAACCTTAAAAACTCTCCTGTACACCTTTCTCTGTGTTCCACCGTAACATGTTTTAAATAATAGTGATTATTAATGAATAACAGTGTCAATATAACATATAAATCACTTGCTGTCCAGTACAATAATAATTTTCCAAATTACTGAATAATTACCAAATGACATTGCCACATTTCAATGGAGCTTTGCCCCACCTACAAAACTACGTGACCATTTAAACTATACCTATCATTTTGTTGGGGACTTATTACAGGTTTCATATCGCATAATCATAATCAGTATCATTTTCTACTACTCTCGCAACTCCTATAAACGAATAACCAAAACAATGAATAAGTCGCTTCGATTTCTTACTATTTTCTGAATTCTTAATTAAGCTGTTTTTTCGACTCGCTTGATGTACAAAACTTTATTTTAAACCTATAATTTTAATAAATAAAAAACGGAGATATTTTTACATTTATTCGTTATCTTGTACATCATGCGGTTGATGGTGGGGCAGAATCTGGCATTGTCATTTTCACTGTATATTATGTACAATTGGCACCGCACTTTGCATATATCCACTTATTATAATTATATTTACACCATTGCATTTGTCGTCGCATTTTAGGGAAACTGTTTATTAATTATTATATAAATTTAAAATATTAAAAATGTAGCTTGTTGATGAATTATCATGGAGTAAGCAGTAACAAAGTTTAGTTGACATTACTTATATACAATTATACAGGGTGTAACTTAAAGGGTTTATGAAGCCGAAGGGAGGGTGTTCAGTATCGGTAACTGAACAACTTCTGCTCTACGACTTTTCGATTTTCGCGAATTTATTTTTATTTTTTATTCGAAAAGTCGTAGAACAAAATTTGTTCAGTTACTGATACTGAACACCCTCCCTTCGGCTTCATATACCCTTTACGTTACACCCTGTATAATAAAAAATATAGTTACATATATTTCTCGCTTATAAAATTAAATACTTTGCAAATCTAGCTTCTGTATATTTGCTGCTTACTCCTGCTTTTATCTTCTATATTGTTGTAAGATATTGTATCTTAAACACAGTAGAGTTGCTAACTAATAACTAAACAAGTGACTAATAATGTTATGTTCACTGTACTTTTTAAACTTCTCAGTACTATGATGGTTCAATGCAATCTTTGTCTCAGAGGATTTTGTAAGTTAGCGTAACTTTAGGGTGATAGGTGTTTAGAGAGTTTTCAAATATTACGAGGTGTACAATTATTGCAAGAAATCTTGCGATGGTGAATGTGTGTATAAAATAGAATTACTTATATAGAAAATACCGTTTTTCTATTTCATATGTACATTCAACATCAAAGAGTTATTGCGATAAATATGAATACACATATAAACACATATTATTATTGTTGAATTAGCAGAATATATTGAGTATGTTGCAAGATAACTGACTTTTTTATTTACATACAACGCCCCTTTAGAAAACCTCTAAATGTTTTCGTATACTTAAATTTTCTTGCATTAGTAAATTTTACTTCACTTTAAATAGTTTTTACTCATTCTTCTTGTTATTTCTAAAATATTGTGATGACTCAGGTCAGCGGGGCTACCACGAGTCGCGTTGGAGGTCGACGCAACGCCGCGGAGCTGTCAAACTGATGTCAAACGCCTTGTAATAACGTCAGTTTGACAGCTCCGCGGCCTTGCGTCGATTTCTAACGCTGACTCGTGCTACAAGGGCAGGAGAGTTCAATTCTAATCTTTTTATTGTTATTGTTTTGAGTTTGTGTTATTAAATTGCTATTACTGTAATTTAACAATTCTATAAATGCATTGAATTCCAATGGGACGAAGCTTGCATTGAGTCATCGCACTATGGGGCCCGGGGTGCCAAGTTAAAGCTAGTTGTGTTTTTTGTAAGAAAAAAAAACTTTTTGGTGTGATTTATTACGTTGAGAATTATTAATAGTACCGCAAATGAAGCACGTTAACATTACAACAGATACCGGGCATGAATTTTGAGCGCTGAGTATTGGAGGTCGAGTGTGAGCTCTCGGTCTTATAACTGTCAGATTTCGTACATTCGATTCAATTCGAGCTCACGCTAAGATTGCACTTATGAAGATTGCTATGAACTCGCCCTCATAATTATATCAATTTTAAGTTGTGAGCAGCGGGTGACAATTCTACCACGGCTTTTTTGATTGCCTGTCAGTCTCAAGATTGGCTCTCAGCGTCAAATAGACATTTCAAGTGTGATACTATCTCTCAGCACTGAAGCCTTGAGTTGTTATCGGCCCCCTTCCCATGAACTCTTATAGCAGGATTACTTCAATAATACTTTATTATTTCGTACCATGACGTCCTTAAAGTAAGGTTATTAAGGACGTCATGTTACGAAATAATAAAGTATTATTGAATAGTTCGTGGTAAGGGGGCTGTAAGTTCTAAAATGTTAAGTAATATTTTATCACCCGGTATCTGGATCATTCTAAAATGATATTACAAAACGTGTGGTAGTATTCTAATGCAAAATAATGAATCGCATCACAAAGTAGTTGAGTATGGGACGTGTAACTCGCATGGGACGCTGTGGGTAAGAGAAGAAACTCCTCAAAGCCAGAACCCCTCGATGAGAGGTGCAGATAACCCCGACATCGGGTTGTTTCCACAATATGCATAATACAACCAATATTCACGCTTCGTAGTGCTGTGTCACCGCACGCGCCCATTATAAGTCACTAAGACCGAGAGTTGAGCTCGGCCTTTCAATTGTAAAACGTCTATGGAATTTGATGTTTGTAAGAGCGAGCTCACGGTTAGCTTTTACTCAAAACTGTCTATGAATAAGAATACGAATCTGTCTATGAATAAAATATCGGCGCTACGAAAATACCTTATACAGATACAGAACAAAAGACGACCCTTGCTAAACGAAGCCAGGAGAGCCGACTCCAAGTGAAATGGCTAATGCAATGAAGCAACATCAGAAACATCACAGATTGTTTCAGTGACTGTTCAACATAAACTTGTATGGACAGAAAATAGAGTGCAAAAGTACAGACTTAGTTGGAAAGAACGACGCTTGATGGAATGTCTGGACACAATAACGTTTCCACCCTGTGTAATACCTTCTCGACGGTTATTATTATTATTTGATATCAGGGTGTTGTCAGTCGAAGGCAGAGATAAGTATACAGGGAGCCTCGATAAGGTTGAGATTTTCTCAAAAACTACTGGACCGAATTTAATAATATTTTACAGTTACATAGTTTTCACATTTAATCTATCTAACAGTGAAAGAATTTTTGCAATAGGTCAAGCAGTTTTTGAGAAAATCTCAACCTTAAAAACTGTCCTGTACACCTTTCTCTGTGTTCCACCGTACAAACCCAAGGGTCACTGCGACCTCAAAGGTCTATTGTGACCGCGCACCGAGTTCTTATATCTCGCTCCCAAGGCCAACGTCCTTCAGGAATCTTATTATGCACTTGGGCGAGAGTTTTAATATCCTCGGGTGGCATTATGCGTCCACCCAAGGCTCGGCTTCTGCTGTGAATGAGTGCTCCACATTCTCGATGGTTATAAGGTTCGCGTGCGACGCTAAAAGCCTGCAGTATGAATATTGGTTGTATTATAGGGTTATTGTGAGGTTTAGTTGGGTTACCCCATGGTGTGTGCCCCGGGCTGACGCGGCGGTGTGCGCAGGCGGCGCGGGCGCGGGCGCGGGACGCGCGTCGTCTCGCTCTGGCGTGTCGCGCGCCGCGCTGGCCCTCTCGCTCGTGCTCGCCGCCCCGCACTGACCGGGCCGCGGGCTGCACGCGTGAGTCTTCTGTACCCTGCCCCCGCCTCGCCGCCTACACAACACTGAGCACGCCCACGCTATCCATTTCCGCTTCGCTTTTCACGCTCACTCGCTTCAGCTGTTTTGCGTTCGTAACGTCTACAACTAAATAAAACTTTTAGAATACACACGATTTGTAAACAAGATATACTAGAGCTTAACATTATTCATAAGTCCCGTTTTATCTTGATGATACAAGTATATCTTACCTAAAATTTCAATTGTCAATACCTATAATAAACAAGAAAATAATGAACTACTGGGAATAGACGACAACGCAATGGATAACCGCCCGCAGTCCCTAATATTATGGACTATCGTTCTGTTTTTTTTCAAAGATTCGTTCAGCTGGTTTATCGTCGCGGTTGTTATAATTTGACAAGTTAACATAGACCATTGAGTGAAATATCGGGTGTTATGAACGCAAAGTGTAATTATATGTATAGTAATTAGTTCGTAAGTCTCAATTGCAAAGAAAACCCTATTTTATATGTCGTATTTAAGATTTTGTGTTGTATTTATTGTAATTTGGTTGACAATGTGTCTCCTTACCAATGTGATTTCAGTTTTTATTCCCCAGTTGAGTGCTTTTATGTTGCTAACATAATTTGCAGAGAAAACACAGTTGCTTTAAATCTGTTCATTGATTGATTTATAAACATGTTTCTTATACATTAATAAGTTAACATTGTTATGAAATGTTAACTTATATAAATGTATAAGAAACATGTTACTCAATTTATTGACAAATTATATTATATAAATTATATTACTTATAAGTAACAATTACCTAAAACATGTTACTTACATAACTGGTAAAACAATTACGTACAACTTGATTACGTAAGAAACTAAGAACCCCTAACTTTGTATGCCTATTGTTTTCAGAGGGGTTCAGTATTGATAAAGGATCAAAACAACCTTTAAAAAAAATCCTGCAAACGATAAAATCATGGATTTTTTCATATTATGTATTACTTTTATTAGCGATCCTTGAAGTAACTACTTAATAGATTTGAAGTAACTATTGTTTTGTTAGTTATCGCTTGTTTTCATCTTTTTATGCCACTTACATTACAGTTGCTTTTGCTGTATAAATGTATCCAACTAAATCTTGTATGTCGCATGTTGTAAAACGTGAATTTTAAACTAAAAACCAAATAAAAACAAATCCTTAAACTTGTGATAAACGAAAGTGTTACAAATTATAATATTCAAGAAGAAAGAATTTGTAAATATTTTAATCGTCTTATTTTATTGGCGATGTTATAACTATTTTGAAATAGGTTTATCATAACGTAAAACTTATTGAATATTGTAATGTAACACAGAATTGACATGTTATCTTTGTACAGATGATTTAATTAAGTAATGTATTACAGTATTTATATTAATTATCCTGGTCACGGTACCCAATTGTAAGTACCTTTCTATTTTCCTCAAAAATCATACTGATACTATAGGTAAGTATATAAAGTATTGCTAAGATTGACCTTCTGAAAGGAATGTCGTGTGTCTACTTAGACCTGACACTTAGGTGAGTGCTAGCTTAGCGTGAGCTCGCACTTACAAATGTCAAATTTCATAGTTTAGACAGTTGTAAGATCGAACTCAAATTCAGTTTGCATTCATCGTCTATACCTGATAGATTGATAATAATATCTGTACAAAGGAAATCGTGTTAGTATGTACACTCTAACTTGGAGAAAAGCATACAGGGTTCATTGAGGTTGATATTTTCTCAAAAACTATTTGACCGACTCTAAAAATTCTATCAATTAGTAGATAAGTAAAAAAATTGTAAAATAATATTAAAATTCAGACAAGTAACCTAACCTAACCCAACCTTAATGAGGCAATGTATAGATTTCTCCGAGTTACACTGTACTAAACCCTAAATGTAATGGTAATCCTTGGAACGCGAACCGAATTACATTTATAAAGCATGAATATTAGGTAGATGCTATCCCGGTATGCTTAGGCAATGGCAGCGGTCTGGTGGTGGAGAGCGGCGTCTCTTGGTGGTGGTGGTTGTGTGCCGGCGGCGGTGGCGTTGTGGCGCTGTCGTGCGCCGTGTGGCGCCGCCGGCGGAGGCCGCGCCGGCCGCACGCGCCGCCGCCGCCGCCGCGCCCGCCCCCCCGCTGCGCCGCGCGCCTCGCCGCGCCGCACGACACCGTATGACGGCGCGCCGGCGCACGCGCCGCCCTCGCAGATACTCACAACATAGTCAAATACACACTTTTACCGTACACTCGTATTTTATTTTATTAATTGACCTCTTCAGTGTTATTAGTGTGAATATAATAATGGATGTGTGGAGAGGTTGTATATATATTTATACAGGGTGTAACGTAAAGGGTATATGAAGCCGAAGGGAGGGTGTTCAGTGGAGGTAACTGAACAACTTTTGTTCTTCGACTTTTATTATTAAAAGTCAAAAAATAAATTCGCGAAAATCGAAAAGTCCTAGAACAAAAGTTGTTCAGTTACCGACACTGAACACCCTCCCTTCGGCTTCATATACCCTTTTCGTTACACCCTGTATATAAAATATAAAAATATTGCACTGTGTAAGCTGTTCGTATTCCTAATAAAATTCATAATCAAATGACAAGGTTCTTTCTATATTATAGATATTTGATTAGCGATTTTTTTTAAATAACATTCATTCAATATTCACACAGCCGCGTTCACCTGGGTGAACTACGGGATTTTTTTGCACATATGACTGTAATGCGCTACTTGGGTGTTTAGTACACATCAAGCAGATCAAGTGTAACACTTTGGGCAGTTCTTATTATCTGCGTCGTAAGATTTAAAATCGTACTGCAAGTGTTACCATTGATCTGCTGTTGTTCATACCTACATAAAAGTTATGGCTCAGAGTAAGCCCAATTACTGCACCGTTAAGGAGGCAGGTGATAGTGCTAAGAAATCAAACAAGTCGTTAATAAGGCAAACACAGTTTTGCAAATTTATTCCACATATTAAACTGATACAAGATTGATACAAGTCAGAGCTCTAACAGTATGGGCATGCTATGTGGTCGAATACAAACAAGTTTATAGTACAGCAATAATAAACCTGAACTTTACAATACTACTTCTTCACACTAATGTATTTTAAAGGGAAATATGTAATAAAAATAAAGCAAAAAACTAAAAGCAGGAACACAGTCGGGAAATGTTATCGATTACAGGTGTTTTTATTTTAGCCGTAATTGCTAGGTCGTAGAGTTCATTTCATTCAGTACATAATTCATTCTCATGTATCCTAAGTTGTAAGTATGTCAAAAAAACAACAGTCAAACTCCTTATAATAAAATAATTACTGCTAAAATACACATCACATCGCAAAATGCGTTCGCAGGAATAAAATATATTGAATAACATGTAGTAAAAAAACAGTCGTCGGTGCTCGCTTGTCGGCGGCACCCCGCGCGACCGCAAACAGGCAACCGCGGCCGCGCGGCTCACAAACATCACTATATATTAAATATATACGGCTAATACGACGGGAAAACATAAGCATAACGGGAAACTTACATTCGAAACATTTCATAACGTCCTACTTTAAGATTTTTACGGAATCGTTGCGATACAAAATTGAAAACGTGAAAATCAAATAAAAAAAACACATATATAGAAAAAAGATGGATCCTCTCTTTACACTGTGAGGATCGGACGTAAACGTAACCATGAACCGTTGAGCGCGTGCGTGCGTCGGCCCGGTGTTCCCCTGCGCAGCTTGTAGTCCTCGGACAGGGGCCGGGCGGCGGCGCGCGCGCCACGGCGGGTCTGGGGCCGGCGGGGCGGAGCGCGGCGGGCACTAGCTGGGCGCGGCGCACTCCACGGAGCACTCGCTGTGCGCGGGCGACGAGCCCCACCCGCACGCGGCCGCAGCCGCAGCGCCCAGCCGGCGCTTTGTCTCCCCCCCTTGGTTCTGGTGACCCCCGTCGAGTTTACGTTTACCTGCAACGCACAAACCCCATACTATACCAGGTTCAAACATTATCTAACAACTCTTCTACTACTACAATACTTCTGACATACTATATCTAAAACCCACAAAACTGGGGGACTAGGAGCGTAGGTGAGGATAGGACAAGAGCATCTGGATAACAATTATCTTAATATGTATGTATGTAAAGTTTAATTAGTTAGATCGTCATCATTGATCTCCTATAAACAACTAGATACACAGTCTGCCTTCTAAAAATGTCCGAGCGCAAAGAAGGTCCAAACGGATGAATGGACCCTTATTTGCTTTATTGGACATTATTTGGACGTTAACAATCATTTGGACGTTTTTTTAATTGTTTTAGTAAGACCTTTGTGTTTATAGGAGATCAATGATCGTCATAAGTGTCTTCGCCGCGCATCTCCTAGTGTGCGCTAGGCCTTATGGTACACACCATGTACATTATAAAGTTTGTGTGGACTTTTCAAAATGACGGGAAAGTCACAGTTGAAAAATTTCATTTCATTGTCTTAAGTGATTGTTTTGTTTTGACGTTAAATCAATCAGAAAATGTTGGCGAATGTTGGAGTTATGGAAGAATTATATGCAAGATCTGCAGTTTCGAGCCAGACTCGAAGAGTTCCACTACAGAGCTCGGGAGTGAACGTGACAACTGAGCTGCCTCAGAAATGAAGACGATAATACTCTTCAGGGTGACGACGCTTCGGCGAAGAAAGAAGACGATAAATTTAATAAAAACTCTAACATGAAATTGGCAAATGACGCGAACTGTCGAGTCCGTTAATAAACTAAATAAGTGTGTATCCCCTAAGGAAGGTAAATATGGATGAGACAAGGAAGTGAGGAGGTGGGGTAGTTACCGATATAAAAGGTATAATGCTCCAGATTACACGCAAACCATCAGACACGCTGAAATGAAAGGAAAAGGTTCAGAGGGATGCCAGCGAAGTTCAATCGTAATCGTTGCTATGTCCCATGGATTTGGCACAGACCTTCCTTACATCAAGGAGACTCGGGCCGTGATCCACCACGCGGGCCCAGTGCGGATTGGTGCATTACACATGCCTTAGATTTTTTATCTTTCTACGGCGTGCAGGTTTTATGACGATGTTTTCATTCACTAAATGTACGTAAGATAGCTAACTTGGCCAGGGCTCGAACCTGGGACCACCTATCGCAAATCCCAACCACTGCGCCGAGTTCTTCGGTATGTAATAAATCGCAATCGTACCTTTGTTAAATTTTGACTCATGGGTACACTAATAATATTATACATAATCAATTTTATTAAAAAAGTTATTGTAGCAAATCTTTATTACGATAAATACTATTTTTAAATGCATTTTTGGTAGTTCTCATAATTGCGAAAAACGGCCGTTTTTGACATATTTAACAACTACAACTTAGCTTGTCGCAATTATGATATGTATTTGTATTGTATTTGTATATTGAAAAATAAAATTGATTATATTGGAAGTACACGTAGTAGTCTACTTTTAAAATTTATTTTCGATTCCTAGGTCTTGCTGGAAGAAATCTCTCTTAAGAAAGCACCACCTGTGTACATTTTAGTTTTTTTGTTTCTAATATTTTTGTATCTTCTTTCGTGTACAATAAACTAATAATAATAGTAATAATTATTACTTTATTAATAAGAAGAGTCTCGACCAACATCTTAAGAGACTCTCGCTAGACAGTTGGGTCAAGAGCCGGATGCAGAAGGCAGTGCTGCTGGACACGGCACGCATTGTGAGGAGGTTCCTCACTCTGGGATCCTAACCTCCGGCAGCTTGGATGCGCATGCATCCCGCTGCCGGTGGGTGGCTATTTTTTATATTTATATATTTTTCTACTTGTTTTTGATATTGAAATGTATAAATATATTAAATAACAGATAAAATAAATAGAGAGAATAATAGTAATAATAGAAGACATAATTATTTTTAAGATTGGCGACGTTAGTTGGCTCATGTAAGGCGCTTAATACAGCAGTTAGTATGATCTGTCCCATGTGTTGATTGTGCGTAGTGCATGCACTGACCTGGTAAACTTGGCTTGGCGCGTGGGTTGCCACGCGTGGCGCTGGGCGTGCGGCGGCCACGCGCGGCGCGGCGGGCACCAAAACGGGGCCCAGCCGCGCCCGCCGCGCGCCGCGCCCAGCGACCGCCCGTCCCACATGACCCAGCTCCCTGCACCACACCATACAATTAACATACAAGTATACACATACCATAAACGTATAGTCACACGAAGAAAGAGTTAAGTATACGTATAGTTGAAATTTTATCAAAAATTACTGGTTAGATTTTAATAATTTATCATTTATTTCCTGTGGCAATTTATGTTTGTCGTCGTTCCATTCTGTGGATGCAATGGTACAGCTAACAGCAGATCAAGTGTAACACTTTGTACTTTGGACCGTTCCTATTAGTAAGAGTTGAATTCGTACTCCAAGTGTTACCATTGATCTGCTGTTGTCCGTACAATTGGCATATATTATTTTTTGTTAACCGTGGTACACATCAAAGCAGATCAAGTGTAACACTTTGGACCGTTCTTATTATCCGCAATAAGAGTTGAAATCGTACTGCAAGTGTTACCATTGATCTGCTGTTGTCCGTACACAACAGCAGGTCAGTGGTAACACAAACGTCAACTTTTGCAACGCAGATAATAAGAACGGTTTAAAGTCCAGTGTTTTTTTTTCTTGTGTGTTCACCAGCTTGTCCCTCGACATGGAGATCGAGGACCTTTTGTAGCGTACATTGCTTTGAATATACTTTTTTTT
This sequence comes from Tachystola acroxantha, assembly GCA_963506565.1. Lineage (NCBI taxonomy): Eukaryota > Metazoa > Arthropoda > Insecta > Lepidoptera > Oecophoridae > Tachystola > Tachystola acroxantha. Next base: position 2,590,744 of record OY735879.1, on the reverse strand, counting down.
TTGTATGTTGAACTTTTCTCAAGTCCATAGTGTGTTACATACGATCTGCTTTTATGTGTACCACGGTGAACAAAAAATTATATTTGCAAATGGTACCATCGATGTAATGTAACGACGGCAAACATAAATTGCCACAGTACCATCAAAGGTACTGTGTAATGATCTCACGGTAAAGGAAGGCTATTTTACAGTGAGATTTGACTTTTATCTATCTAAAAGTGAAACAATTTTTGCAATAGGTCAAGTAGTTTTTGAGAAAATCTCAACCTTAAACTCTCCTGTACACTTTTCTCTGTGTTAGACCGTTCCACAACCACACTACATCGCAGCTACAAAAAGTGGTCGTTCACGTCTTGAACATGCGGTAGATATTGACGGCTAAATGAGAAATAAACTTTTCTTTTTCCTACATATAAGTATTGTAGATGTCGCGTGGTTGCGGTTGTGGTACGATTGAATCAAGTCTAAGGCCGGACGGGAAGTGAACATGAGCGACGACCCAGTCTCACCAATAGAGCACTCTTGGCTAATTTTTTTTATCGCAGTTTAAGATATCAGAAAATCAAAAAAAAAATGGAATGTTTTCACATTAAGTACTATTTTATCTTCAACTATGCTGAAAGTTTGGACAATGAACAGCATTACAGCCATTGATCTCCTATAAACAACTAGATACACAAAGTTCTTACTAAAACAATTTAAAAAACGTCCAAATAAGGGTCCATTGCTAACGTCCGAATAATGTCCAATAAAACAAATGAGTTTTTTGTTTGTTATAGGAGATCAATGATTACAACACATGCAATTGTCCAGAGATAGGCATCGAACCCGCGACGCTTGCGCCGTTGTCTCACGCCCCTAAATTAGACAGAAACGAAATGAAAAAATACTTTTCCATAGGTTCTATGAGGACCTGCCCTTGTAGCACGAGTCAGCGCTAGCGATCGACGTAACGCCGCGGAGCTGTCAAACAGATGTTATTACAAGGCGTTTAACATTAGTTTGGGCTTTTTGAAAATGGCGGGAAACGACGGTTGCGAATTTATTTAATAATTTTCAGTATAATGTCTACAATGGGTGTTTTGTGTTTAATATCACGTTAAATTAATCAGAAAATGTTCGCGAATGACAGTATGGTGAAGTTATTGGAGAATTCAAGCAGGATCTGAAGTTTGGCGCCATGGTCAAGATTCCCACTACGAGCTCGGGAGTGAACGTGACTGTCGAGCTGGCTTCGTCCGCAGTGATTGACACTACGGCGTCTCCTGTGGATGAAGACATGAAGACGCGGCTACCCAGGGTGATGACGCTACGGCGACTCCCCTGGAGGAAGATAGAAGACTATTATACATTGAATTTTCTGTAACATGACATTGGCAAATGACGAACTGTCGAGTCCATTAATAAAATAAAATAAAACATTAGTTTGACAGCTCCGCGGGCGTTGCGTCGACCGCTAACGCGACTCGTGCTAGCCCTGCTGGGCTCTTACCATGAAGTCTTATAGTAGGATTACTTCAATAATACTTTGTTATATTTAAGGTCGTCATGGTACGAAATAACAAAGTATTATTGAAGTAATCCTGCTATGAGACTTCACGGTAAGGGGGCAGTATCTTCTAAAACCGAGATTGTGTGCCTACACTAATGTTTATATACACATTAGGCGGTGGCTGCAGCCAAGAGCTGCGAGCGTGCTGGGCCCGCCTTCGAGCGGCCCGAGGAGTGCGTACAGCAAGCGCGTGGGGAACTCTGGTGTAGTTCAACAGAGATCCCCACAATGCGCGGAGGAGGTCACCGTGTATGCTGCCTCTTCAGGGCGGTGAGCCCGACATACCCAACACGCTCCCCCGGGCGTGGTGACACATGATCTTGCATGTTTTACCTGGGTAAAAAAAAAGGCCACCGTGGGGTTTTTAGTCGGTGCGAGTCCGACATAACCCGTCGCTACCCCTAAGGCGGCGGGTATGCACAAGCATTTCCCCACGAAAAAAAAGGCGGTATTTGTATTGCATTAAATGCTGCATTTAGGACTGATCCACTCTTAACCTTTTTGCCATAGTGTACGATAGATGTACTTATTTATGTACGTATAGTGTGGCAAATACATAATCTTTTATTTATTTATTATCACACTCACGAGAAATTTTTAAAAGGGAAGCTTTTTTTTACTTTTGTGCCTTTTATAACATTTCCAATTTTTTTAATTCATCAAAATGTTTCTAGAGATAATCTCGTTCACCGTGGTCGTCGCTCGTCACTATTCCCGAGGTGTAAGATTACACATACTCTAAAACTAGCCCGGTTATGTACAGTCGACAGCAGGTCAATGGTAACACTTGCAGTACGATTTCAAGTCTTACGACGCAAATAATAAGAACTGTCAATAATAAAAAGTGGTACCATTGATCTGCTGTCGACTGTACCTATATACAGTTATAATTATATTTCAGTTAAGTACATCATAGAATCGAGAAGAGAAACGAGGAAATATTCACATAATTTCTCTTCAGCGAACCAAGATATACAGGGTGTAACGAAAATGGTATATGAAGTCGAAGGGAGAATGTTCAGTAACGGTAACTGAACAACTTATGTTCTACGACTTTTCGATTTTAGCCAATTTTTTTTCGACTCTTCATACATTTCGTACCGGACCGCTGTTCGATTTGTATGAGACATTTTTTATTTATTTGAAAAGACGTAGAACAAAAGTTGTTCAGTTACCGATACTGAGCACCCACCCTTCGGCTTCATATACCCTTTCCGTTACACCCTGTATGAATGTCTACAAATTCCAGATTGAATACAACTTAGGAGTATAAGATCTACATATATTTACTGCATACAAAATTGAGTATAGAGCTACAATCTAAATAGGTGATTCCTGCTCTATGAAATGGAGATTTTAAAGGTCCATTTTCCACAGAAACCAGTACCACTACCATGAGTAACGCGAATAAGTTGCCAACGTAAGATCGCTCGCTAACAACTACGTAAATACTATAGAAACTGATGGTAAGGGTACTGTTAAGAGCCATACCTTACTTAATGTCCTCACTAATTTAAAAAAAATCTTCTAATATAATATGTATTAGATAACGTATGTTTCAAACGTCCATCATTCTCAATACTTATTTTCAATAGTCATAAACAACTGACTCAATTTCGGTATATTATAGATCGCATAACTGCGAAAAATTTGTTTGAATAACATATTGCTTAGTCTAACGCGATTATGATATCTATTGCGTATTTGAAAATAGTCGATAATAGTGGTTCATTTATTATATTATACCCTTTCCAATCATTTATTTTCTCGATGAGAATTCTCTCCTTGGAATGTAACCGCGTCATGTTACACAAAAGTTAACTTTTAAATGCGAGCTATAAAAATATGACAACTGCCTAATTTTGTTCCTCCCATATAATATTCATCTAAGACAAATTGAGTCCATATATGCAGTAGTTTTTTTAAAAGTACGATAAATAACAAACGTTTTAATAAAGTTACATTCTATGGCAATCAAAATAGTGATGTTATGATTTATATTGAACTATAGATAGGTGTTCCCGCGACTTTGTACGCGTTGTAATTTTTTCCCCGGGATAATAAAGTATCTTTTTTGCTCAGAGATAATGTAACATTCTAATGGTGAAAGATTTTTTGAAATTAGTTTTTTAGTTATATCGATATCGTACCTACTGATCACTTATTTAGTCACAACACTATAACTTTCAAACTAGATCTGTCATCGACAAAATAAATGATTGTAAAGAGTATAGAAAATATCATTTTGTTAGGGACGTAGTAAGTTATGGCCCGTAAATAATATACAATGTGTAAAATTGGCAACCACAATAACACATTCTTCACAAAGCTTGCGACTTTTGTATATAATTTAATAAAATATGTTACTTATACATGTTATTAAACATGTTACTTATACAAGTTATTAAACATGTTTGTTAATACAAAAGTTATCTAAAAGGTTTGAAGTAAAATGTGTTATTGTTAAGCACTACTAATTAAAAACTAAAAAACCATGCTGTAAACATAAAAATCGCATTGCATTAAAATTGTCAATAAGAAAGATAAATATATCAAAACTATCTTATTCTATTGAAGTATTGTAATAATGAAACAATCAGGTACCTAACTACATCTATAAAATATAAGAAATTATATATTTCAATTGCATTCACAATTTGTTCTACGACAACATCAACAGTTGCGATATACAGGGTGTAACGTAAAGGGTATATGAAGCTGAAGGGAGGGTGATCAGTATCGGTAACTGAACAACTTTTTGTTCTACGACTTTTGAAAATTTCGCGAATTTATTTTTTGACTTTTCATACATTTCGTACCGGTCATGATCGATTTGTATGAGACATTAATTTATTTTTATTCGAAAAGTCGTAAAATAAAAGTTGTTCAGTTACCGATACTGAACACCCTCCCTTCATATACCCTTTACGTTACACCCTGTATAGATATAAGTATATGCTAAATACCGAACATTCACTAATAAATACGTATAAGTACACTTAGATTAAACATACTATAGATGCAAGGTCTTCACACGGGACGACAAAAATGCACTAAAACATCGGATAGTGAAATCTCGCTTTATATTCATCGCCCATCGATTGACTGATTGTTAACACGTTCACAGTCCAGTGCCCCATATATGGAGCACGACGAACTAGCTTCACAAACACGTGCATGTGGCACGATGAAAAAAGTATGTGCCTATGTAACGTTGCACGTTTTCTGAAGCTACCTGCAAGCGGATAGTTAGGACGATTTTAACAGCATAGCTCCGTTTCTTGACGAGCAGCGCCTCCTCGCGTCGATTGCGTATGGAGGAAGTGTGATATAACGGCTTCAATAAACTGGTGAACCTACCTCATCTTTTTATTTGAACCCCTACCTACCTACCCTATCTGCTGGTGTGCTTGGGCTGGCCTAAAAAACCCCAACCGCCGCACCTACCAGATTCGTACTAAGGGCTAGCCAGCTAGTACAACAGAACGGCGCCGGCGGACGACGCCGTGTACCGCGCCGTCCGCCAGCACGAATGTTGTACGCCTGTGACCGGGGCGCCGGCCGACATCGTGCACCGCCGCGCCGTGACGTTGTATGCCGGCCCTAAGGGTATTTTTTTTGAAGGTAAGTATATACGATGTCCTTGGTGGATGCTGCTGTCCATTCACGACCTATTGTCTTCAGAAGAGTGCTCAGAGTGCTCCACCCAGTGTTGATACAATACATCAAGTATTTCGTATTGATGTTACAACAAATTTTGATGTATTTCGACTTGTATAGAGATTGAAATATTAGACGGGACTTAAAAGGAAATGAAAACCTTTTTTGTACGGGGACTGTCAACGTGTTAAAGTACTAATCATGATATAAATAAAAACGCTGTTCCAAAACGATGACTGCAGGGTAACTCTCACCTCTTATAGCGATCCAGTTTAGGTTCCTAAACTGACAATTTGCTACAATGACGTCAAACGTCATTGTAGCAAATAGCGATTCGGTTCAGTTTAGGAACCTAAACTGGATCGCTATAAGAGGTGAGAGTAACCCTGCTAATCCTGAAAAAACCTTTAACACTCACTTCGACGAACAGAGACACGTCAAAGGTTCATAGCTTATCGTGAGCCTGCTCTTACAAACATCAAATCGCATAGAGGTTCGACAATTCTAAGGACGAGACTATCCGATGTTTCAGTACAATTTCCCAGTGACCTCGCAATTATATTATTTTCAATCTAAGACTAATACATAGTTACGTAGGTATAAACGAGTAATAATTTTGGTCTATTACTTGTGTTGTGTTCGCAGTGGAGTGCGGTACCTGAATGCCTCCGGTTAGATCGTAGTAAAGCGAGTTGGGCCCCAGGCCGAGCTCGTCGTCCTAAGTGAGGCCAAGCGGCGGTTAGTCTTATTCACACATACGAGCCGAATTATTGGTAAAAAGTATTTAAAATACAAACAGAAAAGACTTTTTCAAAAACTAAATGCGTATTATGGAAATACAATATTCAAAATGGTTATTACTAAGGCAGTTGAGGAGTTAAGGCAGTTGTCCTACCGCCGGCGAGTAGAGCGAGCAACTATCGGCTATTTTCTAGCTACAGAAACGTACAATAGATACATTCCGTGTAAACAAAAGAGACGCGGCGATACTCGTTCAGCGACATATATATTTTTAGTTGATCGCTGAGCGAGTATCGCTGCGTCTCTTTTGTTTATACGGAATGTATTATCTATTATCACGAAGACAGAGATAAGTATACAGGGGGGGCCTCAATAAGGTTGAGATTTTCTCAAGAACTACTGGACCGATTTTAATAAAAAAAATTCAGTACATATTTTTAACTTTTATCTATCTAACAGTGAAAGAATTATTGCAATAGGTCAAGTAGTTTTTGGAGAAAATCTCAACCTTAAAAACTCTACTGTACACCTTTATGTGTCTTCGACCGTACCTTTCTTTAGCTAGAATCTAGCTATTAGTTATATAAAATTCAAAGAAAAACAACCATAAAACACATTTTGGATTTATCTTCTTTTAAATTAGTGGGGCCATTTTTCCATAGCAATAACAAAATACTTAAATGAACATTGTTTTTCCAAAGGTATTTCAAAATCGAAACGAAAACAGCAAGGTAGTTTGTATTTTGGTTTTAAATACTTTTATTTCACATACATCTTCTTGACATTTCTACCTCATTGCAACAACGAAACATTACATTTATTCCAAGCTTCGAGAACGTTCACCAAAGGTGTGCGGGGGTGGCTAAGCACGAGCGGATCGTTAGCAGGTTAGTACGAAAGCGAAGCGAAGCGCTACATGGATGGCAAGCGTGGTGAGACGTTAGGCGAGGCGAACGTGAAGTCGTCATCCCAAGGTGATAATTTAGCAAATATATGGGCAATTATGACGGACTTGACTCCATCGTCAGGACAATAAGGTCGCATTTGACATTGTCAATATGCTAATGGAACGTTATCGTCAGGACAATGAGATTCTATCTAAAATAATTGAGGAGGTGAAGGCGCGTGTCCATGTCAGTTGTTTTTACAGAAATCGATGAAAAACACTACATATTGTAGTATTCGCATAATATTTTAACGTTAAAATAATTCAATATTGTCAATAAAACCTTTATCTTCAATTATGTGAAAAAACTAGCGCCATTCATTTATTTAGCGGTTTTTTATCGATTTCAGTAAAAAAAATAAAAGCAGGACATGTCACCTTTTGATATTCACCTCCTCAATTATCATTTAATAGAACATTATCGTCAGGACAACCGTTCCACCCAACATAATTGCCAATACTCTAACGACATTATCGTCAGGACAATAAAATCCAAGCAACCTAAAAGTGACAGGTCTCAATACCTGTTCCTACACCAAAAGTTCTAAAAAGGATGCCATACTTTTAGAACTGTCACTGCTAAAACTAGAAAACGCACGAGACATAATCGCTACCAGTATATTGTTTAGCCTTGGGGTGACGACTTGTCAACTGAAACCAGCACAGACGCGCGTCACAGGGGCGCGTCAGTGGCCCCAGCCATATAGACCTGATGGTGAGATGGGCTGACAGCCACCTCGCGCCCTACGCTTTTCCCGGTCGCGACTCCGAGGCTGCGGCTGTGAGTCGCGCGCGCGCCGCGGGTTAGTGCGTTAGGTGGCGCAGGGATATAATCCAAAGATCCACGTTAAACAACTTTCTCATAGAATACTTTTTGAGGCAATAAAGGATATCTAGTCAAAATGAGTAGATGTGGCATATGATGCTTTGGGCGTTATAGATCCCAGTCATGGACAAAAGTGGAATTAATTCGTCGGATGGCGTTGAAACCTAAACCATGCGACTAAACCTTCAGTCTAAAAAGTTTCTATTTTAATGAATGATCGTAGTGCATATGAATCGAATTACGATCATTCATTAGAATAGAAACTTTAATCGCTTAGATTTTCATTATCGGCCGATCGAATTACTCCACTTTAACCATGACTGTACCCACAACGCTCAAGACATCGAGGACCATTTTATGTTACATTATAATTTATATCCATTACAACCTCAAAACTGTGTTATTCGATGGTACTCGTATTTAATGTGAAACATAGGACTATGACACCTGCTTGGTTCAGTGGCGGCGCGCGCGACCCACCCCGCCCGCCGCAATGCAATCACCACCGTCAGGCCTACACACTACCGACTGTACCGAGTCGCTAACTCCATTCGAGGGCAGGATTAAATAAATCAACAAAAAAAAGATGAAAAATTTGGCAACTCAAAAATCGAAAGGTAAATGAGTACAGCGACTAGTGACTATTAAATAAGAGTGAAAAAATTAGTGAGTGTGTGTGGGACCCACCGGTTGCGCTCTGTTGGGAGGTTGGCGGACGGCGGACGGTTGCGGTGGCCCCGCGTAATCAAAATAGAACTCATCGTACCGGTAAAATGGCTCATTGTAGCCACCTCGGTAATCACCGTACCCGTAATAGTCGTAATCATAATCTATAAACACACAACACAGGCCTTTTAGAGGCTAAGCTAAACTAACGCTAACTTACAAGCTATCGGACAGTGGGCTAGCGGACTGCGAGCCTCCACGACACTCGTACCGGGAAAAGATACATTAGACACATGCCAACGTTACTGTGCGGTGACACGCCGCGCTACCGACACCTTGGGGCGAAACGGTTCCATGCAGTCAATTGGCAATATGCTGGTCGAAACGTTATCGTCCTGACCATTTCCACCCAGCATATCGTCTACACGCAATAATATGTAGTGTAGACAATATGCAGGATGGACTATTATCGTCAGGACAAGTCATAGCCAGCATAGTGACAATAGATGAAACTATTATCCCAAGGCGCCGATACGGTGGCACCACCACCTTAGCACACACCGGACGGACGGAAGCGATTCTCGATCGAATCGGACACACGAAAACAACATGCAACGTAACTGTTTCAATTAAACGGTCAAAATTCGAATATTTTGATTAAAAACCGATATTGAAATGTAATTTCGTATGTAAACTAATCGTTGCATTTATTCCACCACCAAAACCTATAGAAAAGCGTTATGAAACCAATGTTCTAAAAACCAGGCTCCTGGTTTTTTAAAGCTCGATTTTTTGAATGAGTAATGTTTTCCTTAGCATGCACTGAAATATGTTAATACAATTTTGTTATTAACATTTATCGGAATGATGGATTTTAGTCAAACTTCTCACTCACGTATACTGCACACGTCTGTAACTACGAGTACGTCTTCACTCGGAAACCATGCACACCTAAACCTAGCTGTCATTAATATCTAGCCTGGAAAGTAGCATTAAAGGTACAATGTACAATGTCCTCGACTATACACCCCCAATTTTCTTATAGAAACCTATTCTACAATATTTTTAAGGTTAACTCAATAGCCTGTTTCTATATTGCAAATAACTATTGCTATTTTTAAAAGAAACGACAAAATATTCCCTGAACAAAAAAGAATAATATTTTTCAAACTAATCTTCATGTTCCCTTTTCCTTATCGGGATAGGCAAAATATACGTCGAAACCGTCTGGTGCTAAACTTTATTACACAGCATATATTGCATTCGAAAGCTTAGATTTTTGTGACTAGTATGACTAACAAAATCTATTTGAATTACCTCCAAAAATATTACTGTAGGCAACACTACGTATTTTTTTTTAAACTGGCAACATTAATCTGGTGAATCCCCGTGTATCGGTCGGTGTATAGTCTCGGCCACGAGGTTAGTAGGGATCAGTAGCGGACTGTGCGAGTGTGCGCGTGGAGACCACACCGTGGCGACGTGTAGGGCGAGGCGCAGGGAACTGGCCAGGTCAGCCAACGACACTGGACTATGATGGTTCCCTTTACCTTATTGTGACGTCACATTGTGCCGTGTTGGTTGCGGCACGCGAGGTTGACTTTCAGCTGTGTACTTCACTCTTGTTCAAATTAAAATATTATTTTAGGTAGGTACATAAAACAAAAATATCTTATATTTTCTAAGTTTTCGTCATTATAAGGGCAATTTGGTTTGTAGCATGCATAATGTTTGACCCTAATATTTTGGTAATGATTGATGTAAGTATTAACTCACAGCTACCGTATCAAATGTTTATAACTGTATTAAAAGTAATTACTAGTATTATCTAATTGGTCTCAACACTTCTGAGAGCCAACCTAGCGCTCGCGGCCCACACACCGTGTCTTAATATTTATCAAGTGTACAAAGTATATCAAATCCAAATATCATAAACTTTGCATTTTAATTTTTATTTTTGTAAACCAGTCGAGCATACGAGTAAAACAAATGTCTAGATCCTAAAATGGAACATTCACATAACACACGATTTAAATTAAGTAGTAAACCCAATATCAGTTTTCGTACGAGGCGATATAGTTGAGCTTCTCCATTGCAAACGTCCAACCCGAATACTAATTGAAATATTTCTCGTTATTCAACCGGCGACAAATGATGACTTGTTCGCTGTATGAACGACTGTTTCACTTCGAAACGTAGGAAATAATTAGTGTAAAATGTTGTATCGATCACTTGTAGACATAAAATACAAACAACTTATTTCATTTCATTTTGGAAACTGGCAAGAGCTGTCGGGTTTATGAATTTCCAGTAATATTGAAAAAAGTTGCTACCGTAAAATATCTAATGACAGTCTAAGTTTGATACAAAGAGTGATCGACGCCTTGAGACCAAAAAAAGTGATGTCAGTATGAAAATGAAAAATGGAACCTTAACAGTTCGGACGATAAAGTTACATCAGGCGTCCAATATACAGAATTGAACCGTACTGTCAGGACTCGGACCTAGAATTACCCTTACTTGTCCTGACGATAAAGTTACATTCTGATCGAACCTCATTGTCTGGACTCGGATGGGAACGTCCCGCTAGTCCTGACGATGAAGTCTGTTCGGCATTTATAACTGTAGTCCCAAGGCGTGATTCGTGTGTGGTTTGTACGCATAATGTCAATAACGAAAATTGCTACTACATTTGTCATCAAAAATATCTTAGAATGCAATAAAATTGTCTGCGTCAAACAACGACTATATTGATATCTTAGGTTAGTCAACAGATGGCTTCAAATTTTCATTAATTTAAGATGTATGATTGAAGTATGTGTAAAATCATTTACAATTAACTTGAACAGATATTACAAGTCCATTTTGCTGAAATAATTCTTCTCATCGTATGTTCATTTAGCAAACCATTTCTGGATTCATTAGTAACATTAAAATTTGTTGCACTAAACCCAGCAATGGTATCAGAATTCAGAACTAAACTTCACTGTCACTATCGATCATCTGTCTATCTTTTAATTTTTAATAAATTGGAATCAAGGCAAGATCATTTTGATGGCAAACGTATCCAAATCCTTACAGCAATTTGAGTACATTCACTATGCGTACAAAAGACGGTGTAGTGAGTAATGTGATGTGATCAGATAAAGGTGAGTGCCCACTGACCGTAGTCGCCGCGAGCTTGTGGCGGACGCGGCTGCGGCTGCGGCGTGCGGCCGCGCATGGAGCCGTGCACGGGCGAGCAGCTGCACCAATCAAATCTGACATTATACACAACGCGTTAAGCCTCATTCGAAAATGCAACGCTTTCGGCTGTTTTATTGACGCCATCTTTGTAAACCAGCCAATCAGAGATCGAAGTTCTCTGATTGACTGGCTTTAAAACTGTGGCAATAAAAATGCTGAAAACTCTGCATTTTGAATGTTGCTTTATGCGAAAATGTGGAATTTTGGTGGATGTTCTTTTCGGTCTCAGAACGGAAATTATTTTGTATTACCCAATATTAAAAAGTATTATGAGCATTATGAGGTTAGCCCAATACCTGATTTTTATATAAGAGTTAATTGTAAGTGCAAATCCTCATAACACGTGTCCTAAGTATAAACTAAACTAATATTAACTAAACTAAACGGGTATATTCTTTATTTATAACAAATAAATAACATATTTACATAAACAAAACAAAAATGATATGAAAATGAAAAAATAAAATACTAAACTAATCAACTAAACTTTTCAGTGAATATTTGAATACATTGCAGATCATTTCGGTTTTTTTTTTCATTGACACTTTTGCAGTTATTCATAAACCTAGTTAATTTTTTAATTAACTTCCCTATCGCGTTGCTATCCCTTTCAAACTTCAAACGGTGGCGTAACTTTAAATCACATTTATGAATACACGCCTTTATGTACAATTAGGCTATAAATGAAAATAAAATATTGATCACCCACGTATCAATAATTTACTTTATTTTGTAAACGTGTAAGTGTCCGTGCGACTCACCCCCCGCGGCCGTGTATCATCTGCATCATGCGTCTCTCTCTGGCGCGCAGGATCTCCTCCTTCTTCTTCTTGTCCGAAGGCGGCTTGGCTAGAGACACTTCGAGGCGCGCGCCGCCCAAGTCCTTGCCGTCGAGGTCCTCCATCGCCTGAAACCAACATGACAATTTATGTCACATACTCATAGAAATATGCTAATTTAACACGGAGGACGGAATAAGAGATGAGCTGTTAAAACACTTTCTATAACGAAATTTTGAGAGATGGAAACATAGATTTACACGTAGGCCACAATCGATTACAGTCGTACGTTGAAGTAAATAAAGTTGAATTCAAATTGTTATAAAATAAGTCGCTTCGCCGCTACTCCGTCGGTCTGCGCTGACCCTAAGGCTCAGCTGAGGTGGAGATGAGCTTAGCGTTGCCGAATTGAATGCCCAATGCTCGAAATCTCAATTCAAGCTCCGCTCCGCTCATTTCGCCTCAGTGGAAACGCAGCCTCCTTGGTTAAAGAGTATTTTTCATAGCCTACTTAGGTTTACAAATTGGAACAAAAGTTTGAGCTCACTCTTACAAGTGTCAAACAGCTATGAATTATAGCAGATGCAAGAGCAAGGGTCATAGTAAACTTGCGATCAAAACAGTCCTTAAACCCCCAGCAATTCCTACTGATTACTAGTTTACCAGCTGCGGGCGACACTTTGATAGCTACAGGACACTTTGATTGCTCTCTGCGCTTTATGCCTTAACGCATACCGGAACGGGATGACGAGAGATTTTAAATTTTTACCAAGGGACAATCAAACTTATCTAGTGTGAATAAGATATAAATACCATAGTTTAAATCGCTCCCGTGGCATCGAAAGGTATTTCTTGACACGGCGTTGAAGAGTCCTCTGCCATCCCTTCCCGGTGTGCTTAATCGGTCTCTGAAAACGCCAACATCATTCCCAAAGTGCGCCCTCACCTTAACAGCACAGTCCCTGTCCTCGAAGTGTACGAAGGCGTAGTCCTTAATCTTCTTGACTCGTTCCACGTTGCCGTAGCGCTCGAATTCCTCCTTCAGAGCTTCCTCGGAGATTTCTTGGGTCAGGTTCCGCACGTACAACACTTTCACCTAAACAAGGTTCGGTCTGTCTTAAGGCCCCAGTACACAATAACTAATGATGGCCTATTACATAAAGAAAAAGAAAGAAAGGAAACAGATTTGTTTAACACCACAAACTACAGATGCACATGAACAATAAAGATAAAAACAAGTATTCTTATTATGTTAAATCACTGTTATTACTCGTATTGATGATATTTTATAGTTATTACTTTCTACACGATTCATCGGCGGTAACATTTCGGGAACTCGTCTGCAATGGGTGCAACAGAAAACCAGCGCCAAGCTCTCGAGCGAGGCCCATGCTGAGTTGCATCCAATCCACCGCTGCGGCATGCACAGCTCCATCACACACACCACATGAATATGTATTCCTATTGTTGTTGCCTTTCCGTTTTGTATTGTGTTGTACTGTATGTGAATAAAACCTATTTCTTTCTTTCTTCTTAAAGCAGGGATATAGATACAAATATACAGTTGGCTCAGTGGTGTCAAATGGGCATCAGCTCAGCATAGTGCTGCGGCCTGACATAACAGGACACATCGCTGGTTTTCAGCTGACCCCACAGTGACTGCACGGACGATGGCGACAATGACGGTGTGCTCGAGTGTGATACTATGGTATGCGAATGTGTATGTGCGTATGAAAGGGTGTGATGGTGCCATTGCCGTTGTGTTCGGTGGAACACAGAGAAAGGTGTTCAGGAGAGTTTTTAAGGTTGAGATTTTCTCACAAACTACTTGACTTATTGCAAGAATTCTTTCACTGTTTGATAGATAAAAGTTAAAACTATGTAACTGTAAAATAATTATTAAATTCGGTCCAGTAGTTTTTGAGTAAATCTCAACCTTATTGAGGACCCCTGTATACTTATCTCTGTCTTCGACTGTACAGGCAATCGCGCACGATGGCGAACAATGAGGAGTCTTTTTTTGAGTACAATAGATGGCGTTAGCTTAACTTACGCCAAATTCTTTTGGTATTACCAGAAGACGTGCCATTGTGTGACTAATATAAAGAGCACTTACTTTACTCATAGTCTGCTCGTCGGGCTCCTCTTGAGGGTCGGCCCAATCCACTATTATATCACAGCCCCATACCTATAACACAACGCCATTATTATTATTTAATTTACTACCTGGTTACAAGGTTTTATATTACTACAACATTTTTGCAAGTTCTAATAAACGATAAAGATCGATCCTCAGTCGAAAGGACCATCATATTTTATCTAACTTTATCTCGGTGTCAAAATTTTGATAGGAATCTTTGAACATAAACTAGAGTTTCTTTGAAACATTGACCGCGACAAGACGGCACTAACTCGATTTCTGTTGAGGGATATTTAAACTACTCGTGAATTATTACATATAAACTGATATCACTCACTTATATTGTTGAAGTCTGCAATTAGACTACAGTGGCGGGCGTGGTGCGCTCACCTTAAGAAAGACCGTCGAAATCCGTTGAAACTGTCGGTCTAATTGCCGACTTCAACAATATAAGTGAGTGATATCCGTTTATATATAATTTGTAGTAATGGTCCACTATAGTTTTAATTCTGAAACTACTTGTGGTCCGTTGTTTTTGAGATAGATATTGAACACGTATTTAAAGACTCTCTGATCAATTAATATACTATATATCTAGTTACAGTGTGTGTGTATACGTACCTTTATTCTACCAGTGCCCAGTCTACGCTTAGCTAGTGACGCCGCTTTGTGAGACTCGTATTCCAAAAAACAAAACCCTCTATTTTTCTTCTTATCATCGGGCGAACTATAAATTATTACTTCCATGAGGCCCGCTGCAATCATACCACTACAATAAACCACTGGAGGTGACAATTATATGAACTAAAATTAATAATAAAAGCTCCCAAGACCCTTTTTGTCATTCCTCGGCTAAAGAATATGAAGCAAATCAAACGATATTTCAGGAGAACATATACTGAAGAAGTCTATACTAGAGCAAGTTTCTCCAGTCATTACCAGTCAGCATTCTCAGCGAGGCCAATAGACGGGTTAACACTTCGTTTGCAAGTCTACTTTTAACACACCGGCACGGCGCGGGGCCAAGCGACAGCCAATAAGGGTTAACTACTTTGATGTCTGATAATTTTATAATTCGTATCCTCAATGGCTGTGATGTTACAAAATGGTGCCTTGACCAGGATAGCACAATTTTCTAACTAAATAAAATAGTTCGCTCATGTTTGTCAGGCGGTGGTGGTATAGTAAGACTTCGCCCCGAGCCGCGCCAATAATTGAATAGCACTTATGTATTATGAATTCGACAAGGACTTACGTGCGTGCTTAGTAAACTCCTCAAACAAATCGTCCCGATCTCGATTCTTAGGGATATTCCCCACGAATAAACGGTGATTGTTAAAGGAAACCGTAACGCCAATTCTTTTCCCCTTTCGAATTTCATAATCATTCAGCTGCAAGAACAATTCGAGGGAGAATAGCCAATGGCCAGGGCCGGGTCGCGCTGCGGCGGCCGCGTCCGGGCCCAATGACTGGAGACGCGGGCGGGTGACGGGTGGCGGGTTGCGGGGGGCGGGTTGCAGGTTGCGGGTGGCAGGTGGCGGGTTGCGGATGGAGGAAAGCGGGACGCAAGCGGGGCACCCTCAGCGGTCCACACCAAGCCCCACGCACTCAACCCAAAGTCTATAACTCCTTAATCATTCGAGTGACACTTTACCTGTTAATTTACCAAACTCTTCCAGTATCTCCTCTTTGCCTTTAGACTTGGGAATGTTGCCGACGAAAAGTCGCAGATTCGGTACGCTAATCTTAATTCTCAGAGTCTTCCCTGGCTTTATTTCGTGATTATCGAGCTGTGGGAAAAATATAAGGGAAAAATTTTGAAAGAGGTTTCAATTTTGATTCGGCCGGGCCGAGTCGCCTCCGGTTGGTTCCCTGCGATGGTTCTGATGATGAATTTTGTACATCGTGACGTGAGCGACAGTCGCGAAAGATGTCGAGAGAGCGCGGCCGTTGCAGCTCGATCAAGGCGTGACGGTGATAACGGTTAGAGCCAATTGCGATGAGTTAACTGTACTTTTGGTTGATGATAAGCCGAAAAAGTGTTGTACGGAGCAAAGAGGAGAGCCTGAGATCACTAAATTCTCAGCTGGAGAACTTTTCGAAGCCAATTGAAAGTTAACCCTGTAAGTGGACCGGTTGATGAAGTGAAAATAAAAAGAAGCGAGTACAGTGTGATGGTAACAAAAAAAATGAAAAGCAACTTAAAATTGAACGAGGTGCAACAGTAAGAACGGGATGATATCTCAGGAGAAGCGAGGCTAGTTCATTAAAGGTGTTATATTTGCACATTTACACAGTTGTGGTGAATTAAAATATTAATGTGACGACGGCCACTTGGATCATTTACTATTTAATCATAACGAAATGTGATAAACTATACTATCTACGAAATTTTAGAGGCCTGACCAAGAAACACCTGTCCCTTGACTAAAGTTATTATTATACTTTAAATGTACGTGACATATCATATCCAGAACAATACGTTTTCAGCTAAAATATTAGGAATAAGCCAAACAGTCTATATCTAGGAGTCCAACCTCCTGGCACTAAAATTTCATTTAAATATGATAGACAGAAAACTACTGTTCTGGGATAACCATATGACTCAAACTAAATTGTTACTTATTTAATGGTAAGGCCCTCAACCAAAATATGGATCCAAAGGACCGTCGTCGGTGGTGGGATATTAATGTCATGCGATAAAATGATTTAAGAAGCTTAAATCTAAGTCTCCCAAATGTGACTGTGAATATATCGACAGGCAAATGATAGGGACTTGCAAAATTACTGGCTGATGATCACTAGTAGTCTTGCAAGTGACGCCTTTGTTTGGAGACTTCACCAAGGGAAAGTCATCCTGTAAAAAACCTAAAAATTCTGACAATATATATTTGTTTCGGTAATGGTTTTTAAATTAGACAAATAAGCAATATTTGGTGCGATTTTAAGTAATTCGTCGTCCAGGTATAAAAGAGTTTAAATTAATGTTTAGTAAGATGATTAAACTATACGGAATTTTATTGTCAGGGCCGACCATAGTAATTTTCTTGGGTGCCCATGACTTTTTTCGGCTTACCGAGCAATGTATGCTCAGAAAATTCAATGTAAACGTTAGCAGATCATAGATATCAATGAAATGGATGACTTTCCCTAAAAAAGGAAAATATACAAGGCGGTGAAGCCAACAAACTTGGCAACTAAAAGTGCTGTGATACAATCTTTCAAGGGGATACTTAAACATTCGACGAGACACCTGGAAAGTAGATTTCAAATTAGAATTTTGTATCAAATTCATAACGCACCAATTATACAATGAAATGATAACATTTACAAACAACTTTTTAACAATTTAGCGTTACCAATCGAGAAGTTGATAATGGATGAATAGGTTCTTTGTTTTCAGTCTGCGATTAACACACAGTGCTGGATATATTGGATTTGGGTACAGACAGATGTGCTGATTACATCCATTTATTACTGAAGTATTGGTGCCTACTATTATTTTATAACTTCGTTACTTAATAACTTTGATAATAATTTATGTGACGAGGTCGCGACGCGAAGGATCTACCGTTCTTAAAATGATCAGGTGTTGTCATAACATGTTGAACAGTGACGGCGCTACATGTTGAACAGTGACGGCGCTACACCAACGTGATAGTACTGTCGCTGTCACACACGTCATTTCACGATACCATTTCATCGTTTTGAGTACGGCAATAGTCTTAAACATAGCAGTTGGTACGGGACGTTCTCGTAGTATAATTTATGGCAAATTATATCTCGTAAATAGTGGCACCAAACTTTTATATAGCCCGAGATCCCGCTGTGATAAAACCACTCGACACCATAGAGTACAATTGAAACCATATTGATCGATCATAGACAATTTTAATTAACCATTAATCAGGAAAGGACTGGGAATGTCTGAACTGCCTTACCGTTATCATGTCATTGCGCGCCAAACAGAGACGCCGCTATACTAACGCAATAGCGCTGTCCCTGTCACGCCCGCTATGACACGGTATGAATGGATAGTTTTGAGAACCGTAATAGCCCCACTGATTTTATTCCCCGTACTTTTAGCTTAAGTAGTGGTCTAGATACTGGACCACGGATACCGAGGACCAAGGTACAATCCCCAGTTAGGTTCTAGCGATATTTTGGAGGTAAAACTTTATGTACATTTACAGAGTTATCACAAAGAGGGTGAAAGAAAATGTCGTGAAGTAACCTGCCTGTGAGGACTTAACAAAGCCTGTGAAAAACAAATGACAATGCCCGATTCTGAACCACCATCAACCGCAAGTTGTACAAGATAACGAATAAATGTAAAAATATCTCCGATTTTTATTAAAATTATTGGTTTAAAATAAAGTTTTGTACAAGTTGCGATTCGAAAAAAACAGCTTAATTAAGAATTCAGAAAATAGTAAGAAATCGAAGCGAATTACTCACTGATTTTGTTATTCTTCTATAGAAGTTGCGAGAGTAGTAGAAAATGATACTGATTATGATTATGCAATATGAAACCTGCAATAAGCCCCCAACAAAATGATAGGTACAGCTTAAATGGTCACGTAGTTTTGTAGGTGGGGCAAAGCTCCATTGAAATGTGGCAAAGTCTTTTCCGGCCTGATAAATGATACCACAGTTTGTAAGTATTCCCAATAATTTCTGGCACATTGAATATAAATTAAAGGTCCATTCAATGCAAAATGGTTTCATTACTAAACTCCATGGCGCATAGCGGTCTCATACAGTGGTATTTCAGTCTACCAACGTTTAACATCTCTAAATAACAAAAGAGTGGTGAACTTTCATATCAAATTTTCAAAAAAAAGTTACAAGACAATTTTGTTTATGTGATAAAATAAAGTAGTTACTTATACAAATGTTTACCACTCAATGTGTACTAACAACGACATACATTCGCGAATCCAATGCAAAAATAAAAAAAATATAACAACTGATTTCAATAAAAAGGATTCAGACCCCAGATATGACGAAATGGCGAAATAATTTTAGAAATTCAGTTCTTTACATCAGGGCAGGGGCGTTGGAGATGCTTTGAGGAGTTAAGGCAGTTGACCCACCGCCAGCGAGTAAGCGAGCAACTATCGGCTATTTTCTAGCTAAAGAAACGTACAATAAATAATACATTACGTGTAAACAAAAGAAACGCAGCGACATATAGTTTATAGTTCATCGCTGAGCGAGTATCGCTGCGTCTCTTTTGTTTACACGTAATGTATTATCTATTGTACACACCACGAAGACAGAGATAAGTATACAAGGGGACCTCAATAAGGTTGAGATTTTCTCAAGAACCACTGGACCGATTTTATAATTCTTTTACAATACATAGTTTTAACTTTTATCTATGTGACAGTGAAATAATTATTGCAATAGGTCAAGTAGATTTTAAGAAAATCTAAACCTTAAAAACTCTACTGTACACCTTTCTCTGTCTTCGACCGTATGTTTCTTTAGCTAGAAAATAGCCGATAGTTACTCGCTTACTCGCCGGCGGTGGGACAATTGCCTAAGGCCAGAGACAATTTTGAGAAATCACTTAACACGTAGAACGCCAAGGAGTAATACCCTGTTCAAGTCAAGTCGGACAATACAGGGCGACACTAGAACATCGCGTTAGGGCCGTGTCGGACAACGCTGTCCGACAGTCAGTCTAGAGACACATTATGCGGAAAGTACGCGACGGAATTCACAAACCTCAAGTCAAAAACAGAACTTCTGCTTATAGCTGTAACGCTGCTTTCAGTCTGGCAGGAATGAGTCCGGCGTCGAAACAAAAGCGGGTCACCGCTACAGGCTAAAAGCAGCGTTACTGCTATAAGCAGAAGTTCTGTTTTTGACTTGAGGTTTGTGAATTCCGTCGCGTACTTTCCGCATAATGTGTCTCTAGACTGACTGTCGGACAGCGTTGTCCGACACGGCCCTAACGCGATGTTCTAGTGTCGTCCTGTATTGTCCGATATGACTTGAACGGACGGAACGGAGGAAATCTTAATTCGGAATGTTCCGTGCTTATTGTTGAACACTTAAAATTTATCATATATTTTGTATTTCCCTAAGTTAAGTGGATTATATCCTTTTTTAGAGAAATAAATATCTTAAACCGTAAACCGTAGGTTTGTGAATTTCGTCGCGTACTTTCCGCATAATGTGTCTCTAGACTCAGAGTAATATTCAAACGTAGGAACAAAAATATCGATGGGCAGATTCAACCATTTCGCCACAAATGGAATACGCAAAAGGTCGTCCCGAACATTTCAAGTCATTGAGTGGAGCGTTCAACGCATGGTCTCGAATTCTTCCAGTGAACGGGATTTAGACTGTAAAGTGTGACGTCACAAAATGGCATTGAGTTAAGCATAATACCAAGTCTTCAATGTCTTGCCTGACTTTTGCTACACAGACTGATGAAGTCCTAATAAATACTTGAATACAAATTGTCGCTTTTGATTTTACCCAAACCAATATTTCCATTATTATCATCATCAGCCCGTATCAGTCCACTGCTGGACGTAGACCTCTCCCAAAGCACGCCACTCAACCTGATGGATGTAGCTCTGTTAGCCACCGGTTATCCCTCTTATCTGGTCGGGAGCGTCCGCTCATCCTTGCGCTTTATACGAGAACTCGTCTACCCCATCGATTATCGGTTTTACGACAGACATGACCAGCCCACTGCCAGCTTGCTGATCCTATGAGCAATGTCAACTACTTGTTATCTGGCGGATAAACTCATTTCTTACGAACATCACCAGCGAGCCATGTTGTGACGTCACAAATCACAATGTCATCTATACTATGCGTTGTCGCACACGGACCTACCCGGCACCGCCGCGCCTCGCCCCTCACTGTCAACCAGTTGTCAAAATAATGCGAGGCGATGCCGTTACGGAGACGAAAATTACGCTATGATGGCCGGTTTGACACATTACAATAGTGGCGTGATGTATCTATTTATTATCGAAAAAAGTAATCGAATTCGAGTCGCATCTATAAGTTTTTGGATTTATAATTAGTTTTGCAAGTAGTAAAAAGTTTTAATAAAACGAAAAAAAAATGTTAACTTAATGACCTTCTATACACCCATGGACTTATCGCGCCATACAATAGTAAGTACTGCCCAAATACGGCACAAATAAATTTTACGCCACTATTGACGAATAAATTAATAAAGAACAGCGGTTTTCTCCTTCATATGTGGCATTAATTTACACGAAACTTCATGAGGGGACAAACGTCATGCCGAGCGTGATCAAGATCATAGTATAGTATGCGTTGCAGCATCCAGTTTCATACAAAGAATACTGAACGACTCGAGTTGAGGCGGCGGCTCTTATCCGGTGCCGGGGCGATGCGTCTGCGGCAACCTTAATAACTAATGCATGGGGGGAGCGCTGCGACGATTTTTCCTAGCGCTCAAGTCCCGTCAATGTCAGATTTTTGGCGAAAATTAGTGCAAAAATTTCGTTTGCGCAGGCTTTGACAGGACTTGATCGCCTAAAAAGGCCAACCGGCTAGCCCTCCTGGGTATTGTATGTCCGTGTATTGTCGTGTGACCCACCTCGTGCACCGCCCGCTGCGTGGAGTCGCGCGTGGTGAACGTGACGAACGCGTAGCCGCGGTTGGTGCCCGTCATGGGGTCCATCATGAGCCGCAAGTCCCAGATCGGGCCGCAGCGCTCGAACAGAGGGATCAGCTCGTCCTCGTACATATCCTGAGGACAACAGACTTTATCATGAAGCAGACATGCAAAATAGCGGCGAAATTTTTAACAAAATCTACAATAGGTCTTTCCGGGTTCGTGCAGTAGCCTCGCGAGCCAAATGCTCGGTCTGCCTCGCGAAGCTCGCCTCAATGTGCTGGGCAAATTGCTGAGGTTTCTTCGCGAGGCAACGCTCACTCGGGCGGGACCGCCCCGCGAGGCCGTGCGCTCGGTGGAGACACTACTAATGTTTCTTTTTTAATATATTATGGCATGGCCTAATGCCATCGGCCAAAATGTCTTTGAATTCACATTACAAATAAGTACATTTAGTAAAATGTCCTCTATGGCTGTTATTCATAAACGTCATTTAAAGTTACTCCACCGTTTAGCCGTCCCTTTCTATCTTAAACTTATTTAACGAAGTGTGAAAGGGATAGCAACACAATTTAAAGGAAGTAAGGTTTAACTAGGTTTATGAATAACAGCATAAATATTGGGAAACTGAGAAGGGCCATACTATTTCACTTTGACGTTTTTGTTTCATGCTCGTGCTGCCATCTATAGTTTTAAAGATGAGTTCAAAAATAAAACTCTTTTCAGTCGAAAGCACATCAAGTGTAACACTTTAGACTTAACTGTTTGTTATTTGCGTCGTAAGATTGAAATCATACTTTAAGGCATAGACAGTTTTGAATACGAGTGCGGTCTTACAGCTGTCAGTTTTCAAACAATTTTGACAGTCGTAAGTGCGAGCTCGCGCTGAGTTCGTGCTCAGAACTATGACTATCGGCCTGAGTGTTGGTTGGTGCCACTAACCTTGGGTATCTTCCCGCAAAACACCTCGCAGCCGGCGCCCGGCGTGCCGCCCTCCCAGCCTGGCGGTGGACCGCCGTACTTACGTTGACCTGCAAACGAACACGCCTACTATAGTCTCTGACGAGCCCACCGAGACAGATGTCAGGTGTCAGTTTTTCAGTCGTACCGCGCGCTACTATCAAAAACAACAAGAAAATATCAACCTTATTGAGGGCCCCAGTATACTTATCTTTTTTTTCGACTGGGGCCTCAATAAGGTTGATATTTTCTCAAAAACTACTGGACCGATTTCAACCAGGAACCACCGCAAGGCCGAGGCCTGTTTGTGATTAATATCATGTTAAATTAATTAGAAAATGTTCCCAAATGACAGCATGGTGAATTTATTAGATAATTCATGCAAGATCTGAAGTTTCAAGCAATTATCAAGAGTCCCACTATGAGCTCGGGAGTGAACGTGACTGCCGAGCTGCTTCGTCCAGAGTGACGACGCTACGGCGACTCCTCTGGAGGAAGAGAGAAGGCTAGATATCTTGAATATTCTGTAACATGACATTGGCAAATGACGAACTGTCGAATCCATTAATAAACTAAATAAAGAATAGCCCGTAGAGTGTAATGACTGACTGACCTGTAGTGACGTCTAACGTGTATCCTGTCCTGGCGAGAATCTGTTTGATCTTGTCCTCGTCGGGCCCCTTGACCGGGACAGCGGGCGCCAGAGCGGGCGCGCCCTGCACGCCAGCTCTGCTTTTCTGTCTGCAATTAAATAAGATAAAGATTCATTTATTAATTAGATAAAACGGGAATTACCGTGTTAAACATTTTTTTTGTCGAATTCTTCCCAGAGGGAAAACAGGGAGGGGAGGGAAAATTCCCAGTGAGAGATCGGCGCATGGCCTAACGATATGTAGGTCTTATTAATAAATCACTCAACTCTGAAAAACAATATTGAGAGCGATGTTAAGATGGCGTTACAATTAATAAACAGAACTTAAGTGCGCGTTTAGGAATCCGTAATGGGCTCGCGTGATCATCATGATCCGAGCTCCCTCCATGGAATGGAAGATCTGTGCCCCAACAGTGGGCACCTTCCGACCGCCTAAGTGTGTTACAATGCGATCTCTTGCGACCGCATCTTGTAGTTGGCCGCCTTGAAAATAGCAATGTTTTTATAAAAGAAGCTTGAAGTGACAGCACATAAATTCCAATCCAAGGATCGGAATTTGTTTTATTGATTTTCGCCCATTGTTTTTAAGATTTTCAAAAATTATATACTATTCCGAAATAAAACCCAGTTATCCACATATTTCTTTTTTAATTACTGCTCGCTACGTAACAAGTGTAACACATGGGCACTCTACGCCGCGGTGTTACTGCCTAGATTGCATTGGTTTTGTGTATATTGATATGCCGTGGAGTTGATAATCTTGCTAAGATATCTGTAGCGGCCACTAAGTCGAATCCTAAACGTAAACGCAACTGTCACTGTCTCATATGTTAAATCGCGTAAGACCGAGCGGGACGCCTCGCTCAGCGACGACGAATATTAGCGTACGCAATCTAGAATCGCTATGATTATCATTGTAGTGATATAACAAGCAGAAATTATTTCAGAAACCAAAAATCCCGCCCGTCAATTTTTTACCCCCTTTGATTATTATTTTATAGCCTATGTCACTCCTACAATCAAAACGAATCTAACGACACCTCATATGTTAGTTAACACATTGGGACGTATGGTGATGGTATTGCAAATTACCTTGGGACTAGGTGTTGTAAAAAAACCGCTTTATTTCCGAGTTGAAAAAAAGAGGTTTTTTTTCTAGGATTGTTTTTTTTATTTGAATTTAGTAAAAAACAAAAGTGTCAATTTTTTTCATGTTTTTTTTCAAGTTACATCACTACAGTAAAAGTATTAAAATCCATTAAGCCGTTTAGGCTGCAGGCCGTGCCAAAGAATTAGGCATACTCACTCACTCATACATACATACACTCGAAAAACATAACCCTCCTTGGTTGGTTGGTATGTATGTGAGCATGTCTAATTCTTGCGCAGTCGAGTAAAAACGGTACTCAAACAAAAATGCAAGAGTTTGCAAAATTGCAAGTCTCCGATCGTGTGACATAGACTATAGAATGTCGTCAAGTGCGTGTGTTCTCGCGGCGGCGGCGTCGGGCGTCGGAGATTAGATTACGTGTGGTCGTTACCCCGAGGCGGGGGCCGACCCGCGGCCTGCGGCGACACGGTGCATAACCCGTTTATGCATGAGGCAAAAATGCACATTTTCCGCACGCTAACACGGCTTATAAGCTGGCGTTAGAAATCACGTCCTACCTAAGTGACGGGGCACGGCACAGACCACTTACCCCATAGACCTGTAACAGGGCGCCCGTGTCTGCATGCACATGTGCGCAAAATTGCTTCGCGATAGTTTATTTGGAAGTTTAAATAAAACACCGTGTACTGCCAAGTTAGTTATATTCCAGACTGAGCATATTTACAAGTACCCGCAATTATATTACTACAATGTAAATATAGAAAAGTAACAAGTACCTTCAATACACTACACGCGACACGTGTAACCTAGAGATATTATCGACATGGACGTATCTCTTTAATACGGCACCCCTGTCCCCCGTTTTATCTCTATGCGCTCATCGTTGACAGAATTTGTACCGATTTCATATCTATTGGGTAAGTGGTCTGTGGGGCACGGTAACCGAGGTCGAGATTTGACATAGCAGTGGAGACATAAACACTTGATATTATTGTAGCAATATAATGTATTGTCTCCCCCGCTCACGCCACGGTGTTTAGGCTTCATACTAGCTACTTTAATTTTTATCCGACTGCGCAAGAAGGAGGGTTGTTTTTCGAGTGTATGTATGTAAGTATGTCTAATTCTTTGTCACGCCCTACAGCCTAGACGTCTTGATGGATTTTAACATATGAGGTGTCGTTAGATTCGTCTTGATTGTAGAAGTGACGTAGGCTATATAAAAAAAAATCAAAGCGGCTTAAATTTTCGGCAGTCTTTTTTTTTAAATCAATGTCTTTGTCATAGAACCATTTATTGATTACATTTGAAACTTTCAACAAGCAAAGCCGTGAATTTTCATTTTGTCTCTATTAACCATTAATCACGCCGAGATTCGCAGACAGTTTTGAGTGCAAGCTTAGCCGTGAGCTCGCTCCTACAAACGTCAAATTTCATAGACGTTTGACAGTTGTATACTAAGAATCTCAACCTTACCTACAGGTGTAAAATGTCTATGGAATTTGACGTTTGTAAGAGGTAGCTCACGCTAAGTTAGCGCTCAAACCGTCTATGAATTTTAGCCCTATACTGATATTTAGCGATAATTTTGACCGAGAGATTAATGTGTAATCGCTCTTACAACTGTGAACCAATCAAAGGCCGCTTTATAAATTGTCGTATAGAAGTTCATTCGATATTCCATTGGTCGACTAAGCAAAAACTCGAACTTCAGACCGTTCGTTTAAAAGTTCATTAGATAGGTATTCGGTGATTCGATTAGGTGTTTTTCGCAGTAGTGATACGAGCCTTTACCTAGCCGCTCTGTATTTTAAAACTGAGAAAACATTGCCGGCAATGCAACCATTACATTGTCTTACACAGAAGCCTGTCGAGTGAATATAATCCTATGTAACTAAGCTCTTATGTATGGGTTGTAGTTAACGACTTGTAAATGGGTCAATTTACGATATATACAATGGGGAAAGTAGTAAATATATATAGGTACATAAGCCCAAAGCAACTGTCTTATTTTGTAAACAATTATGTTCGTACCTTTTGCGTGTGCTGAAGAAACTGATTGAATGAATTTGATCTAATAATGTGAAAATAAATAAGCAATGATCACAGTAAAACTGAAAATAATATTCGTTTTTGTATACTTACAAAACAAGACACTTTATGTGGGCTTAGTTATAAATAGATGTCGCAGTCAACTAGTTCAAAGAGACGTTTGATTAAACGGCTAGCCCTTTCATTGAACAACGCCATTCGACCACACGTCTAAATGTCGATTAGCCGTGTGGCTGAACACAACGTTCAACAGTACAGCTAGATGACGCTCAGCTGACTGGTTGAATGTCAATTTGCTAGGGGAATCGTCATGTAATGGAAGGAATAAATAAAAAGTTATTGTCGGCTTGTTTATATTTCAATATTGTCGATCGTTCAATCAAACATCTATTTCAGATTATTTGACTGTTGTTGACATTTTATATTTTTATTATTGAGACTAAGATAATTTGTGAAATGTATAGTGCATTAGTTTAAGACTGTAATGCTATACTTTTAAATGAAACTAGCTGTACCCCGCAACTTCGTTTGCGTAGAGGAGGAGGATGGAGAGGATGGAGGAGATCAGGAGGCAGATCTTCCTCTCTAAATCCTTGTTTCCACATCACATACCGAGATGGCTTATAGCCTATGAGCTGTCCGGATATTTCAGCTATCTCCTAGTGATACTCCCATCAAAATCCTTCATTAGTTATGGCGTGATACTTGCTTTGTCACAGACAAACGGTCAAAAATTCAAAAAATTAGTGTTTTGGCATCAGTATCGATCATAAAACACATTACAATTATTCTTTTCAAAAAATACTTTTTTACAGTCTTATTATATGTATAGATAAGTAAATAAATTTCAATTAGTTGGCTGCGACATGGACATTGATAAATGATAGCTAATAACTATGGAGATGAAGATAGAAGACATCGCGAAGACATGAAGAAAGGATAAATACCAATATTGTCCCCCTATAAGCATCTACACCTTACTTATCTTGACCACACGTGGCAATTTCCTGGGTATTTCTAATTACCACTGTGCCAGCATGCGCAGACGTCTTAACTGCCTATTCATCACATCATAGCGCCCTTGTTGCTAAGTGGCACCGCCCGTATGTGTTTACCGTACATCCATATTAGCAGTTGTTCATTGAATTAGGTGTTCAGCCCATAAGAAAAAATACTGTCCACCCACGCGTTTTCGCTTTGCAGGCATAGGGTATTTACGACGAATGTTAGACTGAGATTCGGAAAGAATTTTGAGCGCTCGCTTAGTGTGACATCGTTCTTGTAACTGTCACATTACATGGCTTGGACAGTTGTAAGAGACACAATTGAACCCCTCCGTGCCTCGCCACATTTTTGAGCACGAATCAGCGTGAGCTCAGCGTCAAAATTGTATGAAAACGTGAAAAGATGACAGTTGTACGAGCGAACCCAAAAACCACTCGTTAAAAAAATGGCTTTCGTTTCGTCGCATTTGGCCCAAAACGCCCAATTCGCGGATGGTCCAACGCTAAGAGGTCTGGGCCTTGAAAAAATTTCTGCAATTTTTATTTTTATTTTTTTTCGCTTAATGATTAAATTAGTGGGACCAAATGCGAATTGGACAATATGCGACGAAACATTGGCCTAAAGAGCCTTGTGATAATAAATGTCATTACCAAAAGTATATTTACAAATGACTGCCTTTGGTTTTCTGGCCTTTGTTTGTGCTGGTTTGAATCCCCAATTACTGTTATAATAATGAACAATCCTCGTGGGTGGACGTAACCACAAACAAATGCCGTATATAACATAGGGATTTCCCTGTGTTATCTTCACTATCACAAAAGACAACACGACATACTGATTAACACCAAGGAACACCTTGACCCAGAAAATTTATACGGAATTTAGATATCAATCGTTCTCGGGGATTGAACCCGGTGAGCTGTACACAGGTGGCTAGAGTCGAATGCTAACCGCCGTCATGTGCTAACCGGAAAACTATGGGAACTGAAGCAAAATTCTTTGTAGGGAATTTACGAAGAGGGTATACGTCCTAGGAACGTAAAATTATGAATAGAAGTTATATACCTTCTAAGGCATTGATCTCCTATAAACAACTAGATACACAGTCTGCCTTCTAAAAATGTCCGAGCGCAAAGAAGGTCCAACGGATGAATGGACCCTCATTTGCTTTATTGAACATTATTTGGACGTTTTTTGAATTGTTTTAGTATGACCCTTGTGTATCTAGTTGTTTATAGGAGATAAATGTTCTAAGACTATTATGTAAAGGGTTGTAATAAGGAGATATGAGAGTGGCCAGTGTGGTTTGGTACTAGTACGGTAACTGATATATTGTTCTATGACTTTTCGACTAGAGAAAATAAATAAAACATATCGAAAAGATTCACATTAATCACAGCATAATTTGCGAGTCATTTAGATTTGACTTGAGTGTAACGCTAGATATATTCAGTGTGACTCAGGACTGAATATACTCAAGTAATTATACGTAACGAGTCCGGAAAGTCTAGTCTCGAATTTAAGACTAAAATACTCAAGTCTAAAACTCTAAAACTGTTATTCATAAACGTAGTTAAACCTCACTTCCATTAAATCGTGTTGCTATCCCTTTCACACTTCGTTAAAAAAGGTTAAGATAGAAAGGGACAGGGGGCCAAAACGATGGCGTAACTTTGAATCGCGTTTATGAATTCGCGCCTAAGCCGGAACTTGAAGATATCTGCAGTGCAGCGACATTTCCCGTTTCAGTTTAATTTGCGTATCAGAGGCGCTCGTCAGCTCGCCGATAGCGGGTTGAATCAATTTTTCGAGATTATAATGACCCAGATACGGCCGCTTGGCAATCATCCAATATTATGGTCGGGTTCGGGTTGCCAAGTGGAAAAAATATTGCGGGTGCATCTCTTGGCATGTGACCCGCCTCCACGATCGATTTAATGCTTTTGGCACTGAAGGGGTGGCGCTGTTGGTAATGGAACTATTATCTAAGCAAATTGCATACCATAAGCAATTAGTTCCGGTAGCATTTAAGGGTGCTTGTACACGAGGCATGAGCATGTTGAGGCACTTGCGCATGTTATATGCGTCGTGTATACGACCATGGAAGAAGTGCGCGGATCCAGCGACTCGCGCATGTAACTAACACGAGCCGCATCCATATTTTTTGGTTTCGTAATTATAATAAGTCGTCTTCCAGTTAAATTAAATCTGATCAAATATTTTTAACAAATGACTTTATAATAATTCTTCGACGAGCCATTTTATGCGATTCAAATACTACTCGCGTAAGGAGCGTGTGTCTTTACTTGCTCGTGTACAAGAAGTCCGAGCAAGTCCGCTTGAGCATGCTGCTCGCGCAAGTAGCTTGCACCTTTAACTTGCTCCAGCTACTTGCACTGTGTACAAGCACCCTATATACAATCATCATTCTCATCGTCAGCTCGATGGGAGCTATTCAATTTGTGTGTGAATGCCGGTGGTCAGCGCCGTCTACGAGCGACTTTGGAACTAAGAACGGTTAATGCTGGAGAAAAGCTTCGGGCAGCTGAACGGCAGTGGTTCTAATGTAAACTCTAGTCAATATGACTGAACGCAGCAACAGAACGTCAGCGACTACGACTAAACAATGGAGCGGTAACCGCGCGGTGTTCAGTACCTATGTCATCATTCATGCCGCTACCGTTCCGCTGCCGTAGCCTTTACGCAGCTTTGTGTTTCAGCATATATGCTGCCGTTATAGTTATTTAAACTAAATCACTTTTCTGCTAACCGCCACTAAAGTCGAAGACCGAAATGACCGTAGATCAATTGAAGGACTATGACCTAAGTAACGAGGCAATGCACTCCACAATGTCACATGTCCAAAGGGATGCGTCACGACACGACATTCGCGGTCTTTGTCTAACTGTGGATGTATGCAAAGGACGATAACGTCATCTTAAGGCTGATAAAGAAAGGTTTCATGTAAAAAATATCTTCTGTATTCTCTGTAGGTACAGTCAATTACAGAGAAAAGAGGCATTAAGGCCTGTCTCCGTTTTCGACTGTACCCTATTTGAGGACAGCCCTCCTGAACCCTTCCGCATGTCAAGACTGTTGTAATTCAGGCAAACTTAGTGTCGTTTTGGATGGTTCTAATTTAATCAAGGTTGTCGGTACACGACTTCTGCCGTTCTTCCCCTCTTCGATGACCAATGCCCTACTCGTCACATATGTCGATAAGATTGTTGGGAAACATAATCCTCTTCAAGACCTTAATCTAAAAAATAAAAATATAAGTTAACAAAACCGACTCACCTATAGGTCTTCATGACTCCACATAAATAAGCACTTTTATTCGATACATGCTCGAGATTTGAATCTAAAAATTGTCCAAGAACACTTAAAGCACCGTCGGATGGGAATTCTTTTAAGGCATCTAGCGCTCGCTCGTCCAGTTCGGCGTGCGCTAGCTTTCCAGTC
Organism: Tachystola acroxantha; assembly: GCA_963506565.1. Taxonomy (NCBI): domain Eukaryota; kingdom Metazoa; phylum Arthropoda; class Insecta; order Lepidoptera; family Oecophoridae; genus Tachystola; species Tachystola acroxantha. The sequence continues at coordinate 2,559,331 of OY735879.1, read as the reverse complement.
TTATAGATATCGTCCAGCTTGGCGGCCACCTGAAACAACGAACACAAACAATTAGGTTACTTGCTGAAAGCGAGTATTCCCATGCTCCCCAGACGATGACCCCTAACCTCGGGGGAGCAGTGCGGACCTTGAGGTATACGCCATCCATGTGTACCATTGTGATCTATGTTTTAATTTTGATGTTAGCGGAATTGTATTAGGCATGGAGAGGGGGCGCTGATGTCCGTAAGACAGGCTTGCCTAGTGCGGATTTTAGCGCACACTCAATTATGTAACCTATATTTTTTATGCACAATAAAAATATTTGATTTGATTTGATTGATACCCTCTCTACCCAGACATGAGCTCGCTGGATAATAATCCGACGGTGGGGTTGGACCCGCCTGTAATGCGGGATTTGGGAGTTAGGCGGATCGGTACGTACGTCGGCAGGATTTCGGGTTAATTGATACCATATTTTTTATTAAGAAAACTTGCAAAGTTAAGTGTCTATTTACTAGCATTTCTATTTTTGTAGTTCATGTACGGTTGGAAAAAGAGGAACTTACAAAGTGACAACTTAATAAAGAATGTTGATTTGTTTGAGATGTTCGGGACATAATTACCTACCTATATTAATTCACATTATACATGGAACATACTTTTAGATTGAACAATACGTATAATGTCTCTATGGTAACTGGAATGAGAAGAGTCTCTGTTAATTTGTCGATACCGATCTATGGTCTATAACAATGCTTAGATTTAGTGCACATTAGAAATTTTTGGTCCATTTTAATTACTTTGTAAAACAACTGCCTATTCACTCGCAATGGTTATCTATTTCGTTAAGTACAAGGTACATAATTGATCAAAACCTAAATAACGCAAACAAGACGCCAAAATTCGCTACCGACGTGTCGCATCCACGTAGGTAATATCACATTCATATTAGAATCAAATTCCAATACGAATATTTGAGCTCTGATATCAACTTGCACTTATATGCACGAATGAGCAAACATTTCCTAGAAATGAACCTATTGACTCAACTATCGCGTTATTACAAGGAAAATTACACTTTTGTTCCCTTCACAGTTCACACTCATTAAAAGGCTCCGTATATGACGGCACGATTCGTTGCTTCCATAAATCTGAATCGATAGTTTCGAAAATGCCACTCACACAGACACGAAATGATTGGTTGTTGTGATCGATATCTGGTTAAAAGCGGATCGATAAATACGTGCAATCGCAGACAGAAACCCACCCTTAGCAATATCAAGTTGTTTTTTGTCACCTAAGCTAAACCATTTACATACTTAAGCAATGGAGTAGACACTAAAACTTTATAAGGCAGTTGTCCGACCGCCGACGATGAGCGAGTAAAGCTATCATCTATAAAATGAGTGGGCGAGCAGCGAGTGGCGAGTATAGTTTTGTAGCTCGGCAATCAGCGAGAGTCGCTGAGCGACAGGCGATTACTCGCTTCACTCGCCAGTGTAGCTCAGCGAGTGGGCGAGTATCGCCAGGAGAGTGTCGCCGAGCGATGGTATGTACAGTCGACAGCAGATCAATGGTAGCACTTTTTACTTTTGACAGTTCTTATTACTTGCGTCGTAAGACTTAAAATCGTACTGCAAGTGTTACCATTGATCTGCTGTCGACTGTACTCGCTCGGCGACAAAATAGCCGAGCGAGTACTCGCCGGCAGTGTGTACAGTCGGCGATGAACTATTAATATATTATAACTTTTGTGCGTTTCTTGGGTACGAGAAAATAGCCGGGATTACTCGCTTATTCGGCGGGCGGTTAGGCAACTACCTAATTCTTATTGGAATCTTATTGGATATGCGAAGTCAGACAATAGGCTACAGACTTAACATTAGTTTCCGATCCGAGTCCGTGAAAATACGTTCCGATTATACACTGGAACCGATTTACGTCATCGGATTTATCTTACAAATGCGGATGCAGTGCTAAAACCGCTGTAAGGCTGAGCCTCGTAGTCAGTTTTAAGTACGAGCTTAGCGTACCTTGCTCTTACAACTGTCAAACGTCTATTTGGCACTTGACATTCGTAGGAGCGAGCTCACACTAAGCTTGAGCTTAAAACTGTAAAAATATATAAAGTGCTCTAAAAAGACGGCAATGAGGTTCACCAGCGATCACGCCATGGCCGCGACGTTGTGGCGAAAAGCGGGCGTTTTCTTTCCATTAGGTCCTATCATTATTCTGTAGACCTATTGAATACGGGTTTCTCAGTGGCTGAAAAAACGTACCATACTCGTCCCCTCGAGGGGCCGTACTGCACACGGTATTTCAGGCGTTTAGGCTCTTAGAAATGCGTACCTAACTCGTCTTCCTTTGGGGGACTTTGTACAGAATACGGGAAGCCATATACGCGTCCCTGCCTATGGGAGAAGGGCGTGAGTATACCGAAGCCCAAATCAAGTGTATTATTTTGTAAACAAAAACTACCCTATCCTACTAACATTCTGCTGCTGTTCTGTGATTATTGCATAGTTATTTTCACATTATTAGATCGGATCACTTTATTTTCACAATGATGAACAGATTCGATCAATCAGTTCCTTAAGTGTTACATCACAACAGGTAATTAGACGATCATATTTGTTAACAAAATAAGACACTTGATTTGGGCTGCGGTATATGTATGTACGAACTTAGCAAGTTAGCAACAAGAACTTCATAAGAATCACTTTTCGATTTCATTGGCAGGTAAACAAAGATAAGGCAGAGGTCATAATTATAAAGTAAAATATAAATAAACCATATCACAATCAGAGAGAAAGTGAAAACAAACTTGTCATTCCAAATAACTAGCCTAAAGACTTTTTTAACCTTCAGAAATCCAGCTGCATATAGTCACAGACAACGCCGCAATTTATCGCCGCAATTTTCACGACAGCCAATCAGAGAGTAGATAGACAACGACATCTGATTGGCTGGGGAGAAAATAGTGGTGATAAATCGCGGTGTTTTCTATGACTGTGAATGTAACTTTGTAGGAGACTTTACGACTGTATCATAATATTTTTTAAACAACATACTTTATTTCGCTGTCGCATGTATTGCATTAAACGCTAATGATAAACATGACAACGTTATTTGAAAGCAGTTAACAGTAGGTGTAAATAGTATGCTTCATATTTTCGAAAAATAGTATGACTTGATTTGATAGTTAAGTTATAAATCAACTGGAACCAGTTACAGACTCAAGTATGCTCAAGTAAGTCAAGACCACATTACGGAAAATGTAGGTACCTACCTATTTCTTGCAAAGTTATTCTTATTATTAAAAAAAATGAATTATTCTCTGAGAGCCCAATTAACAACCCTGAAAGCCATGACCTACAGAATACAAGTTTTAAAGCAAGCCCTGACTACTCTTGACCTATGGAATTGCCTTTCTAGAGTTTTCCACTTTCAAATCATCATTATACATGTATTTTCTTATTCTTATGGAACTTGTAGAATCTGCCTAAAAAGTCAGTAAATATGATTTATATCGTGACCGCCAATCTAGTATTAAACGCAAAATGTCTCTATCACTAGGAGACCCACTAGCGTTTTTTGAGCGTCGACGTCTTGTCAGCGCCCGCGCAGCATCGACGCGACGCTTGCGCGGCGGCGCCTTTTTATAATAACGAGCGGGATGCTTCAATTTAGCATGCCACACTTTGAAATCGTAACAATTGTAACCTACATTTTTATTTAGGTAGTTAGGTCCAAATTCAGGTATACTAGGTTTATCAAGTAGATTAGGAAGTAGATAGGCAAGTAAGTAAGCATTAGTAATGATGATAATAATAATAATATAATATGTAATTTCAGGTTGTCTTATTGTATTTTTTATTGAGCTCTCCCCAATCCACTATCCCATGTCACTAAAACAATAAAGGTGTGAAAGAAATTACCTACCTACTGCACGTAAACTGTTGAAACATAATGTAGCTATTGGAAATTGCCACCAGGCCCGTATTCAGGATCGAGTTTGGATAAACAGGGCCCCGACCGCGAAATTCCATCGTTTTCGTTGTCATTTTCATTTTGACAAAATATGGATTATATGAGGTAGGTACATTCCTGCATTTCTTTATCGTGTTTAAACTTCCAAGCATTGTTCACTTGTTAAAAAGGAATACCATGGAATTTCGCGGTCGATACACAGCTCAATTTAAATAACAATAAGGATGTTGACTAAAAAAATGTAGTGCTAAAAATTAGGTCGCATGATCATACTGAAAATACATACATCTGAAATTAGTTTTTCTATATTCCAATTGACATCAGAGATACCTTACTCGTATTTAATGGATACCTTACTCGTACTTAATGGTCAAAGTCGTGTTTTATGCTTTTTTCGCAAAAAGTATTTAGTATGAAGTTGGTATGGAATTTGTAGGATCATTTCTTGACCTATTTTCAAATGCCTGTATTTATTTTATTTTGTTAACTGGTTTCAATTCTATCTACAGTTGATTTACAATTTATGTATAATTTGTAAAATTATTGGAAATAATCTTATTTATCTCCAAAACAAATCTATCAAGTAAGGGACAGATGGCAATGGTATTGAATTTCATTTTTAATAACTATTGCTGGGTTATTGCGCCAGAAAGGTGAAAGTGATTATTAAAAATTAACTTCATTGTACCCAGAATGCCCTAGTTCTGTTAGTCGGAAAAAGACGTAGTGTACCTATGTCGGAAAAGTTGCGAGAGGCCACCGTAAACCCCTTCTGCATACGGCCCTGGGTTCTCATGACTGTCTTCTTAGAATTTGTGTAATGTAATGACAGTTTGCCATTTGATAAGATTTGTGAAGGAAGTGTCATTTTGTTGGTTTTGTAAAGCTAGATTCTAACTGTATTTTTAGATTTTGATATAGGTTTGATATAGGATATGTATTTAGAGATTGAATAAATAATAAAAATAATAGGTAGGTAGTACTAATGCAATTAATAATTGAATTTTTTACTTTTTTATGTGGGAGACAAATACCTAGTACTATTTATGTACCTATTATAAAAAATGCCTACCTTGCTTGCACTGGTGTACCTAGCACCCACAAGCACTATAGCCTATGGTGATAAGGCCTACAATGCAATGGTTTTTACTGTTGTTCATTGTACAGTCGACAGCAGATCGATGGTAACTTGCAGTACGATTTCAAGTCTTACGACGCAAATAATAAGAACTGTCAAAAGCAAAAACTGTTACCAATGATCTGCTGTCGACTGTACTAAGGTCTCACTTGACCATAATTTTAAAACAAAGTATCAGTGGTAGCTCTTTTTGGACCATTATAAAGCAGAAACATATGCCATGCTGAAATGTACAAATTACCTATTTAAGTGAAAAAAACAAGCAGGTTTGTTTGAAGGAATATTACTTTAAATAATTAGTTTTGGAATACTTATATATTCCTTGATGGTAGAACTAATAATAAGTAAATAAATACATAGAATAAACATCCATAACCAGTAGGGGCTCCTGCCATTTTAGTCTTTGCAAAATCCATTATAATATAAAGTTGCCTTATGGTTTAAGCCAATAAGAATATTGAGATATCTAACCTGACAGGATATGATTATATTCAACCAGATCCAATTGGAATCTATTTAAGAAAATTTTAATTAGGTAATAATGGAATTACAAAAGTGTCTACCTAATATCTTTAGAAACTGATAGAACTAAAGATATTGAAAGACAATTGACAGAACTAAAATACCTAAATAGATATAAAGTAGATAATTAAGTATTTATCCAGACAAGGCAGAGGCATGATATGGACAAGGTAAATGTTAAGGTAACCTACTCTAAATGGGCAAGATTTGGAGAAACTTTTAGGTACCTACATTATCAAATCATCATCATCTATTCGCTGTAAACCCATTCTTATAAATAAATACACAACTACATTTGAATTTGAAAGGTGACCAACAGGGATTGGATTAAAAACCCCAAGAAATTAGTTGAGTGATGCATCTTGAGAGCCTATGTCCAGTAGTAGAAAGACACTGGTTGATAATGTCAATCATGAATATATTAAATATGTTTGTTAGGTACTACCTATGTAATATTATAGGTACCTACATCAGTTGTAAAGACAATAAAGGTACCTAGTAGCTATGTAAGATCATGAAAGTATCTTATCAGTATAGGTATGAAATTCTAATAAGATTCCAATAAGAAAATAAATAATGATAAATTCCAATATCGCTGACTTCAAGTTTAAACTTTTAATATTGCTGATAATACTGGGGGTTAACAGCAATTGGCCTTAGTTATGGCCTGATACATAACGGGCCTTTGTTTATGGATAACGCCACTTTTGCTTGCTACTGGTATATGAGCCGACCGGACGATCGGCTGGTGAAATTTTTCCATGTTTTTATTTAAATACTAGGGCCTGTGTTAGATTGTAATTTATGCTACAAGCTACAATATTAACCCATAATTATGGTGAAATTAATTTAAAGGAGATAGAATTAGTTAGAATGCCAAAAAAATTAAAAATCATTTTTTCAAAAAAAAATCTTTACTTTACAAAGGTGTTTACCATTTCACCATATTCCTGGGTATGCTAAAGCACTGTATAATAACTTTAAGACCACTCACCTTTGAATCCAAGCCATATTCGATGAGTTTGCAGTAATCTGGAGTGCGGACCACGTCGGAGTCCTTCCCGGGCACCTCTTCAAGGGATATTTCTCCATTGCCCTCCGCCATTCTGCACAATGATTAGACCTATGTACACACTGCACTAACCTACCTAACCTCTCATGGAATTCACACCGCATACAACTACTTATAAACAAACTTTTTTGTTGCTGAACTTTTGACACATTGAGAACTGGGATTACTACGAGGCTCACCCACAGATGATGTCATCATCAGAATTTCAAGAAAGCCACGCGTTTGACTGATGACAACTAATATTTCCTTTGACTTTTCAATTTATTGGAATTTTCGCGAATAAATAAAACTGTGCAAATAGAATAATATTTACCTTATTTTGTAATTTTTGCAATTTTGGAACAAAATAACACTCTAATCGTCCGAAAAACAAAAAAACAAATGATATTCAAACATATGAAAATGTGAAACAATGGGATTGTGCACTCCTCATTCCATTCGGGTGAAGGCGAAATTTCAAAAACCGAATGTGCGGGTCATTGCATTCTTCTAGTGATGTGACACAATTTTGAGCCTAAAAACGAAAAAATCGGTATTATGACAAAAAAAACTTAACAACGACATCTAACAATACAAGAGTTGCGAATCCGGCGGTCAATGACCGAAATAAACTGTGACAGCTCTTTATAAATTCTATCACATATCACTTTTGCAAGATAATCACTTTAGAACACCTTTACAGTCCATTTGTACCGAAATATAAACACTAAAAACTTTCCGCGCATGAAACTTTGGTGAATGCAAAACTGCAATAAGTTGAGAGTGCAACTGCATTGCACCCGATAAGAACCGGCCGGCGCGCGCCTATATTTGCAAGAAGAATCCAATTGGAATCAGCTCAAGAGGATTCAGGAAGTTAGAAAACACTATAAAACACAATCACTGTACGAAAATATTGACCAGTAGCACTGTACACGAAAATAATTACCTATTAATTTTGCTAGTTGGTGGCCGAGACAGATATGGCGGCACCGCGCGACGTCAACGTGACCACCAGTACGGGGTTCTCATAACGACGCGCGCGGGACTTGCAACGAGGAGTGCATTCAAACTTTAAAAGGCACTTAATTTGGCTGTAAAATTTGTAAACTTTTAATAATCTCTCTGTTTATAAACCAATTGCGACCGCAGCGAAAGATTTGATATTTTTATTGCACAGAGAGTTTTTGCAATGATTGCGAATAATTTTGAATGTGAAAGAGCGCGGCGCGTCGCGCAAGGCTGCCGGCCGCGAGGTGAGACAGGGGCTAGCGGCAAGACGGCGGCGAGCGAGAAGCCGCGAGTGAAGGGGGGAGGGTGTTGCAACTGGCGGTGCAGGCGTGCAGCAGCGACGCCGCACCGAGCTCGCTGCATACTTGCATACACACGCACACTCGCAAACCCTCTGACCTTCGGTACTCGTAATCGATTCACTGTGAAGTTTACCTTTGTTATTACAATTAGTTTCTTTGGAATTTCTCAACACCTTTCATTGGTGTCACCAAGTGTCACTGATATAAGCCCGAGATAAAAAAAAAAGATAAAATTTGCGATAAAAACAATACTAATTGGCACTTTTGGTATTATTTTAATCTAGTTAGAATCTTACAAAAAAATTGCAATTGCAAAATTATAATGAGTTTCCTAATTAAATAAATCTAATAGGGATATTTACTTAATTGCATAACATTGGAAGGATTAATAATCATTCCATCAGAAAGATAATTATCATTTGTCAGCATTAATTGCAACATAAATTAGGCGTTAATTAAATAAAACACGTTACTAACTAAAAGCTCTCAAGAGCAATATCTTTCTACGATCACACGGTAACTAATCGACATGGTCCAATAGTAGAACAAGGTTCATTACTCTTTGATATGGAAACGAAGGGATAAAGAGTTAATCGCAATAACCCCTCGTTTTAGTTCGCTTACACCTGCTGATCATCGAAGCCATATGTATTCGCGACACATACACATTTAAAACTGGCCTTCGTACACCGCGTGTATGTGTAAGTGTAAGAAACTTGGATCTGTATCCGCCGCATTATGTGGGTAGGTAGATAGGGCGGCGGCTACTGCGGGCGCCTCGCTTTGTGCGGACAAGGTTCCAATGCAGTCCTTTCACCGCCAATATGAATCTTACATGGGGCTGATGTCGCGTCGAAAATCGTTTAACTGTCCATTGTAAACTCTTACTTCACAAAGAACTTCAGTCTGTATAATATGTGCTATGTATGTAGCCTCACGACAGACATACTTCCTTTCTCACATTTTCTTGATATCAATAGCGTATAAGTAAAGCAGCAAAATGAACTCTCGCCGTGTTTCCGGCGTTGGATAACGTCTTGAGAAAGATTACGCTCACGCGATTGGTTTTAATTCAGACACCGTGAAAAGAAAGCCATAACAATGGATATTTTAATAAAATAATTAAAATTATTCCACTTCATTCGAGCCAACCCAGACAACATTCATAAAAACCGGTAATTGATTATTAATAAAATGCATGCGTCCATCACTATTTTTAAATTTTGACATTTTGAAGGAACGTCAAATTTTATTCTTTTTTGTATTTACTATTTTTGATTGGCATGGCATTGGCCAAACATGTTCAGCCAGCCGCAATAAAAAACTTATTGGAGACATTTGTGTCAAACAAAAGTTTATTCTAACTTTTTCAGAGACTTCAGAGTTTTATAGTTAACTTTTCAAAATTATTTCTTGAAAGAAAGTCCATGTAAGTACATAGATAATATGGCTGAAAGAAATTACTTATCAATATTTGCGGACAAGTTGGAATTTAAGTATTTTCAAGGGTAAGGTAATCTACGGGATGGGTTAAGGTATTATTAAATTCATGATTATCACTCAGAGATTCTCCAAAGGACCTTAGAAATAGCTCGAATCACCCGCCATGGACACTCACGGCTATAAATAACCATTTTGCAAACATACATATACAGCATTCAGCCCGCTTCGCTCTCCGCGTCGCGTACTACATTCGCGATAAGGTACCTACCTACTTTATGCGTATTTTAAATACGTCAACAGTTCAACGACCCGCGCCGATTCGCATCGTACGTTGCTGAATTTATTGTGTCTGTAGATTTGTGGGTCGCCATACTAGATGACGTCAAAATTAGGGGCCCAGACATAGATGACGTCATCCTATCAAATCAAACTAGTGAATCTAGTTCTAGCCGTAATTGTATTCACAAAACGCGTACTACCATTATAATATAATGCTCGCCCTAATCTATCTAACCTGCCTTCCATTGAACTAAACGTCGAGTCTATCATGTGTGTCGGTCGGTCGAGGTCGTTGCTACGTGTTTTTTTGCTAATTTCAAGGGCATTAGTTTAATGGCACGCACTCGACGTTATTATGCCTAAATTCTGATGATTATGAGAGGAATTTATTGGGCCTAAACTTATCTCTTTACCGTATTATAATTACTCTTTATGAGTCGCAGATATCTATCTACATAGGTAGGTCTGGACTGTAGCATCATCGTGCCACAATTAAATCGTGGAATAACCTCGCCCCATTGTCAACAAGGTTCTCGACCTTTGCAGAGTGCGCAGACGCATCGCATATTGAGTCGGCCACAATTGTTTTTCTTTCATTAATGAGGCATAGGCTGTTTCGATCACAGGCATCAGAGCCATGCAAACAGCCAACAAAACTAGGGAGCCCTAAATTATATTTTTAAATTACGTACCTACTTAGGTACGATATCATACATGGCTACGGCACGGCAGCAGGCAGTCTTTGTTCCGTATCATTGTCGACAGTCCTAATTGCCATAGATCTGCGTTCAGATTACCAGCCAGACCAAGCTACCAACCATACAAAACAATAATTTTTATCGTCAAAATTTTAGCGTTCTACCAATTGTAGGATGGCAGGTATTGCTAACGTTTTACCCCAATCACATAAAAAAATACTTAATTGTGGCTGGATATGGTGAACTTTTATGTTCGCGAACTTTATTGTATGAAGACGGCGCACCAAGAAAGAATAGCAGGCAAGATCAGAGAAATAATATTTCTCTGAGCAGGTAAGACTATAATGTATGTGTATATTGGAGTCCGCCGTTATAGGTACGTACAACAGCAGATCAATGGTAACACTTGCAGTACGATTTTAACTCATAGATAATAAGAACGGTCCAAAGTCCAAAGTGTTACACTTGCTTGATCTGCTTTGTATTACCTGTTCGCGATCAAAACTTCCTAGGAGCCTTTGTTGGTAGGCCAAATGTAAGAGCAAAACCGAAAATATACCTAAATTTCCCTTCGATAAACCGAAAAATCCATTAATTGTATAACCGGCAATCGAACATGACTCCTCCGTATAGTGAGTCCAACCACTGTGCCATCGAGTTGATACCTACATACTTAATTCATATTTCTGTTTTTCTCCTCAAGCACTCCAACTACGCTACCATAATAGTCCAGCCAGAGCAACCTCTAATAGCCAAATGGTCAAACTGTCGTTAACGCTAGTAGAATAGATTGAAATCTGACCGCGATCAGTCAAATAAATATTGTTCTGACAGAAAACAGAAATCTAGCCCAGAATAATCATATTTGATAGACTGATAGACATCACATACCTAATCCATCATTACATCATACAACAGCTGGACCTTCGATTCCATTCTTTATAGTTATTACTTATTTCACCGTTTAGGTCTTCTGTCCCTTTCTATTTTTAACAATGCGTGAAAGGGACAAAGACACGGTTTAATATTCATAATAGTTCATAATTATTACGAACTAAAGCAATAATCGGATTTTCTTAATTTTTGATAATATCTATCGTCCTATTCTCAGTTGCATTTTTTATTCAATTGGTACTTAATCTCATTAAAAGTGAGAACTAGCTAATGATTGTACGAAACAAAAATTTACAATTCAAAATTGAATCGGAGAATAGACGTGACCCTATTTAACCTCAACAATTGGGGTATCTTCACGGAAAATAAAAGAACAAGAATTGTCACTGTCCGTAAAAGATTACTCTCACCTATCACAATTTCTCCCCCATTGTTCGGACATCCATTAAATATTTTTTTATCCCAGTGGCAACGGGTTTGTCTGCCCTGGCTGAACAAAAGCATAATGGAAGAAAAGACGGTATGGTTAAATTATACAGCCCTGGAGACGGGTCAGGTCGCATATATGTATTTATGGAAAGTTGAGGAGACACAAAATAAACAGGTCAAATGTGAACCGATGGCGCGACAACGTAGCTTGTGATCGTTTGACCTTATAAAATATGGGGTGTTAAAATGTCTAAGTATATCGAGTTATTGCAGAGCCAATCAGTGTGTAATTTTTTGGCCTAATTTAATTTACCTATGGAAAGTATTCAGATCTTATTGGCGAACTTTTAAATAGCGGTATTACTATAGATAGATGATTAATTATTATACTCAGTAACCGGCGGACAAACTTTGTAGTGTTCCATTAATTACGTTATGGTTATAGTTTAAACTCTAAATAGTACATTAGGTACACTGGGAAAGTGTCAGTTGGCTTTGATGTTGAAGTTATTTCTACTTATTTCTTACATCGAGTAAATAGTGTGTGAATCACCATGCAATGCATTCACAGAAGTTAAATATATCTACCCTTGATGTTTTGCTGTACAGTTAAGGATCCTTGTTTAAGAAGTCTACAAAAAATAAACACGAGCGGGACAATGTGCAGTGTCCCCATCGCAACGCGATTTGTAAGCATATAAAGATCTAATTCTGCATTTATCTTAATACTTATTGAGATTTGTTGCTTTATTGAGACATGCGTCACCTGTCGAGAAAATTATTACTTATCTATCAAACGCATATTCGTAATTGATAGTTTTAAATTAAGAACAAAATATCTAGATGACTTCTGTAAAATTCATAAATATAAAATGCATAAAAACAAATATACCTACCCCTTACTTGTGTACGAGTTAAGAAAAGTTGCACAAACAAAAATAAACGAATCAAGGCACTTAACCCGGGTTAAGCTACACAAACGTTATACATTTGTTAACTCGGTGATGACTTTTTAGCCTGCGATTGGTGCAATTGGCCCTTAGGCAGATAAAATGAGGCGCTTCGCATATTACTCTTTCGCATCGTTGTCTTTCATTTTCTTTTATAGATGTTAAGAATCTTTGGGCACCTCTGATATTTGAATAATAATTTTTGCCACACATCAATCAATTCATCATCATTCCACAAAATATCGTAATGGCGAAAGTTTGGATGCTTGCTTTTAAATCATCGTGTAACGTATCTGCACCAAAGTTTACAGAATGACACATTGCCTACTTTTTACCACGGATAAGTTTCAAGTTCCCACGGGAAACTGCCGACAACGTCATCATCTTTATCATCAGTTCGTATCAGAGTCCGCTGCTGGACATAGGTAGGCCTCTCTCAAAGCACGCCTATCAACCCGATTCTCGGCATTTTGCATCCAGTCGCTGCCCGCTAACTTGCGAAGGTCATTCCTCCATCTAGTCGGGGGAAGCGTCCCACGCTACGTTTACCCGTTCCGACAACGTAACAGAACGAAACGCTAGTTTAAACGATATCTTATCATCTTAGTCTCAATTAATTAACATTGGCTAGGTATGTCTAGAATAGTCTAGATTCAATCAAGGTAACATTGTTAACTTGACTGGAACTACGCAAACCGAAGTTATTTCCATGTTGCCAGTAGTTTATAAAAAGTTGATTAATAAACACTTTTTAAACGTTTATTATGAATATATTTGTTTCAATGCTCAAATAACGAAAGTCAACATATCGAAAAGTGTCATAATATGCTATCATTTATATTGCATTCAAAAAATGAAGGCAATATAATATGATCACAGAAAGCCATCAATTTACCTCTCACCAGGGCTCCCATGAAAGTTAGTATTAGAAATAAAAGCTAATAAGTCCAACTAAACATAAGTTTGAAAGGCCTATTCACATACAGGCGTAGTACCGAACACCCTACCATTAAGAAAAATCCAGTTGGTCCGCAAGTTGGCATGGGAATGTTCAGGGGGTCAACGCCATTCGCTCCGCGTACTTGTCCTGGGCAAGCGGTGCGTATTATTATTTCGATAGATGTTTTTATTTTAGGGTCTGAGTCTGAGATCCGGTCTGAGCTCTGAGCGCCCCCTCGCCGCCTTGCGGCCGCGGCCGGCTGGCCGACGACGCGGGTTACGCTCACTTAGGTACAATCCAAAACGTCTTGGTCATCTTGTCTAAAATTGTCGATACTACAGGTTCACGGCACAACTGATACAAAATATTGTTCGATTTGCATCGACAATAATTCAATTACTGAAACGAAGCCCGGCTATTGTGTAATACATTAAGTGTGTAAGTATTTATTTAATTGTAGTATTACATATCTCTTCAAGTTACTCTTCAACAAATTCAATGTAAAAATTAGGTGCCGATTAAAATATGTCAAACTGTATGGAAAATATTCAATGGCTGATTTTGATGTTACTGTTCGACATTAGCAGTTAACTATTGCATCTAATTTTCTATAGTATGTAGGTAATGATAAAATTAATAGCCATTGAAACAGGTAGATAATAATTAATAGTATTTTTATTTCTTGCTTGCAAAAATCTGCTTAGAATCCTATTTTTCCGAATTCACAACAAATATTAATTCAATTAACCTTTCCGAATCAAAATGATGCCTATCGAGAACCTTACCGTCAACCAACCGGTTCTCTCGATCAATCCGAACCATTGAAATCGCGAAAGCGCTGGCCGGTGCGAATTTCACACCAGTCTAGTCTAGACTTCAATGATGTCGCAATAGGCTGCCTAGCTCGCGTCTGCGCCTAGGACTGTGAGAACAAATAACGGCGGCGACGCCTGATTGAATCCCCACGAGTTATTGTGTGCACTTTATAGAATAGTAGGTTTATTGCAGCTCTTCAATAGGGCTCGGATTTCTAAAGATATGTACCTATTGAATATGTACAATCGTATTGTATAGGTTTAATATAAATACTAGATCCCTACAAAATAGCTACAATAATAATTGGACTTCCCATCCCATAGAAATTACAATGTTATGTTTTGGGGAGCGGATCGAAATGCGGACTTTCACACATGCATGAGTAGGTAGAGTTGAACACTGAAAACAATTTATTTACAAATGCAAATAGAGATGGGTCTTATAAAATGTATTCTGAACTAAAGTGGGTCTTATTACGATAGTAAAAGATACTCCTGGAATATCTGCAGGCGCGCAGAGAAAGAGACCGCATCTCCGCTATTTCGACCTGTCATTTCAGTAAAACATTTGGCTTATTTAAAATATTCTATTCTTTTTCAAGTTATCTATCGAGGTAACCTAATAGTTTAGTATGTACTGAATAGCCACGGGTTAGATAGACAGGTTAAGAGTTCAAGTTCAAGTCCGGTCATTAACAAAAGGTGTTAAAAGGGGTGATTTATGCGTGGCAAGTAAAGTAATATCGGTGTATTTATGTGGCGTTCAACTGGCGATCCATTCTTTATACTTAAAAATAATATTCGTTCAAAAGTAAGAGTACCTACAAGTTGTATCAAACATTATTTATTCATTTTAACTTATCAGATATCCAAAATAACCTACCGGAATAATAAATTATTTATCATCAACCTATTCATCATTACCTCTCACTGTTACCTACCATATACTATTTATTTATCTATGATTTTTACAATATACTGTTACTTACCACTCCACCTTTATTTTGGCTTTTATTTTACTGTTGCGTTAGGATTCGGTAAACCTTGATGTGCTTTTGACCGTACCTATACATATAGAGCTAAGGTAGCTCCACTGACGCGATGCTATTTTTACCTGATTGCGATAAAATAAGAACGATTGAGATTATTGTGTGGTAGTCCTTGAACGGCATCAGCCAGAGTCGAGCTAAATAAATAGGTGGTGTAGTTTTTTTTTTAATTTGTGATCCTATGCAGTTTAGTTCCACCAAGATTATAATGTAATATTAGTTCAATCGTATTCGTTATCATTTCGACAGTTGGAATCTTATACTGTAACATTTCCGCAAGTTTTAATAAACCACAAAGAAGCGCAGTAGGTAATTTATATGACTCATGTACAGTCGAAGACAGAGATAAGTATACAGGGGGCCTCAATAGGGTTGTGATTTTCTCAAAAACTACTGGACCGAATTTAATAATTATTTTACAGTTACATAGTTTTAACTTTTATCTAACAGTGAAGGAATTTTTACAATAGGTCAAGTAGTTTTTGAGAAAATCTCAACCTTAAAAACTCTCCTGTACACCTTTCTCTGTGTTCCACCGTACAATTATAACAAATGAAAACGATTATGATATAACTTTTGCTATCTGTATGTCAATTAGCATATTACCTACTACCCCATTAAATTAAAATGTAGTTGACACAACAGCTAAAAGAAGCAAAAACAGTGGATCAATAACGACTTCCCGTTGGCGACAAACTGCCGCACAAAACAGAAGCACTAGAGCCAGTTCCGGCGTCACGACACGACGCTATGTACTGCACTTACTAATGCATGTGGGATATACCATCTGCCATGCTATTTTATAATACGAGGCCTTTAGAACTTTAATTTTAGAATCAATTTAAAATTATTTTAAAAATACCTTTTACATTTTTAGATAAAAGTAGCGCCCTCTACTACAATATACTTGAGTTATCATTAGATTATTTTGGGGAAATGGTGGATAGACGAAATGAAAACAACCCATGTACACATCAAAGCAGATCAAGTGTATCACTTTGTGGACTTTGGACCGTTCTTATTATCTGAGTCGTAAGAATTTTTGGAGCATTGGACCTTTTCCTTGCAAAGTGTAAATGTAAATTCAAAAATATATTGACGTGCTAAAATGTAGTCAACGTGCTTACTTGCAATAAAGAAATTTGACTTTGAGTATAAATCGTACTGCAAGTGTTATCATTGATCTGCTGTTGTCCGTATTGTCCGTATCACGCCTAACTACATTCATTTAGCGATGTTTGTCGATTATTGAATACCCCAACAAGCGGTCAATTCGAATGTTGCGTTACACCGTATTTTCAACACATAAGTATATAGGGGGCCTCAGTAAGGTTGAGATTCTCTCAAAAACTACTGGACCGAATTTAATAATTATTTTACAGTTACATAGTTTCAACTTTTATCTATCAAACATTGAAAGAATTTTTGTATTAAGTCAAGTAGTTTTTGAGAAAATCTCAACTTTAAAAACGCTCCTGTACACCTTTCTCTGTGTTCCACCGTACCTATCTCTGTTTCACTCTGGCATACTTGTAACTCGACTAACAAAAAGTTCGTCACACGAAACAAAGGCAAAAAGCTGCAACGCACCAGGTTTGTATTGACGCATTTACATTGCAGTAAAACTGCATGGCTGCCTGCAGTGCAGAGCGCAATTGCTGCAGAATATAAGTACGTAGCCATAACATCTACCTATACCTACCAGTACCTACGACAGCACGCTAATAATTTAGGCCACGCTTCGTTAAACTGTATGGGACATGATTCCATGGATGATAAAGTAAATGATTGTTTCTCATTTTAAGTATTTTTATACTTAAAATGAGAGGATATCAGCATCTAGACCAACTTCTCAAGTTTTAAGATGCTGGTGGCCAATCAAAATAATGTATTATTATAATAGTAATGTTTTAAATAAATAAAATAATAATAAATACACATTGCAGTATTGCGATCGTAATACGACATAAATTGCAATGCTTTTGTGTAGGTGGATGTGCTGACGATAGTACAATCAACAGCATCTAGACTGTATTACCGTCTCGGAGTACATCCGTGCGTGTGTTACACGCATGTTACACAGGTACAGCTAACAGCAGGTAAAGTGTAACACTTTGAACTTTGGACCGTAATTATCTGCGTCGTAAGAGTTAGAATCGTACTGCAAGTGTTACCATTGAGCTGCTCTTGTCCGTACATATCTACCTTCGACAGATTATACAGAACTACAGTCTTGCAAAATCGTCTGTTTAGATATTATATAATAGTACGAACGACAGCAGACTAAGACTTACACTTTGTTGGGTTGGGCTGCACCTATACCTTGCCTATGGGAATATTATTATCAGTGGGGTGACCGCGACTTCCAATCGTTATCGCTTTCATTTTGACACATGGACGCTATACATTGCTGCTAAGTTTTTGCAAGTTTTAACAAACGACAACAAAACGCAGCATTGTATATTGTTCAAGTGACAAAATGAAAACGATAACCATAACGATTGCAGTCGCCGTCACCCCCCAGACTTTTAAAAAGGAACGGTAAATTCTGTATCTTTTTGATTGGTTACTTACTTCTTATTTTTTCACACTTGTTAGTTGTCAGCTTCTTTTTACCCGACTACGCAAGAAAGGGGGTTATGTTTGTCGAGTGTATGTATGTCTATTTCTTTGGCACGCCCTACAGCCTAGACGGCTTGACAGATTTTAACATATAATGAGGTGTCGTTAGAATCGTCTGGATTGTAGGAGTGACATAGGCTATAAAAAAATAATTAAAGTGGCTTAATTTTTAGGCAGTCCGGTTTTTTGTAATTTACCTAAGTAAATAAGTAAGTATACGAAATCAATTATACTTAATTGTGTGCCTTATAAACGGTGTAGCGTCTGTTTTTGCATTACAATCTTACTTTTTAGACAGATTCTAGGTAGCCGGTTCGAGTGAGTACATACATCGTGTGTGCCCCGCCCACTTCGGTACCGGTTCATATTACAAAAGCTAGGGCTTTGCGAATGCACTGCAAGAGTGCACCTGGACTGCATCGGTGAAAGCTGCCAGTCTCTGCGCTTTTTATACATTTTTACCGGGCGTCTACAAGATAGTTATGATTCTTATGATTATGATAGTTTGTAAGCCTAGTTTATTGAAATTATATTGCAAAATATAACGATCAATCAAGTACCTATGTTGTAGGTATGTATTTATTGCGTGCGAATCTATATCATGAACCAGATCTATGAATCCTTCCTAACTGCTATCATCAAGGAATTGATCCCATCATTCCCATCACAGACAGAAATCAAAAGTGGCTCATTGTGGGAAAACCGGGGAAACGGAAACCGCTATTTTCCGTTCCGTTTCATGAATGTAACTTAGAAACAATTTCAATGATACAAATGTTGCGTAAAACGAATCGCATGGATAAAATGTTGCCAGCGAAAAATAAATAAGTTATATGGTAGATTCTGAACATATAATGGTACATTCATAGCCAACCATAATTCTGGAGTTTCCTCAATGATTGCCTTGAAACTGGCCGTTTTGCTCTCAAATTGGTCCAACGGTAAAACAGTATTCCCAAAATATAGATGTTTACCTTAAAATGGTGAGCTCGAGTGGGTGTAAATATAATTTAAAAAATGTCGACATACAAAAACATACACTATGTATTTACTTGCTTTAAATGCTGTGGATCTGACAGATTTCTTGATGTTAGTAAGGAGTGTTAAGTTAGAATGGTAGATTATATAACGTCACTTATTGGCAACATTATTTTTCAGTAAATTCTTCAGAAATGGGGGTGCTGTCACAAAATTTTAAACCCTATTTTATGGGTTTATTGAAATTTTTGAACAGTATGAACTGGTTTATTGTGTTTTTTAGCTTAATTAATTTATCTGTGTGCATTTACGAGGATCAGATAGGGAAGTTCGATTGGTAAAATCATGTTTTAGGTTATGTTCGTTGTGTCAAGTTTGTGGCCGATTTTAGTGAATTATTTATTTATTGCGCGTTTTCAGGCGGCAGACTTACGTGGGGAAGATCAAGTTTGCCCAGTTCGACACTGTTTCGACCGCTAAAAAGATAATTGTTGCCACTGAGGAGAATGTTTTGGCTGCACTGAATCTGAAGACAGGTACCTATGGCTAATTGATTTTGATGAACGTATCCGCTACGAATAACCGTGGCTTTACCGGCTTTACGTAGTATTTTTTGTAGAAAAAGTAACTGTTTTAACTTATTCATACAAAATCAAATCAATGTTATTCATTTAATTGAACAAAATTGACTTGTCATTGTGACTGTGAGCTATTTCATTTGAATATTAGCTATATTATTTTCTAATTGGATTCCCATACCATATTCATACATTATACATTCGAAGGAGAGCAACATGTTTACTATGGTTTTAAGAACAATGCAGCTGGAATATCCACCATTGATTTGGAATGGCGGATTGATTTTTTATTCGTTTGATTTTCTATTTACATGAATACTCTAAATAACTTGACATTGGCGAAATTATCTCTTGAATAAGAGTAGAAGCCATTCAAATAGAATAGAAGAACAATGCAAACTGACCAGGTTTACAATTTGATGTACTTACGATTGTACATTACGGGAAACATGACGGTTGCAAAATTATTTGATATTTCTGATTTTAATGTATCGTCTGCAGTGCTTGCTGTTTAATATCACATCAAATTATTTAGAAAATGATCCCTGATTGATGATGATTTTTCGGATAATTTTTTTGTTTGTTTTTTGATCTGCACTTTCAAGCTAGAGTCAAGAGTCCCACTATGCGCTAGGGAGAGAACGTGACTGCTGAGTTGCTCCGTCCAGAATGACGGACGACGTTTTGGCTACTTTTCTGGAGAAAGAGAAGACTAAATCATCATCATCAGTCTATTTCAGTCTACTTCTGGGCATAGGCCTCTCCCAAAGCACGCCACTCAACCAGTTTCTGGGCCCTTTGCATCCAGCCACCTTTCAAGGTCATCCCTCCATCTATTCAGTGGGCGTCCACTATGTTTACCCTTTCGTAGCCTCCATTCAAGAGCTCGTATACCCCATCGGGTTCTATGACAGATGTGGCCAGCCCGCTGCCACTTCAGTTTGCTGATTCTATGAGTAATGTCAACCACTTTTGTTCTCTGGTGGATATACTAATTTCTTATTATATCCACCATATCATATAAACAAAATAAATAACCCTCTGTTTCCCAGGCCAAGTGGTATGGCGTCACGTGTTTGAGAGCACGTCCACGGGCAACATCCAGCTGCTGCACGTGAGCGAGAAGGTAGTCACAGTGTCAGGGTCCAACCCCTATCTGGTGCGAGGATGGGACTCCGCTACAGGTTAGTATAGGCTAAATCAGAGAAAAATATACCGACAAGTAAAAGTAACGGTTGAGATTAGTTCAATAACTATTTGACTGATTGTAATAATTAAGTAGTAAGTACCGTTAGTGATAGATATTTATTATTGCTCAACAAGCTACCTATTCATGCGCTGAATTCTCTACCCAAAGGTTGTCTGGAAGAGATCGCTTTGAGCGATAAGACCGCCAATTGTAATATTAACGATATTAGCCTATTTCTTTTGAGTAATTCTTTTCTTTTTTGCAATAAAAAATATTTATCTTATTAATTTAGTCTAAAGTTTTAATGAAATTAATTTTCAACCCACATGGTAACCCCATAGTTTGTGTAGGACCTGCGGGGCTAGCACGAGTCGCGTTAGCGGTCGACGCAACGCCGCGGAGCTGTCAAACTAATGTTAAACACCTTGTAATAATGTCAGTTTGACAGCTCCACAGTGTTACATCGATCGATACAAGGGCTGACGTATAGTATAGTGATTTGCTATCATTATGTGTCCAATGTTTGATCAGAAAATATATGCTCTAAATAAAAGCAATCTTCAAAGCCTACTTTGTCAGTGAATCTCCACCTAAATTACTTACCTACCTATTTATTTTTCATATGTATGTATTTAGAACAAAAATATACTTTATAAAACGCCAGACTTGGCTGTATGCTCTAGTTTGCTTTGCCTTTCACACTGTCTTTAATTAATAATAATAAAATATTTCCCCAGGGGTAGTCATCTGGGAATGGTCAATGGCCCTCCAGAACGAGGAGCGTGCCCAGTTCTCCGAGTGGTGGGTCCAGAACAACCTGCTGTTCCACATGGTGCCTGCATTCGGCTCCCATGTAGAGGTCTCCCTGTATAACGTCATGACCGGACACAATAGAGGGGCTACTTCAAGGCTGCCGGCTGTGTGGACCAATAAAGGGTGAGCTACCTTACTAAAGTTTAGAAGTAATCAAATCTCTTTATTGCAATTTAAGCACGTTGTATACATTAACATGAGCACATGAGCGCAAAATTGCTTCGCGACACGTGTAACCTAGACGCATCTCTTTAATACGGCACCCCTGTCCTCATCGTTGACAGAATTTACCGCTTGCAAATGACATTGCCTCATTTCAATGGAGCTTTGCCCCACCTACAAAACTACGTGACCATTTAAGCTGTACCTATTATTTTGTTGGGGACATAACAGGTTTCATATTGCATAATCATAATCAGTATCATT
This sequence comes from Tachystola acroxantha, assembly GCA_963506565.1. NCBI lineage: Eukaryota > Metazoa > Arthropoda > Insecta > Lepidoptera > Oecophoridae > Tachystola > Tachystola acroxantha. Next base: position 2,537,232 of record OY735879.1, on the reverse strand, counting down.
TTCTACTACTCTCGCAACTCCTATAGAAGAATAACGAAAACAATGAATAATTCGCTTCGACTTCTTACTATTTACTGAATTCTTAATTAATCTGTTTTTTTCGACTCGCTTGATGTACAAAACTTTATTTTAAACCAATAATATTAACAAAAAACGGAGATACTTTTACATTTATTCGTTATCTTGTACAACTTGCGGTTGATGGTGGGGCAGAATCTGGCATTGTCATTTGACATTTAAATTTTTTTTAAATTAAAAGTAAGTTAATTATATAAGTACCAAAAGAATAGCAAAAAGACAAAGAGACAGTGTTGTCAAATGGAACATTGTTTTCAACATCGTTGTACGTTGCAGTTGCCTGCTAACGCCCCCGTACTACACGTGCGTGTCCGGCGGCGCGGACAGCCGGCTGCTGTCAATGGACGTCACTTCCAACGCCGTGCAGATCATCAGCAAACCACTGGCGGAGTTCGTAGACACCACGGAAGGTATGTACGGTCTAACACAGAGAAAGCTTTACAGGAGAGTTTTTAAGGTTGAGATTATCTCAAAAACTACTTGAACTATTGCATGAATTATTTCACTGTTATATGGATAAAAACATCGTGATGAAACTTGCATGCTGTAAAAGAAAAAAATGGCCCCGCACTGGGCCCGCGTGGTAGATCATGTCTCGACATATATCCTTCGATGTAAGGGAAGGTCTGTGCCCAGGAAGTGAGGCAAAATAATAGACTGATGATGGATAAAAGTTAAAACTATGTAACTGTAAATTCCACCATCGATCGATTGGTCTAGTAGAAACTATCGATCGACGTCGACTGTTCCATTCTACCGTCGATCGATTATCGATCGATTGATGTGGTAACACTTTAACTGTCAAGCTTTTTAAGCATAATAGATGGCGTTATTAGCTATATATAGCGTCAAATTCTTTTAATGTGTCAAAAAAAATGACATTGATTTTTTAAAATTTATTACGGATTTATGTAATGGCATCAGTCATAATGTCTTTGAATTTACATTACAAGTACGTTTAGTACATTTTTTAACTTATTATGTACTACTTCGGTCAAATAATGGCTCCTAAATATTGGGAAAGTCAAAGTCAAATTTCTTTATTGCAAGTAAGCACGTTGTGTACATTTTTGCACGTCACCACTTACATTTACACAATTGAGAAAGGCTACACTGCTATCAACTTAAGCTGAGAATTGCATTTGTGTGAGTGATCGCCAAAAGTACAGTTAGTAAAACACATACAAATAAAATTATTTGTATGTGTTTGTTGTTTGGCGCCGCGCCACAAGCCGATTGCCAATCTACACTATCGGTGTGCACTCACACAAATGCAATTCTCAGCTTAAGTTGATAGCAGTGTACAATATTTCACTTTCAAGTGTGTTGCCATCTAGTTTTAAAGATGGGTTCTCCAAGAAAAGGCTCATTGAGTCAATCATTTTTATTCCAAGGTCGCCTCCGTCCCCTCGAGGGCAACAGCGTAATGCCCGGGTTCATAATCGACGGCCACAAGGTGGTGTTGTTGCGGGACAACGCCTTCGTGGCGGCGCCGGTAGCCGTGGCGGACCGCGCCTCGGTGGCAGTAGTAGACAGCGCCTCGGGACTGCTGGCGCTGCAGATATATAATGAGGAAGCTAAGGTAGGACTAGTTTAGTCTATTTATTTATTTATTTTATTAATGGACTCGACAGTTCGTCATTTGCCAATGTCATGTTACAGAAAATTCATTGTACACTAGTCTTCTATCTTCCTCCAGGGGAGTTGCCGTAGCGTCATCACCCTGGGTAGCCGCGTCTTCATGTCTTCATCCACAGGAGACGCCGTAGCGTCAATCACTGTTGACGAAGCAGCTCGACAGTCACGTTCGCTCCCGAGCTCGTAGTAGGAATCTTGACCATGGCGCCAAACTTCAGATCCTGCTTGAATTCTCCAATAACTTCACCATACTGTCATTCGCGAACATTTTCTGATTAATTTAACGTGATATTAAACACAAAACACCCACTGTAGACATTAAACTGAAAATTATTAAATAATTTCGCAACCGTCGTTTCCCGCCATTTTCAAAAAGCCCCTAGTTTAGTCTATACTCAAGACATTTCTCGTGTGTGTTTAGCGACATTTCTCGTGTGTGTTTAGCGACATTTCTCGTGTGTGTTTAGCGACATTTGCTGCTATTCATAAAACTAGTTAAACCGCACTTCACACTTAAAGTGAAATTTCGACATAAACAGCCATATCTTTTGATTGCGTTAACGCAGAAGTTTGATTTTTTCACGGCTGCATGAGGTTGCAAACCTGAGTATTTGGTATTAATTTCAACTTGATCCGTCCACGCGTTTCTGAGATATAAGTCTTGACAGACAGACAGACGGACGGACAACAAAGTGATCCTATAAGCGTACCTTTTTCTCAGAATATCAGAAGAACCTGCAGGTTTGGCATGGATCATACGTAATACAAATTCTGAGTAACAATAGGAGCGCGTCATCGTTAAATGTTTCTAACCGAATGTTAGTCATGGTTGTCGGAATACTACTACTATTGTCCGATAGATGGAGATGCGCAACATATGTATAATACGATGAAGATTTTCGGTGGGCGTGGCGTGGCCTATGGTGGCTCAGTTGGTAAGAGCGTGTCACGGAATGACAAGGTCGCAGGTTTAGGTACCTTTTTCCTTTTCAGGCACGGAACCGTAAAATATTTATTTATTTTGTTTTGTTTTATTTGGAGACAAACAGTTTTCTAAAATACTTAATTCTAATTACATTTTTACTTATAAACCTATAGCCTCCCATATTAACAAGTAAGGTTATTTAGTACCTACGTTATACACACACATACATATATACATATATATATATATATATATATATATATATATATATATATATATATATATATATATATATATATATATATATATATATATATATATATACATATATATTTCCCAGGGCTTCTCGTTGTCAGCGCATAACCTATCTACCGGTGATGAGGTTTCTGAGATCCGTTCGGAGCGCGGCGCTGCAGTGCCCGGGGCGGTACTGCGCGCCGCTGTGTGCACGCGTGGCGCGCGCGAGCAGCACGTGTGCCGGCTGCTGGTGGCGGCCGGGGACCACGCGGCATACCTCATGCAACAGGCCGGTGAGTGGACACTGGCTACCTAGCCAGGGACTGTTGCACGCCACCATTATGGAGTGCTGCTACTTTAGGCATATGTGACTTATTACACCTGTAAAATAAATCCTAACCACATCTCTACCGAAGCCCAAATCAAGTGTCTTATTTTGTAAACAAAAACTACCCTACCCTGCTAACATTTTAAGCTGTTCTGTGATTACCGCATAGTTTTTTTTCACATTATTAGATGGGATCACTTTATTTCCACAATGATGAACATGTTCAATCAATCGGTTCCTTCAGTGTTTGTTTACAAAATAAGACACTTGATTTGGGCTGCGGTATAGGTCTTTTGGGGTTATTAACTCATAACAATGTGATAATAATTTGTAAGCAGGCTATTTGAGGTAAGAGCGACATCTATCCAGTAATTGTGCAATTACTCAAATTCATGTCTAACATTGCAGTTAAAAATCATGTTTTTATTTGATGACGCGTTCCTTTTTCATATGTTTTGATATTTTCTTGTATATGCGCTATGCGAAACGAAAATCTAAATATTAAATTAGAGAAATATTTATTAATTTATTGTACAATTACTGGATAGATGTCGGTACCGTCCCTAAGGCGAATATGAAAAAAAAATTCACGACCTGGGTACGATATCATGGTGGCTCTTTTGGAATAGTGTGTGCCACGGAATAGCAAGGTCCTTGGTTCAAACTCCGGACGTAATGAAGTTTTTTCTTTATTTTATCATTTAGATTTTCGTTTCGCATAGCGCATATGCAAGAAAATATCAAAACAAGATCCTTTAAATACATTAAATAATCATGCTCATACTCCTCAGGCCGCGTGTTATGGACGCGCGAGGAGGCGCTCGCCAACGTGGTCGCCGTGGAGTTCGTTGACCTGCCGGTCTCGGACCGCGACGCGGCCATTGAGTCAGAATTCGACCAGAAAGAGGGTGAGTTGGATTGGAATAATACTATATTCATAGGATGAAAGCTACTTATGTGAACATAAAATGTCATGGAGACCCATGTCCTAAAGTGTCACGGTTCCGATATATGAGAGTTAAAAGATCGTCAAAAATAGTATGTCCAACTCAATTTTACCCACAGACCACTTACCTCATAGACCTGTAACAGGAGGGCGCCCGTTTCTGCCCGCATATGAGCGCAAAATTGCTTCGCGACACGCGTAACCTTGAGATATCGACATGGATTTAATATGGCGCCCCGCTTCGCCTATTCCGCTCATTGTTTGGCAGAATTTCGCTTGCAAGTGACAATGCCAGATTCTGCCCCACCGTCAACCGCAAGTTGTACAAGATAACGAATAAATGTAAAAATATCTCTGTTTTTTATTAAAATTGTTGGTTTAAAATAAAGTTTTGTACAAGTTGCGAGTCGAAAAAAACAGCTTAATTAAGAATTCAGAAAATAGTAAGAAATCGAAGCGAACTATTCATTATCTTTGTTATTCTTCTATAGGAGTTGCGAGAGTAGTAGAAAATGATACTGATTATGATTATGCAATATGAAACCTGTAATAAGTCCCCAACAAAATGATAGGTACAGCTTAAATGGTTACGTAGTTTTGTAGGTGGGGCAAAGCTGCATTGCAATGTGGCAATGTCTTTTGTACCGATGTCATGTCTATGGGGTAAGTGGTCTGTGATTTTAACTGAGTATATAATCGAAACGTGATAACCAAATCATTTAGTACACATTTAAATTCACGCCTATATTTCGTGGTTGGTAACTGTCAAACACTGACTTGGTCATACTATTTTTTGACGATCTTTTAACCATCATATCTCAGAATCGTGACACTTTAGGACATGGGTTCCCGAGACATTTTATGTTCACGTAAGTATCCTCTATCGATGTATGTAGGTTTTATCCGGCGCCGCTGTTTTCCAACATTCCATAGTGAAAAGTTCCAACCACTTTATTATTGAATTCTTTTTTACTTGTCATCAAATGAGGGGTTTTCAAGGTTACATTTAAAAAAGAAAGAAAGTACCGATAGCCGCGGTAGATGGCACTGACTGGTCTGATGTCAACATTAAATGCGTTGTTATTGCTTGTAACTTGGGCTTTTCGTATTTCATACCTAGTATTAATTTGTACTGTATTGTTTAAATTTCACAAACATACCAATAATAATTCAGCTGACATTGAATTTTTTTTTCATGGTGCTGTGTTTTTTTTACGATGATATCGCACTTCGGTGCAACGCCATCTATTATCAGCTTAAAAAGCTATTTCTTACAACTGTCACTTTCAAACCCCCTCATTAATCATCATCAGTCTATTTATATATCCCCACTGCTCGGGCACAGACCTTCCCTTACATCAAGAGAGCTGGGGTCATGATCCACCACGCGGGCCCAGTGCGGATTGGCGGATTTCACATGCCTTAGATTTTTTCTTCTTCGACATGCAGGTTTCATCACGATGTTTTCCTTCACCGTTTTGAGAGCACTCGGTATATGTACGTAAGTTTTTCCGTCGAAAAAACAGAGGATAACTTACCCCTCATAACACAGGTTTAAAAAAAAATACTGACCAAGTCCTTTTGTTTTCTAGCTGCCAAGATGTACAGTAAGTACTGTGTGTCATTGAGTGTTCCTTCCGACTGATACTCATTTAGGCTTAACGCAGACGAACGATTTTCATCCGATTTATGTTCGCGACAAATCGGTAGCCGATTTTCTGCGAATTTTGTGAACCGGATTTTTGTCGGTCGTCTGCCATGGGCCTGACTGATATTTAAAAGCGTCTTTACATTTTTAAGGGTCGATTTTCAATCTTCGGATAAAGAACCAGATGCTTTTTTTTTAAATGGCTTTGCTTGCATTAGCCACTCACAAGATAAAAGTTTGGGAAACCATAGAATTAAAATTAAATAGAACGGAATTTGGAAAAAGGAGAGGATTGCGGTTTAATAAATATTTAAAATATATATGCACAAAAAGTTTTAAAAAATAAATAAATATCATAGTTTTATATTATTTAATTCTATATATGCAGCTAATATTTTATATATATTATTATTATCGTAAATACCATATAATAAAGAAATAATGGATGTAGGGAATGGAGTATGGATTTTTACAACCAGTTACTTATAAAATAAGACCTGGCTTAAAATCAACTAGAATTCAGAGGTTCTCAAACTTATTTCGTCTGCCCACTTTGAAAATCAATTATTATTCTGCGCCACCATTTTGTTTTTACTTTACCACAAATACATTTATTACTTACTAGCTGTACCCCGCAACTTCATTTGCGTAGAAGAGGAGGATGGAGCAGATCAGGAGGTCTGCCTCCTGATCTTCCTATCTTGAGCCTTGTTTCCGCATCACATACCGCCATGGCTTATAAGCATATGAGCTGTCCGGATATTTCAGCTATCTCCTAGCTAAACTCCCATCAAAATCCCTTCAGTAGTTATGGCGTGATACTTGCACAAAGTCACATACCAAAATTCAAAAAATTAGTGTTTTGGCATCAGTATCGATCCTAAAACACATTGCAATTATTCTTTTCAAAAAATATCCAATGTACACACACAACTTTTTTACAGTCTTATTATATGTATAGAAGAAGATTATTTTATACAATCAAACAGGGGCAGAAATATAACTAAATATAATAAATGATGTTGCGTAGTAGGTAGGTTTTAATTTCAGTGAATTTAAAAATATTAAGTAGATGAAATTACAAATCAGACATCGCCCCCTAAAACACTTCAACACCCCCCAATTTTTTTCTGGAGCCTCTACCCTTCTCTAGGCATCCAGCGCCCACAAGTGGGCGTTATTGCCCACGTTGAGAAAGACTGATATAAATGCTAAAATGACAGATACATCTGTCGATTGACAAATCGGCCCTAGAAATGTTGAATGACTTCTTCATAGTTCCGTCAAATTACTTTAGAGAAGCTTTGTGTAACTAAATTGTGTCAAAATCTCTACTGGACGAGAATTGACATGATATTTATATGTTATAGAAATCTGTTTAATCTCTGTAATTTAGATAGTTCGTGGTTACCAGTGTCACTAAATATTAGGCATTTTGTGTTACTAAATTCGTGTTTTTAAAAATTATGTATGTGACAAGGCCTAAATTTTTTACCCCTCTTTTGATAAGAACGCCAATTGTAATACTAACTTTATTAGCCTGTTTCTTTTGTGATCCTTTTTTGCAATAAAGAATATCTTTATCTCAAAAAAAATCCTTTTCGAATTCGAATTGTTCCCCCAAAATTTACTTGCAATAATGACTATATTATATCAAATATATTTATTTTTCTCCTTTTTAAATCTCGCTATACTTATAGTAATAATTATCCATACAATAAAGAGTGTATAAATTATAATAAGTAAGCTATTCAAATATACCTAATATACCTCGGGACGGAGGCCTGGTGACCTGAAATATAAGTTATTAGTCTCCCACAAATGTAAATGTACAACTATTGAAACTACCTGATGTTAAAGATTGTGGTGAGAAAATAAATTATATATTGATTGACTTATGATTCTTATTTTCAACCCTAACTCCCCGTGTCGTAGGTTCGATCTGGTCCGCGTTCTCCCGGCGCCTGCAGACCCAGTTCCAGCAGCTGCACACGCTGCTGCACAGCTTCCAGTCCGTGGACGGCGCGGCGGAGGACGCGCCCGCGCCGCTCGTCAGGGACTACTTCAATCTGCACAAGATTATTGTACTTGTCACTGATGTTGGAAAGGTAATAAATTGTTTTGTAATTTTAGGTTTAGGTGGCAACTCACTCCAAAAATCTCATCCATGGGTGAGATGCCACCTTTTAAAATTGTTAGTGGTCGATTCACCCAGTACCTGGTTCAACCAGACATTTGCCAATGTCATGTTACAGAATATTCAAAATATATCGTCTTCTCTTCATCCAGGGGAGTCGCCGTAGCGTCTTCACCCTGGGTATCCGCGTCTTCGTGTCTTCATTCAGAGGAGCCGCCCCATAGCGTCATCACTCTGGACGAAGCAGCTCGACAGTCACGTTCACTCCCGAGCTCGTAGTGGGACTCTTGACTATAGCGCCAAACTTCAGATCCTGCATGAATCCTCCAATAATTTCACCTTACTGTCATTCGCGAACATTTTCTGATTAATTTAACGTGATATTAAACACATAACATCCACTGCAGACATAAAACTGAAAATTATATAATAATTTCGCAACCGTCGTTTTCCGCCATTTTCAAAAGCCCCGCTCTAAAGGTTACGTTTATGGAGATATCAAATTGATTTATTGTTCACATATATACAAATGACAATACCAGATTCTGCCCCACCATCAACCGCAAGTTGTACAAGATAACGAATAAATGTAAAAATATCTCAATTTTTTATTAAAATTATTGGTTTAAAATAAAGTTTTCTACAAGTTGCGAGTCGAAAAAAATTGCTTAATTAAGAATTTAGAAAATACTAAGAAATCGAAGCGATTTATTCATTGTTTTTGTTATTCTTCTATAGGAGTTGCGAGAGTAGTAGAAAACAGTGGCGGCTCGTGAAAGATTTTATTGGGAGTTCACTTACTGCGGGTTTCCTGCGACGTGTTACCGCGCGTAACATGTTTCGGTAACCGATTTTACAAAGGAAAATTGTTACGCCACGCCCCTAAATCGGATGTTTCCGTGTTTCGTAACACGCAAACACGTCGCAGGAGACCTTGCTTTAGTCTGCCAAAGTTGTCGTGCTTGCAAACTTCAACAAAACAAAATATAACCATTTTGATCAACGCGGTCATTGAACTCTCTACGCGATTTACTATAAGCTTAAAATCGAGCGCTTTACGTTACGAATATCTTGGCGGCAAACTGTCGCCAATTGCACTTCATTTAACACGTGAAGCCGAGATCGTGAATGTTTTAACATTTAAAGAAAAATGCGCTATATCTTCAATAAGTAAGTAAGTACCTGTTTCTGTCCAAGCACTTTCTATTGTTCCATTTTTATATTTCACAACACAAACACTAATTACACAATAATCGAATAGTCTCTATTAATTATTCAATGTGTAAACAAGAAAATTCAACAAAACCAAACGTTGGCGGAAAAAACAACAGGTTTGTTTATTCATATTTGATTCAAACTGATCTGAACAGCGTAACGAACTCGTGCGCATGCGCGCGCCGTCGTACCACTTCACGCGTTCTCTCTCTACGTCCCACGACCTGCATGGTGGTATCTCGCTCGCTCGCGGTGCCCTGCACGAATTTAGCTTATTTTCTTCTGATTTTCTCATAAGTACAAATCCTTTTTTTTAATATCACGAACCGCGCTGTTTCAGAATGAGCGCAGTTGTCTCTTTCGCACTCATTGAATTCACTATTTAACTTTGTAAACAACTTCGTTTCGTCGGTGCGGATCGTTGGGGCGGCACTCGCTATCAAATGCAGTTTTCTATAGAAATTTACTTGATGTTAAGTATGAATTAATTAAATAAATGAAATGATGTTTAATTCCAGAAGAATTCAACATGCGTACAAAGTAGTTGTATGTCTTCTAATCAAAATATTAAATAAATACTATTGCTACTACTCTAATATGATACGAAAGTTTAATTGATATTTTAATTTTTTGGGTGGGAGTTCACTGCACCAGCGCTCCTTAGGACGAACCGCCTCTGGTAGAAAATGATACTGATTATGATTATGCAATATGAAACCTGTAATAAGTCCCCAACAAAAAGATAGGTGCAGCTTAAATGGTCACGTAGTTTTGTAGGTGGGGCAGAGCTCCATTGAAATGTGGCAATGTCTTTTTAACTGTCAGAAATGACAAGTGATAGTTTTTTGCTGTCGGGTTTTTTGATTTTTGAAATAATTAACACCTGTAACTATAACAACATGAGTGCCTAAAAACTGTATGATTATCTTCTTTTAAATTAAGTAATGATATATTAATTAAGTTCTCATGTCCCAATTACTTGTTCAGATATTCGGTATCGACAACCTGTCCGGGTCGATCCTGTGGCGGCGGCACGAGGCGCGCCTCGCTGCGGCGGACGCGACCGTGTTCACGAGGCGCTCGGCGAGGCACCCGCCGCACGACGCGTACATCACTATTGTGGGCAAACAAAAGGTCTGTACATCACTCACGGACAATCGACCACGGACTAGCCCATTCTTAACAGGAGGCCGCCCGTGTCTGCACATGAGCGCAAAATTTGCACACGGCACATGTAAGATATATCGTCATGGACGCATCTCTTTAATACGGCACCCCTGTCCTCCGCTTCGTCTCTATGCGCTCATCGTAGAATATTTCGCTTGCAAATGACAATGCCAGATTCTGCCCCACCATCAACCGCATGATGAACAAGATAACGAATAAATGTAAAAATATCTCCGTTTTACAACAGCTTAATTAAGAATTCAGAAAATAGTAAGAAATCGAAGCGAATTATTCATTATCTTTGTTATAATTTTCTACTACTCTCACAACTCCTACTGATTATGATTATGCAATATGAGACCTGTAATAAGTCCCCAACAAAATGATATATGAGCTTCAATGGTCACGTTGGTGACCAAAAGTGGGGGCGAACCTCCATTGAAATGTGGCAATGTCATTTGCACCGATTTCATGTCTATTGAGTAAGTGGTCTGTGGTTATATCTCTTTAGTCGCGGGCGAATAATAGTGCTATGGCTACAGTAAATTTCGTTGGTATTTAACCGCTTAAATAGGTCGTAATCTATGTCACTTGTTACTAGACTAGGTGTAAAGTAATTTCTTTATCTTGCAGGTGACCGGCAACGGTCTGATAATAAGCCTGAACCCTATCCGCGGCACCCTAGTGGGCGAGGGCGTGCTGCCGCTGGACACGCAGCTGCTGCAGAGCGCGCTGCTGCACCGCGCGGACGCGGACCGCCTGCACGCGCTAATACTGCTGGATAGAGACGGACACGCGCAGGTAACGGACTAAAACTAAACGTAAACTAATCTTTTTTTTCGTGTGGTTTAGTAACTATAGTATGACCGTCTAAATCAGTCTTCGTCTGCGCGGTACAGGGATGCGGGGGTAGGACGACAACGGGGACCGAGAGAGGTGCGGGAGGCGCATTTCTGTCCCCGTTGTCGCCTTCCCCCGCATCCCTGTACCGCGCAGGCGAAGACTGATTTAGACGGTCATACTATAAACCTATTTGTCAGAGTTATTCAGCCCGCCCGTAGGCCGTGACCTAATGCTGTCAAGCGACAACAACCGGGGCCAACTGCTTAATGTGCTTTCCGAGGCATGGAGGGGCTCAGATGAAAGTGTCACTAGTGGTCACCCATCCAGGTACTGACTTCGTCCAGCGTTGCTTAACTTGTACGATCGTTTTCAACGTGTACTCGCAACTGGACTACGAACCCTTCACTTAACTGGAACTAAACGTAAACTAAACTGGAGCTAAACTGAAACTAAACGCGACGTGGCACGCTGCTGGACACGCAGCTCTAGTACTGCTCTATAGAGACGGACACGCGCAGGTAACGGACTAAAACTAAACTGGAACTAAACGTAAACTAAACTGGACCTAAAACGTAAACTAATCACTAGGACTTCGTAATCCTTGAACCAACTCATAGCTCTGTGGATATCCGTTAACGGCTTCAAGAGAAACGTGAATAAACCCCTTCAAGGTCGACAATGAACCAGCAGCGCTAGACGACGATGACCACTTAACACAGGTGGCTCGATTTCGCCCCTCTTTGTTATAAAAAAACCTAAACTGAAACTAAATATATACTGAACCTAAACAAAACTTGAACCGAACTTAAATTTAAATGACAATTAAAATGAATTTACATGAATTTAAATAATATAATATATATGAATTTTAATTTTTATTATTTAAATGAATTTTAATTCTGCCCCACCATCAACCGCAAGTTGTACAAGATAACGAAGAAATGTATAAATATCTCCGTTTTTATTAAAATTATTGGTTTAAAATAAAGTTTTGTACAAATTGCGATTCGAAAAAAACAGCTTAATTAAGAATTCAGAAAATAGTAAGAAATCGAAGCGATTTATTCATTGTTTTTGTTATTCTTCTATAGGAGTTGCGAGAGTAGTAGAAAATGATACTGATTATGATTATGCAATATGAAACTTGTAATAAGTCCCCAATAAAATGATAGGTACTTACAGCTTATATTGTCACGTAGTTTTGTAGGTGGGGCAAAGCTCCATTGAAATGTGGCAATGTCTTTTAGTCGAGATGTATTGTTTGCGCAGGTGTTGCCGCCGTCCGCCGCGCCGTTGGTAGAGAATATGTTCATGTACGTGGCCGAGAAGGACACGGCGAGGGTTCAAGGATACGCGCTCAGATACGACGGCACGGTGAGTACAGATAGACCCAACTATACGTACGGTCGAAGACAATGAAAGGTGTACAGGAGAGTTTTTAAGGTTGAGATTTTCTCAAAAACTACTTGACCTATTGCAAAAATTCTTTCATTGTTAGATAGATAAAAGTTAAAACTATGTAACTGTAAAATAATTATTAAAATCGATCCAGTAGTTCTTGAGAAAATATCAACCTTATTGAGGCCCCCTGTATACTTAACTCTGTCTTCGACTGACATACACATGACAACACTGATTCATGAGCACTAGTCCTTGACGGTCGAAGTCATTAGCGGCCTTAAATTAGGGTTGAGATTCTCTCAACAAGCAGAAATTATTTCAAAAAATAACCTGACTGCAAAAAACTATCCCCTTTTAATTAGTTTTTTTATACCTTATGACACCCCCGTAATTAATACTTTACAGTCTAAGCTACAATGTCTTTAACATATGAAATCCTGTGTACAGAAAGTGGTCGCTGATCGCATCTGGTCGCTGTCGCTGGGCGGCGCGGCGGGCTCGGGCCAGCGTCTGGTGGCCGCGGCGCGCAAAGCGGCGCACGAGCGCGTGCACTCGCCAGGCCGCGTGCTCGGCGACCGCAGCGTACTGTACAAGTACAACAACCCCAGTCTGGTGCTGTTCGTCACGGAGGGACCCGATCCCATTCATAAAGGTTGGTTAAAGTCGCTGATCGCGTCTGGTATGATAGTGGTCGCTGATCGTAACTGGTATGAAAGTAGTCGCTGATCGTAACTGGTATGAAAGTAGTCGCCGATCTGGTATGAAAGTGGTCGCTGATTTGACATGAAAGGGGTCGCTGATCGCATCTGGTATGAAAATGGTCGCCGATAGTATCTAGTAAATGCACGTGGTTGCTGACCGTATCTGTTATGTAAATTGTCACTGATCGCATCTGGTATGAAAGTGGTCACTAATCTGGTATAAAAGTGGTCGTCAATCGCATCTAGTATGAAATTGGTCGCTGGTCGTATTTGGTATGAAAGTAGTCACCATTCCGATATGAAAGTGGTCGCCGATCTTGTATGAAAGTGGTCGCCGATCGTATCTGGTACGAATGTGGTCGCCGATCGAATCAGGTCGCTGTCGCTGGGCGGTGCGGCCGGTTCGGGCCACCTTCGTCCAGTGCAGTCGCTTGAGGAGGAAAGGAAGACTATGACAGAATATTAATTACTCTGTAACTTGACATTTGTCGAATCCATGAATAAAACTAATTTAAACAACTTCAGACGTGGTGGTGGCTACGTGTGTGGACGTTGTGTCGGGCGCGGTGGTGGCTGCGCAGGCGCACCGCCGCGCGCGCGCGCTCCCCCTGGCGGTACACTCGGACAACTTCCTCGCCTACCTGTACTACAACGACAAACATCGACGCACGGAAATTGGTGAGTCTCTTGAGTAGTACCTCAATACACAATTTGGAGTATTACACAATTTGGGGTTTACTAAACCCTACTATAACCTAGTTATTAATTAATTGTGTTTTATAGTTATATTTTAAAAGATAAGATGTGCTGCTGAGAGTTTTTTTGCCAATTTTTTATTTTTTATTTGATAGGAAAACTTACAGCTTTTATGTATGTAATATGGGTTATAAACTTAAGTTAAAAACTAAGCCATTTACAAGTTTTCGCCAATAATTTAAATATGTGGGTTAGTTTTAGCAAATTATTAATGAATAAGAGTGTTACAACTATAGATATCCTGCAAAGTAGTGTAAATGTAAATTCAAAAATATGTTGACGTGCAAAAAACTTGCAATAAAGAAATTTGACTTTGCAAAACCGAAATAAAATATTGTTACTGTGTATTCCAGCCACGATGGAGTTATACGAGGGCCCTCAGCGCTGGCTGCCGGCCGGCGCCGCGTTCAGCTCGCTGTCGCCGCAGCAGGCGCCGAGCGTGGCGCGCCAGGCATACATCGTGCCGGGCGCGCCCACGGCCGCCGCGCACACCAGCACGGAGCGATCGCTCACTGACACACACGTGCTAAGTTAGTATATTCATATTCATTTATTTATAGTATTAAACATATATGGTCAATAATAATAATAAAATTACATCAAGTAGGTATTTATCAATATTATGTCATAAATTTTTAAAAATTGTTAATGATAAAATTAAAATATCACGTGTGAATAAGATAATTATTTCAATTGAAAAATGTATACATCTCAAGGGTCGAGCTCCTAGACCCGAAGTACTTCTAGAAATGTGTTTTTTCACCCAATATATTTAGATTTCTTTTCTTTCACTTTTAAACGTAATATAATATATACATAACATACTATACAATAATAAGCATTATCTATACATATAATAAGACTGTAAAAAAGTTGTGTCTGTACATTGGATATTTTTTTAAAGAATAATTGTAATGTGTTTTAGGATCGATACTGATGCCAAAACACTAATTTTTAGAATTTTTGTCTCTTTGTCTGTGACTTTGTGCAAGTATAACACCATAACTACTGAAGGGATTTTGATCGGACAGCTCATAGGCTATAAGCCATGGCGGTATGTGATGTGGAAACAAGGATCAAGAGAGGAAGATCTGCCTCCTGATCTCCTCCATCCTCGTCTACTTTGCGGGGTACAGCTAGTGTCAAATATAGTCTTATTTGTTAAAATGATTGTCAGGTAGGTAATAAATAAAAAACTTAGTCAAAGTAAAATTAATGTTAAATATAACATTGCAATGTTAATTAAAATGAAATATTATTAAATTAATGACGAGTGGAGCTGCCGTGGTCTTACGTGGAGCCGCGCCCAAGTGTTGAGCTGAAGTATTAACCATAGGTATATTACTGATTTATATATTTTTAATTTAATAATTTAATTGACTAATGAGTTGTGACATTAATGATAATATCATCATCATCAGCCCGTATCAGTCCACTGCTGGACGTAGGCCTCTCCCAAAGCGCGCCAATCAACCCTACTCTCGGCCCTCTGCATCCAGTCCCTGCCAGCCGTTTTGCGAAGGTCATCCCTCCATCTGGTCGGGGGGCGTCCCACACTACGTTTACCCGTTCGTGGCCTCCATTCGAGAACTCGTCTACCCCATCGGTTATCGGTTCTACGACAGATGTGACCAGCCCACTGCCACTTCAGTTTACTGATTCTATGAGCAATGTCAACCACCTTTGTCTTCTGGCGGATATACTCGTTTCTTATTCTATCTAATAGAGAAATTCCAAGCATAGCTCTTTCCATAGCTCCAATGATAATATTGTACAATGTAATTTTCTATTTGACGATGTATATCTAGTACTACAATAAATGAATATGAATATTAAATATCCCCTTTGTCACCCAGTCGCCTTGTCAACGGGCGCCATAGTGGAGCTGCCGTGGGCCTACCTGGAGCCGCGCCGGCCCGCCGCGCCCACGCCCGACCAGCGCGAGGAGGGGCTCGTCCCGTATGCGCCGGAGCTCCCCCTACCGGCGGAGGCGGTCATCAACTACAACATGTCGCTGGCGAGAGTGAGGGCGATATACACGGAGCCAGCGGGACTCGAGTCGACGAGTTTGGTGCTCGCTACGGGACTGGGTAAGGGTCTTTGATGCTCTATACAGGGTGTCCTTAAGGGCCAACTAGCGCCGCCAATCTTGAAAAAATAATATCTTCCAATTTAATCAATTTTATTAAAAAAGCTATTTACAAAATGTTTATTAGGATGAATACTATTTTTCAATATACAATACATGGCCACGGTCGTTTTTCGCAATTATGCGAACTACAACTTACCGAAATTGAATCACGTAAATAAGCATTTAAAAAATAGTATTTATTGTAATAAACATTTTGTAAATAGCTTTTTTAATAAAATTTATTATATTGGAAGATATTATTTTTTTTTAAGTTTGGCAGCGCTAGTTGGCTCATGGAAGGCTCTTAAATACATTCGACAAATTGAAATTGGGAGTTGTAATCATGATAAATAGTAAATTGGTAAGGTTTTTCAGTAAATCAAAACTGCAAAAAAAATTGAACTAAATGACGTCACAAATCACACAATGACCTTAGAATTGATGATATCTAGAGTTATCTTATATTGCAAGTGGGGGTTAGGGTGACTTGCAATAAAAAATGAACCTGGATTTAGCGACTCAACCCGAGTGTACGAAAATGTACGGAATTTTCTCGGGTTAAGTAGTTAAATCCAAGGTTATCTCGATATTGTAAGCGTTCCTTAGAGCGAATTACTCAAACTCATTTATTTTAACCTTAGGTACAGAGGGAACACTTGGTTACGTCATACATTGTATAATATTGTGATCATACATGTTTAATACTGTATATTACATGGCTCGATAGACAAAGAGGCAGAAGGGCAAAAGCAGACCCACTGTATTGTGTCAGTGGTCACTAAAAGTAATTGAACTACTTGCATTCATTAATAATTAATTAAAAATAATAACAATCGTAATAAATTAAGTAGCGGCTGTAAAGAGGCCTTGTAATAAAAAAAAAATAAGGTGCGAGCTATCTGACTCTCGGGTTCTTTTTAATTACGACGACCGGGTCTTTTCACCCCTAACTTCGGGGGAGAAGTGCGGGCCTTGAGGTATACCCTCTCTACCCGGGCATGAGCTCGCCGGATAATGATCCGACGGTGATATTGGTCCCGCTTGGTATGCGGGATATGGGAGTTGGGCGGGTCGGTCCGTCCGTTTGGTGCACAGCTCAAACCCGCCGCTTAAGGCGACGGGGAGCGCAGCAACTCCCTCTGGAGGCGGTGGCCTTCCGGAGGGCGTGCGTGCAGGGGGTTTTAATTGCAAAATTGGGGTTACAAATGATACACTTTATTGCCACTAGTTCAGTATCAATCCACAAATACATCAACTAATCTGCCTTACCCCAGGGTTATAATAAGGTTGTGATAATGATCCCATCTTTCCCCACAGACCTGTTCTACACCCGCGTTGCGCCATCCAAGACGTTCGACCTGCTCAAAGAGGATTTCGACTACTACCTGATAGCGCTAGTCCTTGCCGCCCTAATGGTCGCCACTTACAGCACCAAGTACTTCGCTTCGAGGAAAACACTCAAGATGGCGTGGAAGTGATGTGGTCAGGTATTGATATGCTAATTGAGAGACAATAAGTGTAAATGATATGGTCGGATTGTGTGACGCGGATTGGGGAAGCATGGTCCATAATGTACAGGAGAGTTTTAAAGAAATATCGAACAAAAGAAAAAGTTTCAATTTCGCGTCAAACTGAGGCTTCGAAACAAGCTGAAAACCATAAACAAATTGTAGTTTTCGCAAACATGATACAGATATTTATTATTTTTATTTTATTTGGTACACAAAACAGATTGCAATCATTGTATAATTGAAATATCAGAGTCTTAAATGTATGGTCTAGACAGTAATTCAAAAATATGTGTACACATTGAGATTTGTATATCCTGGAACATATCCACGACAAATCACCCACCTTACACACCTACACACCCTGTCACCCACCCTAGTATTGTTCAAAGGGAAGATAGCACTAGGCTATCTTAGTTCAAGCTCGTTATCATACCGATTATCAGGTATATATTCTGGCAGGGAGAGGTGCATGTCGAAAAACAGCGCTGCACACCTCGGTGTCAGCTCAGCTGAAACATGCACCTTTTGCCACACCACTTAGCATATTAGATTATAGCTTACTGCTTGATTGATTTTTTGTAAGCTTATGTAATTGGTGTATGGCAATAAACATATTTTCTATTCTATTCTATTCAATGTGTACACATTAAAGAGTTAATATTGTATAATTTACCGATGAAGCTCAACCAAATTTCTATGGAGCATAACTCCGTCCCAATCCGTGGTTCTGTATACTTAAGCCAAGCCAATGTCTTATTAAGTAAACTAAAACTACTATAATTTTATTATTCCGCGATATTAGTCACTTTATTTTCACAACGATGAACAGACTTATTAAATCAGTTCCTTCAGTGACACCTTAACAGGTAATTTGTTTACAAACCGGCGAGCATGCATGAAGAGTTTGATGAATGTGATTGAGATTGAGGAGGCAAGGGTTGTGTGCCAGGATCGCAGCAGATGGAAGTCCATCGTAGTAGCCTACCCCTACGGGAATCAGGCGTGAGTTTATAAATAAATTGTTTACAAAATAAGACATTGCTGTGACCTTAGGTATGGATGCAAATAGACTTGCAGTTAGCAGTATTATATGGAGTTTCTATTGCATCTCTTAACACATAATCCGTACCTTTGATTTTGAAGGACTTTTAAATAAATAATATATAACTTACGATAAATATATTAGAGAAAATACAACCTAAAATAGTTCTTGTATAGTGTGGACTGTTCACGTAGCAAATAAAATACACTTGTAACCTTTACCACACTCAGTTAAGCTGGATTTACATCTACATTGAGCGTGGCGTTTCAGACCTAATAATATTCTTATATACAATGTGTATTTATATCTATTGTACGGTGGAACACAGAGAAAGGTGTACAGGAGAGTTTTTAAGGTTGAGATTTTCTCAAAAACTACTCGACCTATTGCAAAAATTCTTTCACTGTTTGATAGATAAATGTTAAAACTATGTAACTGTAAAAGAATTATTAAATTCGGTCCAGTAGTTTTTGAGAAAATCATGTTAACCTATCTCTGTCTTCGGACTGTACCTGGCCGCGGAGACGTGGACAGAAATATTGTATAGATGAATGTTATGTCTGCCACGCCACGTGCCGGACACGCTCAATGTCTATAGATGTAAACGAAGTCTTATATACGTTATTATAACACATGATCAACAAAGATGATCAAATTGTATATCTTATCTTAAAACCACTCTCTGATTGGATACAGATAACGAAATTTAATCGTATTGTCGTTTTCATTTTTACTGCCTATAGTCTATTAGAACGACAGACCACTTACCCCATAGACCTGTAACAGGAGGGCGCCCGTGTGCACATGAGCGCAAAATTGCTTCGCGACACGTGTCACCCAGACATATTGTCGACATGGACGCATCTCTTTATTACGGCATCCCTGTCCCCCGCTTCGTCTCTATGCGCTCATCGTTGACAAAAATTTCACTTGCAAATTATTATTAGAACTTAGCGAAAATATTTCAGTAGTTATGCGTCCATGTGTGAAAATGATACTTGATATGGAACGCCACCGGTGACGCGGGTGTGGCACTCACATTGAAGGCCGTCGAATTCGGTCGAAACTGTCTGGTCTAAACACCAACTCTAACCAAAATAGTGAGTTTAATCCATACACATAATTATAATAAATTAAAATGAAAACGATTGCCAATACGATTGAACTTCGCTGTCGGTACCCTGACACGATCCTTCACGGGCAATAGTTTCAATAAATGGACTGGACCGCGTTTTACTTTAAATCTGAAATTGTTATTGCCAAAGGCCTAAGGTTCGTAGTAATAAAAACTGTCTAATCAGTGGCTCTCCAATCCATACATGCTAAATCGGTGATTCATCAAAAGCCACCGTTTAGGCAGTTGTATTGATTCTAGCAGAAGTGTTTAATATGTGACCCCATAAAAGCATTATCTCAATCCATCCATACTACCTATTCCATACTATCCAATCCCAATCTACAAATCCCAATACATACTCATTTACATCAGTGTTTTTATCGGCCAGCAGCGTTAGAGGGCTATATCATTAGGACACCAATTAAAATGTATACAACAGTTTATTTTTTTATAATGAACTCGACAGTTCGTCATTTGCCAATGTCATGTACAGAATATTCAAGATATCATTGTCTTCTCTTTCTCCAGAGGAGTCGCCGTGGCGTCATCACCCTGGAAATCTGCGTCTTCTTGTCTTCATCCAGAGTCGCCGTAGCGTCGTCACTCTGGACGAAGCAGCTCGACAGTCACGTTCACTCCCGAGCTCGTAGTGGGACTCTAGATAATTGCTTGAAACTTCAGATCTTGCATGAATTATCCAATAAATTCACGATATTGTCATTCGCGAACATTTTCTAATCAATTTAACGTGATATTACACACAAAATAACCACTGTAGACATTAAAATAAAAATTATTAAATAATTTCGCAACCGTCGTTTCCCGCCATTTTCAAGAGAACCCCGTGTACAGCTGTATTTAGGGTTACCTTACCTGGGGGCATCGTTTTCAATTTGACACATGGACGTTATACATTAGTGGAATATTTTTGCAAAATTTTAACAGACGACAACGAAACGCAGTAATGTATATTGATTATCGTCCAAGTGTCAACGATTGAAATCTCGGTCGGGCTTCTGGTGTCCGCTTGACTGCCCAACCAATTTGGTAAAGGATGAATCCCAGTGAGATAGTGGCCGTAGGAGAATGTCCGTAATATCAATAAGCGTTATTCCTTACATTAAACAAAGCCTCTGAAGGATCGTGCTGTGGAAAGCAGACTACGGTCATTGTAAAGTTTAGCTAGTGCAATTTAGATGTAATTATTTTAAGAGCGGTTTGTATTATATGGCTTTTTTAAATGAATCGAAAACCATTCCAGCGACCGTCATTATATACTTTCTTTAATGTATGTCTTTTAATATTTAACTCGTACGGAACAAAAATATAATTTATTCATGTCAGTGTCAATAACTATAAATATCACTACAGAATAATTAGAATTGTGGCGTATTTATAAACGTGATTTAAAGTTACGCCACCTTTTAGGCCCCCCCTGTCCCTTTCCATCTTAACCTTATTTAATGAAGTGTGAAAGGGATAGCAACACGATTTAAAGGAAGTGTTTAACTAGGTTTATGCATAACAGCAATGGTGTTCCAATTTGTTAATCTAGAATCGCGGAAATCTTAATTTAGGGAATGTAATTTTTATACAATTTGAAAGCGTAACCGAACTTCAAAGACGGTCAATATATATTTGAGTTCTTGGTTTCGAGTACGTACACACGAAGACAGAGATAAGTATACAGAGGGCCTCAATAAGGTTGAGGTTTTGTCAAAAACTACCGAATTTGATAATTCTTTTACAATAACATAGTTTTAGTTTGTGTCTATCTAACAGTGAAAGAATTCTTGCAATAGATCAATTAGTTTTTGAGATAATCTCAACCTTAAAAACTCTACTGTTCATCTTTCTCTGTCTTAAACTGTACGAGTTCAGTATTAAAAGTTATGGCATAAATAAATGTGTATGAAATATGAAAATTTATAAATCACCTTACCTTATTGGTAAACTTATCATTATGTATTGTAAGTAATATTACTATGGCTTCTAAATTACTCAATTCGATCCTTTTTAATACTTTAATTACTGTTTAGTAATAAATGGTCATTCGTGACTAAATTGGCAATAATTACATTTTGATAAGCATTTTTTAAGTATATTCAGATTCGCGTTTTTAGATTTGAAAAACGACCTAACCTCATAACTATAAAACTGTTTTTACACTGTATTTGTTTCAAATTAAACAATGGCGACCCTGCTTATTTTTAAGTTATATTATTTTAATTATGAATTTATTTGTAATAACCGGAGAGTTATATAAATACGATCGAAGGTGTAATGTATAATATTCGATACCTACGAATTGCTCACGCAGCATTGTTATTTATATATATTATTATTTAGCAGTAAGGCAAAAAATATCAAATTCTTTTTATTTTGTTTAGGCAAACTTTTATAAATGATCATTTATTGGCTCATCTAGATAATTTACGTGTGGTTTTAGTTCCGTGACCTCGCCGCTAGGGGAGCTGTGTGTCACATAATATACGCAGTCGTTAGCGAGTATCGACCAATTCAATATGCTATTTATTTTGTACTTTTGATAAAAAAAGAGCTCGGTGGCTCAGTGGTTGGGTCAATGGACTTGCGATACGTTGGTCTCAGGTTCGATTCTCAGCCAGGGCCATGTACCAATGAGTTATCCTTGGTTTTTTCGACGGAAAATCGTGATGAAACCTGCATGCCGTAGAAGATAAAAAATTCTAAGGCATGTGAAATCCGCCAATCCACACTAGGCCCGCGTGGTGGATTATAGCCCCAGCTCCCGCGATGCAAGGGAAGGTCTGTGCCCGAGCAGTGGGGCAATATAAATAGACTGATGATGATGGTATTTATAGTTAATAGTTGTGAATCTACCGAAGCCGCCAAATGTAATCCTAAACGCAAGTGTCACTGTCAGTCGTATGCTTCGTGTCGTAAGAGTGAGCAAGACGCCTCGCTTGACGTCTGTAATCGCGACTAATGATCATTTATAAATGTTCTAAGAGTTTAAACTCGTTCCTCTGTTATTATATTTTCTATTTAAAGTACTTTAAGTGGAATGAAAAAAGTCAATTACGGCGATTCTTAAATTTTTATCTTTCATACAAATGTCTTTTAAATAAGATGGTGTATGAGTTTGGTGTTCAATAAAACAAGTTTGTATGAAAGAGAGGAATTAATGAATCCCCTTAAATGGATTTTTTGTGTAATTAAACTAAATATTTTAGCTAAATATTGTAATTGACGTCAGGTGGTGGAATTGGTACCTTAACTCTCCACTATTGTGCATTTTGTTAATCCATAGTTTGTTTGTAAGGAATGCCATCTTTGTTTCGAGTTTCTGTTTGCATTGCGGTGTTTAGTAAAACAACGTAAAGGTGTAAGCCTGACTACGCATACGGCAAAATCTTTTAAACTGTCCACAATCATTCAAACATCAGCCCGTATCAGTCCACTGCTGGACGTAGGCCTCTCCCAAAGCGCGCCACTCAACCCTACTCTCGGCCCTCTACATCCATTCCCTGCCAGCCATCTTGCGAAGGTCCTTCCATCTGGTCGGGGGGCGTCCCACACTACGTTTACCCGTTCATGGCCTCCATTCGAGAACTCGTCTACCCCATCGGTTATCGGTTCTACGACAGATGGTGACCAGCCCACTGCCACTTCAGTTTGCTGATTCTATGAGCAATGTCAACCACTTTTGTCTTCTGGCGGATATACTCGTTTCTTATTCTATCTAACAAAGAAATGCCAAGCATAGCTCTTTCATAGCCGACTCATTCAAACACCAAGGTATAAAATAGTGTCGATTAAGTCGCCAAAAGACATTGTTCTAAACCTAAGCGCAACTGTCATCACATTCTATATTGAGTAAGAGTGAGCATGACGCCTCTCTTAGTTAGCGACGATTAAATGACAATGCCAGATTCTGATGATGATGCAAGATGTACAAGATAACGAATAAATGTAAATATATCTCCGTTTTTTATTAAAATATTGGTTTAAAGTAATGTTTTGTCAACAGCTTAATTAAGAATTCAGAAAATAGTAAGAAATCAAAGCGAATTATTCATTGTCTTTGTTGTCATTTTCTACTACTCTCGCAACTCCTACTGATTATGATTATGCAATATGAAACCTGTAATAAGTCCCCAACAAAATGATAGGTAGCTCAATGGTCACGTAGTTTTGAAGGTGGGGGCAAATCTCCAATAAAATGTGGCAATGTCATTTAGCGTGCGACGCTGGAATCGACACAATGGGTATTTGACTTATGCAGTTGTCCCACCACCGGCGATGAGCGAGTAAAGCTAGAAACGAGTGGCGAGTATAGCTTTGTAGCTCGGCTATAGGCCGTCGGCGAGTAACCATGGGCTATTTTTCGCGCAAAAAACGTACAATACTTCATTTTTACGAGTGAGTATCGCTGCGTCTCTTTTTTACACGGAATGTAATCTATCTTAAACTTCAAGACCTTTCGGTCGATTTGGTTCTTTTACAACAGTTTGGGCGTATGCGTAGAGATGGCAATTCATAAATGTTACCAATTAGGTACGAGTATTTTATTTAAGTTGAATGTGTGGACGGATTGTTTCTATTGTCCATTAGTTCACAAGGGTGTAGGTACTGCCTCTCACATCTTTATGTAATTGTCCATCGGAATTTTATAAAAATTGTCTCATATGTATGAAATAGTAGTAGTTTATTGAATCAGGTGTTTTCTATGTCGCGGATGTCGGCAACAATGGCACGAGGTGGAACACCCTAGAAGGCTTAGTCGGTATTCCGCCCCTTCAGGGCGGCGAGCCCGACATAATCAAAACGCTCCCCCTGGTGGTATGTACATGGTTACATGTTTTAAATGGTCAAAAAAAGGTGTGATTCTATAACTTTTAACGCCAATGTTGTGGCGTTTTTACCGTTTGAGATTGTGAATCCGCCTTAAGAGAGCGGTACGCCTCATTTAGCGACGATTAAAATTAGCGTGCCACACTCTGGAATAGCCTGTAGAAAGTGCTCCTCAAAGAAGTGTGAGTGAGATGAGGTGAGAGTAATTCGATCTCTAAAGACATAAAATTATTATATGTACACGGTTTAAACTCGTTTGATTGAAGCCGGTGTTGCCGAGACGTCGGTGGTACCAGTGATTTCCGAACGCGCCCATAGGGCGTTCGTCCGTAGTGCGCGAAGGAACGTCACCGGCGACGCGGGCGTGGCACGCTCACCTTGAAAAAGTCCGTCGATTGTTCGATCTAATTGCCGGTTTCAACTAAACGAATGAGTATATATAATATTTTGAAGTAATGGATCTAGGATATAGGCATCTCCAAATAATTCCGTATTTCTTGCAAACCAAGGTGCTATGATTTCTTTCAGTACAATATTCTAAAATCAAAGATATTTTATTGGTATTTTGATAAACTTGAGATGTGAGAGTGGTCGCAATAGACTTAATGTTATGGGTATTTGTTTTCTGTGACAACTGTGTTTTTATAAAATAAAATGAAGTAATTACGTACTGCCATTTTGTGTTTCATTTTAGACTCCAGCCACATACTCGTTGATGTAACTTTTGACTAAATGACCACTAAAAAATTGAGAAATATACTACCTCCCATATTTATTAATTAGATAGAACGGGAATTAAGCCAATGATACACTAGGGGACAAATGTCCTACGACATGTATCGGCGACATGTCAAGCGAAGCCGGCCGATTTCGTCTGACATATCTGGCGACATCGCGCGACTTATGTCCGTAGCGACGTCAGGTTGCCAGACATGTCGCGCGAAGTCCGGCAACGTCGCGCTACTTCACCCGACGTCCCTGGCGACACGTGTCGCAGGACATTTGTCCCCTAATGTATCCTTGGCTTTACCGTGTTAAACATTTATTATTGATGTCTCGATATTTCGACAGCATTGCAGCCATCATGGTCACGAGTAGACTGTGTCTGCCGGCGAGTGACAGAACCAAATTGTACACAATAACTTCAATGTTTAGAAATAGGTGTCTCAGTTTGGTAAATAAATATAGTTGATGATGATGATAAATACATTATATAATAATTTATTTAAAATAACAGATCACTAGACGACAATATCGAATATCAGATTAATATTACTTTCATAGTCCTTATCAGCGGGTTCGTATGGCGTGCCGACGACTGGCTGTAGGTTGATGCAGGTCGTTGGCGGTGTGAGGAGCGAGGCGTTGTCGCAGAGAGTGCGCAGGTGATGCCACGCGGCGCCGTAGTCATGGGTAAGCATGCTTTTGAAGAAGGTCACGGCTAATGCCTGAAATAGATATAATAAACATTAGCGCTGTCAAAGTCAAATTTCTTAATTGCAAGTAAGCACGTTGTGTGCATTTTTGCACGTCAACATATTTTTGAATTTATATTTACACCACTTTGCAAGGTGCCAACGCAGAGGAGAAAAAGTAGAAAACTCTCAGCAGCACATCTTTTTAAACATGTTACCCAATTGCCTAATTTAACCCCAGTGTGTGCTATGCCATTATACAGCGTTTTGTCACTTTCATACTTTGACAAAAACGGTAAGTTAGTAGGGAACCGTGGCTTACACTTTGGAATATTTTTTTAAGCCACGTTTATCGCTAACAACGTAGATAAACAGCTAGCTAGATTGAACTTACGTTACGGAGACCTGGATTCGAACCAGAGGTTTGCTATAAATCAATGATTTTTCCTCAGGCTCGGCAGCGGGGTGAGAGCAGCTACCTGCAGACTGGCGAAGTTGGTTGTAGATTACACATACCTGCAAAGGCTTAGGTTGTTTCTTGGACAGATACAAGTCCACACAAGCCATGGCTTCTTCTAGAGAGGTGTCCTCAAGTGCCAAGTGTTGGCAGAGGCTCGGCAGCGCGGTGAGGGCGGCCACTTGCAGACTGTACGCGTGGCTGAGTCGGTACGCGCAGCCGGCGTCTTTGAGCCGACTGTCGGCAGCAGACTGAAGGAGGTGGCTGTAGATTTGGGGGAGCACTTCCCTGGGAAAAGATGTTACATACGTTTTATTAATTTGCCGTTTAAAGCCACTAGCGCATAGCGAGATAATTCATTGCTTTTACAATCGAAAACAGAAAAGTATGGTCTCAATAAGGTTGAGATTTTCTCGAGAACTAGGTACTTGATTGACTAATTGTAAAAATTCTTTGTACTCACTATGTAATTGTAAATAATTCTCACAAATCAGTCAAATACTTTTTGAGAAAATCTAAACCTTAATAACTTTCCTGTACACCTTTCTCTGTGTTAGAAATTACTCACATGAACCCTGCTAATTGCAATTAACCCCGTTCAAATCTCAAATTTCTCAAGTACCAAAGATAATATAGATTAACCAGGGTTAACTGACTAACTGGGCGTCCTATGCTACGTTTACCCGCTCGTGGTCTCCATTCGAGAACTCGTCTATCTTATCGGTTATCATTTATTCGAAAGCGTTTACCAGATGAATAAATAACATTGGCTAGATATAGGTAAGTATTTATAATTATTATACACTACACCTCGTCTAGGTTAGTATAGTTATATTTTAATCCAGTGTATTATTTATTCATCTGGTAAACGCTTTCAATTGTATTTGTTTTTATATAATAAGTTATACTTTATTTTTTATTATAATAACTGTCATTTTTGTAATAATAAAAATACTATACTAATGTAATACTATTTTTTCAATATACAATACATGGCATAATTGCGACAAGCTAAGTTGTAGTTCACAGATGTGCCTTTTCGCAAATATGCGAACTACAACTTACCGACATTGAATCACGTTATAATTAAGCATTAAAAAAAAATAGTATTTATCGTAATAAACATTTCGTAAATAGATTTTTTAATAAAATTGATTATATTGGAAGGTATTGTTTATTTAAGATTGGCGGCGTTAGTTGGCTCATGGAAGGCTCTTAAATGTAATGAATGCACAGTGAAAGTGTTAAAGACTCACTGAACAGCCCTGCTCCTAATGAAGTCCTTAGCCAGCGTTGCCATGGTAACCAGCAGGTCAATGGCCCGCCGCCGCACGACCGCGTCCGCGCTGTGGAAGCGCGTCACGAGCGGTGCCCAGCTGAGATGAACTAGAGGCAGGAGCTCGTCCTCGTACAGACTCAAGATTGGGAGGCCGCGGGTTAGGACCTGTCAATAGTGATTAAGGCTAGGTGGATTTTCAGTTTTTCTGCGAAGGCTACGGCATTAACTACTAAAATTAAACATCTGTAAAAAATATATAGCAATCTTGGGGCGTCTATTTAGAGACAGATGAATACCGATACACGATTGGACAAACTTCGCTCGATAGAAAAAAATCGCAAACATGTCCATGTCTTTTAAAATGAAAATTATATCTAAACCGAAATAGTTATTCATACAAAATATATATCAAAATGTAGGGTACTATAAA
The DNA here is from genome assembly GCA_963506565.1 of Tachystola acroxantha. Lineage (NCBI taxonomy): Eukaryota > Metazoa > Arthropoda > Insecta > Lepidoptera > Oecophoridae > Tachystola > Tachystola acroxantha. The sequence goes on along the minus strand of OY735879.1, from coordinate 2,508,994 downwards.
TACGAGAGCTTGTTTAAAAATATCTGATTTTTGTTGGCGTATTTTTATTTCCCTGCCAAAATTCATAAAAAATACGAATACGAGACACTGCGCCGTGCTCTTCACTCCGCCGCTGCGGGACATCTAGTGTCTCACTCTTGCTTTTGACAACCATATAGCGCCTTAAGTTAAAAGTTAAACTCTAATATCTCGGCCAGGACACAATTAGAAGTAGAACCCCAGTTAGAGCTACCAATAACCCGACAAGTTGCAAAAGTAAGGATGATGATAAACTGGTAGGAAAATATGTATTTTCCTACGTGCGAGTTGTGCGATAACGCCGATACGATGAGTTGCCTAAGAACGGCACCAAAACTTCAACAGCTACGAAAACACCAACTGGGCCAAGACATGAACGATTCACATCAATATTGTTACAATTTATTGAGAATCTATAGATTTAAGAGTTACCTGCAGAGCTAGTATGGACTCGTCGCGCTGCTTGGCCGGTATGAAGTGGATGCACCGCTTCAGGATTGTAACCGTCGCCGCCACATGTTGCGAGAGCGGCACGGCTTCCTCTGCTCACGAAATACATAATTTCAATCAATATTACCATAGACTACATATTTCAATTTCAATAGCCATTTATTTCTTCCAAATATAATTACAATTCATTTTCTTAAGTATATTATTTTATGTCATCTAATTTTAAATAATATTGTATATAAGTACCTAGTTAGTTCACATTATATTATATTAAATTATCACTTAAGTATGTCATAGTCATATTTATTTATTTTAAACTTTGGAAGACCCTTTTAGGGTATAGGCCTCCTCCAGATCTATCCATGCATTTCTGTCTTGTGCAGTGTCCATCCAAGTGCTGCCCGCTTCGACCTTTAGCTCATCATCCCATAGACTACATATATCGCAGCCCAAATCACGAAATCGCGGATCTGGATGAAGCAGCTCGACAGTCACGTTCACTCCGGAGCTCGTAGTGGGACTCTTGATAATTGCTTGAAACTCCAGATCTTGCATGAATTACCCAATAAATTCACCATACTGTCATTCGCGACCATTTTCCGATTAATTTAACGTGATGTTAAACCAAAATAGCCCAATGTATACTTTAAAATGAAAACTATCGAACAATTTCGCAACCGTCGTTTTCCGCCATTTTCAAGAGAACCTATCCGTTCTTATACAGGGTGTAACGTAAAGGGTATATGAAGCCGAAGGGAGAGTGTTCAGTTTCGGTAACTGAACAACTTTTGTTCTACGATTTTTCGAATAAAAATAAATTAATGTCTCATACAAATCGATCAACTGACCGGTACGAAATGTATGAAAAATCAAAAAATATATTGGTGAAAATCGATAAATCGAAAACTTTTGTTCTACGACTTTTCGAGTCGTAGAACAAAAGTTGTTCAGTTACCGATACTGAACACCCTCCCTTCGGCTTCATATACCCTTTCCATTACACCCTGTATAATAAAAAATTTGAAC